>JALAZF010000061.1:17605000-18805000 GCA_022829125.1 Lathyrus tuberosus | reverse complement strand
TGAGTCCGCATTCGTGTCAGAATTTCTTTTGAAAATCCATCTTGTGATGGTAACCTCAGGTTATGAGTCCGCCTTCGTGTCGGCCTACCTTTGTGTTTTGGAACTGAGCCCGCATTTGTGTCGGCATTCCTTTTTAAAATCCATCTTGTGATGGTAACCTATGGTTATGAGTTCGCCTTCGTGTCGGCCTACATTTGTGTTTTAGATCTGAGTCCGCCTTCGTGTCGGCATTCCTTTTGAAAATCCATCTTGTGCTGGTAACCTCTGGTTATAAGTCCGCCTTCGTGTCGGCCTACCTTTGTGTTTTGGATCTGATCCCGCATTTGTGTCGGCATTTCTTTTGAAAATCCATGTTGTGATGGTAACCTCTGGTTATGAGTTCGCCTTCGTGTCGGCCTACCTTTGTGTTTTAGATCTGAGTCCGCCTTCGTGTCGGCATTCCTTTTGAAAATCCATCTTGTGATGGTAAGCTTTGGTTATAAGTCCACCTTCGTGTCGGCCTACCTTTGTGTTTTGGATCTGAGTCCACCTTCGTGTCGACATTCCTTTTGAAAATCCATCTTGTGATGGTAACCTCTAGTTATAAGTCCGCCTTCGTGTCGGCCTACCTTTGTGTTTTGGATCTGAGTCCGCCTTCGTGTATGCATTCCTTTTTAAAATCCATATTGTGATGGTAACCTCTGGTTATGAGTCTGCCTTCGTGTCGGCCTACCTATGTGTTTTGGATCTGAGTCAGCCTTCGTGTCGGCATTCCTTTTGAAAATCCATCTTGTGATGGTAACCTCTGGTTATGAGTTCGACTTCGTGTCGGTCTACCTTTGTGTTTGGGATCTGAGTCCGCCTTCTTATCAGCATTCCTTTTGAAAAACTATCTTGTGATGGTAACCTATGGTTATGAGTCTGCCTTCGTGTCGGCCTACCCTTGTGTTTTGGATATGAGTCCACCTTCGTGTCGGCATTCCTTTTGAAAATCCATCTTGTAATGGTAACCTCTGGTTATGAGTCTACCTTCGTGTCGGCCTACCTTTGTGTTTTGGATCTGAGCCCTCATTTGTGTCGGCATTTCTTTTGAAAATCCATCTTGTGATGGTAACCTCTGGTTATGAGTCCGCCTTCGTGTCGGCCTACCTTTGTGTTTTGGATCTGAGTCCGCCTTTGTGTCAGAATTTCTTTTGAAAATCCATCTTGTGATGGTAACCTCTGGTTATGAGTCCGCCTATGTGTCGGCCTACCTTTGTGTTTTGGATCTGAGCCCGCATTTGTGTCGACATTTCTTTTGAAAATCCATCTTGTGATGGTAACCTCTGATTATGAGTCGGCCTTCGTGTCGGCCTACCTTTGTGTTTAAGATCTGAGTCCGCCTTCGTGTCGGAATTTCTTTTGAAAATCCATCTTGTGATGGTAACTCTGGTTATGAGTCCCCCTTCGTGTCGGCCTACCTTTGTGTTTTGGATCTGAGCCCGTATTTGTGTCGACATTCCTTTTTAAAATCCATCTTGTGATGGCAACCTCTGGTTATGAGTTCGCCTTCGTGTCGGCCTACCTTTGTGTTTTGGATCTGAGCCTGCATTTGTGTCGGCATTTCTTTTGAAAATCCATCTTGTGATGGTAACCTCTGGTTATGAGTCCGCCTATGTGTCGGCCTACCTTTGTGTTTTGGATCTGAGCCCGCATTTGTGTCGGCATTTCTTTTGAAAATCCATCTTGTGATGGTAACCTCTGATTATGAGTCTGCCTTCGTGACGGCCTAACTTTGTGTTTTAGATCTGAGTCCGCATTCGTGTCGGAATTTCTTTTGAAAATCCATCTTGTGATGGTAACCTCTGGTTATGAGTCCGCCTTCGTGTCGGCCTACCTTTGTGTTTTGGATCTGAGCCCGCATTTGTGTCGACATTCCTTTTTAAAATCCATCTTGTGATGGCAACCTCTGGTTATGAGTTCGCCTTCGTGTCGGCCTACCTTTGTGTTTTGGATCTGAGCCTGCATTTGTGTCGGCATTTCTTTTGAAAATCCATCTTGTGATGGTAACCTCTGGTTATGAGTCCGCCTATGTGTCGGCCTACCTTTGTGTTTTGGATCTGAGCCCGCATTTGTGTCGACATTTCTTTTGAAAATCCATCTTGTGATGGTAACCTCTGATTATGAGTCGGCCTTCGTGTCGGCCTACCTTTGTGTTTAAGATCTGAGTCCGCCTTCGTGTCGGAATTTCTTTTGAAAATCCATCTTGTGATGGTAACTCTGGTTATGAGTCCCCCTTCGTGTCGGCCTACCTTTGTGTTTTGGATCTGAGCCCGCATTTGTGTCGGCATTCCTTTTTAAAATCCATCTTGTGATGGTAACCTCTGGTTATGAGTTCGCCTTCGTGTCGGCCTACCTTTGTGTTTTGGATCTGAGCCCGCATTTGTGTCGGCATTTCTTTTGAAAATCCATCTTGTGATGGTAACCTCTGGTTATGAGTCCGCCTATGTGTCGGCCTACCTTTGTGTTTTGGATTTGAGCCCGCATTTGTGTCGGCATTTCTTTTGAAAATCCATCTTGTGATGGTAACCTCTGATTATGAGTCTGCCTTCGTGACGGCCTAACTTTGTGTTTTAGATCTGAGTCCGCATTCGTGTCGGAATTTCTTTTGAAAATCCATCTTGTGATGGTAACCTCTGGTTATGAGTCCGCCTTCGTGTCGGCCTACCTTTGTGTTTTGGATCTGAGCCCGCATTTGTGTCGACATTCCTTTTTAAAATCCATCTTGTGATGGCAACCTCTGGTTATGAGTTCTCCTTCGTGTCGGCCTACCTTTGTGTTTTGGATCTGAGCTCGCATTTGTGTCGGCATTTCTTTCGAAAATCCATCTTGTGATGGTAACCTCTGGTTATGAGTCCGCCTATGTGTCGGCCTACCTTTGTGTTTTGGATTTGAGCCCGCATTTGTGTCGGCATTTCTTTTGAAAATCCATCTTGTGATGGTAACCTCTGATTATGAGTCTGCCTTCGTGACGACCTAACTTTGTGTTTTAGATCTGAGTCCGCATTCGTGTCGGAATTTCTTTTGAAAATCCATCTTGTGATGGTAACCTCTGGTTATGAGTCCGCCTTCGTGTCGGCCTACATTTGTGTTTTAGATCTGAGTCCGCCTTCGTGTCGGCATTCCTTTTGAAAATCCATCTTGTGCTGGTAACCTCTGGTTATAAGTCCGCCTTCGTGTCGGCCTACCTTTGTGTTTTGGATCTGATCCCGCATTTGTGTCGGCATTTCTTTTGAAAATCCATGTTGTGATGGTAACCTCTGGTTATGAGTTCGCCTTCGTGTCGGCCTACCTTTGTGTTTTAGATCTGAGTCCGCCTTCGTGTCGGCATTCCTTTTGAAAATCCATCTTGTGATGGTAACCTTTGGTTATAAGTCCACCTTCGTGTCGGCCTACCTTTGTGTTTTGGATCTGAGTCCACCTTCGTGTCGACATTCCTTTTGAAAATCCATCTTGTGATGGTAACCTCTAGTTATAAGTCCGCCTTCGTGTCGGCCTACCTTTGTGTTTTGGATCTGAGTCCGCCTTCGTGTATGCATTCCTTTTTAAAATCCATATTGTGATGGTAACCTCTGGTTATGAGTCTGCCTTCGTGTCGGCCTACCTATGTGTTTTGGATCTGAGTCAGCCTTCGTGTCGGCATTCCTTTTGAAAATCCATCTTATGATGGTAACCTCTGGTTATGAGTTCGACTTCGTGTCGGTCTACCTTTGTGTTTGGGATCTGAGTCCGCCTTCTTATCAGCATTCCTTTTGAAAAACTATCTTGTGATGGTAACCTATGGTTATGAGTCTGCCTTCGTGTCGGCCTACCCTTGTGTTTTGGATATGAGTCCACCTTCGTGTCGGCATTCCTTTTGAAAATCCATCTTGTAATGGTAACCTCTGGTTATGAGTCTACCTTCGTGTCGGCCTACCTTTGTGTTTTGGATCTGAGCCCTCATTTGTGTCGGCATTTCTTTTGAAAATCCATCTTGTGATGGTAACCTCTGGTTATGAGTCCGCCTTCGTGTCGGCCTACCTTTGTGTTTTGGATCTGAGTCCGCCTTTGTGTCAGAATTTCTTTTGAAAATCCATCTTGTGATGGTAACCTCTGGTTATGAGTCCGCCTATGTGTCGGCCTACCTTTGTGTTTTGGATCTGAGCCCGCATTTGTGTCGACATTTCTTTTGAAAATCCATCTTGTGATGGTAACCTCTGATTATGAGTCGGCCTTCGTGTCGGCCTACCTTTGTGTTTAAGATCTGAGTCCGCCTTCGTGTCGGAATTTCTTTTGAAAATCCATCTTGTGATGGTAACTCTGGTTATGAGTCCCCCTTCGTGTCGGCCTACCTTTGTGTTTTGGATCTGAGCCCGTATTTGTGTCGACATTCCTTTTTAAAATCCATCTTGTGATGGCAACCTCTGGTTATGAGTTCGCCTTCGTGTCGGCCTACCTTTGTGTTTTGGATCTGAGCCTGCATTTGTGTCGGCATTTCTTTTGAAAATCCATCTTGTGATGGTAACCTCTGGTTATGAGTCCGCCTATGTGTCGGCCTACCTTTGTGTTTTGGATCTGAGCCCGCATTTGTGTCGGCATTTCTTTTGAAAATCCATCTTGTGATGGTAACCTCTGATTATGAGTCTGCCTTCGTGACGGCCTAACTTTGTGTTTTAGATCTGAGTCCGCATTCGTGTCGGAATTTCTTTTGAAAATCCATCTTGTGATGGTAACCTCTGGTTATGAGTCCGCCTTCGTGTCGGCCTACCTTTGTGTTTTGGATCTGAGCCCGAATTTGTGTCGACATTCCTTTTTAAAATCCATCTTGTGATGGCAACCTCTGGTTATGAGTTCGCCTTCGTGTCGGCCTACCTTTGTGTTTTGGATCTGAGCCTGCATTTGTGTCGGCATTTCTTTTGAAAATCCATCTTGTGATGGTAACCTCTGGTTATGAGTCCGCCTATGTGTCGGCCTACCTTTGTGTTTTGGATCTGAGCCCGCATTTGTGTCGACATTTCTTTTGAAAATCCATCTTGTGATGGTAACCTCTGATTATGAGTCTGCCTTCGTGACGGCCTAACTTTGTGTTTTAGATCTGAGTCCGCATTCGTGTCGGAATTTCTTTTGAAAATCCATCTTGTGATGGTAACCTCTGGTTATGAGTCCGCCTTCGTGTCGGCCTACCTTTGTGTTTTGGATCTGAGCCCGCATTTGTGTCGGCATTCCTTTTTAAAATCCATCTTGTGATGGCAACCTCTGGTTATGAGTTCTCCTTCGTGTCGGCCTACCTTTGTGTTTTGGATCTGAGCTCGCATTTGTGTCGGCATTTCTTTCGAAAATCCATCTTGTGATGGTAACCTCTGGTTATGAGTCCGCCTATGTGTCGGCCTACCTTTGTGTTTTGGATTTGAGCCCGCATTTGTGTCGGCATTTCTTTTGAAAATCCATCTTGTGATGGTAACCTCTGATTATGAGTCTGCCTTCGTGACGACCTAACTTTGTGTTTTAGATCTGAGTCCGCATTCGTGTCGGAATTTCTTTTGAAAATCCATCTTGTGATGGTAACCTCTGGTTATGAGTCCGCCTTCGTGTCGGCCTACATTTGTGTTTTAGATCTGAGTCCGCCTTCGTGTCGGCATTCCTTTTGAAAATCCATCTTGTGCTGGTAACCTCTGGTTATAAGTCCGCCTTCGTGTCGGCCTACCTTTGTGTTTTGGATCTGATCCCGCATTTGTGTCGGCATTTCTTTTGAAAATCCATGTTGTGATGGTAACCTCTGGTTATGAGTTCGCCTTCGTGTCGGCCTACCTTTGTGTTTTAGATCTGAGTCCGCCTTCGTGTCGGCATTCCTTTTGAAAATCCATCTTGTGATGGTAACCTTTGGTTATAAGTCCACCTTCGTGTCGGCCTACCTTTGTGTTTTGGATCTGAGTCCACCTTCGTGTCGACATTCCTTTTGAAAATCCATCTTGTGATGGTAACCTCTAGTTATAAGTCCGCCTTCGTGTCGGCCTACCTTTGTGTTTTGGATCTGAGTCCGCCTTCGTGTATGCATTCCTTTTTAAAATCCATATTGTGATGGTAACCTCTGGTTATGAGTCTGCCTTCGTGTCGGCCTACCTATGTGTTTTGGATCTGAGTCAGCCTTCGTGTCGGCATTCCTTTTGAAAATCCATCTTATGATGGTAACCTCTGGTTATGAGTTCGACTTCGTGTCGGTCTACCTTTGTGTTTGGGATCTGAGTCCGCCTTCTTATCAGCATTCCTTTTGAAAAACTATCTTGTGATGGTAACCTATGGTTATGAGTCTGCCTTCGTGTCGGCCTACCCTTGTGTTTTGGATATGAGTCCACCTTCGTGTCGGCATTCCTTTTGAAAATCCATCTTGTAATGGTAACCTCTGGTTATGAGTCTACCTTCGTGTCGGCCTACCTTTGTGTTTTGGATCTGAGCCCTCATTTGTGTCGGCATTTCTTTTGAAAATCCATCTTGTGATGGTAACCTCTGGTTATGAGTCCGCCTTCGTGTCGGCCTACCTTTGTGTTTTGGATCTGAGTCCGCCTTTGTGTCAGAATTTCTTTTGAAAATCCATCTTGTGATGGTAACCTCTGGTTATGAGTCCGCCTATGTGTCGGCCTACCTTTGTGTTTTGGATCTGAGCCCGCATTTGTGTCGACATTTCTTTTGAAAATCCATCTTGTGATGGTAACCTCTGATTATGAGTCGGCCTTCGTGTCGGCCTACCTTTGTGTTTAAGATCTGAGTCCGCCTTCGTGTCGGAATTTCTTTTGAAAATCCATCTTGTGATGGTAACTCTGGTTATGAGTCCCCCTTCGTGTCGGCCTACCTTTGTGTTTTGGATCTGAGCCCGTATTTGTGTCGACATTCCTTTTTAAAATCCATCTTGTGATGGCAACCTCTGGTTATGAGTTCGCCTTCGTGTCGGCCTACCTTTGTGTTTTGGATCTGAGCCTGCATTTGTGTCGGCATTTCTTTTGAAAATCCATCTTGTGATGGTAACCTCTGGTTATGAGTCCGCCTATGTGTCGGCCTACCTTTGTGTTTTGGATCTGAGCCCGCATTTGTGTCGGCATTTCTTTTGAAAATCCATCTTGTGATGGTAACCTCTGATTATGAGTCTGCCTTCGTGACGGCCTAACTTTGTGTTTTAGATCTGAGTCCGCATTCGTGTCGGAATTTCTTTTGAAAATCCATCTTGTGATGGTAACCTCTGGTTATGAGTCCGCCTTCGTGTCGGCCTACCTTTGTGTTTTGGATCTGAGCCCGCATTTGTGTCGACATTCCTTTTTAAAATCCATCTTAGAATGGCAACCTCTGGTTATGAGTTCTCCTTCGTGTCGGCCTACCTTTGTGTTTTGGATCTGAGCCCGCATTTGTGTCGGCATTTCTTTTGAAAATCCATCTTGTGATGGTAACCTCTGGTTATGAGTCCGCCTATGTGTCGGCCTACCTTTGTGTTTTGGATCTGAGCCCGCATTTGTGTCGGCATTTCTTTTGAAAATCCATCTTGTGATGGTAACCTCTGATTATGAGTCTGCCTTCGTGACGGCCTAACTTTGTGTTTTAGATATGAGTCCGCATTCGTGTCAGAATTTCTTTTGAAAATCCATCTTGTGATGGTAACCTCAGGTTATGAGTCCGCCTTCGTGTCGGCCTACCTTTATGTTTTGGATCTGAGCCCGCATTTGTGTCGGCATTCCTTTTTAAAATCCATCTTGTGATGGTAACCTATGGTTATGAGTTCGCCTTCGTGTCGGCCTACCTTTGTGTTTTAGATCTGAGTCCGCCTTCGTGTCGGCATTCCTTTTGAAAATCCATCTTGTGATGGTAACCTTTGGTTATAAGTCCACCTTCGTGTCGGCCTACCTTTGTGTTTTGGATCTGAGTCCACCTTCGTGTCGACATTCCTTTTGAAAATCCATCTTGTGATGGTAACCTCTAGTTATAAGTCCGCCTTCGTGTCGGCCTACCTTTGTGTTTTGGATTTGAGCCCGCATTTGTGTCGGCATTTCTTTTGAAAATCCATCTTGTGATGGTAACCTCTGATTATGAGTCTGCCTTCGTGACGGCCTAACTTTGTGTTTTAGATCTGAGTCCGCATTCGTGTCGGAATTTCTTTTGAAAATCCATCTTGTGATGGTAACCTCTGGTTATGAGTCCGCCTTCGTGTCGGCCTACCTTTGTGTTTTGGATCTGAGCCCGCATTTGTGTCGACATTCCTTTTTAAAATCCATCTTGTGATGGCAACCTCTGGTTATGAGTTCTCCTTCGTGTCGGCCTACCTTTGTGTTTTGGATCTGAGCTCGCATTTGTGTCGGCATTTCTTTCGAAAATCCATCTTGTGATGGTAACCTCTGGTTATGAGTCCGCCTATGTGTCGGCCTACCTTTGTGTTTTGGATTTGAGCCCGCATTTGTGTCGGCATTTCTTTTGAAAATCCATCTTGTGATGGTAACCTCTGATTATGAGTCTGCCTTCGTGACGACCTAACTTTGTGTTTTAGATCTGAGTCCGCATTCGTGTCGGAATTTCTTTTGAAAATCCATCTTGTGATGGTAACCTCTGGTTATGAGTCCGCCTTCGTGTCGGCCTACCTTTGTGTTTTGGATCTGAGCCCGCATTTGTGTCGACATTCCTTTTTAAAATCCATCTTAGAATGGCAACCTCTGGTTATGAGTTCTCCTTCGTGTCGGCCTACCTTTGTGTTTTGGATCTGAGCCCGCATTTGTGTCGGCATTTCTTTTGAAAATCCATCTTGTGATGGTAACCTCTGGTTATGAGTCCGCCTATGTGTCGGCCTACCTTTGTGTTTTGGATCTGAGCCCGCATTTGTGTCGGCATTTCTTTTGAAAATCCATCTTGTGATGGTAACCTCTGATTATGAGTCTGCCTTCGTGACGGCCTAACTTTGTGTTTTAGATATGAGTCCGCATTCGTGTCAGAATTTCTTTTGAAAATCCATCTTGTGATGGTAACCTCAGGTTATGAGTCCGCCTTCGTGTCGGCCTACCTTTATGTTTTGGATCTGAGCCCGCATTTGTGTCGGCATTCCTTTTTAAAATCCATCTTGTGATGGTAACCTATGGTTATGAGTTCGCCTTCGTGTCGGCCTACCTTTGTGTTTTAGATCTGAGTCCGCCTTCGTGTCGGCATTCCTTTTGAAAATCCATCTTGTGATGGTAACCTTTGGTTATAAGTCCACCTTCGTGTCGGCCTACCTTTGTGTTTTGGATCTGAGTCCACCTTCGTGTCGACATTCCTTTTGAAAATCCATCTTGTGATGGTAACCTCTAGTTATAAGTCCGCCTTCGTGTCGGCCTACCTTTGTGTTTTGGATTTGAGCCCGCATTTGTGTCGGCATTTCTTTTGAAAATCCATCTTGTGATGGTAACCTCTGATTATGAGTCTGCCTTCGTGACGGCCTAACTTTGTGTTTTAGATCTGAGTCCGCATTCGTGTCGGAATTTCTTTTGAAAATCCATCTTGTGATGGTAACCTCTGGTTATGAGTCCGCCTTCGTGTCGGCCTACCTTTGTGTTTTGGATCTGAGCCCGCATTTGTGTCGACATTCCTTTTTAAAATCCATCTTGTGATGGCAACCTCTGGTTATGAGTTCTCCTTCGTGTCGGCCTACCTTTGTGTTTTGGATCTGAGCTCGCATTTGTGTCGGCATTTCTTTCGAAAATCCATCTTGTGATGGTAACCTCTGGTTATGAGTCCGCCTATGTGTCGGCCTACCTTTGTGTTTTGGATTTGAGCCCGCATTTGTGTCGGCATTTCTTTTGAAAATCCATCTTGTGATGGTAACCTCTGATTATGAGTCTGCCTTCGTGACGACCTAACTTTGTGTTTTAGATCTGAGTCCGCATTCGTGTCGGAATTTCTTTTGAAAATCCATCTTGTGATGGTAACCTCTGGTTATGAGTCCGCCTTCGTGTCGGCCTACCTTTGTGTTTTGGATCTGAGCCCGCATTTGTGTCGACATTCCTTTTAAAAATCCATCTTAGAATGGCAACCTCTGGTTATGAGTTCTCCTTCGTGTCGGCCTACCTTTGTGTTTTGGATCTGAGCCCGCATTTGTGTCGGCATTTCTTTTGAAAATCCATCTTGTGATGGTAACCTCTGGTTATGAGTCCGCCTATGTGTCGGCCTACCTTTGTGTTTTGGATCTGAGCCCGCATTTGTGTCGGCATTTCTTTTGAAAATCCATCTTGTGATGGTAACCTCTGATTATGAGTCTGCCTTCGTGACGGCCTAACTTTGTGTTTTAGATATGAGTCCGCATTCGTGTCAGAATTTCTTTTGAAAATCCATCTTGTGATGGTAACCTCAGGTTATGAGTCCGCCTTCGTGTCGGCCTACCTTTATGTTTTGGATCTGAGCCCGCATTTGTGTCGGCATTCCTTTTTAAAATCCATCTTGTGATGGTAACCTATGGTTATGAGTTCGCCTTCGTGTCGGCCTACATTTGTGTTTTAGATCTGAGTCCGCCTTCGTGTCGGCATTCCTTTTGAAAATCCATCTTGTGCTGGTAACCTCTGGTTATAAGTCCGCCTTCGTGTCGGCCTACCTTTGTGTTTTGGATCTGATCCCGCATTTGTGTCGGCATTTCTTTTGAAAATCCATGTTGTGATGGTAACCTCTGGTTATGAGTTCGCCTTCGTGTCGGCCTACCTTTGTGTTTTAGATCTGAGTCCGCCTTCGTGTCGGCATTCCTTTTGAAAATCCATCTTGTGATGGTAACCTTTGGTTATAAGTCCACCTTCGTGTCGGCCTACCTTTGTGTTTTGGATCTGAGTCCACCTTCGTGTCGACATTCCTTTTGAAAATCCATCTTGTGATGGTAACCTCTAGTTATAAGTCCGCCTTCGTGTCGGCCTACCTTTGTGTTTTGGATCTGAGTCCGCCTTCGTGTATGCATTCCTTTTTAAAATCCATATTGTGATGGTAACCTCTGGTTATGACTCTGCCTTCGTGTCGGCCTACCTATGTGTTTTGGATCTGAGTCAGCCTTCGTGTCGGCATTCCTTTTGAAAATCCATCTTGTGATGGTAACCTCTGGTTATGAGTTCGACTTCGTGTCGGTCTACCTTTGTGTTTGGGATCTGAGTCCGCCTTCTTATCAGCATTCCTTTTGAAAAACTATCTTGTGATGGTAACCTATGGTTATGAGTCTGCCTTCGTGTCGGCCTACCCTTGTGTTTTGGATATGAGTCCACCTTCGTGTCGGAATTCCTTTTGAAAATCCATCTTGTAATGGTAACCTCTGGTTATGAGTCTACCTTCGTGTCGGCCTACCTTTGTGTTTTGGATCTGAGCCCTCATTTGTGTCGGCATTTCTTTTGAAAATCCTTCTTGTGATGGTAACCTCTGGTTATGAGTCCGCCTTCGTGTCGGCCTACCTTTGTGTTTTGGATCTGAGTCCGCCTTTGTGTCGACATTTCTTTTGAAAATCCATCTTGTGATGGTAACCTCTGATTATGAGTCGGCCTTCGTGTCGGCCTACCTTTGTGTTTAAGATCTGAGTCCGCCTTCGTGTCGGAATTTCTTTTGAAAATCCATCTTGTGATGGTAACTCTGGTTATGAGTCCCCCTTCGTGTCGGCCTACCTTTGTGTTTTGGATCTGAGCCCGCATTTGTGTCGACATTCCTTTTTAAAATCCATCTTGTGATGGCAACCTCTAGTTATGAGTTCGCCTTCGTGTCGGCCTACCTTTGTGTTTTGGATCTGAGCCCGCATTTGTGTCGGCATTTCTTTTGAAAATCCATCTTGTGATGGTAACCTCTGGTTATGAGTCCGCCTATGTGTCGGCCTACCTTTGTGTTTTGGATCTGAGCCCGCATTTGTGTCGGCATTTCTTTTGAAAATCCATCTTGTGATGGTAACCTCTGATTATGAGTCTGCCTTCGTGACGGCCTAACTTTGTGTTTTAGATCTGAGTCCGCATTCGTGTCGGAATTTCTTTTGAAAATCCATCTTGTTATGGTAACCTCTGGTTATGAGTCCGCCTTCGTGTCGGCCTACCTTTGTGTTTTGGATCTGAGCCCGCATTTGTGTCGGCATTCCTTTTTAAAATCCATCTTGTGATGGTAACCTCTGGTTATGAGTTCGCCTTCGTGTCGGCCTACCTTTGTGTTTTGGATCTGAGCCCGCATTTGTGTCGGCATTTCTTTTGAAAATCCATCTTGTGATGGTAACCTCTGGTTATGAGTCCGCCTATGTGTCGGCCTACCTTTGTGTTTTGGATTTGAGCCCGCATTTGTGTCGGCATTTCTTTTGAAAATCCATCTTGTGATGGTAACCTCTGATTATGAGTCTGCCTTCGTGACGGCCTAACTTTGTGTTTTAGATCTGAGTCCGCATTCGTGTCGGAATTTCTTTTGAAAATCCATCTTGTGATGGTAACCTCTGGTTATGAGTCCGCCTTCGTGTCGGCCTACCTTTGTGTTTTGGATCTGAGCCCGCATTTGTGTCGACATTCCTTTTTAAAATCCATCTTGTGATGGCAACCTCTGGTTATGAGTTCTCCTTCGTGTCGGCCTACCTTTGTGTTTTGGATCGGAACCCGCATTTGTGTCGGCATTTCTTTTGAAAATCCATCTTGTGATGGTAACCTCTGGTTATGAGTCCGCCTATGTGTCGGCCTACCTTTGTGTTTTGGATCTGAGCCCGCATTTGTGTCGGCATTTCTTTTGAAAATCCATCTTGTGATGGTAACCTCTGATTATGAGTCTGCCTTCGTGACGGCCTAACTTTGTGTTTTAGATATGAGTCCGCATTCGTGTCGGAATTTCTTTTGAAAATCCATCTTGTGATGGTAACCTCTGGTTATGAGTCCGCCTTCGTGTCGGCCTACCTTTGGGTTTTGGATCCGAGCCCGCATTTGTGTCGGCATTCCTTTTTAAAATCCATCTTGTGATGGTAACCTCTGGTTATGAGTTCTCCTTCGTGTCGGCCTACCTTTGTGTTTTAGATCTGAGTCCGCCTTCGTGTCGGCATTCCTTTTGAAAATCCATCTTGTGCTGGTAACCTCTGGTTATAAGTTCGCCTTCGTGTCGGCCTACCTTTGTGTTTTGGATCTGAGCCCGCATTTGTGTTGGCATTTCTTTTGAAAATCCATCTTGTGATGGTAACCTCTGGTTATAAGCCCGCCTTCGTGTCGGCCTACCTTTGTGTTTTAGATCTGTGCCCGCATTTGTGTCGGCATTTCTTTTGGAAATCCATCTTGTGATGGTAACCTCTGGTTATGAGTCCGCCTATGTGTCGGCCTACCTTTGTGTTTGGGATCTGAGCCCGCATTTGTGTCGGCATTTCTTTTGAAAATCCATCTTGTGATGGTAACCTCTGATTATGAGTCCGCCTTCGTGTCGGCCTACCTTTGTGTTTAAGATCTGAGTCCGCCTTCGTGTCGGAATTTCTTTTGAAAATCCATCTTGTGATGGTAACTCTGGTTATGAGTCCCCCTTCATGTCGGCCTACCTTTGTGTTTTGGATCTGAGCCTGCATTTGTGTCGGCATTCCTTTTTAAAATCCATCTTGTGATGGTAACCTCTAGTTATGAGTTCGCCTTCGTGTCGGCCTACCTTTGTGTTTTGGATCTGAGTCCGCCTTTGTGTCAGAATTTCTTTTGAAAATCCATCTTGCGATGGTAACCTCTGGTTATGAGTCCGCCTATGTGTCGGCCTACCTTTGTGTTTTGGATCTGAGCCCGCATTTGTGTCGGCATTTCTTTTGAAAATCCATCTTGTGATGGTAACCTCTGATTATGAGTCCGCCTTCGTGTCGGCCTACCTTTGTGTTTTAGATCTGAGTCCGCCTTCATGTCGGAATTTCTTTTGAAAATCCATCTTGTGATGGTAACCTCAGGTTATGAGTCCGCCTTCGTGTCGGCCTACCTTTGTGTTTTGGATCCGAGCCCGCATTTGTGTCGGCATTCCTTTTTAAAATCCATCTTGTGATGGTAACCTATGGTTATGAGTTCGCCTTCGTGTCGGCCTACATTTGTGTTTTAGATCTGAGTCCGCCTTCGTGTCGGCATTCCTTTGGAAAATCCATCTTGTGCTGGTAATCTCTGGTTATAAGTCCGCCTTCGTGTCGGCCTACCTTTGTGTTTTGGATCTGAGCCCGCATTTGTGTCGGCATTTCTTTTGAAAATCCATGTTGTGATGGTAACCTCTGGTTATGAGTTCGCCTTCGTGTCGGCCTACCTTTGTGTTTTAGATCTGAGTCCGCCTTCGTGTCGGCATTCCTTTTGAAAATCCATCTTGTGATGGTAACCTCTAGTTATAAGTCCGCCTTCGTGTCGGCCTACCTTTGTGTTTTGGATCTGAGTCCACCTTCGTGTCGACATTCCTTTTGAAAATCCATCTTGTGATGGTAACCTCTGGTTATAAGTCCGCCTTCGTGTCGGCCTACCTTTGTGTTTTGGATCTGAGTCCGCCTTCGTGTCGACATTCCTTTTGAAAATCCATCTTGTGATGGGAACCTCTAGTTATGAGTCCGCCTTCGTGTCGTCATACCTTTGTGTTTTGGATCTGAGTCCGCCTTCGTGTCGGCATTTCTTTTTAAAATCCATCTTGTGCTGGTAACCTCTGGTTATGAGTCCGTCTTCGTGTCAGCCTACCTTTATGTTTTGGATCTGAGTCCGCCTTCGTGTCGGCATTCCTTTTGAAAATTCATTTTATGATGGTAACCTCTAGTTATGAGTCCGCCTTCGTGTCGGCCTACCTTTGTGTTTAAGATCTGAGTCCGCCTTCGTGTCGGAATTTCTTTTGAAAATCCATCTTGTGATGGTAACCTCTGGTTATAAGCCCGCCTTCGTGTCGGCCTACCTTTGTGTTTTGGATCTGTGCCCGCATTTGTGTCGGCATTTCTTTTGGAAATCCATCTTGTGATGGTAACCTCTGGTTATGAGTCCGCCTATGTGTCGGCCTACCTTTGTGTTTGGGATCTGAGCCCGCATTTGTGTCGGCATTTCTTTTGAAAATCCATCTTGTGATGGTAACCTCTGATTATGAGTCCGCCTTCGTGTCGGCCTACCTTTGTGTTTAAGATCTGAGTCCGCCTTCGTGTCGGAATTTCTTTTGAAAATCCATCTTGTGATGGTAACTCTGGTTATGAGTCCCCCTTCATGTCGGCCTACCTTTGTGTTTTGGATCTGAGCCTGCATTTGTGTCGGCATTCCTTTTTAAAATCCATCTTGTGATGGTAACCTCTAGTTATGAGTTCGCCTTCGTGTCGGCCTACCTTTGTGTTTTGGATCTGAGTCCGCCTTTGTGTCAGAATTTCTTTTGAAAATCCATCTTGCGATGGTAACCTCTGGTTATGAGTCCGCCTATGTGTCGGCCTACCTTTGTGTTTTGGATCTGAGCCCGCATTTGTGTCGGCATTTCTTTTGAAAATCCATCTTGTGATGGTAACCTCTGATTATGAGTCCGCCTTCGTGTCGGCCTACCTTTGTGTTTTAGATCTGAGTCCGCCTTCATGTCGGAATTTCTTTTGAAAATCCATCTTGTGATGGTAACCTCAGGTTATGAGTCCGCCTTCGTGTCGGCCTACCTTTGTGTTTTGGATCTGAGCCCGCATTTGTGTCGGCATTCCTTTTTAAAATCCATCTTGTGATGGTAACCTATGGTTATGAGTTCGCCTTCGTGTCGGCCTACATTTGTGTTTTAGATCTGAGTCCGCCTTCGTGTCGGCATTCCTTTTGAAAATCCATCTTGTGCTGGTAATCTCTGGTTATAAGTCCGCCTTCGTGTCGGCCTACCTTTGTGTTTTGGATCTGAGCCCGCATTTGTGTCGGCATTTCTTTTGAAAATCCATGTTGTGATGGTAACCTCTGGTTATGAGTTCGCCTTCGTGTCGGCCTACCTTTGTGTTTTAGATCTGAGTCCGCCTTCGTGTCGGCATTCCTTTTGAAAATCCATCTTGTGATGGTAACCTCTAGTTATAAGTCCGCCTTCGTGTCGGCCTACCTTTGTGTTTTGGATCTGAGTCCACCTTCGTGTCGACATTCCTTTTGAAAATCCATCTTGTGATGGTAACCTCTGGTTATAAGCCCGCCTTCGTGTCGGCCTACCTTTGTGTTTTGGATCTGAGTCCGCCTTCGTGTCGACATTCCTTTTGAAAATCCATCTTGTGATGGTAACCTCTAGTTATGAGTCCGCCTTCGTGTCGTCATACCTTTGTGTTTTGGATCTGAGTCCGCCTTCGTGTCGGCATTTCTTTTTAAAATCCATCTTGTGCTGGTAACCTCTGGTTATGAGTCCGTCTTCCTGTCAGCCTACCTTTATGTTTTGGATCTGAGTCTGCCTTTATGTCGGCATTCCTTTGGGAAATCCATCTTGTGATGTTAACCTCTGGTTATGAGTCCGTCTTCGTGTCGGCCTACCTTTGTGTTTTGGATCTGAGTCCGCCTTCGTGTATGCATTCCTTTTTAAAATCCATCTTGTGATGGTAACCTCTGGTTATGAGTCTGCCTTCGTGTCGGCCTACCTATGTGTTTTGGATCTGAGTCCGCCTTCGTGTCGACATTCCTTTTGAAAATCCATCTTGTGATGGTAACCTCTGTTTATGAGTTCGCCTTCGTGTCGGTCTACCTTTGTGTTTGGGATCTGAGTCCGCCTTCTTATCAACATTCCTTTTGAAAAACTATCTTGTGATGGTAACCTCTGGTTATGAGTCTGCCTTCCTGTCGGCCTACCCTTGTGTTTTGGATATGAGTCCACCTTCGTGTCGGCATTCCTTTTGAAAATCCATCTTGTAATGGTAACCTCTGGTTATGAGTCTACCTTCGTGTCGGCCTACCTTTGTGTTTTGGATCTGAGCCCTCATATGTGTCGGCATTTCTTTTGAAAATCCATCTTGTGATGGTAACCTCTGGTTATGAGTCCGCCTTCGTGTCGGCCTACCTTTGTATTTTGGATCTGAGTCCGCCTTTGTGTCAGAATTTCTTTTGAAAATCCATCTTGTGATGTTAACCTCTGGTTATGAGTCCGCCTATGTGTCGGCCTACCTTTGTGTTTTGGATCTGAGCCCTCATTTGTGTCGGCATTTCTTTTGAAAATCCATCTTGTGATGGTAACCTCTGATTATGAGTCCGCCTTCGTGTCGGCCTACCTTTGTGTTTAAGATCTGAGTCCGCCTTCGTGTCGGAATTTCTTTTGAAAATCCATCTTGTGATGGTAACTCTGGTTATGAGTCCCCCTTCGTGTCGGCCTACCTTTGTGTTTTGGATCTGAGCCCGCATTTGTGTCGACATTCCTTTTTAAAATCCATCTTGTGATGGCAACCTCTGGTTATGAGTTCGCCTTCGTGTCGGCCTACCTTTGTGTTTAAGATCTGAGTCCGCCTTCGTGTCGGCATTTCTTTTGAAAATCCATCTTGTGATGGTAACCTCTGGTTATGAGTCCGCCTATGTGTCGGCCTACCTTTGTGTTTTGGATCTGAGCCCACATTTGTGTCGGCATTTCTTTTGAAAATCCATCTTGTGATGGTAAACTCTGATTATGAGTCTGTCTTCGTGACAGCCTAACTTTGTGTTTTAGATCTGAGTCCGCATTCGTGTTGGAATTTCTTTTGAAAATCCATCTTGTGATGGTAACCTCTGGTTATGAGTCCGCCTTCGTGTCGGCCAACCTTTGTGTTTTGGATCTGAGCCCGCATTTGTGTCGGCATTCCTTTTTAAAATCCATCTTGTTATGGTAACCTCTGGTTATGAGTTCGCCTTCGTGTCGGCCTACCTTTGTGTTTTAGATCTGAGTCCGCCTTCGTGTCGACATTCCTTTTGAAAATCCATCTTGTGCTGGTAACCTCTGGTTATAAGTCCGCCTTCGTGTGGGCCTACCTTTGTGTTTTGGATCTGAGCCCGCATTTGTGTCGGCATTTCTTTTGAAAATCCATCTTGTGATGGTAACCTCTGGTTATAAGCCCGCCTTCGTGTCGGCCTACCTTTGTGTTTCGGATCTGAGCCCGCATTTGTGTCGGCATTTCTTTTGGAAATCCATCTTGTGATGGTAACCTCTGGTTATGAGTCCGCCTATGTGTCGGCCTACCTTTGTGTTTGGGATCTGAGCCTGCATTTGTGTCGGCATTTCTTTTGAAAATCCATCTTGTGATGGTAACCTCTGATTATGAGTCCGCCTTCGTGTCGGCCTACCTTTGTGTTTAAGATCTGTGTCCGCCTTCGTGTCGGAATTTCTTTTGAAAATCCATCTTGTGATGGTAACTCTGGTAATGAGTCCCCCTTCATGTCGGCCTACCTTTGTGTTTTGGATCTGAGCCTGCATTTGTGTCGGCATTCCTTTTGAAATTTCATTTTGTGATGGTAACCTCTAGTTATGAGTCCGCCTTCGTGTCGGCCTACCTTTGTGTTTAAGATCTGAGTCCGCCTTCGTGTCGGAATTTCTTTTGAAAATCCATCTTGTGATGGTAACCTCTGGTTATAAGTCCGCCTTCGTGTCGGCCTACCTTTGTGTTTTGGATCCGAGTCCGCCTTCGTGTCGACATTCCTTTTGAAAATCCATCTTGTGATGGTAACCTCTGGTTATGAGTCCGCCTCCGTGTCGTCCTACCTTTGTGTTTTGGATCTGAGTCCGCCTTCGTGTCGGCATTTCTTTTTAAAATCCATCTTGTGATGGTAACCTCTGGTTATGAGTCCACCTTCGTGTCATCCTACCTTTATGTTTTGGATCTGAGTCTGCCTTTATGTCGGCATTCCTTTGGGAAATCCATCTTGTGATGTTAACCTCTGGTTATGAGTCCGCCTTCGTGTCGGCCTACCTTTGTGTTTTGGATCTGAGTCCGCCTTCGTGTATGCATTCCTTTTTAAAATCCATCTTGTGATGGTAACCTCTGGTTATGAGTCTGCCTTCGTGTCGGCCTACCTATGTGTTTTGGATCTGAGTCCGCCTTCGTGTCGACATTCCTTTTGAAAATCCATCTTGTGATGGTAACCTCTGTTTATGAGTTCGCCTTCGTGTCGGTCTACCTTTGTGTTTGGGATCTGAGTCCGCCTTCTTATCAACATTCCTTTTGAAAAACTATCTTGTGATGGTAACCTCTGGTTATGAGTCTGCCTTCCTGTCGGCCTACCCTTGTGTTTTGGATATGAGTCCACCTTCGTGTCGGCATTCCTTTTGAAAATCCATCTTGTAATGGTAACCTCTGGTTATGAGTCTACCTTCGTGTCGGCCTACCTTTGTGTTTTGGATCTGAGCCCTCATATGTGTCGGCATTTCTTTTGAAAATCCATCTTGTGATGGTAACCTCTGGTTATGAGTCCGCCTTCGTGTCGGCCTAATTTGTATTTTGGATCTGAGTCCGCCTTTGTGTCAGAATTTCTTTTGAAAATCCATCTTGTGATGTTAACCTCTGGTTATGAGTCCGCCTATGTGTCGGCCTACCTTTGTGTTTTGGATCTGAGCCCTCATTTGTGTCGGCATTTCTTTTGAAAATCCATCTTGTGATGGTAACCTCTGATTATGAGTCCGCCTTCGTGTCGGCCTACCTTTGTGTTTAAGATCTGAGTCCGCCTTCGTGTCGGAATTTCTTTTGAAAATCCATCTTGTGATGGTAACTCTGGTTATGAGTCCCCCTTCGTGTCGGCCTACCTTTGTGTTTTGGATCTGAGCCCGCATTTGTGTCGACATTCCTTTTTAAAATCCATCTTGTGATGGCAACCTCTGGTTATGAGTTCGCCTTCGTGTCGGCCTACCTTTGTGTTTAAGATCTGAGTCCGCCTTCGTGTCGGCATTTCTTTTGAAAATCCATCTTGTGATGGTAACCTCTGGTTATGAGTCCGCCTATGTGTCGGCCTACCTTTGTGTTTTGGATCTGAGCCCACATTTGTGTCGGCATTTCTTTTGAAAATCCATCTTGTGATGGTAACCTCTGATTATGAGTCTGCCTTCGTGACAGCCTAACTTTGTGTTTTAGATCTGAGTCCGCATTCGTGTTGGAATTTCTTTTGAAAATCCATCTTGTGATGGTAACCTCTGGTTATGAGTCCGCCTTCGTGTCGGCCAACCTTTGTGTTTTGGATCTGAGCCCGCATTTGTGTCGGCATTCCTTTTTAAAATCCATCTTGTTATGGTAACCTCTGGTTATGAGTTCGCCTTCGTGTCGGCCTACCTTTGTGTTTTA
Organism: Lathyrus tuberosus; assembly: GCA_022829125.1. NCBI lineage: Eukaryota > Viridiplantae > Streptophyta > Magnoliopsida > Fabales > Fabaceae > Lathyrus > Lathyrus tuberosus. Next base: position 18,784,839 of record JALAZF010000061.1, on the reverse strand, counting down.
GATCTGAGCCCGCCTTCGTGTCGACATTCCTTTTCAAAATCCATCTTGTGCTGGTAACCTCTGGTTATAAGTCCGCCTTCGTGTGGGCCTACCTTTGTGTTTTGGATCTGAGCCCGCATTTGTGTCGGCATTTCTTTTGAAAATCCATCTTGTGATGGTAACCTCTGGTTATAAGCCCGCCTTCGTGTCGGCCTACCTTTGTGTTTCGGATCTGAGCCCGCATTTGTGTCGGCATTTCTTTTGGAAATCCATCTTGTGATGGTAACCTCTGGTTATGAGTCCGCCTATGTGTCGGCCTACCTTTGTGTTTGGGATCTGAGCCTGCATTTGTGTCGGCATTTCTTTTGAAAATCCATCTTGTGATGGTAACCTCTGATTATGAGTCCGCCTTCGTGTCGGCCTACCTTTGTGTTTAAGATCTGTGTCCGCCTTCGTGTCGGAATTTCTTTTGAAAATCCATCTTGTGATGGTAACTCTGGTTATGAGTCCCCCTTCATGTCGGCCTACCTTTGTGTTTTGGATCTGAGCCTGCATTTGTGTCGGCATTCCTTTTTAAAATCCATCTTGTGATGGTAACCTCTAGTTATGAGTTCGCCTTCGTGTCGGCCTACCTTTGTGTTTTGGATCTGAGTCCGCCTTTGTGTCAGAATTTCTTTTGAAAATCCATCTTGCGATGGTAACCTCTGGTTATGAGTCCGCCTATGTGTCGGACTACCTTTGTGTTTTGGATCTGAGCCCACATTTGTGTCGGCATTTCTTTTGAAAATCCATCTTGTGATGGTAACCTCTGATTATGAGTCTGCCTTCGTGACAGCCTAACTTTGTGTTTTAGATCTGAGTCCGCATTCGTGTTGGAATTTCTTTTGAAAATCCATCTTGTGATGGTAACCTCTGGTTATGAGTCCGCCTTCGTGTCGGCCAACCTTTGTGTTTTGGATCTGAGCCCGCATTTGTGTCGGCATTCCTTTTTAAAATCCATCTTGTTATGGTAACCTCTGGTTATGAGTTCGCCTTCGTGTCGGCCTACCTTTGTGTTTTAGATCTGAGCCCGCCTTCGTGTCGACATTCCTTTTGAAAATCCATCTTGTGCTGGTAACCTCTGGTTATAAGTCCGCCTTCGTGTGGGCCTACCTTTGTGTTTTGGATCTGAGCCCGCATTTGTGTCGGCATTTCTTTTGAAAATCCATCTTGTGATGGTAACCTCTGGTTATAAGCCCGCCTTCGTGTCGGCCTACCTTTGTGTTTCGGATCTGAGCCCGCATTTGTGTCGGCATTTCTTTTGGAAATCCATCTTGTGATGGTAACCTCTGGTTATGAGTCCGCCTATGTGTCGGCCTACCTTTGTGTTTGGGATCTGAGCCTGCATTTGTGTCGGCATTTCTTTTGAAAATCCATCTTGTGATGGTAACCTCTGATTATGAGTCCGCCTTCGTGTCGGCCTACCTTTGTGTTTAAGATCTGTGTCCGCCTTCGTGTCGGAATTTCTTTTGAAAATCCATCTTGTGATGGTAACTCTGGTTATGAGTCCCCCTTCATGTCGGCCTACCTTTGTGTTTTGGATCTGAGCCTGCATTTGTGTCGGCATTCCTTTTTAAAATCCATCTTGTGATGGTAACCTCTAGTTATGAGTTCGCCTTCGTGTCGGCCTACCTTTGTGTTTTGGATCTGAGTCCGCCTTTGTGTCAGAATTTCTTTTGAAAATCCATCTTGCGATGGTAACCTCTGGTTATGAGTCCGCCTATGTGTCGGACTACCTTTGTGTTTTGGATCAGAGCCCGCATTTCTGTCGGCATTTCTTTTGAAAATCCATCTTGTGATGGTAACCTCTGATTATGAGTCCGCCTTCGTGTCGGCCTACCTTTGTGTTTTAGATCTGAGTCCGCCTTCGTGTCGGAATTTCTTTTGAAAATCCATCTTGTGATGGTAACCTCAGGTTATGAGTCCGCCTTCGTGTCGGCCTACCTTTGTGTTTTGGATCTGAGCCCGCATTTGTGTCGGCATTCCTTTTTAAAATCCATCTTGTGATGGTAACCTCTAGTTATGAGTTCGCCTTCGTGTCGGCCTACATTTGTGTTTTAGATCTGAGTCCGCCTTCGTGTCGGCATTCCTTTTGAAAATCCATCTTGTGCTGGTAACCTCTGGTTATAAGTCCGCCTTCGTGTCGGCCTACCTTTGTGTTTTGGATCTGAGCCCGCATTTGTGTCGGCATTTCTTTTGAAAATCCATGTTGTGATGGTAACCTCTGGTTATGAGTTCGCCTTCGTGTCGGCCTACCTTTGTGTTTTAGATCTGAGTCCGCCTTCGTGTCGGCATTCCTTTTGAAAATCCATCTTTGTGATGGTAACCTCTGGTTATAAGTCCGCCTTCGTGTCGGCCTACCTTTGTGTTTTGGATCTGAGTCACCTTCGTGTCGACATTCCTTTTGAAAATCCATCTTGTGATGGTAACCTCTAGTTATGAGTCCGCCTTCGTGTCGTCATACCTTTGTGTTTTGGATCTGAGTCCGCCTTCGTGTCGGCATTTCTTTTTAAAATCCATCTTGTGATGGTAACCTCTGGTTATAAGCCCGCCTTCGTGTCGGCCTACCTTTGTGTTTTGGATCTGAGCCCGCATTTGTGTCGGCATTTCTTTTGGAAATCCATCTTGTGATGGTAACCTCTGGTTATGAGTCCGCCTATGTGTCGGCCTACCTTTGTGTTTGGGATCTGAGCCCGCATTTGTGTCGGCATTTCTTTTGAAAATCCATCTTGTGATGGTAACCTCTGATTATGAGTCCGCCTTCGTGTCGGCCTACCTGTGTGTTTAAGATCTGTGTCCGCCTTCGTGTCGGAATTTCTTTTGAAAATCCATCTTGTGATGGTAACTCTGGTTATGAGTCCCCCTTCATGTCGGCCTACCTTTGTGTTTTGGATCTGAGCCTGCATTTGTGTCGGCATTCCTTTTTAAAATCCATCTTGTGATGGTAACCTCTAGTTATGAGTTCGCCTTCGTGTCGGCCTACCTTTGTGTTTTGGATCTGAGTCCGCCTTTGTGTCAGAATTTCTTTTGAAAATCCATCTTGCGATGGTAACCTCTGGTTATGAGTCCGCCTATGTGTCGGCCTACCTTTGTGTTTTGGATCAGAGCCCGCATTTGTGTCGGCATTTCTTTTGAAAATCCATCTTGTGATGGTAACCTCTGATTATGAGTCCGCCTTCGTGTCAGCCTACCTTTGTGTTTTAGATCTGAGTCCGCCTTCGTGTCGGAATTTCTTTTGAAAATCCATCTTGTGATGGTAACCTCAGGTTATGAGTCCGCCTTCGTGTCGGCCTACCTTTGTGTTTTGGATCTGAGTCCACCTTCGTGTCGACATTCCTTTTGAAAATCCATCTTGTGATGGTAACCTCTAGTTATGAGTCCGCCTTCGTGTCGTCATACCTTTGTGTTTTGGATCTGAGTCCGCCTTCGTGTCGGCATTTCTTTTTAAAATCCATCTTGTGATGGTAACCTCTGGTTATGAGTCCGTCTTCGTGTCAGCCTACCTTTATGTTTTGGATCTGAGTCCGCCTTCGTGTCGGCATTCCTTTTGAAAATTCATTTTGTGATGGTAACCTCTGGTTATGAGTCCGCCTTCGTGTCGGCCTACCTTTGTGTTTAAGATCTGAGTGCGCCTTCGTGTCGGAATTTCTTTTGAAAATCCATCTTGTGATGGTAACCTCTGGTTATAAGTCCGCCTTCGTGTCGGCCTACCTTTGTGTTTTGGATCCGAGTCCGCCTTCGTGTCGACATTCCTTTTGAAAATCCATCTTGTGATGGTAACCTCTGGTTATGAGTCCGCCTTCGTGCCGTCCTACCTTTGTGTTTTGGATCTGAGTCCGCCTTCGTGTCGGCATTTCTTTTTAAAATCCATCTTGTGATGGTAACCTCTGGTTATGAGTCCGCCTTCGTGTCAGCCTACCTTTATGTTTTGGATCTGAGTCTGCCTTTATGTCGGCATTCCTTTGGGAAATCCATCTTGTGATGGTAACCTCTGGTTATGAGTCCGCCTTCGTGTCGGCCTACCTTTGTGTTTTGGATCTGAGTCCGCCTTGTGTATGCATTCCTTTTTAAAATCCATCTTGTGATGGTAACCTCTGGTTATGAGTCTGCCTTCGTGTCGGCCTACCTATGTGTTTTGGATCTGAATCAGCCTTCGTGTCGGCATTCCTTTTGAAAATCCATCTTGTGATGGTAACCTCTGGTTATGAGTTCGCCTTCGTGTCGGTCTACCTTTGTGTTTGGGATCTGAGTCCGCCTTCTTATCAGCATTCCTTTTGAAAAACTATCTTGTGATGGTAACCTATGGTTATGAGTCTGCCTTCGTGTCGGCCTACCCTTGTGTTTTGGATATGAGTCCACCTTCGTGTCGGCATTCCTTTTGAAAATCCATCTTGTAATGGTAACCTCTGGTTATGAGTCTACCTTCGTGTCGGCCTACCTTTGTGTTTTGGATCTGAGCCCTCATTTGTGTCGGCATTTCTTTTGAAAATCCATCTTGTAATGGTAACCTCTGGTTATGAGTCCGCCTTCGTGTCGGCCTACCTTTGTGTTTTGGATCTGAGTCCGCCTTTGTGTCAGAATTTCTTTTGAAAATCCATCTTGTGATGGTAACCTCTGGTTATGAGTCCGCCTATGTGTCGGCCTACCTTTGTGTTTTGGATCAGAGCCCGCATTTGTGTCGGCATTTCTTTTGAAAATCCATCTTGTGATGGTAACCTCTGATTATGAGTCCGCCTTCGTGTCGGCCTACCTTTGTGTTTAAGATCTGAGTCCGCCTTCGTGTCGGAATTTCTTTTGAAAATCCATCTTGTGATGGTAACTCTGGTTATGAGTCCCCCTTCGTGTCGGCCTACCTTTGTGTTTTGGATCTGAGCCCGCATTTGTGTCGACATTCCTTTTAAAATTCCATCTTGTGATGGCAACCTCTGGTTATGAGTTCGCCTTCGTATCGGCCTACCTTTGTTTTTGGATCTGAGTCCGCCTTTGTGTCAGAATTTCTTTTGAAAATCCATCTTGTGATGGTAACCTCAGGTTATGAGTCCGCCTATGTGTCGGCCTACCTTTGTGTTTTGGATCTGAGCCCGCATTTGTGTCGACATTTCTTTTGAAAATCCATCTTGTGAAGGTAACCTCTGATTATGAGTCCGCCTTCGTGACGGCCTACCCTTGTGTTTTAGATCTGTGTCCGCATTCGTGTCGTAATTTCTTTTGAAAATCCATCTTGTGATGGTAACCTCTGGTTATGAGTCCGCCTTCGTGTCGGCCTACCTTTGTGTTTTGGATCTGAGCCCGCATTTGTGTCGGCATTCCTTTTTAAAATCCATCTTGTGATGGTAACCTCTGGTTATGAGTTCGCCTTCGTGTCGGCCTACCTTTGGGTTTTAGATCTGAGTCCGCCTTCGTGTCGGCATTCCTTTAGAAAATCCATCTTGTGCTGGTAACCTCTGGTTATAAGTCCGCCTTCGTGTCGGCCTACCTTTGGTTTTTGGATCTGAGCCCGCATTTTTGTCGGCATTTCTTTTGAAAATCCATCTTGTGATGGTAACCTCTGGTTATGAGTTCGCCTTCGTGTCGGCCTACCTTTGTGTTTTGGATCTGAGTCCACCTTTGTGTCAGAATTTCTTTTGAAAATCCATCTTGTGATGGTAACCTCTGGTTATGAGTCCGCCTATATGTCGGCCTACCTTTGTGTTTTGGATCTGAGCCCGCATTTGTGTCGGCATTTCTTTTGAAAATCCATCTTGTGATGGTAACCTCAGATTATGAGTCCGCCTTCGTGTCGGCCTACCTTTGTGTTTAAGATCTGAGTCCGCCTTCGTGTCGGCCTACCTTTGTGTTTAAGATCTGAGTCCGCCTTCGTGTCGGAATTTCTTTTGAAAATCCATCTTGTGATGGTAACTCTGGTTATGAGTCCCCCTTCGTGTCGGCCTACCTTTGTGTTTTGGATCTGAGCCCGCATTTGTGTCGACATTCCTTTTTAAAATCCATCTTGTGATGGCAACCTCTGGTTATGAGTTCGCCTTCGTGTCGGCCTACCTTTGTGTTTTGGATCTGAGTCCGCCTTTGTGTCAGAATTTCTTTTGAAAATCCATCTTGTGATGGTAACCTCTGGTATAAGTCCGCCTTCGTGTCGGCCTACCTTTGTGTTTTGGATCTGAGTCCGCCTTCTGGTCGACATTCCTTTTGAAAATCCATCTTGTGATGGTAACCTCTAGTTATGAGTCCGCCTTCGTGTCGTCATACCTTTGTGTTTTGGATCTGAGTCCGCCTTCGTGTCGGCATTTCTTTTTAAAATCCATCTTGTGATGGTAACCTCTGGTTATGAGTCCGTCTTCGTGTCAGCCTACCTTTATGTTTTGGATCTGAGTCCGCCTTCGTGTCGGCATTCCTTTTGAAAATTCATTTTGCGATGGTAACCTCTGGTTATGAGTCCGCCTTCGTGTCGACCTACCTTTGTGTTTAAGATCTGAGTCCGCCTTCGTGTCAGAATTTCTTTTGAAAATCCATCTTGTGATGGTAACCTCTGGTTATAAGTCCGCCTTCGTGTCGGCCTACCTTTGTGTTTTGGATCCGAGTCCGCCTTCGTGTCGACATTCCTTTTGAAAATCCATCTTGTGATGGTAACCTCTGGTTATGAGTCCGACTTCGTGTCGTCCTACCTTTGTGTTTTGGATCTGAGTCCGCCTTCGTGTCGGCATTTCTTTTTAAAATCCATCTTGTGATGGTAACCTCTGGTTATGAGTCCGCCTTCGTTTCAGCCTACCTTTATGTTTTGGATCTGAGTGTGCCTTTATGTCGGCATTCCTTTGGGAAATCCATCTTGTGATGGTAACCTCTGGTTATGAGTCCGCCTTCGTGTCGGCCTACCTTTGTGTTTTGGATCTGAGTCCGCTTTCGTGTATGCATTCCTTTTTAAAATCCATCTTGTGATGGTAACCTCTGGTTATGAGTCTGCCTTCGTGCCGGCCTACCTATGTGTTTTGGATCTGAGTCAGCCTTCGTGTCGGCATTCCTTTTGAAAATCCATCTTGTGATGGTAACCTCTGGTTATGAGTTCGCCTTCGTGTCGGTCTACCATTGTGTTTGGGATCTGAGTCCGCCTTCTTATCAGCATTCCTTTTGAAAAACTATCCGGTGATGGTAACCTATGGTTATGAGTCTGCCTTCGTGTCGGCCTACCCTTGTGTTTTGGATATGAGTCCACCTTCGTGTCGGCATTCCTTTTGAAAATCCATCTTGTAATGGTAACCTCTTGTTATGAGTCTACCTTCGTGTCGGCCTACCTTTGTGTTTTGGATCTGAGCCCTCATTTGTGTCGGCATTTCTTTTGAAAATCCATCTTGTGATGGTAAGCTCTGGTTATGAGTCCGCCTTCGTGTCGGCCTACCTTTGTGTTTTGGATCTGAGTCCGCCTTTGTGTCAGAATTTCCTTTGAAAATCCATCTTATGATGGTAACCTCCGGTTATGAGTCCGCCTATCTGTCGGCCTACCTTTGTGTTTTGGATCTGAGCCTGCATTTGTGTCGGCATTCCTTTTTAAAATCCATCTTGTGATGGTAACCTCTAGTTATGAGTTCGCCTTCGTGTCGGCCTACCTTTGTGTTTTGGATCTGAGTCCGCCTTTGTGTCAGAATTTCTTTTGAAAATCCATCTTGCGATGGTAACCTCTGGTTATGAGTCCGCCTATGTGTCGGCCTACCTTTGTGTTTTGGATCTGAGCCCGCATTTGTGTCGGCATTTCTTTTGAAAATCCATCTTCTGATGGTAACCTCTGATTATGAGTCCGCCTTCGTGTCGGCCTACCTTTGTGTTTAAGATCTGAGTCCGCCTTCGTGTCGGAATTTCTTTTGAAAATCCATCTTGTGATGGTAACTCTGGTTATGAGTCCCCCTTCGTGTCGGCCTACCTTTGTGTTTTGGATCTGAGCCCGCATTTTTGTCGACATTCCTTTTTAAAATCCATCTTGTGATGGCAACCTCTGGTTATGAGTTCGCCTTCGTGTCGGCCTACCTTTGTGTTTTGGATCTGAGTCCGCCTTTGTGTCAGAATTTCTTTTGAAAATCCATCTTGTGATGGTAACCTCTGGTTATGAGTCCGCCTATGTGTCGGCCTACCTTTGTGTTTTAGATCTGAGCCCGCATTTGTGTCGGTATTTCTTTTGAAAATCCATCTTGTGATGGTAACCTCTGATTATGAGTCCGCCTTCGTGACGGCCTACGTTTGTGTTTTAGATCTGAGACCGCATTCGTGTCGGAATTTCTTTTGAAAATCCATCTTGTGATGGTAACCTCTGGTTATGATTCCGCCTTCGTGTCGGCCTACCTTTGTGTTTTGGATCTGAGCCCGCATTTGTGTCGGCATTCCTTTTTAAAATCCATCTTGTGATGGTAACCTCTAGTTATGAGTTCGCCTTCGTGTCGGCCTACCTTTGTGTTTTAGATCTGAGTCCGCCTTCGTGTCGGCATTCCTTTTGAAAATCCATCTTGTGCTGGTAACCTTTGGTTATAAGTCAGCCTTCGTGTCGGCCTACCTTTGTGTTTTGGATCTGAACCCGCATTTGTGTCGGCATTTCTTTTGAAAATCCATCTTGTGATGGTAACCTCTAGTTATGAGTTCGCCTTCGTGTCGGCCTACCTTTGTGTTTTGGATCTGAGTCCGCCTTTGTGTCAGAATTTCTTTTGAAAATCCATCTTGCGATGGTAACCTCTGGTTATGAGTCCGCCTATGTGTCGGCCTACCTTTGTGTTTTGGATCTGAGCCCGCATTTGTGTCGACATTTCTTTTGAAAATCCATCTTGTGATGGTAACCTCTGATTATGAGTCCGCCTTCGTGTCGGCCTACCTTTGTGTTTAAGATCTGAGTCCGCCTTCGTGTCGGAATTTCTTTTGAAAATCCATCTTGTGATGGTAACTCTGGTTATGAGTCCCCCTTCGTGTCGGCCTACCTTTGTGTTTTGGATCTGAGCCCGCATTTTTGTCGACATTCCTTTTTAAAATCCATCTTGTGATGGCAACCTCTGGTTATGAGTTCGCCTTCGTGTCGGCCTACCTTTGTGTTTTGGATCTGAGTCCGCCTTTGTGTCAGAATTTCTTTTGAAAATCCATCTTGTGATGGTAACCTCTGGTTATGAGTCCGCCTATGTGTCGGCCTACCTTTGTGTTTTAGATCTGAGCCCGCATTTGTGTCGGTATTTCTTTTGAAAATCCATCTTGTGATGGTAACCTCTGATTATGAGTCCGCCTTCGTGACGGCCTACGTTTGTGTTTTAGATCTGAGACCGCATTCGTGTCGGAATTTCTTTTGAAAATCCATCTTGTGATGGTAACCTCTGGTTATGATTCCGCCTTCGTGTCGGCCTACCTTTGTGTTTTGGATCTGAGCCCGCATTTGTGTCGGCATTCCTTTTTAAAATCCATCTTGTGATGGTAACCTCTAGTTATGAGTTCGCCTTCGTGTCGGCCTACCTTTGTGTTTTAGATCTGAGTCCGCCTTCGTGTCGGCATTCCTTTTGAAAATCCATCTTGTGCTGGTAACCTTTGGTTATAAGTCCGCCTTCGTGTCGGCCTACCTTTGTGTTTTGGATCTGAACCCGCATTTGTGTCGGCATTTCTTTTGAAAATCCATCTTGTGATGGTAACCTCTGGTTATAAGCTCGCCTTCGTGTCGGCCTACCTTTGTGTTTTGGATCTGAGCCCGCATTTGTGTCGGCATTTCTTTTGGAAATCCATCTTGTGATGGTAACCTCTGGTTTTGATTCCGCCTATGTGTTCGCCTACCTTTGTGTTTGGGATCTGAGCCCGCATTTGTGTCGGCATTTCTTTTGAAAATCCATCTTGTGATGGTAACCTCTGATTATAAGTCCGCCTTCGTCTCGGCCTACCTTTGTGTTTAAGATCTGAGTCCGCCTTCGTGTCGGAATTTCTTTTGAAAATCCATCTTGTGATGGTAACTCTGGTTATGAGTCCCCCTTCGTGTCGGCCTACCTTTGTGTTTTGGATCTGAGCCCGCATTTGTGTCGACATTCCTTTTTAAAATCCATCTTGTGATGGCAACCTCTGGTTATGAGTTAGCCTTCGTGTCGGCCTACCTTTGTGTTTTGGATCTGAGTCCGCCTTTGTGTCAGAATTTCTGTTGAAAATCCATCTAGTGATGGTAACCTCTGGTTATGAGTCCACCTATGTGTCGGCCTACCTTTGTGTTTTGGATCTGAGCCCGCATTTGTGTCGGCATTTCTTTTGAAAATCCATCTTGTGATGGTAACCTCTGATTATGAGTCCGCCTTCGTGTCGGCCTACCTTTGTGTTTAAGATCTGAGTACGCCTTCGTGTCGGAATTTCTTTTGAAAATCCATCTTGTGATGGTAACTCTGGTTATGAGTCCCCCTTCGTGTCGGCCTACCTTTGTGTTTTGGATCTGAGCCCGCATTTTTGTCGACATTCCTTTTTAAAATCCATCTTGTGATGGCAACCTCTGGTTATGAGTTCGCCTTCGTGTCGGCCTACCTTTGTGTTTTGGATCTGAGTCCGCCTTTGTGTCAGAATTTCTTTTGAAAATCCATCTTGTGATGGTAACCTCTGGTTATGAGTCCGCCTATGTGTCGGCCTACCTTTGTGTTTTAGATCTGAGCCCGCATTTGTGTCGGTATTTCTTTTGAAAATCCATCTTGTGATGGTAACCTCTGATTATGAGTCCGCCTTCGTGACGGCCTACGTTTGTGTTTTAGATCTGAGACCGCATTCGTGTCGGAATTTCTTTTGAAAATCCATCTTGTGATGGTAACCTCTGGTTATGATTCCGCCTTCGTGTCGGCCTACCTTTGTGTTTTGGATCTGAGCCCGCATTTGTGTCGGCATTCCTTTTTAAAATCCATCTTGTGATGGTAACCTCTAGTTATGAGTTCGCCTTCGTGTCGGCCTACCTTTGTGTTTTAGATCTGAGTCCGCCTTCGTGTCGGCATTCCTTTTGAAAATCCATCTTGTGCTGGTAACCTTTGGTTATAAGTCCGCCTTCGTGTCGGCCTACCTTTGTGTTTTGGATCTGAACCCGCATTTGTGTCGGCATTTCTTTTGAAAATCCATCTTGTGATGGTAACCTCTGGTTATAAGCTCGCCTTCGTGTCGGCCTACCTTTGTGTTTTGGATCTGAGCCCGCATTTGTGTCGGCATTTCTTTTGGAAATCCATCTTGTGATGGTAACCTCTGGTTTTGATTCCGCCTATGTGTTCGCCTACCTTTGTGTTTGGGATCTGAGCCCGCATTTGTGTCGGCATTTCTTTTGAAAATCCATCTTGTGATGGTAACCTCTGATTATAAGTCCGCCTTCGTCTCGGCCTACCTTTGTGTTTAAGATCTGAGTCCGCCTTCGTGTCGGAATTTCTTTTGAAAATCCATCTTGTGATGGTAACTCTGGTTATGAGTCCCCCTTCGTGTCGGCCTACCTTTGTGTTTTGGATCTGAGCCCGCATTTGTGTCGACATTCCTTTTTAAAATCCATCTTGTGATGGCAACCTCTGGTTATGAGTTAGCCTTCGTGTCGGCCTACCTTTGTGTTTTGGATCTGAGTCCGCCTTTGTGTCAGAATTTCTGTTGAAAATCCATCTAGTGATGGTAACCTCTGGTTATGAGTCCACCTATGTGTCGGCCTACCTTTGTGTTTTGGATCTGAGCCCGCATTTGTGTCGGCATTTCTTTTGAAAATCCATCTTGTGATGGTAACCTCTGATTATGAGTCCGCCTTCGTGTCGGCCTACCTTTGTGTTTAAGATCTGAGTACACCTTCGTGTCGGAATTTCTTTTGAAAATCCATCTTGTGATGGTAACTCTGGTTATGAGTCCCCCTTCGTGTCGGCCTACCTTTGTGTTTTGGATCTGAGCCCGCATTTGTGTCGACATTCCTTTTTAAAATCCATCTTGTGATGGCAACCTCTGGTTATGAGTTCGCCTTCGTGTCGGCCTACCTCTGTGTTTTGGATCTGAGTCCGCCTTTGTGTCAGAATTTCTTTTGAAAATCCATCTTGTGATGGTAACCTCTGGTTATGAGTCCGCCTATGTGTCGGCCTAACTTTGTGTTTTGGATCTGAGCCCGCATTTGTGTCGGCATTTCTTTTGAAAATCCATCTTGTGATGGTAACCTCTGATTATGAGTCCGCCTTCGTGACGGCCTACCTTTGTGTTTTAGATCTGAGTCCGCATTCGTGTCGGAATTTCTTTTGAAAATCCATCTTGTGAGGGTAACCTCTGGTTATGAGTCCGCCTTCGTGTCGGCCTACCTTTGTGTTTTGGATCTGAGCCCGCATTTGTGTCGGCATTCCTTTTTAAAATCCATCTTGTGATGGTAACCTCTGGTTATGAGTTCGCCTTCGTGTCGGCCTACCTTTGTGTTTTAGATCTGAGTCCGCCTTCGTGTCGGCATTCCTTTTGAAAATCCATCTTGTGCTGGTAACCTCTGATTATAAGTCCGCCTTCGTCTCGGCCTACCTTTGTGTTTTGGATCTGAGCCCGCATTTGTGTCGGCATTTCTTTTGAAAATCCATCTTGTGATGGTAACCTCTAGTTATAAGCCCGCCTTCGTGTCGGTCTACCTTTGTGTTTTGGATCTGAGCCCGCATTTGTGTCGGCATTTCTTTTGGAAATCCATCTTGTGATGGTAACCTCTGGTTTTGATTCCGCCTATGTGTTCGCCTACCTTTGTGTTTGGGATCTGAGCCCGCATTTGTGTCGGCATTTCTTTTGAAAATCCATCTTGTGATGGTAACCTCTGATTATAAGTCCGCCTTCGTGTCGGCCTACCTTTGTGTTTAAGATCTGAGTCCGCCTTCGTGTCGGAATTTCTTTTGAAAATCCATCTTGTGATGGTAACTCTGGTTATGAGTCCCCCTTCGTGTCGGCCTACCTTTGTGTTTTGGATCTGAGCCCGCATTTGTGTCGACATTCCTTTTTAAAATCCATCTTGTGATGGCAACCTCTGGTTATGAGTTAGCCTTCGTGTCGGCCTACCTTTGTGTTTTGGATCTGAGTCCGCCTTTGTGTCAGAATTTCTGTTGAAAATCCATCTAGTGATGGTAACCTCTGGTTATGAGTCCACCTATGTGTCGGCCTACCTTTGTGTTTTGGATCTAAGCCCGCATTTGTGTCGGCATTTCTTTTGAAAATCCATCTTGTGATGGTAACCTCTGATTATGAGTCCGCCTTCGTGTCGGCCTATCTTTGTGTTTAAGATCTGAGTACACCTTCGTGTCGGAATTTCTTTTGAAAATCCATCTTGTGATGGTAATTCTGGTTATGAGTCCCCCTTCGTGTCGGCCTACCTTTGTGTTTTGGATCTGAGCCCGCATTTGTGTCGACATTCCTTTTTAAAATCCATCTTGTGAGGGCAACCTCTGGTTATGAGTTCGCCTTCGTGTCGGCCTACCTTTGTGTTTTGGATCTGAGTCCGCCTTTGTGTCAGAATTTCTTTTGAAAATCCATCTTGTGATGGTAACCTCTGGTTATGAGTCCATCTATGTGTCGGCCTAACTTTGTGTTTTGGATCTGAGCCCGCATTTGTGTCGGCATTTCTTTTGAAAATCCATCTTGTGATGGTAACCTCTGATTATGAGTCCGCCTTCGTGTCGGCCTACCTTTGTGTTTAAGATCTGAGTCCGCCTTCGTGTCGGAATTTCTTTTGAAAATCCATCTTGTGATGGTAACTCTGGTTATGAGTCCCCCTTCGTGTCGGCCTACCTTTGTGTTTTGGATCTGAGCCCGCATTTGTGTCGACATTCCTTTTTAAAATCCATCTTGTGATGGCAACCTCTGGTTATGAGTTCGCCTTCGTGTCGGCCTACCTTTGTGTTTTGGATCTGAGTCCGCCTTTGAGTCAGAATTTCTTTTGAAAATCCATCTTGTGATGGTAACCCCTGGTTATGAGTCCGCCTATGTGTCGGCCTACCTTTGTGTTTTGGATCTGAGCCCGCATTTGTGTCGGCATTTCTTTTGAAAATCCATCTTGTGATGGTAACCTCTGATTATGAGTCCGCCTTCGTGACGGCCTACCTTTGTGTTTTAGATCTGAGTCCGCATTCGTGTCGGAATTTCTTTTGAAAATCCATCTTGTGATGGTAACCTCTGGTTATGAGTCCGCCTTCGTGTCGGCCTACCTTTGTGTTTTGGATCTGAGCCCGCATTTGTGTCGGCATTCCTTTTTAAAATCCATCTTGTGATGGTAACCTCTGGTTATGAGTTCGCCTTCGTGTCGGCCTACCTTTGTGTTTTAGATCTGAGTCCGCCTTCGTGTCGGCATTCCTTTTGAAAATCCATCTTGTGCTGGTAACCTCTGGTTATAAGTCCGCCTTCGTGTCGGCCTACCTTTGTGTTTTGGATCTGAGCCCGCATTTGTGTCGGCATTTCTTTTGAAAATCCATCTTGTGATGGTAACCTCTAGTTATAAGCCCGCCTTCGTGTCGGTCTACCTTTGTGTTTTGGATCTGAGCCCGCATTTGTGTCGGCATTTCTTTTGGAAATCCATCTTGTGATGGTAACCTCTGGTTTTGATTCCGCCTATGTGTTCGCCTACCTTTGTGTTTGGGATCTGAGCCCGCATTTGTGTCGGCATTTCTTTTGAAAATCCATCTTGTGATGGTAACCTCTGATTATAAGTCCGCCTTCGTGTCGGCCTACCTTTGTGTTTAAGATCTGAGTCCGCCTTCGTGTCGGAATTTCTTTTGAAAATCCATCTTGTGATGGTAACTCTGGTTATGAGTCCCCCTTCGTGTCGGCCTACCTTTGTGTTTTGGATCTGAGCCCGCATTTGTGTCGACATTCCTTTTTAAAATCCATCTTGTGATGGCAACCTCTGGTTATGAGTTAGCCTTCGTGTCGGCCTACCTTTGTGTTTTGGATCTGAGTCCGCCTTTGTGTCAGAATTTCTGTTGAAAATCCATCTAGTGATGGTAACCTCTGGTTATGAGTCCACCTATGTGTCGGCCTACCTTTGTGTTTTGGATCTGAGCCCGCATTTGTGTCGGCATTTCTTTTGAAAATCCATCTTGTGATGGTAACCTCTGATTATGAGTCCGCCTTCGTGTCGGCCTACCTTTGTGTTTAAGATCTGAGTACACCTTCGTGTCGGAATTTCTTTTGAAAATCCATCTTGTGATGGTAACTCTGGTTATGAGTCCCCCTTCGTGTCGGCCTACCTTTGTGTTTTGGATCTGAGCCCGCATTTGTGTCGACATTCCTTTTTAAAATCCATCTTGTGATGGCAACCTCTGGTTATGAGTTCGCCTTCGTGTCGGCCTACCTCTGTGTTTTGGATCTGAGTCCGCCTTTGTGTCAGAATTTCTTTTGAAAATCCATCTTGTGATGGTAACCTCTGGTTATGAGTCCGCCTATGTGTCGGCCTAACTTTGTGTTTTGGATCTGAGCCCGCATTTGTGTCGGCATTTCTTTTGAAAATCCATCTTGTGATGGTAACCTCTGATTATGAGTCCGCCTTCGTGACGGCCTACCTTTGTGTTTTAGATCTGAGTCCGCATTCGTGTCGGAATTTCTTTTGAAAATCCATCTTGTGATGGTAACCTCTGGTTATGAGTCCGCCTTCGTGTCGGCCTACCTTTGTGTTTTGGATCTGAGCCCGCATTTGTGTCGGCATTCCTTTTTAAAATCCATCTTGTGATGGTAACCTCTGGTTATGAGTTCGCCTTCGTGTCGGCCTACCTTTGTGTTTTAGATCTGAGTCCGCCTTCGTGTCGGCATTCCTTTTGAAAATCCATCTTGTGCTGGTAACCTCTGATTATAAGTCCGCCTTCGTCTCGGCCTACCTTTGTGTTTTGGATCTGAGCCCGCATTTGTGTCGGCATTTCTTTTGAAAATCCATCTTGTGATGGTAACCTCTAGTTATAAGCCCGCCTTCGTGTCGGTCTACCTTTGTGTTTTGGATCTGAGCCCGCATTTGTGTCGGCATTTCTTTTGGAAATCCATCTTGTGATGGTAACCTCTGGTTTTGATTCCGCCTATGTGTTCGCCTACCTTTGTGTTTGGGATCTGAGCCCGCATTTGTGTCGGCATTTCTTTTTAAAATCCATCTTGTGATGGTAACCTCTGATTATAAGTCCGCCTTCGTGTCGGCCTACCTTTGTGTTTAAGATCTGAGTCCACCTTCGTGTCGGAATTTCTTTTGAAAATCCATCTTGTGATGGTAACTCTGGTTATGAGTCCCCCTTCGTGTCGGCCTACCTTTGTGTTTTGGATCTGAGCCCGCATTTGTGTCGACATTCCTTTTTAAAATCCATCTTGTGATGGCAACCTCTGGTTATGCGTTAGCCTTCGTGTCGGCCTACCTTTGTGTTTTGGATCTGAGTCCGCCTTTGTGTCAGAATTTCTGTTGAAAATCCATCTAGTGATGGTAACCTCTGGTTATGAGTCCACCTATGTGTCGGCCTACCTTTGTGTTTTGGATCTGAGCCCGCATTTGTGTCGGCATTTCTTTTGAAAATCCATCTTGTGATGGTAACCTCTGATTATGAGTCCGCCTTCGTGTCGGCCTACCTTTGTGTTTAAG
This sequence comes from Lathyrus tuberosus, assembly GCA_022829125.1. NCBI lineage: Eukaryota > Viridiplantae > Streptophyta > Magnoliopsida > Fabales > Fabaceae > Lathyrus > Lathyrus tuberosus. The sequence continues at coordinate 18,768,281 of JALAZF010000061.1, read as the reverse complement.
ATCTGAGTACACCTTCGTGTCGGAATTTCTTTTGAAAATCCATCTTGTGATGGTAACTCTGGTTATGAGTCCCCCTTCGTGTCGGCCTACCTTTGTGTTTTGGATCTGAGCCCGCATTTGTGTCGACATTCCTTTTTAAAATCCATCTTGTGATGGCAACCTCTGGTTATGAGTTCGCCTTCGTGTCGGCCTACCTCTGTGTTTTGGATCTGAGTCCGCCTTTGTGTCAGAATTTCTTTTGAAAATCCATCTTGTGATGGTAACCTCTGGTTATGAGTCCGCCTATGTGTCGGCCTAACTTTGTGTTTTGGATCTGAGCCCGCATTTGTGTCGGCATTTCTTTTGAAAATCCATCTTGTGATGGTAACCTCTGATTATGAGTCCGCCTTCGTGACGGCCTACCTTTGTGTTTTAGATCTGAGTCCGCATTCGTGTCGGAATTTCTTTTGAAAATCCATCTTGTGATGGTAACCTCTGGTTATGAGTCCGCCTTCGTGTCGGCCTACCTTTGTGTTTTGGATCTGAGCCCGCATTTGTGTCGGCATTCCTTTTTAAAATCCATCTTGTGATGGTAACCTCTGGTTATGAGTTCGCCTTCGTGTCGGCCTACCTTTGTGTTTTAGATCTGAGTCCGCCTTCGTGTCGGCATTCCTTTTGAAAATCCATCTTGTGCTGGTAACCTCTGATTATAAGTCCGCCTTCGTCTCGGCCTACCTTTGTGTTTTGGATCTGAGCCCGCATTTGTGTCGGCATTTCTTTTGAAAATCCATCTTGTGATGGTAACCTCTAGTTATAAGCCCGCCTTCGTGTCGGTCTACCTTTGTGTTTTGGATCTGAGCCCGCATTTGTGTCGGCATTTCTTTTGGAAATCCATCTTGTGATGGTAACCTCTGGTTTTGATTCCGCCTATGTGTTCGCCTACCTTTGTGTTTGGGATCTGAGCCCGCATTTGTGTCGGCATTTCTTTTAAAAATCCATCTTGTGATGGTAACCTCTGATTATAAGTCCGCCTTCGTGTCGGCCTACCTTTGTGTTTAAGATCTGAGTCCACCTTCGTGTCGGAATTTCTTTTGAAAATCCATCTTGTGATGGTAACTCTGGTTATGAGTCCCCCTTCGTGTCGGCCTACCTTTGTGTTTTGGATCTGAGCCCGCATTTGTGTCGACATTCCTTTTTAAAATCCATCTTGTGATGGCAACCTCTGGTTATGCGTTAGCCTTCGTGTCGGCCTACCTTTGTGTTTTGGATCTGAGTCCGCCTTTGTGTCAGAATTTCTGTTGAAAATCCATCTAGTGATGGTAACCTCTGGTTATGAGTCCACCTATGTGTCGGCCTACCTTTGTGTTTTGGATCTGAGCCCGCATTTGTGTCGGCATTTCTTTTGAAAATCCATCTTGTGATGGTAACCTCTGATTATGAGTCCGCCTTCGTGTCGGCCTACCTTTGTGTTTAAGATCTGAGTACGCCTTCGTGTCGGAATTTCTTTTGAAAATCCATCTTGTGATGGTAACCTCTGATTATGAGTCCGCCTTCGTGACGGCCTACCTTTGTGTTTTAGATCTGAGTCCGCATTCGTGTCGGAATTTCTTTTGAAAATCCATCTTTTGATGGTAACCTCTGGTTATGAGTCCGCCTTCGTGTCGGCCTACCTTTGTGTTTTGGATCTGAGCCCGCATTTATGTCGGCATTCCTTTTTAAAATCCATCTTGTGATGGTAACCTCTGGTTATGAGTTCGCCTTCGTGTCGGCCTACCTTTGTGTTTTAGATCTGAGTCCGCCTTCGTGTCGGCATTCCTTTTGAAAATCCATCTTGTGCTGGTAACCTCTGGTTATAAGTCCGCCTTCGTGTCGGCCTACCTTTGTGTTTTGGATCTGAGCCCGCATTTGTGTCGGCATTTCTTTTGAAAATCCATCTTGTGATGGTAACCTCTAGTTATAAGCCCGCCTTCGTGTCGGTCTACCTTTGTGTTTTGGATCTGAGCCCGCATTTGTGTCGGCATTTCTTTTGGAAATCCATCTTGTGATGGTAACCTCTGGTTTTGATTCCGCCTATGTGTTCGCCTACCTTTGTGTTTGGGATCTGAGCCCGCATTTGTGTCGGCATTTCTTTTGAAAATCCATCTTGTGATGGTAACCTCTGATTATAAGTCCGCCTTCGTGTCGGCCTACCTTTGTGTTTAAGATCTGAGTCCGCCTTCGTGTCGGAATTTCTTTTTAAAATCCATCTTGTGATGGTAACTCTGGTTATGAGTCCCCCTTCGTGTCGGCCTACCTTTGTGTTTTGGATCTGAGCCCGCATTTGTGTCGACATTCCTTTTTAAAATCCATCTTGTGATGGCAACCTCTGGTTATGAGTTAGCCTTCGTGTCGGCCTACCTTTGTGTTTTGGATCTGAGTCCGCCTTTGTGTCAGAATTTCTGTTGAAAATCCATCTAGTGATGGTAACCTCTGGTTATGAGTCCACCTATGTGTCGGCCTACCTTTGTGTTTTGGATCTGAGCCCGCATTTGTGTCGGCATTTCTTTTGAAAATCCATCTTGTGATGGTAACCTCTGATTATGAGTCCCCCTTCGTGTCGGCCTACCTTTGTGTTTAAGATCTGAGTACGCCTTCGTGTCGGAATTTCTTTTGAAAATCCATCTTGTGATGGTAACCTCTGATTATGAGTCCGCCTTCGTGACGGCCTACCTTTGTGTTTTAGATCTGAGTCCGCATTCGTGTCGGAATTTCTTTTGAAAATCCATCTTGTGATGGTAACCTCTGGTTATGAGTCCGCCTTCGTGTCGGCCTACCTTTGTGTTTTGGATCTGAGCCCGCATTTGTGTCGGCATTCCTTTTTAAAATCCATCTTGTGATGGTAACCTCTGGTTATGAGTTCGCCTTCGTGTCGGCCTACCTTTGTGTTTTAGATCTGAGTCCGCCTTCGTGTCGGCATTCCTTTTGAAAATCCATCTTGTGCTGGTAACCTCTGGTTATAAGTCCGCCTTCGTGTCGGCCTACCTTTGTGTTTTGGATCTGAGCCCGCATTTGTGTCGGCATTTCTTTTGAAAATCCATCTTGTGATGGTAACCTCTAGTTATAAGCCCGCCTTCGTGTCGGTCTACCTTTGTGTTTTGGATCTGAGCCCGCATTTGTGTCGGCATTTCTTTTGGAAATCCATCTTGTGATGGTAACCTCTGGTTTTGATTCCGCCTATGTGTTCGCCTACCTTTGTGTTTGGGATCTGAGCCCGCATTTGTGTCGGCATTTCTTTTGAAAATCCATCTTGTGATGGTAACCTCTGATTATAAGTCCGCCTTCGTGTCGGCCTACCTTTGTGTTTAAGATCTGAGTCCGCCTTCGTGTCGGAATTTCTTTTGAAAATCCATCTTGTGATGGTAACTCTGGTTATGAGTCCCCCTTCGTGTCGGCCTACCTTTGTGTTTTGGATCTGAGCCCGCATTTGTGTCGACATTCCTTTTTAAAATCCATCTTGTGATGGCAACCTCTGGTTATGAGTTAGCCTTCGTGTCGGCCTACCTTTGTGTTTTGGATCTGAGTCCGCCTTTGTGTCAGAATTTCTATTGAAAATCCATCTAGTGATGGTAACCTCTGGTTATGAGTCCACCTATGTGTCGGCCTACCATTGTGTTTTGGATCTGAGCCCGCATTTGTGTCGGCATTTCTTTTGAAAATCCATCTTGTGATGGTAACCTCTGATTATGAGTCCGCCTTCGTGTCGGCCTACCTTTGTGTTTAAGATCTGAGTCCGCCTTCGTGTCGGAATTTCTTTTGAAAATCCATCTTGTGATGGTAACTCTGGTTATGAGTCCCCCTTCGTGTCGGCCTACCTTTGTGTTTTGGATCTGAGCCCGCATTTGTGTCGACATTCCTTTTTAAAATCCATCTTGTGATGGCAACCTCTGGTTATGAGTTCGCCTTCGTGTCGGCCTACCTTTGTGTTTTGGATCTGAGTCCGCCTTTGTGTCAGAATTTCTTTTGAAAATCCATCTTGTGATGGTAACCTCTGGTTATGAGTCCATCTATGTGTCGGCCTAACTTTGTGTTTTGGATCTGAGCCCGCATTTGTGTCGGCATTTCTTTTGAAAATCCATCTTGTGATGGTAACCTCTGATTATGAGTCCGCCTTCGTGTCGGCCTACCTTTGTGTTTAAGATCTGAGTCCGCCTTCGTGTCGGAATTTCTTTTGAAAATCCATCTTGTGATGGTAACTCTGGTTATGAGTCCCCCTTCGTGTCGGCCTACCTTTGTGTTTTGGATCTGAGCCCGCATTTGTGTCGACATTCCTTTTTAAAATCCATCTTGTGATGGCAACCTCTGGTTATGAGTTCGCCTTCGTGTCGGCCTACCTTTGTGTTTTGGATCTGAGTCCGCCTTTGAGTCAGAATTTCTTTTGAAAATCCATCTTGTGATGGTAACCCCTGGTTATGAGTCCGCCTATGTGTCGGCCTACCTTTGTGTTTTGGATCTGAGCCCGCATTTGTGTCGGCATTTCTTTTGAAAATCCATCTTGTGATGGTAACCTCTGATTATGAGTCCGCCTTCGTGACGGCCTACCTTTGTGTTTTAGATCTGAGTCCGCATTCGTGTCGGAATTTCTTTTGAAAATCCATCTTGTGATGGTAACCTCTGGTTATGAGTCCGCCTTCGTGTCGGCCTACCTTTGTGTTTTGGATCTGAGCCCGCATTTGTGTCGGCATTCCTTTTTAAAATCCATCTTGTGATGGTAACCTCTGGTTATGAGTTCGCCTTCGTGTCGGCCTACCTTTGTGTTTTAGATCTGAGTCCGCCTTCGTGTCGGCATTCCTTTTGAAAATCCATCTTGTGCTGGTAACCTCTGGTTATAAGTCCGCCTTCGTGTCGGCCTACCTTTGTGTTTTGGATCTGAGCCCGCATTTGTGTCGGCATTTCTTTTGAAAATCCATCTTGTGATGGTAACCTCTAGTTATAAGCCCGCCTTCGTGTCGGTCTACCTTTGTGTTTTGGATCTGAGCCCGCATTTGTGTCGGCATTTCTTTTGGAAATCCATCTTGTGATGGTAACCTCTGGTTTTGATTCCGCCTATGTGTTCGCCTACCTTTGTGTTTGGGATCTGAGCCCGCATTTGTGTCGGCATTTCTTTTGAAAATCCATCTTGTGATGGTAACCTCTGATTATAAGTCCGCCTTCGTGTCGGCCTACCTTTGTGTTTAAGATCTGAGTCCACCTTCGTGTCGGAATTTCTTTTGAAAATCCATCTTGTGATGGTAACTCTGGTTATGAGTCCCCCTTCGTGTCGGCCTACCTTTGTGTTTTGGATCTGAGCCCGCATTTGTGTCGACATTCCTTTTTAAAATCCATCTTGTGATGGCAACCTCTGGTTATGCGTTAGCCTTCGTGTCGGCCTACCTTTGTGTTTTGGATCTGAGTCCGCCTTTGTGTCAGAATTTCTGTTGAAAATCCATCTAGTGATGGTAACCTCTGGTTATGAGTCCACCTATGTGTCGGCCTACCTTTGTGTTTTGGATCTGAGCCCGCCTTTGTGTCGGCATTTCTTTTGAAAATCCATCTTGTGATGGTAACCTCTGATTATGAGTCCGCCTTCGTGTCGGCCTACCTTTGTGTTTAAGATCTGAGTACGCCTTCGTGTCGGAATTTCTTTTGAAAATCCATCTTGTGATGGTAACTCTGGTTATGAGTCCCCCTTCGTGTCGGCCTACCTTTGTGTTTTGGATCTGAGCCCGCATTTGTGTCGACATTCCTTTTTAAAATCCATCTTGTGATGGCAACCTCTGGTTATGAGTTCGCCTTCGTGTCGGCCTACCTCTGTGTTTTGGATCTGAGTCCGCCTTTGTGTCAGAATTTCTTTTGAAAATCCATCTTATGATGGTAACCTCTGGTTATGAGTCCGCCTATGTGTCGGCCTAACTTTGTGTTTTGGATCTGAGCCCGCATTTGTGTCGGCATTTCTTTTGAAAATCCATCTTGTGATGGTAACCTCTGATTATGAGTCCGCCTTCGTGACGGCCTACCTTTGTGTTTTAGATCTGAGTCCGCATTCGTGTCGGAATTTCTATTGAAAATCCATCTTGTGATGGTAACCTCTGGTTATGAGTCCGCCTTCGTGTCGGCCTACCTTTGTGTTTTGGATCTGAGCCCGCATTTGTGTCGGCATTCCTTTTTAAAATCCATCTTGTGATGGTAACCTCTGGTTATGAGTTCGCCTTCGTGTCGGCCTACCTTTGTGTTTTAGATCTGAGTCCGCCTTCGTGTCGGCATTCCTTTTGAAAATCCATCTTGTGCTGGTAACCTCTGGTTATAAGTCCGCCTTCGTGTCGGCCTACCTTTGTGTTTTGGATCTGAGCCCGCATTTGTGTCGGCATTTCTTTTGAAAATCCATCTTGTGATGGTAACCTCTAGTTATAAGCCCGCCTTCGTGTCGGTCTACCTTTGTGTTTTGGATCTGAGCCCGCATTTGTGTCGGCATTTCTTTTGGAAATCCATCTTGTGATGGTAACCTCTGGTTTTGATTCCGCCTATGTGTTCGCCTACCTTTGTGTTTGGGATCTGAGCCCGCATTTGTGTTGGCATTTCTTTTGAAAATCCATCTTGTGATGGTAACCTCTGATTATAAGTCCGCCTTCGTGTCGGCCTACCTTTGTGTTTAAGATCTGAGTCCACCTTCGTGTCGGAATTTCTTTTGAAAATCCATCTTGTGATGGTAACTCTGGTTATGAGTCCCCCTTCGTGTCGGCCTACCTTTGTGTTTTGGATCTGAGCCCGCATTTGTGTCGACATTCCTTTTTAAAATCCATCTTGTGATGGCAACCTCTGGTTATGCGTTAGCCTTCGTGTCGGCCTACCTTTGTGTTTTGGATCTGAGTCCGCCTTTGTGTCAGAATTTCTGTTGAAAATCCATCTAGTGATGGTAACCTCTGGTTATGAGTCCACCTATGTGTCGGCCTACCTTTGTGTTTTGGATCTGAGCCCGCATTTGTGTCGGCATTTCTTTTGAAAATCCATCTTGTGATGGTAACCTCTGATTATGAGTCCGCCTTCGTGTCGGCCTACCTTTGTGTTTAAGATCTGAGTACGCCTTCGTGTCGGAATTTCTTTTGAAAATCCATCTTGTGATGGTAACTCTGGTTATGAGTCCCCCTTCGTGTCGGCCTACCTTTGTGTTTTGGATCTGAGCCCGCATTTGTGTCGACATTCCTTTTTAAAATCCATCTTGTGATGGCAACCTCTGGTTATGAGTTCGCCTTCGTGTCGGCCTACCTCTGTGTTTTGGATCTGAGTCCGCCTTTGTGTCAGAATTTCTTTTGAAAATCCATCTTGTGATGGTAACCTCTGGTTATGAGTCCGCCTATGTGTCGGCCTAACTTTGTGTTTTGGATCTGAGCCCGCATTTGTGTCGGCATTTCTTTTGAAAATCCATCTTGTGATGGTAACCTCTGATTATAAGTCCGCCTTCGTGTCGGCCTACCTTTGTGTTTAAGATCTGAGTCCACCTTCGTGTCGGAATGTCTTTTGAAAATCCATCTTGTGATGGTAACTCTGGTTATGAGTCCCCCTTCGTGTCGGCCTACCTTTGTGTTTTGGATCTGAGCCCGCATTTGTGTCGACATTCCTTTTTAAAATCCATCTTGTGATGGCAACCTCTGGTTATGCGTTAGCCTTCGTGTCGGCCTACCTTTGTGTTTTGGATCTGAGTCCGCCTTTGTGTCAGAATTTCTGTTGAAAATCCATCTAGTGATGGTAACCTCTGGTTATGAGTCCACCTATGTGTCGGCCTACCTTTGTGTTTTGGATCTGAGCCCGCATTTGTGTCGGCATTTCTTTTGAAAATCCATCTTGTGATGGTAACCTCTGATTATGAGTCCGCCTTCGTGTCGGCCTACCTTTGTGTTTAAGATCTGAGTACGCCTTCGTGTCGGAATTTCTTTTGAAAATCCATCTTGTGATGGTAACTCTGGTTATGAGTCCCCCTTCGTGTCGGCCTACCTTTGTGTTTTGGATCTGAGCCCGCATTTGTGTCGACATTCCTTTTTAAAATCCATCTTGTGATGGCAACCTCTGGTTATGAGTTCGCCTTCGTGTCGGCCTACCTCTGTGTTTTGGATCTGAGTCCGCCTTTGTGTCAGAATTTCTTTTGAAAATCCATCTTGTGATGGTAACCTCTGGTTATGAGTCCGCCTATGTGTCGGCCTAACTTTGTGTTTTGGATCTGAGCCCGCATTTGTGTCGGCATTTCTTTTGAAAATCCATCTTGTGATGGTAACCTCTGATTATGAGTCCGCCTTCGTGACGGCCTACCTTTGTGTTTTAGATCTGAGTCCGCATTCGTGTCGGAATATCTTTTGAAAATCCATCTTGTGATGGTAACCTCTGGTTATGAGTCCGCCTTCGTGTCGGCCTACCTTTGTGTTTTGGATCTGAGCCCGCATTTGTGTCGGCATTCCTTTTTAAAATCCATCTTGTGATGGTAACCTCTGGTTATGAGTTCGCCTTCGTGTCGGCCTACCTTTGTGTTTTAGATCTGAGTCCGCCTTCGTGTCGGCATTCCTTTTGAAAATCCATCTTGTGCTGGTAACCTCTGGTTATAAGTCCGCCTTCGTGTCGGCCTACCTTTGTGTTTTGGATCTGAGCCCGCATTTGTGTCGGCATTTCTTTTGAAAATCCATCTTGTGATGGTAACCTCTAGTTATAAGCCCGCCTTCGTGTCGGTCTACCTTTGTGTTTTGGATCTGAGCCCGCATTTGTGTCGGCATTTCTTTTGGAAATCCATCTTGTGATGGTAACCTCTGGTTTTGATTCCACCTATGTGTTCGCCTACCTTTGTGTTTGGGATCTGAGCCCGCATTTGTGTCGGCATTTCTTTTGAAAATCATTCTTGTGATGGTAACCTCTGATTATAAGTCCGCCTTCGTGTCGGCCTACCTTTGTGTTTAAGATCTGAGTCCACCTTCGTGTCGGAATTTCTTTTGAAAATCCATCTTGTGATGGTAACTCTGGTTATGAGTCCCCCTTCGTGTCGGCCTACCTTTGTGTTTTGGATCTGAGCCCGCATTTGTGTCGACATTCCTTTTTAAAATCCATCTTGTGATGGCAACCTCTGGTTATGCGTTAGCCTTCGTGTCGGCCTACCTTTGTGTTTTGGATCTGAGTCCGCCTTTGTGTCAGAATTTCTGTTGAAAATCCATCTAGTGATGGTAACCTCTGGTTATGAGTCCACCTATGTGTCGGCCTACCTTTGTGTTTTGGATCTGAGCCCGCATTTGTGTCGGCATTTCTTTTGAAAATCCATCTTGTGATGGTAACCTCTGATTATGAGTCCGCCTTCGTGTCGGCCTACCTTTGTGTTTAAGATCTGAGTACGCCTTCGTGTCGGAATTTCTTTTGAAAATCCATCTTGTGATGGTAACTCTGGTTATGAGTCCCCCTTCGTGTCGGCCTACCTTTGTGTTTTGGATCTGAGCCCGCATTTGTGTCGACATTCCTTTTTAAAATCCATCTTGTGATGGCAACCTCTGGTTATGAGTTCGCCTTCGTGTCGGCCTACCTCTGTGTTTTGGATCTGAGTCCGCCTTTGTGTCAGAATTTCTTTTGAAAATCCATCTTGTGATGGTAACCTCTGGTTATGAGTCCGCCTATGTGTCGGCCTAACTTTGTGTTTTGGATCTGAGCCCGCATTTGTGTCGGCATTTCTTTTGAAAATCCATCTTGTGATGGTAACCTCTGATTATGAGTCCGCCTTCGTGACGGCCTACCTTTGTGTTTTAGATCTGAGTCCGCATTCGTGTCGGAATTTCTTTTGAAAATCCATCTTGTGATGGTAACCTCTGGTTATGAGTCCGCCTTCGTGTCGGCCTACCTTTGTGTTTTGGATCTGAGCCCGCATTTGTGTCGGCATTCCTTTTTAAAATCCATCTTGTGATGGTAACCTCTGGTTATGAGTTCGCCTTCGTGTCGGCCTACCTTTGTGTTTTAGATCTGAGTCCGCCTTCGTGTCGGCATTCCTTTTGAAAATCCATCTTGTGCTGGTAACCTCTGGTTATAAGTCCGACTTCGTGTCGGCCTACCTTTGTGTTTTGGATCTGAGCCCGCATTTGTGTCGGCATTTCTTTTGAAAATCCATCTTGTGATGGTAACCTCTAGTTATAAGCCCGCCTTCGTGTCGGTCTATCTTTGTGTTTTGGATCTGAGCCCGCATTTGTGTCGGCATTGCTTTTATAAATCCATCTTGTGATGGTAACCTCTGGTTTTGATTCCGCCTATGTGTCGGCCTACCTTTGTGTTTGGGATCTGAGCCCGCATTTGTGTCGGCATTTCTTTTGAAAATCCATCTTGTGATGGTAACCTATGATTATGAGTCCGCCTTCGTGTCGGCCTACCTTTGTGTTTAAGATCTGAGTCCGCCTTCGTGTCGGAATTTCTTTTGAAAATCCATCTTGTGATGGTAACTCTGGTTATGAGTCCCCCTTCATGTCGGCCTACCTTTGTGTTTTGGATCTGAGCCTGCATTTGAGTCGGCATTCCTTTTTAAAATCCATCTTGTGATGGTAACCTCTAGTTATGAGTTCGCCTTCGTGTCGGCCTACCTTTGTGTTTTGGATCGGAGTCCGCCTTTGTGTCAGAATTTCTTTTGAAAATCCATCTTGTGATGGTAACCTCTGGTTATCAGTCCACCTATGTGTCGGCCTACCTTTGTGTTTTGGATCTGAGCCCGCATATGTGTCGGCATTTCTTTTGAAAATCCATCTTGTGATGGTAACCTCTGATTATGAGTCCGCCTTCGTGTCGGCCTACCTTTGTGTTTAAGATCTGAGTCCGCCTTCGTGTCGGAATTTCTTTTGAAAATCCATCTTGTGATGGTAACTCTGGTTATGAGTCCCCCTTCGTGTCGGCCTACCTTTGTGTTTTGGATCTGAGCCCGCATTTGTGTCGGCATTCCTTTTTAAAATCCATCTTGTGATGGTAACCTCTGGTTATGAGTTCGCCTTCGTGTCGGCCTACCTTTGTGTTTTAGATCTGAGTCCGCCTTCGTGTCGGCATTCCTTTTGAAAATCCATCTTGTGCTGGTAACCTCTGGTTATAAGTCCGACTTCGTGTCGGCCTACCTTTGTGTTTTGGATCTGAGCCCGCATTTGTGTCGGCATTTCTTTTGAAAATCCATCTTGTGATGGTAACCTCTAGTTATAAGCCCGCCTTCGTGTCGGTCTATCTTTGTGTTTTGGATCTGAGCCCGCATTTGTGTCGGCATTGCTTTTGGAAATCCATCTTGTGATGGTAACCTCTGGTTTTGATTCCGCCTATGTGTCGGCCTACCTTTGTGTTTGGGATCTGAGCCCGCATTTCTGTCGGCATTTCTTTTGAAAATCCATCTTGTGATGGTAACCTATGATTATGAGTCCGCCTTCGTGTCGGCCTACCTTTGTGTTTAAGATCTGAGTCCGCCTTCGTGTCGGAATTTCTTTTGAAAATCCATCTTGTGATGGTAACTCTGGTTATGAGTCCCCCTTCATGTCGGCCTACCTTTGTGTTTTGGATCTGAGCCTGCATTTGAGTCGGCATTCCTTTTTAAAATCCATCTTGTGATGGTAACCTCTAGTTATGAGTTCGCCTTCGTGTCGGCCTACCTTTGTGTTTTGGATCTGAGTCCGCCTTTGTGTCAGAATTTCTTTTGAAAATCCATCTTGTGATGGTAACCTCTGGTTATGAGTCCGCCTATGTGTCGGCCTACCTTTGTGTTTTGGATCTGAGCCCGCATTTGTGTCGGCATTTCTTTTGAAAATCCATCTTGTGATGGTAACCTCTGATTATGAGTCCGCCTTCGTGACGGCCTACCTTTGTGTTTTAGATCTGAGTCCGCATTCGTGTCGGAATTTCTTTTGAAAATCCATCTTGTGATGGTAACTCTGGTTATGAGTCCCCCTTCGTGTCGGCCTACCTTTGTGTTTTGGATCTGAGCCCGCATTTGTGTCGACATTCCTTTTTAAAATCCATCTTGTGATGGCAACCTCTGGTTATGAGTTCGCCTTCGTGTCGGCCTACCTCTGTGTTTTGGATCTGAGTCCGCCTTTGTGTCAGAATTTCTTTTGAAAATCCATCTTGTGATGGTAACCTCTGGTTATGAGTCCGCCTATGTGTCGGCCTACCTTTGTGTTTTGGATCTGAGCCCGCATTTGTGTCGGCATTTCTTTTGAAAATCCATCTTGTGATGGTAACCTCTGATTATGAGTCCGCCTTCGTGACGGCCTACCTTTGTGTTTTAGATCTGAGTCCGCATTCGTGTCGGAATTTCTTTTGAAAATCCATCTTGTGATGGTAACCTCTGGTTATGAGTCCGCCTTCGTGTCGGCCTACCTTTGTGTTTTGGATCTGAGCCCGCATTTGTGTCGGCATTTCTTTTGAAAATCCATCTTGTGATGGTAACCTCTAGTTATAAGCCCGCCTTCGTGTCGGTCTACCTTTGTGTTTTGGATCTGAGCCCGCATTTGTGTCGGCATTTCTTTTGGAAATCCATCTTGTGATGGTAACCTCTGGTTTTGATTTCGCCTATGTGTCGGCCTACCTTTGTGTTTGGGATCTGAGCCCGCATTTGTGTCGGCATTTCTTTTGAAAATCCATCTTGTGATGGTAACCTATGATTATGAGTCCGCCTTCGTGTCGGCCTACCTTTGTGTTTAAGATCTGAGTCCGCCTTCGTGTCGGAATTTCTTTTGAAAATCCATCTTGTGATGGTAACTCTGGTTATGAGTCCCCCTTCGTGTCGGCCTACCTTTGTGTTTTGGATCTGAGCCCGCATTTGTGTCGACATTCCTTTTTAAAATCCATCTTGTGATGGCAACCTCTGGTTATGAGTTCGCCTTCGTGTCGGCCTACCTCTGTGTTTTGGATCTGAGTCCGCCTTTGTGTCAGAATTTCTTTTGAAAATCCATCTTGTGATGGTAACCTCTGGTTATGAGTCCGCCTATGTGTCGGCCTACCTTTGTGTTTTGGATCTGAGCCCGCATTTGTGTCGGCATTTCTTTTGAAAATCCATCTTGTGATGGTAACCTCTGATTATGAGTCCGCCTTCGTGACGGCCTACCTTTGTGTTTTAGATCTGAGTCCGCATTCGTGTCGGAATTTCTTTTGAAAATCCATCTTGTGATGGTAACCTCTGGTTATGAGTCCGCCTTCGTGTCGGCCTACCTTTGTGTTTTGGATCTGAGCCCGCATTTGTGTCGGCATTTCTTTTGAAAATCCATCTTGTGATGGTAACCTCTAGTTATAAGCCCGCCTTCGTGTCGGTCTACCTTTGTGTTTTGGATCTGAGCCCGCATTTGTGTCGGCATTTCTTTTGGAAATCCATCTTGTGATGGTAACCTCTGGTTTTGATTCCGCCTATGTGTCGGCCTACCTTTGTGTTTGGGATCTGAGCCCGCATTTGTGTCGGCATTTCTTTTGAAAATCCATCTTGTGATGGTAACCTATGATTATGAGTCCGCCTTCGTGTCGGCCTACCTTTGTGTTTAAGATCTGAGTCCGCCTTCGTGTCGGAATTTCTTTTGAAAATCCATCTTGTGATGGTAACTCTGGTTATGAGTCCCCCTTCATGTCGGCCTACCTTTGTGTTTTGGATCTGAGCCTGCATTTGTGTCGGCATTCCTTTTTAAAATCCATCTTGTGATGGTAACCTCTAGTTATGAGTTCGCCTTCGTGTCGGCCTACCTTTGTGTTTTGGATCTGAGTCCGTCTTTGTGTCAGAATTTCTTTTGAAAATCCATCTTGCGATGGTAACCTCTGGTTATGAGTCCGCCTATGTGTCGGCCTACCTTTGTGTTTTGGATCTGAGCCCGCATTTGTGTCGGCATTCCTTTTTAAAATCCATCTTGTGATGGTAACCTCTAGTTATGAGTTCGCCTTCGTGTCGGCCTACCTTGGTGTTTTAGATCTGAGTCCGCCTTCGTGTCGGCATTCCTTTTGAAAATCCATCTTGTGCTGGTAACCTCTGGTTATAAGTTCGCCTTCGTGTCGGCCTACCTTTGTGTTTTGGATCTGAGCCCGCATTTGTGTCGGCATTTCTTTTGAAAATCCATGTTGTGATGGTAACCTCTGGTTATGAGTTCGCCTTCGTGTCGGCCTACCTCTGTGTTTTAGATCTGAGTCCGCCTTCGTGTCGGCATTCCTTTTGAAAATCCATCTTGTGATGGTAACCTCTGGTTATAAGTCCGCCTTCGTGTCGGCCTACCTTTGTGTTTTGGATCTGAGTCCACCTTCGTGTCGACATTCCTTTTGAAAATCCATCTTGTGATGGTAACCTCTGGTTATAAGTCCACCTTCGTGTCGGCCTACCTTTGTGTTTTGGATCTGAGTCCGCCTTCGTGTCGACATTCCTTTTGAAAATCCATCTTGTGATGGTAACCTCTGGTTATGAGTCCGCCTTCGTGTCGGCCTACCTTTGTGTTTTGGATCTGAGCCCGCATTTGTGTCGGCATTTCTTTTGAAAATCCATCTTGTGATGGTAACCTCTAGTTATAAGCCCGCCTTCGTGTCGGTCTACCTTTGTGTTTTGGATCTGAGCCCGCATTTGTGTCGGCATTTCTTTTGGAAATCCATCTTGTGATGGTAACCTCTGGTTTTGATTCCGCCTATGTGTCGGCCTACCTTTGTGTTTGGGATCTGAGCCCGCATTTGTGTCGGCATTTCTTTTGAAAATCCATCTTGTGATGGTAACTTATGATTATGAGTCCGCCTTCGTGTCGGCCTACCTTTGTGTTTAAGATCTGAGTCCGCCTTCGTGTCGGAATTTCTTTTGAAAATCCATCTTGTGATGGTAACTCTGGTTATGAGTCCCCCTTCATGTCGGCCTACCTTTGTGTTTTGGATCTGAGCCTGCATTTGTGTCGGCATTCCTTTTTAAAATCCATCTTGTGATGGTAACCTCTAGTTATGAGTTCGCCTTCGTGTCGGCCTACCTTTGTGTTTTGGATCTGAGTCCGTCTTTGTGTCAGAATTTCTTTTGAAAATCCATCTTGCGATGGTAACCTCTGGTTATGAGTCCGCCTATGTGTCGGCCTACCTTTGTGTTTTGGATCTGAGCCCGCATTTGTGTCGGCATTCCTTTTTAAAATCCATCTTGTGATGGTAACCTCTAGTTATGAGTTCGCCTTCGTGTCGGCCTACCTTGGTTTTTTAGATCTGAGTCCGCCTTCGTGTCGGCATTCCTTTTGAAAATCCATCTTGTGCTGGTAACCTCTGGTTATAAGTTCGCCTTCGTGTCGGCCTACCTTTGTGTTTTGGATCTGAGCCCGCATTTGTGTCGGCATTTCTTTTGAAAATCCATGTTGTGATGGTAACCTCTGGTTATGAGTTCGCCTTCGTGTCGGCCTACCTTTGTGTTTTAGATCTGAGTCCGCCTTCGTGTCGGCATTCCTTTTGAAAATCCATCTTGTGATGGTAACCTCTGGTTATAAGTCCGCCTTCGTGTCGGCCTACCTTTGTGTTTTGGATCTGAGTCCACCTTCGTGTCGACATTCCTTTTGAAAATCCATCTTGTGATGGTAACCTCTGGTTATAAGTCCACCTTCGTGTCGGCCTACCTTTGTGTTTTGGATCTGAGTCCGCCTTCGTGTCGACATTCCTTTTGAAAATCCATCTTGTGATGGTAACCTCTAGTTATGAGTCCACCTCCGTGTCGTCATACCTTTGTGTTTTGGATCTGAGTCCGCCTTCGTGTCGGCATTTCTTTTTAAAATCCATCTTGTGATGGTAACCTCTGGTTATGAGTCCGTCTTCGTGTCAGCCTACCTTTATGTTTTGGATCTGAGTCCGCCTTCGTGTCGCATTCCTTTTGAAAATTCATTTTGTGATGCTAACCTCTGGTTATGAGTCCGCCTTCGTGTCGGCCTACCTTTGTGTTTAAGATCTGAGTCCGCCTTCGTGTCGGAATTTCTTTTGAAAATCCATCTTGTGATGGTAACTCTGGTTATGAGTCCCCCTTCATGTCGGCCTACCTTTGTGTTTTGGATCTGAGCCCGCATTTGTGTCGGCATTCCTTTTTAAAATCCATCTTGTGATGGTAACCTCTGGTTATGAGTTCGCCTTCGTGTCGGCCTACCTTTGTGTTTTAGATCTGAGTCCGCCTTCGTGTCGGCATTCCTTTTGAAAATCCATCTTGTGCTGGTAACCTCTGGTTATAAGTCCGCCTTCGTGTCGGCCTACCTTTGTGTTTTGGATCTGAGCCCGCATTTGTGTCGGCATTTCTTTTGAAAATCCATCTTGTGATGGTAACCTCTAGTTATAAGCCCGCCTTCGTGTCGGTCTACCTTTGTGTTTTGGATCTGAGCCCGCATTTGTGTCGGCATTTCTTTTGGAAATCCATCTTGTGATGGTAACCTCTGGTTTTGATTCCGCCTATGTGTTCGCCTACCTTTGTGTTTGGGATCTGAGCCCGCATTTGTGTCGGCATTTCTTTTGAAAATCCATCTTGTGATGGTAACCTCTGATTATAAGTCCGCCTTCGTGTCGGCCTACCTTTGTGTTTAAGATCTGAGTCCACCTTCGTGTCGGAATTTCTTTTGAAAATCCATCTTGTGATGGTAACTCTGGTTATGAGTCCCCCTTCGTGTCGGCCTACCTTTGTGTTTTGGATCTGAGCCCGCATTTGTGTCGACATTCCTTTTTAAAATCCATCTTGTGATGGCAACCTCTGGTTATGCGTTAGCCTTCGTGTCGGCCTACCTTTGTGTTTTGGATCTGAGTCCGCCTTTGTGTCAGAATTTCTGTTGAAAATCCATCTAGTGATGGTAACCTCTGGTTATGAGTCCACCTATGTGTCGGCCTACCTTTGTGTTTTGGATCTGAGCCCGCATTTGTGTCGGCATTTCTTTTGAAAATCCATCTTGTGATGGTAACCTCTGATTATGAGTCCGCCTTCGTGTCGGCCTACCTTTGTGTTTAAGATCTGAGTACGCCTTCGTGTCGGAATTTCTTTTGAAAATCCATCTTGTGATGGTAACTCTGGTTATGAGTCCCCCTTCGTGTCGGCCTACCTTTGTGTTTTGGATCTGAGCCCGCATTTGTGTCGACATTCCTTTTTAAAATCCATCTTGTGATGGCAACCTCTGGTTATGAGTTCGCCTTCGTGTCGGCCTACCTCTGTGTTTTGGATCTGAGTCCGCCTTTGTGTCAGAATTTCTTTTGAAAATCCATCTTGTGATGGTAACCTCTGGTTATGAGTCCGCCTATGTGTCGGCCTAACTTTGTGTTTTGGATCTGAGCCCGCATTTGTGTCGGCATTTCTTTTGAAAATCCATCTTGTGATGGTAACCTCTGATTATGAGTCCGCCTTCGTGACGGCCTACCTTTGTGTTTTAGATCTGAGTCCGCATTCGTGTCGGAATTTCTTTTGAAAATCCATCTTGTGATGGTAACCTCTGGTTATGAGTCCGCCTTCGTGTCGGCCTACCTTTGTGTTTTGGATCTGAGCCCGCATTTGTGTCGGCATTCCTTTTTAAAATCCATCTTGTGATGGTAACCTCTGGTTATGAGTTCGCCTTCGTGTCGGCCTACCTTTGTGTTTTAGATCTGAGTCCGCCTTCGTGTCGGCATTCCTTTTGAAAATCCATCTTGTGCTGGTAACCTCTGGTTATAAGTCCGACTTCGTGTCGGCCTACCTTTGTGTTTTGGATCTGAGCCCGCATTTGTGTCGGCATTTCTTTTGAAAATCCATCTTGTGATGGTAACCTCTAGTTATAAGCCCGCCTTCGTGTCGGTCTATCTTTGTGTTTTGGATCTGAGCCCGCATTTGTGTCGGCATTGCTTTTGGAAATCCATCTTGTGATGGTAACCTCTGGTTTTGATTCCGCCTATGTGTCGGCCTACCTTTGTGTTTGGGATCTGAGCCCGCATTTGTGTCGGCATTTCTTTTGAAAATCCATCTTGTGATGGTAACCTATGATTATGAGTCCGCCTTCGTGTCGGCCTACCTTTGTGTTTAAGATCTGAGTCCGCCTTCGTGTCGGAATTTCTTTTGAAAATCCATCTTGTGATGGTAACTCTGGTTATGAGTCCCCCTTCATGTCGGCCTACCTTTGTGTTTTGGATCTGAGCCTGCATTTGAGTCGGCATTCCTTTTTAAAATCCATCTTGTGATGGTAACCTCTAGTTATGAGTTCGCCTTCGTGTCGGCCTACCTTTGTGTTTTGGATCGGAGTCCGCCTTTGTGTCAGAATTTCTTTTGAAAATCCATCTTGTGATGGTAACCTCTGGTTATCAGTCCACCTATGTGTCGGCCTACCTTTGTGTTTTGGATCTGAGCCCGCATATGTGTCGGCATTTCTTTTGAAAATCCATCTTGTGATGGTAACCTCTGATTATGAGTCCGCCTTCGTGTCGGCCTACCTTTGTGTTTAAGATCTGAGTCCGCCTTCGTGTCGGAATTTCTTTTGAAAATCCATCTTGTGATGGTAACTCTGGTTATGAGTCCCCCTTCGTGTCGGCCTACCTTTGTGTTTTGGATCTGAGCCCGCATTTGTGTCGGCATTCCTTTTTAAAATCCATCTTGTGATGGTAACCTCTGGTTATGAGTTCGCCTTCGTGTCGGCCTACCTTTGTGTTTTAGATCTGAGTCCGCCTTCGTGTCGGCATTCCTTTTGAAAATCCATCTTGTGCTGGTAACCTCTGGTTATAAGTCCGACTTCGTGTCGGCCTACCTTTGTGTTTTGGATCTGAGCCCGCATTTGTGTCGGCATTTCTTTTGAAAATCCATCTTGTGATGGTAACCTCTAGTTATAAGCCCGCCTTCGTGTCGGTCTATCTTTGTGTTTTGGATCTGAGCCCGCATTTGTGTCGGCATTGCTTTTGGAAATCCATCTTGTGATGGTAACCTCTGGTTTTGATTCCGCCTATGTGTCGGCCTACCTTTGTGTTTGGGATCTGAGCCCGCATTTGTGTCGGCATTTCTTTTGAAAATCCATCTTGTGATGGTAACCTCTGATTATAAGTCCGCCTTCGTGTCGGCCTACCTTTGTGTTTAAGATCTGAGTCCACCTTCGTGTCGGAATTTCTTTTGAAAATCCATCTTGTGATGGTAACTCTGGTTATGAGTCCCCCTTCGTGTCGGCCTACCTTTGTGTTTTGGATCTGAGCCCGCATTTGTGTCGACATTCCTTTTTAAAATCCATCTTGTGATGGCAACCTCTGGTTATGCGTTAGCCTTCGTGTCGGCCTACCTTTGTGTTTTGGATCTGAGTCCGCCTTTGTGTCAGAATTTCTGTTGAAAATCCATCTAGTGATGGTAACCTCTGGTTATGAGTCCACCTATGTGTCGGCCTACCTTTGTGTTTTGGATCTGAGCCCGCATTTGTGTCGGCATTTCTTTTGAAAATCCATCTTGTGATGGTAACCTCTGATTATGAGTCCGCCTTCGTGTCGGCCTACCTTTGTGTTTAAGATCTGAGTACGCCTTCGTGTCGGAATTTCTTTTGAAAATCCATCTTGTGATGGTAACTCTGGTTATGAGTCCCCCTTCGTGTCGGCCTACCTTTGTGTTTTGGATCTGAGCCCGCATTTGTGTCGACATTCCTTTTTAAAATCCATCTTGTGATGGCAACCTCTGGTTATGAGTTCGCCTTCGTGTCGGCCTACCTCTGTGTTTTGGATCTGAGTCCGCCTTTGTGTCAGAATTTCTTTTGAAAATCCATCTTGTGATGGTAACCTCTGGTTATGAGTCCGCCTATGTGTCGGCCTAACTTTGTGTTTTGGATCTGAGCCCGCATTTGTGTCGGCATTTCTTTTGAAAATCCATCTTGTGATGGTAACCTCTGATTATGAGTCCGCCTTCGTGACGGCCTACCTTTGTGTTTTAGATCTGAGTCCGCATTCGTGTCGGAATTTCTTTTGAAAATCCATCTTGTGATGGTAACCTCTGGTTATGAGTCCGCCTTCGTGTCGGCCTACCTTTGTGTTTTGGATCTGAGCCCGCATTTGTGTCGGCATTCCTTTTTAAAATCCATCTTGTGATGGTAACCTCTGGTTATGAGTTCGCCTTCGTGTCGGCCTACCTTTGTGTTTTAGATCTGAGTCCGCCTTCGTGTCGGCATTCCTTTTGAAAATCCATCTTGTGCTGGTAACCTCTGGTTATAAGTCCGACTTCGTGTCGGCCTACCTTTGTGTTTTGGATCTGAGCCCGCATTTGTGTCGGCATTTCTTTTGAAAATCCATCTTGTGATGGTAACCTCTAGTTATAAGCCCGCCTTCGTGTCGGTCTATCTTTGTGTTTTGGATCTGAGCCCGCATTTGTGTCGGCATTGCTTTTGGAAATCCATCTTGTGATGGTAACCTCTGGTTTTGATTCCGCCTATGTGTCGGCCTACCTTTGTGTTTGGGATCTGAGCCCGCATTTGTGTCGGCATTTCTTTTGAAAATCCATCTTGTGATGGTAACCTATGATTATGAGTCCGCCTTCGTGTCGGCCTACCTTTGTGTTTAAGATCTGAGTCCGCCTTCGTGTCGGAATTTCTTTTGAAAATCCATCTTGTGATGGTAACTCTGGTTATGAGTCCCCCTTCATGTCGGCCTACCTTTGTGTTTTGGATCTGAGCCTGCATTTGAGTCGGCATTCCTTTTTAAAATCCATCTTGTGATGGTAACCTCTAGTTATGAGTTCGCCTTCGTGTCGGCCTACCTTTGTGTTTTGGATCGGAGTCCGCCTTTGTGTCAGAATTTCTTTTGAAAATCCATCTTGTGATGGTAACCTCTGGTTATCAGTCCACCTATGTGTCGGCCTACCTTTGTGTTTTGGATCTGAGCCCGCATATGTGTCGGCATTTCTTTTGAAAATCCATCTTGTGATGGTAACCTCTGATTATGAGTCCGCCTTCGTGTCGGCCTACCTTTGTGTTTAAGATCTGAGTCCGCCTTCGTGTCGGAATTTCTTTTGAAAATCCATCTTGTGATGGTAACTCTGGTTATGAGTCCCCCTTCGTGTCGGCCTACCTTTGTGTTTTGGATCTGAGCCCGCATTTGTGTCGGCATTCCTTTTTAAAATCCATCTTGTGATGGTAACCTCTGGTTATGAGTTCGCCTTCGTGTCGGCCTACCTTTGTGTTTTAGATCTGAGTCCGCCTTCGTGTCGGCATTCCTTTTGAAAATCCATCTTGTGCTGGTAACCTCTGGTTATAAGTCCGACTTCGTGTCGGCCTACCTTTGTGTTTTGGATCTGAGCCCGCATTTGTGTCGGCATTTCTTTTGAAAATCCATCTTGTGATGGTAACCTCTAGTTATAAGCCCGCCTTCGTGTCGGTCTATCTTTGTGTTTTGGATCTGAGCCCGCATTTGTGTCGGCATTGCTTTTGGAAATCCATCTTGTGATGGTAACCTCTGGTTTTGATTCCGCCTATGTGTCGGCCTACCTTTGTGTTTGGGATCTGAGCCCGCATTTGTGTCGGCATTTCTTTTGAAAATCCATCTTGTGATGGTAACCTATGATTATGAGTCCGCCTTCGTGTCGGCCTACCTTTGTGTTTAAGATCTGAGTCCGCCTTCGTGTCGGAATTTCTTTTGAAAATCCATCTTGTGATGGTAACTCTGGTTATGAGTCCCCCTTCATGTCGGCCTACCTTTGTGTTTTGGATCTGAGCCTGCATTTGAGTCGGCATTCCTTTTTAAAATCCATCTTGTGATGGTAACCTCTAGTTATGAGTTCGCCTTCGTGTCGGCCTACCTTTGTGTTTTGGATCGGAGTCCGCCTTTGTGTCAGAATTTCTTTTGAAAATCCATCTTGTGATGGTAACCTCTGGTTATCAGTCCACCTATGTGTCGGCCTACCTTTGTGTTTTGGATCTGAGCCCGCATATGTGTCGGCATTTCTTTTGAAAATCCATCTTGTGATGGTAACCTCTGATTATGAGTCCGCCTTCGTGTCGGCCTACCTTTGTGTTTAAGATCTGAGTCCGCCTTCGTGTCGGAATTTCTTTTGAAAATCCATCTTGTGATGGTAACTCTGGTTATGAGTCCCCCTTCGTGTCGGCCTACCTTTGTGTTTTGGATCTGAGCCCGCATTTGTGTCGACATTCCTTTTTAAAATCCATCTTGTGATGGCAACCTCTGGTTATGAGTTCGCCTTCGTGTCGGCCTACCTCTGTGTTTTGGATCTGAGTCCGCCTTTGTGTCAGAATTTCTTTTGAAAATCCATCTTGTGATGGTAACCTCTGGTTATGAGTCCGCCTATGTGTCGGCCTACCTTTGTGTTTTGGATCTGAGCCCGCATTTGTGTCGGCATTTCTTTTGAAAATCCATCTTGTGATGGTAACCTCTGATTATGAGTCCGCCTTCGTGACGGCCTACCTTTGTGTTTTAGATCTGAGTCCGCATTCGTGTCGGAATTTCTTTTGAAAATCCATCTTGTGATGGTAACCTCTGGTTATGAGTCCGCCTTCGTGTCGGCCTACCTTTGTGTTTTGGATCTGAGCCCGCATTTGTGTCGGCATTTCTTTTGAAAATCCATCTTGTGATGGTAACCTCTAGTTATAAGCCCGCCTTCGTGTCGGTCTACCTTTGTGTTTTGGATCTTAGCCCGCATTTGTGTCGGCATTTCTTTTGGAAATCCATCTTGTGATGGTAACCTCTGGTTTTGATTCCGCCTATGTGTCGGCCTACCTTTGTGTTTGGGATCTGAGCCCGCATTTGTGTCGGCATTTCTTTTGAAAATCCATCTTGTGATGGTAACCTATGATTATGAGTCCGCCTTCGTGTCGGCCTACCTTTGTGTTTAAGATCTGAGTCCGCCTTCGTGTCGGAATTTCTTTTGAAAATCCATCTTGTGATGGTAACTCTGGTTATGAGTCCCCCTTCATGTCGGCCTACCTTTGTGTTTTGGATCTGAGCCTGCATTTGTGTCGGCATTCCTTTTTAAAATCCATCTTGTGATGGTAACCTCTAGTTATGAGTTCGCCTTCGTGTCGGCCTACCGTTGTGTTTTGGATCTGAGTCCGTCTTTGTGTCAGAATTTCTTTTGAAAATCCATCTTGCGATGGTAACCTCTGGTTATGAGTCCGCCTATGTGTCGGCCTACCTTTGTGTTTTGGATCTGAGCCCGCATTTGTGTCGGCATTCCTTTTTAAAATCCATCTTGTGATGGTAACCTCTAGTTATGAGTTCGCCTTCGTGTCGGCCTACCTTGGTGTTTTAGATCTGAGTCCGCCTTCGTGTCGGCATTCCTTTTGAAAATGCATCTTGTGCTGGTAACCTCTGGTTATAAGTTCGCCTTCGTGTCGGCCTACCTTTGTGTTTTGGATCTAAGCCCGCATTTGTGTCGGCATTTCTTTTGAAAATCCATGTTGTGATGGTAACCTCTGGTTATGAGTTCGCCTTCGTGTCGGCCTACCTTTGTGTTTTAGATCTGAGTCCGCCTTCGTGTCGGCATTCCTTTTGAAAATCCATCTTGTGATGGTAACCTCTGGTTATAAGTCCGCCTTCGTGTCGGCCTACCTTTGTGTTTTGGATCTGAGTCCACCTTCGTGTCGACATTCCTTTTGAAAATCCATCTTGTGATGGTAACCTCTGGTTATAAGTCCACCTTCGTGTCGGCCTACCTTTGTGTTTTGGATCTGAGTCCGCCTTCGTGTCGACATTCCTTTTGAAAATCCATCTTGTGATGGTAACCTCTAGTTATGAGTCCACCTCCGTGTCGTCATACCTTTGTGTTTTGGATCTGAGTCCGCCTTCGTGTCGGCATTTCTTTTTAAAATCCATCTTGTGATGGTAACCTCTGGTTATGAGTCCGTCTTCGTGTCAGCCTACCTTTATGTTTTGGATCTGAGTCCGCCTTCGTGTCGCATTCCTTTTGAAAATTCATTTTGTGATGCTAACCTCTGGTTATGAGTCCGCCTTCGTGTCGGCCTACCTTTGTGTTTAAGATCTGAGTCCGCCTTCGTGTCGGAATTTCTTTTGAAAATCCATCTTGTGATGGTAACTCTGGTTATGAGTCCCCCTTCATGTCGGCCTACCTTTGTGTTTTGGATCTGAGCCCGCATTTGTGTCGGCATTCCTTTTTAAAATCCATCTTGTGATGGTAACCTCTGGTTATGAGTTCGCCTTCGTGTCGGCCTACCTTTGTGTTTTGGATCTGAGTCCGCCTTTGTGTCAGAATTTCTTTTGAAAATCCATCTTGTGATGGTAACCTCTGGTTTTGATTCCGCCTATGTGTCGGCCTACCTTTGTGTTTGGGATCTGAGCCCGCATTTGTGTCGGCATTTCTTTTAAAAATCCATCTTGTGATGGTAACCTCTGATTATGAGTCCGCCTTCGTGTCGGCCTACCTTTGTGTTTAAGATCTGAGTCCGCCTTCGTGTCGGAATTTCTTTTGAAAATCCATCTTGTGATGGTAACTCTGGTTATGAGTCCCCCTTCATGTCGGCCTACCTTTGTGTTTTGGATCTGAGCCTGCATTTGAGTCGGCATTCCTTTTTAAAATCCATCTTATGATGGTAACCTCTAGTTATGAGTTCGCCTTCGTGTCGGCCTACCTTTGTGTTTTGGATCTGAGTCCGTCTCTGTGTCAGAATTTCTTTTGAAAATCCATCTTGCGATGGTAACCTCTGGTTATGAGTCCGCCTATGTGTCGGCCTACCTTTGTGTTTTGGATCTGAGCCCGCATATGTGTCGGCATTTCTTTTGAAAATCCATCTTGTGATGGTAACCTCTGATTATGAGTCCGCCTTCGTGTCGGCCTACCTTTGTGTTTAAGATCTGAGTCCGCCTTCGTGTCGGAATTTCTTTTGAAAATCCATCTTGTGATGGTAACTCTGGTTATGAGTCCCCCTTCGTGTCGGCCTACCTTTGTGTTTTGGATCTGAGCCCGCATTTGTGTCGACATTCCTTTTTAAAATCCATCTTGTGATGGCAACCTCTGGTTATGAGTTCGCCTTCGTGTCGGCCTACCTCTGTGTTTTGGATCTGAGTCCGCCTTTGTGTCAGAATTTCTTTTGAAAATCCATCTTGTGATGGTAACCTCTGGTTATGAGTCCGCCTATGTGTCGGCCTACCTTTGTGTTTTGGATCTGAGCCCGCATTTGTGTCGGCATTTCTTTTGAAAATCCATCTTGTGATGGTAACCTCTGATTATGAGTCCGCCTTCGTGACGGCCTACCTTTGTGTTTTAGATCTGAGTCCGCATTCGTGTCGGAATTTCTTTTGAAAATCCATCTTGTGATGGTAACCTCTGGTTATGAGTCCGCCTTCGTGTCGGCCTACCTTTGTGTTTTGGATCTGAGCCCGCATTTGTGTCGGCATTTCTTTTGAAAATCCATCTTGTGATGGTAACCTCTAGTTATAAGCCCGCCTTCGTGTCGGTCTACCTTTGTGTTTTGGATCTGAGCCCGCATTTGTGTCGGCATTTCTTTTGGAAATCCATCTTGTGATGGTAACCTCTGGTTTTGATTCCGCCTATGTGTCGGCCTACCTTTGTGTTTGGGATCTGAGCCCGCATTTGTGTCGGCATTTCTTTTGAAAATCCATCTTGTGATGGTAACCTATGATTATGAGTCCGCCTTCGTGTCGGCCTACCTTTGTGTTTAAGATCTGAGTCCGCCTTCGTGTCGGAATTTCTTTTGAAAATCCATCTTGTGATGGTAACTCTGGTTATGAGTCCCCCTTCATGTCGGCCTACCTTTGTGTTTTGGATCTGAGCCTGCATTTGTGTCGGCATTCCTTTTTAAAATCCATCTTGTGATGGTAACCTCTAGTTATGAGTTCGCCTTCGTGTCGGCCTACCTTTGTGTTTTGGATCTGAGTCCGTCTTTGTGTCAGAATTTCTTTTGAAAATCCATCTTGCGATGGTAACCTCTGGTTTTGATTCCGCCTATGTGTCGGCCTACCTTTGTGTTTGGGATCTGAGCCCGCATTTGTGTCGGCATTTCTTTTGAAAATCCATCTTGTGATGGTAACCTCTGATTATGAGTCCGCCTTCGTGTCGGCCTACCTTTGTGTTTAAGATCTGAGTCCGCCTTCGTGTCGGAATTTCTTTTGAAAATCCATCTTGTGATGGTAACTCTGGTTATGAGTCCCCCTTCATGTCGGCCTACCTTTGTGTTTTGGATCTGAGCCTGCATTTGTGTCGGCATTCCTTTTTAAAATCCATCTTGTGATGGTAACCTCTAGTTATGAGTTCGCCTTCGTGTCGGCCTACCTTTGTGTTTTGGATCTGAGTCCGTCTTTGTGTCAGAATTTCTTTTGAAAATCCATCTTGCGATGGTAACCTCTGGTTATGAGTCCGCCTATGTGTCGGCCTACCTTTGTGTTTTGGATCTGAGCCCGCATTTATGTCGGCATTCCTTTTTAAAATCCATCTTGTGATGGTAACCTCTAGTTATGAGTTCGCCTTCGTGTCGGCCTACCTTGGTGTTTTAGATCTGAGTCCGCCTTCGTTTCGGCATTCCTTTTGAAAATCCATCTTGTGCTGGTAACCTCTGGTTATAAGTCCGCCTTCGTGTCGGCCTACCTTTGTGTTTTGGATCTGAGCCCGCATTTGTGTCGGCATTTCTTTTGAAAATCCATGTTGTGATGGTAACCTCTGGTTATGAGTTCGCCTTCGTGTCGGCCTACCTTTGTGTTTTAGATCTGAGTCCGCCTTCGTGTCGGCATTCCTTTTGAAAATCCATCTTGTGATGGTAACCTCTGGTTATAAGTCCGCCTTCGTGTCGGCCTACCTTTGTGTTTTGGATCTGAGTCCACCTTCGTGTCAACATTCCTTTTGAAAATCCATCTTGTGATGGTAACCTCTGGTTATAAGTCCACCTTCGTGTCGGCCTACCTTTGTGTTTTGGATCTGAGTCCGCCTTCGTGTCGACATTCCTTTTGAAAATCCATCTTGTGATGGTAACCTCTAGTTATGAGTCCACCTTCGTGTCGTCATACCTTTGTGTTTTGGATCTGAGTCCGCCTTCGTGTCGGCATTTCTTTTTAAAATCCATCTTGTGATGGTAACCTCTGGTTATGAGTCCGTCTTCGCGTCAGCCTACCTTTATGTTTTGGATCTGAGTCCGCCTTCGTGTCGCATTCCTTTTGAAAATTCATTTTGTGATGGTAACCTCTGGTTATGAGTCCGCCTTCGTGTCGGCCTACCTTTGTGTTTAAGATCTGAGTCCGCCTTCGTGTCGGAATTTCTTTTGAAAATCCATCTTGTGATGGTAACTCTGGTTATGAGTCCCCCTTCATGTCGGCCTACCTTTGTGTTTTGGATCTGAGCCCGCATTTGTGTCGGCATTCCTTTTTAAAATCCATCTTGTGATGGTAACTTCTGGTTATGAGTTCGCCTTCGTGTCGGCCTACCTTTGTGTTTTGGATCTGAGTCCGCCTTTGTGTCAGAATTTCTTTTGAAAATCCATCTTGTGATGGTAACCTCTGGTTATGAGTCCGCCTATGTGTCGGACTACCTTTGTGTTTTGGATCTGAGCCCGCATTTGTGTCGGCATTTCTTTTGAAAATCCATCTTGTGATGGTAACCTCTGATTATGAGTCCGCCTTCGTGTCAGCCTACCTTTGTGTTTTAGATCTGAGTCCGCATTCGTGTCGAAATTTCTTTTGAAAATCCATCTTGTAATGGTAACCTCTGGTTATGAGTCCGCCTTCGTGTCGGCCTACCTTTGTGGTTTGGATCTGAGCCCGCATTTGTGTCGGCATTCCTTTTTAAAATCCATCTTGTGATGGTAACCTATGGTTATGAGTTCGCCTTCGTGTCGGTCTACCTTTGTGTTTTAGATCTGAGTCCGCCTTCGTGTCGGCATTCCTTTTGAAAATCCATCTTGTACTGGTAACCTCTGGTTATAAGTCCACCTTCGTGTCGACCTACCTTTATGTTTTGGATCTGAGCCCGCATTTGTGTCGGCATTTCTTTTGAAAATCCATCTTGTGATGGTAACCTCTGGTTATAAGTCCGCCTTCGTGTCGGCCTAACTTTGTGTTTTGGATCTGAGCCCGCATTTGTGTCGGGTAACC
This sequence comes from Lathyrus tuberosus, assembly GCA_022829125.1. Taxonomy (NCBI): domain Eukaryota; kingdom Viridiplantae; phylum Streptophyta; class Magnoliopsida; order Fabales; family Fabaceae; genus Lathyrus; species Lathyrus tuberosus. Next base: position 18,740,318 of record JALAZF010000061.1, on the reverse strand, counting down.
TCTGGTTATGAGTCCGCCTATGTGTCGGCCTACCTTTGTGTTTGGGATCTGATCCCGCATTTGAGTCAGGCATTTCTTTTGAAAATCCATCTTGTGATGGTAATCTCTGATTATGAGTCCGCCTTCGTGTCGGCCTACCTTTGTGTTTAAGATCTGAGTCCGCCTTCGTGTCGGAATTTCTTTTGAAAATCCATCTTGTGATGGTAACTCTGGTTATGAGTCCCCCTTCATGTCGGCCTACCTTTGTGTTTTGGATCTGAGTCCGCCTTTGTGTCAGAATTTCTTTTGAAAATCCATCTTGTGATGGTAACCTCTGGTTATGAGTCCGCCTATGTGTCGGCCTACCTTTGTGTTTTGGATCTGAGCCCGCATTTGTGTCGGCATTTCTTTTGAAAATCCATCTTGTGATGGTAACCTCTGATTATGAGTCCGCCTTCGTGTCGGCCTACCTTTGTGTTTTAGATCTGAGTCCGCATTCGTGTCGAAATTTCTTTTGAAAATCCATCTTGTGATGGTAGCTCTGGTTATGAGTCCCCCTTCATGTCGGCCTACCTTTGTGTTTTGGATCTGAGCTTGCATTTGTGTCGGCATTCCTTTTTAAAATCCATCTTGTGATGGTAACCTCTAGTTATGAGTTCGCCATCGTGTCGACCTACCTTTGTGTTTTGGATCTGAGTCCGCCTTTTTGTCAGAATTTCTTTTGAAAATCCATCTTGTGATGGTAACCTCTGGTTTTGATTCCGCCTATGTGTCGGCCTACCTTTGTGTTTGGGATCTGAGCCCGCATTTGTGTCGGCATTTCTTTTGAAAATCCATCTTGTGATGGTAACCTCTGATTATGAGTCCGCCTTCGTGTCGGCCTACCTTTGTGTTTAAGATCTGAGTCCGCCTTCGTGTCGGAATTTCTTTTGAAAATCCATCTTGTGATGGTAACTCTGGTTATGAGTCCCCCTTCATGTCGGCCTACCTTTGTGTTTTGGATCTGAGCCTGCATTTGTGTCGGCATTCCTTTTTAAAATCCATCTTGTGATGGTAACCTCTAGTTATGAGTTCGCCTTCGTGTCGGCCTACCTTTGTGTTTTGGATCTGAGTCCGTCATTGTGTCAGAATTTCTTTTGAAAATCCATCTTGCGATGGTAACCTCTGGTTATGAGTCCGCCTATGTGTCGGCCTACCTTTGTGTTTTGGATCTGAGCCCGCATTTGTGTCGGCATTCCTTTTTAAAATCCATCTTGTGATGGTAACCTCTAGTTATGAGTTCGCCTTCGTGTCGGCCTACCATGGTGTTTTAGATCTGAGTCCGCCTTCGTGTCGGCATTCCTTTTGAAAATCCATCTTGTGCTGGTAACCTCTGGTTATAAGTCCGCCTTCGTGTCGGCCTACCTTTGTGTTTTGGATCTGAGCCCGCATTTGTGTCGGCATTTCTTTTGAAAATCCATGTTGTGATGGTAACCTCTGGTTATGAGTTCGCCTTCGTGTCGGCCTACCTTTGTGTTTTAGATCTGAGTCCGCCTTCGTGTCGGCATTCCTTTTGAAAATCCATCTTGTGATGGTAACCTCTGGTTATAAGTTCGCCTTCGTGTCGGCCTACCTTTGTGTTTTGGATCTGAGTCCACCTTCGTGTCGACATTCCTTTTGAAAATCCATCTTGTGATGGTAACCTCTGGTTATAAGTCCACCTTCGTGTCGGCCTACCTTTGTGTTTTGGATCTGAGTCCGCCTTCGTGTCGACATTCCTTTTGAAAATCCATCTTGTGATGGTAACCTCTAGTTATGAGTCCACCTTCGTGTCATCATACCTTTGTGTTTTGGATCTGAGTCCGCCTTCGTGTCGGCATTTCTTTTTAAAATCCATCTTGTGATGGTAACCTCTGGTTATGAGTCCGTCTTCGTGTCAGCCTACCTTTATGTTTTGGATCTGAGTCCGCCTTCGTGTCGCATTCCTTTTGAAAATTCATTTTGTGATGGTAACCTCTGGTTATGAGTCCGCCTTCGTGTCGGCCTACCTTTGTGTTTTGGATCTGAGTCCGCCTTTGTGTCAGAATTTCTTTTGAAAATCCATCTTGTGATGGTAACCTCTGGTTTTGATTCCGCCTATGTGTCGGCCTACCTTTGTGTTTGGGATCTGAGCCCGCATTTGTGTCGGCATTTCTTTTGAAAATCCATCTTGTGATGGTAACCTCTGATTATGAGTCCGCCTTCGTCTCGGCCTACCTTTGTGCTTAAGATCTGAGTCCGCCTTCGTGTCGGAATTTCTTTTGAAAATCCATCTTGTGATGGTAACTCTGGTTATGAGTCCCCCTTCATGTCGGCCTACCTTTGTGTTTTGGATCTGAGCCTGCATTTGTGTCGGCATTCCTTTTTAAAATCCATCTTGTGATGGTAACCTCTAGTTATGAGTTCGCCTTCGTGTCGGCCTACCTTTGTGTTTTGGATCTGAGTCCGTCTTTGTGTCAGAATTTCTTTTGAAAATCCATCTTGCGATGGTAACCTCTGGTTATGAGTCCGCCTATGTGTCGGCCTACCTTTGTGTTTTGGATCTGAGCCCGCATTTGTGTCGGCATTCCTTTTTAAAATCCATCTTGTGATGGTAACCTCTAGTTATGAGTTCGCCTTCGTGTCGGCCTACCTTGGTGTTTTAGATCTGAGTCCGCCTTCGATTCGGCATTCCTTTTGAAAATCCATCTTGTGCTGGTAACCTCTGGTTATAATTCCGCCTTCGTGTCGGCCTACCTTTGTGTTTTGGATCTGAGCCCGCATTTGTGTCGGCATTTCTTTTGAAAATCCATGTTGTGATGGTAACCTCTGGTTATGAGTTCGCCTTCGTGTCGGCCTACCTTTGTGTTTTAGATCTGAGTCCGCCTTCGTGTCGGCATTCCTTTTGAAAATCCATCTTGTGATGGTAACATCTGGTTATAAGTCCGCCTTCGTGTCGGCCTACCTTTGTGTTTTGGATCTGAGTCCACCTTCGTGTCAACATTCCTTTTGAAAATCCATCTTGTGATGGTAACCTCTGGTTATAAGTCCACCTTCGTGTCGGCCTACCTTTGTGTTTTGGATCTGAGTCCGCCTTCGTGTCGACATTCCTTTTGAAAATCCATCTGGTGATGGTAACCTCTAGTTATGAGTCCACCTTCGTGTCGTCATACCTTTGTGTTTTGGATCTGAGTCCGCCTTCGTGTCGGCATTTCTTTTTAAAATCCATCTTGTGATGGTAACCTCTGGTTATGAGTCCGTCTTCGTGTCAGCCTACCTTTATGTTTTGGATCTGAGTCCGCCTTCGTGTCGCATTCCTTTTGAAAATTCATTTTGTGATGGTAACCTCTGGTTATAAGTTCGCCTTCGTGTCGGCCTACCTTTGTGTTTTGGATCTGAGTCCACCTTCGTGTCGACATTCCTTTTGAAAATCCATCTTGTGATGGTAACCTCTGGTTATAAGTCCACCTTCGTGTCGGCCTACCTTTGTGTTTTGGATCTGAGTCCGCCTTCGTGTCGACATTCCTTTTGAAAATCCATCTTGTGATGGTAACCTCTAGTTATGAGTCCACCTTCGTGTCCTCATACCTTTGTGTTTTGGATCTGAGTCCGCCTTCGTGTCGGCATTTCTTTTTAAAATCCATCTTGTGATGGTAACCTCTGGTTATGAGTCCGTCTTCGTGTCAGCCTACCTTTATGTTTTGGATCTGAGTCCGCCTTCGTGTCGCATTCCTTTTGAAAATTCATTTTGTGATGGTAACCTCTGGTTATGAGTCCGCCTTCGTGTCGGCCTACCTTTGTGTTTAAGATCTGAGTCCGCCTTCGTGTCGGAATTTCTTTTGAAAATCCATCTTGTGATGGTAACTCTGGTTATGAGTCCCCCTTCATGTCGGCCTACCTTTGTGTTTTGGATCTGAGCCCGCATTTGTGTCGGCATTCCTTTTTAAAATCCATCTTGTGATGGTAACTTCTGGTTATGAGTTCGCCTTCGTGTCGGCCTACCTTTGTGTTTTGGATCTGAGTCCGCCTTTGTGTCAGAATTTCTTTTGAAAATCCATCTTGTGATGGTAACCTCTGGTTATGAGTCCGCCTATGTGTCGGACTACCTTTGTGTTTTGGATCTGAGCCCGCATTTGTGTAGGCATTTCTTTTGAAAATCCATCTTGTGATGGTAACCTCTGATTATGAGTCCGCCTTCGTGTCAGCCTACCTTTGTGTTTTAGATCTGAGTCCGCATTCGTGTCGAAATTTCTTTTGAAAATCCATCTTGTAATGGTAACCTCTGGTTATGAGTCCGCCTTCGTGTCGGCCTACCTTTGTGTTTTGGATCTGAGCCCGCATTTGTGTCGGCATTCCTTTTTAAAATCCATCTTGTGATGGTAACCTATGGTTATGAGTTCGCCTTCGTGTCGGTCTACCTTTGTGTTTTAGATCTGAGTCCGCCTTCGTGTCGGCATTCCTTTTGAAAATCCATCTTGTACTGGTAACCTCTGGTTATAAGTCCACCTTCGTGTCGACCTACCTTTATGTTTTGGATCTGAGCCCGCATTTGTGTCGGCATTTCTTTTGAAAATCCATCTTGTGATGGTAACCTCTGGTTATAAGTCCGCCTTCGTGTCGGCCTAACTTTGTGTTTTGGATCTGAGCCCGCATTTGTGTCGGCATTTCTTTTGAAAATCCATCTTGTGATGGTAACCTCTGGTTATGAGTCCGCCTATGTGTCGGCCTACCTTTGTGTTTGGGATCTGATCCCGCATTTGAGTCAGGCATTTCTTTTGAAAATCCATCTTGTGATGGTAATCTCTGATTATGAGTCCGCCTTCGTGTCGGCCTACCTTTGTGTTTAAGATCTGAGTCCGCCTTCGTGTCGGAATTTCTTTTGAAAATCCATCTTGTGATGGTAACTCTGGTTATGAGTCCCCCTTCATGTCGGCCTACCTTTGTGTTTTGGATCTGTGTCCGCATTTGTGTCGGCATTCCTTTTTAAAATCCATCTTGTGATGGTAACCTCTAGTTATGAGTTCGCCTTCGTGTCGGCCTACCTTTGTGTTTTGGATCTGAGTCCGCCTTTGTGTCAGAATTTCTTTTGAAAATCCATCTTGTGATGGTAACCTCTGGTTTTGATTCCGCCTATGTGTCGGCCTACCTTTGTGTTTGGGATCTGAGCCCGCATTTGTGTCGGCATTTCTTTTGAAAATCCATCTTGTGATGGTAACCTCTGATTATGAGTCCGCCTTCGTGTCGGCCTACCTTTGTGTTTAAGATCTGAGTCCGCCTTCGTGTCGGAATTTCTTTTGAAAATCCATCTTGTGATGGTAACTCTGGTTATGAGTCCCCCTTCATGTCGGCCTACCTTTGTGTTTTGGATCTGAGCCTGCATTTGTGTCGGCATTCCTTTTTAAAATCCATCTTGTGATGGTAACCTCTAGTTATGAGTTCGCCTTCGTGTCGGCCTACCTTTGTGTTTTGGATCTGAGTCCGTCTTTGTGTCAGAATTTCTTTTGAAAATCCATCTTGCGATGGTAACCTCTGGTTATGAGTCCGCCTATATGTCGGCCTACCTTTGTGTTTTGGATCTGAGCCCGCATTTGTGTCGGCATTCCTTTTTAAAATCCATCTTGTGATGGTAACCTCTAGTTATGAGTTCGCCTTCGTGTCGGCCTACCTTGGTGTTTTAGATCTGAGTCCGCCTTCGTGTCGGCATTCCTTTTGAAAATCCATCTTGTGCTGGTAACCTCTGGTTATAAGTCCGCCTTCGTGTCGGCCTACCTTTGTGTTTTGGATCTGAGCCCGCATTTGTGTCGGCATTTCTTTTGAAAATCCATGTTGTGATGGTAACCTCTGGTTATGAGTTCGCCTTCGTGTCGGCCTACCTTTGTGTTTTAGATCTGAGTCCGCCTTCGTGTCGGCATTCCTTTTGAAAATCCATCTTGTGATGGTAACCTCTGGTTATAAGTTCGCCTTCGTGTCGGCCTACCTTTGTGTTTTGGATCTGAGTCCACCTTCGTGTCGACATTCCTTTTGAAAATCCATCTTGTGATGGTAACCTCTGGTTATAAGTCCACCTTCGTGTCGGCCTACCTTTGTGTTTTGGATCTGAGTCCGCCTTCGTGTCGACATTCCTTTTGAAAATCCATCTTGTGATGGTAACCTCTAGTTATGAGTCCACCTTCGTGTCATCATACCTTTGTGTTTTGGATCTGAGTCCGCCTTCGTGTCGGCATTTCTTTTTAAAATCCATCTTGTGATGGTAACCTCTGGTTATGAGTCCGTCTTCGTGTCAGCCTACCTTTATTTTTTGGATCTGAGTCCGCCTTCGTGTCGCATTCCTTTTGAAAATTCATTTTGTGATGGTAACCTCTGGTTATGAGTCCGCCTTCGTGTCGGCCTACCTTTGTGTTTAAGATCTGAGTCCGCCTTCGTGTCGGAATTTCTTTTGAAAATCCATCTTGTGATGGTAACTCTGGTTATGAGTCCCCCATCATGTCGGCCTACCTTTGTGTTTTGGATCTGAGCCCGCATTTGTGTCGGCATTCCTTTTTAAAATCCATCTTGTGATGGTAACCTCTGGTTATGAGTTCGCCTTCGTGTCGGCCTACCTTTGTGTTTTGGATCTGAGTCCGCCTTTGTGTCATAATTTCTTTTGAAAATCCATCTTGTTATGGTAACCTCTGGTTATGAGTCCGCCTATGTGTCGGACTACCTTTGTGTTTTGGATCTGAGCCCGCATTTGTGTCGGCATTTCTTTTGAAAATCCAGCTTGTGATGGTAACCTCTGATTATGAGTCCGCCTTCGTGTCGGCCTACCTTTGTGTTTTAGATCTGAGTCCGCATTCGTGTCGAAATTTCTTTTGAAAATCCATCTTGTAATGGTAACCTCTGGTTATGAGTCCGCCTTCGTGTCGGCCTACCTTTGTGTTTTGGATCTGAGCCCGCATTTGTGTCGGCATTCCTTTTTAAAATCCATCTTGTGATGGTAACCTCTGGTTATGAGTTCGCCTTCGTGTCGGCCTACCTTTGTGTTTTAGATCTGAGTCCGCATTCGTGTCGAAATTTCTTTTGAAAATCCATCTTGTAATGGTAACCTCTGGTTATGAGTCCGTCTTCGTGTCAGCCTACCTTTATGTTTTGGATCTGAGTCCGCCTTCGTGTCGCATTCCTTTTGAAAATTCATTTTGTGATGGTAACCTCTGGTCATGAGTCCGCCTTCATGTCGGCCTACCTTTGTGTTTAAGATCTGAGTCCGCCTTCGTGTCGGAATTTCTTTTGAAAATCCATCTTGTGATGGTAACTCTGGTTATGAGTCCCCCATCATGTCGGCCTACCTTTGTGTTTTGGATCTGAGCCCGCATTTGTGTCGGCATTCCTTTTTAAAATCCATCTTGTGATGGTAACCTCTGGTTATGAGTTCGCCTTCGTGTCGGCCTACCTTTGTGTTTTGGATCTGAGTCCGCCTTTGTGTCATAATTTCTTTTGAAAATCCATCTTGTTATGGTAACCTCTGGTTATGAGTCCGCCTATGTGTCGGACTACCTTTGTGTTTTGGATCTGAGCCCGCATTTGTGTCGGCATTTCTTTTGAAAATCCAGCTTGTGATGGTAACCTCTGATTATGAGTCCGCCTTCGTGTCGGCCTACCTTTGTGTTTTAGATCTGAGTCCGCATTCGTGTCGAAATTTCTTTTGAAAATCCATCTTGTAATGGTAACCTCTGGTTATGAGTCCGCCTTCGTGTCGGCCTACCTTTGTGTTTTGGATCTGAGCCCGCATTTGTGTCGGCATTCCTTTTTAAAATCCATCTTGTGATGGTAACCTCTGGTTATGAGTTCGCCTTCGTGTCGGCCTACCTTTGTGTTTTAGATCTGAGTCCGCATTCGTGTCGAAATTTCTTTTGAAAATCCATCTTGTAATGGTAACCTCTGGTTATGAGTCCGTCTTCGTGTCAGCCTACCTTTATGTTTTGGATCTGAGTCCGCCTTCGTGTCGCATTCCTTTTGAAAATTCATTTTGTGATGGTAACCTCTGGTCATGAGTCCGCCTTCGTGTCGGCCTACCTTTGTGTTTAAGATCTGAGTCCGCCTTCGTGTCGGAATTTCTTTTGAAAATCCATCTTGTGATGGTAACTCTGGTTATGAGTCCCCCTTCATGTCGGCCTACCTTTGTGTTTTGGATCTGAGCCCGCATTTGTGTCGGCATTCCTTTTTAAAATCCATCTTGTGATGGTAACCTCTGGTTATGAGTTCGCCTTCGTGTCGGCCTACCTTTGTGTTTTGGATCTGAGTCCGCCTTTGTGTCATAATTTCTTTTGAAAATCCATCTTGTGATGGTAACCTCTGGTTATGAGTCCGCCTATGTGTCGGACTACCTTTGTGTTTTGGATCTGAGCCCGCATTTGTGTCGGCATTTCTTTTGAAAATCCAGCTTGTGATGGTAACCTCTGATTATGAGTCCGCCTTCGTGTCGGCCTACCTTTGTGTTTTAGATCTGAGTCCGCATTCGTGTCGAAATTTCTTTTGAAAATCCATCTTGTAATGGTAACCTCTGGTTATGAGTCCGCCTTCGTGTCGGCCTACCTTTGTGTTTTGGATCTGAGCCCGCATTTGTGTCGGCATTCCTTTTTAAAATCCATCTTGTGATGGTAACCTCTGGTTATGAGTTCGCCTTCGTGTCGGCCTACCTTTGTGTTTTAGATCTGAGTCCGCCTTCGTGTCGGCATTCCTTTCGAAAATCCATCTTGTACTGGTAACCTCTGGTTATAAGTCCGCCTTCGTGTCGACCTACCTTTATGTTTTGGATCTGAGCCCGCATTTGTGTCGGCATTTCTTTTGAAAATCCATCTTGTGATGGTAACCTCTGGTTATAAGTCCGCCTTCGTGTCGGCCTAACTTTGTGTTTTAGATCTGAGCCCGCATTTGTGTCTGCATTTCTTTTGAAAATCCATCTTGTGATGGTAACCTCTGGTTATGAGTCCGCCTATGTGTAGGCCTACCTTTGTGTTTTGGATCTGAGCCCGCATTTGTGTCGGCATTTCTTTTGAAAATCCATCTTGTGATGGTAACCTCTGATTATGAGTCCGCCTTCGTGTCGGCCTACCTTTGTGTTTTAGATCTGAGTCCGCATTCGTGTCGAAATTTCTTTTGAAAATCCATCTTGTGATGGTAGCTCTGGTTATGAGTCCCCCTTCATGTCGGCCTACCTTTGTGTTTTGGATCTGAGCTTGCATTTGTGTCGGCATTCCTTTTTAAAATCCATCTTGTGATGGTAACCTCTAGTTATGAGTTCTCCTTCGTGTCGACCTACCTTTGTGTTTTGGATCTGAGTCCGCCTTTGTGTCAGAATTTCTTTTGAAAATCCATCTTGTGATGGTAACCTCTGGTTTTGATTCCGCCTATGTGTCGGCCTACCTTTGTGTTTGGGATCTGAGCCCGCATTTGTGTCGGCATTTCTTTTGAAAATCCATCTTGTGATGGTAACCTCTGATTATGAGTCCGCCTTCGTGTCGGCCTACCTTTGTGTTTAAGATCTGAGTCCGCCTTCGTGTCGGAATTTCTTTTGAAAATCCATCTTGTGATGGTAACTCTGGTTATGAGTCCCCCATCATGTCGGCCTACCTTTGTGTTTTGGATCTGAGCCCGCATTTGTGTCGGCATTCCTTTTTAAAATCCATCTTGTGATGGTAACCTCTAGTTATGAGTTCGCCTTCGTGTCGGCCTACCTTTGTGTTTTGGATCTGAGTCCGTCTTTGTGTCAGAATTTCTTTTGAAAATCCATCTTGCGATGGTAACCTCTGGTTATGAGTCCGCCTATGTGTCGGCCTACCTTTGTGTTTTGGATCTGAGCCCGCATTTGTGTCGGCATTCCTTTTTAAAATCCATCTTGTGATGGTAACCTCTAGTTATGAGTTCGCCTTCGTGTCGGCCTACCTTGGTGTTTTAGATCTGAGTCCGCCTTCGTGTCGGCATTCCTTTTGAAAATCCATCTTGTGCTGGTAACCTCTGGTTATAAGTCCGCCTTCGTGTCGGCCTACCTTTGTGTTTTGGATCTGAGCCCGCATTTGTGTCGGCATTTCTTTTGAAAATCCATGTTGTGATGGTAACCTCTGGTTATGAGTTCGCCTTCGTGTCGGCCTACCTTTGTGTTTTAGATCTGAGTCCGCCTTCGTGTCGGCATTCCTTTTGAAAATCCATCTTGTGATGGTAACCTCTGGTTATAAGTTCGCCTTCGTGTCGGCCTACCTTTGTGTTTTGGATCTGAGTCCACCTTCGTGTCGACATTCCTTTTGAAAATCCATCTTGTGATGGTAACCTCTGGTTATAAGTCCACCTTCGTGTCGGCCTACCTTTGTGTTTTGGATCTGAGTCCGCCTTCGTGTCGACATTCCTTTTGAAAATCCATCTTGTGATGGTAACCTCTAGTTATGAGTCCACCTTCGTGTCATCATACCTTTGTGTTTTGGATCTGAGTCCGCCTTCATGTCGGCATTTCTTTTTAAAATCCATCTTGTGATGGTGACCTCTGGTTATGAGTCCGTCTTCGTGTCAGCCTACCTTTATGTTTTGGATCTGAGTCCGCCTTCGTGTCGCATTCCTTTTGAAAATTCATTTTGTGATGGTAACCTCTGGTTATGAGTCCGCCTTCGTGTCGGCCTACCTTTGTGTTTAAGATCTGAGTCCGCCTTCGTGTCGGAATTTCTTTTGAAAATCCATCTTGTGATGGTAACTCTGGTTATGAGTCCCCCTTCATGTCAGCCTACCTTTGTGTTTTGGATCTGAGCCCGCATTTGTGTCGGCATTCCTTTTTAAAATCCATCTTGTGATGGTAACCTCTGGTTATGAGTTCGCCTTCGTGTCGGCCTACCTTTGTGTTTTGGATCTGAGTCCGCCTTTGTGTCATAATTTCTTTTGAAAATCCATCTTGTTATGGTAACCTCTGGTTATGAGTCCGCCTATGTGTGGGACTACCTTTGTGTTTTGGATCTGAGTCCGCATTCGTGTCGAAATTTCTTTTGAAAATCCATCTTGTAATGGTAACCTCTGGTTATGAGTCCGCCTTCGTGTCGGCCTACCTTTGTGTTTTGGATCTGAGCCCGCATTTGTGTCGGCATTCCTTTTTAAAATCCATCTTGTGATGGTAACCTCTGGTTATGAGTTCGCCTTCGTGTCGGCCTACCTTTGTGTTTTAGATCTGAGTCCGCCTTCGTGTCGGCATTCCTTTTGAAAATCCATCTTGTACTGGTAACCTCTGGTTATAAGTCCGCCTTCGTGTCGACCTACCTTTATGTTTTGGATCTGAGCCCGCATTTGTGTCGGCATTTCTTTTGAAAATCCATCTTGTGATGGTAACCTCTGGTTATAAGTCCGCCTTCGTGTCGGCCTAACTTTGTGTTTTGGATCTGAGCCCGCATTTGTGTCGGCCTAACTTTGTGTTTTAGATCTGAGCCCGCATTTGTGTCTGCATTTCTTTTGAAAATCCATCTTGTGATGGTAACCTCTGGTTATGAGTCCGCCTATGTGTAGGCCTACCTTTGTGTTTTGGATCTGAGCCCGCATTTGTGTCGGCATTTCTTTTGAAAATCCATCTTGTGATGGTAACCTCTGATTATGAGTCCGCCTTCGTGTCGGCCTACCTTTGTGTTTTAGATCTGAGTCCGCATTCGTGTCGAAATTTCTTTTGAAAATCCATCTTGTGATGGTAGCTCTGGTTATGAGTCCCCCTTCATGTCGGCCTACCTTTGTGTTTTGGATCTGAGCTTGCATTTGTGTCGGCATTCCTTTTTAAAATCCATCTTGTGATGGTAACCTCTAGTTATGAGTTCTCCTTCGTGTCGACCTACCTTTGTGTTTTGGATCTGAGTCCGCCTTTGTGTCAGAATTTCTTTTGAAAATCCATCTTGTGATGGTAACCTCTGGTTTTGATTCCGCCTATGTGTCGGCCTACCTTTGTGTTTGGGATCTGAGCCCGCATTTGTGTCGGCATTTCTTTTGAAAATCCATCTTGTGATGGTAACCTCTGATTATGAGTCCGCCTTCGTGTCGTCCTACCTTTGTGTTTAAGATCTGAGTCCGCCTTCGTGTCGGAATTTCTTTTGAAAATCCATCTTGTGATGGTAACTCTGGTTATGAGTCCCCCATCATGTCGGCCTACCTTTGTGTTTTGGATCTGAGCCCGCATTTGTGTCGGCATTCCTTTTTAAAATCCATCTTGTGATGGTAACCTCTAGTTATGAGTTCGCCTTCGTGTCGGCCTACCTTTGTGTTTTGGATCTGAGTCCGTCTTTGTGTCAGAATTTCTTTTGAAAATCCATCTTGCGATGGTAACCTCTGGTTATGAGTCCGCCTATGTGTCGGCCTACCTTTGTGTTTTGGATCTGAGCCCGCATTTGTGTCGGCATTCCTTTTTAAAATCCATCTTGTGATGGTAACCTCTAGTTATGAGTTCGCCTTCGTGTCGGCCTACCTTGGTGTTTTAGATCTGAGTCCGCCTTCGTGTCGGCATTCCTTTTGAAAATCCATCTTGTGCTGGTAACCTCTGGTTATAAGTCCGCCTTCGTGTCGGCCTACCTTTGTGTTTTGGATCTGAGCCCGCATTTGTGTCGGCATTTCTTTTGAAAATCCATGTTGTGATGGTAACCTCTGGTTATGAGTTCGCCTTCGTGTCGGCCTACCTTTGTGTTTTAGATCTGAGTCCGCCTTCGTGTCGGCATTCCTTTTGAAAATCCATCTTGTGATGGTAACCTCTGGTTATAAGTTCGCCTTCGTGTCGGCCTACCTTTGTGTTTTGGATCTGAGTCCACCTTCGTGTCGACATTCCTTTTGAAAATCCATCTTGTGATGGTAACCTCTGGTTATAAGTCCACCTTCGTGTCGGCCTACCTTTGTGTTTTGGATCTGAGTCCGCCTTCGTGTCGACATTCCTTTTGAAAATCCATCTTGTGATGGTAACCTCTAGTTATGAGTCCACCTTCGTGTCATCATACCTTTGTGTTTTGGATCTGAGTCCGCCTTCATGTCGGCATTTCTTTTTAAAATCCATCTTGTGATGGTGACCTCTGGTTATGAGTCCGTCTTCGTGTCAGCCTACCTTTATGTTTTGGATCTGAGTCCGCCTTCGTGTCGCATTCCTTTTGAAAATTCATTTTGTGATGGTAACCTCTGGTTATGAGTCCGCCTTCGTGTCGGCCTACCTTTGTGTTTAAGATCTGAGTCCGCCTTCGTGTCGGAATTTCTTTTGAAAATCCATCTTGTGATGGTAACTCTGGTTATGAGTCCCCCTTCATGTCGGCCTACCTTTGTGTTTTGGATCTGAGCCCGCATTTGTGTCGGCATTCCTTTTTAAAATCCATCTTGTGATGGTAACCTCTGGTTATGAGTTCGCCTTCGTGTCGGCCTACCTTTGTGTTTTGGATCTGAGTCCGCCTTTGTGTCTTAATTTCTTTTGAAAATCCATCTTGTTATGGTAACCTCTGGTTATGAGTCCGCCTATGTGTGGGACTACCTTTGTGTTTTGGATCTGAGTCCGCATTCGTGTCGAAATTTCTTTTGAAAATCCATCTTGTAATGGTAACCTCTGGTTATGAGTCCGCCTTCGTGTCGGCCTACCTTTGTGTTTTGGATCTGAGCCCGCATTTGTGTCGGCATTCCTTTTTAAAATCCATCTTGTGATGGTAACCTCTAGTTATGAGTTCGCCTTCGTGTCGGCCTACCTTTGTGTTTTAGATCTGAGTCCGCCTTCGTGTCGGCATTCCTTTTGAAAATCCATCTTGTACTGGTAACCTCTGGTTATAAGTCCGCCTTCGTGTCGACCTACCTTTGTGTTTTGGATCTGAGCCCGCATTTGTGTCGGCATTTCTTTTGAAAATCCATCTTGTGATGGTAACCTCTGGTTATAAGTCCGCCTTCGTGTCGGCCTAACTTTGTGTTTTGGATCTGAGCCCGCATTTGTGTCGGCATTTCTTTTGAAAATCCATCTTGTGATGGTAACCTCTGGTTATGAGTCCGCCTATGTGTAGGCCTACCTTTGTGTTTGGGATCTGAGCCCGCATTTGAGTCAGGCATTTCTTTTAAAAATCCATCTTGTGATGGTAACCTCTGATTATGAGTCCGCCTTCGTGTCGGCCTACCTTTGTGTTTAAGATCTGAGTCCGCCTTCGTGTCAGAATTTCTTTTTAAAACCCATCTTGTGATGGTAACCTCTGGTTATGAGTCCGTCTTCGTGTCAGCCTACCTTTATGTATTGGATCTGAGTCCGCCTTCGTGTCGCATTCCTTTTGAAAATTCATTTTGTGATGGTAACCTCTGGTTATGAGTCCGCCTTCGTGTCGGCCTACCTTTGTGTTTAAGATCTGAGTCCGCCTTCGTGTCGGAATTTCTTTTGAAAATCCATCTTGTGATGGTAACTCTGGTTATGAGTCCCCCTTCATGTCGGCCTACCTTTGTGTTTTGGATCTGAGCCCGCATTTGTGTCGGCATTCCTTTTTAAAATTCATCTTGTGATGGTAACCTCTGGTTATGAGTTCGCCTTCGTGTCGGCCTACCTTTGTGTTTTGGATCTGAGTCCGCCTTTGTGTCATAATTTCTTTTGAAAATCCATCTTGTGATGGTAACCTCTGGTTATGAGTCCGCCTATGTGTCGGACTACCTTTGTGTTTTGGATCTGAGCCCGCATTTGTGTCGGCATTTCTTTTGAAAATCCAGCTTGTGATGGTAACCTCTGATTATGAGTCCGCCTTCGTGTCGGCCTACCTTTGTGTTTTAGATCTGAGTCCGCATTCGTGTCGAAATTTCTTTTGAAAATCCATCTTGTAATGGTAACCTCTGGTTATGAGTCCGCCTTCGTGTCGGCCTACCTTTGTGTTTTGGATCTGAGCCCGCATTTGTGTCGGCATTCCTTTTTAAAATCCATCTTGTGATGGTAACCTCTGGTTATGAGTTCGCCTTCGTGTCGGCCTACCTTTGTGTTTTAGATTTGAGTCCGCCTTCGTGTCGGCATTCCTTTTGAAAATCCATCTTGTACTGGTAACCTCTGGTTATAAGTCCGCCTTCGTGTCGAACTACCTTTATGTTTTGGATCTGAGCCCGCATTTGTGTCGGCATTTCTTTTGAAAATCCATCTTGTGATGGTAACCTCTGGTTATAAGTCCGCCTTCGTGTCGGCCTAACTTTGTGTTTTGGATCTGAGCCCGCATTTGTGTCGGCATTTCTTTTGAAAATCCATCTTGTGATGGTAACCTCTGGTTATGAGTCCGCCTATGTGTAGGCCTACCTTTGTGTTTGGGATCTGAGCCCGCATTTGAGTCAGGCATTTCTTTTAAAAATCCATCTTGTGATGGTAACCTCTGATTATGAGTCCGCCTTCGTGTCGGCCTACCTTTGTGTTTAAGATCTGAGTCCGCCTTCGTGTCGGAATTTCTTTTGAAAATCCATCTTGTGATGGTAACTCTGGTTATGAGTACCCCTTCATGTCGGCCTACCTTTGTGTTTTGGATCTGAGCCCGCATTTGTGTCGGCATTTCTTTTGAAAATCCATCTTGTGATGTTAACCTCTGGTTATAAGTCCGCCTTCGTGTCGGCCTAACTTTGTGTTTTGGATCTGAGCCCGCATTTGTGTCGGCATTTCTTTTGAAAATCCATCTTGTGATGGTAACCTCTGGTTATGAGTCCGCCTATGTGTAGGCCTACCTTTGTGTTTGGGATCTGAGCCCGCATTTGAGTCAGGCATTTCTTTTAAAAATCCATCTTGTGATGGTAACCTCTGATTATGAGTCCGCCTTCGTGTCGGCCTACCTTTGTGTTTAAGATCTGAGTCCGCCTTCGTGTCAGAATTTCTTTTTAAAATCCATCTTGTGATGGTAACCTCTGGTTATGAGTCCGTCTTCGTGTCAGCCTACCTTTATGTTTTGGATCTGAGTCCGCCTTCGTGTCGCATTCCTTTTGAAAATTCATTTTGTGATGGTAACCTCTGGTTATGAGTCCGCCTTCGTGTCGGCCTACCTTTGTGTTTAAGATCTGAGTCCGCCTTCGTGTCGGAATTTCTTTTGAAAATCCATCTTGTGATGGTAACTCTGGTTATGAGTCCCCCTTCATGTCGGCCTACCTTTGTGTTTTGGATCTGAGCCCGCATTTGTGTCGGCATTCCTTTTTAAAATTCATCTTGTGATGGTAACCTCTGGTTATGAGTTCGCCTTCGTGTCGGCCTACCTTTGTGTTTTGGATCTGAGTCTGCCTTTGTGTCATAATTTCTTTTGAAAATCCATCTTGTGATGGTAACCTCTGGTTATGAGTCCGCCTATGTGTCGGACTACCTTTGTGTTTTGGATCTGAGCCCGCATTTGTGTCGGCATTTCTTTTGAAAATCCAGCTTGTGATGGTAACCTCTGATTATGAGTCCGCCTTCGTGTCGGCCTACCTTTGTGTTTTAGATCTGAGTCCGCATTCGTGTCGAAATTTCTTTTGAAAATCCATCTTGTAATGGTAACCTCTGGTTATGAGTCCGCCTTCGTGTCGGCCTACCTTTGTGTTTTGGATCTGAGCCCGCATTTGTGTCGGCATTCCTTTTTAAAATCCATCTTGTGATGGTAACCTCTGGTTATGAGTTCGCCTTCGTGTCGGCCTACCTTTGTGTTTTAGATTTGAGTCCGCCTTCGTGTCGGCATTCCTTTTGAAAATCCATCTTGTACTGGTAACCTCTGGTTATAAGTCCGCCTTCGTGTCGAACTACCTTTATGTTTTGGATCTGAGCCCGCATTTGTGTCGGCATTTCTTTTGAAAATCCATCTTGTGATGGTAACCTCTGGTTATAAGTCCGCCTTCGTGTCGGCCTAACTTTGTGTTTTGGATCTGAGCCCGCATTTGTGTCGGCATTTCTTTTGAAAATCCATCTTGTGATGGTAACCTCTGGTTATGAGTCCGCCTATGTGTAGGCCTACCTTTGTGTTTGGGATCTGAGCCCGCATTTGAGTCAGGCATTTCTTTTAAAAATCCATCTTGTGATGGTAACCTCTGATTATGAGTCCGCCTTCGTGTCGGCCTACCTTTGTGTTTAAGATCTGAGTCCGCCTTCGTGTCAGAATTTCTTTTTAAAATCCATCTTGTGATGGTAACCTCTGGTTATGAGTCCGTCTTCGTGTCAGCCTACCTTTATGTTTTGGATCTGAGTCCGCCTTCGTGTCGCATTCCTTTTGAAAATTCATTTTGTGATGGTAACCTCTGGTTATGAGTCCGCCTTCGTGTCGGCCTACCTTTGTGTTTAAGATCTGAGTCCGCCTTCGTGTCGGAATTTCTTTTGAAAATCCATCTTGTGATGGTAACTCTGGTTATGAGTCCCCCTTCATGTCGGCCTACCTTTGTGTTTTGGATCTGAGCCCGCATTTGTGTCGGCATTCCTTTTTAAAATTCATCTTGTGATGGTAACCTCTGGTTATGAGTTCGCCTTCGTGTCGGCCTACCTTTGTGTTTTGGATCTGAGTCCGCCTTTGTGTCATAATTTCTTTTGAAAATCCATCTTGTGATGGTAACCTCTGGTTATGAGTCCGCCTATGTGTCGGACTACCTTTGTGTTTTGGATCTGAGCCCGCATTTGTGTCGGCATTTCTTTTGAAAATCCAGCTTGTGATGGTAACCTCTGATTATGAGTCCGCCTTCGTGTCGGCCTACCTTTGTGTTTTAGATCTGAGTCCGCATTCGTGTCGAAATTTCTTTTGAAAATCCATCTTGTAATGGTAACCTCTGGTTATGAGTCCGCCTTCGTGTCGGCCTACCTTTGTGTTTTGGATCTGAGCCCGCATTTGTGTCGGCATTCCTTTTTAAAATCCATCTTGTGATGGTAACCTCTGGTTATGAGTTCGCCTTCGTGTCGGCCTACCTTTGTGTTTTAGATTTGAGTCCGCCTTCGTGTCGGCATTCCTTTTGAAAATCCATCTTGTACTGGTAACCTCTGGTTATAAGTCCGCCTTCGTGTCGAACTACCTTTATGTTTTGGATCTGAGCCCGCATTTGTGTCGGCATTTCTTTTGAAAATCCATCTTGTGATGGTAACCTCTGGTTATAAGTCCGCCTTCGTGTCGGCCTAACTTTGTGTTTTGGATCTGAGCCCGCATTTGTGTCGGCATTTCTTTTGAAAATCCATCTTGTGATGGTAACCTCTGGTTATGAGTCCGCCTATGTGTAGGCCTACCTTTGTGTTTGGGATCTGAGCCCGCATTTGAGTCAGGCATTTCTTTTAAAAATCCATCTTGTGATGGTAACCTCTGATTATGAGTCCGCCTTCGTGTCGGCCTACCTTTGTGTTTAAGATCTGAGTCCGCCTTCGTGTCGGAATTTCTTTTGAAAATCCATCTTGTGATGGTAACTCTGGTTATGAGTACCCCTTCATGTAGGCCTACCTTTGTGTTTTGGATCTGAGCCCGCATTTGTGTAGGCATTCCTTTTTAAAATCCATCTTGTGATGGTAACCTCGGGTTATGAGTTCGCCTTCGTGTCGGCCTACCTTTGTGTTTTGAATCTGAGTCCGCCTTTGTGTCAGAATTTCTTTTGAAAATCCATCTTGTGATGGTAACCTCTGATTATGAGTCCGCCTTCGTGTCGGCCTACCTTTGTGTTTTAGATCTGAATCCGCATTCGTGTCGAAATTTCTTTTGAAAATCCATCTTGTAATGGTAACCTCTGGTTATGAGTCCGCCTTCGTGTCGGCCTACCTTTGTGTTTTGGATCTGAGCCCGCATTTGTGTCGGCATTCCTTTTTAAAATCCATCTTGTGATGGTAACCTCTGGTTATGAGTTCGCCTTCGTGTCGGCCTACCTTTGTGTTTTAGATCTGAGTCCGCCTTCGTGTCGGCATTCATTTTGAAAATCCATCTTGTACTGGTAACCTCTGGTTATAAGTCCGCCTTCGTGTCGACCTACCTTTATGTTTTGGATCTGAGCCCGCATTTGTGTCGGCATTCCTTTTTAAAATCCATCTTGTGATGGTAACCTCTAGTTATGAGTTCGCCTTCGTGTCGGCCTACCTTGGTGTTTTAGATCTGAGTCCGCCTTCGTGTCGGCATTCCTTTTGAAAATCCATCTTGTGCTGGTAACCTCTGGTTATAAGTCCGCCTTCGTGTCGGCCTACCTTTGTGTTTTGGATCTGAGCCCGCATTTGTGTCGACATTCCTTTTGAAAATCCATCTTGTGATGGTAACCTCTGGTTATAAGTCCACCTTCGTGTCGGCCTACCTTTGTGTTTTGGATCTGAGTCCGCCTTCGTGTCGACATTCCTTTTGAAAATCCATCTTGTGATGGTAACCTCTAGTTATGAGTCCACCTTCGTGTCATCATACCTTTGTGTTTTGGATCTGAGTCCGCCTTCATGTCGGCATTTCTTTTTAAAATCCATCTTGTGATGGTGACCTCTGGTTATGAGTCCGTCTTCGTGTCAGCCTACCTTTATGTTTTGGATCTGAGTCCGCCTTCGTGTCGCATTCCTTTTGAAAATTCATTTTGTGATGGTAACCTCTGGTTATGAGTCTGCCTTCGTGTCGGCCTACCTTTGTGTTTAAGATCTGAGTCCGCCTTCGTGTCGGAATTTCTTTTCAAAATCCATCTTGTGATGGTAACTCTGGTTATGAGTCCCCCTTCATGTCGGCCTACCTTTGTGTTTTGGATCTGAGCCCGCATTTGTGTCGGCATTCCTTTTTAAAATCCATCTTGTGATGGTAACCTCTGGTTATGAGTTCGCCTTCGTGTCGGCCTACCTTTGTGTTTTGGATCTGAGTCCGCCTTTGTGTCATAATTTCTTTTGAAAATCCATCTTGTTATGGTAACCTCTGGTTATGAGTCCGCCTATGTGTGGGACTACCTTTGTGTTTTGGATCTGAGCCCGCATTTGTGTCGGCATTTCTTTTGAAAATCCAGCTTGTGATGGTAACCTCTGATTATGAGTCCGCCTTCGTGTCGGCCTACCTTTGTGTTTTAGATCTGAGTCCGCATTCGTGTCGAAATTTCTTTTGAAAATCCATCTTGTAATGGTAACCTCTGGTTATGAGTCCGCCTTCGTGTCGGCCTACCTTTGTGTTTTGGATCTGAGCCCGCATTTGTGTCGGCATTCCTTTTTAAAATCCATCTTGTGATGGTAACCTCTCGTTATGAGTTCGCCTTCGTGTCGGCCTACCTTTGTGTTTTAGATCTGAGTCCGCCTTCGTGTCGGCATTCCTTTTGAAAATCCATCTTGTACTGGTAACCTCTGGTTATAAGCCCGCCTTCGTGTCGACCTACCTTTATGTTTTGGATCTGAGCCCGCATTTGTGTCGGCATTTCTTTTGAAAATCCATCTTGTGATGGTAACCTCTGGTTATAAGTCCGCCTTCGTGTCGGCCTAACTTTGTGTTTTGGATCTGAGCCCGCATTTGTGTCGGCATTTCTTTTGAAAATCCATCTTGTGATGGTAACCTCTGGTTATGAGTCCGCCTATGTGTAGGCCTACCTTTGTGTTTGGGATCTGAGCCCGCATTTGAGTCAGGCATTTCTTTTAAAAATCCATCTTGTGATGGTAACCTCTGATTATGAGTCCGCCTTCGTGTCGGCCTACCTTTGTGTTTAAGATCTGAGTCCGCCTTCGTGTCAGAATTTCTTTTTAAAATCCATCTTGTGATGGTAACCTCTGGTTATGAGTCCGTCTTCGTGTCAGCCTACCTTTATGTTTTGGATCTGAGTCCGCCTTCGTGTCGCATTCCTTTTGAAAATTCATTTTGTGATGGTAACCTCTGGTTATGAGTCCGCCTTCGTGTCGGCCTACCTTTGTGTTTAAGATCTGAGTCCGCCTTCGTGTCGGAATTTCTTTTGAAAATCCATCTTGTGATGGTAACTCTGGTTATGAGTCCCCCTTCATGTCGGCCTACCTTTGTGTTTTGGATCTGAGCCCGCATTTGTGTCGGCATTCCTTTTTAAAATTCATCTTGTGATGGTAACCTCTGGTTATGAGTTCGCCTTCGTGTCGGCCTACCTTTGTGTTTTGGATCTGAGTCCGCCTTTGTGTCATAATTTCTTTTGAAAATCCATCTTGTGATGGTAACCTCTGGTTATGAGTCCGCCTATGTGTCGGACTACCTTTGTGTTTTGGATCTGAGCCCGCATTTGTGTCGGCATTTCTTTTGAAAATCCAGCTTGTGATGGTAACCTCTGATTATGAGTCCGCCTTCGTGTCGGCCTACCTTTGTGTTTTAGATCTGAGTCCGCATTCGTGTCGAAATTTCTTTTGAAAATCCATCTTGTAATGGTAACCTCTGGTTATGAGTCCGCCTTCGTGTCGGCCTACCTTTGTGTTTTGGATCTGAGCCCGCATTTGTGTCGGCATTCCTTTTTAAAATCCATCTTGTGATGGTAACCTCTGGTTATGAGTTCGCCTTCGTGTCGGCCTACCTTTGTGTTTTAGATCTGAGTCCGCCTTCGTGTCGGCATTCCTTTTGAAAATCCATCTTGTACTGGTAACCTCTGGTTATAAGTCCGCCTTCGTGTCGAACTACCTTTATGTTTTGGATCTGAGCCCGCATTTGTGTCGGCATTTCTTTTGAAAATCCATCTTGTGATGGTAACCTCTGGTTATAAGTCCGCCTTCGTGTCGGCCTAACTTTGTGTTTTGGATCTGAGCCCGCATTTGTGTCGGCATTTCTTTTGAAAATCCATCTTGTGATGGTAACCTCTGGTTATGAGTCCTCCTATGTGTAGGCCTACCTTTATGTTTGGGATCTGAGCCCGCATTTGAGTCAGGCATTTCTTTTAAAAATCCATCTTGTGATGGTAACCTCTGATTATGAGTCCGCCTTCGTGTCGGCCTACCTTTGTGTTTAAGATCTGAGTCCGCCTTCGTGTCGGAATTTCTTTTGAAAATCCATCTTGTGATGGTAACTCTGGTTATGAGTACCCCTTCATGTCGGCCTACCTTTGTGTTTTGGATCCGAGCCCGCATTTGTGTCGGCATTCCTTTTTAAAATCCATCTTGTGATGGTAACCTCGGGTTATGAGTTCGCCTTCGTGTCGGCCTACCTTTGTGTTTTGAATCTGAGTCCGCCTTTGTGTCAGAATTTCTTTTGAAAATCCATCTTGTGATGGTAACCTCTGGTTATGAGTCCGCCTATGTGTCGGCCTACCTTTGTGTTTTGGATCTGAGCCCGCATTTGTGTCGGCATTTCTTTTGAAAATCCATCTTGTGATGGTAACCTCTGATTATGAGTCCGCCTTCGTGTCGGCCTACCTTTGTGTTTTAGATCTGAATCCGCATTCGTGTCGAAATTTCTTTTGAAAATCCATCTTGTAATGGTAACCTCTGGTTATGAGTCCGCCTTCGTGTCGGCCTACCTTTGTGTTTTGGATCTGAGCCCGCATTTGTGTCGGCATTCCTTTTTAAAATCCATCTTGTGATGGTAACCTCTGGTTATGAGTTCGCCTTCGTGTCGGCCTACCTTTGTGTTTTAGATCTGAGTCCGCCTTCGTGTCGGCATTCATTTTGAAAATCCATCTTGTACTGGTAACCTCTGGTTATAAGTCCGCCTTCGTGTCGACCTACCTTTATGTTTTGGATCTGAGCCCGCATTTGTGTCGGCATTCCTTTTTAAAATCCATCTTGTGATGGTAACCTTTGGTTATGAGTTCGCCTTCGTGTCGGCCTACCTTTGTGTTTTGGATCTGAGTCCGCCTTTCTGTCAGAATTTCTTTTGAAAATCCATCTTGTGATGGTTACCTCTGGTTATAAGTCCGCCTATGTGTCGGCCTACCTTTGTGTTTTGGATCTGAGCCCGCATTTGTGTCGGCATTTCTTTTGAAAATCCATCTTGTGATGGTAACCTCTGGTTATGAGTCCGTCTTCGTGTCGGCCTACGTTTATGTTTTGGATCTGAGTCCGCCTTCGTGTCGGCATTCCTTTTGAAAATTCATTTTGTGATGGTAACCTCTAGTTATGAGTCCGCCTTCGTGTCGGCCTACCTTTGTGTTTAAGATCTGAGTCCGCCTTCGTGTCGGAATTTCTTTTGAAAATCCATCTTGTGATGGTAACTCTGGTTATGAGTCCCCCTTCATGTCGGCCTACCTTTGTGTTTTGGATCTGAGCCCGCATTTGTGTCGGCATTCCTTTTTAAAATCCATCTTGTGATGGTAACCTCTGGTTATGAGTTCGCCTTCGTGTCGGCCTACCTTTGTGTTTTGGATCTGAGTCCGCCTTTGTGTCAGAATTTCTTTTGAAAATCCATCTTGTGATGGTAACCTCTGGTTATGAGTCCGCCTATGTGTCAGCCTACCTTTGTGTTTTGGATCTGAGCCCACATTTGTGTCGGTATTTCTTTTGAAAATCCATCTTGTGATGGTAACCTCTGATTATGAGTCCGCCTTCGTGTCGGCCTACCTTTGTGTTTTAGATCTGAGTCCGCATTCGTGTCGAAATTTCTTTTGAAAATCCATATTGTAATGGTAACCTCTGGTTATGAGTCCGTCTTCGTGTCCGCCTACCTTTGTATTTTGGATCTGAGCCCGCATTTGTGTCGGCATTCCTTTTTAAAATCCATCTTGTGCTGGTAACCTCTGGTTATAAGTCCGCCTTCGTGTCGTCATACCTTTGTGTTTTGGATCTGAGTCCGCCTTCGTGTCGGCATTTCTTTTTAAAATCCATCTTGTGATGGTAACCTCTGGTTATGAGTCCGCCTATGTGTCGGCCTACCTTTGTGTTTGGGATCTGAGCCCGCATTTGAGTCAGGCATTTCTTTTGAAAATCCATCTTGTGATGGTAACCTCTGATTATGAGTCCGCATTCGTGTCGGCCTACCTTTGTGTTTAAGCTCTCAGTTCGCCTTCGTGTCGGAATTTCTTTTGAAAATCCATCTTGGGATGGTAACTCTGGTTATGAGTCCCCCTTCATGTCGGCCTACCTTTGTGTTTTGGATCTGAGCCTGCATTTGTGTCGGCATTCCTTTTTAAAATCCATCTTGTGATGGTAACCTCTAGTTATGAGTTCGCCTTCGTGTCGGCCTACCTTTGTGTTTTGGATCTGAGTCCGCCTTTGTGTCAGAATTTCTTTTGAAAATCCATCTTGCGATGGTAACCTCTGGTTATGAGTCCGCCTATGTGTCGGCCTACCTTTGTGTTTTGGATCTGAGCCCGCATTTGTGTCGGCATTTCTTTTGAAAATCCATCTTGTGATGGTAACCTCTGGTTATGAGTTCGCCTTCGTGTCGGCCTACCTTTGTGTTTTAGATCTGAGTCCGCCTTCGTGTCGGCATTCCTTTTGAAAATCCATCTTGTAATGGTAACCTCTGGTTATAAGTCCGCCTTCGTGTCGGCCTACCTTTGTGTTTTGGATCTGAGTCCGCCTTCGTGTCGAAATTGCTTTTGAAAATCCATCTTGTGATGGTAACCTCTGGTTATAAGTCCGCCTTCGTGTCGGCCTTCCTTTGTGTTTTGGATCTGAGTCCGCCTTCGTGTCGACATTCCTTTTGAAAATCCATCTTGTGATGGTAACCTCTAGTTATGAGTCTGCCTTTGTGTCGTCATACCTTTGTGTTTTGGATCTGAGTCCGCCTTCGTGTCGGCATTTCTTTTTAAAATCCATCTTGTGATGGTAACCTCTGGTTATGAGTCCGTCTTCGTGTCAGCCTACCTTTATGTTTTGGATCTGAGTCCGCCTTCGTGTCGGCATTCCTTTTGAAAAATCATTTTGTAATGGTAACCTCTGGTTATGAGTCCGCCTTCGTGTCGGCCTACCTTTGTGTTTAAGATCTGAGTCCGCCTTCGTGTCGGAATTTCTTTTGAAAATCCATCTTGTGATGGTAACTCTGGTTATGAGTCCCCCTTCATGTCGGCCTACCTTTGTGTTTTGGATCTGAGCCCGCATTTGTGTCGGCATTCCTTTTTAAAATCCATCTTGTGATGGTAACCTCTGGTTATGAGTTCGCCTTCGTGTCGGCCTACCTTTGTGTTTTGGATCTGAGTCCGCCTTTGTGTCAGAATTTCTTTTGAAAATCCATCTTGTGATGGTAACCTCTGGTTATAAGTCCGCCTATGTGTCGGCCTACCTTTGTGTTTTGGATCTGAGCCCGCATTTGTGTCGGCATTTCTTTTGAAAATCCATCTTGTGATGGTAACCTCTGGTTATGAGTCCGTCTTCGTGTCGGCCTACCTTTGTGTTTTGGATCTGAGCCCGCATTTGTGTCGGCATTCCTTTTTAAAATCCATCTTGTGATGGTAACCTCTGGTTATGAGTTCGCCTTCGTGTCGGCCTACCTTTGTGTTTTAGATCTGAGTCCGCCTTCGTGTCGGCATTCCTTTTGAAAATCCATCTTGTACTGGTAACCTCTGGTTATAAGTCCGCCTTCGTGTCGACCTACCTTTATGTTTTGGATCTGAGCCCGCATTTGTGTCGGCATTCCTTTTTAAAATCCATCTTGTGATGGTAACCTCTGGTTATGAGTTTGCCTTCGTGTCGGCCTACCTTTGTGTTTTGGATCTGAGTCCGCCTTTGTGTCAGAATTTCTTTTGAAAATCCATCTTGTGATGGTAACCTCTGGTTATAAGTCCGCCTATGTGTCGGCCTACCTTTGTGTTTTGGATCTGAGCCCGCATTTGTGTCGGCATTTCTTTTGAAAATCCATCTTGTGATGGTAACCTCTGGTTATGAGTCCGTCTTCGTGTCGGCCTACCTTTATGTTTTGGATCTGAGTCCGCCTTCGTGTCGGCATTCCTTTTGAAAATTCATTTTGTGATGCTAACCTCTAGTTATGAGTCCGCCTTCGTGTCGGCCTACCTTTGTGTTTAAGATCTGAGTCCGCCTTCGTGTCGGAATTTCTTTTGAAATTCCATCTTGTGATGGTAACTCTGGTTATGAGTCCCCCTTCATGTCGGCCTACCTTTGTGTTTTGGATCTGAGCCCGCATTTGTGTCGGCATTCCTTTTAAAAATCCATCTTGTGCTGGTAACCTCTGGTTATGAGTTCGCCTTCGTGTCGGCCTACCTTTGTGTTTTGGATCTGAGTCCGCCTTCGTGTCGGCATTTCTTTTTAAAATCCATCTTGTGATGGTAACCTCTGGTTATGAGTCCGCCTATGTGTCGGCCTACCTTTGTGTTTGGGATCTGAGCCCGCATTTGAGTCAGGCATTTCTTTTGAAAATCCATCTTGTGATGGTAACCTCTGATTATGAGTCCGCATTCGTGTCGGCCTACCTTTGTGTTTAAGCTCTCAGTCCGCCTTCGTGTCGGAATTTCTTTTGAAAATCCATCTTGTGATGGTAACTCTGGTTATAAGTCCCCCTTCATGTCGGCCTACCTTTGTGTTTTGGATCTGAGCCTGCATTTGTGTCGGCATTCCTTTTTAAAATCCATCTTGTGATGGTAACCTCTAGTTATGAGTTCGCCTTCGTGTCGGCCTACCTTTGTGTTTTGGATCTGAGTCCGCCTTTGTGTCAGAATTTCTTTTGAAAATCCATCTTGCGATGGTAACCTCTGGTTATGAGTCCGCCTTCGTGTCTGCCTACCTTGGTGTTTTGGATCTGAGCCCGCATTTGTGTCGGCATTCCTTTTTAAAATCCATCTTGTGCTGGTAACCTCTGGTTATAAGTCCGCCTTCGTGTCGTCATACCTTTGTGTTTTGGATCTGAGTCCGCCTTCGTGTCGGCATTTCTTTTTAAAATCCATCTTGTGATGGTAACCTCTGGTCATGAGTCCGCCTATGTGTCGGCCTACCTTTGTGTTTGGGATCTGAGCCCGCATTTGAGTCAGGCATTTCTTTTGAAAATCCATCTTGTGATGGTAACCTCTGATTATGAGTCCGCATTCGTGTCGGCCTACCTTTGTGTTTAAGCTCTCAGTCCGCCTTCGTGTCGGAATTTCTTTTGAAAATCCATCTTGTGATGGTAACTCTGGTTATGAGTCCCCCTTCATGTCCGCCTACCTTTGTGTTTTGGATCTGAGCCTGCATTTGTGTCGGCATTCCTTTTTAAAATCCATCTTGTGATGGTAACCTCTAGTTATGAGTTCGCCTTCGTGTCGGCCTACCTTTGTGTTTTGGATCTGAGTCCGCCTTTGTGTCAGAATTTCTTTTGAAAATCCATCTTGCGATGGTAACCTCTGGTTATGAGTCCGCCTATGTGTCGGCCTACCTTTGTGTTTTGGATCTGAGCCCGCATTTGTGTCGGCATTTCTTTTGAAAATCCATCTTGTGATGGTAACCTCTGGTTATGAGTTCGCCTTCGTGTCGGCCTACCTTTGTGTTTTAGATCTGAGTCCGCCTTCGTGTCGGCATTCCTTTTGAAAATCCATCTTGTAATGGTAACCTCTGGTTATAAATCCGCCTTCGTGTCGGCCTACCTTTGTGTTTTGGATCTGAGTCCGCCTTCGTGTCGAAATTGCTTTTGAAAATCCATCTTGTGATGGTAACCTCTGGTTATAAGTCCGCCTTCGTGTCGGCCTACCTTTGTGTTTTGGATCTGAGTCCGCCTTCGTGTCGACATTCCTTTTGAAAATCCATCTTGTGATGGTAACCTCAAGTTATGAGTCTGCCTTTGTGTCGTCATACCTTTGTGTTTTGGATCTGAGTCCGCCTTCGTGTCGGCATTTCTTTTTAAAATCCATCTTGTGATGGTAACCTCTGGTTATGAGTCCGTCTTCGTGTCAGCCTACCTTTATGTTTTGGATCTGAGTCCGCCTTCGTGTCGGCATTCCTTTTGAAAAATCATTTTGTAATGGTAACCTCTGGTTATGAGTCCGCCTTCGTGTCGGCCTACCTTTGTGTTTAAGATCTGAGTCCGCCTTCGTGTCGGAATTTCTTTTGAAAATCCATCTTGTGATGGTAACTCTGGTTATGAGTCCCCCTTCATGTCGGCCTACCTTTGTGTTTTGGATCTGAGCCCGCATTTGTGTCGGCATTCCTTTTTAAAATCCATCTTGTGATGGTAACCTCTGGTTATGAGTTCGCCTTCGTGTCGGCCTACCTTTGTGTTTTGGATCTGAGTCCGCCTTTGTGTCAGAATTTCTTTTGAAAATCCATCTTGTGATGGTAACCTCTGGTTATAAGTCCGCCTATGTGTCGGCCTACCTTTGTGTTTTGGATCTGAGCCCGCATTTGTGTCGGCATTTCTTTTGAAAATCCATCTTGTGATGGTAACCTCTGGTTATGAGTCCGTCTTCGTGTCGGCCTACCTTTGTGTTTTGGATCTGAGCCCGCATTAGTGTCGGCATTCCTTTTTAAAATCCATCTTGTGATGGTAACCTCTGGTTATGAGTTCGCCTTCGTGTCGGCCTACCTTTGTGTTTTAGATCTGAGTCCGCCTTCGTGTCGGCATTCCTTTTGAAAATCCATCTTGTACTGGTAACCTCTGGTTATAAGTCCGCCTTCGTGTCGACCTACCTTTATGTTTTGGATCTGAGCCCGCATTTGTGTCGGCATTCCTTTTTAAAATCCATCTTGTGATGGTAACCTCTGGTTATGAGTTCGCCTTCGTGTCGGCCTACCTTTGTGTTTTGGATCTGAGTCCGCCTTTGTGTCAGAATTTCTTTTGAAAATCCTTCTTGTGATGGTAACCTCTGGTTATAAGTCCGCCTATGTGTCGGCCTACCTTTGTGTTTTGGATCTGAGCCCGCATTTGTGTCGGCATTTCTTTTGAAAATCCATCTTGTGATGGTAACCTCTGGTTATGAGTCCGTCTTCGTGTCGGCCTACCTTTATGTTTTGGATCTGAGTCCGCCTTCGTGTCAGCATTCCTTTTGAAAATTCATTTTGTGATGGTAACCTCTAGTTATGAGTCTGCCTTCGTGTCGGCCTACCTTTGTGTTTAAGATCTGAGTCCGCCTTCGTGTCGGAATTTCTTTTGAAAATCCATCTTGTGATGGTAACTCTGGTTATGAGTCCCCCTTCATGTCGGCCTACCTTTGTGTTTTGGATCCGAGCCCGCATTTGTGTCGGCATTCCTTTTAAAAATCCATCTTGTGCTGGTAACCTCTGGTTATGAGTTCGCCTTCGTGTCGGCCTACCTTTGTGTTTTGGATCTGAGTCCGCCTTCGTGTCGGCATTTCTTTTTAAAATCCATCTTGTGATGGTAACCTCTGGTTATGAGTCCGCCTATGTGTCGGCCTACCTTTGTGTTTGGGATCTGAGCCCGCATTTGAGTCAGGCATTTCTTTTGAAAATCCATCTTGTGATGGTAACCTCTGATTATGAGTCCGCATTCGTGTCGGCCTACCTTTGTGTTTAAGCTCTCAGTCCGCCTTCGTGTCGGAATTTCTTTTGAAAATCCATCTTGTGATGGTAACTCTGGTTATGAGTCCCCCTTCATGTCGGCCTACCTTTGTGTTTTGGATCTGAGCCTGCATTTGTGTCGGCATTCCTTTTTAAAATCCATCTTGTGATGGTAACCTCTAGTTATGAGTTCGCCTTCGTGTCGGCCTACCTTTGTGTTTTGGATCTGAGTCCGCCTTTGTGTCAGAATTTCTTTTGAAAATCCATCTTGCGATGGTAACCTCTGGTTATGAGTCCGCCTATGTGTCGGCCTACCTTTGTGTTTTGGATCTGAGCCCGCATTTGTGTCGGCATTTCTTTTGAAAATCCATCTTGTATTGGTAACCTCTGGTTATGAGTTCGCCTTCGTGTCGGCCTACCTTTGTGTTTTAGATCTGAGTCCGCCTTCATGTCGGCATTCCTTTTGAAAATCCATCTTGTAATGGTAACCTCTGGTTATAAGTCCGCCTTCGTGTCGGCCTACCTTTGTGTTTTGGATCTGAGTCCGCCTTCGTGTCGAAATTGCTTTTGAAAATCCATCTTGTGATGGTAACCTCTGGTTATAAGTCCGCCTTCGTGTCGGCCTACCTTTGTGTTTTGGATCTGAGTCCGCCTTCGTGTCGACATTCCTTTTGAAAATCCATCTTGTGATGGTAACCTCTAGTTATGAGTCTGCCTTTGTGTCGTCATACCTTTGTGTTTTGGATCTGAGTCCGCCTTCGTGTCGGCATTTCTTTTTAAAATCCATCTTGTGATGGTAACCTCTGGTTATGAGTCCGTCTTCGTGTCAGCCTACCTTTATGTTTTGGATCTGAGTCCGCCTTCGTGTCGGCATTCCTTTTGAAAAGTCATTTTGTAATGGTAACCTCTGGTTATGAGTCCGCCTTCGTGTCGGCCTACCTTTGTGTTTAAGATCTGAGTCCGCCTTCGTGTCGGAATTTCTTTTGAAAATCCATCTTGTGATGGTAACTCTGGTTATGAGTCCCCCTTCATGTCGGCCTACCTTTGTGTTTTGGGTCTGAGCCCGCATTTGTGTCGGCATTCCTTTTTAAAATCCATCTTGTGATGGTAACCTCTGGTTATGAGTTCGCCTTCGTGTCGGCCTACCTTTGTGTTTTGGATCTGAGTCCGCCTTTGTGTCAGAATTTCTTTTGAAAATCCATCTTGTGATGGTAACCTCTGGTTATAAGTCCGCCTATGTGTCGGCCTACCTTTGTGTTTTGGATCTGAGCCCGCATTTGTGTCGGCATTTCTTTTGAAAATCCATCTTGTGATGGTAACCTCTGGTTATGAGTCCGTCTTCGTGTCGGCCTACCTTTATGTTTTGGATCTGAGTCCGCCTTCGTGTCGGCATTCCTTTTGAAAATTCATTTTGTGATGGTAACCTCTAGTTATGAGTCCGCCTTCGTGTCGGCCTACCTTTGTGTTTAAGATCTGAGTCCGCCTTCGTGTCGGAATTTCTTTTGAAAATCCATCTTGTGATGGTAACTCTGGTTATGAGTCCCCCTTCATGTCGGCCTACCTTTGTGTTTTGGATATGAGCCCGCATTTGTGTCGGCATTCCTTTTGAAAATCCATCTTGTGCTGGTAACCTCTGGTTATAAGTCTGCCTTCGTGTCGTCATACCTTTGTGTTTTGGATCTGAGTCCGCCTTCGTGTCGGCATTTCTTTTTAAAATCCATCTTGTGATGGTAACCTCTGGTTATGAGTCCGCCTATGTGTCGGCCTACCTTTGTGTTTGGGATCTGAGCCCGCATTTGAGTCAGGCATTTCTTTTGAAAATCCATCTTGTGATGGTAACCTCTGATTATGAGTCCGCCTTCGTGTCGGCCTACCTTTGTGTTTAAGATCTGAGTCCGCCTTCGTGTCGGAATTTCTTTTGAAAATCCATCTTGTGATGGTAACTCTGGTTATGAGTCCCCCTTCATGTCGGCCTACCTTTGTGTTTTGGATCTGAGCCTGCATTTGTGTCGGCATTCCTTTTTAAAATCCATCTTGTGATGGTAACCTCTAGTTATGAGTTCGCCTTCGTGTCGGCCTACCTTTGTGTTTTGGATCTGAGTCCGCCTTTGTGTCAGAATTTCTTTTGAAAATCCATCTTGCGATGGTAACCTCTGGTTATGAGTCCGCCTATGTGTCGGCCTACCTTTGTGTTTTGGATCTGAGCCCGCATTTGTGTCGGCATTTCTTTTGAAAATCCATCTTGTGATGGTAACCTCTGGTTATGAGTTCGCCTTCGTGTCGGCCTACCTTTGTGTTTTAGATCTGAGTCCGCCTTCGTGTCGGCATTCCTTTTGAAAATCCATCTTGTAATGGTAACCTCTGGTTATAAGTCCACCTTCGTGTCAGCCTACCTTTGTGTTTTGGATCTGAGTCCGCCTTCGTGTCGAAATTGCTTTTGAAAATCCATCTTGTGATGGTAACCTCTGGTTATAAGTCCGCCTTCGTGTCGGCCTACCTTTGTGTTTTGGATCTGAGTCCGCCTTCGTGTCGACATTCCTTTTGAAAATCCATCTTGTGATGGTAACCTCTAGTTATGAGTCTGCCTTCGTGTCGTCATACCTTTGTGTTTTGGATCTGAGTCCGCCTTCGTGTCGGCATTTCTTTTTAAAATCCATCTTGTGATGGTAACCTCTGGTTATGAGTCCGTCTTCGTGTCAGCCTACCTTTATTTTTTGGATCTGAGTCCGCCTTCGTGTCGGCATTCCTTTTGAAAAATCATTTTGTGATGGTAACCTCTGGTTATGAGTCCGCCTTCGTGTCGGCCTACCTTTGTGTTCAAGATCTGAGTCCGCCTTCGTGTCGGAATTTCTTTTGAAAATCCATCTTGTGATGGTAACTCTGGTTATGAGTCCCTCTTCATGTCGGCCTACCTTTGTGTTTTGGATCTGAGCCCGCATTTGTGTCGGCATTCCTTTTTAAAATCCATCTTGTGATGGTAACCTCTGGTTATGAGTTCGCCTTCGTGTCGGCCTACCTTTGTGTTTTGGATCTGAGTCCGCCTTTGTGTCAGAATTTCTTTTGAAAATCCATCTTGTGATGGTAACCTCTGGTTATGAGTCCGCCTATGTGTCGGCCTACCTTTGTGTTTTGGATCTGAGCTCGCATTTGTGTCGGCATTTCTTTTGAAAATCCATCTTGTGATGGTAACCTCTGATTATGAGTCCGCCTTCGTGTCGGCCTACCTTTGTGTTTTAGATCGGAGTCCGCCTTCGTGTCGGAATTTCTTTTGAAAATCCATCTTGTGATGGTAACCTCTGGTTATGAGTCCGCCTTCGTGTCGGCCTACCTTTGTGTTTTGGATCTGAGTCCGCCTTCGTGTCGAAATTGCTTTTGAAAATCCATCTTGTGATGGTAACCTCTGGTTATAAGTCCGCCTTCGTGTCGGCCTACCTTTGTGTTTTGGATCTGAGTCTGCCTTCGTGTCGACATTCCTTTTGAAAATCCATCTTGTGATGGTAACCTCTAGTTATGAGTCTGCCTTCGTGTCGTCATACCTTTGTGTTTTGGATCTGAGTCCGCCTTCGTGTCGGCATTTCTTTTTAAAATCCATCTTGTGATGGTAACCTCTGGTTATGAGTCCGTCTTCGTGTCAGCCTACCTTTATGTTTTGGATCTGAGTCCGCCTTCGTGTCGGCATTCCTTTTGAAAAGTCATTTTGTAATGGTAACCTCTGGTTATGAGTCCGCCTTCGTGTCGGCCTACCTTTGTGTTTAAGATCTGAGTCCGCCTTCGTGTCGGAATTTCTTTTGAAAATCCATCTTGTGATGGTAACTCTGGTTATGAGTCCCCCTTCATGTCGGCCTACCTTTGTGTTTTGGATATGAGCCCGCATTTGTGTCGGCATTCCTTTTTAAAATCCATCTTGTGATGGTAACCTCTGGTTATGAGTTCGCCTTCGTGTCGGCCTACCTTTGTGTTTTGGATCTGAGTCCGCCTTTGTGTCAGAATTTCTTTTGAAAATCCATCTTGTGATGGTAACCTCTGGTTATAAGTCCGCCTATGTGTCGGCCTACCTTTGTGTTTTGGATCTGAGCCCGCATTTGTGTCGGCATTTCTTTTGAAAATCCATCTTGTGATGGTAACCTCTGGTTATGAGTCTGTCTTCGTGTCGGCCTACCTTTATGTTTTGGATCTGAGTCCGCCTTCGTGTCGGCATTCCTTTTGAAAATTCATTTTGTGATGGTAACCTCTAGTTATGAGTCCGCCTTCGTGTCGGCCTACCTTTGTGTTTAAGATCTGAGTCCGCCTTCGTGTCGGAATTTCTTTTGAAAATCCATCTTGTGATGGTAACTCTGGTTATGAGTCCCCCTTCATGTCGGCCTACCTTTGTGTTTTGGATATGAGCCCGCATTTGTGTCGGCATTCCTTTTGAAAATCCATCTTGTGCTGGTAACCTCTGGTTATAAGTCTGCCTTCGTGTCGTCATACCTTTGTGTTTTGGATCTGAGTCCGCCTTCGTGTCGGCATTTCTTTTTAAAATCCATCTTGTGATGGTAACCTCTGGTTATGAGTCCGCCTATGTGTCGGCCTACCTTTGTGTTTGGGATCTGAGCCCGCATTTGAGTCAGGCATTTCTTTTGAAAATCCATCTTGTGATGGTAACCTCTGATTATGAGTCCGCCTTCGTGTCGGCCTACCTTTGTGTTTAAGATCTGAGTCCGCCTTCGTGTCGGAATTTCTTTTGAAAATCCATCTTGTGATGGTAACTCTGGTTATGAGTCCCCCTTCATGTCGGCCTACCTTTGTGTTTTGGATCTGAGCCTGCATTTGTGTCGGCATTCCTTTTTAAAATCCATCTTGTGATGGTAACCTCTAGTTATGAGTTCGCCTTCGTGTCGGCCTACCTTTGTGTTTTGGATCTGAGTCCGCCTTTGTGTCAGAATTTCTTTTGAAAATCCATCTTGCGATGGTAACCTCTGGTTATGAGTCCGCCTATGTGTCGGCCTACCTTTGTGTTTTGGATCTGAGCCCGCATTTGTGTCGGCATTTCTTTTGAAAATCCATCTTGTGATGGTAACCTCTGGTTATGAGTTCGCCTTCGTGTCGGCCTACCTTTGTGTTTTAGATCTGAGTCCGCCTTCGTGTCGGCATTCCTTTTGAAAATCCATCTTGTAATGGTAACCTCTGGTTATAAGTCCACCTTCGTGTCAGCCTACCTTTGTGTTTTGGATCTGAGTCCGCCTTCGTGTCGAAATTGCTTTTGAAAATCCATCTTGTGATGGTAACCTCTGGTTATAAGTCCGCCTTCGTGTCGGCCTACCTTTGTGTTTTGGATCTGAGTCCGCCTTCGTGTCGACATTCCTTTTGAAAATCCATCTTGTGATGGTAACCTCTAGTTATGAGTCTGCCTTCGTGTCGTCATACCTTTGTGTTTTGGATCTGAGTCCGCCTTCGTGTCGGCATTTCTTTTTAAAATCCATCTTGTGATGGTAACCTCTGGTTATGAGTCCGTCTTCGTGTCAGCCTACCTTTATGTTTTGGATCTGAGTCCGCCTTCGTGTCGGCATTCCTTTTGAAAAATCATTTTGTGATGGTAACCTCTGGTTATGAGTCCGCCTTCGTGTCGGCCTACCTTTGTGTTCAAGATCTGAGTCCGCCTTCGTGTCGGAATTTCTTTTGAAAATCCATCTTGTGATGGTATCTCTGGTTATGAGTCCCTCTTCATGTCGGCCTACCTTTGTGTTTTGGATCTGAGCCCGCATTTGTGTCGGCATTCCTTTTTAAAATCCATCTTGTGATGGTAACCTCTGGTTATGAGTTCGCCTTCGTGTCGGCCTACCTTTGTGTTTTGGATCTGAGTCCGCCTTTGTGTCAGAATTTCTTTTGAAAATCCATCTTGTGATGGTAACCTCTGGTTATGAGTCCGCCTATGTGTCGGCCTACCTTTGTGTTTTGGATCTGAGCTCGCATTTTTGTCGGCATTTCTTTTGAAAATCCATCTTGTGATGGTAACCTCTGATTATGAGTCCGCCTTCGTGTCGGCCTACCTTTGTGTTTTAGATCTGAGTCCGCCTTCGTGTCGGAATTTCTTTTGAAAATCCATCTTGTGATGGTAACCTCTGGTTATGAGTCCGCCTTCGTGTCGGCCTACCTTTGTGTTTTGGATCTGAGTCCGCCTTCGTGTCGAAATTGCTTTTGAAAATCCATCTTGTGATGGTAACCTCTGGTTATAAGTCCGCCTTCGTGTCGGCCTACCTTTGTGTTTTGGATCTGAGTCTGCCTTCGTGTCGACATTCCTTTTGAAAATCCATCTTGTGATGGTAACCTCTAGTTATGAGTCTGCCTTCGTGTCGTCATACCTTTGTGTTTTGGATCTGAGTCCGCCTTCGTGTCGGCATTTCTTTTTAAAATCCATCTTGTGATGGTAACCTCTGGTTACGAGTCCGTCTTCGTGTCAGCCTACCTTTATGTTTTGGATCTGAGTCCGCCTTCGTGTCGGCATTCCTTTTGAAAATTCATTTTGTGATGGTAACCTCTGGTTATGAGTCCGCCTTCGTGTCGGCCTACCTTTGTGTTTAAGATCTGAGTCCGCCTTCGTGTCGGAATTTCTTTTGAAAATCCATCTTGTGATGGTAACTCTGGTTATGAGTCCCCCTTCATGTCGGCCTACCTTTGTGTTTTGGATCTGAGCCCGCATTTGTGTCGGCATTCCTTTTTAAAATCCATCTTGTGATGGTAACCTCTGGTTATGAGTTCGCCTTCGTGTCGGCCTACCTTTGTGTTTTGGATCTGAGTCCGCCTTCGTGTCGGCATTCCTTTTGAAAATTCATTTTGTGATGGTAACCTATGGTTATGAGTCCGTCTTCGTGTCAGCCTACCTTTATGTTTTGGATATGAGCCCGCATTTGTGTCGGCATTCCTTTTGAAAATCCATCTTGTGCTGGTAACCTCTGGTTATAAGTCTGCCTTCGTGTCGTCATACCTTTGTGTTTTGGATCTGAGTCCGCCTTCGTGTCGGCATTTCTTTTTAAAATCCAGCTTGTGATGGTAACCTCTGGTTATGAGTCCGCCTATGTGTCGGCCTACCTTTGTGTTTGGGATCTGAGCCCGCATTTGAGTCAGGCATTTCTTTTGAAAATCTATCTTGTGATGGTAACCTCTGATTATGAGTCCGCCTTCGTGTCGGCCTACCTTTGTGTTTAAGATCTGAGTCCGCCTTCGTGTCGGAATTTCTTTTGAAAATCCATCTTGTGATGGTAACTCTGGTTATGAGTCCCCCTTCATGTCGGCCTACCTTTGTGTTTTGGATCTGAGCCTGCATTTGTGTCGGCATTCCTTTTTAAAATCCATCTTGTGATGGTAACCTCTAGTTATGAGTTCGCCTTCGTGTCGGCCTACCTTTGTGTTTTGGATCTGAGTCCGCCTTTGTGTCAGAATTTCTTTTGAAAATCCATCTTGCGATGGTAACCTCTGGTTA
Source organism: Lathyrus tuberosus (assembly GCA_022829125.1). Lineage (NCBI taxonomy): Eukaryota > Viridiplantae > Streptophyta > Magnoliopsida > Fabales > Fabaceae > Lathyrus > Lathyrus tuberosus. The sequence continues at coordinate 18,703,701 of JALAZF010000061.1, read as the reverse complement.
TGAGTCCGCCTATGTGTCGGCCTACCTTTGTGTTTTGGATCTGAGCCCGCATTTGTGTCGGCATTTCTTTTGAAAATCCATCTTGTGATGGTAACCTCTGGTTATGAGTTCGCCTTCGTGTCGGCCTACCTTTGTGTTTTAGATCTGAGTCCGCCTTCGTGTCGGCATTCCTTTTGAAAATCCATCTTGTAATGGTAACCTCTGGTTATAAGTCCACCTTCGTGTCAGCCTACCTTTGTGTTTTGGATCTGAGTCCGCCTTCGTGTCGAAATTGCTTTTGAAAATCCATCTTGTGATGGTAACCTCTGGTTATAAGTCCGCCTTCGTGTCGGCCTACCTTTGGGTTTTGGATCTGAGTCCGCCTTCGTGTCGACATTCCTTTTGAAAATCCATCTTGTGATGGTAACCTCTAGTTATGAGTCTGCCTTCGTGTCGTCATACCTTTGTGTTTTGGATCTGAGTCCGCCTTCGTGTCGGCATTTCTTTTTAAAATCCATCTTGTGATGGTAACCTCTGGTTATGAGTCCGTCTTCGTGTCAGCCTACCTTTATGTTTTGGATCTGAGTCCGCCTTCGTGTCGGCATTCCTTTTGAAAAATCATTTTGTGATGGTAACCTCTGGTTATGAGTCCGCCTTCGTGTCGGCCTACCTTTGTGTTCAAGATCTGAGTCCGCCTTCGTGTCGGAATTTCTTTTGAAAATCCATCTTGTGATGGTATCTCTGGTTATGAGTCCCTCTTCATGTCGGCCTACCTTTGTGTTTTGGATCTGAGCCCGCATTTGTGTCGGCATTCCTTTTTAAAATCCATCTTGTGATGGTAACCTCTGGTTATGAGTTCGCCTTCGTGTCGGCCTACCTTTGTGTTTTGGATCTGAGTCCGCCTTTGTGTCAGAATTTCTTTTGAAAATCCATCTTGTGATGGTAACCTCTGGTTATGAGTCCGCCTATGTGTCGGCCTACCTTTGTGTTTTGGATCTGAGCTCGCATTTTTGTCGGCATTTCTTTTGAAAATCCATCTTGTGATGGTAACCTCTGATTATGAGTCCGCCTTCGTGTCGGCCTACCTTTGTGTTTTAGATCTGAGTCCGCCTTCGTGTCGGAATTTCTTTTGAAAATCCATCTTGTGATGGTAACCTCTGGTTATGAGTCCGCCTTCGTGTCGGCCTACCTTTGTGTTTTGGATCTGAGTCCGCCTTCGTGTCGAAATTGCTTTTGAAAATCCATCTTGTGATGGTAACCTCTGGTTATAAGTCCGCCTTCGTGTCGGCCTACCTTTGTGTTTTGGATCTGAGTCTGCCTTCGTGTCGACATTCCTTTTGAAAATCCATCTTGTGATGGTAACCTCTAGTTATGAGTCTGCCTTCGTGTCGTCATACCTTTGTGTTTTGGATCTGAGTCCGCCTTCGTGTCGGCATTTCTTTTTAAAATCCATCTTGTGATGGTAACCTCTGGTTATGAGTCCGTCTTCGTGTCAGCCTACCTTTATGTTTTGGATCTGAGTCCGCCTTCGTGTCGGCATTCCTTTTGAAAATTCATTTTGTGATGGTAACCTCTGGTTATGAGTCCGCCTTCGTGTCGGCCTACCTTTGTGTTTAAGATCTGAGTCCGCCTTCGTGTCGGAATTTCTTTTGAAAATCCATCTTGTGATGGTAACTCTGGTTATGAGTCCCCCTTCATGTCGGCCTACCTTTGTGTTTTGGATCTGAGCCCGCATTTGTGTCGGCATTCCTTTTTAAAATCCATCTTGTGATGGTAACCTCTGGTTATGAGTTCGCCTTCGTGTCGGCCTACCTTTGTGTTTTGGATCTGAGTCCGCCTTCGTGTCGGCATTCCTTTTGAAAATTCATTATGTGATGGTAACCTATGGTTATGAGTCCGTCTTCGTGTCAGCCTACCTTTATGTTTTGGATCTGAGTCCGCCTTCGTGTCGGCATTCCTTTTGAAAATTCATTTTGTGATGGTAACCTATGGTTATGAGTCCGCCTTCGTGTCGGCCTACCTTTGTGTTTAAGATCTGAGTCCGCCTTCGTGTCGGAATTTCTTTTGAAAATCCATCTTGTGATGGTAACTCTGGTTATGAGTCCCCCTTCATGTCGGCCTACCTTTGTGTTTTGGATCTGAGCCCGCATTTGTGTCGGCATTCCTTTTTAAAATCCATCTTGTGATGGTAACCTCTAGTTATGAGTCCGCCTTCGTGTCGTCATACCTTTGTGTTTTGGATCTGAGTCCGCCTTCGTGTCGGCATTTCTTTTTAAAATCCATCTTGTGATGGTAACCTCTGGTTATGAGTCCGTTTTCGTGTCAGCCTACCTTTATGTTTTGGATCTGAGTCCGCATTTGTGTCGACATTCCTTTTGAAAATCCATGTTGTGATGGTAACGTCTGGTTAAGAGTTCGCCTTCGTGTCGGCCTACCTTTGTGTTTTAAATCTGAGTCCGCCTTCATGTCGGCATTCCTTTTGAAAATCCATCTTGTGATGGTAACCTCTGGTTATAAGTCCGCCTTCGTGTCGGCCTACCTTTATGTTTTGGATCTGAGTCCGCCTTCGTGTCGACATTCCTTTTGAAAATCCATCTTGTGATGGTAACGTCTGGTTATAAGTCCGCCTTCGTGTCGGCCTACCTTTGTGTTTTAAATCTGAGTCCGCCTTCATGTCGGCATTCCTTTTGAAAATCCATCTTGTGATGGTAACCTCTAGTTATGAGTCTGCCTTCGTGTCGTCATACCTTTGGGTTTTGGATCTGAGTCCGCCTTCGTGTCGACATTCCTTTTGAAAATCCATCTTGTGATGGTAACCTCTAGTTATGAGTCTGCCTTCGTGTCGTCATACCTTTGGGTTTTGGATCTGAGTCCGCCTTCGTGTCGGCATTTCTTTTTAAAATCCATCTTGTGATGGTAACCTCTGGTTATGAGTCCGTCTTCGTGTCAGCCTACCTTTATGTTTTGGATCTGAGTCCGCCTTCGTGTCGGCATTCCTTTTGAAAATTCATTTTGTGATGGTAACCTATGGTTATGAGTCCGCCTTCGTGTCGGCCTACCTTTGTGTTTAAGATCTGAGTCCGCCTTCGTGTCGGAATTTCTTTTGAAAATCCATCTTGTGATGGTAACTCTGGTTATGAGTCCCCCTTCATGTCGGCCTACCTTTGTGTTTTGGATCTGAGCCCGCATTTGTGTCGGCATTCCTTTTTAAAATCCATCTTGTGATGGTAACCTCTAGTTATGAGTCCGCCTTCGTGTCGTCATACCTTTGTGTTTTGGATCTGAGTCCGCCTTCGTGTCGGCATTTCTTTTTAAAATCCATCTTGTGATGGTATCCTCTGGTTATGAGTCCGTTTTCGTGTCAGCCTACCTTTATGTTTTGGATCTGAGTCCGCATTTGTGTCGACATTCCTTTTGAAAATCCATGTTGTGATGGTAACGTCTGGTTAAGAGTTCGCCTTCGTGTCGGCCTACCTTTGTGTTTTAAATCTGAGTCCGCCTTCGTGTCGGCATTCCTTTTGAAAATCCATCTTGTGATGGTAACCTCTGGTTATAAGTCCGCCTTCGTGTCGGCCTACCTTTGTGTTTTGGATCTGAGTCCGCCTTCGTGTCGACATTCCTTTTGAAAATCCATCTTGTGATGGTAACCTCTGGTTATAAGTCCGCCTTGTGTCGGCCTACCTTTGTGTTTTGGATCTGAGTCCGCCTTTGTGTCGACATTCCTTTTGAAAATCCATCTTGTGATGGTAACCTCTAGTTATGAGTCCGCCTTCGTGTCGGCCTACCTTTGTGTTTTAGATCTGAGTCCGCCTTCGTGTCGGCATTCCTTTTGAAAATCCATCTTGTGCTGGTAACCTATGCTTATAAGTCCGCCTTCGTGTCGACCTACCTTTTTGTTTTGGATCTGAGCCCGCATTTGTGTCGGCATTTCTTTTGAAAATCCATCTTGTGATGGTAACCTCTGGTTATAAGTCGGCCTTCGTGTCGGCCTACCTTTGTGTTTTGGATCTGAGCCCGCATTTGTGTCGGCATTTCTTTTGAAAATCCATCTTGTGATGGTAACCTCTAGTTATGAGTCCGCCTATGTGTCGGCCTACCTTTGTGTTTGGGATCTGAGCCCGCATTTGTGTCGGCATTTCTTTTGAAAATCCATCTTGTGATGGTAACCTCTGATTATGAGTTCGCCTTCGTGTCGGCCTACCTTTGTGTTTAAGATCTGAGTCCGCCTTCGTGTCGGAATTTCTTTTTAAAATCCATCTTGTGATGGTAACTCTGGTTATGAGTCCCCCTTCATGTCGGCCTACCTTTGTGTTTTGGATCTGAGCCTGCATTTGTGTCGGCATTAATTTTTAAAATCCATCTTGTGATGGTAACCTCTAGTTATGAGTTCGCCTTCGTGTCGGCCTACCTTTGTGTTTTGGATCTGAGTCCGCCTTTGTGTCAGAATTTCTTTTGAAAATCCATCTTGCGATGGTAACCCCTGGTTATGAGTCCGCCTATGTGTCGGCCTACCTTTGTGTTTTGGATCTGAGCCCGCATTTGTGTCGGCATTTCTTTTGAAAATCCATCTTGTGATGGTAACCTCTGATTATGAGTCCGCCTTCGTGTCGGCCTACCTTTGTGTTTTAGATCTGAGTCCGCCTTCGTGTCGGAATTTCTTTTGAAAATCCATCTTGTGATGGTAACCTCTGGTTATGAGTCCGCCTTCGTGTCGGCCTACCTTTGTGTTTTGGATCTGAGCCCACGTTTGTGTCGGCATTCCTTTTTAAAATCCATCTTGTGATGGTAACCTCTGGTTATGAGTTCGCCTTCGTGTCGGCCTACCTTTGTGTTTTAGATCTGAGTCCGCCTTCGTGTCGGCATTCCTTTTGAAAATCCATCTTGTGCTGGTAACCTCTGGTTATAAGTTCGCCTTCGTGTCGGCCTACCTTTGTGTTTTGGATCAGAGCCCGCATTTGTGTCGGCATTTCTTTTGAAAATCCATGTTGTGATGGTAACCTCTGGTTATGAGTTCGCCTTCGTGTCGACCTACCTTTGTGTTTTAGATCTGAGTCTGCCTTCGTGTCGGCATTCCTTTTGAAAATCCATCTTGTGATGGTAACCTCTGGTTATAAGTCCGCCTTCGTGTCGGCCTACCTTTGTGTTTTGGATCTGAGTCCGCCTTCGTGTCGACATTGCTTTTGAAAATCCATCTTGTGATGGTAACCTCTGGTTATAAGTCCGCCTTCGTGTCGGCCTACCTTTGTGTTTTGGATCTGAGTCCGCCTTCGTGTCGACATTCCTTTTGAAAATCCATCTTGTGATGGTAACCTCTAGTTATGAGTCTGCCTTCGTGTCGTCATACCTTTGTGTTTTGGATCTGAGTCCGCCTTCGTGTCGGCATTTCTTTTTAAAATCCATCTTGTGATGGTAACCTCTGGTTATGAGTCCGTCTTCGTGTCAGCCTACCTTTATGTTTTGGATCTGAGTCCGCCTTCGTGTCGGCATTCCTTTTGAAAATTCATTTTGTGATGGTAACCTATGGTTATGAGTCCGCCTTCGTGTCGGCCTACCTTTGTGTTTAAGATCTGAGTCCGCCTTCGTGTCGGAATTTCTTTTTAAAATCCATCTTGTGATGGTAACTCTGGTTATGAGTCCCCCTTCATGTCGGCCTACCTTTGTGTTTTGGATCTGAGCCTGCATTTGTGTCGGCATTAATTTTTAAAATCCATCTTGTGATGGTAACCTCTAGTTATGAGTTCGCCTTCGTGTCGGCCTACCTTTGTGTTTTGGATCTGAGTCCGCCTTTGTGTCAGAATTTCTTTTGAAAATCCATCTTGCGATGGTAACCCCTGGTTATGAGTCCGCCTATGTGTCGGCCTACCTTTGTGTTTTGGATCTGAGCCCGCATTTGTGTCGGCATTTCTTTTGAAAATCCATCTTGTGATGGTAACCTCTGATTATGAGTCCGCCTTCGTGTCGGCCTACCTTTGTGTTTTAGATCTGAGTCCGCCTTCGTGTCGGAATTTCTTTTGAAAATCCATCTTGTGATGGTAACCTCTGGTTATGAGTCCGCCTTCGTGTCGGCCTACCTTTGTGTTTTGGATCTGAGCCCACGTTTGTGTCGGCATTCCTTTTTAAAATCCATCTTGTGATGGTAACCTCTGGTTATGAGTTCGCCTTCGTGTCGGCCTACCTTTGTGTTTTAGATCTGAGTCCGCCTTCGTGTCGGCATTCCTTTTGAAAATCCATCTTGTGCTGGTAACCTCTGGTTATAAGTTCGCCTTCGTGTCGGCCTACCTTTGTGTTTTGGATCAGAGCCCGCATTTGTGTCGGCATTTCTTTTGAAAATCCATGTTGTGATGGTAACCTCTGGTTATGAGTTCGCCTTCGTGTCGACCTACCTTTGTGTTTTAGATCTGAGTCTGCCTTCGTGTCGGCATTCCTTTTGAAAATCCATCTTGTGATGGTAACCTCTGGTTATAAGTCCGCCTTCGTGTCGGCCTACCTTTGTGTTTTGGATCTGAGTCCGCCTTCGTGTCGACATTGCTTTTGAAAATCCATCTTGTGATGGTAACCTCTGGTTATAAGTCCGCCTTCGTGTCGGCCTACCTTTGTGTTTTGGATCTGAGTCCGCCTTCGTGTCGACATTCCTTTTGAAAATCCATCTTGTGATGGTAACCTCTAGTTATGAGTCTGCCTTCGTGTCGTCATACCTTTGTGTTTTGGATCTGAGTCCGCCTTCGTGTCGGCATTTCTTTTTAAAATCCATCTTGTGATGGTAACCTCTGGTTATGAGTCCGTCTTCGTGTCAGCCTACCTTTATGTTTTGGATCTGAGTCCGCCTTCGTGTCGGCATTCCTTTTGAAAATTTATTTTGTGATGGTAACCTATGGTTATGAGTCCGCCTTCGTGTCGGCCTACCTTTGTGTTTAAGATCTGAGTCCGCCTTCGTGTCGGAATTTCTTTTGAAAATCCATCTTGTGATGGTAACTCTGGTTATGAGTCCCCCTTCATGTCGGCCTACCTTTGTGTTTTGGATCTGAGCCCGCATTTGTGTCGGCATTCCTTTTTAAAATCCATCTTGTGATGGTAACCTCTAGTTATGAGTCCGCCTTCGTGTCGTCATACCTTTGTGTTTTGGATCTGAGTCCGCCTTCGTGTCGGCATTTCTTTTTAAAATCCATCTTGTGATGGTAACCTCTGGTTATGAGTCCGTTTTCGTGTCAGCCTACCTTTATGTTTTGGATCTGAGTCCGCATTTGTGTCGACATTCCTTTTGAAAATCCATGTTGTGATGGTAACGTCTGGTTAAGAGTTCGCCTTCGTGTCGGCCTACCTTTGTGTTTTAAATCTGAGTCCGCCTTCGTGTCGGCATTCCTTTTGAAAATCCATCTTGTGATGGTAACCTCTGGTTATAAGTCCGCCTTCGTGTCGGCCTACCTTTGTGTTTTGGATCTGAGTCCGCCTTCGTGTCGACATTCCTTTTGAAAATCCATCTTGTGATGGTAACCTCTGGTTATAAGTCCGCCTTGTGTCGGCCTACCTTTGTGTTTTGGATCTGAGTCCGCCTTTGTGTCGACATTCCTTTTGAAAATCCATCTTGTGATGGTAAACTCTAGTTATGAGTCCGCCTTCGTGTCGGCCTACCTTTGTGTTTTAGATCTGAGTCCGCCTTCGTGTCGGGATTCCTTTTGAAAATCCATCTTGTGCTGGTAACCTCTGCTTATAAGTCCGCCTTCGTGTCGACCTACCTTTTTGTTTTGGATCTGAGCCCGCATTTGTGTCGGCATTTCTTTTGAAAATCCATCTTGTGATGGTAACCTCTGGTTATAAGTCCGCCTTCGTGTCGGCCTACCTTTGTGTTTTGGATCTGAGCCCGCATTTGTGTCGGCATTTCTTTTGAAAATCCATCTTGTGATGGTAACCTCTAGTTATGAGTCCGCCTATGTGTCGGCCTACCTTTGTGTTTGGGATCTGAGCCTGCATTTGTGTCGGCATTTCTCTTGAAAATCCATCTTGTGATGGTAACCTCTGATTATCAGTTCGCCTTCGTGTCGGCCTACCTTTGTGTTTAAGATCTGAGTCCGCCTTCGTGTCGGAATTTCTTTTTAAAATCCATCTTGTGATGGTAACTCTGGTTATGAGTCCCCCTTCATGTCGGCCTACCTTTATGTTTTGGATCTGAGCCTGCATTTGTGTCGGCATTAATTTTTAAAATCCATCTTGTGATGGTAACCTCTAGTTATGAGTTCGCCTTCGTGTCGGCCTACCTTTGTGTTTTGGATCTGAGTCCGCCTTTGTGTCAGAATTTCTTTTGAAAATCCATCTTGCGATGGTAACCTCTGGTTATGAGTCCGCCTATGTGTCGGCCTACCTTTGTGTTTTGGATCTGAGCCCGCATTTGTGTCGGCATTTCTTTTGAAAATCCATCTTGTGATGGTAACCTCTGATTATGAGTCTGCCTTCGTGTCGGCCTACCTTTGTGTTTTAGATCTGAGTCCGCCTTCGTGTCGGAATTTCTTTTGAAAATCCATCTTGTGATGGTAACCTCTGGTTATGAGTCCGCCTTCGTGTCGGCCTACCTTTGTGTTTTGGATCTGAGCCCACGTTTGTGTCGGCATTCCTTTTTAAAATCCATCTTGTGATGGTAACCTCTGGTTATGAGTTCGCCTTCGTGTCGGCCTACCTTTGTGTTTTAGATCTGAGTCCGCCTTCGTGTCGGCATTCCTTTTGAAAATCCATCTTGTGCTGGTAACATCTGGTTATAAGTTCGCCTTCGTGTCGGCCTACCTTTGTGTTTTGGATCAGAGCCCGCATTTGTGTCGGCATTTCTTTTGAAAATCCATGTTGTGATGGTAACCTCTGGTTATGAGTTCGCCTTCGTGTCGACCTACCTTTGTGTTTTAGATCTGAGTCTGCCTTCGTGTCGGCATTCCTTTTGAAAATCCATCTTGTGATGGTAACCTCTGGTTATAAGTCCGCCTTCGTGTCGGCCTACCTTTGTGTTTTGGATCTGAGTCCGCCTTCGTGTCGACATTGCTTTTGAAAATCCATCTTGTGATGGTAACCTCTGGTTATAAGTCCGCCTTCGTTTCGGCCTACCTTTGTGTTTTGGATCTGAGTCCGCCTTCGTGTCGACATTCCTTTTGAAAATCCATCTTGTGATGGTAACCTCTAGTTATGAGTCTGCCTTCGTGTCGTCATACCTTTGTGTTTTGGATCTGAGTCCGCCTTCGTGTCGGCATTTCTTTTTAAAATCCATCTTGTGATGGTAACCTCTGGTTATGAGTCCGTCTTCGTGTCAGCCTACCTTTATGTTTTGGATCTGAGTCCGCCTTCGTGTCGGCATTCCTTTTGAAAATTCACTTTGTGATGGTAACCTCTGGTTATGAGTCCGCCTTCGTGTCGGCCTACCTTTGTGTTTAAGATCTGAGTCCGCCTTCGTGTCGGAATTTCTTTTGAAAATCCATCTTGTGATGGTAACTCTGGTTATGAGTCCCCCTTCATGTCGGCCTACCTTTGTGTTTTGGATCTGAGCCCGCATTTGTGTCGGCATTCCTTTTTAAAATCCATCTTGTGATGGTAACCTCTAGTTATGTGTTCGCCTTCGTGTCGGCCTACCTTTGTGTTTTAGATCTGAGTCCGCCTTTGTGTCAGAATTTCTTTTGAAAATCCATCTTGCGATGGTAACCTCTGGTTATGAGTCCGCCTATGTGTCGGCCTACCTTTGTGTTTTGGATCTGAGCCCGCATTTGTGTCGGCATTTCTTTTGAAAATCCATCTTGTGATGGTAACCTCTGATTATGAGTCCGCCTTCGTGTCGGCCTACCTTTGTGTTTTAGATCTGAGTCCGCCTTCGTGTCGGAATTTCTTTTGAAAATCCATCTTGTGATGGTAACCTCTGGTTATGAGTCCGCCTTCGTGTCGGCCTACCTTTGTGTTTTGGATCTGATCCCGCATTTGTGTCGGCATTCCTTTTTAAAATCCATCTTGTGATGGTAACCTCTGGTTATGAGTTCGCCTTCGTGTCGGCCTACCTTTGTGTTTTAGATCTGAGTCCGCCTTCGTGTCGGCATTCCTTTTGAAAATCCATCTTGTGCTGGTAACCTCTGGTTATAAGTTCGCCTTCGTGTCGGCCTACCTTTGTGTTTTGGATCAGAGCCCGCATTTGTGTCGGCATTTCTTTTGAAAATCCATGTTGTGATGGTAACCTCTGGTTATGAGTTCGCCTTCGTGTCGGCCTACCTTTGTGTTTTAGATCTGAGTCCGCCTTCGTGTCGGCATTCCTTTTGAAAATCCATCTTGTGATGGTAACCTCTGGTTATAAGTCCGCCTTCGTGTCGGCCTACCTTTGTGTTTTGGATCTGAGTCCGCCTTCGTGTCGACATTGCTTTTGAAAATCCATCTTGTGATGGTAACCTCTGGTTATAAGTCCGCCTTCGTGTCGGCCTACCTTTGTGTTTTGGATCTGAGTCCGCCTTCGTGTCGACATTCCTTTTGAAAATCCATCTTTTGATGGTAACCTCTAGTTATGAGTCTGCCTTCGTGTCGTCATACCTTTGTGTTTTGGATCTGAGTCCGCCTTCGTGTCAGCATTTCTTTTTAAAATCCATCTTGTGATGGTAACCTCTGGTTATGAGTCCGTCTTCGTGTCAGCCTACCTTTATGTTTTGGATCTGAGTCCGCCTTCGTGTCGGCATTCCTTTTGAAAATTCATTTTGTGATGGTAACCTCTGGTTATGAGTCCGCCTTCGTGTCGGCCTACCTTTGTGTTTAAGATCTGAGTCCGCCTTCGTGTCGGAATTTCTTTTGAAAATCCATCTTGTGATGGTAACTCTGGTTATGAGTCCCCCTTCATGTCGGCCTACCTTTGTGTTTTGGATCTGAGCCCGCATTTGTGTCGGCATTCCTTTTTAAAATCCATCATGTGATGGTAACCTCTAGTTATGCGTTCGCTTTCGTGTCGGCCTACCTTGGTGTTTTAGATCTGAGTCCGCCTTTGTGTCAGAATTTCTTTTGAAAATCCATCTTGTGATGGTAACCTCTGGTTATGAGTTCGCCTTCGTGTCGGCCTACCTTTGTGTTTTAGATCTGAGTCCGCCTTCGTGTCGGCATTCCTTTTGAAAATCCATCTTGTGCTGGTAACTTCTGGTTATAAGTTCGCCTTCGTGTCGGCCTACCTTTATGTTTTGGATCAGAGCCCGCATTTGTGTCGGCATTTCTTTTGAAAATCCATGTTGTGATGGTAACCTCTGGTTATGAGTTCGCCTTCGTGTCGGCCTACCTTTGTGTTTTAGATCTGAGTACGCCTTCGTGTCGGCATTCCTTTTGAAAATCCATCTTGTGATGGTAACCTCTGGTTATAAGTCCGCCTTCGTGTCGGCCTACCTTTGTGTTTTGGATCTGAGTCCGCCTTCGTGTCGACATTGCTTTTGAAAATCCATCTTCTGATGGTAACCTCTGGTTATAAGTCCGCCTTCGTGTCGGCCTACCTTTGTGTTTTGGATCTGAGTCCGCCTTCGTGTCGACATTCCTTTTGAAAATCCATCTTGTGATGGTAACCTCTAGTTATGAGTCTGCCTTCGTGTCGTCATACCTTTGTGTTTTGGATCTGAGTCCGCCTTCGTGTCGGCATTTCTTTTTAAAATCCATCTTGTGATGGTAACCTCTGGTTATGAGTCCGTCTTCGTGTCAGCCTACCTTTATGTTTTGGATCTGAGTCCGCCTTCGTGTCGGCATTCCTTTTGAAAATTCATTTTGTGATGGTAACCTCTGGTTATGAGTCCGCCTTCGTGTCGGCCTACCTTTGTGTTTTGGATCTGAGCCCACATTTGTGTCGGCATTTCTTTTGAAAATCCATCTTGTGATGGTAACCTCTGATTATGAGTCCGCCTTCGTGTCGGCCTACCTTTGTGTTTAAGATCTGAGTCCGCCTTCGTGTCAGAATTTCTTTTGAAAATCCATCTTGTAATGGTAACTCTGGTTATGAGTCCCCCTTCATGTCGGCCTACCTTTGTGTTTTGGATCTGAGCCTGCATTTGAGTCGGCATTCCTTTTTAAAATCCATCTTGTGATGGTAACCTCTAGTTATGAGTTCGCCTTCGTGTCGGCCTACCTTTGTGTTTTGGATCTGAGTCCGCCTTTGTGTCAGAATTTCTTTTGAAAATACATCTTGCGATGGTAACCTCTGGTTATGAGTCCGCCTATGTGTCGGCCTACCTTTGTGTTTTGGATCTGAGCCCGCATTTGTGTCGGCATTTCTTTTGAAAATCCATCTTGTGATGGTAACCTCTGATTATGAGTCCGCCTTCGTGTCGGCCTACCTTTGTGTTTTAGATCTGAGTCCGCCTTCGTGTCGGAATTTCTTTCGAAAATCCATCTTGTGATGGTAACCTCTGGTTATGAGTCCGCCTTCGTGTCGGCCTACCTTTGTGTTTTGGATCTGAGCCCGCATTTGTGTCGGCATTCCTTTTTAAAATCCATCTTGTGATGGTAACCTCTGGTTATGAGTTCGCCTTCGTGTCGGCCTACCTTTGTGTTTTAGATCTGAGTCCGCCTTCGTGTCGGCATTCCTTTTGAAAATCCATCTTGTGCTGGTAACTTCTGGTTATAAGTTCGCCTTCGTGTCGGCCTACCTTTATGTTTTGGATCAGAGCCCGCATTTGTGTCGGCATTTCTTTTGAAAATCCATGTTGTGATGGTAACCTCTGGTTATGAGTTCGCCTTCGTGTCGGCCTACCTTTGTGTTTTAGATCTGAGTACGCCTTCGTGTCGGCATTCCTTTTGAAAATCCATCTTGTGATGGTAACCTCTGGTTATAAGTCCGCCTTCGTGTCGGCCTACCTTTGTGTTTTGGATCTGAGTCCGCCTTCGTGTCGACATTGCTTTTGAAAATCCATCTTCTGATGGTAACCTCTGGTTATAAGTCCGCCTTCGTGTCGGCCTACCTTTGTGTTTTGGATCTGAGTCCGCCTTCGTGTCGACATTCCTTTTGAAAATCCATCTTGTGATGGTAACCTCTAGTTATGAGTCTGCCTTCGTGTCGTCATACCTTTGTGTTTTGGATCTGAGTCCGCCTTCGTTTCGGCATTTCTTTTTAAAATCCATCTTGTGATGGTAACCTCTGGTTATGAGTCCGTCTTCGTGTCAGCCTACCTTTATGTTTTGGATCTGAGTCCGCCTTCGTGTCGGCATTCCTTTTGAAAATTCATTTTGTGATGGTAACCTCTGGTTATGAGTCCGCCTTCGTGTCGGCCTACCTTTGTGTTTAAGATCTGAGTCCGCCTTCGTGTCGGAATTTCTTTTGAAAATCTATCTTGTGATGGTAACTCTGGTTATGAGTCCCCCTTCATGTCGGCCTACCATTGTGTTTTGGATCTGAGCCCGCATTTGTGTCGGCATTCCTTTTTAAAATCCATCTTGTGATGGTAACCTCTAGTTATGCGTTCGCCTTCGTGTCGGCCTACCTTTGTGTTTTAGATCTGAGTCCGCCTTTGTGTCAGAATTTCTTTTGAAAATCCATCTTGTGATGGTAACCTCTGGTTATGAGTCCGCCTATGTGTCGGCCTACCTTTGTGTTTTGGATCTGAGCCCACATTTGTGTCGGCATTTCTTTTGAAAATCCATCTTGTGATGGTAACCTCTGATTATGAGTCCGCCTTCGTGTCGGCCTACCTTTGTGTTTAAGATCTGAGTCCGCCTTCGTGTCGGAATTTCTTTTGAAAATCCATCTTGTGATGGTAACTCTGGTTATGAGTCCCCCTTCATGTCGGCCTACCTTTGTGTTTTGGATCTGAGCCTGCATTTGAGTCGGCATTCCTTTTTAAAATCCATCTTGTGATGGTAACCTCTAGTTATGAGTTCGCCTTCGTGTCGGCCTACCTTTGTGTTTTGGATCTGAGTCCGCCTTTGTGTCAGAATTTCTTTTGAAAATACATCTTGCGATGGTAACCTCTGGTTATGAGTCCGCCTATGTGTCGGCCTACCTTTGTGTTTTGGATCTGAGCCCGCATTTGTGTCGGCATTCCTTTTGAAAATCCATCTTGTGATGGTAACCTCTAGTTATAAGTCCGCCTTCGGTCGGCCTACCTTTGTGTTTTAGATCTGAGTCCGCCTTCGTGTCGGAATTTCTTTTGAAAATCCATCTTGCGATGGTAACCTCTGGTTATAAGTCCGCCTTCGTGTCGGCCTACCTTTGTGTTTTGGATCTGAGCCCGCATTTGTGTCGGAATTTCTTTTGAAAATCCATCTTGTGATGGTAACCTCTGGTTATGAGTCCGCCTTCGTGTCGGCCTACCTTTGTGTTTTAGATCTGACTCCGCCTTCGTGTCGGAATTTCTTTTGAAAATCCATCTTGCGATGGTAACCTCTGGTTATAAGTCCGCCTTCGTGTCGGCCTACCTTTGTGTTTTGGATCTGAGCCCGCATTTGTGTCGGCATTCCTTTTGAAAATCCATCTTGTGATGGTAACCTCTAGTTATGAGTCCGCCTTCGTGTCGGCCTACCTTTTTGTTTTGGATCTGAGTCCGCCTTCGTGTCGGCATTTCTTTTTAAAATCCATCTTGTGATGGTAACCTCTGGTTATGAGTCCGTCTTCGTGTCAGCCTACCTTTATGTTTTGGATCTGAGTCCGCCTTTGTGTCGGCATTCCTTTTGAAAATTCATTTTGTGATGGTAACCTCTGGTTATGAGTCCGCCTTCGTGTCGGCCTACCTTTGTGTTTAAGATCTGAGTCCGCCTTCGTGTCGGAATTTCTTTTGAAAATCCATCTTGTGATGGTAACTCTGGTTATGAGTCCCCCTTCATGTCGGCCTACCTTTGTGTTTTGGAACTGAGCCCGCATTTGTGTCGGCATTCCCTTTTAAAATCCATCTTGTGATGGTAACCTCTGGTTATGAGTTCGCCTTCGTGTCGGCCTACCTTTGTGTTTTAGATCTGAGTCCGCATTTGTGTCGGCATTTCTTTTGAAAATCCATCTTGTGATGGTAACCTCTGGTTATGAGTCCGCCTATGTGTCGGCCTACCTTTGTGTTTTGGATCTGAGCCCGCATTTGTGTCGGCATTTCTTTTGAAAATCCATCTTGTGATGGTAACCTCTGGTTATAAGTCCGCCTACGTGTCGGCCTACCTTTGTGTTTTGGATCTGAGTCCGCCTTCGTGTCGACATTGCTTTTGAAAATCCATCTTGTGATGGTAACCTCTGGTTATAAGTCCGCCTTCGTGTCGGCCTACCTTTGTGTTTTGGATCTGAGTCCTCCTTCGTGTCGACATTCCTTTTGAAAATCCATCTTGTGATGGTAACCTCTAGTTATGAGTCTGCCTTCGTGTCGTCATACCTTTGTGTTTTGGAGCTGAGTCCGCCTTCGTGTCGGCATTTCTTTTTAAAATCCATCTTGTGATGGTAACCTCTGGTTATGAGTCCGTCTTCGTGTCAGCCTACCTTTATGTTTTGGATCTGAGTCCGCCTTCGTGTCGGCATTCCTTTTGAAAATTCATTTTGTGATGGTAACCTCTGGTTATGAGTCCGCCTTCGTGTCGGCCTACCTTTGTGTTTAAGATCTGAGTCCGCCTTCGTGTCGGAATTTCTTTTGAAAATCCATCTTGTGATGGTAACTTTGGTTATGAGTCCCCCTTCATGTCGGCCTACCTTTGTGTTTTGGATCTGAGCCAGCATTTGTGTCGGCATTCCTTTTTAAAATCCATCTTGTGATGGTAACCTCTGGTTATGAGTTCGCCTTCGTGTCGGCCTACCTTTGTGTTTTGGATCTGAGTCCGCCTTTGTGTCAGAATTTCTTTTGAAAATCCATCTTGTGATGGTAACCTCTGGTTATGAGTCCGCCTATGTGTCGGCCTACCTTTGTGCTTTGGATCTGAGCCCGCATTTGTGTCGGCATTTCTTTTGAAAATCCATCTTGTGATGGTAACCTCTGATTATGAGTCCGCCTTCGTGTCGGCCTACCTTTGTGTTTTAGATCTGAGTCCGCCTTCGTGTCGGAATTTCTTTTGAAAATCCATCTTGTGATGGTAACCTCTGGTTATGAGTCCGCCTTCGTGTCGGCCTACCTTTGTGTTTTGGATCTGAGCCCGCATTTGTGTCGGAATTTCTTTTGAAAATCCATGTTGTGATGGTAACCTCTGATTATGAGTCCGCCTTCGTGTCGGCCTACCTTTGTGTTTTAGATCTGAGTCCGCCTTCGTGTCGGAATTTCTTTTGAAAATCCATCTTGTGATGGTAACTTTGGTTATGAGTCCCCCTTCATGTCGGCCTACCTTTGTGTTTTGGATCTGAGCCCGCATTTGTGTCGGCATTCCTTTTTAAAATCCATCTTGTGATGGTAACCTCTGGTTATGAGTTCGCCTTCGTGTCGGCCTACCTTTGTGTTTTGGATCTGAGTCCGCCTTTGTGTCAGAATTTCTTTTGAAAATCCATCTTGTGATGGTAACCTCTGGTTATGAGTCCGCCTATGTGTCGGCCTACCTTTGTGTTTTGGATCTGAGCCCGCATTTGTGTCGGCATTTCTTTTGAAAATCCATCTTGTGATGGTAACCTCTGGTTATAAGTCCGCCTTCGTGTCGGCCTACCTTTGTGTTTTGGATCTGAGTCCGCCTTCGGGTCGACATTGCTTTTGAAAATCCATCTTGTGATGGTAACCTCTGGTTATAAGTCCGCCTTCGTGTCGGCCTACCTTTGTGTTTTGGATCTGAGTCCTCCTTCGTGTCGACATTCCTTTTGAAAATCCATCTTGTGATGGTAACCTCTAGTTATGAGTCTGCCTTCGTGTCGTCATACCTTTGTGTTTTGGATCTGAGTCCGCCTTCGTGTCGGCATTCCTTTTGAAAATTCATTTTGTGATGGTAACCTCTGGTTATGAGTCCGCCTTCGTGTCGGCCTACCTTTGTGTTTAAGATCTGAGTCCGCCTTCGTGTCGGAATTTCTTTTGAAAATCCATCTTGTGATGGTAACTTTGGTTATGAGTCCCCCTTCATGTCGGCCTACCTTTGTGTTTTGGATCTGAGCCCGCATTTGTGTCGGCATTCCTTTTTAAAATCCATCTTGTGATGGTAACCTCTGGTTATGAGTTCGCCTTCGTGTCGGCCTACCTTTGTGTTTTGGATCTGAGTCCGCCTTTGTGTCAGAATTTCTTTTGAAAATCCATCTTGTGATGGTAACCTCTGGTTATGAGTCCGCCTATGTGTCGGCCTACCTTTGTGCTTTGGATCTGAGCCCGCATTTGTGTCGGCATTTCTTTTGAAAATCCATCTTGTGATGGTAACCTCTGATTATGAGTCCGCCTTCGTGTCGGCCTACCTTTGTGTTTTAGATCTGAGTCCGCCTTCGTGTCGGAATTTCTTTTGAAAATCCATCTTGTGATGGTAACCTCTGGTTATGAGTCCGCCTTCGTGTCGGCCTACCTTTGTGTTTTGGATCTGAGCCCGCATTTGTGTCGGAATTTCTTTTGAAAATCCATGTTGTGATGGTAACCTCTGATTATGAGTCCGCCTTCGTGTCGGCCTACCTTTGTGTTTTAGATCTGAGTCCGCCTTCGTGTCGGAATTTCTTTTGAAAATCCATCTTGTGATGGTAACTTTGGTTATGAGTCCCCCTTCATGTCGGCCTACCTTTGTGTTTTGGATCTGAGCCCGCATTTGTGTCGGCATTCCTTTTTAAAATCCATCTTGTGATGGTAACCTCTGGTTATGAGTCCCCCTTCATGTCGGCCTACCTTTGTGTTTTGGATCTGAGTCCGCCTTTGTGTCAGAATTTCTTTTGAAAATACATCTTGCGATGGTAACCTCTGGTTATGAGTGCGCCTATGTGTCGGCCTACCTTTGTGTTTTGGATCTGAGCCCGCATTTGTGTCGGAATTTCTTTTGAAAATCCATCTTGTGATGGTAACCTCTGGTTATGAGTCCGCCTTCGTGTCGGCCTACCTTTGTGTTTTAGATCTGAGTCCGCCTTCGTGTCGGAATTTCTTTTGAAAATCCATCTTGCGATGGTAACCTCTGGTTATAAGTCCGCCTTCGTGTCGGCCTACCTTTGTGTTTTGGATCTCAGCCCGCATTTGTGTCGGCATTCCTTTTGAAAATCCATCTTGTGATGGTAACCTCTAGTTATGAGTCCGCCTTCGTGTCGGCCTACCTTTTTGTTTTGGATCTGAGTCCGCCTTCGTGTCGACATTCCTTTTGAAAATCCATCTTGGGATGGTAACCTTTAGTTATGAGTCCGCCTTCGTGTCGTCATACCTTTGTGTTTTGGATCTGAGTCCGCCTTCGTGTCGGCATTTCTTTTTAAAATCCATCTTGTGATGGTAACCTCTGGTTATGAGTCCGTCTTCGTGTCAGCCTACCTTTATGTTTTGGATCTGAGTCCGCCTTTGTGTCGGCATTCCTTTTGAAAATTCATTTTGTGATGGTAACCTCTGGTTATGAGTCCGCCTTCGTGTCGGCCTACCTTTGTGTTTAAGATCTGAGTCCGCCTTCGTGTCGGAATTTCTTTTGAAAATCCATCTTGTGATGGTAACTCTGGTTATGAGTCCCCCTTCATGTCGGCCTACCTTTGTGTTTTGGATCTGAGCCCGCATTTGTGTCGGCATTCCCTTTTAAAATCCATCTTGTGATGGTAACCTCTGGTTATGAGTTCGCCTTCGTGTCGGCCTACCTTTGTGTTTTAGATCTGAGTCCGCATTTGTGTCGGCATTTCTTTTGAAAATCCATCTTGTGATGGTAACCTCTGGTTATGAGTCCGCCTATGTGTCGGCCTACCTTTGTGTTTTGGATCTGAGCCCGCATTTGTGTCGGCATTTCTTTTGAAAATCCATCTTGTGATGGTAACCTCTGGTTATAAGTCCGCCTACGTGTCGGCCTACCTTTGTGTTTTGGATCTGAGTCCGCCTTCGTGTCGACATTGCTTTTGAAAATCCATCTTGTGATGGTAACCTCTGGTTATAAGTCCGCCTTCGTGTCGGCCTACCTTTGTGTTTTGGATCTGAGTCCTCCTTCGTGTCGACATTCCTTTTGAAAATCCATCTTGTGATGGTAACCTCTAGTTATGAGTCTGCCTTCGTGTCGTCATACCTTTGTGTTTTGGAGCTGAGTCCGCCTTCGTGTCGGCATTTCTTTTTAAAATCCATCTTGTGATGGTAACCTCTGGTTATGAGTCCGTCTTCGTGTCAGCCTACCTTTATGTTTTGGATCTGAGTCCGCCTTCGTGTCGGCATTCCTTTTGAAAATTCATTTTGTGATGGTAACCTCTGGTTATGAGTCCGCCTTCGTGTCGGCCTACCTTTGTGTTTAAGATCTGAGTCCGCCTTCGTGTCGGAATTTCTTTTGAAAATCCATCTTGTGATGGTAACTTTGGTTATGAGTCCCCCTTCATGTCGGCCTACCTTTGTGTTTTGGATCTGAGCCAGCATTTGTGTCGGCATTCCTTTTTAAAATCCATCTTGTGATGGTAACCTCTGGTTATGAGTTCGCCTTCGTGTCGGCCTACCTTTGTGTTTTGGATCTGAGTCCGCCTTTGTGTCAGAATTTCTTTTGAAAATCCATCTTGTGATGGTAACCTCTGGTTATGAGTCCGCCTATGTGTCGGCCTACCTTTGTGCTTTGGATCTGAGCCCGCATTTGTGTCGGCATTTCTTTTGAAAATCCATCTTGTGATGGTAACCTCTGATTATGAGTCCGCCTTCGTGTCGGCCTACCTTTGTGTTTTAGATCTGAGTCCGCCTTCGTGTCGGAATTTCTTTTGAAAATCCATCTTGTGATGGTAACCTCTGGTTATGAGTCCGCCTTCGTGTCGGCCTACCTTTGTGTTTTGGATCTGAGCCCGCATTTGTGTCGGAATTTCTTTTGAAAATCCATGTTGTGATGGTAACCTCTGATTATGAGTCCGCCTTCGTGTCGGCCTACCTTTGTGTTTTAGATCTGAGTCCGCCTTCGTGTCGGAATTTCTTTTGAAAATCCATCTTGTGATGGTAACTTTGGTTATGAGTCCCCCTTCATGTCGGCCTACCTTTGTGTTTTGGATCTGAGCCCGCATTTGTGTCGGCATTCCTTTTTAAAATCCATCTTGTGATGGTAACCTCTGGTTATGAGTTCGCCTTCGTGTCGGCCTACCTTTGTGTTTTGGATCTGAGTCCGCCTTTGTGTCAGAATTTCTTTTGAAAATCCATCTTGTGATGGTAACCTCTGGTTATGAGTCCGCCTATGTGTCGGCCTACCTTTGTGTTTTGGATCTGAGCCCGCATTTGTGTCGGCATTTCTTTTGAAAATCCATCTTGTGATGGTAACCTCTGGTTATAAGTCCGCCTTCGTGTCGGCCTACCTTTGTGTTTTGGATCTGAGTCCGCCTTCGGGTCGACATTGCTTTTGAAAATCCATCTTGTGATGGTAACCTCTGGTTATAAGTCCGCCTTCGTGTCGGCCTACCTTTGTGTTTTGGATCTGAGTCCTCCTTCGTGTCGACATTCCTTTTGAAAATCCATCTTGTGATGGTAACCTCTAGTTATGAGTCTGCCTTCGTGTCGTCATACCTTTGTGTTTTGGATCTGAGTCCGCCTTCGTGTCGGCATTCCTTTTGAAAATTCATTTTGTGATGGTAACCTCTGGTTATGAGTCCGCCTTCGTGTCGGCCTACCTTTGTGTTTAAGATCTGAGTCCGCCTTCGTGTCGGAATTTCTTTTGAAAATCCATCTTGTGATGGTAACTTTGGTTATGAGTCCCCCTTCATGTCGGCCTACCTTTGTGTTTTGGATCTGAGCCCGCATTTGTGTCGGCATTCCTTTTTAAAATCCATCTTGTGATGGTAACCTCTGATTATGAGTCCGCCTTCGTGTTGGCCTACCTTTGTGTTTTAGATCTGAGTCCGCCTTCGTGTCAGAATTTCTTTTGAAAATCCATCTTGTGATGGTAACCTCTGGTTATAAGTCCGCCTTCGTGTCGGCCTACCTTTGTGTTTTGGATCTGAGCCCGCATTTGTGTCGGCATTACTTTTTAAAACCCATCTTGTGATGGTAACCTCTGGTTCTGAGTTCGCCTTCGTGTCGGCCTACCTTTGTGTTTTGGATCTGAGTCCGCCTTTGTGTCAGAATTTCTTTTGAAAATCCATCTTGTGATGGTAACCTCTGGTTATGAGTCCGCCTATGTGTCGGCCTACCTTTGTGTTTTGGATCTGAGTCCGCCTTCGTGTCGACATTGCTTTTGAAAATCCATCTTGTGATGGTAACCTCTGGTTATAAGTCCGCCTTCGTGTCGGCCTACCTTTGTGTTTTGGATCTGAGTCCTCCTTCGTGTCGACATTCCTTTTGAAAATCCATCTTGTGATGGTAACCTCTAGTTATGAGTCTGCCTTCGTGTCGTCATACCTTTGTGTTTTGGAGCTGAGTCCGCCTTCGTGTCGGCATTTCTTTTTAAAATCCATCTTGTGATGGTAACCTCTGGTTATGAGTCCGTCTTCGTGTCAGCCTACCTTTATGTTTTGGATCTGAGTCCGCCTTCGTGTCGGCATTCCTTTTGAAAATTCATTTTGTGATGGTAACCTCTGGTTATGAGTCCGCCTTCGTGTCGGCCTACCTTTGTGTTTAAGATCTGAGTCCGCCTTCGTGTCGGAATTTCTTTTGAAAATCCATCTTGTGATGGTAACTTTGGTTATGAGTCCCCCTTCATGTCGGCCTACCTTTGTGTTTTGGATCTGAGCCAGCATTTGTGTCGGCATTCCTTTTTAAAATCCATCTTGTGATGGTAACCTCTGGTTATGAGTTCGCCTTCGTGTCGGCCTACCTTTGTGTTTTGGATCTGAGTCCTCCTTTGTGTCAGAATTTCTTTTGAAAATCCATCTTGTGATGGTAACCTCTGGTTATGAGTCCGCCTATGTGTCGGCCTACCTTTGTGCTTTGGATCTGAGCCCGCATTTGTGTCGACATTTCTTTTGAAAATCCATCTTGTGATGGTAACCTCTGATTATGAGTCCGCCTTCGTGTCGGCCTACCTTTGTGTTTTAGATCTGAGTCCGCCTTCGTGTCGGAATTTCTTTTGAAAATTCATCTTGTGATGGTAACCTCTGGTTATGAGTCCGCCTTCGTGTCGGCCTACCTTTGTGTTTTGGATCTGAGCCCGCATTTGTGTCGGAATTTCTTTTGAAAATCCATGTTGTGATGGTAACCTCTGATTATGAGTCCGCCTTCGTGTCGGCCTACCTTTGTGTTTTGGATCTGAGTCCTCCTTCGTGTCGACATTCCTTTTGAAAATCCATCTTGTGATGGTAACCTCTAGTTATGAGTCTGCCTTCGTGTCGTCATACCTTTGTGTTTTGGATCTGAGTCCGCCTTCGTGTCGGCATTCCTTTTGAAAATTCATTTTGTGATGGTAACCTCTGGTTATGAGTCCGCCTTCGTGTCGGCCTACCTTTGTGTTTAAGATCTGAGTCCGCCTTCGTGTCGGAATTTCTTTTGAAAATCCATCTTGTGATGGTAACTTTGGTTATGAGTCCCCCTTCATGTCGGCCTACCTTTGTGTTTTGGATCTGAGCCCGCATTTGTGTCGGCATTCCTTTTTAAAATCCATCTTGTGATGGTAACCTCTGGTTATGAGTTCGCCTTCGTGTCGGCCTACCTTTGTGTTTTGGATCTGAGTCCGCCTTTGTGTCAGAATTTCTTTTGAAAATCCATCTTGTGATGGTAACCTCTGGTTATGAGTCCGCCTATGTGTCGGCCTACCTTTGTGTTTTGGATCTGAGCCCGCATTTGTGTCGGCATTTCTTTTGAAAATCCATCTTGTGATGGTAACCTCTGGTTATAAGTCCGCCTTCGTGTCGGCCTACCTTTGTGTTTTGGATCTGAGTCCGCCTTCGGGTCGACATTGCTTTTGAAAATCCATCTTGTGATGGTAACCTCTGGTTATAAGTCCGCCTTCGTGTCGGCCTACCTTTGTGTTTTGGATCTGAGTCCTCCTTCGTGTCGACATTCCTTTTGAAAATCCATCTTGTGATGGTAACCTCTAGTTATGAGTCTGCCTTCGTGTCGTCATACCTTTGTGTTTTGGATCTGAGTCCGCCTTCGTGTCGGCATTCCTTTTGAAAATTCATTTTGTGATGGTAACCTCTGGTTATGAGTCCGCCTTCGTGTCGGCCTACCTTTGTGTTTAAGATCTGAGTCCGCCTTCGTGTCGGAATTTCTTTTGAAAATCCATCTTGTGATGGTAACTTTGGTTATGAGTCCCCCTTCATGTCGGCCTGCCTTTGTGTTTTGGATCTGAGCCCGCATTTGTGTCGGCATTCCTTTTTAAAATCCATCTTGTGATGGTAACCTCTGGTTATGAGTTCGCCTTCGTGTCGGCCTACCTTTGTGTTTTGGATCTGAGTCCGCCTTTGTGTCAGAATTTCTTTTGAAAATCCATCTTGTGATGGTAACCTCTGGTTATGAGTCCGCCTATGTGTCGGCCTACCTTTGTGCTTTGGATCTGAGCCCGCATTTGTGTCGGCATTTCTTTTGAAAATCCATCTTGTGATGGTAACCTCTGATTATAAGTCCGCCTTCGTGTCGGCCTACCTTTGTGTTTTAGATCTGAGTCCGCCTTCGTGTCGGAATTTCTTTTGAAAATCCATCTTGTGATGGTAACCTCTGGTTATGAGTCCGCCTTCGTGTCGGCCTACCTTTGTGTTTTGGATCTGAGCCCGCATTTGTGTCGGAATTTCTTTTGAAAATCCATGTTGTGATGGTAACCTCTGATTATGAGTCCGCCTTCGTGTCGGCCTACCTTTGTGTTTTAGATCTGAGTCCGCCTTCGTGTCGGAATTTCTTTTGAAAATCCATCTTGTGATGGTAACTTTGGTTATGAGTCCCCCTTCATGTCGGCCTACCTTTGTGTTTTGGATCTGAGCCCGCATTTGTGTCGGCATTCCTTTTTAAAATCCATCTTGTGATGGTAACCTCTGGTTATGAGTCCCCCTTCATGTCGGCCTACCTTTGTGTTTTGGATCTGAGTCCGCCTTTGTGTCAGAATTTCTTTTGAAAATACATCTTGCGATGGTAACCTCTGGTTATGAGTCCGCCTATGTGTCGGCCTACCTTTGTGTTTTGGATCTGAGCCCGCATTTGTGTCAGAATTTCTTTTGAAAATCCATCTTGTGATGGTAACCTCTGGTTATGAGTCCGCCTTCGTGTCGGCCTACCTTTGTGTTTTAGATCTGAGTCCGCCTTCGTGTCGGAATTTCTTTTGAAAATCCATCTTGCGATGGTAACCTCTGGTTATAAGTCCGCCTTCGTGTCGGCCTACCTTTGTGTTTTGGATCTGAGCCCGCATTTGTGTCGGCATTCCTTTTGAAAATCCATCTTGTGATGGTAACCTCTAGTTATGAGTCCGCCTTCGTGTCGGCCTACCTTTTTGTTTTGGATCTGAGTCCGCCTTCGTGTCGACATTCCTTTTGAAAATCCATCTTGGGATGGTAACCTTTAGTTATGAGTCCGCCTTCGTGTCGTCATACCTTTGTGTTTTGGATCTGAGTCCGCCTTCGTGTCGGCATTTCTTTTTAAAATCCATCTTGTGATGGTAACCTCTGGTTATGAGTCCGTCTTCGTGTCAGCCTACCTTTATGTTTTGGATCTGAGTCCGCCTTTGTGTCGGCATTCCTTTTGAAAATTCATTTTGTGATGGTAACCTCTGGTTATGAGTCCGCCTTCGTGTCGGCCTACCTTTGTGTTTAAGATCTGAGTCCGCCTTCGTGTCGGAATTTCTTTTGAAAATCCATCTTGTGATGGTAACTCTGGTTATGAGTCCCCCTTCATGTCGGCCTACCTTTGTGTTTTGGATCTGAGCCCGCATTTGTGTCGGCATTCCCTTTTAAAATCCATTTTGTGATGGTAACCTCTGGTTATGAGTTCGCCTTCGTGTCGGCCTACCTTTGTGTTTTAGATCTGAGTCCGCATTTGTGTCGGCATTTCTTTTGAAAATCCATCTTGTGATGGTAACCTCTGGTTATGAGTCCGCCTATGTGTCGGCCTACCTTTGTGTTTTGGATCTGAGCCCGCATTTGTGTCGGCATTTCT
The DNA here is from genome assembly GCA_022829125.1 of Lathyrus tuberosus. Classification (NCBI taxonomy): domain Eukaryota; kingdom Viridiplantae; phylum Streptophyta; class Magnoliopsida; order Fabales; family Fabaceae; genus Lathyrus; species Lathyrus tuberosus. Next base: position 18,678,703 of record JALAZF010000061.1, on the reverse strand, counting down.
TTTGAAAATCCATCTTGTGATGGTAACCTCTGGTTATAAGTCCGCCTACGTGTCGGCCTACCTTTGTGTTTTGGATCTGAGTCCGCCTTCGTGTCGACATTGCTTTTGAAAATCCATCTTGTGATGGTAACCTCTGGTTATAAGTCCGCCTTCGTGTCGGCCTACCTTTGTGTTTTGGATCTGAGTCCTCCTTCGTGTCGACATTCCTTTTGAAAATCCATCTTGTGATGGTAACCTCTAGTTATGAGTCTGCCTTCGTGTCGTCATACCTTTGTGTTTTGGAGCTGAGTCCGCCTTCGTGTCGGCATTTCTTTTTAAAATCCATCTTGTGATGGTAACCTCTGGTTATGAGTCCGTCTTCGTGTCAGCCTACCTTTATGTTTTGGATCTGAGTCCGCCTTCGTGTCGGCATTCCTTTTGAAAATTCATTTTGTGATGGTAACCTCTGGTTATGAGTCCGCCTTCGTGTCGGCCTACCTTTGTGTTTAAGATCTGAGTCCGCCTTCGTGTCGGAATTTCTTTTGAAAATCCATCTTGTGATGGTAACTTTGGTTATGAGTCCCCCTTCATGTCGGCCTACCTTTGTGTTTTGGATCTGAGCCAGCATTTGTGTCGGCATTCCTTTTTAAAATCCATCTTGTGATGGTAACCTCTGGTTATGAGTTCGCCTTCGTGTCGGCCTACCTTTGTGTTTTGGATCTGAGTCCGCCTTTGTGTCAGAATTTCTTTTGAAAATCCATCTTGTGATGGTAACCTCTGGTTATGAGTCCGCCTATGTGTCGGCCTACCTTTGTGCTTTGGATCTGAGCCCGCATTTGTGTCGGCATTTCTTTTGAAAATCCATCTTGTGATGGTAACCTCTGATTATGAGTCCGCCTTCGTGTCGGCCTACCTTTGTGTTTTAGATCTGAGTCCGCCTTCGTGTCGGAATTTCTTTTGAAAATCCATCTTGAGATGGTAACCTCTGGTTATGAGTCCGCCTTCGTGTCGGCCTACCTTTGTGTTTTGGATCTGAGTCCGCCTTTGTGTCAGAATTTCTTTTGAAAATCCATCTTGTGATGGTAACCTCTGGTTATGAGTCCGCCTATGTGTCGGCCTACCTTTGTGCTTTGGATCTGAGCCCGCATTTGTGTCGGCATTTCTTTTGAAAATCCATCTTGTGATGGTAACCTCTGATTATGAGTCCGCCTTCGTGTCGGCCTACCTTTGTGTTTTAGATCTGAGTCCGCCTTCGTGTCGGAATTTCTTTTGAAAATCCATCTTGTGATGGTAACCTCTGGTTATGAGTCCGTCTTCGTGTCAGCCTACCTTTATGTTTTGGATCTGAGTCCGCCTTTGTGTCGGCATTCCTTTTGAAAATTCATTTTGTGATGGTAACCTCTGGTTATGAGTCCGCCTTCGTGTCGGCCTACCTTTGTGTTTAAGATCTGAGTCCGCCTTCGTGTCGGAATTTCTTTTGAAAATCCATCTTGTGATGGTAACTCTGGTTATGAGTCCCCCTTCATGTCGGCCTACCTTTGTGTTTTGGATCTGAGCCCGCATTTGTGTCGGCATTCCCTTTTAAAATCCATTTTGTGATGGTAACCTCTGGTTATGAGTTCGCCTTCGTGTCGGCCTACCTTTGTGTTTTAGATCTGAGTCCGCATTTGTGTCGGCATTTCTTTTGAAAATCCATCTTGTGATGGTAACCTCTGGTTATGAGTCCGCCTATGTGTCGGCCTACCTTTGTGTTTTGGATCTGAGCCCGCATTTGTGTCGGCATTTCTTTTGAAAATCCATCTTGTGATGGTAACCTCTGGTTATAAGTCCGCCTACGTGTCGGCCTACCTTTGTGTTTTGGATCTGAGTCCGCCTTCGTGTCGACATTGCTTTTGAAAATCCATCTTGTGATGGTAACCTCTGGTTATAAGTCCGCCTTCGTGTCGGCCTACCTTTGTGTTTTGGATCTGAGTCCTCCTTCGTGTCGACATTCCTTTTGAAAATCCATCTTGTGATGGTAACCTCTAGTTATGAGTCTGCCTTCGTGTCGTCATACCTTTGTGTTTTGGAGCTGAGTCCGCCTTCGTGTCGGCATTTCTTTTTAAAATCCATCTTGTGATGGTAACCTCTGGTTATGAGTCCGTCTTCGTGTCAGCCTACCTTTATGTTTTGGATCTGAGTCCGCCTTCGTGTCGGCATTCCTTTTGAAAATTCATTTTGTGATGGTAACCTCTGGTTATGAGTCCGCCTTCGTGTCGGCCTACCTTTGTGTTTAAGATCTGAGTCCGCCTTCGTGTCGGAATTTCTTTTGAAAATCCATCTTGTGATGGTAACTTTGGTTATGAGTCCCCCTTCATGTCGGCCTACCTTTGTGTTTTGGATCTGAGCCAGCATTTGTGTCGGCATTCCTTTTTAAAATCCATCTTGTGATGGTAACCTCTGGTTATGAGTTCGCCTTCGTGTCGGCCTACCTTTGTGTTTTGGATCTGAGTCCGCCTTTGTGTCAGAATTTCTTTTGAAAATCCATCTTGTGCTGGTAACCTCTGGTTATGAGTCCGCCTATGTGTCGGCCTACCTTTGTGCTTTGGATCTGAGCCCGCATTTGTGTCGGCATTTCTTTTGAAAATCCATCTTGTGATGGTAACCTCTGATTATGAGTCCGCCTTCGTGTCGGCCTACCTTTGTGTTTTAGATCTGAGTCCGCCTTCGTGTCGGAATTTCTTTTGAAAATCCATCTTGAGATGGTAACCTCTGGTTATGAGTCCGCCTTCGTGTCGGCCTACCTTTGTGTTTTGGATCTGAGTCCGCCTTTGTGTCAGAATTTCTTTTGAAAATCCATCTTGTGATGGTAACCTCTGGTTATGAGTCCGCCTATGTGTCGGCCTACCTTTGTGCTTTGGATCTGAGCCCGCATTTGTGTCGGCATTTCTTTTGAAAATCCATCTTGTGATGGTAACCTCTGATTATGAGTCCGCCTTCGTGTCGGCCTACCTTTGTGTTTTAGATCTGAGTCCGCCTTCGTGTCGGAATTTCTTTTGAAAATCCATCTTGTGATGGTAACCTCTGGTTATGAGTCCGTCTTCGTGTCAGCCTACCTTTATGTTTTGGATCTGAGTCCGCCTTTGTGTCGGCATTCCTTTTGAAAATTCATTTTGTGATGGTAACCTCTGGTTATGAGTCCGCCTTCGTGTCGGCCTACCTTTGTGTTTAAGATCTGAGTCCGCCTTCGTGTCGGAATTTCTTTTGAAAATCCATCTTGTGATGGTAACTCTGGTTATGAGTCCCCCTTCATGTCGGCCTACCTTTGTGTTTTGGATCTGAGCCCGCATTTGTGTCGGCATTCCCTTTTAAAATCCATCTTGTGATGGTAACCGCTGGTTATGAGTTCGCCTTCGTGTCGGCCTACCTTTGTGTTTTAGATCTGAGTCCGCATTTGTGTTGGCATTTCTTTTGAAAATCCATCTTGTGATGGTAACCTCTGGTTATGAGTCCGCCTATGTGTCGGCCTACCTTTGTGTTTTGGATCTGAGCCCGCATTTGTGTCGGCATTTCTTTTGAAAATCCATCTTGTCATGGTAACCTCTGGTTATAAGTCCGCCTACGTGTCAGCCTACCTTTGTGTTTTGGATCTGAGTCCGCCTTCGTGTCGACATTGCTTTTGAAAATCCATCTTGTGATGGTAACCTCTGGTTATAAGTCCGCCTTCGTGTCGGCCTACCTTTGTGTTTTGGATCTGAGTCCTCCTTCGTGTCGACATTCCTTTTGAAAATCCATCTTGTGATGGTAACCTCTAGTTATGAGTCTGCCTTCGTGTCGGCCTACCTTTGTGTTTTGGAGCTGAGTCCGCCTTCGTGTCGGAATTTCTTTTGAAAATCCATCTTGTGATGGTAACTTTGGTTATGAGTCCCCCTTCATGTCGGCCTACCTTTGTGTTTTGGATCTGAGCCCGCATTTGTGTCGGCATTCCTTTTTAAAATCCATCTTGTGATGGTAACCTCTGGTTATGAGTTCGCCTTCGTGTCGGCCTACCTTTGTGTTTTGGATCTGAGCCAGCATTTGTGTCGGCATTCCTTTTTAAAATCCATCTTGTGATGGTAACCTCTGGTTATGAGTTCGCCTTCGTGTCGGCCTACCTTTGTGTTTTGGATCTGAGTCCGCCTTTGTGTCAGAATTTCTTTTGAAAATCCATCTTGTGATGGTAACCTCTGGTTATGAGTCCGCCTATGTGTCGGCCTACCTTTGTGCTTTGGATCTGAGCCTGCATTTGTGTCGGCATTTCTTTTGAAAATCCATCTTGTGATGGTAACCTCTGATTATGAGTCCGCCTTCGTGTCGGCCTACCTTTGTGTTTTAGATCTGAGTCCGCCTTCGTGTCGGAATTTCTTTTGAAAATCCATCTTGTGATGGTAACCTCTGGTTATGAGTCCGCCTTCGTGTCGGCCTACCTTTGTGTTTTGGATCTGAGCCCGCATTTGTGTCGGAATTTCTTTTGAAAATCCATGTTGTGATGGTAACCTCTGATTATGAGTCCGCCTTCGTGTCGGCCTACCTTTGTGTTTTAGATCTGAGTCCGCCTTCGTGTCGGAATTTCTTTTGAAAATCCATCTTGTGATGGTAACTTTGGTTATGAGTCCCCCTTCATGTCGGCCTACCTTTGTGTTTTGGATCTGAGCCTGCATTTGTGTCGGCATTCCTTTTTAAAATCCATCTTGTGATGGTAACCTCTGGTTATGAGTTCGCCTTCGTGTCGGCCTACCTTTGTGTTTTGGATCTGAGTCCGCCTTTGTGTCAGAATTTCTTTTGAAAATCCATCTTGTGATGGTAACCTCTGGTTATGAGTCCGCCTATGTGTCGGCCTACCTTTGTGTTTTGGATCTGAGCCCGCATTTGTGTCGGCATTTCATTTGAAAATCCATCTTGTGATGGTAACCTCTGGTTATAAGTCCGCCTTCGTGTCGGCCTACCTTTGTGTTTTGGATCTGAGTCCGCCTTCGGGTCGACATTGCTTTTGAAAATCCATCTTGTGATGGTAACCTCTGGTTATAAGTCCGCCTTCGTGTCGGCCTACCTTTGTGTTTTGGATCTGAGTCCTCCTTCGTGTCGACATTCCTTTTGAAAATCCATCTTGTGATGGTAACCTCTAGTTATGAGTCTGCCTTCGTGTCGTCATACCTTTGTGTTTTGGATCTGAGTCCGCCTTCGTGTCGGCATTCCTTTTGAAAATTCATTTTGTGATGGTAACCTCTGGTTATGAGTCCGCCTTCGTGTCGGCCTACCTTTGTGTTTAAGATCTGAGTCCGCCTTCGTGTCGGAATTTCTTTTGAAAATCCATCTTGTGATGGTAACTTTGGTTATGAGTCCCCCTTCATGTCGGCCTATCTTTGTGTTTTGGATCTGAGCCAGCATTTGTGTCGGCATTCCTTTTTAAAATCCATCTTGTGATGGTAACCTCTGGTTATGAGTTCGCCTTCGTGTCGGCCTACCTTTGTGTTTTGGATCTGAGTCCGCCTTTGTGTCAGAATTTCTTTTGAAAATCCATCTTGTGATGGTAACCTCTGGTTATGAGTCCGCCTATGTGTCGGCCTACCTTTGTGCTTTGGATCTGAGCCCGCATTTGTGTCGGCATTTCTTTTGAAAATCCATCTTGTGATGGTAACCTCTGATTATGAGTCCGCCTTCGTGTCGGCCTACCTTTGTGTTTTAGATCTGAGTCCGCCTTCGTGTCGGAATTTCTTTTGAAAATCCATCTTGTGATGGTAACCTCTGGTTATGAGTCCGCCTTCGTGTCGGCCTACCTTTGTGTTTTGGATCTGAGCCCGCATTTGTGTCAGAATTTCTTTTGAAAATCCATCTTGTGATGGTAACCTCTGATTATGAGTCCGCCTTCGTGTCGGCCTACCTTTGTGTTTTAGATCTGAGTCCGCCTTCGTGTCGGAATTTCTTTTGAAAATCCATCTTGTGATGGTAACTTTGGTTATGAGTCCCCCTTCATGTCGGCCTACCTTTGTGTTTTGGATCTGAGCCTGCATTTGTGTCGGCATTCCTTTTTAAAATCCATCTTGTGATGGTAACCTCTGGTTATGAGTTCGCCTTCGTGTCGGCCTACCTTTGTGTTTTGGATCTGAGTCCGCCTTTGTGTCAGAATTTCTTTTGAAAATCCATCTTGTGATGGTAACCTCGGGTTATGAGTCCGCCTATGTGTCGGCCTACCTTTGTGTTTTGGATCTGAGCCCGCATTTGTGTCGGCATTTCATTTGAAAATCCATCTTGTGATGGTAACCTCTGGTTATAAGTCCGCCTTCGTGTCGGCCTACCTTTGTGTTTTGGATCTGAGTCCGCCTTCGGGTCGACATTGCTTTTGAAAATCCATCTTGTGATGGTAACCTCTGGTTATAAGTCCGCCTTCGTGTCGGCCTACCTTTGTGTTTTGGATCTGAGTCCTCCTTCGTGTCGACATTCCTTTTGAAAATCCATCTTGTGATGGTAACCTCTAGTTATGAGTCTGCCTTCGTGTCGTCATACCTTTGTGTTTTGGATCTGAGTCCGCCTTCGTGTCGGCATTCCTTTTGAAAATCCATCTTGTGATGGTAACCTCTGGTTATGAGTCCGCCTTCGTGTCGGCCTACCTTTGTGTTTTGGATCTGAGCCCGCATTTGTGTCAGAATTTCTTTTGAAAATCCATCTTGTGATGGTAACCTCTGATTATGAGTCCGCCTTCGTGTCGGCCTACCTTTGTGTTTAAGATCTGAGTCCGCCTTCGTGTCGGAATTTCTTTTGAAAATCCATCTTGTGATGGTAACTTTGGTTATGAGTCCCCCTTCATGTCGGCCTACCTTTGTGTTTTGGATCTGAGCCAGCATTTGTGTCGGCATTCCTTTTTAAAATCCATCTTGTGATGGTAACCTCTGGTTATGAGTTCGCCTTCGTGTCGGCCTACCTTTGTGTTTTGGATCTGAGTCCGCCTTTGTGTCAGAATTTCTTTTGAAAATCCATCTTGTGATGGTAACCTCTGGTTATGAGTCCGCCTATGTGTCGGCCTACCTTTGTGCTTTGGATATGAGCCCGCATTTGTGTCGGCATTTCTTTTGAAAATCCATCTTGTGATGGTAACCTCTGATTATGAGTCCGCCTTCGTGTCGGCCTACCTTTGTGTTTTAGATCTGAGTCCGCCTTCGTGTCGGAATTTCTTTTGAAAATCCATCTTGTGATGGTAACCTCTGGTTATGAGTCCGCCTTCGTGTCGGCCTACCTTTGTGTTTTGGATCTGAGCCCGCATTTGTGTCGGAATTTCTTTTGAAAATCCATGTTGTGATGGTAACCTCTGATTATGAGTCCGCCTTCGTGTCGGCCTACCTTTGTGTTTTAGATCTGAGTCCGCCTTCGTGTCGGAATTTCTTTTGAAAATCCATCTTGTGATGGTAACTTTGGTTATGAGTCCCCCTTCATGTCGGCCTACCTTTGTGTTTTGGATCTGAGCCCGCATTTGTGTCGGCATTCCTTTTTAAAATCCATCTTGTGATGGTAACCTCTGGTTATGAGTTCGCCTTCGTGTCGGCCTACCTTTGTGTTTTGGATCTGAGTCTGCCTTTGTGTCAGAATTTCTTTTGAAAATCCATCTTGTGATGGTAACCTCTGGTTATGAGTCCGCCTATGTGTCGGCCTACCTTTGTGTTTTGGATCTGAGCCCGCATTTGTGTCGGCATTTCTTTTGAAAATCCATCTTGTGATGGTAACCTCTGGTTATAAGTCCGCCTTCGTGTCGGCCTACCTTTGTGTTTTGGATCTGAGTCCTCCTTCGTGTCGACATTCCTTTTGAAAATCCATCTTGTGATGGTAACCTCTAGTTATGAGTCTGCCTTCGTGTCGTCATACCTTTGTGTTTTGGATCTGAGTCCGCCTTCGTGTCGGCATTTCTTTTTAAAATCCATCTTGTGATGGTAACCTCTGGTTATGAGTCCGCCTTCGTGTCGGCCTACCTTTGTGTTTAAGATCTGAGTCCGCCTTCGTGTCGGAATTTCTTTTGAAAATCCATCTTGTGATGGTAACTCTGGTTATGAGTCCCCCTTCATGTCGGCCTACCTTTGTGTTTTGGATCTGAGCCCGCATTTGTGTCGGCATTCCCTTTTAAAATCCATCTTGTGATGGTAACCTCTGGTTATGAGTTCGCCTTCATGTCGGCCTACCTTTGTGTTTTGGATCTGAGTCCTCCTTCGTGTCGACATTCCTTTTGAAAATCCATCTTGTGATGGTAACCTCTAGTTATGAGTCTGCCTTCGTGTCGTCATACCTTTGTGTTTTGGATCTGAGTCCGCCTTCGTGTCGGCATTCCTTTTGAAAATTCATTTTGTGATGGTAACCTCTGGTTATGAGTCCGCCTTCGTGTCGGCCTACCTTTGTGTTTAAGATCTGAGTCCGCCTTCGTGTCGGAATTTCTTTTGAAAATCCATCTTGTGATGGTAACTTTGGTTATGAGTCCCCCTTCATGTCGGCCTACCTTTGTGTTTTGGATCTGAGCCAGCATTTGTGTCGGCATTCCTTTTTAAAATCCATCTTGTGATGGTAACCTCTGGTTATGAGTTCGCCTTCGTGTCGGCCTACCTTTGTGTTTTGGATCTGAGTCCGCCTTTGTGTCAGAATTTCTTTTGAAAATCCATCTTGTGATGGTAACCTCTGGTTATGAGTCCGCCTATGTGTCGGCCTACCTTTGTGCTTTGGATATGAGCCCGCATTTGTGTCGGCATTTCTTTTGAAAATCCATCTTGTGATGGTAACCTCTGATTATGAGTCCGCCTTCGTGTCGGCCTACCTTTGTGTTTTAGATCTGAGTCCGCCTTCGTGTCGGAATTTCTTTTGAAAATCCATCTTGTGATGGTAACCTCTGGTTATGAGTCCGCCTTCGTGTCGGCCTACCTTTGTGTTTTGGATCTGAGCCCGCATTTGTGTCGGAATTTCTTTTGAAAATCCATGTTGTGATGGTAACCTCTGATTATGAGTCCGCCTTCGTGTCGGCCTACCTTTGTGTTTTAGATCTGAGTCCGCCTTCGTGTCGGAATTTCTTTTGAAAATCCATCTTGTGATGGTAACCTCTGGTTATGAGTCCGCCTTCGTGTCGGCCTACCTTTGTGTTTTGGATCTGAGCCCGCATTTGTGTCGGAATTTCTTTTGAAAATCCATGTTGTGATGGTAACCTCTGATTATGAGTCCGCCTTCGTGTCGGCCTACCTTTGTGTTTTAGATCTGAGTCCGCCTTCGTGTCGGAATTTCTTTTGAAAATCCATCTTGTGATGGTAACTTTGGTTATGAGTCCCCCTTCATGTCGGCCTACCTTTGTGTTTTGGATCTGAGCCCGCATTTGTGTCGGCATTCCTTTTTAAAATCCATCTTGTGATGGTAACCTCTGGTTATGAGTTCGCCTTCGTGTCGGCCTACCTTTGTGTTTTGGATCTGAGTCTGCCTTTGTGTCAGAATTTCTTTTGAAAATCCATCTTGTGATGGTAACCTCTGGTTATGAGTCCGCCTATGTGTCGGCCTACCTTTGTGTTTTGGATTTGAGCCCGCATTTGTGTCGGCATTTCTTTTGAAAATCCATCTTGTGATGGTAACCTCTGGTTATAAGTCCGCCTTCGTGTCGGCCTACCTTTGTGTTTTGGATCTGAGTCCTCCTTCGTGTCGACATTCCTTTTGAAAATCCATCTTGTGATGGTAACCTCTAGTTATGAGTCTGCCTTCGTGTCGTCATACCTTTGTGTTTTGGATCTGAGTCCGCCTTCGTGTCGGCATTTCTTTTTAAAATCCATCTTGTGATGGTAACCTCTGGTTATGAGTCCGCCTTCGTGTCGGCCTACCTTTGTGTTTAAGATCTGAGTCCGCCTTCGTGTCGGAATTTCTTTTGAAAATCCATCTTGTGATGGTAACTCTGGTTATGAGTCCCCCTTCATGTCGGCCTACCTTTGTGTTTTGGATCTGAGCCCGCATTTGTGTCGGCATTCCCTTTTAAAATCCATCTTGTGATGGTAACCTCTGGTTATGAGTTCGCCTTCATGTCGGCCTACCTTTGTGTTTTGGATCTGAGTCCTCCTTCGTGTCGACATTCCTTTTGAAAATCCATCCTGTGATGGTAACCTCTAGTTATGAGTCTGCCTTCGTGTCGTCATACCTTTGTGTTTTGGATCTGAGTCCGCCTTCGTGTCGGCATTCCTTTTGAAAATTCATTTTGTGATGGTAACCTCTGGTTATGAGTCCGCCTTCGTGTCGGCCTACCTTTGTGTTTAAGATCTGAGTCCGCCTTCGTGTCGGAATTTCTTTTGAAAATCCATCTTGTGATGGTAACTTTGGTTATGAGTCCCCCTTCATGTCGGCCTACCTTTGTGTTTTGGATCTGAGCCAGCATTTGTGTCGGCATTCCTTTTTAAAATCCATCTTGTGATGGTAACCTCTGGTTATGAGTTCGCCTTCGTGTCGGCCTACCTTTGTGTTTTGGATCTGAGTCCGCCTTTGTGTCAGAATTTCTTTTGAAAATCCATCTTGTGATGGTAACCTCTGGTTATGAGTCCGCCTATGTGTCGGCCTACCTTTGTGCTTTGGATATGAGCCCGCATTTGTGTCGGCATTTCTTTTGAAAATCCATCTTGTGATGGTAACCTCTGATTATGAGTCCGCCTTCGTGTCGGCCTACCTTTGTGTTTTAGATCTGAGTCCGCCTTCGTGTCGGAATTTCTTTTGAAAATCCATCTTGTGATGGTAACCTCTGGTTATGAGTCCGCCTTCGTGTCGGCCTACCTTTGTGTTTTGGATCTGAGCCCGCATTTGTGTCGGAATTTCTTTTGAAAATCCATGTTGTGATGGTAACCTCTGATTATGAGTCCGCCTTCGTGTCGGCCTACCTTTGTGTTTTAGATCTGAGTCCGCCTTCGTGTCGGAATTTCTTTTGAAAATCCATCTTGTGATGGTAACTTTGGTTATGAGTCCCCCTTCATGTCGGCCTACCTTTGTGTTTTGGATCTGAGCCCGCATTTGTGTCGGCATTCCTTTTTAAAATCCATCTTGTGATGGTAACCTCTGGTTATGAGTTCGCCTTCGTGTCGGCCTACCTTTGTGTTTTGGATCTGAGTCCGCCTTTGTGTCAGAATTTCTTTTGAAAATCCATCTTGTGATGGTAACCTCTGGTTATGAGTCCGCCTATGTGTCGGCCTACCTTTGTGTTTTGGATCTGAGCCCGCATTTGTGTCGGCATTTCTTTTGAAAATCCATCTTGTGATGGTAACCTCTGGTTATAAGTCCGCCTTCGTGTCGGCCTACCTTTGTGTTTTGGATCTGAGTCCTCCTTCGTGTCGACATTCCTTTTGAAAATCCATCTTGTGATGGTAACCTCTAGTTATGAGTCTGCCTTCGTGTCGTCATACCTTTGTGTTTTGGATCTGAGTCCGCCTTCGTGTCGGCATTTCTTTTTAAAATCCATCTTGTGATGGTAACCTCTGGTTATGAGTCCGCCTTCGTGTCGGCCTACCTTTGTGTTTAAGATCTGAGTCCGCCTTCGTGTCGGAATTTCTTTTGAAAATCCATCTTGTGATGGTAACTCTGGTTATGAGTCCCCCTTCATGTCGGCCTACCTTTGTGTTTTGGATCTGAGCCCGCATTTGTGTCGGCATTCCCTTTTAAAATCCATCTTGTGATGGTAACCTCTGGTTATGAGTTCGCCTTCATGTCGGCCTACCTTTGTGTTTTAGATCTGAGTCCGCATTTGTGTCGGCATTTCTTTTGAAAATCCATCTTGTGATGGTAACCTCTGGTTATGAGTCCGCCTATGTGTCGGCCTACCTTTGTGTTTTGGATCTGAGCCCGCATTTGTGTCGGCATTTCTTTTGAAAATCCATCTTGTGATGGTAACCTCTGGTTATAAGTCCGCCTACGTGTCGGCCTACCTTTGTGTTTTGGATCTGAGTCCGCCTTCGTGTCGACATTGCTTTTGAAAATCCATCTTGTGATGGTAACCTCTGGTTATAAGTCCGCCTTCGTGTCGGCCTACCTTTGTGTTTTGGATCTGAGTCCTCCTTCGTGTCGACATTCCTTTTGAAAATCCATCTTGTGATGGTAACCTCTAGTTATGAGTCTGCCTTTGTGTCGTCATACCTTTGTGTTTTGGAGCTGAGTCCGCCTTCGTGTCGGCATTTCTTTTTAAAATCCATCTTGTGATGGTAACCTCTGGTTATGAGTCCGTCTTCGTGCCAGCCTACCTTTATGTTTTGGATCTGAGTCCGCCTTCGTGTCGGCATTCCTTTTGAAAATTCATTTTGTGATGGTAACCTCTGGTTATGAGTCCGCCTTCGTGTCGGCCTACCTTTGTGTTTAAGATCTGAGTCCGCCTTCGTGTCGGAATTTCTTTTGAAAATCCATCTTGTGATGGTAACTTTGGTTATGAGTCCCCCTTCATGTCGGCCTACCTTTGTGTTTTGGATCTGAGCCAGCATTTGTGTCGGCATTCCTTTTTAAAATCCATCTTGTGATGGTAACCTCTGGTTATGAGTTCGCCTTCGTGTCGGCCTACCTTTGTGTTTTGGATCTGAGTCCGCCTTTGTGTCAGAATTTCTTTTGAAAATCCATCTTGTGATGGTAACCTCTGGTTATGAGTCCGCCTATGTGTCGGCCTACCTTTGTGTTTTGGATCTGAGCCCGCATTTGTGTCGGCATTTCTTTTGAAAATCCATCTTGTGATGGTAACCTCTGATTATGAGTCCGCCTTCGTGTCGGCCAACCTTTGTGTTTTAGATCTGAGTCCGCCTTCGTGTCGGAATTTCTTTTGAAAATCCATCTTGTGATGGTAACCTCTGGTTATGAGTCCGCCTTCGTGTCGGCCTACCTTTGTGTTTTGGATCTGAGCCCGCATTTGTGTCGGAATTTCTTTTGAAAATCCATGTTGTGATGGTAACCTCTGATTATGAGTCCGCCTTCGTGTCGGCCTACCTTTGTGTTTTAGATCTGAGTCCGCTTTCGTGTCGGAATTTCTTTTGAAAATCCATCTTGTGATGGTAACTTTGGTTATGAGTCCCCCTTCATGTCGGCCTACCTTTGTGTTTTGGATCTGAGCCCGCATTTGTGTCGGCATTCCTTTTTAAAATCCATCTTGTGATGGTAACCTCTGGTTATGAGTTCGCATTCGTGTCGGCCTACCTTTGTGTTTTGGATCTGAGTCCGCCTTTGTGTCAGAATTTCTTTTGAAAATCCATCTTGTGATGGTAACCTCTGGTTATGAGTCCGCCTATGTGTCGGCCTACCTTTGTGTTTTGGATCTGAGCCCGCATTTGTGTCGGCATTTCTTTTGAAAATCCATCTTTTGATGGTAACCTCTGGTTATAAGTCCGCCTTCGTGTCGGCCTACCTTTGTGTTTTGGATCTGAGTCCGCCTTCGGGTCGACATTGCTTTTGAAAATCCATCTTGTGATGGTAACCTCTGGTTATAAGTCCGCCTTCGTGTCGGCCTACCTTTGTGTTTTGGATCTGAGTCCTCCTTCGTGTCGACATTCCTTTTGAAAATCCATCTTGTGATGGTAACCTCTAGTTATGAGTCTGCCTTCGTGTCGTCATACCTTTGTGTTTTGGATCTGAGTCCGCCTTCGTGTCGGCATTTCTTTTTAAAATCCATCTTGTGATGGTAACCTCTGGTTATGAGTCCGTCTTCGTGTCAGCCTACCTTTATGTTTTGGATCTGAGTCCGCCTTCGTGTCGGCATTCCTTTTGAAAATTCATTTTGTGATGGTAACCTCTGGTTATGAGTCCGCCTTCGTGTCGGCCTACCTTTGTGTTTAAGATCTGAGTCCGCCTTCGTGTCGGAATTTCTTTTGAAAATCCATCTTGTGATGGTAACTCTGGTTATGAGTCCCCCTTCTTGTCGGCCTACCTTTGTGTTTTGGATCTGAGCCCGCATTTGTGTCGGCATTCCTTTTTAAAATCCATCTTGTGATGGTAACCTCTGGTTATGAGTTCGCCTTCGTGTCGGCCTACCTTTGTGTTTTGGATCTGAGTCCGCCTTTGTGTCAGAATTTCTTTTGAAAATCCATCTTGTGATGGTAACCTCTGGTTATGAGTCCGCCTATATGTCGGCCTACCTTTGTGTTTTGGATCTGAGCCCGCATTTGTGTCGGCATTTCTTTTGAAAATCCATCTTGTGATGGTAACCTCTGATTATGAGTCCGCCTTCGTGTCGGCCTACCTTTGTGTTTTAGATCTGAGTCCGCCTTCGTGTCGGAATTTCTTTTGAAAATCCATCTTGTGATGGTAACCTCTGGTTATGAGTCAGCCTTCGTGTCGGCCTACCTTTGTGTTTTGGATCTGAGCCCGCATTTGTGTCGGAATTTCTTTTGAAAATCCATCTTGTGATGGTAACCTCTGGTTATGAGTCCGCCTTCGTGTCGGCCTACCTTTGTGTTTTAGATCTTAGTCCGCCTTCGTGTCGGAATTTCTTTTGAAAATCCATCTTGCGATGGTAACCTCTGGTTATAAGTCCGCCTTCGTGTCGGCCTACCTTTGTGTTTTGGATCTGAGCCCGCATTTGTGTCGGCATTCCTTTGGAAAATCCATCTTGTGATGGTAACCTCTGGTTATGAGTTCGCCTTCGTGTCGGCCTACCTTTGTGTTTTGGATCTGAGTCCGCCTTTGTGTCAGAATTTCTTTTGAAAATCCATCTTGTGATGGTAACCTCTGTTTATGAGTCCGCCTATGTGTCGGCCTACCTTTGTGTTTTGGATCTGAGCCCGCATTTGTGTCGGCATTTCTTTTGAAAATCCATCTTGTGATGGTAACCTCTGATTATGAGTCCGCCTTCGTGTCGGCCTACCTTTGTGTTTTAGATCTGAGTCCGCCTTCCTGTCGGAATTTCTTTTGAAAATCCATCTTGTGATGGTAACCTCTGGTTATGAGTCCGCCTTCGTGTCGGCCTACCTTTGTGTTTTGGATCTGAGCCCGCATTTGTGTCGGAATTTCTTTTGAAAATCCATGTTGTGATGGTAACCTCTGGTTATAAGTCCGCCTTCGTGTCGGCCTACCTTTGTGTTTTGGATCTGAGTCCGCCTTCGGGTCGACATTGCTTTTGAAAATCCATCTTGTGATGGTAACCTCTGGTTATAAGTCCGCCTTCGTGTCGGCCTACCTTTGTGTTTTGGATCTGAGTCCTCCTTCGTGTCGACATTCCTTTTGAAAATCCATCTTGTGATGGTAACCTCTAGTTATGAGTCTGCCTTCGTGTCGTCATACCTTTGTGTTTTGGATCTGAGTCCGCCTTCGTGTCGGCATTTCTTTTTAAAATCCATCTTGTCATGGTAACCTCTGGTTATGAGTCCGTCTTCGTGTCAGCCTACCTTTATGTTTTGGATCTGAGTCTGCCTTCGTGTCGGCATTCCTTTTGAAAATTCATTTTGTGATGGTAACCTCTGGTTATGAGTCCGCCTTCGTGTCGGCCTACCTCTGTGTTTAAGATCTGAGTCCGCCTTCGTGTCAGAATTTCTTTTGAAAATCCATCTTGTGATGGTAACTCTGGTTATGAGTCCCCCTTCATGTCGGCCTACCTTTGTGTTTTGGATCTGAGCCCGCATTTGTGTCGGCATTCCTTTTTAAAATCCATCTTGTGATGGTAACCTCTGGTTATGAGTTCGCCTTCGTGTCGGCCTACCTTTGTGTTTTGGATCTGAGTCCGCCTTTGTGTCAGAATTTCTTTTGAAAATCCATCTTGTGATGGTAACCTCTGGTTATGAGTCCGCCTATGTGTCGGCCTACCTTTGTGTTTTGGATCTGAGCCCGCATTTGTGTCGGCATTTCTTTTGAAAATCCATCTTGTGATGGTAACCTCTGATTATGAGTCCGCCTTCGTGTCGGCCTACCTTTGTGTTTTAGATCTGAGTCCGCCTTCGTGTCGGAATTTCTTTTGAAATTCCATCTTGCGATGGTAACCTCTGGTTATAAGTCCGCCTTCGTGTCGGCCTACCTTTGTGTTTTGGATCTGAGCCCGCATTTGTGTCGGCATTTCTTTTGAAAATCCATCTTGTGATGGTAACCTCTGATTATGAGTCCGCCTTCGTGTCGGCCTACCTTTGTGTTTTAGATCTGAGTCCGCCTTCGTGTCGGAATTTCTTTTGAAAATCCATCTTGTGATGGTAACTTTGGTTATGAGTCCCCCTTCATGTCGGCCTACCTTTGTGTTTTGGATCTGAGCCCGCATTTGTGTCGGCATTCCTTTTTAAAATCCATCTTGTGATGGTAACCTCTGGTTATGAGTTCGCCTTCGTGTCGGCCTACCTTTGTGTTTTGGATCTGAGTCCGCCTTCGTGTTAGAATTTCTTTTGAAAATCCATCTTGTGATGGTAACCTCTGGTTATGAGTCCGCCTATGTGTCGGCCTACCTTTGTGTTTTGGATCTGAGCCCGCATTTGTGTCGGCATTTCTTTTGAAAATCCATCTTGTGATGGTAACCTCTGATTATGAGTCCGCCTTCGTGTCGGCCTACCTTTGTGTTTTAGATCTGAGTCCGCCTTCCTGTCGGAATTTCTTTTGAAAATCCATCTTGTGATGGTAACCTCTGGTTATGAGTCCGCCTTCGTGTCGGCCTACCTTTGTGTTTTGGATCTGAGGCCTCCTTCGTGTCGACATTCCTTTTGAAAATCCATCTTGTGATGGTAACCTCTGGTTATAAGTCCGCCTTCGTGTCGTCATACCTTTGTGTTTTGGATCTGAGTCCGCCTTCGGGTCGACATTGCTTTTGAAAATCCATCTTGTGATGGTAACCTCTGGTTATAAGTCCGCCTTCGTGTCGGCCTACCTTTGTGTTTTGGATCTGAGTCCTCCTTCGTGTCGACATTCCTTTTGAAAATCCATTTTGTGATGGTAACCTCTGGTTATGAGTCTGCCTTCGTGTCGTCATACCTTTGTGTTTTGGATCTGAGTCCGCCTTCGTGTCGGAATTTCTTTTGAAAATCCATCTTGTCATGGTAACCTCTGGTTATGAGTCCGTCTTCGTGTCAGCCTACCTTTATGTTTTGGATCTGAGTCTGCCTTCGTGTCGGCATTCCTTTTGAAAATTCATTTTGTGATGGTAACCTCTGGTTATGAGTCCGCCTTCGTGTCGGCCTACCTCTGTGTTTAAGATCTGAGTCCGCCTTCGTGTCAGAATTTCTTTTGAAAATCCATCTTGTGATGGTAACTCTGGTTATGAGTCCCCCTTCATGTCGGCCTACCTTTGTGTTTTGGATCTGAGCCTGCATTTGTGTCGGCATTCCTTTTTAAAATCCATCTTGTGATGGTAACCTCTGGTTATGAGTTCCCCTTCGTGTCGGCCTACCTTTGTGTTTTGGATCTGAGTCCGCCGTTGTGTCAGAATTTCTTTTGAAAATCTATCTTGTGATGGTAACCTCTGGTTATGATTCCGCCTATGTGTCGGCCTACCTTTGTGTTTTGGATCTAAGCCCGCATTTGTGTCGGCATTTCTTTTGAAAATCCATCTTGTGATGGTAACCTCTGATTATGAGTCCGCCTTCGTGTCGGCCTACCTTTGTGTTTTAGATCTGAGTCCGCCTTCGTGTCGGAATTTCTTTTGAAAATCCATCTTGTAATGGTAACCTCTGGTTATGAGTCCGCCTTCGTGTCGGCCTACCTTTGTGTTTTGGATCTGAGCCCGCATTTGTGTCGGAATTTCTTTTGAAAATCCATCTTGTGATGGTAACCTCTGGTTATGAGTCCGCCTTCGTGTCGGCCTACCTTTGTGTTTTAGATCTGAGTCCGCCTTCGTGTCGGAATTTCTTTTGAAAATCCATCTTGCGATGGTAACCTCTGGTTATAAGTCCGCCTTCGTGTCGGCCTACCTTTGTGTTTTGGATCTGAGCCCGCATTTATGTCGGCATTTCTTTTGAAAATCCATCTTGTGATGGTAACCTCTGATTATGAGTCCGCCTTCGTGTCGGCCTACCTTTGTGTTTTAGATCTGAGTCCGCCTTCCTGTCGGAATTTCTTTTGAAAATCCATCTTGTGATGGTAACCTCTGGTTATGAGTCCGCCTTCGTGTCGGCCTACCTTTGTGTTTTGGATCTGAGGCCTCCTTCGTGTCGACATTCCTTTTGAAAATCCATCTTGTGATGGTAACCTCTGGTTATAAGTCCGCCTTCGTGTCGTCATACCTTTGTGTTTTGGATCTGAGTCCGCCTTCGGGTCGACATTGCTTTTGAAAATCCATCTTGTGATGGTAACCTCTGGTTATAAGTCCGCCTTCGTGTCGGCCTACCTTTGTGTTTTGGATCTGAGTCCTCCTTCGTGTCGACATTCCTTTTGAAAATCCATTTTGTGATGGTAACCTCTGGTTATGAGTCTGCCTTCGTGTCGTCATACCTTTGTGTTTTGGATCTGAGTCCGCCTTCGTGTCGGAATTTCTTTTGAAAATCCATCTTGTCATGGTAACCTCTGGTTATGAGTCCGTCTTCGTGTCAGCCTACCTTTATGTTTTGGATCTGAGTCTGCCTTCGTGTCGGCATTCCTTTTGAAAATTCATTTTGTGATGGTAACCTCTGGTTATGAGTCCGCCTTCGTGTCGGCCTACCTCTGTGTTTAAGATCTGAGTCCGCCTTCGTGTCAGAATTTCTTTTGAAAATCCATCTTGTGATGGTAACTCTGGTTATGAGTCCCCCTTCATGTCGGCCTACCTTTGTGTTTTGGATCTGAGCCCGCATTTGTGTCGGCATTCCTTTTTAAAATCCATCTTGTGATGGTAACCTCTGGTTATGAGTTCGCCTTCGTGTCGGCCTACCTTTGTGTTTTGGATCTGAGTCCGCCTTTGTGTCAGAATTTCTTTTGAAAATCTATCTTGTGATGGTAACCTCTGGTTATGAGTCCGCCTATGTGTCGGCCTACCTTTGTGTTTTGGATCTGAGCCCGCATTTGTGTCGGCATTTCTTTTGAAAATCCATCTTGTGATGGTAACCTCTGATTATGAGTCCGCCTTCGTGTCGGCCTACCTTTGTGTTTTAGATCTGAGTCCGCCTTCGTGTCGGAATTTCTTTTGAAAATCCATCTTGTAATGGTAACCTCTGGTTATGAGTCCGCCTTCGTGTCGGCCTACCTTTGTGTTTTGGATCTGAGCCCGCATTTGTGTCGGAATTTCTTTTGAAAATCCATCTTGTGATGGTAACCTCTGGTTATGAGTCCGCCTTCGTGTCGGCCTACCTTTGTGTTTTAGATCTGAGTCTGCCTTCGTGTCGGAATTTCTTTTGAAAATCCATCTTGCGATGGTAACCTCTGGTTATAAGTCCGCCTTCGTGTCGGCCTACCTTTGTGTTTTGGATCTGAGCCCGCATTTGTGTCGGAATTTCTTTTGAAAATCCATGTTGTGATGGTAACCTCTGATTATGAGTCCGCCTTCGTGTCGGCCTACCTTTGTGTTTAAGATCTGAGTCCGCCTTCGTGTCGGAATTTCTTTTGAAAATCCATCTTGTGATGGTAACTTTGGTTATGAGTCCCCCTTCATGTCGGCCTACCTTTGTGTTTTGGATCTGAGCCCGCATTTGTGTCGGCATTCCTTTTTAAAATCCATCTTGTGATGGTAACCTCTGGTTATGAGTTCGCCTTCGTGTCGGCCTACCTTTGTGTTTTGGATCTGAGTCCGCCTTTGTGTCAGAATTTCTTTTGAAAATCCATCTTGTGATGGTAACCTCTGGTTATGAGTCCGCCTATGTGTCGGCCTACCTTTGTGTTTTGGATCTGAGCCCGCATTTGTGTTGGCATTTCTTTTGAAAATCCATCTTGTGATGGTAACCTCTGATTATGAGTCCGCCTTCGTGTCGGCCTACCTTTGTGTTTTAGATCTGAGTCCGCCTTCGTGTCGGAATTTCTTTTGAAAATCCATCTTGTGATGGTAACCTCTGGTTATGAGTCCGCCTTCGTGTCGGCCTACCTTTGTGTTTTGGATCTGAGCCCGCATTTGTGTCGGAATTTCTTTTGAAAATCCATGTTGTGATGGTAACCTCTGATTATGAGTCCGCCTTCGTGTCGGCCTACCTTTGTGTTTAAGATCTGAGTCCGCCTTCGTGTCGGAATTTCTTTTGAAAATCCATCTTGTGATGGTAACTTTGGTTATGAGTCCCCCTTCATGTCGGCCTACCTTTGTGTTTTGGATCTGAGCCCGCATTTGTGTCGGCATTCCTTTTTAAAATCCATCTTGTGATGGTAACCTCTGGTTATGAGTTCGCCTTCGTGTCGGCCTACCTTTGTGTTTTGGATCTTAGTCCGCCTTTGTGTCAGAATTTCTTTTGAAAATCCATCTTGTGATGGTAACCTCTGGTTATGAGTCCGCCTATGTGTCGGCCTACCTTTGTGTTTTGGATCTGAGCCCGCATTTGTGTCGGCATTTCTTTTGAAAATCCATCTTGTGATGGTAACCTCTGATTATGAGTCCGCCTTCGTGTCGGCCTACCTTTGTGTTTTAGATCTGAGTCCGCCTTCGTGTCAGAATTTCTTTTGAAAATCCATCTTGTGATGGTAACCTCTGGTTATGAGTCCGCCTTCGTGTCGGCCTACCTTTGTGTTTTGGATCTGAGCCCGCATTTGTGTCGGAATTTCTTTTGAAAATCCATGTTGTGATGGTAACCTATGATTATGAGTCCGCCTTCGTGTCGGCCTACCTTTGTGTTTTAGATCTGATTCCGCCTTCGTGTCGGAATTTCTTTTGAAAATCCATCTTGTGATGGTAACTTTGGTTATGAGTCCCCCTTCATGTCGGCCTACCTTTGTGTTTTGGATCTGAGACCGCATTTGTGTCGGCATTCCTTTTTAAAATCCATCTTGTGATGGTAACCTCTGGTTATGAGTTCGCCTTCGTGTCGGCCTACCTTTGTGTTTTGGATCTGAGTCCGCCTTTGTGTCAGAATTTCTTTTGAAAATCCATCTTGTGATGGTAACCTCTAGTTATGAGTCCGCCTATGTGTCGGCCTACCTTTGTGTTTTGGATCTGAGCCCGCATTTGTGTCGGCATTTCTTTTGAAAATCCATGTTGTGATGGTAACCTCTGATTATGAGTCCGCCTTCGTGTCGGCCTACCTTTGTGTTTTAGATCTGATTCCGCCTTCGTGTCGGAATTTCTTTTGAAAATCCATCTTGTGATGGTAACTTTGGTTATGAGTCCCCCTTCATGTCGGCCTACCTTTGTGTTTTGGATCTGAGCCCGCATTTGTGTCGGCATTCCTTTTTAAAATCCATCTTGTGATGGTAACCTCTGGTTATGAGTTCGCCTTCGTGTCGGCCTACCTTTGTGTTTTGGATCTGAGTCCGCCTTTGTGTCAGAATTTCTTTTGAAAATCCATCTTGTGATGGTAACCTCTGGTTATGAGTCCGCCTATGTGTCGGCCTACCTTTGTGTTTTGGATCTGAGCCCGCATTTGTGTCGGCATTTCTTTTGAAAATCCATCTTGTGATGGTAACCTCTGATTATGAGTCCGCCTTCGTGTCGGCCTACCTTTGTGTTTTAGATCTGAGTCCGCCTTCCTGTCGGAATTTCTTTTGAAAATCCATCTTGTGATGGTAACCTCTGGTTATGAGTCCGCCTTCGTGTCGGCCTACCTTTGTGTTTTGGATCTGAGGCCTCCTTCGTGTCGACATTCCTTTTGAAAATCCATCTTGTGATGGTAACCTCTGGTTATAAGTCCGCCTTCGTGTCGTCAAACCTTTGTGTTTTGGATCTGAGTCCGCCTTCGGGTCGACATTGCTTTTGAAAATCCATCTTGTGATGGTAACCTCTGGTTATAAGTCCGCCTTCGTGTCGGCCTACCTTTGTGTTTTGGATCTGAGTCCTCCTTCGTGTCGACATTCCTTTTGAAAATCCATTTTGTGATGGTAACCTCTGGTTATGAGTCTGCCTTCGTGTCGTCATACCTTTGTGTTTTGGATCTGAGTCCGCCTTCGTGTCGGAATTTCTTTTGAAAATCCATCTTGTCATGGTAACCTCTGGTTATGAGTCCGTCTTCGTGTCAGCCTACCTTTATGTTTTGGATCTGAGTCTGCCTTCGTGTCGGCATTCCTTTTGAAAATTCATTTTGTGATGGTAACCTCTGGTTATGAGTTCGCCTTCGTGTCGGCCTACCTTTGTGTTTTGGATCTGAGTCCGCCTTTGTGTCAGAATTTCTTTTGAAAATCCATCTTGTGATGGTAACCTCTGGTTATGAGTCCGCCTATGTGTCGGCCTACCTTTGTGTTTTGGATCTGAGCCCGCATTTGTGTCGGCATTTCTTTTGAAAATCCATCTTGTGATGGTAACCTCTGATTATGAGTCCGCCTTCGTGTCGGCCTACCTTTGTGTTTTAGATCTGAGTCCGCCTTCGTGTCAGAATTTCTTTTGAAAATCCATCTTGTGATGGTAACCTCTGGTTATGAGTCCGCCTTCGTGTCGGCCTACCTTTGTGTTTTGGATCTGAGCCCGCATTTGTGTCGGAATTTCTTTTGAAAATCCATGTTGTGATGGTAACCTATGATTATGAGTCCGCCTTCGTGTCGGCCTACCTTTGTGTTTTAGATCTGATTCCGCCTTCGTGTCGGAATTTCTTTTGAAAATCCATCTTGTGATGGTAACTTTGGTTATGAGTCCCCCTTCATGTCGGCCTACCTTTGTGTTTTGGATCTGAGACCGCATTTGTGTCGGCATTCCTTTTTAAAATCCATCTTGTGATGGTAACCTCTGGTTATGAGTTCGCCTTCGTGTCGGCCTACCTTTGTGTTTTGGATCTGAGTCCGCCTTTGTGTCAGAATTTCTTTTGAAAATCCATCTTGTGATGGTAACCTCTGGTTATGAGTCCGCCTATGTGTCGGCCTACCTTTGTGTTTTGGATCTGAGCCCGCATTTGTGTCGGCATTTCTTTTGAAAATCCATGTTGTGATGGTAACCTCTGATTATGAGTCCGCCTTCGTGTCGGCCTACCTTTGTGTTTTAGATCTGATTCCGCCTTCGTGTCGGAATTTCTTTTGAAAATCCATCTTGTGATGGTAACTTTGGTTATGAGTCCCCCTTCATGTCGGCCTACCTTTGTGTTTTGGATCTGAGCCCGCATTTGTGTCGGCATTCCTTTTTAAAATCCATCTTGTGATGGTAACCTCTGGTTATGAGTTCGCCTTCGTGTCGGCCTACCTTTGTGTTTTGGATCTGAGTCCGCCTTTGTGTCAGAATTTCTTTTGAAAATCCATCTTGTGATGGTAACCTCTGGTTATGAGTCCGCCTATGTGTCGGCCTACCTTTGTGTTTTGGATCTGAGCCCGCATTTGTGTCGGCATTTCTTTTGAAAATCCATCTTGTGATGGTAACCTCTGATTATGAGTCCGCCTTCGTGTCGGCCTACCTTTGTGTTTTAGATCTGAGTCCGCCTTCCTGTCGGAATTTCTTTTGAAAATCCATCTTGTGATGGTAACCTCTGGTTATGAGTCCGCCTTCGTGTCGGCCTACCTTTGTGTTTTGGATCTGAGGCCTCCTTCGTGTCGACATTCCTTTTGAAAATCCATCTTGTGATGGTAACCTCTGGTTATAAGTCCGCCTTCGTGTCGTCATACCTTTGTGTTTTGGATCTGAGTCCGCCTTCGGGTCGACATTGCTTTTGAAAATCCATCTTGTGATGGTAACCTCTGGTTATAAGTCCGCCTTCGTGTCGGCCTACCTTTGTGTTTTGGATCTGAGTCCTCCTTCGTGTCGACATTCCTTTTGAAAATCCATTTTGTGATGGTAACCTCTGGTTATGAGTCTGCCTTCGTGTCGTCATACCTTTGTGTTTTGGATCTGAGTCCGCCTTCGTGTCGGAATTTCTTTTGAAAATCCATCTTGTCATGGTAACCTCTGGTTATGAGTCCGTCTTCGTGTCAGCCTACCTTTATGTTTTGGATCTGAGTCTGCCTTCGTGTCGGCATTCCTTTTGAAAATTCATTTTGTGATGGTAACCTCTGGTTATGAGTCCGCCTTCGTGTCGGCCTACCTCTGTGTTTAAGATCTGAGTCCGCCTTCGTGTCAGAATTTCTTTTGAAAATCCATCTTGTGATGGTAACTCTGGTTATGAGTCCCCCTTCATGTCGGCCTACCTTTGTGTTTTGGATCTGAGCCCGCATTTGTGTCGGCATTCCTTTTTAAAATCCATCTTGTGATGGTAACCTCTGGTTATGAGTTCGCCTTCGTGTCGACCTACCTTTGTGTTTTGGATCTGAGTCCGCCTTTGTGTCAGAATTTCTTTTGAAAATCTATCTTGTGATGGTAACCTCTGGTTATGAGTCCGCCTATGTGTCGGCCTACCTTTGTGTTTTGGATCTGAGCCCGCATTTGTGTCGGCATTTCTTTTGAAAATCCATCTTGTGATGGTAACCTCTGATTATGAGTCCGCCTTCGTGTCGGCCTACCTTTGTGTTTTAGATCTGAGTCCGCCTTCGTGTCGGAATTTCTTTTGAAAATCCATCTTGTAATGGTAACCTCTGGTTATGAGTCCGCCTTCGTGTCGGCCTACCTTTGTGTTTTGGATCTGAGCCCGCATTTGTGTCGGAATTTCTTTTGAAAATCCATCTTGTGATGGTAACCTCTGGTTATGAGTCCGCCTTCGTGTCGGCCTACCTTTGTGTTTTAGATCTGAGTCCGCCTTCGTGTCGGAATTTCTTTTGAAAATCCATCTTGCGATGGTAACCTCTGGTTATAAGTCCGCCTTCGTGTCGGCCTACCTTTGTGTTTTGGATCTGAGCCCGCATTTGTGTCGGCATTTCTTTTGAAAATCCATCTTGTGATGGTAACCTCTGATTATGAGTCCGCCTTCGTGTCGGCCTACCTTTGTGTTTTAGATCTGAGTCCGCCTTCGTGTCGGAATTTCTTTTGAAAATCCATCTTGTGATGGTAACCTCTGGTTATGAGTCCGCCTTCGTGTCGGCCTACCTTTGTGTTTTGGATCTGAGCCCGCATTTGTGTCGGAATTTCTTTTGAAAATCCATGTTGTGATGGTAACCTCTGATTATGAGTCCGCCTTCGTGTCGGCCTACCTTTGTGTTTAAGATCTGAGTCCGCCTTCGTGTCGGAATTTCTTTTGAAAATCCATCTTGTGATGGTAACTTTGGTTATGAGTCCCCCTTCATGTCGGCCTACCTTTGTGTTTTGGATCTGAGCCCGCATTTGTGTCGGCATTCCTTTTTAAAATCCATCTTGTGATGGTAACCTCTGGTTATGAGTTCGCCTTCGTGTCGGCCTACCTTTGTGTTTTGGATCTGAGTCCGCCTTTGTTTCAGAATTTCTTTTGAAAATCCATCTTGTGATGGTAACCTCTGGTTATGAGTCCGCCTATGTGTCGGCCTACCTTTGTGTTTTGGATCTGAGCCCGCATTTGTGTCGGCATTTCTTTTGAAAATCCATCTTGTGATGGTAACCTCTGATTATGAGTCCGCCTTCGTGTCGGCCTACCTTTGTGTTTTAGATCTGAGTCCGCCTTCGTGTCGGAATTTCTTTTGAAAATCCATCTTGTGATGGTAACCTCTGGTTATGAGTCCGCCTTCGTGTCGGCCTACCTTTGTGTTTTGGATCTGAGCCCGCATTTGTGTCGGAATTTCTTTTGAAAATCCATGTTGTGATGGTAACCTCTGATTATGAGTCCGCCTTCGTGTCGGCCTACCTTTGTGTTTTAGATCTGATTCCGCCTTCGTGTCGGAATTTCTTTTGAAAATCCATCTTGTGATGGTAACTTTGGTTATGAGTCCCCCTTCATGTCGGCCTACCTTTGTGTTTTGGATCTGAGCCCGCATTTGTGTCGGCATTCCTTTTTAAAATCCATCTTGTGATGGTAACCTCTGGTTATGAGTTCGCCTTCGTGTCGGCCTACCTTTGTGTTTTGGATCTGAGTCCGCCTTTGTGTCAGAATTTCTTTTGAAAATCCATCTTGTGATGGTAACCTCTGGTTATGAGTCCGCCTATGTGTCGGCCTACCTTTGTGTTTTGGATCTGAGCCCGCATTTGTGTCGGCATTTCTTTTGAAAATCCATCTTGTGATGGTAACCTCTGGTTATAAGTCCGCCTTCGTGTCGGCCTACCTTTGTGTTTTGGATCTGAGTCCTCCTTCGTGTCGACATTCCTTTTGAAAATCCATCTTGTGATGGTAACCTCTAGTTATGAGTCTGCCTTCGTGTCGTCATACCTTTGTGTTTTGGATCTGAGTCCTCCTTCGTGTCGACATTCCTTTTGAAAATCCATCTTGTGATGGTAACCTCTAGTTATGAGTCTGCCTTCGTGTCGACCTACCTTTGTGTTTTGGATCTGAGTCCTCCTTCGTGTCGACATTCCTTTTGAAAATCCATCTTGTGATGGTAACCTCTAGTTATGAGTCTGCCTTCGTGTCGACCTACCTTTGTGTTTTGGATCTGAGTCCGCCTTTGTGTCAGAATTTCTTTTGAAAATCTATCTTGTGATGGTAACCTCTGGTTATGAGTCCGCCTATGTGTCGGCCTACCTTTGTGTTTTGGATCTGAGCCCGCATTTGTGTCGGCATTTCTTTTGAAAATCCATCTTGTGATGGTAACCTCTGATTATGAGTCCGCCTTCGTGTCGGCCTACCTTTGTGTTTTAGATCTGAGTCCGCCTTCGTGTCGGAATTTCTTTTGAAAATCCATCTTGTAATGGTAACCTCTGGTTATGAGTCCGCCTTCGTGTCGGCCTACCTTTGTGTTTTGGATCTGAGCCCGCATTTGTGTCGGAATTTCTTTTGAAAATCCATCTTGTGATGGTAACCTCTGGTTATGAGTCCGCCTTCGTGTCGGCCTACCTTTGTGTTTTAGATCTGAGTCCGCCTTCGTGTCGTAATTTCTTTTGAAAATCCATCTTGCGATGGTAACCTCTGGTTATAAGTCCGCCTTCGTGTCGGCCTACCTTTGTGTTTTGGATCTGAGCCCGCATTTGTGTCGGCATTTCTTTTGAAAATCCATCTTGTGATGGTAACCTCTGATTATGAGTCCGCCTTCGTGTCGGCCTACCTTTGTGTTTTAGATCTGAGTCCGCCTTCGTGTCGGAATTTCTTTTGAAAATCCATCTTGTGATGGTAACCTCTGGTTATGAGTCCGCCTTCGTGTCGGCCTACCTTTGTGTTTTGGATCTGAGCCCGCATTTGTGTCGGAATTTCTTTTGAAAATCCATGTTGTGATGGTAACCTCTGATTATGAGTCCGCCTTCGTGTCGGCCTACCTTTGTGTTTAAGATCTGAGTCCGCCTTCGTGTCGGAATTTCTTTTGAAAATCCATCTTGTGATGGTAACTTTGGTTATGAGTCCCCCTTCATGTCGGCCTACCTTTGTGTTTTGGATCTGAGCCCGCATTTGTGTCGGCATTCCTTTTTAAAATCCATCTTGTGATGGTAACCTCTGGTTATGAGTTCGCCTTCGTGTCGGCCTACCTTTGTGTTTTGGATCTGAGTCCGCCTTTGTGTCAGAATTTCTTTTGAAAATCCATCTTGTGATGGTAACCTCTGGTTATGAGTCCGCCTATGTGTCGGCCTACCTTTGTGTTTTGGATCTGAGCCCGCATTTGTGTCGGCATTTCTTTTGAAAATCCATCTTGTGATGGTAACCTCTGATTATGAGTCCGCCTTCGTGTCGGCCTACCTTTGTGTTTTAGATCTGAGTCCGCCTTCGTGTCGGAATTTCTTTTGAAAATCCATCTTGTGATGGTAACCTCTGGTTATGAGTCCGCCTTCGTGTCGGCCTACCTTTGTGTTTTGGATCTGAGCCCGCATTTGTGTCGGAATTTCTTTTGAAAATCCATGTTGTGATGGTAACCTCTGATTATGTGTCCGCCTTCGTGTCGGCCTACCTTTGTGTTTTAGATCTGATTCCGCCTTCGTGTCGGAATTTCTTTTGAAAATCCATCTTGTGATGGTAACTTTGGTTATGAGTCCCCCTTCATGTCGGCCTACCTTTGTGTTTTGGATCTGAGCCCGCATTTGTGTCGGCATTCCTTTTTAAAATCCATCTTGTGATGGTAACCTCTGGTTATGAGTTCGCCTTCGTGTCGGCCTACCTTTGTGTTTTGGATCTGAGTCCGCCTTTGTGTCAGAATTTCTTTTGAAAATCCATCTTGTGATGGTAACCTCTGGTTATGAGTCCGCCTATGTGTCGGCCTACCTTTGTGTTTTGGATCTGAGCCCACATTTGTGTCGGCATTTCTTTTGAAAATCCATCTTGTGATGGTAACCTCTGGTTATAAGTCCGCCTTCGTGTCGGCCTACCTTTGTGTTTTGGATCTGAGTCCGCCTTCGGGTCGACATTGCTTTTGAAAATCCATCTTGTGATGGTAACCTCTGGTTATAAGTCCGCCTTCGTGTCGGCCTACCTTTGTGTTTTGGATCTGAGTCCTCCTTCGTGTCGACATTCCTTTTGAAAATCCATCTTGTGATGGTAACCTCTAGTTATGAGTCTGCCTTCGTGTCGTCATACCTTTGTGTTTTGGATCTGAGTCCACCTTCGTGTCGGCATTTCTTTTTAAAATCCATCTTGTGATGGTAACCTCTGGTTATGAGTCCGTCTTCGTGTCAGCCTACCTTTATGTTTTGGATCTGAGTCCGCCTTCGTGTCGGCATTCCTTTTGTAAATTCATTTTGTGATGGTAACCTCTGGTTATGAGTCCGCCTTCGTGTCGGCCTACCTTTGTGTTTAAGATCTGAGTCCGCCTTCGTGTCGGAATTTCTTTTGAAAATCCATCTTGTGATGGTAACTCTGGTTATGAGTCCCCCTTCATGTCGGCCTACCTTTGTGTTTTGGATCTGAGCCCGCATTTGTGTCGGCATTCCTTTTTAAAATCCATCTTGTGATGGTAACCTCTGGTTATGAGTTCGCCTTCGTGTCGGCCTACCTTTGTGTTTTAGATCTTAGTCCGCCTTCGTGTCGGAATTTCTTTTGAAAATCCATCTTGCGATGGTAACCTCTGGTTATAAGTCCGCCTTCGTGTCGGCCTACCTTTGTGTTTTGGATCTGAGCCCGCATTTGTGTCGGCATTCCTTTTGAAAATCCATCTTGTGATGGTAACCTCTGGTTATAAGTCCGCCTTCGTGTCGGCCTACCTTTGTGTTTTGGATCTGAGCCCGCATTTGTGTCGGAATTTCTTTTGAAAATCCATCTTGCGATGGTAACCTCTGGTTATAAGTCCGCCTTCGTGTCGGCCTACCTTTGTGTTTTGGATCTGAGCCCGCATTTGTGTCGGCATTTCTTTTGAAAATCCATCTTGTGATGGTAACCTCTGATTATGAGTCCGCCTTCGTGTCGGCCTACCTTTGTGTTTTAGATCTGAGTCCGCCTTCGTGTCGGAATTTCTTTTGAAAATCCATCTTGTGATGGTAACCTCTGGTTATGAGTCCGCCTTCGTGTCGGCCTACCTTTGTGTTTTGGATCTGAGCCCGCATTTGTGTCGGAATTTCTTTTGAAAATCCATGTTGTGATGGTAACCTCTGATTATGAGTCCGCCTTCGTGTCGGCCTACCTTTGTGTTTAAGATCTGAGTCCGCCTTCGTGTCGGAATTTCTTTTGAAAATCCATCTTGTGATGGTAACTTTGGTTATGAGTCCCCCTTCATGTCGGCCTACCTTTGTGTTTTGGATCTGAGCCCGCATTTGTGTCGGCATTCCTTTTTAAAATCCATCTTGTGATGGTAACCTCTGGTTATGAGTTCGCCTTCGTGTCGGCCTACCTTTGTGTTTTGGATCTGAGTCCGCCTTTGTGTCAGAATTTCTTTTGAAAATCCATCTTGTGATGGTAACCTCTGGTTATGAGTCCGCCTATGTGTCGGCCTACCTTTGTGTTTGGGATCTGAGCCCGCATTTGTGTCGGCATTTCTTTTGAAAATCCATCTTGTGATGGTAACCTCTGATTATGAGTCCGCCTTCGTGTCGGCCTACCTTTGTGTTTTAGATCTGAGTCCGCCTTCGTGTCGGAATTTCTTTTGAAAATCCATCTTGTGATGGTAACCTCTGGTTATGAGTCCGCCTTCGTGTCGGCCTACCTTTGTGTTTTGGATCTGAGCCCGCATTTGTGTCGGAATTTCTTTTGAAAATCCATGTTGTGATGGTAACCTCTGAATATGAGTCCGCCTTCGTGTCGGCCTACCTTTGTGTTTTAGATCTGATTCCGCCTTCGTGTCGGAATTTCTTTTGAAAATCCATCTTGTGATGGTAACTTTGGTTATGAGTCCCCCTTCATGTCGGCCTACCTTTGTGTTTTGGATCTGAGCCCGCATTTGTGTCGGCATTCCTTTTGAAAATCCATCTTGTGATGGTAACCTCTGGTTATAAGTCCGCCTTCGTGTCGGCCTACCTTTGTGTTTTGGATCTGAGCCCGCATTTGTGTCGGAATTTCTTTTGAAAATCCATCTTGCGATGGTAACCTCTGGTTATAAGTCCGCCTTCGTGTCGGCCTACCTTTGTGTTTTGGATCTGAGCCCGCATTTGTGTCGGCATTTCTTTTGAAAATCCATCTTGTGATGGTAACCTCTGATTATGAGTCCGCCTTCGTGTCGGCCTACCTTTGTGTTTTAGATCTGAGTCCGCCTTCGTGTCGGAATTTCTTTTGAAAATCCATCTTGTGATGGTAACCTCTGGTTATGAGTCCGCCTTCGTGTCGGCCTACCTTTGTGTTTTGGATCTGAGCCCGCATTTGTGTCGGAATTTCTTTTGAAAATCCATGTTGTGATGGTAACCTCTGATTATGAGTCCGCCTTCGTGTCGGCCTACCTTTGTGTTTAAGATCTGAGTCCGCCTTCGTGTCGGAATTTCTTTTGAAAATCCATCTTGTGATGGTAACTTTGGTTATGAGTCCCCCTTCATGTCGGCCTACCTTTGTGTTTTGGATCTGAGCCCGCATTTGTGTCGGCATTCCTTTTTAAAATCCATCTTGTGATGGTAACCTCTGGTTATGAGTTCGCCTTCGTGTCGGCCTACCTTTGTGTTTTGGATCTGAGTCCGCCTTTGTGTCAGAATTTCTTTTGAAAATCCATCTTGTGATGGTAACCTCTGGTTATGAGTCCGCCTATGTGTCGGCCTACCTTTGTGTTTTGGATCTGAGCCCGCATTTGTGTCGGCATTTCTTTTGAAAATCCATCTTGTGATGGTAACCTCTGATTATGAGTCCGCCTTCGTGTCGGCCTACCTTTGTGTTTTAGATCTGAGTCCGCCTTCGTGTCGGAATTTCTTTTGAAAATCCATCTTGTGATGGTAACCTCTGGTTATGAGTCCGCCTTCGTGTCGGCCTACCTTTGTGTTTTGGATCTGAGCCCGCATTTGTGTCGGAATTTCTTTTGAAAATCCATGTTGTGTTGGTAACCTCTGAATATGAGTCCGCCTTCGTGTCGGCCTACCTTTGTGTTTTAGATCTGATTCCGCCTTCGTGTCAGAATTTCTTTTGAAAATCCATCTTGTGATGGTAACTTTGGTTATGAGTCCCCCTTCATGTCGGCCTACCTTTGTGTTTTGGATCTGAGCCCGCATTTGTGTCGGCATTCCTTTTTAAAATCCATCTTGTGATGGTAACCTCTGGTTATGAGTTCGCCTTCGTGTCGGCCTACCTTTGTGTTTTGGATCTGAGTCCGCCTTTGTGTCAGAATTTCTTTTGAAAATCCATCTTGTGATGGTAACCTCTGGTTATGAGTCCGCCTATGTGTCGGCCTACCTTTGTGTTTTGGATCTGAGCCCGCATTTGTGTCGGCATTTCTTTTGAAAATCCATCTTGTGATGGTAACCTCTGGTTATAAGTCCGCCTTCGTGTCGGCCTACCTTTGTGTTTTGGATCTGAGTCCGCCTTCGGGTCGACATTGCTTTTGAAAATCCATCTTGTGATGGTAACCTCTGGTTATAAGTCCGCCTTCGTGTCGGCCTACCTTTGTGTTTTGGATCTGAGTCCTCCTTCGTGTCGACATTCCTTTTGAAAATCCATCTTGTGATGGTAACCTCTAGTTATGAGTCTGCCTTCGTGTCGTCATACCTTTGTGTTTTGGATCTGAGTCCGCCTTCGTGTCGGCATTTCTTTTTAAAATCCATCTTGTGATGGTAACCTCTGGTTATGAGTCCGTCTTCGTGTCAGCCTACCTTTATGTTTTGGATCTGAGTCCGCCTTCGTGTCGGCATTCCTTTTGAAAATTCATTTTGTGATGGTAACCTCTGGTTATGAGTCCGCCTTCGTGTCGGCCTACCTTTGTGTTTAAGATCTGAGTCCGCCTTCGTGTCGGAATTTCTTTTGAAAATCCATCTTGTGATGGTAACTCTGGTTATGAGTCCCCCTTCATGTCGGCCTACCTTTGTGTTTTGGATCTGAGCCCGCATTTGTGTCGGCATTCCTTTTTAAAATCCATCTTGTGATGGTAACCTCTGGTTATGAGTTCGCCTTCGTGTCGGCCTACCTTTGTGTTTTGGATCTGAGTCCGCCTTTGTGTCAGAATTTCTTTTGAAAATCCATCTTGTGATGGTAACCTCTGGTTATGAGTCCGCCTATGTGTCGGCCTACCTTTGTGTTTTGGATCTGAGCCCGCATTTGTGTCGGCATTTCTTTTGAAAATCCATCTTGTGATGGTAACCTCTGATTATGAGTCCGCCTTCGTGTCGGCATACCTTTGTGTTTTAGATCTGAGTCCGCCTTCGTGTCGGAATTTCTTTTGAAAATCCATCTTGTGATGGTAACCTCTGGTTATGAGTCCGCCTTCGTGTCGGCCTACCTTTGTGTTTTGGATCTGAGCCCGCATTTGTGTCGGAATTTCTTTTGAAAATCCATGTTGTGATGGTAACCTCTGAATATGAGTCCGCCTTCGTGTCGGCCTACCTTTGTGTTTTAGATCTGATTCCGCCTTCGTGTCGGAATTTCTTTTGAAAATCCATCTTGTGATGGTAACTTTGGTTATGAGTCCCCCTTCATGTCGGCCTACCTTTGTGTTTTGGATCTGAGCCCGCATTTGTGTCGGCATTCCTTTTTAAAATCCATCTTGTGATGGTAACCTCTGGTTATGAGTTCGCCTTCGTGTCGGCCTACCTTTGTGTTTTGGATCTGAGTCCGCCTTTGTGTCAGAATTTCTTTTGAAAATCCATCTTGTGATGGTAACCTCTGGTTATGAGTCCGCCTATGTGTCGGCCTACCTTTGTGTTTTGGATCTGAGCCCGCATTTGTGTCGGCATTTCTTTTGAAAATCCATCTTGTGATGGTAACCTCTGGTTATAAGTCCGCCTTCGTGTCGGCCTACCTTTGTGTTTTGGATCTGAGTCCGCCTTCGGGTCGACATTGCTTTTGAAAATCCATCTTGTGATGGTAACCTCTGGTTATAAGTCCGCCTTCGTGTCGGCCTACCTTTGTGTTTTGGATCTGAGTCCTCCTTCGTGTCGACATTCCTTTTGAAAATCCATCTTGTGATGGTAACCTCTAGTTATGAGTCTGCCTTCGTGTCGTCATACCTTTGTGTTTTGGATCTGAGTCCGCCTTCGTGTCGGCATTTCTTTTTAAAATCCATCTTGTGATGGTAACCTCTGGTTATGAGTCCGTCTTCGTGTCAGCCTACCTTTATGTTTTGGATCTGAGTCCGCCTTCGTGTCGGCATTCCTTTTGAAAATTCATTTTGTGATGGTAACCTCTGGTTATGAGTCCGCCTTCGTGTCGGCCTACCTTTGTGTTTAAGATCTGAGTCCGCCTTCGTGTCGGAATTTCTTTTGAAAATCCATCTTGTGATGGTAACTCTGGTTATGAGTCCCCCTTCATGTCGGCCTACCTTTGTGTTTTGGATCTGAGCCCGCATTTGTGTCGGCATTCCTTTTTAAAATCCATCTTGTGATGGTAACCTCTGGTTATGAGTTCGCCTTCGTGTCGGCCTACCTTTGTGTTTTGGATCTGAGTCCGCCTTTGTGTCAGAATTTCTTTTGAAAATCCATCTTGTGATGGTAACCTCTGGTTATGAGTCCGCCTATGTGTCGGCCTACCTTTGTGTTTTGGATCTGAGCCCGCATTTGTGTCGGCATTTCTTTTGAAAATCCATCTTGTGATGGTAACCTCTGATTATGAGTCCGCCTTCGTGTCGGCCTACCTTTGTGTTTTAGATCTGAGTCCGCCTTCGTGTCGGAATTTCTTTTGAAAATCCATCTTGTGATGGTAACCTCTGGTTATGAGTCCGCCTTCGTGTCGGCCTACCTTTGTGTTTTGGATCTGAGCCCGCATTTGTGTCGGAATTTCTTTTGAAAATCCATGTTGTGATGGTAACCTCTGAATATGAGTCCGCCTTCGTGTCGGCCTACCTTTGTGTTTTAGATCTGATTCCGCCTTCGTGTCGGAATTTCTTTTGAAAATCCATCTTGTGATGGTAACTTTGGTTATGAGTCCCCCTTCATGTCGGCCTACCTTTGTGTTTTGGATCTGAGCCCGCATTTGTGTCGGCATTCCTTTTTAAAATCCATCTTGTGATGGTAACCTCTGGTTATGAGTTCGCCTTCGTGTCGGCCTTCCTTTGTGTTTTGGATCTGAGTCCGCCTTTGTGTCAGAATTTCTTTTGAAAATCCATCTTGTGATGGTAACCTCTGGTTATGAGTCCGCCTATGTGTCGGCCTACCTTTGTGTTTTGGATCTGAG
The DNA here is from genome assembly GCA_022829125.1 of Lathyrus tuberosus. Taxonomy (NCBI): domain Eukaryota; kingdom Viridiplantae; phylum Streptophyta; class Magnoliopsida; order Fabales; family Fabaceae; genus Lathyrus; species Lathyrus tuberosus. Next base: position 18,644,138 of record JALAZF010000061.1, on the reverse strand, counting down.
CCCGCATTTGTGTCGGCATTTCTTTTGAAAATCCATCTTGTGATGGTAACCTCTGGTTATAAGTCCGCCTTCGTGTCGGCCTACCTTTGTGTTTTGGATCTGAGTCCGCCTTCGGATCGACATTGCTTTTGAAAATCCATCTTGTGATGGTAACCTCTGGTTATAAGTCCGCCTTCGTGTCGGCCTACCTTTGTGTTTTGGATCTGAGTCCTCCTTCGTGTCGACATTCCTTTTGAAAATCCATCTTGTGATGGTAACCTCTAGTTATGAGTCTGCCTTCGTGTCGTCATACCTTTGTGTTTTGGATCTGAGTCCGCCTTCGTGTCGGCATTTCTTTTTAAAATCCATCTTGTGATGGTAACCTCTGGTTATGAGTCCGTCTTCGTGTCAGCCTACCTTTATGTTTTGGATCTGAGTCCGCCTTCGTGTCGGCATTCCTTTTGAAAATTCATTTTGTGATGGTAACCTCTGGTTATGAGTCCGCCTTCGTGTCGGCCTACCTTTGTGTTTAAGATCTGAGTCCGCCTTCGTGTCGGAATTTCTTTTGAAAATCCATCTTGTGATGGTAACTCTGGTTATGAGTCCCCCTTCATGTCGGCCTACCTTTGTGTTTTGGATCTGAGCCCGCATTTGTGTCGGCATTCCTTTTTAAAATCCATCTTGTGATGGTAACCTCTGGTTATGAGTTCGCCTTCGTGTCGGCCTACCTTTGTGTTTTAGATCTTAGTCCGCCTTCGTGTCGGAATTTCTTTTGAAAATCCATCTTGCGATGGTAACCTCTGGTTATAAGTCCGCCTTCGTGTCGGCCTACCTTTGTGTTTTGGATCTGAGCCCGCATTTGTGTCGGCATTCCTTTTGAAAATCCATCTTGTGATGGTAACCTCTGGTTATAAGTCCGCCTTCGTGTCGGCCTACCTTTGTGTTTTGGATCTGAGCCCGCATTTGTGTCGGAATTTCTTTTGAAAATCCATCTTGCGATGGTAACCTCTGGTTATAAGTCCGCCTTCGTGTCGGCCTACCTTTGTGTTTTGGATCTGAGCCCGCATTTGTGTCGGCATTTCTTTTGAAAATCCATCTTGTGATGGTAACCTCTGATTATGAGTCCGCCTTCGTGTCGGCCTACCTTTGTGTTTTAGATCTGAGTCCGCCTTTGTGTCGGAATTTCTTTTGAAAATCCATCTTGTGATGGTAACCTCTGGTTATGAGTCCGCCTTCGTGTCGGCCTACCTTTGTGTTTTGGATCTGAGCCCGCATTTGTGTCGGAATTTCTTTTGAAAATCCATGTTGTGATGGTAACCTCTGATTATGAGTCCGCCTTCGTGTCGGCCTACCTTTCTGTTTAAGATCTGAGTCCGCCTTCGTGTCGGAATTTCTTTTGAAAATCCATCTTGTGATGGTAACTTTGGTTATGAGTCCCCCTTCATGTCGGCCTACCTTTGTGTTTTGGATCTGAGCCCGCATTTGTGTCGGCATTCCTTTTTAAAATCCATCTTGTGATGGTAACCTCTGGTTATGAGTTCGCCTTCGTGTCGGCCTACCTTTGTGTTTTGGATCTTAGTCCGCCTTTGTGTCAGAATTTCTTTTGAAAATCCATCTTGTGATGGTAACCTCTGGTTATGAGTCCGCCTATGTGTCGGCCTACCTTTGTGTTTTGGATCTGAGCCCGCATTTGTGTCGGCATTTCTTTTGAAAATCCATCTTGTGATGGTAACCTCTGATTATGAGTCCGCCTTCGTGTCGGCCTACCTTTGTGTTTTAGATCTGAGTCCGCCTTCGTGTCGGAATTTCTTTTGAAAATCCATCTTGTGATGGTAACCTCTGGTTATGAGTCCGCCTTCGTGTCGGCCTACCTTTGTGTTTTGGATCTGAGCCCGCATTTGTGTCGGAATTTCTTTTGAAAATCCATGTTGTGATGGTAACCTCTGATTATGAGTCCGCCTTCGTGTCGGCCTACCTTTGTGTTTTAGATCTGATTCCGCCTTCGTGTCGGAATTTCTTTTGAAAATCCATCTTGTGATGGTAACTTTGGTTATGAGTCCCCCTTCATGTCGGCCTACCTTTGTGTTTTGGATCTGAGCCCGCATTTGTGTCGACATTCCTTTTTAAAATCCATCTTGTGATGGTAAACTCTGGTTATGAGTTCGCCTTCGTGTCGGCCTACATTTGTGTTTTGGATCTGAGTCCGCCTTTGTGTCAGAATTTCTTTTGAAAATCCATCTTGTGATGGTAACCTCTGGTTATGAGTCCGCCTATGTGTCGGCCTACCTTTGTGTTTTGGATCTGAGCCCGCATTTGTGTCGGCATTTCTTTTGAAAATCCATCTTGTGATGGTAACCTCTGGTTATAAGTCCGCCTTCGTGTCGGCCTACCTTTGTGTTTTGGATCTAAGTCCGCCTTCGGGTCGACATTGCTTTTGAAAATCCATCTTGTGATGGTAACCTCTGGTTATAAGTCCGCCTTCGTGTCGGCCTACCTTTGTGTTTTGGATCTGAGTCCTCCTTCGTGTCGACATTCCTTTTGAAAATCCATCTTGTGATGGTAACCTCTAGTTATGAGTCTGCCTTCGTGTCGTCATACCTTTGTGTTTTGGATCTGAGTCCGCCTTCGTGTCGGCATTTCTTTTTAAAATCCATCTTGTGATGGTAACCTCTGGTTATGAGTCCGTCTTCGTGTCAGCCTACCTTTATGTTTTGGATCTGAGTCCGCCTTCGTGTCGGCATTCCTTTTGAAAATTCATTTTGTGATGGTAACCTCTGGTTATGAGTCCGCCTTCGTGTCGGCCTACCTTTGTGTTTAAGATCTGAGTCCGCCTTCGTGTCGGAATTTCTTTTGAAAATCCATCTTGTGATGGTAACTTTGGTTATGAGTCCCCCTTCATGTCGGCCTACCTTTGTGTTTTGGATCTGAGCCCGCATTTGTGTCGGCATTCCTTTTTAAAATCCATCTTGTGATGGTAACCTCTGGTTATGAGTTCGCCTTCGTGTCGGCCTACCTTTGTGTTTTGGATCTTAGTCCGCCTTCGTGTCGGAATTTCTTTTGAAAATCCATCTTGCGATGGTAACCTCTGGTTATAAGTCCGCCTTCGTGTCGGCCTACCTTTGTGTTTTGGATCTGAGCCCGCATTTGTGTCGGCATTCCTTTTGAAAATCCATCTTGTGATGGTAACCTCTGGTTATAAGTCCGCCTTCGTGTCGGCCTACCTTTGTGTTTTGGATCTGAGCCCGCATTTGTGTCGGAATTTCTTTTGAAAATCCATCTTGCGATGGTAACCTCTGGTTATAAGTCCGCCTTCGTGTCGGCCTACCTTTGTGTTTTGGATCTGAGCCCGCATTTGTGTCGGCATTTCTTTTGAAAATCCATCTTGTGATGGTAACCTCTGATTATGAGTCCGCCTTCGTGTCGGCCTACCTTTGTGTTTTAGATCTGAGTCCGCCTTTGTGTCGGAATTTCTTTTGAAAATCCATCTTGTGATGGTAACCTCTGGTTATGAGTCCGCCTTCGTGTCGGCCTACCTTTGTGTTTTGGATCTGAGCCCGCATTTGTGTCGGAATTTCTTTTGAAAATCCATGTTGTGATGGTAACCTCTGATTATGAGTCCGCCTTCGTGTCGGCCTACCTTTCTGTTTAAGATCTGAGTCCGCCTTCGTGTCGGAATTTCTTTTGAAAATCCATCTTGTGATGGTAACTTTGGTTATGAGTCCCCCTTCATGTCGGCCTACCTTTGTGTTTTGGATCTGAGCCCGCATTTGTGTCGGCATTCCTTTTTAAAATCCATCTTGTGATGGTAACCTCTGGTTATGAGTTCGCCTTCGTGTCGGCCTACCTTTGTGTTTTGGATCTTAGTCCGCCTTTGTGTCAGAATTTCTTTTGAAAATCCATCTTGTGATGGTAACCTCTGGTTATGAGTCCGCCTATGTGTCGGCCTACCTTTGTGTTTTGGATCTGAGCCCGCATTTGTGTCGGCATTTCTTTTGAAAATCCATCTTGTGATGGTAACCTCTGATTATGAGTCCGCCTTCGTGTCGGCCTACCTTTGTGTTTTAGATCTGAGTCCGCCTTCGTGTCGGAATTTCTTTTGAAAATCCATCTTGTGATGGTAACCTCTGGTTATGAGTCCGCCTTCGTGTCGGCCTACCTTTGTGTTTTGGATCTGAGCCCGCATTTGTGTCGGAATTTCTTTTGAAAATCCATGTTGTGATGGTAACCTCTGATTATGAGTCCGCCTTCGTGTCGGCCTACCTTTGTGTTTTAGATCTGATTCCGCCTTCGTGTCGGAATTTCTTTTGAAAATCCATCTTGTGATGGTAACTTTGGTTATGAGTCCCCCTTCATGTCGGCCTACCTTTGTGTTTTGGATCTGAGCCCGCATTTGTGTCGACATTCCTTTTTAAAATCCATCTTGTGATGGTAAACTCTGGTTATGAGTTCGCCTTCGTGTCGGCCTACATTTGTGTTTTGGATCTGAGTCCGCCTTTGTGTCAGAATTTCTTTTGAAAATCCATCTTGTGATGGTAACCTCTGGTTATGAGTCCGCCTATGTGTCGGCCTACCTTTGTGTTTTGGATCTGAGCCCGCATTTGTGTCGGCATTTCTTTTGAAAATCCATCTTGTGATGGTAACCTCTGGTTATAAGTCCGCCTTCGTGTCGGCCTACCTTTGTGTTTTGGATCTAAGTCCGCCTTCGGGTCGACATTGCTTTTGAAAATCCATCTTGTGATGGTAACCTCTGGTTATAAGTCCGCCTTCGTGTCGGCCTACCTTTGTGTTTTGGATCTGAGTCCTCCTTCGTGTCGACATTCCTTTTGAAAATCCATCTTGTGATGGTAACCTCTAGTTATGAGTCTGCCTTCGTGTCGTCATACCTTTGTGTTTTGGATCTGAGTCCGCCTTCGTGTCGGCATTTCTTTTTAAAATCCATCTTGTGATGGTAACCTCTGGTTATGAGTCCGTCTTCGTGTCAGCCTACCTTTATGTTTTGGATCTGAGTCCGCCTTCGTGTCGGCATTCCTTTTGAAAATTCATTTTGTGATGGTAACCTCTGGTTATGAGTCCGCCTTCGTGTCGGCCTACCTTTGTGTTTAAGATCTGAGTCCGCCTTCGTGTCGGAATTTCTTTTGAAAATCCATCTTGTGATGGTAACTCTGGTTATGAGTCCCCCTTCATGTCGGCCTACCTTTGTGTTTTGGATCTGAGCCCGCATTTGTGTCGGCATTCCTTTTTAAAATCCATCTTGTGATGGTAACCTCTGGTTATGAGTTCGCCTTCGTGTCGGCCTACCTTTGTGTTTTAGATCTTAGTCCGCCTTCGTGTCGGAATTTCTTTTGAAAATCCATCTTGCGATGGTAACCTCTGGTTATAAGTCCGCCTTCGTGTCGGCCTACCTTTGTGTTTTGGATCTGAGCCCGCATTTGTGTCGGCATTCCTTTTGAAAATCCATCTTGTGATGGTAACCTCTGGTTATAAGTCCGCCTTCGTGTCGGCCTACCTTTGTGTTTTGGATCTGAGCCCGCATTTGTGTCGGAATTTCTTTTGAAAATCCATCTTGTGATGGTAACCTCTGGTTATGAGTCCGCCTTCGTGTCGGCCTACCTTTGTGTTTTAGATCTGAGTCCGCCTTCGTGTCGGAATTTCTTTTGAAAATCCAGCTTGTGATGGTAACTCTGGTTATGAGTCCCCCTTCATGTCGGCCTACCTTTGTGTTTTGGATCTGAGCCCGCATTTGTGTCGGAATTTCTTTTGAAAATTCATCTTGTGATGGTAACCTCTGGTTATGAGTCCGCCTTCGTGTCGGCCTACCTTTGTGTTTTAGATCTGAGTCCGCCTTCGTGTCGGAATTTCTTTTGAAAATCCATCTTGTGATGGTAACCTCTGGTTATGAGTCCGCCTTCGTGTCGGCCTACCTTTGTGTTTTGGATCTGAGCCCGCATTTGTGTCGGAATTTCTTTTGAAAATTCATCTTGTGATGGTAACCTCTGGTTATGAGTCCGCCTTCGTGTCGGCCTACCTTTGTGTTTTAGATCTTAGTCCGCCTTCGTGTCGGAATTTCTTTTGAAAATCCATCTTGCGATGGTAACCTCTGGTTATAAGTCCGCCTTCGTGTCGGCCTACCTTTGTGTTTTGGATCTGAGCCCGCATTTGTGTCGGCATTCCTTTTGAAAATCCATCTTGTGATGGTAACCTCTGGTTATAAGTCCGCCTTCGTGTCGGCCTACCTTTGTGTTTTGGATCTGAGCCCGCATTTGTGTCGGAATTTCTTTTGAAAATCCATCTTGTGATGGTAACCTCTGGTTATGAGTCCGCCTTCGTGTCGGCCTACCTTTGTGTTTTAGATCTGAGTCCGCCTTCGTGTCGGAATTTCTTTTGAAAATCCATCTTGTGATGGTAACTCTGGTTATGAGTCCCCCTTCATGTCGGCCTACCTTTGTGTTTTGGATCTGAGCCCGCATTTGTGTCGGCATTCCTTTTTAAAATCCATCTTGTGATGGTAACCTCTGGTTATGAGTTCGCCTTCGTGTCGGCCTACCTTTGTGTTTTGGATCTGAGTCCGCCTTTGTGTCAGAATTTCTTTTGAAAATCCATCTTGTGATGGTAACCTCTAGTTATGAGTCCGCCTATGTGTCGGCCTACCTTTGTGTTTTGGATCTGAGCCCGCATTTGTGTCGGCATTTCTTTTGAAAATCCATCTTGTGATGGTAACCTCTGATTATGAGTCCGCCTTCGTGTCGGCCTACCTTTGTGTTTTAGATCTGAGTCCGCCTTCCTGTCGGAATTTCTTTTGAAAATCCATCTTGTGATGGTAACCTCTGGTTATGAGTCCGCCTTCGTGTCGGCCTACCTTTGTGTTTTGGATCTGAGCCCGCATTTGTGTCGGAATTTCTTTTGAAAATCCATGTTGTGATGGTAACCTCTGGTTATAAGTCCGCCTTCGTGTCGGCCTACCTTTGTGTTTTGGATCTGAGTCCGCCTTCGGGTCGACATTGCTTTTGAAAATCCATCTTGTGATGGTAACCTCTGGTTATAAGTCCGCCTTCGTGTCGGCCTACCTTTGTGTTTTGGATCTGAGTCCTCCTTCGTGTCGACATTCCTTTTGAAAATCCATCTTGTGATGGTAACCTCTAGTTATGAGTCTGCCTTCGTGTCGTCATACCTTTGTGTTTTGGATCTGAGTCCGCCTTCGTGTCGGCATTTCTTTTTAAAATCCATCTTGTCATGGTAACCTCTGGTTATGAGTCCGTCTTCGTGTCAGCCTACCTTTATGTTTTGGATCTGAGTCTGCCTTCGTGTCGGCATTTCTTTTGAAAATTCATTTTGTGATGGTAACCTCTGGTTATGAGTCCGCCTTCGTGTCGGCCTACCTTTGTGTTTAAGATCTGAGTCCGCCTTCGTGTCAGAATTTCTTTTGAAAATCCATCTTGTGATGGTAACTCTGGTTATGAGTCCCCCTTCATGTCGGCCTACCTTTGTGTTTTGGATCTGAGCCCGCATTTGTGTCAGAATTTCTTTTGAAAATTCATCTTGTGATGGTAACCTCTGGTTATGAGTCCGCCTTCGTGTCGGCCTACCTTTGTGTTTTAGATCTGAGTCCGCCTTCGTGTCGGAATTTCTTTTGAAAATCCATCTTGTGATGGTAACCTCTGGTTATGAGTCCGCCTTCGTGTCGGCCTACCTTTGTGTTTTGGATCTGAGCCCGCATTTGTGTCGGAATTTCTTTTGAAAATTCATCTTGTGATGGTAACCTCTGGTTATGAGTCCGCCTTCGTGTCGGCCTACCTTTGTGTTTTGGATCTGAGTCCGCCTTCGTGTCCACATTCCTTTTGAAAATCCATCTTGTGATGGTAACCTCTGGTTATAAGTCCGCCTTCGTGTCGGCCTACCTTTGTGTTTTGGATCTGAGCCCGCATTTGTGTCGGAATTTCTTTTGAAAATCCATCTTGTGATGGTAACCTCTGGTTATGAGTCCGCCTTCGTGTCGGCCTACCTTTGTGTTTTAGATCTGAGTCCGCCTTCGTGTCGGAATTTCTTTTGAAAATCCATCTTGTGATGGTAACTCTGGTTATGAGTCCCCCTTCATGTCGGCCTACCTTTGTGTTTTGGATCTGAGCCCGCATTTGTGTCGGCATTCCTTTTTAAAATCCATCTTGTGATGGTAACCTCTGGTTATGAGTTCGCCTTCGTGTCGGCCTACCTTTGTGTTTTGGATCTGAGTCCGCCTTTGTGTCAGAATTTCTTTTGAAAATCCATCTTGTGATGGTAACCTCTAGTTATGAGTCCGCCTATGTGTCGGCCTACCTTTGTGTTTTGGATCTGAGCCCGCATTTGTGTCGGCATTTCTTTTGAAAATCCATCTTGTGATGGTAACCTCTGATTATGAGTCCGCCTTCGTGTCGGCCTACCTTTGTGTTTTAGATCTGAGTCCGCCTTCCTGTCGGAATTTCTTTTGAAAATCCATCTTGTGATGGTAACCTCTGGTTATGAGTCCGCCTTCGTGTCGGCCTACCTTTGTGTTTTGGATCTGAGCCCGCATTTGTGTCGGAATTTCTTTTGAAAATCCATGTTGTGATGGTAACCTCTGGTTATAAGTCCGCCTTCGTGTCGGCCTACCTTTGTGTTTTGGATCTGAGTCCGCCTTCGGGTCGACATAGCTTTTGAAAATCCATCTTGTGATGGTAACCTCTGGTTATAAGTCCGCCTTCGTGTCGGCCTACCTTTGTGTTTTGGATCTGAGTCCTCCTTCGTGTCGACATTCCTTTTGAAAATCCATCTTGTGATGGTAACCTCTAGTTATGAGTCTGCCTTCGTGTCGTCATACCTTTGTGTTTTGGATCTGAGTCCGCCTTCGTGTCGGCATTTCTTTTTAAAATCCATCTTGTCATGGTAACCTCTGGTTATGAGTCCGTCTTCGTGTCAGCCTACCTTTATGTTTTGGATCTGAGTCTGCCTTCGTGTCGGCATTTCTTTTGAAAATTCATTTTGTGATGGTAACCTCTGGTTATGAGTCCGCCTTCGTGTCGGCCTACCTTTGTGTTTAAGATCTGAGTCCGCCTTCGTGTCAGAATTTCTTTTGAAAATCCATCTTGTGATGGTAACTCTGGTTATGAGTCCCCCTTCATGTCGGCCTACCTTTGTGTTTTGGATCTGAGCCCGCATTTGTGTCAGAATTTCTTTTGAAAATTCATCTTGTGATGGTAACCTCTGGTTATGAGTCCGCCTTCGTGTCGGCCTACCTTTGTGTTTTAGATCTGAGTCCGCCTTCGTGTCGGAATTTCTTTTGAAAATCCATCTTGTGATGGTAACCTCTGGTTATGAGTCCGCCTTCGTGTCGGCCTACCTTTGTGTTTTGGATCTGAGCCCGCATTTGTGTCGGAATTTCTTTTGAAAATTCATCTTGTGATGGTAACCTCTGGTTATGAGTCCGCCTTCGTGTCGGCCTACCTTTGTGTTTTAGATCTTAGTCCGCCTTCGTGTCGGAATTTCTTTTGAAAATCCATCTTGCGATGGTAACCTCTGGTTATAAGTCCGCCTTCGTGTCGGCCTACCTTTGTGTTTTGGATCTGAGCCCGCATTTGTGTCGGCATTCCTTTTGAAAATCCATCTTGTGATGGTAACCTCTGGTTATAAGTCCGCCTTCGTGTCGGCCTACCTTTGTGTTTTGGATCTGAGCCCGCATTTGTGTCGGAATTTCTTTTGAAAATCCATCTTGTGATGGTAACCTCTGGTTATGAGTCCGCCTTCGTGTCGGCCTACCTTTGTGTTTTAGATCTGAGTCCGCCTTCGTGTCGGAATTTCTTTTGAAAATCCATCTTGTGATGGTAACTCTGGTTATGAGTCCCCCTTCATGTCGGCCTACCTTTGTGTTTTGGATCTGAGCCCGCATTTGTGTCGGCATTCCTTTTTAAAATCCATCTTGTGATGGTAACCTCTGGTTATGAGTTCGCCTTCGTGTCGGCCTACCTTTGTGTTTTGGATCTGAGTCCGCCTTTGTGTCAGAATTTCTTTTGAAAATCCATCTTGTGATGGTAACCTCTAGTTATGAGTCCGCCTATGTGTCGGCCTACCTTTGTGTTTTGGATCTGAGCCCGCATTTGTGTCGGCATTTCTTTTGAAAATCCATCTTGTGATGGTAACCTCTGATTATGAGTCCGCCTTCGTGTCGGCCTACCTTTGTGTTTTGGATCTGAGCCCGCATTTGTGTCGGAATTTCTTTTGAAAATCCATCTTGTGATGGTAACCTCTGGTTATGAGTCCGCCTTCGTGTCGGCCTACCTTTGTGTTTTAGATCTGAGTCCGCCTTCGTGTCGGAATTTCTTTTGAAAATCCATCTTGTGATGGTAACTCTGGTTATGAGTCCCCCTTCATGTCGGCCTACCTTTGTGTTTTGGATCTGAGCCCGCATTTGTGTCGGCATTCCTTTTTAAAATCCATCTTGTGATGGTAACCTCTGGTTATGAGTTCGCCTTCGTGTCGGCCTACCTTTGTGTTTTGGATCTGAGTCCGCCTTTGTGTCAGAATTTCTTTTGAAAATCCATCTTGTGATGGTAACCTCTAGTTATGAGTCCGCCTATGTGTCGGCCTACCTTTGTGTTTTGGATCTGAGCCCGCATTTGTGTCGGCATTTCTTTTGAAAATCCATCTTGTGATGGTAACCTCTGATTATGAGTCCGCCTTCGTGTCGGCCTACCTTTGTGTTTTAGATCTGAGTCCGCCTTCCTGTCGGAATTTCTTTTGAAAATCCATCTTGTGATGGTAACCTCTGGTTATGAGTCCGCCTTCGTGTCGGCCTACCTTTGTGTTTTGGATCTGAGCCCGCATTTGTGTCGGAATTTCTTTTGAAAATCCATGTTGTGATGGTAACCTCTGGTTATAAGTCCGCCTTCGTGTCGGCCTACCTTTGTGTTTTGGATCTGAGTCCGCCTTCGGGTCGACATTGCTTTTGAAAATCCATCTTGTGATGGTAACCTCTGGTTATAAGTCCGCCTTCGTGTCGGCCTACCTTTGTGTTTTGGATCTGAGTCCTCCTTCGTGTCGACATTCCTTTTGAAAATCCATCTTGTGATGGTAACCTCTAGTTATGAGTCTGCCTTCGTGTCGTCATACCTTTGTGTTTTGGATCTGAGTCCGCCTTCGTGTCGGCATTTCTTTTTAAAATCCATCTTGTCATGGTAACCTCTGGTTATGAGTCCGTCTTCGTGTCAGCCTACCTTTATGTTTTGGATCTGAGTCTGCCTTCGTGTCGGCATTTCTTTTGAAAATTCATTTTGTGATGGTAACCTCTGGTTATGAGTCCGCCTTCGTGTCGGCCTACCTTTGTGTTTAAGATCTGAGTCCGCCTTCGTGTCAGAATTTCTTTTGAAAATCCATCTTGTGATGGTAACTCTGGTTATGAGTCCCCCTTCATGTCGGCCTACCTTTGTGTTTTGGATCTGAGCCCGCATTTGTGTCAGAATTTCTTTTGAAAATTCATCTTGTGATGGTAACCTCTGGTTATGAGTCCGCCTTCGTGTCGGCCTACCTTTGTGTTTTAGATCTGAGTCCGCCTTCGTGTCGGAATTTCTTTTGAAAATCCATCTTGTGATGGTAACCTCTGGTTATGAGTCCGCCTTCGTGTCGGCCTACCTTTGTGTTTTGGATCTGAGCCCGCATTTGTGTCGGAATTTCTTTTGAAAATTCGTCTTGTGATGGTAACCTCTGGTTATGAGTCCGCCTTCGTGTCGGCCTACCTTTGTGTTTTAGATCTTAGTCCGCCTTCGTGTCGGAATTTCTTTTGAAAATCCATCTTGCGATGGTAACCTCTGGTTATAAGTCCGCCTTCGTGTCGGCCTACCTTTGTGTTTTGGATCTGAGCCCGCATTTGTGTCGGCATTCCTTTTGAAAATCCATCTTGTGATGGTAACCTCTGGTTATAAGTCCGCCTTCGTGTCGGCCTACCTTTGTGTTTTGGATCTGAGCCCGCATTTGTGTCGGAATTTCTTTTGAAAATCCATCTTGTGATGGTAACCTCTGGTTATGAGTCCGCCTTCGTGTCGGCCTACCTTTGTGTTTTAGATCTGAGTCCGCCTTCGTGTCGGAATTTCTTTTGAAAATCCATCTTGTGATGGTAACTCTGGTTATGAGTCCCCCTTCATGTCGGCCTACCTTTGTGTTTTGGATCTGAGCCCGCATTTGTGTCGGCATTCCTTTTTAAAATCCATCTTGTGATGGTAACCTCTGGTTATGAGTTCGCCTTCGTGTCGGCCTACCTTTGTGTTTTGGATCTGAGTCCGCCTTTGTGTCAGAATTTCTTTTGAAAATCCATCTTGTGATGGTAACCTCTAGTTATGAGTCCGCCTATGTGTCGGCCTACCTTTGTGTTTTGGATCTGAGCCCGCATTTGTGTCGGCATTTCTTTTGAAAATCCATCTTGTGATGGTAACCTCTGATTATGAGTCCGCCTTCGTGTCGGCCTACCTTTGTGTTTTAGATCTGAGTCCGCCTTCCTGTCGGAATTTCTTTTGAAAATCCATCTTGTGATGGTAACCTCTGGTTATGAGTCCGCCTTCGTGTCGGCCTACCTTTGTGTTTTGGATCTGAGCCCGCATTTGTGTCGGAATTTCTTTTGAAAATCCATGTTGTGATGGTAACCTCTGGTTATAAGTCCGCCTTCGTGTCGGCCTACCTTTGTGTTTTGGATCTGAGTCCGCCTTCGGGTCGACATTGCTTTTGAAAATCCATCTTGTGATGGTAACCTCTGGTTATAAGTCCGCCTTCGTGTCGGCCTACCTTTGTGTTTTGGATCTGAGTCCTCCTTCGTGTCGACATTCCTTTTGAAAATCCATCTTGTGATGGTAACCTCTAGTTATGAGTCTGCCTTCGTGTCGTCATACCTTTGTGTTTTGGATCTGAGTCCGCCTTCGTGTCGGCATTTCTTTTTAAAATCCATCTTGTCATGGTAACCTCTGGTTATGAGTCCGTCTTCGTGTCAGCCTACCTTTATGTTTTGGATCTGAGTCTGCCTTCGTGTCGGCATTCCTTTTGAAAATTCATTTTGTGATGGTAACCTCTGGTTATGAGTCCGCCTTCGTGTCGGCCTACCTTTGTGTTTAAGATCTGAGTCCGCCTTCGTGTCAGAATTTCTTTTGAAAATCCATCTTGTGATGGTAACTCTGGTTATGAGTCCCCCTTCATGTCGGCCTACCTTTGTGTTTTGGATCTGAGCCCGCATTTGTGTCGGAATTTCTTTTGAAAATTCATCTTGTGATGGTAACCTCTGGTTATGAGTCCGCCTTCGTGTCGGCCTACCTTTGTGTTTTAGATCTGAGTCCGCCTTCGTGTCGGAATTTCTTTTGAATATCCATCTTGTGATGGTAACCTCTGGTTATGAGTCCGCCTTCGTGTCGGCATACCTTTGTGTTTTGGATCTGAGCCCGCATTTGTGTCGGAATTTCTTTTGAAAATTCATCTTGTGATGGTAACCTCTGGTTATGAGTCCGCCTTCGTGTCGGCCTACCTTTGTGTTTTAGATCTTAGTCCGCCTTCGTGTCGGAATTTCTTTTGAAAATCCATCTTGCGATGGTAACCTCTGGTTATAAGTCCGCCTTCGTGTCGGCCTACCTTTGTGTTTTGGATCTGAGCCCGCATTTGTGTCGGAATTTCTTTTGAAAATCCATCTTGTGATGGTAACCTCTGGTTATGAGTCCGCCTTCGTGTCGGCCTACCTTTGTGTTTTAGATCTGAGTCCGCCTTCGTGTCGGAATTTCTTTTGGAAATCCATCTTGCGATGGTAACCTCTGGTTATAAGTCCGCCTTCGTGTCGGCCTACCTTTGTGTTTTGGATCTGAGCCCGCATTTGTGTCGGCATTCCTTTTGAAAATCCATCTTGTGATGGTAACCTCTGGTTATAAGTCCGCCTTCGTGTCGGCCTACCTTTGTGTTTTGGATCTGAGCCCGCATTTGTGTCGGAATTTCTTTTGAAAATCCATCTTGTGATGGTAACCTCTGGTTATGAGTCCGCCTATGTGTCGGCCTACCTTTGTGTTTTGGATCTGAGCCCGCATTTGTGTCGGCATTTCTTTTGAAAATCCATCTTGTGATGGTAACCTCTGATTATGAGTCCGCCTTCGTGTCGGCCTACCTTTGTGTTTTAGATCTGAGTCCGCCTTCGTGTCGGAATTTCTTTTGAAAATCCATCTTGTGATGGTAACCTCTGGTTATGAGTCCGCCTTCGTGTCGGCCTACCTTTGTGTTTTGGATCTGAGCCCGCATTTGTGTCGGCATTCCTTTTTAAAATCCATCTTGTGATGGTAACCTCTGGTTATGAGTTCGCCTTCGTGTCGGCCTACCTTTGTGTTTTGGATCTGAGTCCGCCTTTGTGTCAGAATTTCTTTTGAAAATCCATCTTGTGATGGTAACGTCTGGTTATGAGTCCGCCTATGTGTCGGCCTACCTTTGTGTTTTGGATCTGAGCCCGCATTTGTGTCGGCATTTCTTTTGAAAATCCATCTTGTGATGGTAACCTCTGATTATGAGTCCGCCTTCGTGTCGGCCTACCTTTGTGTTTTAGATCTGAGTCCGCCTTCGTGTCGGAATTTCTTTTCAAAATCCATCTTGTGATGGTAACCTCTGGTTATGAGTCCGCCTTCGTGTCGGCCTACCTTTGTGTTTTGGATCTGGGCCCGCATTTGTGTCGGAATTTCTTTTGAAAATCCATCTTGTGATGGTAACCTCTGGTTATGAGTCCGCCTTCGTGTCGGCCTACGTTTGTGTTTTAGATCTGAGTCCGCCTTCGTGTCGGAATTTCTGTTGAAAATCCATCTTGCGATGGTAACCTCTGGTTATAAGTCTGCCTTCGTGTCGGCCTACCTTTGTGTTTTGGATCTGAGCCCGCATTTGTGTCGGCATTCCTTTTGAAAATCCATCTTGTGATGGTAACCTCTAGTTATAAGTCCGCCTTCGTGTCGGCCTACCTTTGTGTTTTGGATCTGAGCCCGCATTTGTGTCGGAATTTCTTTTGAAAATCCATCTTGTGATGGTAACCTCTGGTTATGAGTCCGCCTATGTGTCCGCCTACCTTTGTGTTTTGGATCTGAGCCCGCATTTGTGTCGGCATTTCTTTTGAAAATCCATCTTGTGATGGTAACCTCTAATTATGAGTCCGCCTTCGTGTCGGCCTACCTTTGTGTTTTAGATCTGAGTCCGCCTTCGTGTCGGAATTTCTTTTGAAAATCCATCTTGTGATGGTAACCTCTGGTTATGAGTCCGCCTTCGTGTCGGCCTACCTTTGTGTTTTGGATCTGAGCCCGCATTTGTGTCGGAATTTCTTTTGAAAATCCATGTTGTGATGGTAACCTCTGGTTATAAGTCCGCCTTCGTGTCGGCCTACCTTTGTGTTTTGGATCTGAGTCCGCCTTCGGGTCGACATTGCTTTTGAAAATCCATCTTGTGATGGTAACCTCTGGTTATAAGTCCGCCTTCGTGTCGGCCTACCTTTGTGTTTTGGATCTGAGTCCTCCTTCGTGTCGACATTCCTTTTGAAAATCCATCTTGTGATGGTAACCTCTAGTTATGAGTCTGCCTTCGTGTCGTCATACCTTTGTGTTTTGGATCTGAGTCCGCCTTCGTGTCGGCATTTCTTTTTAAAATCCATCTTGTGATGGTAACCTCTGGTTATGAGTCCGTCTTCGTGTCAGCCTACCTTTATGTTTTGGATCTGAGTCCGCCTTCATGTCGGCATTCCTTTTGAAAATTCATTTTGTGATGGTAACCTCTGGTTATGAGTCCGCCTTCGTGTCGGCCTACCTTTGTGTTTAAGATCTGAGTCCGCCTTCGTGTCAGAATTTCTTTTGAAAATCCATCTTGTGATGGTAACTCTGGTTATGAGTCCCCCTTCATGTCGGCCTACCTTTGTGTTTTGGATCTGAGCCCGCATTTGTGTCGGAATTTCTTTTGAAAATCCATCTTGTGATGGTAACCTCTGGTTATGAGTCCGCCTTCGTGTCGGCCTACCTTTGTGTTTTAGATCTGAGTCCGCCTTCGTGTCGGAATTTCTTTTGAAAATCCATCTTGCGATGGTAACCTCTGGTTATAAGTCCGCCTTCGTGTCGGCCTACCTTTGTGTTTTGGATCTGAGCCCGCATTTGTGTCGGCATTCATTTTGAAAATCCATCTTGTGATGGTAACCTCTAGTTATAAGTACGCCTTCGTGTCGGCCTACCTTTTTGTTTTGGATCTGAGTCCGCCTTCGTGTCGACATTCCTTTTGAAAATCCATCTTGGGATGGTAACCTATAGTTATGAGTCCGCCTTCATGTCGTCATACCTTTGTGTTTTGGATCTGAGTCCGCCTTCGTGTCGGCATTTCTTTTTAAAATCCATCTTGTGATGGTAACCTCTGGTTATGAGTCCGTCTTCGTGTCAGCCTACCTTTATGTTTTGGATCTGAGTCCGCCTTTGTGTCGGCATTCCTTTTGAAAATTCATTTTGTGATGGTAACCTCTGGTTATGAGTCCGCCTTCGTGTCGGCCTACCTTTGTGTTTTGGATCTGAGTCCGCCTTCGTGTCGACATTGCTTTTGAAAATCCATCTTGTGATGGTAACCTCTGGTTATAAGTCCGCCTTCGTGTCGGCCTACCTTTGTGTTTTGGATCTGAGTCCTCCTTCATGTCGACATTCCTTTTGAAAATCCATCTTGTGATGGTAACCTCTAGTTATGAGTCTGCCTTCGTGTCGTCATACCTTTGTGTTTTGGATCTGAGTCCGCCTTCGTGTCGGCATTTCTTTTTAAAATCCATCTTGTGATGGTAACCTCTGGTTATGAGTCCGTCTTCGTGTCAGCCTACCTTTATGTTTTGGATCTGAGTCCGCCTTCGTGTCGGCATTCCTTTTGAAAATTCATTTTGTGATGGTAACCTCTGGTTATGAGTCCGCCTTCGTGTCGGCCTACCTTTGTGTTTAAGATCTTAGTCCGCCTTCGTGTCGGAATTTCTTTTGAAAATCCATCTTGTGATGGTAACTCTGGTTATGAGTCCCCCTTCATGTCGGCCTACCTTTGTGTTTTGGATCTGAGCCCGCATTTGTGTCGGCATTCCTTTTTAAAATCCATCTTGTGATGGTAACCTCTGGTTATGAGTTCGCCTTCGTGTCGGCCTACCTTTGTGTTTTGGATCTGAGTCCGCCTTTGTGTCAGAATTTCTTTTGAAAATCCATCTTGTGATGGTAACCTCTGGTTATGAGTCCGCCTATGTGTCGGCCTACCTTTGTGTTTTGGATCTGAGCCCGCATTTGTGTCGGCATTTCTTTTGAAAATCCATCTTGTGATGGTAACCTCTGATTATGAGTCCGCCTTCGTGTCGGCCTACCTTTGTGTTTTAGATCTGAGTCCGCCTTCGTGTCGGAATTTCTTTTGAAAATCCATCTTGTGATGGTAACCTCTGGTTATGAGTCCGCCTTCGTGTCGGCCTACCTTTGTGTTTTGGATCTGAGCCCGCATTTGTGTCGGAATTTCTTTTGAAAATCCATCTTGTGATGGTAACCTCTGGTTATGAGTCCGCCTTCGTGTCGGCCTACCTTTGTGTTTTAGATCTGAGTCCGCCTTCGTGTCGGAATTTCTTTTGAAAATCCATCTTGCGATGGTAACCTCTGGTTATAAGTCCCCCTTCGTGTCGGCCTACCTTTGTGTTTTGGATCTGAGCCCGCATTTGTGTCGGCATTCCTTTTGAAAATCCATCTTGTGATGGTAACCTCTAGTTATAAGTCCGCCTTCGTGTCGGCCTACCTTTTTGTTTTGGATCTGAGTCCGCCTTCGTGTCGACATTCCTTTTGAAAATCCATCTTGGGATGGTAACCTATAGTTATGAGTCCGCCTTCATGTCGTCATACCTTTGTGTTTTGGATCTGAGTCTGCCTTCGTGTCGGCATTTCTTTTTAAAATCCATCTTGTGATGGTAACCTCTGGTTATGAGTCCGTCTTCGTGTCAGCCTACCTTTATGTTTTGGATCTGAGTCCGCCTTTGTGTCGGCATTCCTTTTGAAAATTCATTTTGTGATGGTAACCTCTGGTTATGAGTCCGCCTTCGTGTCGGCCTACCTTTGTGTTTTGGATCTGAGTCCGCCTTCGTGTCGACATTGCTTTTGAAAATCCATCTTGTGATGGTAACCTCTGGTTATAAGTCCGCCTTCGTGTCGGCCTACCTTTGTGTTTTGGATCTGAGTCCTCCTTCGTGTCGACATTCCTTTTGAAAATCCATCTTGTGATGGTAACCTCTAGTTATGAGTCTGCCTTCGTGTCGTCATACCTTTGTGTTTTGGATCTGAGTCCGCCTTCGTGTCGGCATTTCTTTTTAAAATCCATCTTGTGATGGTAACCTCTGGTTATGAGTCCGTCTTCGTGTCAGCCTACCTTTATGTTTTGGATCTGAGTCCGCCTTCGTGTCGGCATTCCTTTTGAAAATTCATTTTGTGATGGTAACCTCTGGTTATGAGTCCGCCTTCGTGTCGGCCTACCTTTGTGTTTAAGATCTTAGTCCGCCTTCGTGTCGGAATTTCTTTTGAAAATCCATCTTGTGATGGTAACTCTGGTTATGAGTCCCCCTTCATGTCGGCCTACCTTTGTGTTTTGGATCTGAGCCCGCATTTGTGTCGGCATTCCTTTTTAAAATCCATCTTGTGATGGTAACCTCTGGTTATGAGTTCGCCTTCGTGTCGGCCTACCTTTGTGTTTTGGATCTGAGTCCGCCTTTGTGTCAGAATTTCTTTTGAAAATCCATCTTGTGATGGTAACCTCTGGTTATGAGTCCGCCTATGTGTCGGCCTACCTTTGTGTTTTGGATCTGAGCCCGCATTTGTGTCGGCATTTCTTTTGAAAATCCATCTTGTGATGGTAACCTCTGATTATGAGTCCGCCTTCGTGTCGGCCTACCTTTGTGTTTTAGATCTGAGTCCGCCTTCGTGTCGGAATTTCTTTTGAAAATCCATCTTGTGATGGTAACCTCTGGTTATGAGTCCGCCTTCGTGTCGGCCTACCTTTGTGTTTTGGATCTGAGCCCGCATTTGTGTCGGAATTTCTTTTGAAAATCCATCTTGTGATGGTAACCTCTGGTTATGAGTCCGCCTTCGTGTCGGCCTACCTTTGTGTTTTAGATCTGAGTCCGCCTTCGTGTCGGAATTTCTTTTGAAAATCCATCTTGCGATGGTAACCTCTGGTTATAAGTCCCCCTTCGTGTCGGCCTACCTTTGTGTTTTGGATCTGAGCCCGCATTTGTGTCGGCATTCCTTTTGAAAATCCATCTTGTGATGGTAACCTCTAGTTATAAGTCCGCCTTCGTGTCGGCCTACCTTTTTGTTTTGGATCTGAGTCCGCCTTCGTGTCGACATTCCTTTTGAAAATCCATCTTGGGATGGTAACCATTAGTTATGAGTCCGCCTTCGTGTCGTCATACCTTTGTGTTTTGGATCTGAGTCCTCCTTCGTGTCGGCATTTCTTTTTAAAATCCATCTTGTGATGGTAACCTCTGGTTATGAGTCCGTCTTCGTGTCAGCCTACCTTTATGTTTTGGATCTGAGTCCGCCTTTGTGTCGGCATTCCTTTTGAAAATTTATTTTGTGATGGTAACCTCTGGTTATGAGTCCGCCTTCGTGTCGGCCTACCTTTGTGTTTAAGATCTGAGTCCGCCTTCGTGTCGGAATTTCTTTTGAAAATCCATCTTGTGATGGTAACTCTGGTTATGAGTCCCCCTTCATGTCGGCCTACCTTTATGTTTTGGATCTGAGCCCGCATTTGTGTCGGCATTCCCTTTTAAAATCCATCTTGTGATGGTAACCTCTGGTTATGAGTTCGCCTTCGTGTCGGCCTACCTTTGTGTTTTAGATTTGAGTCCGCCTTCGTGTCGGCATTCCTTTTGAAAATCCATCTTGTGATGGTAACCTCTGGTTATAAGTCCGCCTTCGTGTCGGCCTACCTTTGTGTTTTGGATCTGAGTCCGCCTTCGTGTCGACATTGCTTTTGAAAATCCATCTTATGATGGTAACCTCTGGTTATAAGTCCGCCTTCGTGTCGGCCTTCCTTTGTGTTTTGGATCTGAGCCCGCATTTGTGTCGGAATTTCTTTTGAAAATCCATCTTGTGATGGTAACCTCTGGTTATGAGTCCGCCTTCGTGTCGACCTACCTTTGTGTTTTAGATCTGAGTCCGCCTTCGTGTCGGAATTTCTTTTGAAAATCCATCTTGTGATGGTAACTCTGGTTATGAGTCCCCCTTCATGTCGGCCTACCTTTGTGTTTTGGATCTGAGCCCGCATTTGTGTCGGCATTCCTTTTTAAAATCCATCTTGTGATGGTAACCTCTGGTTATGAGTTCCCCTTCGTGTCGGCCTACCTTTGTGTTTTGGATCTGAGTTCGCCTTTGTGTCAGAATTTCTTTTGAAAATCCATCTTGTGATGGTAACCTCTGGTTATGAGTCCGCCTATGTGTCGGCCTACCTTTGTGTTTTGGATCTGAGCCCGCATTTGTGTCGGCATTTCTTTTGAAAATTCATCTTGTGATGGTAACCTCTGGTTATAAGTCCGCCTTCGTGTCGGCCTACCTTTGTGTTTTGGATCTGAGTCCGCCTTCGTGTCGACATTGCTTTTGAAAATCCATCTTGTGATGGTAACCTCTGGTTATAAGTCCGCCTTCGTGTCGGCCTACCTTTGTGTTTTGGATCTGAGTCCTCCTTTGTGTCGACATTCCTTTTGAAAATCCATCTTGTGATGGTAACCTCTAGTTATGAGTCTGCCTTCGTGTCGTCATACCTTTGTGTTTTGGATCTGAGTCCGCCTTCATGTCGGCATTTCTTTTTAAAATCCATCTTGTGATGGTAACCTCTGGTTATGAGTCCGTCTTCGTGTTAGCCTACCTTTATGTTTTGGATCTGAGTCCGCCTTCGTGTCGGCATTCCTTTTGAAAATTCATTTTGTGATGGTAACCTCTGGTTATGAGTCCGCCTTCGTGTCGGCCTACCTTTGTGTTTAAGATCTGAGTCCGCCTTCGTGTCGGAATTTCTTTTGAAAATCCATCTTGTGATGGTAACTCTGGTTATGAGGCCCCCTTCATGTCGGCCTACCTTTGTGTTTTGGATCTGACCCCGCATTTGTGTCGGCATTCCTTTTGAAAATCCATCTTGTGATGGTAACCTCTGGTTATGAGTTCGCCTTCGTGTCGGCCTACCTTTGTGTTTTGGATCTGAGTCCGCCTTTGTGCCAGAATTTCTTTTGAAAATCCATCTTGTGATGGTAACCTCTGGTTATGAGTCCGCCTATGTGTCGACCTACCTTTGTGTTTTGGATCTGAGCCCGTATTTGTGTCGGCATTTCTTTTGAAAATCCATCTTGTGATGGTAACCTCTGATTATGAGTCCGCCTTCGTGTCGGCCTACCTTTGTGTTTTAGATCTGAGTCCGCCTTCGTGTCGGAATTTCTTTTGAAAATCCATCTTGTGATGGTAACCTCTGGTTATGAGTCCGCCTTCGTGTCGGCCTACCTTTGTGTTTTGGATCTGAGCCCGCATTTGTGTCGGAATTTCTTTTGAAAATCCATCTTGTGATGGTAACCTCTGGTTATGAGTTCGCCTTCGTGTCGGCCTACCTTTGTGTTTTAGATCTGAGTCCGCCTTCGTGTCGGAATTTCTTTTGAAAATCCATCTTGCGATGGTAACCTCTGGTTATAAGTCCGCCTTCGTGTCGTCCTACCTTTGTGTTTTGGATCTGAGCCCGCATTTGTGTCGGCATTCCTTTTGAAAATCCATCTTGTGATGGTAACCTCTAGTTATAAGTCCGCCTTCGTGTCGGCCTACCTTTTTGTTTTGGATCTGAGTCCGCCTTCGTGTCGACATTCCTTTTGAAAATCCATCTTGGGATGGTAACCTTTAGTTATGAGTTCGCCTTCGTGTCGTCATACCTTTGTGTTTTGGATCTGAGTCCGCCTTCGTGTCGGCATTTCTTTTTAAAATCCATCTTGTGATGGTAACCTCTGGTTATGAGTCCGTCTTCTTGTCTGCCTACCTTTATGTTTTGGATCTGAGTCCGCCTTTGTGTCGGCATTCCTTTTGAAAATTCATTTTGTGATGGTAACCTCTGGTTATGAGTCCGCCTTCGTGTCGGCCTACCTTTATGTTTAAGATCTGAGTCCGCCTTCGTGTCGGAATTTCTTTTGAAAATCCATCTTGTGATGGTAACTCTGGTTATGAGTCCCCCTTCATGTCAGCCTACCTTTATGTTTTGGATCTGAGCCCGCATTTGTGTCGGCATTCCCTTTTAAAATCCATCTTGTGATGGTAACCTCTGGTTATGAGTTCGCCTTCGTGTCGGCCTACCTTTGTGTTTTAGATCTGAGTCCGCCTGCGTGTCGGCATTCCTTTTGAAAATCCATCTTGTGATGGTAACCTTTGGTTATAAGTCCGCCTTCGTGTCGGCCTACCTTTGTGTTTTGGATCTGAGTCCGCCTTCGTGTCGACATTGCTTTTGAAAATCCATCTTGTGATGGTAACCTCTGGTTATAAGTCCGCCTTCGTGTCGGCCTACCTTTGTGTTTTGGATCTGAGCCCGCATTTGTGTCGGAATTTCTGTTGAAAATCCATCTTGTGATGGTAACCTCTAGTTATGAGTACGCCTTCGTGTCGGCCTACCTTTGTGTTTTAGATCTGAGTCCGCCTTCGTGTCGGAATTTCTTTTGAAAATCCATCTTGTGATGGTAACTCTGGTTATGAGTCCCCCTTCATGTCGGCCTACCTTTGTGTTTTGGATCTGAGCCCGCATTTGTGTCGGCATTCCTTTTTAAAATCCATCTTGTGATGGTAACCTCTGGTTATGAGTTCGCCTTCGTGTCGGCCTACCTTTGTGTTTTGGATCTGAGTCCGCCTTTGTGTAAGAATTTCTTTTGAAAATCCATCTTGTGATGGTAACCTCTGGTTATGAGTCCGCCTATGTGTCGGCCTACCTTTGTGTTTTGGATCTGAGCCCGCATTTGTGTCGGCATTTCTTTTGAAAATCCATCTTGTGATGGTAACCTCTGGTTATAAGTCCGCCTTCGTGTCGGCCTACCTTTGTGTTTTGGATCTGAGCCCGCATTTGTGTCGGAATTTCTTTTGAAAATCCATCTTGTGATGGTAACCTCTGGTTATGAGTCCGCCTTCGTGTCGGCCTACCTTTGTGTTTTAGATCTGAGTCCGCCTTCGTGTCGCAATTTCTTTTGAAAATCCATCTTGTGATGGTAACTCTGGTTATGAGTCCCCCTTCGTGTCGGCCTACCTTTGTGTTTTGGATCTGACCCCGCATTTGTGTCGGCATTCCTTTTTAAAATCCATCTTGTGATGGTAACCTCTGGTTATGAGTTCGCCTTCGTGTCGGCCTACCTTTGTGTTTTGGATCTGAGTCCGCCTTCGTGTCGGCATTCCTTTTGAAAATTCATTTTGTGATGGTAACCTCTGGTTATGAGTCCGCCTTCGTGTCGGCCTACCTTTGTGTTTAAGATCTGAGTCCGCCTTCGTGTCGGAATTTCTTTTGAAAATCCATCTTGTGATGGTAACTCTGGTTATGAGTCCCCCTTCATGTCGGCCTACCTATGTGTTTTGGATCTGAGCCCGCATTTGTGTCGGCATTCCTTTTTAAAATCCATCTTGTGATGGTAACCTCTGGTTATGAGTTCGCCTTCGTGTCGGCCTACCTTTGTGTTTTGGATCTGAGTCCGCCTTTGTGTCAGAATTTCTTTTGAAAATCCATCTTGTGATGGTAACCTCTGGTTATGAGTCCGCCTTCGTGTCGGCCTACCTTTGTGTTTTGGATCTGAGCCCGCATTTGTGTCGGAATTTCTTTTGAAAATCCATCTTGTGATGGTAACCTCTGGTTATGAGTCTGCCTTCGTGTCGGCCTAGCTTTGTGTTTTAGATCTGAGTCCGCCTTCGTGTCGGAATTTCTTTTGAAAATCCATCTTGCGATGGTAACCTCTGGTTATAAGTCCGCGTTCGTGTCGGCCTACCTTTGTGTTTTGGATCTGAGCCCGCATTTGTGTCGGCATTCCTTTTGAAAATCCATCTTGTGATGGTAACCTCTAGTTATAAGTCCGCCTTCGTGTCGGCCTACCTTTTTGTTTTGGATCTGAGTCCGCTTTCGTGTCGACATTCCTTTTGAAAATCCATCTTGGGATGGTAACCTTTAGTTATAAGTCCGCCTTCGTGTCGTCATACCTTTGTGTTTTGGATCTGAGTCCGCCTTCGGGTCGGCATTTCTTTTTAAAATCCATCTTGTGATGGTAACCTCTGGTTATGAGTCCGTCTTCGTGTCTGCCTACCTTTACGTTTTGGATCTGAGTCCGCCTTTGTGTCGGCATTCCTTTTGAAAATTCATTTTGTGATGGTAACCTCTGGTTATGAGTCCGCCTTCGTGTCGGCCTACCTTTGTGTTTAAGATCTAAGTCCACCTTCGTGTCGGAATTTCTTTTGAAAATCCATCTTGTGATGGTAACTCAGGTTATGAGTCCCCCTACATGTCGGCCTACCTTTATGTTTTGGATCTGAGC
Organism: Lathyrus tuberosus; assembly: GCA_022829125.1. Taxonomy (NCBI): domain Eukaryota; kingdom Viridiplantae; phylum Streptophyta; class Magnoliopsida; order Fabales; family Fabaceae; genus Lathyrus; species Lathyrus tuberosus. Next base: position 18,619,621 of record JALAZF010000061.1, on the reverse strand, counting down.
CCGCATTTGTGTCGGCATTCCCTTTTAAAATCCATCTTGTGATGGTAACCTCTGGTTATGAGTTCGCCTTCGTGTCGGCCTACCTTTGTGTTTTAGATCTGAGTCCGCCTGCGTGTCGGTATTCCTTTTGAAAATCCATCTTGTGATGGTAACCTCTGGTTATAAGTCCGCCTTCGTGTCGGCCTACCTTTGTGTTTTGGATCTGAGTCCGCCTTCGTGTCGACATTGCTTTTGAAAATCCATCTTGTGATGCTAACCTCTGGTTATAAGTCCGCCTTCGTGTCGGCCTACCTTTGTGTTTTGGATCTGAGCCCGCATTTGTGTCGGAATTTCTTTTGAAAATCCATCTTGTGATGGTAACCTCTGGTTATGAGTCCGCCTTCGTGTCGGCCTACCTTTGTGTTTTAGATCTGAGTCCGCCTTCGTGTCGGAATTTCTTTTGAAAATCCATCTTGTGATGGTAACTCTGGTTATGAGTCCCCCTTCATGTCGGCCTACCTTTGTGTTTTGGATCTGAGCCCGCATTTGTGTCGGCATTCCTTTTTAAAATCCATCTTGTGATGGTAACCTCTGGTTATGAGTTCGCCTTCGTGTCGGCCTACCTTTGTGTTTTGGATCTGAGTCCGCCTTTGTGTCAGAATTTCTTTTGAAAATCCATCTTGTGATGGTAACCTCTGGTTATGAGTCCGCCTATGTGTCGGCCTACCTTTGTGTTTTGGATCTGAGCCCGCATTTGTGTCGGCATTTCTTTTGAAAATCCATCTTGTGATGGTAACCTCTGGTTATAAGTCCGCCTTCGTTTCGGCCTACCTTTGTGTTTTGGATCTGAGTCCGCCTTCGTGTCGACATAGCTTTTGAAAATCCATCTTGTGATGGTAACCTCTGGTTATAAGTCCGCCTTCGTGTTGGCCTACCTTTGTGTTTTGGATCTGAGTCCTCCTTCGTGTCGACATTCCTTTTGAAAATCCATCTTGTGATGGTAACCTCTAGTTATGAGTCTGTCTTCGTGTCGTCATACCTTTGTGTTTTGGATCTGAGTCCGCCTTCGTGTCGGCATTTCTTTTTAAAATCCATCTTGTGATGGTAACCTCTGGTTATGAGTCCGTCTTCGTGTCAGCCTACCTTTATGTTTTGGATCTGAGTCCGCCTTCGTGTCGGCATTCCTTTTGAAAATTCATTTTGTGATGGTAACCTCTGGTTATGAGTCCGCCTTCGTGTCGGGCTACCTTTGTCTTTAAGATCTGAGTCCGCCTTCGTGTCAGAATTTCTTTTGAAAATCCATCTTGTGATGGTAACTCTGGTTATGAGTCCCCCTTCATGTCGGCCTACCTTTGTGTTTTGGATCTGAGCCCGCATTTGTGTCGGCATTCCTTTTTAAAATCCATCTTGTGATGGTAACCTCTGGTTATGAGTTCGCCTTCGTGTCGGCCTACCTTTGTGTTTTGGTTCTGAGTCCGCCTTTGTGTCAGAATTTCTTTTGAAAATCCATCTTGTGATGGTAACCTCTGGTTATAAGTCCGCCTATGTGTCGGCCTACCTTTGTGTTTTGGATCTGAGCCCGCATTTGTGTCGGCATTTCTTTTGAAAATCCATCTTGTGATGGTAACCTCTGATTATGAGTTCGCCTTCGTGTCGGCCTACCTTTGTGTTTTAGATCTGAGTCAGCCTTCGTGTCGGAATTTCTTTTGAAAATCCATCTTGTGATGGTAACCTCTGGTTATGAGTCCGCCTTCGTGTCGGCCTACCTTTGTGTTTTGGATCTGAGCCCGCATTTGTGTCGGAATTTCATTTGAAAATCCATCTTGTGATGATAACCTCTGGTTATGTGTCCGCCTTCGTGTCGGCCTACCTTTGTGTTTTAGATCTGAGTCCGCCTTCGTGTCGGAATTTCTTTTGAAAATCCATCTTGCGATGGTAACCTCTGGTTATAAGTTCGCCTTCGTGTCGGCCTACCTTTGTGTTTTGGATCTGAGCCCGCATTTGTGTCGGAATTTCTTTTGAAAATCCATCTTGTGATGATAACCTCTGGTTATGAGTCCGCCTTCGTGTCGGCCTACCTTTGTGTTTAAGATCTGAGTCCGCCTTCGTGTCGGAATTTCTTTTGAAAATCCATCTTGTGATGGTAACTCTGGTTATGAGTCCCCCTTCATGTCGGCCTACCTTTGTGTTTTGGATCTGAGCCCGCATTTGTGTCGGCATTCCTTTTTAAAATCTATCTTGTGATGGTAACCTCTGGTTATGAGTTCGCCTTCGTGTCGGCCTACCTTTGTGTTTTGGATCTGAGTCCGCCTTTGTGTCAGAATTTCTTTTGAAAATCCATCTTGTGATGGTAACCTCTGGTTATGAGTCCGCCTTCGTGTTGGCCTACCTTTGTATTTTGGATCTGAGCCCGCATTTGTGTCGGAATTTCTTTTGAAAATCCATCTTGTGATGGTAACCTCTGGTTATGAGTCTGCCTTCGTGTCGGCCTACCTTTGTGTTTTAGATCTGAGTCCGCCTTCGTGTCGGAATTTCTTTTGAAAATCCATCTTGCGATGGTAACCTCTGGTTATAAGTCCGCCTTCGTGTCGGCCTACCTTTGTGTTTTGGATCTGAGCCCGCATTTGTGTCGGCATTCCTTTTGAAAATCCATCTTGTGATGGTAACCTCTAGTTATAAGTCCGCCTTCGTGTCGGCCTACCTTTTTGTTTTGGATCTGAGTCCGCTTTCGTGTCGACATTCCTTTTGAAAATCCATCTTGGGATGGTAACCTTTAGTAATGAGTCCGCCTTCGTGTCGTCATACCTTTGTATTTTGGATCTGAGTCCGCCTTCGTGTCGCCATTTCTTTTTAAAATCCATCTTGTGATGGTAACCTCTGGTTATGAGTCCGTCATCGTGTCTGCCTACCTTTATGTTTTGGATCTGAGTCCGCCTTTGTGTCGGCATTCCTTTTGAAAATTCATTTTGTGATGGTAACCTCTGGTTATGAGTCCGCCTTCGTGTCGGCCTACCTTTGTGTTTAAGATCTAAGTCCGCCTTCGTGTCGGAATTTCTTTTGAAAATCCATCTTGTGATGGTAACTCTGGTTATGAGTCCCCCTTCATGTCGGCCTACCTTTATGTTTTGGATCTGAGCCCGCATTTGTGTCGACATTCCCTTTTAAAATCTATCTTGTGATGGTAACCTCTGGTTATGAGTTCGCCTTCGTGTCGGCCTACCTTTGTGTTTTAGATCTGAGTCTGCCTGCGTGTCGGCATTCCTTTTGAATATCCATCTTGTGATGGTAACCTCTGGTTATAAGTACGCCTTCGTGTCGGCGTACCTTTGTGTTTTGGATCTGAGTCCGCCTTCGTGTCGACATTGCTTTTGAAAATCCATCTTGTGATGGTAACCTCTGGTTATAAGTCAGCCTTCGTGTCGGCCTACCTTTGTGTTTTGGATCTGAGCCCGCATTTGTGTCGGAATTTCTTTTGAAAATCCATCTTGTGATGGTAACCTCTGGTTATGAGTCCGCCTTCGTGTCGGCCTACCTTTGTGTTTTAGATCTGAGTCCGCCTTCGTGTCGGAATTTCTTTTGAAAATCCATCTTGTGATGGTAACTCTGGTTATGAGTCCCCCTTTATGTCGGCCTACCTTTGTGTTTTGGATCTGAGCCCGCATTTGTGTCGGCATTCCTTTTTAAAATCCATCTTGTGATGGTAACCTCTGGTTATGAGTTCGCCTTCGTGTCGGCCTACCTTTGTGTTTTGGATCTGAGTCCGCCTTTGTGTCAGAATTTCTTTTGAAAATCCATCTTGTGATGGTAACCTCTGGTTATGAGTCCGCCTATGTGTCGGCCTACCTTTGTGTTTTGGATCTGAGCCCGCATTTGAGTCGGCATTTCTTTTGAAAATCCATCTTGTGATGGTAACCTCTGGTTATAAGTCCGCCTTCGTGTCGGCCTACCTTTGTGTTTTGGATCTGAGTCCGCCTTCGTGTCGACATTGCTTTTGAAAATCCATCTTGTGATGGTAACCTCTGGTTATAAGTCCGCCTTCGTGTTGGCCTACCTTTGTGTTTTGGATCTGAGTCCTCCTTCGTGTCGACATTCCTTTTGAAAATCCATCTTGTGATGGTAACCTCTAGTTATGAGTCTGCCTTCGTGTCGTCATACCTTTGTGTTTTGGATCTGAGTCCGCCTTCGTGTCGGCATTTCTTTTTAAAATCCATCTTGTGATGGTAACCTCTGGTTATGAGTCCGTCTTCGTGTCAGCCTACCTTTATGTTTTGGATCTGAGTCCGCCTTCGTGTCGGCATTCCTTTTGAAAATTCATTTTGTGATGGTAACCTCTGGTTATGAGTCCGCCTTCGTGTCGGCCTACCTTTGTGTTTAAGATCTGAGTCCGCCTTCGTGTCAGAATTTCTTTTGAAAATCCATATTGTGATGGTAACTCTGGTTATGAGCCCCCCTTCATGTCGGCCTACCTTTGTGTTTTGGATCTGAGCCCGCATTTGTGTCGGCATTCCTTTTTAAAATCCCTCTTGTGATGGTAACCTCTGGTTATGAGTTCGCCTTCGTGTCGGCCTACCTTTGTGTTTTGGTTCTGAGTCCGCCTTTGTGTCAGAATTTCTTTTGAAAATCCATCTTGTGATGGTAACCTCTGGTTATGAGTCCGCCTATGTGTCGGCCTACCTTTGTGTTTGGGATCTGAGCCCACATTTGCGTCGGCATTTCTTTTGAAAATCCATCTTGTGATGGTAACCTCTGATTATGAGTTCGCCTTCGTGTCGGCCTACCTTTGTGTTTTAGATCTGAGTCAGCCTTCGTGTCGGAATTTCTTTTGAAAATCCATCTTGTGATGGTAACCTCTGGTTATGAGTCCGCCTTCGTGTCGGCCTACCTTTGTGTTTTGGATCTGAGCCCGCATTTGTGTCGGAATTTCTTTTGAAAATCCATCTTGTGATGATAACCTCTGGTTATGAGTCCGCCTTCGTGTCGGCCTACCTTTGTGTTTTAGATCTGAGTCCGCCTTCGTGTCGGAATTTCTTTTGAAAATCCATCTTGCGATGGTAACCTCTGGTTATAAGTCCGCCTTCGTGTCGGCCTACCTTTGTGTTTTGGATCTGAGCCCGCATTTGTGTCGGAATTTCTTTTGAAAATCCATCTTGTGATGATAACCTCTGGTTATGAGTCCGCCTTCGTGTCGGCCTACCTTTGTGTTTAAGATCTGAGTCCGCCTTCGTGTCGGAATTTCTTTTGAAAATCCATCTTGTGATGGTAACTCTGGTTATGAGTCCCCCTTCATGTCGGCCTACCTTTGTGTTTTGGATCTGAGCCCGCATTTGTGTCGGCATTCCTTTTTAAAATCCATCTTGTGATGGTAACCTCTGGTTATGAGTTCGCCTTCGTGTCGGCCTACCTTTGTGTTTTGGATCTGAGTCCGCCTTTGTGTCAGAATTTCTTTTGAAAATCCATCTTGTGATGGTAACCTCTGGTTATGAGTCCGCCTTCGTGTCGGCCTACCTTTGTGTTTTGGATCTGAGCCCGCATTTGTGTCGGAATTTCTTTTGAAAATCCATCTTGTGATGGTAACCTCTGGTTATGAGTCTGCCTTCGTGTCGGCCTACCTTTGTGTTTTAGATCTGAGTCCGCCTTCGTGTCGGAATTTCTTTTGAAAATCCATCTTGCGATGGTAACCTCTGGTTATAAGTCCGCCTTCGTGTCGGCCTACCTTTGTGTTTTGGATCTGAGCCCGCATTTGTGTCGGCATTCCTTTTGAAAATCCATCTTGTGATGGTAACCTCTAGTTATAAGTCCGCCTTCGTGTCGGCCTACCTTTTTGTTTTGGATCTGAGTCCGCCTTCGTGTCGACATTCCTTTTGAAAATCCATCTTGGGATGGTAACCTTTAGTTATGAGTCCGCCTTCGTGTCGTCATACCTTTGTGTTTTGGATCTGAGTCCGCCTTCGTGTCGGCATTTCTTTTTAAAATCCATCTTGTGATGGTAACCTCTGGTTATGAGTCCGTCTTCGTGTCTGCCTACCTTTATGTTTTGGATCTGAGTCCGCCTTTGTGTCGGCATTCCTTTTGAAAATTCATTTTGTGATGGTAACCTCTGGTTATGAGTCTGCCTTCGTGTCGGCCTACCTTTGTGTTTAAGATCTGAGTCCGCCTTCGTGTCGACATTGCTTTTGAAAATCCATCTTGTGATGGTAACCTCTGGTTATAAGTCCGCCTTCGTGTTGGCCTACCTTTGTGTTTTGGATCTGAGTCCTCCTTCGTGTCGACATTCCTTTTGAAAATCCATCTTGTGATGGTAACCTCTAGTTATGAGTCTGCCTTCGTGTCGTCATACCTTTGTGTTTTGGATCTGAGTCTGCCTTCGTGTCGGCATTTCTTTTTAAAATCCATCTTGTGATGGTAACCTCTGGTTATGAGTCCGTCTTCGTGTCAGCCTACCTTTATGTTTTGGATCTGAGTCCGCCTTCGTGTCGGCATTCCTTTTGAAAATTCATTTTGTGATGGTAACCTCTGGTTATGAGTCCGCCTTCGTGTCGGCCTACCTTTGTGTTTAAGATCTGAGTCCGCCTACGTGTCAGAATTTCTTTTGAAAATCCATCTTGTGATGGTAACTCTGGTTATGAGTCCCCCTTCATGTCGGCCTACCTTTGTGTTTTGGATCTGAGCCCGCATTTGTGTCGGCATTCCTTTTTAAAATCCATCTTGTGATGGTAACCTCTGGTTATGAGTCCGCCTATGTGTCGGCCTACCTTTGTGTTTTGGATCTGAGCCCGCATTTGTGTCAGAATTTCTTTTGAAAATCCATCTTGTGATGGTAACCTCTGGTTATGAGTCCGCCTATGTGTCGGCCTACCTTTGTGTTTGGGATCTGAGCCCGCATTTGTGTCGGCATTTCTTTTGAAAATCCATCTTGTGATGGTAACCTCTGATTATGAGTTCGCCTTCGTGTCGGCCTACCTTTGTGTTTTAGATCTGAGTCAGCCTTCGTGTCGGAATTTCTTTTGAAAATCCATCTTGTGATGATAACCTCTGGTTATGAGTCCGCCTTCGTGTCGGCCTACCTTTGTGTTTTAGATCTGAGTCCGCCTTCGTGTCGGAATTTCTTTTGAAAATCCATCTTGCGATGGTAACCTCTGGTTATAAGTCCGCCTTCGTGTCGGCCTACCTTTGTGTTTTGGATCTGAGCCCGCATTTGTGTCGGAATTTCTTTTGAAAATCCATCTTGTGATGATAACCTCTGGTTATGAGTCCGCCTTCGTGTCGGCCTACCTTTGTGTTTAAGATCTGAGTCCGCCTTCGTGTCGGAATTTCTTTTGAAAATCCATCTTGTGATGGTAACTCTGGTTATGAGTCCCCCTTCATGTCGGCCTACCTTTGTGTTTTGGATCTGAGCCCGCATTTGTGTCGGCATTCCTTTTTAAAATCCATCTTGTGATGGTAACCTCTGGTTATGAGTTCGCCTTCGTGTCGGCCTACCTTTGTGTTTTGGATCTGAGTCCGCCTTTGTGTCAGAATTTCTTTTGAAAATCCATCTTGTGATGGTAACCTCTGGTTATGAGTCCGCCTTCGTGTCGGCCTACCTTTGTGTTTTGGATCTGAGCCCGCATTTGTGTCGGAATTTCTTTTGAAAATCCATCTTGTGATGGTAACCTCTGGTTATGAGTCTGCCTTCGTGTCGGCCTACCTTTGTGTTTTAGATCTGAGTCCGCCTTCGTGTCGGAATTTCTTTTGAAAATCCATCTTGCGATGGTAACCTCTGGTTATAAGTCCGCCTTCGTGTCGGCCTACCTTTGTGTTTTGGATCTGAGCCCGCATTTGTGTCGGCATTCCTTTTGAAAATCCATCTTGTGATGGTAACCTCTAGTTATAAGTCCGCCTTCGTGTCGGCCTACCTTTTTGTTTTGGATCTGAGTCCGCCTTCGTGTCGACATTCCTTTTGAAAATCCATCTTGGGATGGTAACCTTTAGTTATGAGTCCGCCTTCGTGTCGTCATACCTTTGTGTTTTGGATCTGAGTCCGCCTTCGTGTCGGCATTTCTTTTTAAAATCCATCTTGTGATGGTAACCTCTGGTTATGAGTCCGTCTTCGTGTCTGCCTACCTTTATGTTTTGGATCTGAGTCCGCCTTTGTGTCGGCATTCCTTTTGAAAATTCATTTTGTGATGGTAACCTCTGGTTATGAGTCTGCCTTCGTGTCGGCCTACCTTTGTGTTTAAGATCTGAGTCCGCCTTCGTGTCGACATTGCTTTTGAAAATCCATCTTGTGATGGTAACCTCTGGTTATAAGTCCGCCTTCGTGTTGGCCTACCTTTGTGTTTTGGATCTGAGTCCTCCTTCGTGTCGACATTCCTTTTGAAAATCCATCTTGTGATGGTAACCTCTAGTTATGAGTCTGCCTTCGTGTCGTCATACCTTTGTGTTTTGGATCTGAGTCTGCCTTCGTGTCGGCATTTCTTTTTAAAATCCATCTTGTGATGGTAACCTCTGGTTATGAGTCCGTCTTCGTGTCAGCCTACCTTTATGTTTTGGATCTGAGTCCGCCTTCGTGTCGGCATTCCTTTTGAAAATTCATTTTGTGATGGTAACCTCCGGTTATGAGTCCGCCTTCGTGTCGGCCTACCTTTGTGTTTAAGATCTGAGTCCGCCTACGTGTCAGAATTTCTTTTGAAAATCCATCTTGTGATGGTAACTCTGGTTATGAGTCCCCCTTCATGTCGGCCTACCTTTGTGTTTTGGATCTGAGCCCGCATTTGTGTCGGCATTCCTTTTTAAAATCCATCTTGTGATGGTAACCTCTGGTTATGAGTCCGCCTATGTGTCGGCCTACCTTTGTGTTTTGGATCTGAGCCCGCATTTGTGTCAGAATTTCTTTTGAAAATCCATCTTGTGATGGTAACCTCTGGTTATGAGTCCGCCTATGTGTCGGCCTACCTTTGTGTTTGGGATCTGAGCCCGCATTTGTGTCGGCATTTCTTTTGAAAATCCATCTTGTGATGGTAACCTCTGATTATGAGTTCGCCTTCGTGTCGGCCTACCTTTGTGTTTTAGATCTGAGTCAGCCTTCGTGTCGGAATTTCTTTTGAAAATCCATCTTGTGATGGTAACCTCTGGTTATGAGTCCGCCTTCGTGTCGGCCTACCTTTGTGTTTTGGATCTGAGCCCGCATTTGTGTCGGAATTTCTTTTGAAAATCCATCTTGTGATGATAACCTCTGGTTATGAGTCCGCCTTCGTGTCGGCCTACCTTTGTGTTTTAGATCTGAGTCCGCCTTCGTGTCGGAATTTCTTTTGAAAATCCATCTTGCGATGGTAACCTCTGGTTATAAGTCCGCCTTCGTGTCGGCCTACCTTTGTGTTTTGGATCTGAGCCCGCATTTGTGTCGGAATTTCTTTTGAAAATCCATCTTGTGATGATAACCTCTGGTTATGAGTCCGCCTTCGTGTCGGCCTACCTTTGTGTTTAAGATCTAAGTCCGCCTTCGTGTCGGAATTTCTTTTGAAAATCCATCTTGTGATGGTAACTCTGGTTATGAGTCCCCCTTCATGTCGGCCTACCTTTGTGTTTTGGATCTGAGCCCGCATTTGTGTCGGCATTCCTTTTTAAAATCCATCTTGTGATGGTAACCTCTGGTTATGAGTTCGCCTTCGTGTCGGCCTACCTTTGTGTTTTGGATCTGAGTCCGCCTTTGTGTCAGAATTTCTTTTGAAAATTCATCTTGTGATGGTAACCTCTGGTTATGAGTCCGCCTTCGTGTCGCCCTACCTTTGTGTTTTGGATCTGAGCCCGCATTTGTGTCGGAATTTCTTTTGAAAATCCATCTTGTGATGGTAACCTCTGGTTATGAGTCTGCCTTCGTGTCGGCCTACCTTTGTGTTTTAGATCTGAGTCCGCCTTCGTGTCGGAATTTCTTTTGAAAATCCATCTTGCGATGGTAACCTCTGGTTATAAGTCCGCCTTCGTGTCGGCCTACCTTTGTGTTTTGGATCTAAGCCCGCATTTGTGTCGGCATTCCTTTTGAAAATCCATCTTGTGATGGTAACCTCTAGTTATAAGTCCGCCTTCATGTCGGCCTACCTTTTTGTTTTGGATCTGAGTCCGCCTTCGTGTCGACATTCCTTTTGAAAATCCATCTTGTGATGGTAACCTCTAGTTATGAGTCTGCCTTCGTGTCGTCATACCTTTGTGTTTTGGATCTGAGTCCGCCTTCGTGTCGGCATTTCTTTTTAAAATCCATCTTGTGATGGTAACCTCTGGTTATGAGTCCGTCTTCGTGTCAGCCTACCTTTATGTTTTGGATCTGAGTCCGCCTTCGTGTCGGCATTCCTTTTGAAAATTCATTTTGTGATGGTAACCTCTGGTTATGAGTCCGCCTTCGTGTCGGCCTACCTTTGTGTTTAAGATCTGAGTCCGCCTTCGTGTCGGAATTTCTTTTGAAAATCCATCTTGTGATGGTAACTCTGGTTATGAGTCCCCCTTCATGTCGGCCTACCTTTGTGTTTTGGATCTGAGCCCGCATTTATGTCGGCATTCCTTTTTAAAATCCATCTTGTGATGGTAACCTCTGGTTATGAGTTCGCCTTCGTGTCGGCCTACCTTTGTGTTTTGGTTCTGAGTCCGCCTTTGTGTCAGAATTTCTTTTGAAAATCCATCTTGTGATGGTAACCTCTGGTTATGAGTCCGCCTATGTGTCGGCCTACCTTTGTGTTTTGGATCTGAGCCCGCATTTGTGTCGGCATTTCTTTTGAAAATCCATCTTGTGATGGTAACCTCTGATTATGAGTTCGCCTTCGTGTCGGCCTACCTTTGTGTTTTAGATCTGAGTCAGCCTTCGTGTCGGAATTTCTTTTGAAAATCCATCTTGTGATGGTAACCTCTGGTTATGAGTCCGCCTTCGTGTCGGCCTACCTTTGTGTTTTGGATCTGAGCCCGCATTTGTGTCGAAATTTCTTTTGAAAATCCATCTTGTGATGATAACCTCTGGTTATGAGTCCGCCTTCGTGTCGGCCTACCTTTGTGTTTTAGATCTGAGTCCGCCTTCGTGTCGGAATTTCTTTTGAAAATCCATCTTGCGATAGTAACTCTGGTTATGAGTCCCCCTTCATGTCGGCCTACCTTTATGTTTTGGATCTGAGCCCGCATTTGTGTCGGCATTCCCTTTTAAAATCCATCTTGTGATGGTAACCTCTGGTTATGAGTTCGCCTTCGTGTCGGCCTACCTTTGTGTTTTAGATCTGAGTCCGCCTGCGTGTCGGCATTCCTTTTGAAAATCCATCTTGTGATGGTAACCTCTGGTTATAAGTCCGCCTTCGTGTCGGCCTACCTTTGTGTTTTGGATCTGAGTCCGCCTTCGTGTCGACATTGCTTTTGAAAATCCATCTTGTGATGGTAACCTCTGGTTATAAATCCGCCTTCGTGTCGGCCTACCTTTGTGTTTTGGATCTGAGCCCGCATTTGTGTCGTAATTTCTTTTGAAAATCCATCTTGTGATGGTAACCTCTGGTTATGAGTCCGCCTTCGTGTCGGCCTACCTTTGTGTTTTAGATCTGAGTCCGCCTTCGTGTCGGAATTTCTTTTGAAAATCCATCTTGTGATGGTAACTCTGGTTATGAGTCCCCCTTCATGTCGGCCTACCTTTATGTTTTGGATCTGAGCCCGCATTTGTGTCGGCATTCCTTTTTAAAATCCATCTTGTGATGGTAACCTCTGGTTATGAGTTCGCCTTCGTGTCGGCCTACCTTTGTGTTTTGGATCTGAGTCCGCCTTTGTGTCAGAATTTCTTTTGAAAATCCATCTTGTGATGGTAACCTCTGGTTATGAGTCCGCCTATGTGTCGGCCTACCTTTGTGTTTTGGATCTGAGCCCGCATTTGTGTCGGCATTTCTTTTGAAAATCCATCTTGTGATGGTAACCTCTGGTTATAAGTCCGCCTTCGTGTCGGCCTACCTTTGTGTTTTGGATCTTAGTCCGCCTTCGTGTCGACATTGCTTTTGAAAATCCATCTTGTGATGGTAACCTCTGGTTATAAGTCCGCCTTCGTGTTGGCCTACCTTTGTGTTTTGGATCTGAGTCCTCCTTCGTGTCGACATTCCTTTTGAAAATCCATCTTGTGATGGTAACCTCTAGTTATGAGTCTGCCTTCGTGTCGTCATACCTTTGTGTTTTGGATCTGAGTCCGCCTTCGTGTCGGCATTTCTTTTTAAAATCCATCTTGTGATGGTAACCTCTGGTTATGAGTCCGCCTATGTGTCGGCCTACCTTTGTGTTTTGGATCTGAGCCCGCATTTGTGTCGGCATTTCTTTTGAAAATCCATCTTGTGATGGTAACCTCTGATTATGAGTTCGCCTTCGTGTCGGCCTACCTTTGTGTTTTAGATCTGAGTCAGCCTTCGTGTCGGAATTTCTTTTGAAAATCCATCTTGTGATGGTAACCTCTGGTTATGAGTCCGCCTTCGTGTCGGCCTACCTTTGTGTTTTGGATCTGAGCCCGCATTTGTGTCTGAATTTCTTTTGAAAATCCATCTTGTGATGATAACCTCTGGTTATGAGTCCTCCTTCGTGTCGGCCTACCTTTGTGTTTTAGATCTGAGTCCGCCTTCGTGTCGGAATTTCTTTTGAAAATCCATCTTGCGATGGTAACTCTGGTTATGAGTCCCCCTTCATGTCGGCCTACCTTTATGTTTTGGATCTGAGCCCGCATTTGTGTCGGCATTCCCTTTTAAAATCCATCTTGTGATGGTAACCTCTGGTTATGAGTTCGCCTTCGTGTCAGCCTACCTTTGTGTTTTAGATCTGAGTCCGCCTGCGTGTCGGCATTCCTTTTGAAAATCCATCTTGTGATGGTAACCTCTGGTTATAAGTCCGCCTTCGTGTCGGCCTACCTTTGTGTTTTGGATCTGAGTCCGCCTTCGTGTCGACATTGCTTTTGAAAATCCATCTTGTGATGGTAACCTCTGGTTATAAGTCCGCCTTCGTGTCGGCCTACCTTTGTGTTTTGGATCTGAGCCCGCATTTGTGTCGGAATTTCTTTTGAAAATCCATCTTGTGATGGTAACCTCTGGTTATGAGTCCGCCTTCGTGTCGGCCTACCTTTGTGTTTTAGATCTGAGTCCGCCTTCGTGTCGGAATTTCTTTTGAAAATCCATCTTGTGATGGTAACTCTGGTTATGAGTCCCCCTTCATGTCGGCCTACCTTTATGTTTTGGATCTGAGCCCGCATTTGTGTCGGCATTCCTTTTTAAAATCCATCTTGTGATGGTAACCTCTGGTTATGAGTTCACCTTCGTGTCGGCCTACCTTTGTGTTTTGGATCTGAGTCCGCCTTTGTGTCAGAATTTCTTTTGAAAATCCATCTTGTGATGGTAACCTCTGGTTATGAGTCCGCCTATGTATCGGCCTACCTTTGTGTTTTGGATCTGAGCCCGCATTTGTGTCGGCATTTCTTTTGAAAATCCATCTTGTGAGGGTAACCTCTGGTTATAAGTCCGCCTTCGTGTCGGCCTACCTTTGTGTTTTGGATCTGAGTCCGCCTTCGTGTCGACATTGCTTTTGAAAATACATCTTGTGATGGTAACCTCTGGTTATAAGTCCGCCTTCGTGTCGGCCTACCTTTGTGTTTTGGATCTGAGTCCGCCTTCGTGTCGACATTGCTTTTGAAAATACATCTTGTGATGGTAACCTCTGGTTATGAGTCCGCCTTCGTGTCGGCCTACCTTTGTGTTTAAGATCTGAGTCCGCCTTCGTGTCGGAATTTCTTTTGAAAATCCATCTTGTGATGGTAACTCTGGTTATGAGCCCCCCTTCATGTCGGCCTACCTTTGTGTCTTGGATCTGAGCCCGCATTTGTGTCGGTATTCCTTTTTAAAATCCATCTTGTGATGGTAACCTCTGGTTATGAGTTCGCCTTCGTGTCGGCCTACCTTTGTGTTTTGGTTCTGAGTCCGCCTTTGTGTCAGAATTTCTTTTGAAAATCCATCTTGTGATGGTAACCTCTGGTTATGAGTCTGCCTATGTGTCGGCCTACCTTTGTGTTTTGGATCTGAGCCCGCATTTGTGTCGGCATTTCTTTTGAAAATCCATCTTGTGATGGTAACCTCTGATTATGAGTTCGCCTTCGTGTCGCCCTACCTTTGTGTTTTAGATCTGAGTCAGCCTTCGTGTTGGAATTTCTTTTGAAAATCCATCTTGTGATGGTAACCTCTGGTTATGAGTCCGCCTTCGTGTCGGCCTACCTTTGTGTTTTGGATCTGAGCCCGCATTTGTGTCGGAATTTCTTTTGAAAATCCATCTTGTGATGATAACCTCTGGTTATGAGTCCACCTTCGTGTCGGCCTACCTTTGTGTTTTAGATCTGAGTCCGCCTTCGTGTCGGAATTTCTTTTGAAAATCCATCTTGCGATGGTAACCTCTGGTTATAAGTTCGCCTTCGTGTCGGCCTACCTTTTTGTTTTGGATCTGAGTCCGCATTTGTGTCGGCATTCCTTTTGAAAATCCATCTTGTGATGGTAACCTCTAGTTATAAGTCCGCCTTCGTGTCGGCCTACCTTTTTGTTTTGGATCTGAGTCCGCCTTCGTGTCGACATTCCTTTTGAAAATCCATCTTGGGATGGTAACCTTTAGTTATGAGTCCGCCTTCGTGTCGTCATACCTTTGTGTTTTGGATCTGAGTCCGCCTTCGTGTCGGCATTTCTTTTTAAAATCCATCTTGTGATGGTAACCTCTGGTTATGAGTCCGTCTTCGTGTCTGCCTACCTTTATGTTTTGGATCTGAGTCCGCCTTTGTGTCGGCATTCCTTTTGAAAATTCATTTTGTGATGGTAACCTCTGGTTATGAGTCCGCCTTCGTGTCGGCCTACCTTTGTGTTTAAGATCTGAGTCCGCCTTCGTGTCGGAATTTCTTTTGCAAATCCATCTTGTGATGGTAACTCTGGTTATGAGTCCCCCTTCATGTCGGCCTTCCTTTAGGTTTTGGATCTGAGCCCGCATTTGTGTCGGCATTCCCTTTTAAAATCCATCTTGTGATGGTAACCTCTGGTTATGAGTTCGCCTTCGTGTCGGCCTACCTTTGTGTTTTAGATCTGAGTCCGCCTGCGTGTCAGAATTTCTTTTTAAAATCCATCTTGTGATGGTAACCTCTGGTTATAAGTCCGCCTTCGTGTCGGCCTACCTTTGTGTTTTGGATCTGAGTCCGCCTTCGTGTCGACATTGCTTTTGAAAATCCATCTTGTGATGGTAACCTCTGGTTATAAGTCCGCCTTCGTGTCGGCCTACCTTTGTGTTTTGGATCTGAGCCCGCATTTGTGTCGGAATTTCTTTTGAAAATCCAACTTGTGATGGTAACCTCTGGTTATGAGTCCGCCTTCGTGTCGGCCTACCTTTGTGTTTTAGATCTCAGTCCGCCTTCGTGTCGGAATTTCTTTTGAAAATCCATCTTGTGATGGTAACTCTGGTTATGAGTCCCCCTTCATGTCGGCCTACCTTTGTGTTTTGGATCTGAGCCCGCATTTGTGTCGGCATTCCTTTTTAAAATCCATCTTGTGATGGTAACCTCTGGTTATGAGTTCGCCTTCGTGTCGGCCTACCTTTGTGTTTTGGATCTGAGTCCGCCTTTGTGTCAGAATTTCTTTTGAAAATCCATCTTGTGATGGTAACCTCTGGTTATGAGTCCGCCTATGTGTCGGCCTACCTTTGTGTTTTGGATCTGAGCCCGCATTTGTGTCGGCATTTCTTTTGAAAATCCATCTTGTGATGGTAACCTCTGGTTATAAGTCCGCCTTCGTGTCGGCCTACCTTTGTGTTTTGGATCTGAGTCCGCCTTCGTGTCGACATTGCTTTTGAAAATCCATCTTGTGATGGTAACCTCTGGTTATAAGTCCGCCTTCGTGTTGGCCTACCTTTGTGTTTTGGATCAGAGTCCTCCTTCGTGTCGACATTCCTTTTGAAAATCCATCTTGTGATGGTAACCTCTAGTTATGAGTCTGCCTTCGTGTCGTCATACCTTTGTGTTTTGGATCTGAGTCCGCCTTCGTGTCGACATTGCTTTTGAAAATACATCTTGTGATGGTAACCTCTGGTTATAAGTCCGCCTTCGTGTCGGCCTACCTTTGTGTTTTGGATCTGAGTCCGCCTTCGTGTCGACATTGCTTTTGAAAATACATCTTGTGATGGTAACCTCTGGTTATGAGTCCGCCTTCGTGTCGGCCTACCTTTGTGTTTAAGATCTGAGTCCGCCTTCGTGTCGGAATTTCTTTTGAAAATCCATCTTGTGATGGTAACTCTGGTTATGAGCCCCCCTTCATGTCGGCCTACCTTTGTGTCTTGGATCTGAGCCCGCATTTGTGTCGGTATTCCTTTTTAAAATCCATCTTGTGATGGTAACCTCTGGTTATGAGTTCGCCTTCGTGTCGGCCTACCTTTGTGTTTTGGTTCTGAGTCCGCCTTTGTGTCAGAATTTCTTTTGAAAATCCATCTTGTGATGGTAACCTCTGGTTATGAGTCTGCCTATGTGTCGGCCTACCTTTGTGTTTTGGATCTGAGCCCGCATTTGTGTCGGCATTTCTTTTGAAAATCCATCTTGTGATGGTAACCTCTGATTATGAGTTCGCCTTCGTGTCGGCCTACCTTTGTGTTTTAGATCTGAGTCAGCCTTCGTGTTGGAATTTCTTTTGAAAATCCATCTTGTGATGGTAACCTCTGGTTATGAGTCCGCCTTCGTGTCGGCCTACCTTTGTGTTTTGGATCTGAGCCCGCATTTGTGTCGGAATTTCTTTTGAAAATCCATCTTGTGATGATAACCTCTGGTTATGAGTCCACCTTCGTGTCGGCCTACCTTTGTGTTTTAGATCTGAGTCCGCCTTCGTGTCGGAATTTCTTTTGAAAATCCATCTTGCGATGGTAACCTCTGGTTATAAGTTCGCCTTCGTGTCGGCCTACCTTTTTGTTTTGGATCTGAGTCCGCATTTGTGTCGGCATTCCTTTTGAAAATCCATCTTGTGATGGTAACCTCTAGTTATAAGTCCGCCTTCGTGTCGGCCTACCTTTTTGTTTTGGATCTGAGTCCGCCTTCGTGTCGACATTCCTTTTGAAAATCCATCTTGGGATGGTAACCTTTAGTTATGAGTCCGCCTTCGTGTCGTCATACCTTTGTGTTTTGGATCTGAGTCCGCCTTCGTGTCGGCATTTCTTTTTAAAATCCATCTTGTGATGGTAACCTCTGGTTATGAGTCCGTCTTCGTGTCTGCCTACCTTTATGTTTTGGATCTGAGTCCGCCTTTGTGTCGGCATTCCTTTTGAAAATTCATTTTGTGATGGTAACCTCTGGTTATGAGTCCGCCTTCGTGTCGGCCTACCTTTGTGTTTAAGATCTGAGTCCGCCTTCGTGTCGGAATTTCTTTTGCAAATCCATCTTGTGATGGTAACTCTGGTTATGAGTCCCCCTTCATGTCGGCCTTCCTTTAGGTTTTGGATCTGAGCCCGCATTTGTGTCGGCATTCCCTTTTAAAATCCATCTTGTGATGGTAACCTCTGGTTATGAGTTCGCCTTCGTGTCGGCCTACCTTTGTGTTTTAGATCTGAGTCCGCCTGCGTGTCAGAATTTCTTTTTAAAATCCATCTTGTGATGGTAACCTCTGGTTATAAGTCCGCCTTCGTGTCGGCCTACCTTTGTGTTTTGGATCTGAGTCCGCCTTCGTGTCGACATTGCTTTTGAAAATCCATCTTGTGATGGTAACCTCTGGTTATAAGTCCGCCTTCGTGTCGGCCTACCTTTGTGTTTTGGATCTGAGCCCGCATTTGTGTCGGAATTTCTTTTGAAAATCCAACTTGTGATGGTAACCTCTGGTTATGAGTCCGCCTTCGTGTCGGCCTACCTTTGTGTTTTAGATCTCAGTCCGCCTTCGTGTCGGAATTTCTTTTGAAAATCCATCTTGTGATGGTAACTCTGGTTATGAGTCCCCCTTCATGTCGGCCTACCTTTGTGTTTTGGATCTGAGCCCGCATTTGTGTCGGCATTCCTTTTTAAAATCCATCTTGTGATGGTAACCTCTGGTTATGAGTTCGCCTTCGTGTCGGCCTACCTTTGTGTTTTGGATCTGAGTCCGCCTTTGTGTCAGAATTTCTTTTGAAAATCCATCTTGTGATGGTAACCTCTGGTTATGAGTCCGCCTATGTGTCGGCCTACCTTTGTGTTTTGGATCTGAGCCCGCATTTGTGTCGGCATTTCTTTTGAAAATCCATCTTGTGATGGTAACCTCTGGTTATAAGTCCGCCTTCGTGTCGGCCTACCTTTGTGTTTTGGATCTGAGTCCGCCTTCGTGTCGACATTGCTTTTGAAAATCCATCTTGTGATGGTAACCTCTGGTTATAAGTCCGCCTTCGTGTTGGCCTACCTTTGTGTTTTGGATCAGAGTCCTCCTTCGTGTCGACATTCCTTTTGAAAATCCATCTTGTGATGGTAACCTCTAGTTATGAGTCTGCCTTCGTGTCGTCATACCTTTGTGTTTTGGATCTGAGTCCGCCTTCGTGTCGGCATTTCTTTTTAAAATCCATCTTGTGATGGTAACCTCTGGTTATGAGTCCGTCTTCGTGTCAGCCTACCTTTATGTTTTGGATCTGAGTCCGCCTTCGTGTCGGCATTCCTTTTGAAAATTCATTTTGTGATGGTAACCTCTGGTTATGAGTCCGCCTTCGTGTCGGCCTACCTTTGTGTTTAAGATCTGAGTCCGCCTTCGTGTCGGAATTTCTTTTGAAAATCCATCTTGTGATGGTAACTCTGGTTATGAGTCCCCCTTCATGTCGGCCTACCTTTGTGTTTTGGATCTGAGCCCGCATTTGTGTCGGCATTCCTTTTTAAAATCCATCTTGTGATGGTAACCTCTGGTTATGAGTTCGCCTTCGTGTCGGCCTACCTTTGTGTTTTGGATCTGAGTCCGCCTTTGTGTCAGAATTTCTTTTGAAAATCCATCTTGTGATGGTAACCTCTGGTTATGAGTCCGCCTATGTGTCGGCCTACCTTTGTGTTTTGGATCTGAGCCCGCATTTGTGTCGGCATTTCTTTTGAAAATCCATCTTGTGATGGTAACCTCTGATTATGAGTCCGCCTTCGTGTCGGCCTACCTTTGTGTTTTAGATCTGAGTCCGCCTTCGTGTCGGAATTCCTTTTGAAAATCCATCTTGTGATGGTAACCTCTGGTTATGAGTCCGCCTTCGTGTCGGCCTACCTTTGTGTTTTGGATCTGAGCCCGCATTTGTGTCGGAATTTCTTTTGAAAATCCATCTTGTGATGGTAACCTCTGGTTATGAGTCCGCCTTCGTGTCGGCCTACCTTTGTGTTTTAGATCTGAGTCCGCCTTCGTGTCGGAATTTCTTTTGAAAATCCATCTTGCGATGGTAACCTCTGGTTATAAGTCCGCCTTCGTGTCGGCCTACCTTTGTGTTTTGGATCTGAGCCCGCATTTGTGTCGACATTCCTTTTGAAAATCCATCTTGTGATGGTAACCTCTAGTTATAAGTCCGCCTTCGTGTCGGCCTACCTTTTTGTTTTGGATCTGAGTCCGCCTTCGTGTCGACATTCCTTTTGAAAATCCATCTTGTGATGGTAACCTCTAGTTATGAGTCCGCCTTCGTGTCGTCATACCTTTGTGTTTTGAATCTGAGTCCGCCTTCGTGTCGGCATTTCTTTTTAAAATCCATCTTGTGATGGTAACCTCTGGTTATGAGTCCGTCTTCGTGTCAGCCTACCTTTATGTTTTGGATCTGAGTCCGCCTTTGTGTCGGCATTCCTTTTGAAAATTCATTTTGTGATGGTAACCTCTGGTTATGAGTCCGCCTTCGTGTCGGCCTACCTTTGTGTTTAAGATCTGAGTCCGCCTTCGTGTCGGAATTTCTTTTGAAAATCCAACTTGTGATGGTAACTCTGGTTATGAGTCCCCCTTCATGTCGGCCTACCTTTATGTTTTGGATCTGAGCCCGCATTTGTGTCGGCATTCCCTTTTAAAATCCATCATGTGATGGTAACCTCTGGTTATGAGTTCGCCTTCGTGTCGGCCTACCTTTGTGTTTTAGATCTGAGTCCGCCTTCGTGTCGGCATTCCTTTTGAAAATCCATCTTGTGATGGTAACCTCTGGTTATAAGTCCGCCTTCGTGTCGGCCTACCTTTGTGTTTTGGATCTGAGTCCGCCTTCGTGTCGACATTGCTTTTGAAAATCCATCTTGTGATGGTAACCTCTGGTTATAAGTCCGCCTTCGTGTCGGCCTACCTTTGTGTTTTGGATCTGAGTCCGCCTTCGTGTCGACATTCCTTTTGAAATTCCATCTTGTGATGGTAACCTCTAGTTATGAGTCTGCCTTCGTGTCGTCATACCTTTGTGTTTTGGATCTGAGTCCGCCTTCGTGTCGACATTTCTTTTTAAAATCCATCTTGTGATGGTAACCTCTGGTTATGAGCCCGTCTTCGTGTCAGCCTACCTTTATGTTTTAGATCTGAGTCCGCCTTCGTGTCGGCATTCCTTTTGAAAATTTATTTTGTGATGGTAACCTCTGGTTATGAGTCCGCCTTCGTGTCGGCCTACCTTTGTGTTTAAGATCTGAGTCCGCCTTCGTGTCGGAATTTCTTTTGAAAATCCATCTTGTGATGGTAACTCTGGTTATGAGTCCCCCTTCATGTCGGCCTACCTTTGTGTTTTGGATCTGAGCCCGCATTTGTGTCGACATTCCTTTTTAAAATCCATCTTATGATGGTAACCTCTGGTTATGAGTTCGCCTTCGTGTCGGCCTACCTTTGTGTTTTGGATCTGAGTCCGCCTTTGTGTCAGAATTTCTTTTGAAAATCCATCTTGTGATGGTAACCTCTGGTTATGAGTCCGCCTATGTGTCGGCCTACCTTTGTGTTTTGGATCTGAGCCCGCATTTGTGTCGGCATTTCTTTTGAAAATCCATCTTGTGATGGTAACCTCTGATTATGAGTCCGCCTTCGTGTCGGCCTACCTTTGTGTTTAAGATCTGAGTCCGCCTTCGTGTCGGAATTTCTTTTGAAAATCCATCCTGTGATGGTAACCTCTGGTTATGAGTCCGCCTTCGTGTCGGCCTATCTTTGTGTTTTGGATCTGAGCCCGCATTTGTGTCGGCATTCCTTTTGAAAATCCATCTTGTGATGGTAACCTCTGGTTATAAGTCCGCCTTCGTGTCGGCCTACCTTTGTGTTTTGGATCTGAGTCCGCCTTCGTGTCCACATTCCTTTTGAAAATCCATCTTGTGATGGTAACCTCTGGTTATAAGTCCGCCTTCGTGTCGGCCTACCTTTGTGTTTTGGATCAGAGTCCTCCTTCGTGTCGACATTCCTTTTGAAAATCCATCTTGTGATGGTAACCTCTAGTTATGAGTCTGCCTTCGTGTCGTCATACCTTTGTGTTTTGGATCTGAGTCCGCCTTCGTGTCGGCATTTCTTTTTAAAATCCATCTTGTGATGGTAACCTCTGGTTATGAGTCCGTCTTCGTGTCAGCCTACCTTTATGTTTTGGATCTGAGTCCGCCTTCGTGTCGGCATTCCTTTTGAAAATTCATTTTGTGATGGTAACCTCTGGTTATGAGTCCGCCTTCGTGTCGGCCTACCTTTGTGTTTAAGATCTGAGTCCGCCTTCGTGTCGGAATTTCTTTTGAAAATCCATCTTGTGATGGTAACTCTGGTTATGAGTCCCCCTTCATGTCGGCCTACCTTTGTGTTTTGGATCTGAGCCCGCATTTGTGTCGGCATTCCTTTTTAAAATCCATCTTGTGATGGTAACCTCTGGTTATGAGTTCGCCTTCGTGTCGGCCTACCTTTGTGTTTTGGATCTGAGTCCGCCTTTGTGTCAGAATTTCTTTTGAAAATCCATCTTGTGATGGTAACCTCTGGTTATGAGTCCGCCTATGTGTCGGCCTACCTTTGTGTTTTGGATCTGAGCCCGCATTTGTGTCGGCATTTCTTTTGAAAATCCATCTTGTGATGGTAACCTCTGATTATGAGTCCGCCTTCGTGTCGGCCTACCTTTGTGTTTTAGATCTGAGTCCGCCTTCGTGTCGGAATTCCTTTTGAAAATCCATCTTGTGATGGTAACCTCTGGTTATGAGTCCGCCTTCGTGTCGGCCTACCTTTGTGTTTTGGATCTGAGCCCGCATTTGTGTCGGAATTTCTTTTGAAAATCCATCTTGTGATGGTAACCTCTGGTTATGAGTCCGCCTTCGTGTCGGCCTACCTTTGTGTTTTAGATCTGAGTCCGCCTTCGTGTCGGAATTTCTTTTGAAAATCCATCTTGCGATGGTAACCTCTGGTTATAAGTCCGCCTTCGTGTCGGCCTACCTTTGTGTTTTGGATCTGAGCCCGCATTTGTGTCGACATTCCTTTTGAAAATCCATCTTGTGATGGTAACCTCTAGTTATAAGTCCGCCTTCGTGTCGGCCTACCTTTTTGTTTTGGATCTGAGTCCGCCTTCGTGTCGACATTCCTTTTGAAAATCCATCTTGTGATGGTAACCTCTAGTTATGAGTCCGCCTTCGTGTCGTCATACCTTTGTGTTTTGAATCTGAGTCCGCCTTCGTGTCGGCATTTCTTTTTAAAATCCATCTTGTGATGGTAACCTCTGGTTATGAGTCCGTCTTCGTGTCAGCCTACCTTTATGTTTTGGATCTGAGTCCGCCTTTGTGTCGGCATTCCTTTTGAAAATTCATTTTGTGATGGTAACCTCTGGTTATGAGTCCGCCTTCGTGTCGGCCTACCTTTGTGTTTAAGATCTGAGTCCGCCTTCGTGTCGGAATTTCTTTTGAAAATCCAACTTGTGATGGTAACTCTGGTTATGAGTCCCCCTTCATGTCGGCCTACCTTTATGTTTTGGATCTGAGCCCGCATTTGTGTCGGCATTCCCTTTTAAAATCCATCATGTGATGGTAACCTCTGGTTATGAGTTCGCCTTCGTGTCGGCCTACCTTTGTGTTTTAGATCTGAGTCCGCCTTCGTGTCGGCATTCCTTTTGAAAATCCATCTTGTGATGGTAACCTCTGGTTATAAGTCCGCCTTCGTGTCGGCCTACCTTTGTGTTTTGGATCTGAGTCCGCCTTCGTGTCGACATTGCTTTTGAAAATCCATCTTGTGATGGTAACCTCTGGTTATAAGTCCGCCTTCGTGTCGGCCTACCTTTGTGTTTTGGATCTGAGTCCGCCTTCGTGTCGACATTCCTTTTGAAATTCCATCTTGTGATGGTAACCTCTAGTTATGAGTCTGCCTTCGTGTCGTCATACCTTTGTGTTTTGGATCTGAGTCCGCCTTCGTGTCGACATTTCTTTTTAAAATCCATCTTGTGATGGTAACCTCTGGTTATGAGCCCGTCTTCGTGTCAGCCTACCTTTATGTTTTAGATCTGAGTCCGCCTTCGTGTCGGCATTCCTTTTGAAAATTTATTTTGTGATGGTAACCTCTGGTTATGAGTCCGCCTTCGTGTCGGCCTACCTTTGTGTTTAAGATCTGAGTCCGCCTTCGTGTCGGAATTTCTTTTGAAAATCCATCTTGTGATGGTAACTCTGGTTATGAGTCCCCCTTCATGTCGGCCTACCTTTGTGTTTTGGATCTGAGCCCGCATTTGTGTCGACATTCCTTTTTAAAATCCATCTTATGATGGTAACCTCTGGTTATGAGTTCGCCTTCGTGTCGGCCTACCTTTGTGTTTTGGATCTGAGTCCGCCTTTGTGTCAGAATTTCTTTTGAAAATCCATCTTGTGATGGTAACCTCTGGTTATGAGTCCGCCTATGTGTCGGCCTACCTTTGTGTTTTGGATCTGAGCCCGCATTTGTGTCGGCATTTCTTTTGAAAATCCATCTTGTGATGGTAACCTCTGATTATGAGTCCGCCTTCGTGTCGGCCTACCTTTGTGTTTAAGATCTGAGTCCGCCTTCGTGTCGGAATTTCTTTTGAAAATCCATCCTGTGATGGTAACCTCTGGTTATGAGTCCGCCTTCGTGTCGGCCTATCTTTGTGTTTTGGATCTGAGCCCGCATTTGTGTCGGCATTCCTTTTGAAAATCCATCTTGTGATGGTAACCTCTGGTTATAAGTCCGCCTTCGTGTCGGCCTACCTTTGTGTTTTGGATCTGAGTCCGCCTTCGTGTCCACATTCCTTTTGAAAATCCATCTTGTGATGGTAACCTCTGGTTATAAGTCCGCCTTCGTGTCGGCCTACCTTTGTGTTTTGGATCTGAGTCCGCCTTCGTGTCGACATTCCTTTTGAAAATCCATCTTGTGATGGTAACCTCTAGTTATGAGTCTGCCTTCGTGTCGTCATACCTTTGTGTTTTGGATCTGAGTCCCCCTTCGTGTCGACATTTCTTTTTAAAATTCATCTTGTGATGGTAACCTCTGGTTATAAGTCCGCCTTCGTGTCGGCCTACCTTTGTGTTTTGGATCTGAGTCCGCCTTCGTGTCGACATTCCTTTTGAAATTCCATCTTGTGATGGTAACCTCTAGTTATGAGTCTGCCTTCGTGTCGTCATACCTTTGTGTTTTGGATCTGAGTCCGCCTTCGTGTCGACATTTCTTTTTAAAATCCATCTTGTGATGGTAACCTCTGGTTATGAGTCCGTCTTCGTGTCAGCCTACCTTTATGTTTTAGATCTGAGTCCGCCTTCGTGTCGGCATTCCTTTTGAAAATTCATTTTGTGATGGTAACCTCTGGTTATGAGTCCGCCTTCGTGTCGGCCTACCTTTGTGTTTAAGATCTGAGTCCGCCTTCGTGTCGGAATTTCTATTGAAAATCCATCTTGTGATGGTAACTCTGGTTATGAGTCCACCTTCATGTCGGCCTACCTTTGTGTTTTGGATCTGAGCCCGCATTTGTGTCGGCATTCCTTTTTAAAATCCATCTTGTGATGGTAACCTCTGGTTATGAGTTCGCCTTCGTGTCGGCCTACCTTTGTGTTTTGGATCAGAGTCCGCCTTTGTGTCAGAATTTCTTTTGAAAATTCATCTTGTGATGGTAACCTCTGGTTATGAGTCCGCCTATGTGTCGGCCTACCTTTGTGTTTTGGATCTGAGCCCGCATTTGTGTCGGCATTTCTTTTGAAAATCCATCTTGTGATGGTAACCTCTGATTATGAGTCCGCCTTCGTGTCGGCCTACCTTTGTGTTTAAGATCTGTGCCCGCATTCGTGTCGGAATTTCTTTTGAAAATCCATCTTGTGATGGTAACCTCTGGTTATGAGTCCGCCTTCGTGTCGGCCTACCTTTGTGTTTTGGATCTGAGCCCGCATTTGTGTCGACATTCCTTTTGAAAATCCATCTTGTGATGGTAACCTCTAGTTATAAGTCCGCCTTCGTGTCGGCCTACCTTTTTGTTTTGGATCTGAGTCCGCCTTCGTGTCGACATTCCTTTTGAAAATCCATCTTGTGATGGTAACCTCTAGTTATGAGTCCGCCTTCGTGTCGTCATACCTTTGTGTTTTGAATCTGAGTCCGCCTTCGTGTCGGCATTTCTTTTTAAAATCCATCTTGTGATGGTAACCTCTGGTTATGAGTCCGTCTTCGTGTCAGCCTACCTTTATGTTTTGGATCTGAGTCCGCCTTTGTGTCGGCATTCCTTTTGAAAATTCATTTTGTGATGGTAACCTCTGGTTATGAGTCCGCCTTCGTGTCGGCCTACCTTTGTGTTTAAGATCTGAGTCCGCCTTCGTGTCGGAATTTCTTTTGAAAATCCAACTTGTGATGGTAACTCTGGTTATGAGTCCCCCTTCATGTCGGCCTACCTTTATGTTTTGGATCTGAGCCCGCATTTGTGTCGGCATTCCCTTTTAAAATCCATCATGTGATGGTAACCTCTGGTTATGAGTTCGCCTTCGTGTCGGCCTACCTTTGTGTTTTAGATCTGAGTCCGCCTTCGTGTCGGCATTCCTTTTGAAAATCCATCTTGTGATGGTAACCTCTGGTTATAAGTCCGCCTTCGTGTCGGCCTACCTTTGTGTTTTGGATCTGAGTCCGCCTTCGTGTCGACATTGCTTTTGAAAATCCATCTTGTGATGGTAACCTCTGGTTATAAGTCCGCCTTCGTGTCGGCCTACCTTTGTGTTTTGGATCTGAGTCCGCCTTCATGTCGACATTCCTTTTGAAATTCCATCTTGTGATGGTAACCTCTAGTTATGAGTCTGCCTTCGTGTCGTCATACCTTTGTGTTTTGGATCTGAGTCCGCCTTCGTGTCGACATTTCTTTTTAAAATCCATCTTGTGATGGTAACCTCTGGTTATGAGCCCGTCTTCGTGTCGGCCTATCTTTGTGTTTTGGATCTGAGCCCGCATTTGTGTCGGCATTCCTTTTGAAAATCCATCTTGTGATGGTAACCTCTGGTTATAAGTCCGCCTTCGTGTCGGCCTACCTTTGTGTTTTGGATCTGAGTCCGCCTTCGTGTCCACATTCCTTTTGAAAATCCATCTTGTGATGGTAACCTCTGGTTATAAGTCCGCCTTCGTGTCGGCCTACCTTTGTGTTTTGGATCTGAGTCCGCCTTCGTGTCGACATTCCTTTTGAAAATCCATCTTGTGATGGTAACCTCTAGTTATGAGTCTGCCTTCGTGTCGTCATACCTTTGTGTTTTGGATCTGAGTCCCCCTTCGTGTCGACATTTCTTTTTAAAATTCATCTTGTGATGGTAACCTCTGGTTATAAGTCCGCCTTCGTGTCGGCCTACCTTTGTGTTTTGGATCTGAGTCCGCCTTCGTGTCGACATTCCTTTTGAAATTCCATCTTGTGATGGTAACCTCTAGTTATGAGTCTGCCTTCGTGTCGTCATACCTTTGTGTTTTGGATCTGAGTCCGCCTTCGTGTCGACATTTCTTTTTAAAATCCATCTTGTGATGGTAACCTCTGGTTATGAGTCCGTCTTCGTGTCAGCCTACCTTAATGTTTTAGATCTGAGTCCGCCTTCGTGTCGGCATTCCTTTTGAAAATTCATTTTGTGATGGTAACCTCTGGTTATGAGTCCGCCTTCGTGTCGGCCTACCTTTGTGTTTAAGATCTGAGTCCGCCTTCGTGTCGGAATTTCTATTGAAAATCCATCTTGTGATGGTAACTCTGGTTATGAGTCCACCTTCATGTCGGCCTACCTTTGTGTTTTGGATCTGAGCCCGCATTTGTGTCGGCATTCCTTTTTAAAATCCATCTTGTGATGGTAACCTCTGGTTATGAGTTCGCCTTCGTGTCGGCCTACCTTTGTGTTTTGGATCAGATTCCGCCTTTGTGTCAGAATTTCTTTTGAAAATTCATCTTGTGATGGTAACCTCTGGTTATGAGTCCGCCTATGTGTCGGCCTACCTTTGTGTTTTGGATCTGAGCCCGCATTTGTGTCGGCATTTCTTTTGAAAATCCATCTTGTGATGGTAACCTCTGATTATGAGTCCGCCTTCGTGTCGGCCTACCTTTGTGTTTAAGATCTGTGCCCGCATTCGTGTCGGAATTTCTTTTGAAAATCCATCTTGTGATGGTAACCTCTGGTTATGAGTCCGCCTTCGTGTCGGCCTACCTTTGTGTTTTAGATCTGAGTCCGCCTTCGTGTCGGAATTTCTTTTGAAAATCCATCTTGTGATGGTAATCTCTGGTTATGAGTCCGCCTTCGTGTCGGCCTACCTTTGTGTTTTGGATCTGAGCCCGCATTTGTGTCGGCATTCATTTTGAAAATCCATCTTGTGATGGTAACCTCTGGTTATAAGTCCGCCTTCGTGTCGGCCTACCTTTGTGTTTTGGATCTGAGTCCGCCTTCGTGTCCACATTCCTTTTGAAAATCCATCTTGTGATGGTAACCTCTGGTTATAAGTCCGCCTTCGTGGCGGCCTACCTTTGTGTTTTGGATCTGAGTCCGCCTTCGTGTCGACATTCCTTTTGAAAATCCATCTTGTGATGGTAACTTCTAGTTATGAGTTTGCCTTCGTGTCGTCATACCTTTGTGTTTTGGATCTGAGTCCGCCTTCGTGTCGACATTTCTTTTTAAAATCCATCTTGTGATGGTAACCTCTGGTTATGAGTCCGTCTTCGTGTCAGCCTACCTTCATGTTTTAGATCTGAGTCTGCCTTCGTGTCGGCATTCCTTTTGAAAATTCATTTTGTGATGGTAACCTCTGGTTATGAGTCCGCCTTCGTGTCGGCCTACCTTTGTGTTTAAGATCTGAGTCCGCCTTCGTGTCGGAATTTCTTTTGAAAATCCATCTTGTGATGGTAACTCTGGTTATGAGTCCCCCTTCATGTCGGCCTACCTTTGTGTTTTGGATCTGAGCCCGCATTTGTGTCGACATTCCTTTTTAAAATCCTTCTTGTGATGGTAACCTCTGGTTATGAGTTCGCCTTCGTGTCGGCCTACCTTTGTGTTTTGGATCTAAGTCCGCCTTTGTGTCAGAATTTCTTTTGAAAATCCATCTTGTGATGGTAACCTCTGGTTATGAGTCCGCCTATGTGTCGGCCTACCTTTGTGTTTTGGATCTGAGCCCGCATTTGTGTCGGCATTTCTTTTGAAAATCCATCTTGTGATGGTAACCTCTGATTATGAGTCCGCCTTCGTGTCGGCCTACCTTTGTGTTTAAGATCTGTGCCCGCATTCGTGTCGGAATTTCTTTTGAAAATCCATCTTGTGATGGTAACCTCTGGTTATGAGTCCGCCTTCGTGTCGGCCTACCTTTGTGTTTTAGATCTGAGTCCGCCTTCGTGTCGGAATTTCTTTTGAAAATCCATCTTGTGATGGTAACCTCTGGTTATGAGTCCGCCTTCGTGTCGGCCTACCTTTGTGTTTTGGATCTGAGCCCGCATTTGTGTCGGCATTCCTTTTGAAAATCCATCTTGTGATGGTAACCTCTGGTTATAAGTCCGCCTTCGTGTCGGCCTACCTTTGTGTTTTGGATCTGAGTCCGCCTTCGTGTCCACATTCCTTTTGAAAATCCATCTTGTGATGGTAACCTCTGGTTATAAGTCCGCCTTCGTGGCGGCCTACCTTTGTGTTTTGGATCTGAGTCCGCCTTCGTGTCGACATTCCTTTTGAAAATCCATCTTGTGATGGTAACTTCTAGTTATGAGTTTGCCTTCGTGTCGTCATACCTTTGTGTTTTGGATCTGAGTCCGCCTTCGTGTCGACATTTCTTTTTAAAATCCATCTTGTGATGGTAACCTCTGGTTATGAGTCCGTCTTCGTGTCAGCCTACCTTCATGTTTTAGATCTGAGTCTGCCTTCGTGTCGGCATTCCTTTTGAAAATTCATTTTGTGATGGTAACCTCTGGTTATGAGTCCGCCTTCGTGTCGGCCTACCTTTGTGTTTAAGATCTGAGTCCGCCTTCGTGTCGGAATTTCTTTTGAAAATCCATCTTGTGATGGTAACTCTGGTTATGAGTCCCCCTTCATGTCGGCCTACCTTTGTGTTTTGGATCTGAGCCCGCATTTGTGTCGACATTCCTTTTTAAAATCCTTCTTGTGATGGTAACCTCTGGTTATGAGTTCGCCTTCGTGTCGGCCTACCTTTGTGTTTTGGATCTAAGTCCGCCTTTGTGTCAGAATTTCTTTTGAAAATCCATCTTGTGATGGTAACCTCTGGTTATGAGTCCGCCTATGTGTCGGCCTACCTTTGTGTTTTGGATCTGAGCCCGCATTTGTGTCGGCATTTCTTTTGAAAATCCATCTTGTGATGGTAACCTCTGATTATGAGTCCGCCTTCGTGTCGGCCTACCTTTGTGTTTAAGATCTGAGTCCGCCTTCGTGTCGGAATTTCTTTTGAAAATCCATCTTGTGATGGTAACCTCTGGTTATGAGTCCGCCTTCGTGTCGGCCTACCTTTGTGTTTTGGATCTGAGCCCGCATTTGTGTCGGCATTCTTTTTGAAAATCCATCTTGTGATGGTAACCTCTGGTTATAAGTCCGCCTTCGTGTCGGCCTACCTTTGTGTTTTGGATCTGAGTCCGCCTTCGTGTCCACATTCCTTTTGAAAATCCATCTTGTGATGGTAACCTCTGGTTATAAGTCCGCCTTCGTGTCGGCCTACCTTTGTGTTTTGGATCTGAGTCCGCCTTCGTGTCGACATTCCTTTTGAAAATCCATCTTGTGATGGTAACCTCTAGTTATGAGTCTGCCTTCGTGTCGTCATACCTTTGTGTTTTGGATCTGAGTCCCCCTTCGTGTCGACATTTCTTTTTAAAATCCATCTTGTGATGGTAACCTCTGGTTATGAGTCCGTCTTCGTGTCAGCCTACCTTTATGTTTTATATCTGAGTCCGCCTTCGTGTCGGCATTCCTTTTGAAAATTCATTTTGTGATGGTAACCTCTGGTTATGAGTCCGCCTTCGTGTCGGCCTACCTTTGTGTTTAAGATCTGAGTCCGCCTTCGTGTCGGAATTTCTATTGAAAATCCATCTTGTGATGGTAACTCTGGTTATGAGTCCCCCTTCATGTCGGCCTACCTTTGTGTTTTGGATCTGAGCCCGCATTTGTGTCGGCATTCCTTTTTAAAATCCATCTTGTGATGGTAACCTCTGGTTATGAGTTCGCCTTCGTGTCGGCCTACCTTTGTGTTTTGGATCAGAGTCCGCCTTTGTGTCAGAATTTCTTTTTAAAATTCATCTTGTGATGGTAACCTCTGGTTATGAGTCCGCCTATGTGTCGGCCTACCTTTGTGTTTTGGATCTGAGCCCGCATTCGTGTCGGAATTTCTTTTGAAAATTCATCTTGTGATGGTAACCTCTGGTTATGAGTCCGCCTTCGTGTCGGACTACCTTTGTGTTTTAGATCTGAGTCCGCCTTCGTGTCGGAATTTCTTTTGAAAATCCAACTTGTGATGGTAACCTCTGGTTATGAGTCCGCCTTCGTGTCGGCCTACCTTTGTGTTTTAGATCTCAGTCCGCCTTCGTGTCGGAATTTCTTTTGAAAATCCATCTTGTGATGGTAACTCTGGTTATGAGTCCCCCTTCATGTCGGCCTACCTTTGTGTTTTGGATCTGAGCCCGCATTTGTGTCGGCATTCCTTTTTAAAATCCATCTTGTGATGGTAACCTCTTGTTATGAGTCCGCCTTCGTGTCGGCCTACCTTTGTGTTTTGGATCTGAGCCCGCATTTGTGTCGGCATTCCTTTTGAAAATCCATCTTGTGATGGTAACCTTTGGTTATAAGTCCGCCTTCGTGTCGGCCTACCTTTGTGTTTTGGATCTGAGTCCGCCTTCGTGTCCACATTCCTTTTGAAAATCCATCTTGTGATGGTAACCTCTGGTTATAAGTCCGCCTTCGTGTCGGCCTACCTATGTGTTTTGGATCTGAGTCCGCCTTCGTGTCGACATTCCTTTTGAAAATCCATCTTGTGATGGTAACCTCTAGTTATGAGTCTGCCTTCGTGTCGTCATACCTTTGTGTTTTGGATCTGAGTCCGCCTTCGTGTCGACATTTCTTTTTAAAATCCATCTTGTGATGGTAACCTCTGGTTATGAGTCCGCCTTCGTGTCGGCCTACCTTTGTGTTTAAGATCTGTGCCCGCATTCGTGTCGGAATTTCTTTTGAAAATCCATCTTGTGATGGTAACCTCTGGTTATGAGTCCGCCTTCGTGTCGGCCTACCTTTGTGTTTTAGATCTGAGTCCGCCTTCGTGTCGGAATTTCTTTTGAAAATCCATCTTGTGATGGTAACCTCTGGTTATGAGTCCGCCTATGTGTCGGCCTACCTTTGTGTTTTGGATCTGAGCCCGCATTTGTGTCGGCATTTCCTTTTAAAATCCATCATGTGATGGTAACCTCTGGTTATGAGTTCGCCTTCGTGTCGGCCTACCTTTGTGTTTTAGATCTGAGTCCGCCTTTGTGTCGGCATTCCTTTTGAAAATCCATCTTGTGATGCTAACCTCTGGTTATGAGTCCGCCTTCGTGTCGGCCTACCTTTGTGTTTTAGATCTGAGTCCGCCTTCGTGTCGGAATTTCTTTTGAAAATCCATCTTGTGATGGTAACCTCTGGTTATGAGTCCGCCTTCGTGTCGGCCTACCTTTGTGTTTTAGATCTGAGTCCGCCTTCGTGTCAGAATTTCTTTTGAAAATTCATCTTGTGATGGTAACCTCTGGTTATAAGTCCGCCTTCGTGTCGGCCTACCTTTGTGTTTTGGATCTGAGCCCGCATTTGTGTCGGCATTCCTTTTGAAAATCCATCTTGTGATGGTAACCTCTGGTTATAAGTCCGCCTTCGTGTCGGCCTACCTTTTTGTTTTGGATCTGAGCCCGCATTCGTGTCGACATTCCTTTTGAAAATCCATCTTGTGATGGTAACCTCTAGTTATGAGTCCGCCTTCGTGCCGGCCTACCTTTGTGTTTTAGATCTGAGTCCGCCTTCGTGTCGGCATTCCTTTTGAAAATCCATCTTGTGATGGTAACCTCTGGTTATAAGTCCGCCTTCGTGTCGGCCTACCTTTATATTTTGGATCTGAGTCCGCCTTTGTGTCCACATTCCTTTTGAAAATCCATCTTGTGATGGTAATCTCTGGTTATAAGTCCGCCTTCGTGTCGGCCTACCTTTGTGTTTTGGATCTGAGTCCGCCTTCGTGTCGACATTCCGTTTGAAAATCCATCTTGTGATGGTAACTCTGGTTATGAGTCCCCCTTCATGTCGGCCTACCTTTGTGTTTTGGATCTGAGCCCGCATTTGTGTCGGCATTTCTTTTTAAAATCCATCTTGTGATGGTAACCTCTGGTTATGAGTCCGTCTTCGTGTCAGCCTACCTTAATGTTTTGGATCTGAGTCCGCCTTCGTGTCGGCATTCCTTTTGAAAATTCATTTTGTGATGGTAACGTCTGGTTATGAGTCCGCCTTCGTGTCGGCCTACCTTTGTGTTTAAGATCTGAGTCCGCCTTCGTGTCAGAATTTCTTTTGAAAATCCATCTTGTGATGGTAACTCTGGTTATGAGTCCCCCTTCATGTCGGCCTACCTTTATGTTTTGGATCTGAGCCCGCATTTGTGTCGGCATTCCCTTTTAAAATCCATCATGTGATGGTAACCTCTGGTTATGAGTTCGCCTTCGTGTCGGCCTACCTTTGTGTTTTGGATCTGAGTCCGCCTTCGTGTCGGCATTCCTTTTGAAAATCCATCTTGTGATGGTAACCTCTGGTTATAAGTCCGCCTTCGTGTCGGCCTACCTTTGTGTTTTGGATCTGAGTCCGCCTTCGTGTCGACATTGCTTTTGAAAATCCATCTTGTGATGGTAACCTCTGGTTATAAGTCCGCCTTCGTGTCGGCCTACCTTTGTGTTTTGGATCTGAGTCCGCCTTCGTGTCGACATTCCTTTTGAAATTCCATCTTGTGATGGTAACCTCTGGTTATAAGTCCGCCTTCGTGTCGGCCTACCTTTGTGTTTTGGATCTGAGTCCGCCTTCGTGTCGACATTGCTTTTGAAAATCCATCTTGTGATGGTAACCTCTGGTTATAAGTCCGCCTTCGTGTCGGCCTACCTTTGTGTTTTGGATCTGAGTCCGCCTTCGTGTCGACATTCCTTTTGAAATTCCATCTTGTGATGGTAACCTCTGGTTATAAGTCCGCCTTCGTGTCGGCCTACCTTTTTGTTTTGGATCTGAGCCCGCATTCGTGTCGACATTCCTTTTGAAAATCCATCTTGTGATGGTAACCTCTAGTTATGAGTCCGCCTTCGTGCCGGCCTACCTTTGTGTTTTAGATCTGAGTCCGCCTTCGTGTCGGCATTCCTTTTGAAAATCCATCTTGTGATGGTAACCTCTGGTTATAAGTCCGCCTTCGTGTCGGCCTACCTTTATGTTTTGGATCTGAGTCCGCCTTTGTGTCCACATTCCTTTTGAAAATCCATCTTGTGATGGTAACCTCTGGTTATAAGTCCGCCTTCGTGTCGGCCTACCTTTGTGTTTTGGATCTGAGTCCGCCTTCGTGTCGACATTCCATTTGAAAATCCATCTTGTGATGGTAACTCTGGTTATGAGTCCCCCTTCATGTCGGCCTACCTTTGTGTTTTGGATCTGAGCCCGCATTTGTGTCGGCATTTCTTTTTAAAATCCATCTTGTGATGGTAACCTCTGGTTATGAGTCCGTCTTCGTGTCAACCTACCTTAATGTTTTGGATCTGAGTCCGCCTTCGTGTCGGCATTCCTTTTGAAAATTCATTTTGTGATGGTAACGTCTGGTTATGAGTCCGCCTTCGTGTCGGCCTACCTTTGTGTTTAAGATCTGAGTCCGCCTTCGTGTCAGAATTTCTTTTGAAAATCCATCTTGTGATGGTAACTCTGGTTATGAGTCCCCCTTCATGTCGGCCTACCTTTATGTTTTGGATCTGAGCCCGCATTTGTGTCGGCATTCCCTTTTAAAATCCATCATGTGATGGTAACCTCTGGTTATGAGTTCGCCTTCGTGTCGGCCTACCTTTGTGTTTTGGATCTGAGTCCGCCTTCGTGTCGGCATTCCTTTTGAAAATCCATCTTGTGATGGTAACCTCTGGTTATAAGTCCGCCTTCGTGTCGGCCTACCTTTGTGTTTTGGATCTGAGTCCGCCTTCGTGTCGACATTGCTTTTGAAAATCCATCTTGTGATGGTAACCTCTGGTTATAAGTCCGCCTTCGTGTCGGCCTACCTTTGTGTTTTGGATCTGAGTCCGCCTTCGTGTCGACATTCCTTTTGAAATTCCATCTTGTGATGGTAACCTCTGGTTATAAGTCCGCCTTCGTGTCGGCCTACCTTTGTGTTTTGGATCTGAGTCCGCCTTCGTGTCGACATTGCTTTTGAAAATCCATCTTGTGATGGTAACCTCTGGTTATAAGTCCGCCTTCGTGTCGGCCTACCTTTGTGTTTTGGATCTGAGTCCGCCTTCGTGTCGACATTCCTTTTGAAATTCCATCTTGTGATGGTAACCTCTAGTTATGAGTCTGCCTTCGTGTCGTCATACCTTTGTGTTTTGGATCTGAGTCCGCCTTCGTGTCGACATTTCTTTTAAAAATCCATCTTGTGATGGTAACCTCTGGTTATGAGTCCGTCTTCGTGTCAGCCTACCTTTATGTTTTTTATCTGAGTCCGCCTTCGTGTCGGCATTCCTTTTGAAAATTCATTTTGTGATGGTAACCTCTGGTTATGAGTCCGCCTTCGTGTCGGCCTACCTTTGTGTTTAAGATCTGAGTCCGCCTTCGTGTGGGAATTTCTTTTGAAAATCCATCTTGTGATGGTAACTCTGGTTATGAGTCCCCCTTCATGTCGGCCTACCTTTGTGTTTTGGATCTGAGCCCGCATTTGTGTCGACATTCCTTTTTTAAATCCATCTTGTGATGTTAACCTCTGGTTATGAGTTCGCCTTCGTGTCGGCCTACCTTTGTGTTTTGGATCTGAGTCCGCCTTTGTGTCAGAATTTCTTTTGAAAATCCATCTTGTGATGGTAACCTCTGGTTATCAGTCCGCCTATGTGTCGGCCTACCTTTGTGTTTTGGATCTGAGCCCGCATTTGTGTCTGCATTTCTTTTGAAAATCCATCTTGTGATGGTAACCTCTGATTATGAGTCCGCCTTCGTGTCGGCCTACCTTTGTGTTTAAGATCTGAGTCCACCTTCGTGTCGGAATTTCTTTTGAAAATCCATCTTGTGATGGTAACCTCTGGTTATGAGTCCGCCTTCGTGTCGGCCTACCTTTGTGTTTTGGATCTGAGCCCGCATTTGTGTCGGCATTCCGTTTGAAAATCCATCTTGTGATGGTAACCTCTGGTTATAAGTCCGCCTTCGTGTCGGCCTACCTTTGTGTT
This sequence comes from Lathyrus tuberosus, assembly GCA_022829125.1. Lineage (NCBI taxonomy): Eukaryota > Viridiplantae > Streptophyta > Magnoliopsida > Fabales > Fabaceae > Lathyrus > Lathyrus tuberosus. Next base: position 18,583,897 of record JALAZF010000061.1, on the reverse strand, counting down.
TTGGATCTGAGTCCGCCTTCGTGTCCACATTCCTTTTGAAAATCCATCTTGTGATGGTAACCTCTGGTTATAAGTCCGCCTTCGTGTCGGCCTACCTTTGTGTTTTGGATCAGAGTCCGCCTTCGTGTCGACATTCCTTTTGAAAATCCATCTTGTGATGGTAACCTCTAGTTATGAGTCTGCCTTTGTGTCGTCATACCTTTGTGTTTTGGATCTGAGTCCCCCTTCGTGTCGACATTTCTTTTTAAAATCCATCTTGTGATGGTAACCTCTGGTTATGAGTCCGTCTTCGTGTCAGCCTACCTTTATGTTTTAGATCTAAGTCCGCCTTCGTGTCGGCATTCCTTTTGAAAATTCATTTTGTGATGGTAACCTCTGGTTATGAGTCCGCCTTCGTGTCGGCCTATCTTTGTGTTTAAGATCTGAGTCCGCCTTCGTGTCGGAATTTCTATTGAAAATCCATCTTGTGATGGTAACTCTGGTTATGAGTCCCCCTTCATGTCGGCCTACCTTTGTGTTTTGGATCTGAGCCCGCATTTGTGTCGGCATTCCTTTTTAAAATCCATCTTGTGATGGTAACCTCTGGTTATGAGTTCGCCTTCGTGTCGGCCTACCTTTGTGTTTTGGATCAGAGTCCGCCTTTGTGTCAGAATTTCTTTTGAAAATTCATCTTGTGATGGTAACCTCTGGTTATGAGTCCGCCTATGTGTCGGCCTACCTTTGTGTTTTGGATCTGAGCCCGCATTTGTGTCGGCATTTCTTTTGAAAATCCGTCTTGTGATGGTAACCTCTGATTATGAGTCTGCCTTCGTGTCGGGCTACCTTTGTGTTTAAGATCTGTGCCTGCATTCGTGTCGGAATTTCTTTTGAAAATCCATCTTGTGATGGTAACCTCTGGTTATGAGTCCGCCTTCGTGTCGGCCTACCTTTGTGTTTTAGATCTGAGTCCGCCTTCGTGTCGGAATTTCTTTTGAAAATCCATCTTGTGATGGTAACCTCTGGTTATGAGTCCGCCTTCGTGTCGGCCTACCTTTGTGTTTTGGATCTGAGCCCGCATTTGTGTCGGCATTCCTTTTGAAAATCCATCTTGTGATGGTAACCTCTGGTTATAAGTCCGCCTTCGTGTCGGCCTACCTTTGTGTTTTGGATCTGAGTCCGCCTTCGTGTCCACATTCCTTTTGAAAATCCATCTTGTGATGGTAACCTCTGGTTATAAGTCCGCCTTCGTGTCGGCCTACCTTTGTGTTTTGGATCTGAGTCCGCCTTCGTGTCGACATTCCTTTTGAAAATCCATCTTGTGATGGTAACCTCTAGTTATGAGTCTGCCTTCGTGTCGTCATACCTTTGTGTTTTGGATCTGAGTCCGCCTTCGTGTCGACATTTCTTTTTAAAATCCATCTTGTGATGGTAACCTCTGGTTATGAGTCCGTCTTCGTGTCAGCCTACCTTTATGTTTTAGATCTGAGTCCGCCTTCGTGTCGACATTCCTTTTGAAAATTCATTATGTGATGGTAACCTCTGGTTATGAGTCCGCCTTCGTGTCGGCCTACCTTTGTGTTTAAGATCTGAGTCCGCCTTCGTGTCGGAATTTCTTTTCAAAATCCATCTTGTGATGGTAACTCTGGTTATGAGTCCCCTTTCATGTCGGCCTACCTTTGTGTTTTGGATCTGAGCCCGCATTTGTGTCGGCATTCCTTTTTAAAATCCATCTTGTGATGGTAACCTCTGGTTATGAGTTCGCCTTCGTGTCGGCCTACCTTTGTGTTTTGGATCTGAGTCCGCCTTTGTGTCAGAATTTCTTTTGAAAATCCATCTTGTGATGGTAACCTCTGGTTATGAGTCCGCCTATGTGTCGGCCTACCTTTGTGTTTTGGATCTGAGCCCGCATTTGTGTCGGCATTTCTTTTGAAAATCCATCTTGTGATGGTAACCTCTGATTATGAGTCTGCCTTCGTGTCGGCCTACCTTTGTGTTTAAGATCTGTGCCCGCATTCGTGTCGGAATTTCTTTTGAAAATCCATCTTGTGATGGTAACCTCTGGTTATGAGTCCGCCTTCGTGTCGGCCTACCTTTGTGTTTTAGATCTGAGTCCGCCTTCGTGTCGGAATTTCTTTTGAAAATCCATCTTGTGATGGTAACCTCTGGTTATGAGTCCGCCTTCGTGTCGGCCTACCTTTGTGTTTTGGATCTGAGCCCGCATTTGTGTCGGCATTCCTTTTGAAAATCCATCTTGTGATGGTAACCTCTGGTTATAAGTCCGCCTTCGTGTCGGCCTACCTTTGTGTTTAAGATCTGAGTCCACCTTCGTGTCGGAATTTCTTTTGAAAATCCATCTTGTGATGGTAACCTCTGGTTATGAGTCCGCCTTCGTGTCGGCCTACCTTTGTGTTTTGGATCTGAGCCCGCATTTGTGTCGGCATTCCGTTTGAAAATCCATCTTGTGATGGTAACCTCTGGTTATAAGTCCGCCTTCGTGTCGGCCCACCTTTGTGTTTTGGATCTGAGTCCGCCTTCGTGTCCACATTCCTTTTGAAAATCCATCTTGTGATGGTAACCTCTGGTTATAAGTCCGCCTTCGTGTCGGCCTACCTTTGTGTTTTGGATCTGAGTCCGCCTTCGTGTCGACATTCCTTTTGAAAATCCATCTTGTGATGGTAACCTCTAGTTATGAGTCTGCCTTCGTGTCGTCATACCTTTGTGTTTTGGATCTGAGTCCGCCTTCGTGTCGACATTTCTTTTTAAAATCCATCTTGTGATGGTAACCTCTGGTTATGAGTCCGTCTTCGTGTCAGCCTACCTTTATGTTTTAGATCTGAGTCCGCCTTCGTGTCCACATTCCTTTTGAAAATCCATCTTGTGATGGTAACCTCTGATTATGAGTCTGCCTTCGTGTCGGGCTACCTTTGTGTTTAAGATCTGTGCCTGCATTCGTGTCGGAATTTCTTTTGAAAATCCATCTTGTGATGGTAACCTCTGGTTATGAGTCCGCCTTCGTGTCGGCCTACCTTTGTGTTTTAGATCTGAGTCCGCCTTCGTGTCGGAATTTCTTTTGAAAATCCATCTTGTGATGGTAACCTCTGGTTATGAGTCCGCCTTCGTGTCGGCCTACCTTTGTGTTTTGGATCTGAGCCCGCATTTGTGTCGGCATTCCTTTTGAAAATCCATCTTGTGATGGTAACCTCTGGTTATAAGTCCGCCTTCGTGTCGGCCTACCTTTGTGTTTTGGATCTGAGTCCGCCTTCGTGTCCACATTCCTTTTGAAAATCCATCTTGTGATGGTAACCTCTGGTTATAAGTCCGCCTTCGTGTCGGCCTACCTTTGTGTTTTGGATCTGAGTCCGCCTTCGTGTCGACATTCCTTTTGAAAATCCATCTTGTGATGGTAACCTCTAGTTATGAGTCTGCCTTCGTGTCGTCATACCTTTGTGTTTTGGATCTGAGTCCGCCTTCGTGTCGACATTTCTTTTTAAAATCCATCTTGTGATGGTAACCTCTGGTTATGAGTCCGTCTTCGTGTCAGCCTACCTTTATGTTTTAGATCTGAGTCCGCCTTCGTGTCGACATTCCTTTTGAAAATTCATTATGTGATGGTAACCTCTGGTTATGAGTCCGCCTTCGTGTCGGCCTACCTTTGTGTTTTGGATCTGAGCCCGCATTTGTGTCGGCATTCCTTTTGAAAATCCATCTTGTGATGGTAACCTCTGGTTATAAGTCCGCCTTCGTGTCGGCCTACCTTTGTGTTTTGGATCTGAGTCCGCCTTCGTGTCCACATTCCTTTTGAAAATCCATCTTGTGATGGTAACCTCTGGTTATAAGTCCGCCTTCGTGTCGGCCTACCTTTGTGTTTTGGATCTGAGTCCGCCTTCGTGTCGACATTCCTTTTGAAAATCCATCTTGTGATGGTAACCTCTAGTTATGAGTCTGCCTTCGTGTCGTCATACCTTTGTGTTTTGGATCTGAGTCCGCCTTCGTGTCGACATTTCTTTTTAAAATCCATCTTGTGATGGTAACCTCTGGTTATGAGTCCGTCTTCGTGTCAGCCTACCTTTATGTTTTAGATCTGAGTCCGCCTTCGTGTCCACATTCCTTTTGAAAATCCATCTTGTGATGGTAACCTCTGATTATGAGTCTGCCTTCGTGTCGGGCTACCTTTGTGTTTAAGATCTGTGCCTGCATTCGTGTCGGAATTTCTTTTGAAAATCCATCTTGTGATGGTAACCTCTGGTTATGAGTCCGCCTTCGTGTCGGCCTACCTTTGTGTTTTAGATCTGAGTCCGCCTTCGTGTCGGAATTTCTTTTGAAAATCCATCTTGTGATGGTAACCTCTGGTTATGAGTCCGCCTTCGTGTCGGCCTACCTTTGTGTTTTGGATCTGAGCCCGCATTTGTGTCGGCATTCCTTTTGAAAATCCATCTTGTGATGGTAACCTCTGGTTATAAGTCCGCCTTCGTGTCGGCCTACCTTTGTGTTTTGGATCTGAGTCCGCCTTCGTGTCCACATTCCTTTTGAAAATCCATCTTGTGATGGTAACCTCTGGTTATAAGTCCGCCTTCGTGTCGGCCTACCTTTGTGTTTTGGATCTGAGTCCGCCTTCGTGTCGACATTCCTTTTGAAAATCCATCTTGTGATGGTAACCTCTAGTTATGAGTCTGCCTTCGTGTCGTCATACCTTTGTGTTTTGGATCTGAGTCCGCCTTCGTGTCGACATTTCTTTTTAAAATCCATCTTGTGATGGTAACCTCTGGTTATGAGTCCGTCTTCGTGTCAGCCTACCTTTATGTTTTAGATCTGAGTCCGCCTTCGTGTCGACATTCCTTTTGAAAATTCATTATGTGATGGTAACCTCTGGTTATGAGTCCGCCTTCGTGTCGGCCTACCTTTGTGTTTAAGATCTGAGTCCGCCTTCGTGTCGGAATTTCTTTTCAAAATCCATCTTGTGATGGTAACTCTGGTTATGAGTCCCCTTTCATGTCGGCCTACCTTTGTGTTTTGGATCTGAGCCCGCATTTGTGTCGGCATTCCTTTTTAAAATCCATCTTGTGATGGTAACCTCTGGTTATGAGTTCGCCTTCGTGTCGGCCTACCTTTGTGTTTTGGATCTGAGTCCGCCTTTGTGTCAGAATTTCTTTTGAAAATCCATCTTGTGATGGTAACCTCTGGTTATGAGTCCGCCTATGTGTCGGCCTACCTTTGTGTTTTGGATCTGAGCCCGCATTTGTGTCGGCATTTCTTTTGAAAATCCATCTTGTGATGGTAACCTCTGATTATGAGTCTGCCTTCGTGTCGGCCTACCTTTGTGTTTAAGATCTGTGCCCGCATTCGTGTCGGAATTTCTTTTGAAAATCCATCTTGTGATGGTAACCTCTGGTTATGAGTCCGCCTTCGTGTCGGCCTACCTTTGTGTTTTAGATCTGAGTCCGCCTTCGTGTCGGAATTTCTTTTGAAAATCCATCTTGTGATGGTAACCTCTGGTTATGAGTCCGCCTTCGTGTCGGCCTACCTTTGTGTTTTGGATCTGAGCCCGCATTTGTGTCGGCATTCCTTTTGAAAATCCATCTTGTGATGGTAACCTCTGGTTATAAGTCCGCCTTCGTGTCGGCCTACCTTTGTGTTTAAGATCTGAGTCCACCTTCGTGTCGGAATTTCTTTTGAAAATCCATCTTGTGATGGTAACCTCTGGTTATGAGTCCGCCTTCGTGTCGGCCTACCTTTGTGTTTTGGATCTGAGCCCGCATTTGTGTCGGCATTCCGTTTGAAAATCCATCTTGTGATGGTAACCTCTGGTTATAAGTCCGCCTTCGTGTCGGCCCACCTTTGTGTTTTGGATCTGAGTCCGCCTTCGTGTCCACATTCCTTTTGAAAATCCATCTTGTGATGGTAACCTCTGGTTATAAGTCCGCCTTCGTGTCGGCCTACCTTTGTGTTTTGGATCTGAGTCCGCCTTCGTGTCGACATTCCTTTTGAAAATCCATCTTGTGATGGTAACCTCTAGTTATGAGTCTGCCTTCGTGTCGTCATACCTTTGTGTTTTGGATCTGAGTCCCCCTTCGTGTCGACATTTCTTTTTAAAATCCATCTTGTGATGGTAACCTCTGGTTATGAGTCCGTCTTCGTGTCAGCCTACCTTTACGTTTTAGATCTGAGTCCGCCTTCGTGTCGGCATTCCTTTTGAAAATTCATTTTGTGATGGTAACCTCTGGTTATGAGTCCGCCTTCGTGTCGGCCTACCTTTGTGTTTAAGATCTGAGTCCGCCTTCGTGTCGGAATTTCTATTGAAAATCCATCTTGTGATGGTAACTCTGGTTATGAGTCCCCCTTCATGTCGGCCTACCTTTGTGTTTTGGATCTGAGCCCGCATTTGTTTCGGCATTCCTTTTTAAAATCCATCTTGTGATGGTAACCTCTGGTTATGAGTTCGCCTTCGTGTCGGCCTACCTTTGTGTTTTGGATCAGAGTCCGCCTTTGTGTCAGAATTTCTTTTGAAAATTCATCTTGTGATGGTAACCTCTGGTTATGAGTCCGCCTATGTGTCGGCCTACCTTTGTGTTTTGGATCTGAGCCCGCATTTGTGTCGGCATTTCTTTTGAAAATCCATCTTGTGATGGTAACCTCTGATTATTAGTCTTCCTTCGTGTCGGCCTACCTTTGTGTTTAAGATCTGTGCCCGCATTCGTGTCGGAATTTCTTTTGAAAATCCATCTTGTGATGGTAACCTCTGGTTATGAGTCCGCCTTCGTGTCGGCCTACCTTTGTGTTTTAGATCTGAGTCCGCCTTCGTGTCGGAATTTCTTTTGAAAATCCATCTTGTGATGGTAACCTCTGGTTATGAGTCCGCCTTCGTGTCGGCCTACCTTTGTGTTTTGGATCTGAGCCCGCATTTGTGTCGGCATTCCTTTTGAAAATCCATCTTGTGATGGTAACCTCTGGTTATAAGTCCGCCTTCGTGTCGGCCTACCTTTGTGTTTTGGATCTGAGTCCGCCTTCGTGTCCACATTCCTTTTGAAAATCCATCTTGTGATGGTAACCTCTGGTTATAAGTCCGCCTTCGTGTCGGCCTACCTTTGTGTTTTGGATCTGAGTCCGCCTTCGTGTCCTTATTCCTTTTGAAAATCCATCTTGTGATGGTAACCTCTAGTTATGAGTCTGCCTTCGTGTCGGCCTACCTTTGTGTTTAAGATCTGTGCCCGCATTCGTGTCGGAATTTCTTTTGAAAATCCATCTTGTGATGGTAACCTCTGGTTATGAGTCCGCCTTCGTGTCGGCCTACCTTTGTGTTTTAGATCTGAGTCCGCCTTCGTGTCGGAATTTCTTTTGAAAATCCATCTTGTGATGGTAACCTCTGGTTATGAGTCCGCCTTCGTGTCGGCCTACCTTTGTGTTTTAGATCTGAGTCCGCCTTCTAGTCGGAATTTCTTTTGAATATTCATCTTGTGATGGTAACCTCTGGTTATAAGTCCGCCTTCGTGTCGGCCTACCTTTGTGTTTTGGATCTGAGCCCGCATTTGTGTCGGCATTCCTTTTGAAAATCCATCTTGTGATGGTAACCTCTGGTTATGAGTCCGCCTTCGTGTCGGCCTACCTTTGTGTTTAAGATCTGAGTCCACCTTCGTGTCGGAATTTCTTTTGAAAATCCATCTTGTGATGGTAACCTCTGGTTATGAGTCCGCCTTCGTGTCGGCCTACCTTTGTGTTTTGGATCTGAGCCCGCATTTGTGTCGGCATTCCGTTTGAAAATCCATCTTGTGATGGTAACCTCTGGTTATAAGTCCGCCTTCGTGTCGGCCTACCTTTGTGTTTTGGATCTGAGTCCGCCTTCGTGTCCACATTCCTTTTGAAAATCCATCTTGTGATGGTAACCTCTGGTTATAAGTCCGCCTTCGTGTCGGCCTACCTTTGTGTTTTGGATCTGAGTCCGCCTTCGTGTCGACATTCCTTTTGAAAATCCATCTTGTGATGGTAACCTCTAGTTATGAGTCTGCCTTCGTGTCGTCATACCTTTGTGTTTTGGATCTGAGTCCCCCTTCGTGTCGACATTTCTTTTTAAAATCCATCTTGTGATGGTAACCTCTGGTTATGAGTCCGTCTTCGTGTCAGCCTACCTTTACGTTTTAGATCTGAGTCCGCCTTCGTGTCGGCATTCCTTTTGAAAATTCATTTTGTGATGGTAACCTATGGTTATGAGTCCGCCTTCGTGTCGGCCTATCTTTGTGTTTAAGATCTGAGTCCGCCTTCGTGTCGAAATTTCTATTGAAAATCCATCTTGTGATGGTAACTCTGGTTATGAGTCCCCCTTCATGTCGGCCTACCTTTGTGTTTTGGATCTGAGCCCGCATTTGTGTCGGCATTCCTTTTTAAAATCCATCTTGTGATGGTAACCTCTGGTTATGAGTTCGCCTTCGTGTCGGCCTACCTTTGTGTTTTGGATCAGAGTCCGCCTTTGTGTCAGAATTTCTTTTGAAAATTCATCTTGTGATGGTAACCTCTGGTTATGAGTCCGCCTATGTGTCGGCCTACCTTTGTGTTTTGGATCTGAGCCCGCATTTGTGTCGGCATTTCTTTTGAAAATCCATCTTGTGATGGTAACCTCTGATTATGAGTCTGCCTTCGTGTCGGGCTACCTTTGTGTTTAAGATCTGTGCCTGCATTCGTGTCGGAATTTCTTTTGAAAATCCATCTTGTGATGGTAACCTCTGGTTATGAGTCCGCCTTCGTGTCGGCCTACCTTTGTGTTTTAGATCTGAGTCCGCCTTCGTGTCGGAATTTCTTTTGAAAATCCATCTTGTGATGGTAACCTCTGGTTATGAGTCCGCCTTCGTGTCGGCCTACCTTTGTGTTTTGGATCTGAGCCCGCATTTGTGTCGGCATTCCTTTTGAAAATCCATCTTGTGATGGTAACCTCTGGTTATAAGTCCGCCTTCGTGTCGGCCTACCTTTGTGTTTTGGATCTGAGTCCGCCTTCGTGTCCACATTCCTTTTGAAAATCCATCTTGTGATGGTAACCTCTGGTTATAAGTCCGCCTTCGTGTCGGCCTACCTTTGTGTTTTGGATCTGAGTCCGCCTTCGTGTCGACATTCCTTTTGAAAATCCATCTTGTGATGGTAACCTCTAGTTATGAGTCTGCCTTCGTGTCGTCATACCTTTGTGTTTTGGATCTGAGTCCGCCTTCGTGTCGACATTTCTTTTTAAAATCCATCTTGTGATGGTAACCTCTGGTTATGAGTCCGTCTTCGTGTCAGCCTACCTTTATGTTTTAGATCTGAGTCCGCCTTCGTGTCGACATTCCTTTTGAAAATTCATTATGTGATGGTAACCTCTGGTTATGAGTCCGCCTTCGTGTCGGCCTACCTTTGTGTTTAAGATCTGAGTCCGCCTTCGTGTCGGAATTTCTTTTCAAAATCCATCTTGTGATGGTAACTCTGGTTATGAGTCCCCTTTCATGTCGGCCTACCTTTGTGTTTTGGATCTAAGCCCGCATTTGTGTCGGCATTCCTTTTTAAAATCCATCTTGTGATGGTAACCTCTGGTTATGAGTTCGCCTTCGTGTCGGCCTACCTTTGTGTTTTGGATCTGAGTCCGCCTTTGTGTCAGAATTTCTTTTGAAAATCCATCTTGTGATGGTAACCTCTGGTTATGAGTCCGCCTATGTGTCGGCCTACCTTTGTGTTTTGGATCTGAGCCCGCATTTGTGTCGGCATTTCTTTTGAAAATCCATCTTGTGATGGTAACCTCTGATTATGAGTCTGCCTTCGTGTCGGCCTACCTTTGTGTTTAAGATCTGTGCCCGCATTCGTGTCGGAATTTCTTTTGAAAATCCATCTTGTGATGGTAACCTCTGGTTATGAGTCCGCCTTCGTGTCGGCCTACCTTTGTGTTTTAGATCTGAGTCCGCCTTCGTTTCGGAATTTCTTTTGAAAATCCATCTTGTGATGGTAACCTCTGGTTATGAGTCCGCCTTCGTGTCGGCCTACCTTTGTGTTTTGGATCTGAGCCCGCATTTGTGTCGACATTCCTTTTGAAAATCCATCTTGTGATGGTAACCTCTGGTTATAAGTCCGCCTTCGTGTCGGCCTACCTTTGTGTTTTGGATCTGAGTCCGCCTTCGTGTCCACATTCCTTTTGAAAATCCATCTTGTGATGGTAACCTCTGGTTATAAGTCCGCCTTCGTGTCGGCCTACCTTTGTGTTTTGGATCTGAGTCCGCCTTCGTGTCGACATTCCTTTTGAAAATCCATCTTGTGATGGTAACCTCTAGTTATGAATCTGCCTTCGTGTCGTCATACCTTTGTGTTTTGGATCTGAGTCCGCCTTCGTGTCGACATTTCTTTTTAAAATCCATCTTGTGATGGTAACCTCTGGTTATGAGTCCGTCTTCGTGTCAGCCTACCTTTATGTTTTAGATCTGAGTCCGCCTTCGTGTCGACATTCCTTTCGAAAATTCATTTAGTGATGGTAACCTCTGGTTATGAGTCCGCCTTCGTGTCGGCCTACCTTTGTGTTTAAGATCTGAGTCCGCCTTCGTGTCGGAAATTCTTTTGAAAATCCATCTTGTGATGGTAACTCTGGTTATGAGTCCCCTTTCATGTCGGCCTACCTTTGTGTTTTGGATCTGAGCCCGCATTTGTGTCGGCATTCCTTTTTAAAATCCATCTTGTGATGGTAACCTCTGGTTATGAGTTCGCCTTCGTGTCGGCCTACCTTTGTGTTTTGGATCTGAGTCCTCCTTTGTGTCATAATTTCTTTTGAAAATCCATCTTGTGATGGTAACCTCTGGTTATGAGTCCGCCTATGTGTCGGCCTACCTTTGTGTTTTGGATCTGAGCCCGCATTTGTGTCGGCATTTCTTTTGAAAATCCATCTTGTGATGGTAACCTCTGATTATGAGTCCGCCTTCATGTCGGCCTACCTTTGTGTTTAAGATCTATGCCCGCATTCGTGTCGGAATTTCTTTTGAAAATCCATCTTGTGATGGTAACCTCTGGTTATGAGTCCGCCTTCGTGTCGGCCTACCTTTGTGTTTTAGATCTGAGTCCGCCTTCGTGTCGGAATTTCTTTTGAAAATCCATCTTGTGATGGTAACCTCTGGTTATGAGTCCGCCTTCGTGTCGGCCTACCTTTGTGTTTTAGATCTGAGTCCGCCTTCTAGTCGGAATTTCTTTTGAATATTCATCTTATGATGGTAACCTCTGGTTATAAGTCCGCCTTCGTGTCGGCCTACCTTTGTGTTTTGGATCTGAGCCCGCATTTGTGTCGGCATTCCTATTGAAAATCCATCTTGTGATGGTAACCTCTGGTTATGAGTCCGCCTTCGTGTCGGCCTACCTTTGTGTTTAAGATCTGAGTCCACCTTCGTGTCGGAATTTCTTTTGAAAATCCATCTTGTGATGGTAACCTCTGGTTATGAGTCCGCCTTCGTGTCGGCCTACCTTTGTGTTTTGGATCTGAGCCCGCATTTGTGTCGGCATTCCGTTTGAAAATCCATCTTGTGATGGTAACCTCTGGTTATAAGTCCTCCTTCGTGTCGGCCTACCTTTGTGTTTTGGATCTGAGTCCGCCTTCGTGTCCACATTCCTTTTGAAAATCCATCTTGTGATGGTAACCTCTGGTTATAAGTCCGCCTTCGTGTCGGCCTACCTTTGTGTTATGGATCTGAGTCCGCCTTCGTGTCGACATTCCTTTTGAAAATCCATCTTGTGATGGTAACCTCTAGTTATGAGTCTGCCTTCGTGTCGTCATACCTTTGTGTTTTGGATCTGAGTCCCCCTTCGTGTCGACATTTCTTTTTAAAATCCATCTTGTGATGGTAACCTCTGGTTATGAGTCCGTCTTCGTGTCAGCCTACCTTTACGTTTTAGATCTGAGTCCGCCTTCGTGTCGGCATTCCTTTTGAAAATTCATTTTGTGATGGTAACCTCTGGTTATGAGTCCGCCTTCGTGTCGGCCTACCTTTGTGTTTAAGATCTGAGTCCGCCTTCGTGTCGGAATTTCTATTGAAAATCCATCTTGTGATGGTAACTCTGGTTATGAGTCCCCCTTCATGTCGGCCTACCTTTGTGTTTTGGATCTGAGCCCGCATTTGTGTCGGCATTCCTTTTTAAAATCCATCTTGTGATGGTAACCTCTGGTTATGAGTTCGCCTTCGTGTCGGCCTACCTTTGTGTTTTGGATCAGAGTCCGCCTTTGTGTCAGAATTTCTTTTGAAAATTCATCTTGTGATGGTAACCTCTGGTTATGAGTCCGCCTATGTGTCGGCCTACCTTTGTGTTTTGGATCTGAGCCCGCATTTGTGTCGGCATTTCTTTTGAAAATCCATCTTGTGATGGTAACCTCTGATTATTAGTCTGCCTTCGTGTCGGCCTACCTTTGTGTTTAAGATCTGTGCTCGCATTCGTGTCGGAATTTCTTTTGAAAATCCATCTTGTGATGGTAACCTCTGGTTATGAGTCCGCCTTCGTGTCGGCCTACCTTTGTGTTTTAGATCTGAGTCCGCCTTCGTGTCGGAATTTCTTTTGAAAATCCATCTTGTGATGGTAACCTCTGGTTATGAGTCCGCCTTCGTGTCGGCCTACCTTTGTGTTTTGGATCTGAGCCCGCATTTGTGTCGGCATTCCTTTTGAAAATCCATCTTGTGATGGTAACCTCTGGTTATAAGTCCGCCTTCGTGTCGGCCTACCTTTGTGTTTTGGATCTGAGTCCGCCTTCGTGTCCACATTCCTTTTGAAAATCCATCTTGTGATGGTAACCTCTGGTTATAAGTCCGCCTTCGTGTCGGCCTACCTTTGTGTTTTGGATCTGAGTCCGCCTTCGTGTCGACATTCCTTTTGAAAATCCATCTTGTGATGGTAACCTCTAGTTATGAGTCTGCCTTCGTGTCGGCCTACCTTTGTGTTTAAGATCTGTGCCCGCATTCGTGTCGGAATTTCTTTTGAAAATTCATCTTGTGATGGTAACCTCTGGTTATGAGTCCGCCTTCGTGTCGGCCTACCTTTGTGTTTTAGATCTGAGTCCGCCTTCGTGTCGGAATTTCTTTTGAAAATCCATCTTGTGATGGTAACCTCTGGTTATGAGTCCGCCTTCGTGTCGGCCTACCTTTGTGTTTTAGATCTGAGTCCGCCTTCTAGTCGGAATTTCTTTTGAATATTCATCTTGTGATGGTAACCTCTGGTTATAAGTCCGCCTTCGTGTCGGCCTACCTTTGTGTTTTGGATCTGAGCCCGCATTTGTGTCGGCATTCCTTTTGAAAATCCATCTTGTGATGGTAACCTCTGGTTATGAGTCCGCCTTCGTGTCGGCCTACCTTTGTGTTTAAGATCTGAGTCCACCTTCGTGTCGGAATTTCTTTTGAAAATCCATCTTGTGATGGTAACCTCTGGTTATGAGTCCGCCTTCGTGTCGGCCTACCTTTGTGTTTTGGATCTGAGCCCGCATTTGTGTCGGCATTCCGTTTGAAAATCCATCTTGTGATGGTAACCTCTGGTTATAAGTCCGCCTTCGTGTCGGCCTACCTTTGTGTTTTGGATCTGAGTCCGCCTTCGTGTCCACATTCCTTTTGAAAATCCATCTTGTGATGGTAACCTCTGGTTATAAGTCCGCCTTCGTGTCGGCCTACCTTTGTGTTTTGGATCTGAGTCCGCCTTCGTGTCGACATTCCTTTTGAAAATCCATCTTGTGATGGTAACCTCTAGTTATGAGTCTGCCTTCGTGTCGTCATACCTTTGTGTTTTGGATCTGAGTCCCCCTTCGTGTCGACATTTCTTTTTAAAATCCATCTTGTGATGGTAACCTCTGGTTATGAGTCCGTCTTCGTGTCAGCCTACCTTTATGTTTTAGATCTGAGTCCGCCTTCGTGTCGGCATTCCTTTTGAAAATTCATTTTGTGATGGTAACCTCTGGTTATGAGTCCGCCTTCGTGTCGGCCTACCTTTGTGTTTAAGATCTGAGTCCGCCTTCGTGTCGGAATTTCTATTGAAAATCCATCTTGTGATGGTAACTCTGGTTATGAGTCCCCCTTCATGTCGGCCTACCTTTGTGTTTTGGATCTGAGCCCGCATTTGTGTCGGCATTCCTTTTTAAAATCCATCTTGTGATGGTAACCTCTGGTTATAAGTCCGCCTTCGTGTCGGCCTACCTTTGTGTTTTGGATCTGAGTCCGCCTTTGTGTCATAATTTCTTTTGAAAATCCATCTTGTGATGGTAACCTCTGGTTATGAGTCCGCCTATGTGTCGGCCTACCTTTGTGTTTTGGATCTGAGCCCGCATTTGTGTCGGCATTTCTTTTGAAAATCCATCTTGTGATGGTAACCTCTGATTATGAGTCCGCCTTCATGTCGGCCTACCTTTGTGTTTAAGATCTGTGCCCGCATTCGTGTCGGAATTTCTTTTGAAAATCCATCTTGTGATGGTAACCTCTGGTTATGAGTCCGCCTTCGTGTCGGCCTACCTTTGTGTTTTAGATCTGAGTCCGCCTTCGTGTCGGAATTTCTTTTGAAAATCCATCTTGTGATGGTAACCTCTGGTTATGAGTCCGCCTTCGTGTCGGCCTACCTTTGTGTTTTAGATCTGAGTCCGCCTTCTAGTCGGAATTTATTTTGAATATTCATCTTGTGATGGTAACCTCTGGTTATAAGTCCGCCTTCGTGTCGGCCTACCTTTGTGTTTTGGATCTGAGCCCGCATTTGTGTCGGCATTCCTATTGAAAATCCATCTTGTGATGGTAACCTCTGGTTATGAGTCCGCCTTCGTGTCGGCCTACCTTTGTGTTTAAGATCTGAGTCCACCTTCGTGTCGGAATTTCTTTTGAAAATCCATCTTGTGATGGTAACCTCTGGTTATGAGTCCGCCTTCGTGTCGGCCTACCTTTGTGTTTTGGATCTGAGCCCGCATTTGTGTCGGCATTCCGTTTGAAAATCCATCTTGTGATGGTAACCTCTAGTTATAAGTCCGCCTTCGTGTCGGCCTACCTTTGTGTTTTGGATCTGAGTCCGCCTTCGTGTCCACATTCCTTTTGAAAATCCATCTTGTGATGGTAACCTCTGGTTATAATTCCGCCTTCGTGTCGGCCTACCTTTGTGTTTTGGATCTGAGTCCGCCTTCGTGTCGACATTCCTTTTGAAAATCCATCTTGTGATGGTAACCTCTAGTTATGAGTCTGCCTTCGTGTCGTCATACCTTTGTGTTTTGGATCTGAGTCCCCCTTCGTGTCGACATTTCTTTTTAAAATCCATCTTGTGATGGTAACCTCTGGTTATGAGTCCGTCTTCGTGTCAGCCTACCTTTACGATTTAGATCTGAGTCCGCCTTCGTGTCGGCATTCCTTTTGAAAATTCATTTTGTGATGGTAACCTCTGGTTATGAGTCCGCCTTCGTGTCGGCCTACCTTTGTGTTTAAGATCTGAGTCCGCCTTCGTGTCGGAATTTCTATTGAAAATCCATCTTGTGATGGTAACTCTGGTTATGAGTCCCCCTTCATGTCGGCCTACCTTTGTGTTTTGGATCTGAGCCCGCATTTGTGTCGGCATTCCTTTTTAAAATCCATCTTGTGATGGTAACCTCTGGTTATGAGTTCGCCTTCGTGTCGGCCTACCTTTGTGTTTTGGATCAGAGTCCGCCTTTGTGTCAGAATTTCTTTTGAAAATTCATCTTGTGATGGTAACCTCTGGTTATGAGTCCGCCTATGTGTCGGCCTACCTTTGTGTTTTGGATCTGAGCCCGCATTTGTGTCGCCATTTCTTTTGAAAATCCATCTTGTGATGGTAACCTCTGATTATTAGTCTGCCTTCGTGTCGGCCTACCTTTGTGTTTAAGATCTGTGCCCGCATTCGTGTCGGAATTTCTTTTGAAAATCCATCTTGTGATGGTAACCTCTGGTTATGAGTCCGCCTTCGTGTCGGCCTACCTTTGTGTTTTAGATCTGAGTCCGCCTTCGTGTCGGAATTTCTTTTGAAAATCCATCTTGTGATGGTAACCTCTGGTTATGAGTCCGCCTTCGTGTCGGCCTACCTTTGTGTTTTGGATCTGAGCCCGCATTTGTGTCGGCATTCCTTTTGAAAATCCATCTTGTGATGGTAACCTCTGGTTATAAGTCCGCCTTCGTGTCGGCCTACCTTTGTGTTTTGGATCTGAGTCCGCCTTCGTGTCCACATTCCTTTTGAAAATCCATCTTGTGATGGTAACCTCTGGTTATAAGTCCGCCTTCGTGTCGGCCTACCTTTGTGTTTTGGATCTGAGTCCGCCTTCGTGTCGACATTCCTTTTGAAAATCCATCTTGTGATGGTAACCTCTAGTTATGAGTCTGCCTTCGTGTCGTCATACCTTTGTGTTTTGGATCTGAGTCCCCCTTCGTGTCGACATTTCTTTTTAAAATCCATCTTGTGATGGTAACCTCTGGTTATGAGTCCGTCTTCGTGTCAGCCTACCTTTACGTTTTAGATCTGAGTCCGCCTTCGTGTCGGCATTCCTTTTGAAAATTCATTTTGTGATGGTAACCTCTGGTTATGAGTCCGCCTTCGTGTCGGCCTACCTTTGTGTTTAAGATCTGAGTCCGCCTTCGTGTCGGAATTTCTATTGAAAATCCATCTTGTGATGGTAACTCTGGTTATGAGTCCCCCTTCATGTCGGCCTACCTTTGTGTTTTGGATCTGAGCCCGCATTTGTGTCGGCATTCCTTTTTAAAATCCATCTTGTGATGGTAACCTCTGGTTATGAGTTCGCCTTCGTGTCGGCCTACCTTTGTGTTTTGGATCAGAGTCCGCCTTTGTGTCAGAATTTCTTTTGAAAATTCATCTTGTGATGGTAACCTCTGGTTATGAGTCCGCCTATGTGTCGGCCTACCTTTGTGTTTTGGATCTGAGCCCGCATTTGTGTCGCCATTTCTTTTGAAAATCCATCTTGTGATGGTAACCTCTGATTATTAGTCTGCCTTCGTGTCGGCCTACCTTTGTGTTTAAGATCTGTGCCCGCATTCGTGTCGGAATTTCTTTTGAAAATCCATCTTGTGATGGTAACCTCTGGTTATGAGTCCGCCTTCGTGTCGGCCTACCTTTGTGTTTTAGATCTGAGTCCGCCTTCGTGTCGGAATTTCTTTTGAAAATCCATCTTGTGATGGTAACCTCTGGTTATGAGTCCGCCTTCGTGTCGGCCTACCTTTGTGTTTTGGATCTGAGCCCGCATTTGTGTCGGCATTCCTTTTGAAAATCCATCTTGTGATGGTAACCTCTGGTTATAAGTCCGCCTTCGTGTCGGCCTACCTTTGTGTTTTGGATCTGAGTCCGCCTTCGTGTCCACATTCCTTTTGAAAATCCATCTTGTGATGGTAACCTCTGGTTATAAGTCCGCCTTCGTGTCGGCCTACCTTTGTGTTTTGGATCTGAGTCCGCCTTCGTGTCGACATTCCTTTTGAAAATCCATCTTGTGATGGTAACCTCTAGTTATGAGTCTGCCTTCGTGTCGGCCTACCTTTGTGTTTAAGATATGTGCCCGCATTCGTGTCGGAATTTCTTTTGAAAATCCATCTTGTGATGGTAACCTCTGGTTATGAGTCCGCCTTCGTGTCGGCCTACCTTTGTGTTTTAGATCTGAGTCCGCCTTCGTGTCGGAATTTCTTTTGAAAATCCATCTTGTGATGGTAACCTCTGGTTATGAGTCCGCCTTCGTGTCGGCCTACCTTTGTGTTTTAGATCTGAGTCCGCCTTCTAGTCGGAATTTCTTTTGAATATTCATCTTGTGATGGTAACCTCTGGTTATAAGTCCGCCTTCGTGTCGGCCTACCTTTGTGTTTTGGATCTGAGCCCGCATTTGTGTCGGCATTCCTTTTGAAAATCCATCTTGTGATGGTAACCTCTGGTTATGAGTCCGCCTTCGTGTCGGCCTACCTTTGTGTTTAAGATCTGAGTCCACCTTCGTGTCGGAATTTCTTTTGAAAATCCATCTTGTGATGGTAACCTCTGGTTATGAGTCCGCCTTCGTGTCGGCCTACCTTTGTGTTTTGGATCTGAGCCCGCATTTGTGTCGGCATTCCGTTTGAAAATCCATCTTGTGATGGTAACCTCTGGTTATATGTCCGCCTTCGTGTCGGCCTACCTTTGTGTTTTGGATCTGAGTCCGCCTTCGTGTCCACATTCCTTTTGAAAATCCATCTTGTGATGGTAACCTCTGGTTATAAGTCCGCCTTCGTGTCGGCCTACCTTTGTGTTTTGGATCTGAGTCCGCCTTCGTGTCGACATTCCTTTTGAAAATCCATCTTGTGATGGTAACCTCTAGTTATGAGTCTGCCTTCGTGTCGTCATACCTTTGTGTTTTGGATCTGAGTCCCCCTTCGTGTCGACATTTCTTTTTAAAATCCATCTTGTGATGGTAACCTCTGGTTATGAGTCCGTCTTCGTGTCAGCCTACCTTTATGTTTTAGATCTGAGTCCGCCTTCGTGTCGGCATTCCTTTTGAAAATTCATTTTGTGATGGTAACCTCTGGTTATGAGTCCGCCTTCGTGTCGGCCTACCTTTGTGTTTAAGATCTGAGTCCGCCTTCGTGTCGGAATTTCTATTGAAAATCCATCTTGTGATGGTAACTCTGGTTATGAGTCCCCCTTCATGTCGGCCTACCTTTGTGTTTTGGATCTGAGCCCGCATTTGTGTCGGCATTCCTTTTTAAAATCCATCTTGTGATGGTAACCTCTGGTTATGAGTTCGCCTTCGTGTCGGCCTACCTTTGTGTTTTGGATCAGAGTCCGCCTTTGTGTCAGAATTTCTTTTGAAAATTCATCTTGTGATGGTAACCTCTGGTTATGAGTCCGCCTATGTGTCGGCCTACCTTTGTGTTTTGGATCTGAGCCCGCATTTGTGTCGGCATTTCTTTTGAAAATCCATCTTGTGATGGTAACCTCTGATTATTAGTCTGCCTTCGTGTCGGCCTACCTTTGTGTTTAAGATCTGTGCCCGCATTCGTGTCGGAATTTCTTTTGAAAATCCATCTTGTGATGGTAACCTCTGGTTATGAGTCCGCCTTCGTGTCGGCCTACCTTTGTGTTTTAGATCTGAGTCCGCCTTCGTGTCGGAATTTCTTTTGAAAATCCATCTTGTGATGGTAACCTCTGGTTATGAGTCCGCCTTCGTGTCGGCCTACCTTTGTGTTTTGGATCTGAGCCCGCATTTGTGTCGGCATTCCTTTTGAAAATCCATCTTGTGATGGTAACCTCTGGTTATAAGTCCGCCTTCGTGTCGGCCTACCTTTGTGTTTTGGATCTGAGTCCGCCTTCGTGTCCACATTCCTTTTGAAAATCCATCTTGTGATGGTAACCTCTGGTTATAAGTCCGCCTTCGTGTCGGCCTACCTTTGTGTTTTGGATCTGAGTCCGCCTTCGTGTCGACATTCCTTTTGAAAATCCATCTTGTGATGGTAACCTCTAGTTATGAGTCTGCCTTCGTGTCGTCATACCTTTGTGTTTTGGATCTGAGTCCGCCTTCGTGTCGACATTTCTTTTTAAAATCCATCTTGTGATGGTAACCTCTGGTTATGACTCCGTCTTCGTGTCAGCCTACCTTTATGTTTTAGATCTGAGTCCGCCTTCGTGTCGACATTCCTTTTGAAAATTCATTTTGTGATGGTAACCTCTGGTTATGAGTCCGCCCTCGTGTCGGCCTACCTTTGTGTTTAAGATCTGAGTCCGCCTTCGTGTCGGAATTTCTTTTGAAAATCCATCTTGTGATGGTAACTCTGGTTATGAGTCCCCTTTCATGTCGGCCTACCTTTGTGTTTTGGATCTGAGCCCGCATTTGTGTCGGCATTCCTTTTTAAAATCCATCTTGTGATGGTAACCTCTGGTTATGAGTTCGCCTTCGTGTCGGCCTACCTTTGTGTTTTGGATCTGAGTCCGCCTTTGTGTCAGAATTTCTTTTGAAAATCCATCTTGTGATGGTAACCTCTGGTTATGAGTCCGCCTATGAGTCGGCCTACCTTTGTGTTTTGGATCTGAGCCCGCATTTGTGTCGGCATTTCTTTTGAAAATCCATCTTGTGATGGTAACCTCTGATTATGAGTCCGCCTTCATGTCGGCCTACCTTTGTGTTTAAGATCTGTGCCCGCATTCGTGTCGGAATTTCTTTTGAAAATCCATCTTGTGATGGTAACCTCTGGTTATGAGTCCGCCTTCGTGTCGGCCTACCTTTGTGTTTTAGATCTGAGTCCGCCTTCGTGTTGGAATTTCTTTTGAATATTCATCTTGTGATGGTAACCTCTGGTTATAAGTCCGCCTTCGTGTCGGCCTACCTTTGTGTTTTGGATCTGAGCCCGCATTTGTGTCGGCATTCCTTTTGAAAATCCATCTTGTGATGGTAACCTCTGGTTATAAGTCCGCCTTCGTGTCGGCCTACCTTTTTGTTTTGGATCTGAGCCCGCATTCGTGTCGACATTCCTTTTGAAAATCCATCTTGTGATGGTAACCTCTAGTTATGAGTCCGCCTTCGTGCCGGCCTACCTTTGTGTTTTAGATCTGAGTCCGCCTTCGTGTCGGCATTCCTTTTGAAAATCCATCTTGTGATGGTAACCTCTGGTTATAAGTCCGCCTTCGTGTCGGCCTACCTTTATGTTTTGGATCTGAGTCCGCCTTTGTGTCCACATTCCTTTTGAAAATCCATCTTGTGATGGTAACCTCTGGTTATAAGTCCGCCTTCGTGTCGGCCTACCTTTGTGTTTTGGATCTGAGTCCGCCTTCGTGTCGACATTCCATTTGAAAATCCATCTTGTAATGGTAACTCTGGTTATGAGTCCCCCTTCATGTCGGCCTACCTTTGTGTTTTGGATCTGAGCCCGCATTTGTGTCGGCATTTCTTTTTAAAATCCATCTTGTGATGGTAACCTCTGGTTATGAGTCCGCCTTCGTATCGGCCTACCTTTGTGTTTAAGATCTGTGCCCGCATTCGTGTCGGAATTTCTTTTGAAAATCCATCTTGTGATGGTAACCTCTGGTTATGAGTCCGCCTTCGTGTCGGCCTACCTTTGTGTTTTAGATCTGAGTCCGCCTTCGTGTCGGAATTTCTTTTGAAAATTCATCTTGTGATGGTAACCTCTGGTTATGAGTCCGCCTATGTGTCGGCCTACCTTTGTGTTTTGGATCTGAGCCCGCATTTGTGTCGGCATTTCTTCTGAAAATCCATCTTGTGATGGTAACCTCTGATTATGAGTTCGCCTTCGTGTCGGCCTACCTTTGTGTTTAAGATCTGTGCCCGCATTCGTGTTGGAATTTCTTTTGAAAATCCATCTTGTGATGGTAACCTCTGGTTATGAGTCCGCCTTCGTGTCGGCCTACCTTTGTGTTTTAGATCTGAGTCTGCCTTCGTGTCGGAATTTCTTTTGAAAATCCATCTTGTGATGGTAACCTCTGGTTATAAGTCCGCCTTCGTGTCGGCCTACCTTTGTGTTTTGGATCTGAGCCCGCATTTGTGTCGGCATTCCTTTTGAAAATCCATCTTGTGATGGTAACCTCTGGTTATAAGTCCGCCTTCGTGTCGGCCTACCTTTTTGTTTTGGATCTGAGCCCGCATTCGTGTCGACATTCCTTTTGAAAATCCATCTTGTGATGGTAACCTCTAGTTATGAGTCCGCCTTCGTGCCGGCCTACCTTTGTGTTTTAGATCTGAGTCCGCCTTCGTGTCGGCATTCCTTTTGAAAATCCATCTTGTGATGGTAACCTCTGGTTATAAGTCCGCCTTCGTGTCGGCCTACCTTTATGTTTTGGATCTGAGTCCGCCTTTGTGTCCACATTCCTTTTGAAAATCCATCTTGTGATGGTAACCTCTGGTTATAAGTCCGCCTTCGTGTCGGCCTACCTTTGTGTTTTGGATCTGAGTCCGCCTTCGTGTCGACATTCCATTTGAAAATCCATCTTATGATGGTAACTCTGGTTATGAGTCCCCCTTGATGTCGGCCTACCTTTGTGTTTTGGATCTGAGCCCGCATTTGTGTCGGCATTTCTTTTTAAAATCCATCTTGTGATGGAAACCTCTGGTTATGAGTCCGTCTTCGTCTCAGCCTACCTTAATGTTTTGGATCTGAGTCCGCCTTCGTGTCGGCATTCCTTTTGAAAATTCATTTTGTGATGGTAACCTCTGGTTATGAGTCCGCCTATGTGTCGGCCTACCTTTGTGTTTTGGATCTGACCCCGCATTTGTGTCGGCATTCCTTTTTAAAATCCATCTTGTGATGGTAACCTCTGGTTATGAGTTCGCCTTCGTGTCGGCCTACCTTTGTGTTTTGGATCTGAGTCCGCCTTCGTGTCGACATTCCATTTGAAAATCCATCTTGTAATGGTAACTCTGGTTATGAGTCCCCCTTGATGTCGGCCTACCTTTGTGTTTTGGATCTGAGCCCGCATTTGTGTCGGCATTTCTTTTTAAAATCCATCTTGTGATGGAAACCTCTGGTTATGAGTCCGTCTTCGTCTCAGCCTACCTTAATGTTTTGGATCTGAGTCCGCCTTCGTGTCGGCATTCCTTTTGAAAATCCATCTTGTGATGGTAACCTCTGGTTATAAGTCCGCCTTCGTGTCGGCCTACCTTTATGTTTTGGATCTGGGTCCGCCTTTGTGTCCACATTCCTTTTGAAAATCCATCTTGTGATGGTAACCTCTGGTTATAAGTCCGCCTTCGTGTCGGCCTACCTTTGTGTTTTGGATCTGAGTCCGCCTTCGTGTCGACATTCCATTTGAAAATCCATCTTGTAATGGTAACTCTGGTTATGAGTCCCCCTTCATGTCGGCCTACCTTTGTGTTTTGGATCTGAGCCCGCATTTGTGTCGGCATTTCTTTTTAAAATCCATCTTGTGATGGTAACCTCTGGTTATGAGTCCGCCTTCGTATCGGCCTACCTTTGTGTTTAAGATCTGTGCCCGCATTCGTGTCGGAATTTCTTTTGAAAATCCATCTTGTGATGGTAACCTCTGGTTATGAGTCCGCCTTCGTGTCGGCCTACCTTTGTGTTTTAGATCTGAGTCCGCCTTCGTGTCGGAATTTCTTTTGAAAATTCATCTTGTGATGGTAACCTCTGGTTATGAGTCCGCCTATGTGTCGGCCTACCTTTGTGTTTTGGATCTGAGCCCGCATTTGTGTCGGCATTTCTTCTGAAAATCCATCTTGTGATGGTAACCTCTGATTATGAGTTCGCCTTCGTGTCGGCCTACCTTTGTGTTTAAGATCTGTGCCCGCATTCGTGTTGGAATTTCTTTTGAAAATCCATCTTGTGATGGTAACCTCTGATTATGAGTCCGCCTTCGTGTCGGCCTACCTTTGTGTTTTAGATCTGAGTCCGCCTTCGTGTCGGAATTTCTTTTGAAAATCCATCTTGTGATGGTAACCTCTGGTTATGAGTCCGCCTTCGTGTCGGCCTACCTTTGTGTTTTAGATCTCAGTCCGCCTTCGTGTCGGAATTTCTTTTGAAAATTCATCTTGTGATGGTAACCTCTGGTTATAAGTCCGCCTTCGTGTCGGCCTACCTTTGTGTTTTGGATCTGAGCCCGCATTTGTGTCGGCATTCCTTTTGAAAATCCATCTTGTGATGGTAACCTCTGGTTATAAGTCCGCCTTCGTGTCGGCCTACCTTTTTGTTTTGGATCTGAGCCCGCATTCGTGTCGACATTCCTTTTGAAAATCCATCTTGTGATGGTAACCTCTAGTTATGAGTCCGCCTTCGTGCCGGCCTACCTTTGTGTTTTAGATCTGAGTCCGCCTTCGTGTCGGCATTCCTTTTGAAAATCCATCTTGTGATGGTAACCTCTGGTTATAAGTCCGCCTTCGTGTCGGCCTACCTTTATGTTTTGGATCTGAGTCCGCCTTTGTGTCCACATTCCTTTTGAAAATCCATCTTGTGATGGTAACCTCTGGTTATAAGTCCGCCTTCGTGTCGGCCTACCTTTGTGTTTTGGATCTGAGTCCGCCTTCGTGTCGACATTCCATTTGAAAATCCATCTTGTGATGGTAACTCTGGTTATGAGTCCCTCTTGATGTCGGCCTACCTTTGTGTTTTGGATCTGAGCCCGCATTTGTGTCGGCATTTCTTTTTAAAATCCATCTTGTGATGGAAACCTCTGGTTATGAGTCCGTCTTCGTGTCGGCATTCCTTTTGAAAATTCATTTTGTGATGGTAACCTCTGGTTATGAGTCCGCCTATGTGTCGGCCTACCTTTGTGTTTTGGATCTGACCCCGCATTTGTGTCGGCATTCCTTTTTAAAATCCATCTTGTGATGGTAACCTCTGGTTATGAGTTCGCCTTCGTGTCGGCCTACCTTTGTGTTTTGGATCTGAGTCCGTCTTTGTGTCAGAATTTCTTTTGAAAATCCATCTTGTGATGGTAACCTCTGGTTATGAGTCCCCCTTCATGTCGGCCTACCTTTGTGTTTTGGATCTGAGCCCGCATTTGTGTCGGTATTCCTTTTGAAAATCCATCTTGTGATGGTAACCTCTAGTTATAAGTCAGCCTTCGTGTCGGCCTATCTTTGTGTTTTGGATCTGAGTCAGCCTTCGTGTTGACATTCCTTTTGAAAATCCATCTTGTGATGGTAACCTCTAGTTATGAGTCCGCCTTCGTGTCGTCATACCTTTGTGTTTTGGATCTGAGTCCGCCTTCTTCTCGGCATTTATTTTTAAAATCCATCTTGTGATGGTAACCTCTGGTTATGAGTCCGTCTTCGTGTCAGCCTACCTTTATGTTTTGGATCTGAGTCCGCCTTTGTGTCGGCATTCCTTTTGAAAATTCATTTTGTGATGGTAACCTCTGGTTATGAGTCCGCCTTCGTGTCAGCCTACCTTTGTGTTTAAGATCTGAGTCCGCCTTCGTGTCGGAATTTCTTTTGAAAATCCATCTTGTGATGGTAACCTCTGGTTATGAGTCCGCCTTCGTGTCGGCCTACCTTTGTGTTTTAGATCTGAGTCCGCCTTCGTGTCGGAATTTCTTTTGAAAATCCATCTTGTGATGGTAACCTCTGGTTATGAGTCCGCCTTCGTGTCGGCCTACCTTTGTGTTTTAGATCTGAGTCCGCCTTCGTGTCGGCATTCCTTTCGAAAATTCATTTTGTGATGGTAACCTCTGGTTATGAGTCCGCCTTCGTGTCGGCCTACCTTTGTGTTTAAGATCTGAGTCCGCCTTCGTGTCGGAATTTCTTTTGAAAATCCATCTTGTGATGGTAACTCTGGTTATGAGTCCCCCTTCATGTCGGCCTACCTTTGTGTTTTGGATCTGAGCCCGCATTTGTGTCGACATTCCTTTTTAAAATCCATCTTGTGATGGTAACCTCTGGTTATGAGTTCGCCTTCGTGTCGGCCTACCTTTGTGTTTTGGATCTGAGTCCGCCTTTGTGTCAGAATTTCTTTTGAAAATCCATCTTGTGATGGTAACCTCTGGTTATGAGTCCGCCTATGTGTCGGCCTACCTTTGTGTTTTGGATCTGAGCCCGCATTTGTGTCGGCATTTCTTTTAAAAATCCATCTTGTGATGGTAACCTCTGATTATGAGTCTGCCTTCGTGTCGGCCTACCTTTGTGTTTAAGATCTGAGTCCGCCTTCGTGTCGGAATTTCTTTTGAAAATTCATCTTGTGATGGTAACCTCTGGTTATGAGTCCGCCTATGTGTCGGCCTACCTTTGTGTTTTGGATCTGAGCCCGCATTTGTGTCGGCATTTCTTTTGAAAATCCATCTTGTGATGGTAACCTCTGATAATGAGTTCGCCTTCGTGTCGGCCTACCTTTGTGTTTAAGATCTGTGCCCGCATTCGTGTTGGAATTTCTTTTGAAAATCCATCTTGTGATGGTAACCTCTGGTTATGAGTCCGCCTTCGTGTCGGCCTAACTTTGTGTTTTAGATCTGAGTCCGCCTTCGTGTCGGAATTTCTTTTGAAAATCCATCTTGTGATGGTAACCTCTGGTTATGAGTCCGCCTTCGTGTCGGCCTACCTTGGTGTTTTAGATCTGAGTCCGCCTTCTAGTCGGAATTTCTTTTGAATATTCATCTTGTGATGGTAACCTCTGGTTATAAGTCCGCCTTCGTGTCGGCCTACCTTTGTGTTTTGGATCTGAGCCCGCATTTGTGTCGGCATTCCTTTTGAAAATCCATCTTGTGATGGTAACCTCTGGTTATAAGTCCGCCTTCGTGTCGGCCTACCTTTTTGTTTTGGATCTGAGCCCGCATTCGTGTCGACATTCCTTTTGAAAATCCATCTTGTGATGGTAACCTCTAGTTATGAGTCCGCCTTCGTGCCGGCCTACCTTTGTGTTTTAGATCTGAGTCCGCCTTCGTGTCGGCATTCCTTTTGAAAATCCATTTTGTGATGGTAACCTCTGGTTATAAGTCCGCCTTCGTGTCGGCCTACCTTTATGTTTTGGATATGAGTCCGCCTTTGTGTCCACATTCCTTTTGAAAATCCATCTTGTGATGGTAACCTCTGGTTATAAGTCCGCCTTCGTGTCGGCCTACCTTTGTGTTTTGGATCTGAGTCCGCCTTCGTGTCGACATTCCATTTGAAAATCCATCTTGTAATGGTAACTCTGGTTATGAGTCCCCCTTCATGTCGGCCTACCTTTGTGTTTTGGATCTGAGCCCGCATTTGTGTCGGCATTCCTTTTGAAAATCCATCTTGTGATGGTAACCTCTGGTTATAAGTCCGCCTTCGTGTCGGCCTACCTTTTTGTTTTGGATCTGAGCCCGCATTCGTGTCGACATTCCTTTTGAAAATCCATCTTGTGATGGTAACCTCTAGTTATGAGTCCGCCTTCGTGCCGGCCTACCTTTGTGTTTTAGATCTGAGTCCGCCTTCGTGTCGGCATTCCTTTTGAAAATCCATCTTGTGATGGTAACCTCTGGTTATAAGTCCGCCTTCGTGTCGGCCTACCTTTATGTTTTGGATCTGAGTCCGCCTTTGTGTCCACATTCCTTTTGAAAATCCATCTTGTGATGGTAACCTCTGGTTATAAGTCCGCCTTCGTGTCGGCCTACCTTTGTGTTTTGGATCTGAGTCCGCCTTCGTGTCGACATTCCATTTGAAAATCCATCTTGTGATGGTAACTCTGGTTATGAGTCCCCCTTGATGTCGGCCTACCTTTGTGTTTTGGATCTGAGCCCGCATTTGTGTCGGCATTTCTTTTTAAAATCCATCTTGTGATGGAAACCTCTGGTTATGAGTCCGTCTTCGTCTCAGCCTACCTTAATGTTTTGGATCTGAGTCCGCCTTCGTGTCGGCATTCCTTTTGAAAATTCATTTTGTGATGGTAACCTCTGGTTATGAGTCCGCCTATGTGTCGGCCTACCTTTGTGTTTTGGATCTGACCCCGCATTTGTGTCGGCATTCCTTTTTAAAATCCATCTTGTGATGGTAACCTCTGGTTATGAGTTCGCCTTCGTGTCGGCCTACCTTTGTGTTTTGGATCTGAGTCCGTCTTTGTGTCAGAATTTCTTTTGAAAATCCATCTTGTGATGGTAACCTCTGGTTATGAGTCCCCCTTCATGTCGGCCTACCTTTGTGTTTTGGATCTGAGCCCGCATTTGTGTCGGTATTCCTTTTGAAAATCCATCTTGTGATGGTAACCTCTAGTTATAAGTCAGCCTTCGTGTCGGCCTATCTTTGTGTTTTGGATCTGAGTCAGCCTTCGTGTTGACATTCCTTTTGAAAATCCATCTTGTGATGGTAACCTCTAGTTATGAGTCCGCCTTCGTGTCGTCATACCTTTGTGTTTTGGATCTGAGTCCGCCTTCTTGTCGGCATTTATTTTTAAAATCCATCTTGTGATGGTAACCTCTGGTTATGAGTCCGTCTTCGTGTCAGCCTACCTTTATGTTTTGGATCTGAGTCCGCCTTTGTGTCGGCATTCCTTTTGAAAATTCATTTTGTGATGGTAACCTCTGGTTATGAGTCCGCCTTCGTGTCAGCCTACCTTTGTGTTTAAGATCTGAGTCCGCCTTCGTGTCGGAATTTCTTTTGAAAATCCATCTTGTGATGGTAACCTCTGGTTATGAGTCCGCCTTCGTGTCGGCCTACCTTTGTGTTTTAGATCTGAGTCCGCCTTCGTGTCGGAATTTCTTTTGAAAATCCATCTTGTGATGGTAACCTCTGGTTATGAGTCCGCCTTCGTGTCGGCCTACCTTTGTGTTTTAGATCTGAGTCCGCCTTCGTGTCGGCATTCCTTTCGAAAATTCATTTTGTGATGGTAACCTCTGGTTATGAGTCCGCCTTCGTGTCGGCCTACCTTTGTGTTTAAGATCTGAGTCCGCCTTCGTGTCGGAATTTCTTTTGAAAATCCATCTTGTGATGGTAACTCTGGTTATGAGTCCCCCTTCATGTCGGCCTACCTTTGTGTTTTGGATCTGAGCCCGCATTTGTGTCGACATTCCTTTTTAAAATCCATCTTGTGATGGTAACCTCTGGTTATGAGTTCGCCTTCGTGTCGGCCTACCTTTGTGTTTTGGATCTGAGTCCGCCTTTGTGTCAGAATTTCTTTTGAAAATCCATCTTGTGATGGTAACCTCTGGTTATGAGTCCGCCTATGTGTCGGCCTACCTTTGTGTTTTGGATCTGAGCCCGCATTTGTGTCGGCATTTCTTTTAAAAATCCATCTTGTGATGGTAACCTCTGATTATGAGTCTGCCTTCGTGTCGGCCTACCTTTGTGTTTAAGATCTGAGTCCGCCTTCGTGTCGGAATTTCTTTTGAAAATTCATCTTGTGATGGTAACCTCTGGTTATGAGTCCGCCTATGTGTCGGCCTACCTTTGTGTTTTGGATCTGAGCCCGCATTTGTGTCGGCATTTCTTTTGAAAATCCATCTTGTGATGGTAACCTCTTATTATGAGTTCGCCTTCGTGTCGGCCTACCTTTGTGTTTAAGATCTGTGCCCGCATTCGTGTTGGAATTTCTTTTGAAAATCCATCTTGTGATGGTAACCTCTGGTTATGAGTCCGCCTTCGTGTCGGCCTAACTTTGTGTTTTAGATCTGAGTCCGCCTTCGTGTCGGAATTTCTTTTGAAAATCCATCTTGTGACGGTAACCTCTGGTTATGAGTCCGCCTTCGTGTCGGCCTACCTTGGTGTTTTAGATCTGAGTCCGCCTTCTAGTCGGAATTTCTTTTGAATATTCATCTTGTGATGGTAACCTCTGGTTATAAGTCCGCCTTCGTGTCGGCCTACCTTTATGTTTTGGATCTGAGTCCGCCTTTGTGTCCACATTCCTTTTGAAAATCCATCTTGTGATGGTAACCTCTGGTTATAAGTCCGCCTTCGTGTCGGCCTACCTTTGTGTTTTGGATCTGAGTCCGCCTTCGTGTCGACATTCCATTTGAAAATCCATCTTGTAATGGTAACTCTGGTTATGAGTCCCCCTTCATGTCGGCCTACCTTTGTGTTTTGGATCTGAGCCCGCATTTGTGTCGGCATTCCTTTTGAAAATCCATCTTGTGATGGTAACCTCTGGTCATAAGTCCGCCTTCGTGTCGGCCTACCTTTTTGTTTTGGATCTGAGCCCGCATTCGTGTCGACATTCCTTTTGAAAATCCATCTTGTGATGGTAACCTCTAGTTATGAGTCCGCCTTCGTGCCGGCCTACCTTTGTGTTTTAGATCTGAGTCCGCCTTCGTGTCGGCATTCCTTTTGAAAATCCATCTTGTGATGGTAACCTCTGGTTATAAGTCCGCCTTCGTGTCGGCCTACCTTTATGTTTTGGATCTGAGTCCGCCTTTGTGTCCACATTCCTTTTGAAAATCCATCTTGTGATGGTAACCTCTGGTTATAAGTCCGCCTTCGTGTCGGCCTACCTTTGTGTTTTGGATCTGAGTCCGCCTTCGTGTCGACATTCCATTTGAAAATCCATCTTGTGATGGTAACTCTGGTTATGAGTCCCCCTTGATGTCGGCCTACCTTTGTGTTTTGGATCTGAGCCCGCATTTGTGTCGGCATTTCTTTTTAAAATCCATCTTGTGATGGAAACCTCTGGTTATGAGTCCGTCTTCGTCTCAGCCTACCTTAATGTTTTGGATCTGAGTCCGCCTTCGTGTCGGCATTCCTTTTGAAAATTCATTTTGTGATGGTAACCTCTGGTTATGAGTCCGCCTATGTGTCGGCCTACCTTTGTGTTTTGGATCTGACCCCGCATTTGTGTCGGCATTCCTTTTTAAAATCCATCTTGTGATGGTAACCTCTGGTTATGAGTTCGCCTTCGTGTCGGCCTACCTTTGTGTTTTGGATCTGAGTCCGTCTTTGTGTCAGAATTTCTTTTGAAAATCCATCTTGTGATGGTAACCTCTGGTTATGAGTCCCCCTTCATGTCGGCCTACCTTTGTGTTTTGGATCTGAGCCCGCATTTGTGTCGGTATTCCTTTTGAAAATCCATCTTGTGATGGTAACCTCTAGTTATAAGTCAGCCTTCGTGTCGGCCTATCTTTGTGTTTTGGATCTGAGTCAGCCTTCGTGTTGACATTCCTTTTGAAAATCCATCTTGTGATGGTAACCTCTAGTTATGAGTCCGCCTTCGTGTCGTCATACCTTTGTGTTTTGGATCTGAGTCCGCCTTCTTGTCGGCATTTATTTTTAAAATCCATCTTGTGATGGTAACCTCTGGTTATGAGTCCGTCTTCGTGTCAGCCTACCTTTATGTTTTGGATCTGAGTCCGCCTTTGTGTCGGCATTCCTTTTGAAAATTCATTTTGTGATGGTAACCTCTGGTTATGAGTCCGCCTTCGTGTCAGCCTACCTTTGTGTTTAAGATCTGAGTCCGCCTTCGTGTCGGAATTTCTTTTGAAAATCCATCTTGTGATGGTAACCTCTGGTTATGAGTCCGCCTTCGTGTCGGCCTACCTTTGTGTTTTAGATCTGAGTCCGCCTTCGTGTCGGAATTTCTTTTGAAAATCCATCTTGTGATGGTAACCTCTGGTTATGAGTCCGCCTTCGTGTCGGCCTACCATTGTGTTTTAGATCTGAGTCCGCCTTCGTGTCGGCATTCCTTTCGAAAATTCATTTTGTGATGGTAACCTCTGGTTATGAGTCCGCCTTCGTGTCGGCCTACCTTTGTGTTTAAGATCTGAGTCCGCCTTCGTGTCGGAATTTCTTTTGAAAATCCATCTTGTGATGGTAACTCTGGTTATGAGTCCCCCTTCATGTCGGCCTACCTTTGTGTTTTGGATCTGAGCCCGCATTTGTGTCGACATTCCTTTTTAAAATCCATCTTGTGATGGTAACCTCTGGTTATGAGTTCGCCTTCGTGTCGGCCTACCTTTGTGTTTTGGATCTGAGTCCGCCTTTGTGTCAGAATTTCTTTTGAAAATCCATCTTGTGATGGTAACCTCTGGTTATGAGTCCGCCTATGTGTCGGCCTACCTTTGTGTTTTGGATCTGAGCCCGCATTTGTGTCGGCATTTCTTTTAAAAATCCATCTTGTGATGGTAACCTCTGATTATGAGTCTGCCTTCGTGTCGGCCTACCTTTGTGTTTAAGATCTGAGTCCGCCTTCGTGTCGGAATTTCTTTTGAAAATTCATCTTGTGATGGTAACCTCTGGTTATGAGTCCGCCTATGTGTCGGCCTACCTTTGTGTTTTGGATCTGAGCCCGCATTTGTGTCGGCATTTCTTTTGAAAATCCATCTTGTGATGGTAACCTCTTATTATGAGTTCGCCTTCGTGTCGGCCTACCTTTGTGTTTAAGATCTGTGCCCGCATTCGTGTTGGAATTTCTTTTGAAAATCCATCTTGTGATGGTAACCTCTGGTTATGAGTCCGCCTTCGTGTCGGCCTAACTTTGTGTTTTAGATCTGAGTCCGCCTTCGTGTCGGAATTTCTTTTGAAAATCCATCTTGTGACGGTAACCTCTAGTTATGAGTCCGCCTTCGTGTCGGCCTACCTTGGTGTTTTAGATCTGAGTCCGCCTTCTAGTCGGAATTTCTTTTGAATATTCATCTTGTGATGGTAACCTCTGGTTATAAGTCCGCCTTCGTGTCGGCCTACCTTTGTGTTTTGGATCTGAGCCCGCATTTGTGTCGGCATTCCTTTTGAAAATCCATCTTGTGATGGTAACCTCTGGTTATAAGTCCGCCTTCGTGTCGGCCTACCTTTTTGTTTTGGATCTGAGCCCGCATTCGTGTCGACATTCCTTTTGAAAATCCATCTTGTGATGGTAACCTCTAGTTATGAGTCCGCCTTCGTGCCGGCCTACCTTTGTGTTTTAGATCTGAGTCCGCCTTCGTGTCGGCATTCCTTTTGAAAATCCATCTTGTGATGGTAACCTCTGGTTATAAGTCCGCCTTCGTGTCGGCCTACCTTTATGTTTTGGATCTGAGTCCGCCTTTATGTCCACATTCCTTTTGAAAATCCATCTTGTGATGGTAACCTCTGGTTATAAGTCCGCCTTCGTGTCGGCCTACCTTTGTGTTTTGGATCTGAGTCCGCCTTCGTGTCGACATTCCATTTGAAAATCCATCTTGTAATGGTAACTCTGGTTATGAGTCCCCCTTCATGTCGGCCTACCTTTGTGTTTTGGATCTGAGCCCGCATTTGTGTCGGCATTTCTTTTTATAATCCATCTTGTGATGGTAACCTCTGGTTATGAGTCCGCCTTCGTGTCGGCCTACCTTTGTGTTTTAGATCTGAGTCCGCCTTCTAGTCGGAATTTCTTTTGAATATTCATCTTGTGATGGTAACCTCTGGTTATAAGTCCGCCTTCGTGTCGGCCTACCTTTGTGTTTTGGATCTGAGCCCGCATTTGTGTCGGCATTCCTTTTGAAAATCCATCTTGTGATGGTAACCTCTGGTTATAAGTCCGCCTTCGTGTCGGCCTACCTTTTTGTTTTGGATCTGAGCCCGCATTCGTGTCGACATTCCTTTTGAAAATCCATCTTGTGATGGTAACCTCTAGTTATGAGTCCGCCTTCGTGCCGGCCTACCTTTGTGTTTTAGATCTGAGTCCGCCTTAGTGTCGGCATTCCTTTTGAAAATCCATCTTGTGATGGTAACCTCTGGTTATAAGTCCGCCTTCGTGTCGGCCTACCTTTATGTTTTGGATCTGAGTCCGCCTTTGTGTCCACATTCCTTTTGAAAATCCATCTTGTGATGGTAACCTCTGGTTATAAGTCCGCCTTCGTGTCGGCCTACCTTTGTGTTTTGGATCTGAGTCCGCCTTCGTGTCGACATTCCATTTGAAAATCCATCTTGTAATGGTAACTCTGGTTATGAGTCCCCCGTCATGTCGGCCTACCTTTGTGTTTTGGATCTTAGCCCGCATTTGTGTCGGCATTTCTTTTTAAAATCCATCTTGTGATGGTAACCTCTGGTTATGAGTCCGCCTTCGTGTCGGCCTACCTTTGTGTTTAAGATCTGTGCCCGCATTCGTGTCGGAATTTCTTTTGAAAATCCATCTTGTGATGGTAACCTCTGGTTATGAGTCCGCCTTCGTGTCGGCCTACCTTTGTGTTTTAGATCTGAGTCCGCCTTCGTGTCGGAATTTCTTTTGAAAATTCATCTTGTGATGGTAACCTCTGGTTATGAGTCCGCCTATGTGTCGGCCTACCTTTGTGTTTTGGATCTGAGCCCGCATTTGTGTCGGCATTTCTTTTGAAAATCCATCTTGTGATGGTAACCTCTGATTATGAGTTCGCCTTCGTGTCGGCCTACCTTTGTGTTTAAGATCTGTGCCCGCATTCGTGTTGGAATTTCTTTTGAAAATCCATCTTGTGATGGTAACCTCTGGTTATGAGTCCGCCTTCGTGTCGGCCTACCTTTGTGTTTTAGATCTGAGTCCGCCTTCGTGTCGGAATTTCTTTTGAAAATCCATCTTGTGATGGTAACCTCTGGTTATGAGTCCGCCTTCGTGTCGGCCTACCTTTGTGTTTTAGATCTGAGTCCGCCTTCGTGTCGGAATTTCTTTTGAAAATTCATCTTGTGATGGTAACCTCTGGTTATAAGTCCGCCTTCGTGTCGGCCTACCTTTGTGTTTTGGATCTGAGCCCGCATTTGTGTCGGCATTCCTTTTGAAAATCCATCTTGTGATGGTAACCTCTGGTTATAAGTCCGCCTTCGTGTCGGCCTACCTTTTTGTTTTGGATCTGAGCCCGCATTCGTGTCGACATTCCTTTTGAAAATCCATCTTGTGATGGTAACCTCTAGTTATGAGTCCGTCTTCGTCTCAGCCTACCTTAATGTTTTGGATCTGAGTCCGCCTTCGTGTCGGCATTCCTTTTGAAAATTCATTTTGTGATGGTAACCTCTGGTTATGAGTCCGCCTATGTGTCGGCCTACCTTTGTGTTTTGGATCTGACCCCGCATTTGTGTCGGCATTCCTTTTTAAAATCCATCTTGTGATGGTAACCTCTGGTTATGAGTTCGCCTTCGTGTCGGCCTACCTTTGTGTTTTGGATCTGAGTCCGTCTTTGTGTCAGAATTTCTTTTGAAAATCCATCTTTTGATGGTAACCTCTGGTTATGAGTCCCCCTTCATGTCGGCCTACCTTTGTGTTTTGGATCTGAGCCCGCATTTGTGTCGGTATTCCTTTTGAAAATCCATCTTGTGATGGTAACCTCTAGTTATAAGTCAGCCTTCGTGTCGGCCTATCTTTGTGTTTTGGATCTGAGTCAGCCTTCGTGTTGACATTCCTTTTGAAAATCCATCTTGTGATGGTAACCTCTAGTTATGAGTCCGCCTTCGTGTCGTCATACCTTTGTGTTTTGGATCTGAGTCCGCCTTCTTGTCGGCATTTATTTTTAAAATCCATCTTGTGATGGTAACCTCTGGTTATGAGTCCGTCTTCGTGTCAGCCTACCTTTATGTTTTGGATCTGAGTCCGCCTTTGTGTCGGCATTCCTTTTGAAAATTCATTTTGTGATGGTAACCTCTGGTTATGAGTCCGCCTTCGTGTCAGCCTACCTTTGTGTTTAAGATCTGAGTCCGCCTTCGTGTCGGAATTTCTTTTGAAAATCCATCTTGTGATGGTAACCTCTGGTTATGAGTCCGCCTTCGTGTCGGCCTACCTTTGTGTTTTAGATCTGAGTCCGCCTTCGTGTCGGAATTTCTTTTGAAAATCCATCTTGTGATGGTAACCTCTGGTTATGAGTCCGCCTTCGTGTCGGCCTACCTTTGTGTTTTAGATCTGAGTCCGCCTTCGTGTCGGCATTCCTTTCGAAAATTCATTTTGTGATGGTAACCTCTGGTTATGAGTCCGCCTTCGTGTCGGCCTACCTTTGTGTTTAAGATCTGAGTCCGCCTTCGTGTCGGAATTTCTTTTGAAAATCCATCTTGTGATGGTAACTCTGGTTATGAGTCCCCCTTCATGTCGGCCTACCTTTGTGTTTTTGATCTGAGCCCGCATTTGTGTCGACATTCCTTTTTAAAATCCATCTTGTGATGGTAACCTCTGGTTATGAGTTCGCCTTCGTGTCGGCCTACCTTTGTGTTTTGGATCTGAGTCCGCCTTTGTGTCAGAATTTCTTTTGAAAATCCATCTTGTGATGGTAACCTCTGGTTATGAGTCCGCCTATGTGTCGGCCTACCTTTGTGTTTTGGATCTGAGCCCGCATTTGTGTCGGTATTTCTTTTAAAAATCCATCTTGTGATGGTAACCTCTGATTATGAGTCTGCCTTCGTGTCGGCCTACCTTTGTGTTTAAGATCTGTGCCCGCATTCGTGTTGGAATTTCTTTTGAAAATCCATCTTGTGATGGTAACCTCTGGTTATGAGTCCGCCTTCGTGTCGGCCTAACTTTGTGTTTTAGATCTGAGTCCGCCTTCGTGTCGGAATTTCTTTTGAAAATCCATCTTGTGATGGTAACCTCTGGTTATGAGTCCGCCTTCGTGTCGGCCTACCTTGGTGTTTTAGATCTGAGTCCGCCTTCTAGTCGGAATTTCTTTTGAATATTCATCTTGTGATGGTAACCTCTGGTTATAAGTCCGCCTTCGTGTCGGCCTACCTTTGTGTTTTGGATCTGAGCCCGCATTTGTGTCGGCATTCCTTTTGAAAATCCATCTTGTGATGGTAACCTCTGGTTATAAGTCCGCCTTCGTGTCGGCCTACCTTTTTGTTTTGGATCTGAGCCCGCATTCGTGTCGACATTCCTTTTGAAAATCCATCTTGTGATGGTAACCTCTAGTTATGAGTCCGCCTTCGTGCCGGCCTACCTTTGTGTTTTAGATCTGAGTCCGCCTTCGTGTCGGCATTCCTTTTGAAAATCCATCTTGTGATGGTAACCTCTGGTTATAAGTCCGCCTTCGTGTCGGCCTACCTTTATGTTTTGGATCTGAGTCCGCCTTTGTGTCCACATTCCTTTTGAAAATCCATCTTGTGATGGTAACCTCTGGTTATAAGTCCGCCTTCGTGTCGGCCTACCTTTGTGTTTTGGATCTGAGTCCGCCTTCGTGTCGACATTCCATTTGAAAATCCATCTTGTAATGGTAACTCTGGTTATGAGTCCCCCTTCATGTCGGCCTACCTTTGTGTTTTGGATCTGAGCCCGCATTTGTGTCGGTATTTCTTTTTATAATCCATCTTGTGATGGTAACCTCTGGTTATGAGTCCGCCTTCGTGTCGGCCTACCTTTGTGTTTTAGATCTGAGTCCGCCTTCTAGTCGGAATTTCTTTTGAATATTCATCTTGTGATGGTAACCTCTGGTTATGAGTCCGCCTTCGTGTCGGCCTACCTTTGTGTTTTGGATCTGAGCCCGCATTTGTGTCGGCATTCCTTTTGAAAATCCATCTTGTGATGGTAACCTCTGGTTATAAGTCCGCCTTCGTGTCGGCCTACCTTTTTGTTTTGGATCTGAGCCCGCATTCGTGTCGACATTCCTTTTGAAAATCCATCTTGTGATGGTAACCTCTGATTATGAGTTCGCCTTCGTGTCGGCCTACCTTTGTGTTTAAGATCTGTGCCCGCATTCGTGTTGGAATTTCTTTTGAAAATCCATCTTGTGATGGTAACCTCTGGTTATGAGTCCGCCTTCGTGTCGGCCTACCTTTGTGTTTTAGATCTGAGTCCGCCTTCGTGTCGGAATTTCTTTTGAAAATCCATCTTGTGATGGTAACCTCTGGTTATGAGTCCGCCTTCGTGTCGGCCTACCTTTGTGTTTTAGATCTGAGTCCGCCTTCGTGTCGGAATTTCTTTTGAAAATTCATCTTGTGATGGTAACCTCTGGTTATAAGTCCGCCTTCGTGTCGGCCTACCTTTGTGTTTTGGATCTGAGCCCGCATTTGTGTCGGCATTCCTTTTGAAAATCCATCTTGTGATGGTAACCTCTGGTTATAAGTCCGCCTTCGTGTCGGCCTACCTTTTTGTTTTGGATCTGAGCCCGCATTCGTGTCGACATTCCTTTTGAAAATCCATCTTGTGATGGTAACCTCTAGTTATGAGTCCGCCTTCGTGCCGGCCTACCTTTGTGTTTTAGATCTGAGTCCGCTTCGTGTCGGCATTCCTTTTGAAAATCCATCTTGTGATGGTAACCTCTGGTTATAAGTCCGCCTTCGTGTCGGCCTACCTTTATGTTTTGGATCTGAGTCCGCCTTTGTGTCCACATTCCTTTTGAAAATCCATCTTGTGATGGTAACCTCTGGTTATAAGTCCGCCTTCGTGTCGACCTACCTTTGTGTTTTGGATCTGAGTCCGCCTTCGTGTCGACATTCCATTTGAAAATCCATCTTGTGATGGTAACTCTGGTTATGAGTCCCCCTTCATGTCGGCCTACCTTTGTGTTTTGGATCTGAGCCCGCATTTGTGTCGGCATTTCTTTTTAAAATCCATCTTGTGATGGAAACCTCTGGTTATGAGTCCGTCTTCGTCTTAGCCTACCTTAATGTTTTGGATCTGAGTCCGCCTTCGTGTCGGCATTCCTTTTGAAAATTCATTTTGTGATGGTAACCTCTGGTTATGAGTCCGCCTATGTGTCGGCCTACCTTTGTGTTTTGGATCTGAGTCCGTCTTTTTGCCAGAATTTCTTTTGAAAATCCATCTTGTGATGGTAACCTCTGGTTATGAGTTCGCCTTCGTGTCGGCCTACCTTTGTGTTTTGGATCTGAGTCCGTCTTTGTGTCAGAATTTCTTTTGAAAATCCATCTTGTGATGGTAACCTCTGGTTATGAGTCCCCCTTCATGTCGGCCTACCTTTGTGTTTTGGATCTGAGCCCGCATTTGTGTCGGTATTCCTTTTGAAAATCCATCTTGTGATGGTAACCTCTAGTTATAAGTCAGCCTTCGTGTCGGCCTATCTTTGTGTTTTGGATCTGAGTCAGCCTTCGTGTTGACATTCCTTTTGAAAATCCATCTTGTGATGGTAACCTCTAGTTATGAGTCCGCCTTCGTGTCGTCATACCTTTGTGTTTTGGATCTGAGTCCGCCTTCTTGTCGGCATTTATTTTTAAAATCCATCTTGTGATGGTAACCTCTGGTTATGAGTCCGTCTTCGTGTCAGCCTACCTTTATGTTTTGGATCTGAGTCCGCCTTTGTGTCGGCATTCCTTTTGAAAATTCATTTTGTGATGGTAACCTCTGGTTATGAGTCCGCCTTCGTGTCAGCCTACCTTTGTGTTTAAGATCTGAGTCCGCCTTCGTGTCGGAATTTCTTTTGAAAATCCATCTTGTGATGGTAACCTCTAGTTATAAGTCAGCCTTCGTGTCGGCCTATCTTTGTGTTTTGGATCTGAGTCAGCCTTCGTGTTGACATTCCTTTTGAAAATCCATCTTGTGATGGTAACCTCTAGTTATGAGTCCGCCTTCGTGTCGTCGTACCTTTGTGTTTTGGATCTGAGTCCGCCTTCTTGTCGGCATTTATTTTTAAAATCCATCTTGTGATGGTAACCTCTGGTTATGAGTCCGTCTTCGTGTCAGCCTACCTTTATGTTTTGGATCTGAGTCCGCCTTTGTGTCGGCATTCCTTTTGAAAATTCATTTTGTGATGGTAACCTCTGGTTATGAGTCCGCCTTCGTGTCAGCCTACCTTTGTGTTTAAGATCTGAGTCCGCCTTCGTGTCGGAATTTCTTTTGAAAATCCATCTTGTGATGGTAACCTCTGGTTATGAGTCCGCCTTCGTGTCGGCCAACCTTTGTGTTTTAGATCTGAGTCCGCCTTCGTGTCGGAATTTCTTTTGAAAATCCATCTTGTGATGGTAACCTCTGGTTATGAGTCCGCCTTCGTGTCGGCCTACCTTTGTGTTTTAGATCTGAGTCCGCCTTCGTGTCGGCATTCCTTTCGAAAATTCATTTTGTGATGGTAACCTCTGGTTATGAGTCCGCCTTCGTGTCGGCCTACCTTTGTGTTTAAGATCTGAGTCCGCCTTCGTGTCGGAATTTCTTTTGAAAATCCATCTTGTGATGGTAACTCTGGTTATGAGTCCCCCTTCATGTCGGCCTACCTTTGTGTTTTGGATCTGAGCCCGCATTTGTGTCGACATTCCTTTTTAAAATCCATCTTGTGATGGTAACCTCTGGTTATGAGTTCGCCTTCGTGTCGGCCTACCTTTGTGTTTTGGATCTGAGTCCGCCTTTGTGTCAGAATTTCTTTTGAAAATCCATCTTGTGATGGTAACCTCTGGTTATGAGTCCGCCTATGTGTCGGCCTACCTTTGTGTTTTGGATCTGAGCCCGCATTTGTGTCGGCATTTCTTTTAAAAATCCATCTTGTGATGGTAACCTCTGATTATGAGTCCGCCTTCGTGTCGGCCTACCTTTGTGTTTAAGATCTGAGTCCGCCTTCGTGTCGGAATTTCTTTTGAAAATTCATCTTGTGATGGTAACCTCTGGTTATGAGTCCGCCTATGTGTCGGCCTACCTTTGTGTTTTGGATCTGAGCCCGCATTTGTGTCGGCATTTCTTTTGAAAATCCATCTTGTGATGGTAACCTCTGATTATGAGTCCGCCTTCGTGTCGGCCTACCTTTGTGTTTAAGATCTGAGTCCGCCTTCGTGTCGGAATTTCTTTTTAAAATCCATCTTGTGATGGTAACCTCTGGTTATGAGTCCGCCTTCGTGTCGGCCTACCTTTGTGTTTTAGATCTGAGTCCGCCTTCTAGTCGGAATTTCTTTTGAATATTCATCTTGTGATGGTAACCTCTGGTTATAAGTCCGCCTTCGTGTCGGCCTACCTTTGTGTTTTGGATCTGAGCCCGCATTTGTGTCGGCATTCCTTTTGAAAATCCATCTTGTGATGGTAACCTCTGGTTATAAGTCCGCCTTCGTGTCGGCCTACCTTTTTGTTTTGGATCTGAGCCCGCATTCGTGTCGACATTCCTTTTGAAAATCCATCTTGTGATGGTAACCTCTAGTTATGAGTCCGCCTTCGTGTCGGCCTACCTTTGTGTTTTGGATCTGAGTCCGCCTTCGTGTCGACATTCCATTTGAAAATCCATCTTGTAATGGTAACTCTGGTTATGAGTCCCCCTTCATGTCGGCCTACCTTTGTGTTTTGGATCTGAGCCCGCATTTGTGTCGGCATTTCTTTTTAAAATCCATCTTGTGATGGTAACCTCTGGTTATGAGTCCGCCTTCGTGTCGGCCTACCTTTGTGTTTAAGATCTGTGCCCGCATTCGTGTCGGAATTTCTTTTGAAAATCCATCTTGTGATGGTAACCTCTGGTTATGAGTCCGCCTTCGTGTCGGCCTACCTTTGTGTTTTAGATCTGAGTCCGCCTTCGTGTCGGAATTTCTTTTGAAAATTCATCTTGTGATGGTAACCTCTGGTTATGAGTCCGCCTATGTGTCGGCCTACCTTTGTGTTTTGGATCTGAGCCTGCATTTGTGTCGGCATTTCTTTTGAAAATCCATCTTGTGATAGTAACCTCTGATTATGAGTTCGCCTTCGTGTCGGCCTACCTTTGTGTTTAAGATCTGTGCCCGCATTCGTGTTGGAATTTCTTTTGAAAATCCATCTTGTGATGGTAACCTCTGGTTATGAGTCCGCCTTCGTGTCGGCCTACCTTTGTGTTTTAGATCTGAGTCCGCCTTCGTGTCGGAATTTCTTTTGAAAATCCATCTTGTGATGGTAACCTCTGGTTATGAGTCCGCCTTCGTGTCGGCCTACCTTTGTGTTTTAGATCTGAGTCCGCCTTCGTGTCGGAATTTCTTTTGAAAATTCATCTTGTGATGGTAACCTCTGGTTATAAGTCCGCCTTCGTGTCGGCCTACCTTTGTGTTTTGGATCTGAGCCCGCATTTGTGTCGGCATTCCTTTTGAAAATCCATCTTGTGATGGTAACCTCTGGTTATAAGTCCGCCTTCGTGTCGGCCTACCTTTTTGTTTTGGATCTGAGCCCGCATTCGTGTCGACATTCCTTTTGAAAATCCATCTTGTGATGGTAACCTCTAGTTATGAGTCCGCCTTCGTGCCGGCCTACCTTTGTGTTTTAGATCTGAGTCCGCCTTCGTGTCGGCATTCCTTTTGAAAATCCATCTTGTGATGGTAACCTCTGGTTATGAGTCCGCCTTCGTGTCGGCCTACCTTTGTGTTTTAGATCTGTGCCCGCATTCGTGTCGGAATTTCTTTTGAAAATCCATCTTGTGATGGTAACCTCTGGTTATGAGTCCGTCTTCGTGTCAGCCTACCTTTATGTTTTGGATCTGAGTCCGCCTTTGTGTCGGCATTCCTTTTGAAAATTCATTTTGTGATGGTAACCTCTGGTTATGAGTCCGCCTTCGTGTCAGCCTACCTTTGTGTTTAAGATCTGAGTCCGCCTTCGTGTCGGAATTTCTTTTGAAAATCCATCTTGTGATGGTAACCTCTAGTTATAAGTCAGCCTTCGTGTCGGCCTATCTTTGTGTTTTGGATCTGAGTCAGCCTTCGTGTTGACATTCCTTTTGAAAATCCATCTTGTGATGGTAACCTCTAGTTATGAGTCCGCCTTCGTGTCGTCGTACCTTTGTGTTTTGGATCTGAGTCCGCCTTCTTGTCGGCATTTATTTTTAAAATCCATCTTGTGATGGTAACCTCTGGTTATGAGTCCGTCTTCGTGTCAGCCTACCTTTATGTTTTGGATCTGAGTCCGCCTTTGTGTCGGCATTCCTTTTGAAAATTCATTTTGTGATGGTAACCTCTGGTTATGAGTCCGCCTTCGTGTCAGCCTACCTTTGTGTTTAAGATCTGAGTCCGCCTTCGTGTCGGAATTCCTTTTGAAAATC
This sequence comes from Lathyrus tuberosus, assembly GCA_022829125.1. Taxonomy (NCBI): domain Eukaryota; kingdom Viridiplantae; phylum Streptophyta; class Magnoliopsida; order Fabales; family Fabaceae; genus Lathyrus; species Lathyrus tuberosus. Next base: position 18,541,807 of record JALAZF010000061.1, on the reverse strand, counting down.
CATCTTGTGATGGTAACTCTGGTTATGAGTCCCCCTTCATGTCGGCCTACCTTTGTGTTTTGGATCTGAGCCCGCATTTGTGTCGGCATTTCTTTTTAAAATCCATCTTGTGATGGAAACCTCTGGTTATGAGTCCGTCTTCGTCTCAGCCTACCTTAATGTTTTGGATCTGAGTCCGCCTTCGTGTCGGCATTCCTTTTGAAAATTCATTTTGTGATGGTAACCTCTGGTTATGAGTCCGCCTATGTGTCGGCCTACCTTTGTGTTTTGGATCTGACCCCGCATTTGTGTCGGCATTCCTTTTTAAAATCCATCTTGTGATGGTAACCTCTGGTTATGAGTTCGCCTTCGTGTCGGCCTACCTTTGTGTTTTGGATCTGAGTCCGTCATTGTGTCAGAATTTCTTTTGAAAATCCATCTTGTGATGGTAACCTCTGGTTATGAGTCCCCCTTCATGTCGGCCTACCTTTGTGTTTTGGATCTGAGCCCGCATTTGTGTCGGTATTCCTTTTGAAAATTCATTTTGTGATGGTAACCTCTGGTTATGAGTCCGCCTTCGTGTCAGTCTACCTTTGTGTTTAAGATCTGAGTCCGCCTTCGTGTCGGAATTTCTTTTGAAAATCCATCTTGTGATGGTAACCTCTGGTTATGAGTCCGCCTTCGTGTCGGCCTACCTTTGTGTTTTAGATCTGAGTCCGCCATCGTATCGGAATTTCTTTTGAAAATCCATCTTGTGATGGTAACCTCTGGTTATGAGTCCGTCTTCGTGTCAGCCTACCTTTATGTTTTGGATCTGAGTCCGCCTTTGTGTCGGCATTCCTTTTGAAAATTCATTTTGTGATGGTAACCTCTGGTTATGAGTCCGCCTTCGTGTCAGTCTACCTTTGTGTTTAAGATCTGAGTCCGCCTTCGTGTCGGAATTTCTTTTGAAAATCCATCTTGTGACGGTAACCTCTGGTTATGAGTCCGCCTTCGTGTCGGCCTACCTTTGTGTTTTAGATCTGAGTCCGCCATCGTATCGGAATTTCTTTTGAAAATCCATCTTGTGATGGTAACCTCTGGTTATGAGTCCGCCTTCGTGTCGGCCTACCTTTGTGTTTTGGATCTGAGTCCGCCTTTGTGTCAGAATTTCTTTTGAAAATCCATCTTGTGATGGTAACCTCTGGTTATGAGTCCGCCTATGTGTCGGCCTACCTTTGTGTTTTGGATCTGAGCCCGCATTTGTGTCGGCATTTCTTTTAAAAATCCATCTTGTGATGGTAACCTCTGATTATGAGTCCGCCTTCGTGTCGGCCTACCTTTGTGTTTAAGATCTGAGTCCGCCTTCGTGTCGGAATTTCTTTTGAAAATCCATCTTGTGATGGTAACCTCTGGTTATGAGTCCGCCTTCGTGTCGGCCTACCTTTGTGTTTTGGATCTGAGCCCGCATTTGTGTCGGTATTCCTTTTGAAAATCCATCTTGTGATGGTAACCTCTAGTTATAAGTCCGCCTTCGTGTCGGCCTATCTTTGTGTTTTGGATCTGAGTCCGCCTTCGTGTCGACATTCCTTTTGAAAATCCATCTTGTGATGGTAACCTCTAGTTATGAGTCCGCCTTCGTGTCGTCATACCTTTGTGTTTTGGATCTGAGTCCGCCTTCGTGTCGGCATTTATTTTTAAAATCCATCTTGTGATGGTAACCTCTGGTTATGAGTCCGTCTTCGTGTCAGCCTACCTTTATGTTTTGGATCTGAGTCCGCCTTCGTGTCGGCATTCCTTTTGAAAATCCATCTTGTGATGGTAACCTCTGGTTATAAGTCCGCCTTCGTGTCGGCCTACCATTATGTTTTGGATCTGAGTCCGCCTTTGTGTCCACATTCCTTTTGAAATTCCATCTTGTGATGGTAACCTCTGGTTATAAGTCTGCCTTCGTGTCGGCCTACCTTTGTGTTTTGGATCTGAGTCCGCCTTCGTGTCGACATTCCATTTGAAAATCCATCTTGTGATGGTAACCTCTGGTTATGAGTCCGCCTTCGTGTCGGCCTACCTTTGTGTTTTAGATCTGAGTCCGCCATCGTATCGGAATTTCTTTTGAAAATCCATCTTGTGATGGTAACCTCTGGTTATGAGTCCGTCTTCGTGTCAGCCTACCTTTATGTTTTGGATCTGAGTCCGCCTTTGTGTCGGCATTCCTTTTGAAAATTCATTTTGTGATGGTAACCTCTGGTTATGAGTCCGCCTTCGTGTCAGTCTACCTTTGTGTTTAAGATCTGAGTCCGCCTTCGTGTCGGAATTTCTTTTGAAAATCCATCTTGTGACGGTAACCTCTGGTTATGAGTCCGCCTTCGTGTCGGCCTACCTTTGTGTTTTAGATCTGAGTCCGCCATCGTATCGGAATTTCTTTTGAAAATCCATCTTGTGATGGTAACCTCTGGTTATGAGTCCGCCTTCGTGTCGGCCTACCTTTGTGTTTTGGATCTGAGTCCGCCTTTGTGTCAGAATTTCTTTTGAAAATCCATCTTGTGATGGTAACCTCTGGTTATGAGTCCGCCTATGTGTCGGCCTACCTTTGTGTTTTGGATCTGAGCCCGCATTTGTGTCGGCATTTCTTTTAAAAATCCATCTTGTGATGGTAACCTCTGATTATGAGTCCGCCTTCGTGTCGGCCTACCTTTGTGTTTAAGATCTGAGTCCGCCTTCGTGTCGGAATTTCTTTTGAAAATCCATCTTGTGATGGTAACCTCTGGTTATGAGTCCGCCTTCGTGTCGGCCTACCTTTGTGTTTTGGATCTGAGCCCGCATTTGTGTCGGTATTCCTTTTGAAAATCCATCTTGTGATGGTAACCTCTAGTTATAAGTCCGCCTTCGTGTCGGCCTATCTTTGTGTTTTGGATCTGAGTCCGCCTTCGTGTCGACATTCCTTTTGAAAATCCATCTTGTGATGGTAACCTCTAGTTATGAGTCCGCCTTCGTGTCGTCATACCTTTGTGTTTTGGATCTGAGTCCGCCTTCGTGTCGGCATTTATTTTTAAAATCCATCTTGTGATGGTAACCTCTGGTTATGAGTCCGTCTTCGTGTCAGCCTACCTTTATGTTTTGGATCTGAGTCCGCCTTCGTGTCGGCATTCCTTTTGAAAATCCATCTTGTGATGGTAACCTCTGGTTATAAGTCCGCCTTCGTGTCGGCCTACCATTATGTTTTGGATCTGAGTCCGCCTTTGTGTCCACATTCCTTTTGAAATTCCATCTTGTGATGGTAACCTCTGGTTATAAGTCTGCCTTCGTGTCGGCCTACCTTTGTGTTTTGGATCTGAGTCCGCCTTCGTGTCGACATTCCATTTGAAAATCCATCTTGTGATGGTAACTCTGGTTATGAGTCCCCCTTCATGTCGGCCTACCTTTGTGTTTTGGATCTGAGCCCGCATTTGTGTCGGCATTTCTTTTTAAAATCCATCTTGTGATGGTAACCTCTGGTTATGAGTCCGTCTTCGTGTCAGCTTACCTTTATGTTTTGGATCTGAGTCCGCCTTCGTGTCGGCATTCCTTTTGAAAATTCATTTTGTGATGGTAACCTCTGGTTATGAGTCCGCCTATGTGTCGGCGTACCTTTGTGTTTAAGATCTGAGTCCGCCTTCGTGTCGGAATTTCTTTTGAAAATCCATCTTGTGATGGTAACTCTGGTTATGAGTCCCCCTTCATGTCGGCCTACCTTTGTGTTTTGGATCTGAGCCTGCATTTGTGTCGACATTCCTTTTTAAAATCCATCTTGTGATGGTAACCTCTGGTTATGAGTTCGCCTTCGTGTCGGCCTACCTTTGTGTTTTGGATCTGAGTCCGCCTTTGTGTCAGAATTTCTTTTGAAAATCCATCTTGTGATGGTAACCTCTGGTTATGAGTCCGCCTATGTGTCGGCCTACCTTTGTGTTTTGGATCTGAGCCCGCATTTGTGTCGGCATTTCTTTTGAAAATCCATCTTGTGATGGTAACCTCTGATTATGAGTTCGCCTTTGTGTCGGCCTACCTTTGTGTTTAAGATCTGAGTCCGCCTTCGTGTCGGAATTTCTTTTGAAAATCCATCTTGTGATGGTAACCTCTGGTTATGAGTCCGCCTTCGTGTCGGCCTACCTTTGTGTTTTGGATCTGAGCCCGCATTTGTGTCGGCATTCCTTTTGAAAATCCATCTTGTGATGGTAACCTCTGGTTATAAGTCCGCCTTCGTGTCGGCCTACCTTTGTGTTTTGGATCTGAGTCCGCCTTCGTGTCCACATTCCTTTTGAAAATCCATCTTGTGATGGTAACCTCTGGTTATAAGTCCGCCTTCGTGTCGGCCTACCTTTGTGTTTTGGATCTGAGTCCGCCTTCGTGTCGACATTCCTTTTGAAAATCCATCTTGTGATGGTAACCTCTAGTTATGAGTCTGCCTTCGTGTCGTCATACCTTTGTGTTTTGGATCTGAGTCCCCCTTCGTGTCGACATTTCTTTTTAAAATCCATCTTGTGATGGTAACCTCTGGTTATGAGTCCGTCTTAGTGTCAGCCTACCTTTATGTTTTAGATCTGAGTCCGCCTTCGTGTCGGCATTCCTTTTAAAAATTCATTTTGTGATGGTAACCTCTGGTTATGAGTCCGCCTTCGTGTCGGCCTACCTTTGTGTTTAAGATCTGAGTCCGCCTTCGTGTCGGAATTTCTTTTGAAAATCCATCTTGTGATGGTAACTCTGGTTATGAGTCCCCCTTCATGTCGGCCTACCTTTGTGCTTTGGATCTGAGCCCGCATTTGTGTCGGCATTCCTTTTTAAAATCCATCTTGTGATGGTAACCTCTGGTTATGAGTTCGCCTTCGTGTCGGCCTACCTTTGAGTTTTGGATCAGAGTCCGCCTTTGAGTTAGAATTTCTTTTGAAAATCCATCTTGTGATGGTAACCTCTGGTTATGAGTCCGCCTATGTATCGGCCTACCTTTGTGTTTTGGATCTGAGCCGCATTTGTGTCGGCATTTCTTTTGAAAATCCATCTTGTGATGGTAACCTCTGATTATGAGTCCGCCTTCGTGTCGGCCTACATTTGTGTTTAAGATCTGTGCCCGCATTCGTGTCAACATTCCTTTTTAAAATCCATCTTGTGATGGTAACCTCTAGTTATGAGTCCGCCTTCGTGCCGGCCTACCTTTGTGTTTTAGATCTGAGTCCGCCTTCGTGTCGGCATTCCTTTTGAAAATCCATCTTGTGATGGTAACCTCTGGTTATAAGTCCGCCTTCGTGTCGGCCTACCATTATGTTTTGGATCTGAGTCCGCCTTTGTGTCCACATTCCTTTTGAAATTCCATCTTGTGATGGTAACCTCTGGTTATAAGTCCGCCTTCGTGTCGGCCTACCTTTGTGTTTTGGATCTGAGTCCGCCTTCGTGTCGACATTCCATTTGAAAATCCATCTTGTGATGGTAACTCTGGTTATGAGTCCCCCTTCATGTCGGCCTACCTTTGTGTTTTGGATCTGAGCCCGCATTTGTGTCGGCATTTCTTTTTAAAATCCATCTTGTGATGGTAACCTCTGGTTATGAGTCCGTCTTCGTGTCAGCTTACCTTTATGTTTTGGATCTGAGTCCGCCTTCGTGTCGGCATTCCTTTTGAAAATTCATTTTGTGATGGTAACCTCTGGTTATGAGTCCGCCTATGTGTCGGCGTACCTTTGTGTTTAAGATCTGAGTCCGCCTTCGTGTCGGAATTTCTTTTGAAAATCCATCTTGTGATGGTAACTCTGGTTATGAGTCCCCCTTCATGTCGGCCTACCTTTGTGTTTTGGATCTGAGCCCGCATTTGTGTCGACATTCCTTTTTAAAATCCATCTTGTGATGGTAACCTCTGGTTATGAGTTCGCCTTCGTGTCGGCCTACCTTTGTGTTTTGGATCTGAGTCCGCCTTTGTGTCAGAATTTCTTTTGAAAATCCATCTTGTGATGGTAACCTCTGGTTATGAGTCCGCCTATGTGTCGGCCTACCTTTGTGTTTTGGATCTGAGCCCGCATTTGTGTCGGCATTTCTTTTGAAAATCCATCTTGTGATGGTAACCTCTGATTATGAGTTCGCCTTTGTGTCGGCCTACCTTTGTGTTTAAGATCTGAGTCCGCCTTCGTGTCGGAATTTCTTTTGAAAATCCATCTTGTGATGGTAACCTCTGGTTATGAGTCCGCCTTCGTGTCGGCCTACCTTTGTGTTTTGGATCTGAGCCCGCATTTGTGTCGGCATTCCTTTTGAAAATCCATCTTGTGATGGTAACCTCTGGTTATAAGTCCGCCTTCGTGTCGGCCTACCTTTGTGTTTTGGATCTGAGTCCGCCTTCGTGTCCACATTCCTTTTGAAAATCCATCTTGTGATGGTAACCTCTGGTTATGAGTCCCCCTTCATGTCGGCCTACCTTTGTGTTTTGGATCTGAGTCCGCCTTTGTGTCAGAATTTCTTTTGAAAATCCATCTTGTGATGGTAACCTCTGGTTATGAGTCCGCCTATGTGTCGGCCTACCTTTGTGTTTTGGATCTGAGCCCGCATTTGTGTCGGCATTTCTTTTGAAAATCCATCTTGTGATGGTAACCTCTGATTATGAGTTCGCCTTTGTGTCGGCCTACCTTTGTGTTTAAGATCTGAGTCCGCCTTCGTGTCGGAATTTCTTTTGAAAATCCATCTTGTGATGGTAACCTCTGGTTATGAGTCCGCCTTCGTGTCGGCCTACCTTTGTGTTTTGGATCTGAGCCCGCATTTGTGTCGGCATTCCTTTTGAAAATCCATCTTGTGATGGTAACCTCTGGTTATAAGTCCGCCTTCGTGTCGGCCTACCTTTGTGTTTTGGATCTGAGTCCGCCTTCGTGTCCACATTCCTTTTGAAAATCCATCTTGTGATGGTAACCTCTGGTTATAAGTCCGCCTTCGTGTCGGCCTACCTTTGTGTTTTGGATCTGAGTCCGCCTTCGTGTCGACATTCCTTTTGAAAATCCATCTTGTGATGGTAACCTCTAGTTATGAGTCTGCCTTCGTGTCGTCATACCTTTGTGTTTTGGATCTGAGTCCCCCTTCGTGTCGACATTTCTTTTTAAAATCCATCTTGTGATGGTAACCTCTGGTTATGAGTCCGTCTTAGTGTCAGCCTACCTTTATGTTTTAGATCTGAGTCTGCCTTCGTGTCGGCATTCCTTTTAAAAATTCATTTTGTGATGGTAACCTCTGGTTATGAGTCCGCCTTCGTGTCGGCCTACCTTTGTGTTTAAGATCTGAGTCCGCCTTCGTGTCGGAATTTCTTTTGAAAATCCATCTTGTGATGGTAACTCTGGTTATGAGTCCCCCTTCATGTCGGCCTACCTTTGTGCTTTGGATCTGAGCCCGCATTTGTGTCGGCATTCCTTTTTAAAATCCATCTTGTGATGGTAACCTCTGGTTATGAGTTCGCCTTCGTGTCGGCCTACCTTTGAGTTTTGGATCAGAGTCCGCCTTTGAGTTAGAATTTCTTTTGAAAATCCATCTTGTGATGGTAACCTCTGGTTATGAGTCCGCCTATGTATCGGCCTACCTTTGTGTTTTGGATCTGAGCCGCATTTGTGTCGGCATTTCTTTTGAAAATCCATCTTGTGATGGTAACCTCTGATTATGAGTCCGCCTTCGTGTCGGCCTACATTTGTGTTTAAGATCTGTGCCCGCATTCGTGTCAACATTCCTTTTTAAAATCCATCTTGTGATGGTAACCTCTAGTTATGAGTCCGCCTTCGTGCCGGCCTACCTTTGTGTTTTAGATCTGAGTCCGCCTTCGTGTCGGCATTCCTTTTGAAAATCCATCTTGTGATGGTAACCTCTGGTTATAAGTCCGCCTTCGTGTCGGCCTACCATTATGTTTTGGATCTGAGTCCGCCTTTGTGTCCACATTCCTTTTGAAATTCCATCTTGTGATGGTAACCTCTGGTTATAAGTCCGCCTTCGTGTCGGCCTACCTTTGTGTTTTGGATCTGAGTCCGCCTTCGTGTCGACATTCCATTTGAAAATCCATCTTGTGATGGTAACTCTGGTTATGAGTCCCCCTTCATGTCGGCCTACCTTTGTGTTTTGGATCTGAGCCCGCATTTGTGTCGGCATTTCTTTTTAAAATCCATCTTGTGATGGTAACCTCTGGTTATGAGTCCGTCTTCGTGTCAGCTTACCTTTATGTTTTGGATCTGAGTCCGCCTTCGTGTCGGCATTCCTTTTGAAAATTCATTTTGTGATGGTAACCTCTGGTTATGAGTCCGCCTATGTGTCGGCGTACCTTTGTGTTTAAGATCTGAGTCCGCCTTCGTGTCGGAATTTCTTTTGAAAATCCATCTTGTGATGGTAACTCTGGTTATGAGTCCCCCTTCATGTCGGCCTACCTTTGTGTTTTGGATCTGAGCCCGCATTTGTGTCGACATTCCTTTTTAAAATCCATCTTGTGATGGTAACCTCTGGTTATGAGTTCGCCTTCGTGTCGGCCTACCTTTGTGTTTTGGATCTGAGTCCGCCTTTGTGTCAGAATTTCTTTTGAAAATCCATCTTGTGATGGTAACCTCTGGTTATGAGTCCGCCTATGTGTCGGCCTACCTTTGTGTTTTGGATCTGAGCCCGCATTTGTGTCGGCATTTCTTTTGAAAATCCATCTTGTGATGGTAACCTCTGATTATGAGTTCGCCTTTGTGTCGGCCTACCTTTGTGTTTAAGATCTGAGTCCGCCTTCGTGTCGGAATTTCTTTTGAAAATCCATCTTGTGATGGTAACCTCTGGTTATGAGTCCGCCTTCGTGTCGGCCTACCTTTGTGTTTTGGATCTGAGCCCGCATTTGTGTCGGCATTCCTTTTGAAAATCCATCTTGTGATGGTAACCTCTGGTTATAAGTCCGCCTCCGTGTCGGCCTACCTTTGTGTTTTGGATCTGAGTCCGCCTTCGTGTCCACATTCCTTTTGAAAATCCATCTTGTGATGGTAACCTCTGGTTATAAGTCCGCCTTCGTGTCGGCCTACCTTTGTGTTTTGGATCTGAGTCCGCCTTCGTGTCGACATTCCTTTTGAAAATCCATCTTGTGATGGTAACCTCTAGTTATGAGTCTGCCTTCGTGTCGTCATACCTTTGTGTTTTGGATCTGAGTCCCCCTTCATGTCGACATTTCTTTTTAAAATCCATCTTGTGATGGTAACCTCTGGCTATGAGTCCGTCTTAGTGTCAGCCTACCTTTATGTTTTAGATCTGAGTCCGCCTTCGTGTCGGCATTCCTTTTAAAAATTCATTTTGTGATGGTAACCTCTGGTTATGAGTCCGCCTTCGTGTCGGCCTACCTTTGTGTTTAAGATCTGAGTCCGCCTTCGTGTCGGAATTTCTTTTGAAAATCCATCTTGTGATGGTAACTCTGGTTATGAGTCCCCCTTCATGTCGGCCTACCTTTGTGCTTTGGATCTGAGCCCGCATTTGTGTCGGCATTCCTTTTTAAAATCCATCTTGTGATGGTAACCTCTGGTTATGAGTTCGCCTTCGTGTCGGCCTACCTTTGAGTTTTGGATCAGAGTCCGCCTTTGAGTCAGAATTTCTTTTGAAAATCCATCTTGTGATGGTAACCTCTGGTTATGAGTCCGCCTATGTATCGGCCTACCTTTGTGTTTTGGATCTGAGCCGCATTTGTGTCGGCATTTCTTTTGAAAATCCATCTTGTGATGGTAACCTCTGATTATGAGTCCGCCTTCGTGTCGGCCTACATTTGTGTTTAAGATCTGTGCCCGCATTCGTGTCAACATTCCTTTTTAAAATCCATCTTGTGATGGTAACCTCTAGTTATGAGTCCGCCTTCGTGCCGGCCTACCTTTGTGTTTTAGATCTGAGTCCGCCTTCGTGTCGGCATTCCTTTTGAAAATCCATCTTGTGATGGTAACCTCTGGCTATAAGTCCGCCTTCGTGTCGGCCTACCATTATGTTTTGGATCTGAGTCCGCCTTTGTGTCCACATTCCTTTTGAAATTCCATCTTGTGATGGTAACCTCTGGTTATAAGTCCGCCTTCGTGTCGGCCTACCTTTGTGTTTTGGATCTGAGTCCGCCTTCGTGTCGACATTCCATTTGAAAATCCATCTTGTGATGGTAACTCTGGTTATGAGTCCCCCTTCATGTCGGCCTACCTTTGTGTTTTGGATCTGAGCCCGCATTTGTGTCGGCATTTCTTTTTAAAATCCATCTTGTGATGGTAACCTCTGGTTATGAGTCCGTCTTCGTGTCAGCTTACCTTTATGTTTTGGATCTGAGTCCGCCTTCGTGTCAGCATTCCTTTTGAAAATTCATTTTGTGATGGTAACCTCTGGTTATGAGTCCGCCTATGTGTCGGCGTACCTTTGTGTTTAAGATCTGAGTCCGCCTTCGTGTCGGAATTTCTTTTGAAAATCCATCTTGTGATGGTAACTCTGGTTATGAGTCCCCCTTCATGTCGGCCTACCTTTGTGTTTTGGATCTGAGCCCGCATTTGTGTCGACATTCCTTTTTAAAATCCATCTTGTGATGGTAACCTCTGGTTATGAGTTCGCCTTCGTGTCGGCCTACCTTTGTGTTTTGGATCTGAGTCCGCCTTTGTGTCAGAATTTCTTTTGAAAATCCATCTTGTGATGGTAACCTCTGGTTATGAGTCCGCCTATGTGTCGGCCTACCTTTGTGTTTTGGATCTGAGCCCGCATTTGTGTCGGCATTTCTTTTGAAAATCCATCTTGTGATGGTAACCTCTGATTATGAGTTCGCCTTTGTGTCGGCCTACCTTTGTGTTTAAGATCTGAGTCCGCCTTCGTGTCGGAATTTCTTTTGAAAATCCATCTTGTGATGGTAACCTCTGGTTATGAGTCCGCCTATGTGTCGGCCTACCTTTGTGTTTTGGATCTGAGCCCGCATTTGTGTCGGCATTTCTTTTGAAAATCCATCTTGTGATGGTAACCTCTGATTATGAGTTCGCCTTTGTGTCGGCCTACCTTTGTGTTTAAGATCTGAGTCCGCCTTCGTGTCGGAATTTCTTTTGAAAATCCATCTTGTGATGGTAACCTCTGGTTATGAGTCCGCCTTCGTGTCGGCCTACCTTTGTGTTTTGGATCTGTGCCCGCATTTGTGTCGGCATTCCTTTTGAAAATCCATCTTGTGATGGTAACCTCTGGTTATAAGTCCGCCTTCGTGTCGGCCTACCTTTGTGTTTTGGATCTGAGTCCGCCTTCGTGTCCACATTCCTTTTGAAAATCCATCTTGTGATGGTAACCTCTGGTTATAAGTCCGCCTTCGTGTCGGCCTACCTTTGTGTTTTGGATCTGAGTCCGCCTTCGTGTCGACATTCCTTTTGAAAATCCATCTTGTGATGGTAACCTCTAGTTATGAGTCTGCCTTCGTGTCGTCATACCTTTGTGTTTTGGATCTGAGTCCCCCTTCGTGTCGACATTTCTTTTTAAAATCCATCTTGTGATGGTAACCTCTGGTTATGAGTCCGTCTTAGTGTCAGCCTACCTTTATGTTTTAGATCTGAGTCCGCCTTCGTGTCGGCATTCCTTTTAAAAATTCATTTTGTGATGGTAACCTCTGGTTATGAGTCCGCCTTCGTGTCGGCCTACCTTTGTGTTTAAGATCTGAGTCCGCCTTCGTGTCGGAATTTCTTTTGAAAATCCATCTTGTGATGGTAACTCTGGTTATGAGTCCCCCTTCATGTCGGCCTACCTTTGTGCTTTGGATCTGAGCCCGCATTTGTGTCGGCATTCCTTTTTAAAATCCATCTTGTGATGGTAACCTCTGGTTATGAGTTCGCCTTCGTGTCGGCCTACCTTTGAGTTTTGGATCAGAGTCCGCCTTTGAGTCAGAATTTCTTTTGAAAATCCATCTTGTGATGGTAACCTCTGGTTATGAGTCCGCCTATGTATCGGCCTACCTTTGTGTTTTGGATCTGAGCCGCATTTGTGTCGGCATTTCTTTTGAAAATCCATCTTGTGATGGTAACCTCTGATTATGAGTCCGCCTTCGTGTCGGCCTACATTTGTGTTTAAGATCTGTGCCCGCATTCGTGTCAACATTCCTTTTTAAAATCCATCTTGTGATGGTAACCTCTAGTTATGAGTCCGCCTTCGTGCCGGCCTACCTTTGTGTTTTAGATCTGAGTCCGCCTTCGTGTCGGCATTCCTTTTGAAAATCCATCTTGTGATGGTAACCTCTGGTTATAAGTCCGCCTTCGTGTCGGCCTACCATTATGTTTTGGATCTGAGTCCGCCTTTGTGTCCACATTCCTTTTGAAATTCCATCTTGTGATGGTAACCTCTGGTTATAAGTCCGCCTTCGTGTCGGCCTACCTTTGTGTTTTGGATCTGAGTCCGCCTTCGTGTCGACATTCCATTTGAAAATCCATCTTGTGATGGTAACTCTGGTTATGAGTCCCCCTTCATGTCGGCCTACCTTTGTGTTTTGGATCTGAGCCCGCATTTGTGTCGGCATTTCTTTTTAAAATCCATCTTGTGATGGTAACCTCTGGTTATGAGTCCGTCTTCGTGTCAGCTTACCTTTATGTTTTGGATCTGAGTCCGCCTTCGTGTCGGCATTCCTTTTGAAAATTCATTTTGTGATGGTAACCTCTGGTTATGAGTCCGCCTATGTGTCGGCGTACCTTTGTGTTTAAGATCTGAGTCCGCCTTCGTGTCGGAATTTCTTTTGAAAATCCATCTTGTGATGGTAACTCTGGTTATGAGTCCCCCTTCATGTCGGCCTACCTTTGTGTTTTGGATCTGAGCCCGCATTTGTGTCGACATTCCTTTTTAAAATCCATCTTGTGATGGTAACCTCTGGTTATGAGTTCGCCTTCGTGTCGGCCTACCTTTGTGTTTTGGATCTGAGTCCGCCTTTGTGTCAGAATTTCTTTTGAAAATCCATCTTGTGATGGTAACCTCTGGTTATGAGTCCGCCTATGTGTCGGCCTACCTTTGTGTTTTGGATCTGAGCCCGCATTTGTGTCGGCATTTCTTTTGAAAATCCATCTTGTGATGGTAACCTCTGATTATGAGTTCGCCTTTGTGTCGGCCTACCTTTGTGTTTAAGATCTGAGTCCACCTTCGTGTCGGAATTTCTTTTGAAAATTCATCTTGTGATGGTAACCTCTGGTTATGAGTCCGCCTTCGTGTCGGCCTACCTTTGTGTTTTGGATCTGAGCCCGCATTTGTGTCAGCATTCCTTTTGAAAATCCATCTTGTGATGGTAACCTCTGGTTATAAGTCCGCCTTCTTGTCGGCCTACCTTTGTGTTTTGGATCTGAGTCCGCCTTCGTGTCCACATTCCTTTTGAAAATCCATCTTGTGATTGTAACCTCTGGTTATAAGTCCGCCTTCGTGTCGGCCTACCTTTGTGTTTTGGATCTGAGTCCGCCTTCGTGTCGACATTCCTTTTGAAAATCCATCTTGTGATGGTAACCTCTAGTTATGAGTCTGCCTTCGTGTCGTCATACCTTTGTGTTTTGGATCTGAGTCCCCCTTCGTGTCGACATTTCTTTTTAAAATCCATCTTGTGATGGTAACCTCTGGTTATGAGTCCGTCTTAGTGTCAGCCTACCTTTATGTTTTAGATCTGAGTCCGCCTTCGTGTCGGCATTCCTTTTAAAAATTCATTTTGTGATGGTAACCTCTGGTTATGAGTCCGCCTTCGTGTCGGCCTACCTTTGTGTTTAAGATCTGAGTCCGCCTTCGTGTCGGAATTTCTTTTGAAAATCCATCTTGTGATGGTAACTCTGGTTATGAGTCCCCCTTCATGTCGGCCTACCTTTGTGCTTTGGATCTGAGCCCGCATTTGTGTCGGCATTCCTTTTTAAAATCCATCTTGTGATGGTAACCTCTGGTTATGAGTTCGCCTTCGTGTCGGCCTACCTTTGAGTTTTGGATCAGAGTCCGCCTTTGAGTCAGAATTTCTTTTGAAAATCCATCTTGTGATGGTAACCTCTGGTTATGAGTCCGCCTATGTATCGGCCTACCTTTGTGTTTTGGATCTGAGCCGCATTTGTGTCGGCATTTCTTTTGAAAATCCATCTTGTGATGGTAACCTCTGATTATGAGTCCGCCTTCGTGTCGGCCTACATTTGTGTTTAAGATCTGTGCCCGCATTCGTGTCAACATTCCTTTTTAAAATCCATCTTGTGATGGTAACCTCTAGTTATGAGTCCGCCTTCGTGCCGGCCTACCTTTGTGTTTTAGATCTGAGTCCGCCTTCGTGTCGGCATTCCTTTTGAAAATCCATCTTGTGATGGTAACCTCTGGTTATAAGTCCGCCTTCGTGTCGGCCTACCATTATGTTTTGGATCTGAGTCCGCCTTTGTGTCCACATTCCTTTTGAAATTCCATCTTGTGATGGTAACCTCTGGTTATAAGTCCGCCTTCGTGTCGGCCTACCTTTGTGTTTTGGATCTGAGTCCGCCTTCGTGTCGACATTCCATTTGAAAATCCATCTTGTGATGGTAACTCTGGTTATGAGTCCCCCTTCATGTCGGCCTACCTTTGTGTTTTGGATCTGAGCCCGCATTTGTGTCGGCATTTCTTTTTAAAATCCATCTTGTGATGGTAACCTCTGGTTATGAGTCCGTCTTCGTGTCAGCTTACCTTTATGTTTTGGATCTGAGTCCGCCTTCGTGTCGGCATTCCTTTTGAAAATTCATTTTGTGATGGTAACCTCTGGTTATGAGTCCGCCTATGTGTCGGCGTACCTTTGTGTTTAAGATCTGAGTCCGCCTTCGTGTCGGAATTTCTTTTGAAAATCCATCTTGTGATGGTAACTCTGGTTATGAGTCCCCCTTCATGTCGGCCTACCTTTGTGTTTTGGATCTGAGCCCGCATTTGTGTCGACATTCCTTTTTAAAATCCATCTTGTGATGGTAACCTCTGGTTATAAGTCCGCCTTCGTGTCGGCCTACCTTTGTGTTTTGGATCTGAGTCCGCCTTCGTATCGACATTCCATTTGAAAATCCATCTTGTGATGGTAACTCTGGTTATGAGTCCCCCTTCATGTCGGCCTACCTTTGTGTTTTGGATCTGAGCCCGCATTTGTGTCGGCATTTCTTTTGAAAATCCATCTTGTGATGGTAACCTCTGGTTAAGAGTCCGTCTTCGTGTCAGCCTACCTTTATGTTTTGGATCTGAGTCCGCCTTCGTGTCGGCATTCCTTTTGAAAATTCATTTTGTGATGGTAACCTCTGGTTATGAGTCCGCCTATGTGTCGGCGTACCTTTGTGTTTAAGATCTGAGTCCGCCTTCGTGTCGGAATTTCTTTTGAAAATCCATCTTGTGATGGTAACTCTGGTTATGAGTCCCCCTTCATGTCGGCCTACCTTTGTGTTTTGGATCTGAGCCCGCATTTGTGTCGACATTCCTTTTTAAAATCCATCTTGTGATGGTAACCTCTGGTTATAAGTCCGCCTTCGTGTCGGCCTACCTTTGTGTTTTGGATCTGAGTCCGCCTTCGTGTCGACATTCCATTTGAAAATCCATCTTGTGATGGTAACTCTGGTTATGAGTCCCCCTTCATGTCGGCCTACCTTTATGTTTTGGATCTGAGTCCGCCTTTGTGTCAGAATTTCTTTTGAAAATCCATCTTGTGATGGTAACCTCTGGTTATGAGTCCGCCTATGTGTCGGCCTACCTTTGTGTTTTGGATCTGAGCCCGCATTTGTGTCGGCATTTCTTTTGAAAATCCATCTTGTGATGGTAACCTCTGATTATGAGTCTGCCTTCGTGTCGGCCTAACTTTGTGTTTAAGATCTGAATCCGCCTTCGTGTCGGAATTTCTATTGAAAATCCATCTTGTGATGGTAACTCTGGTTATGAGTCCCCCTTCATGTCGGCCTACCTTTGTGTTTTGGATCTGAGCCCGCATTTGTGTCGGCATTCCTTTTTAAAATGCATCTTGTGATGGTAACCTCTGGTTATGAGTTCGCCTTCGTGTCGGCCTACCTTTGTGTTTTGGATCTGAGTCCGCCTTTGTGTCAGAATTTCTGTTGAAATTCCATCTTGTGATGGTAACCTCTGGTTATGAGTCCCCCTTCATGTCGGCCTACCTTTGTGTTTTGGATCTGAGCCCGCATTTTTGTCGGCATTCCTTTTGAAAATCCATCTTGTGATGGTAACCTATAGTTATAAGTACGCCTTCGTGTCGGCCTATCTTTGTGTTTTGGATCTGAGTCCGCCTTCGTGTCGACATTCCTTTTGAAAATCCATCTTGTGATGGTAACCTCTAGTTATGAGTCTGCCTTCGTGTCGTCATACCTTTGTGTTTTGGATCTGAGTCCCCCTTCGTGTCGACATTTCTTTTTAAAATCCATCTTGTGATGGTAACCTCTGGTTATGAGTCCGTCTTCGTGTCAGCCTACCTTTATGTTTTGGATCTGAGTCCGCCTTCGTGTCGGCATTCCTTTTGAAAATTCATTTTGTGATGGTAACCTCTGGTTATGAGTCCGCCTATGTGTCGGCCTACCTTTGTGTTTAAGATCTGAGTCCGCCTTCGTGTCGGAATTTCTTTTGAAAATCCATCTTGTGATGGTAACTCTGGTTATGAGTCCCCCTTCATGTCGGCCTACCTTTGTGTTTTGGATCTGAGCCCGCATTTGTGTCGGCATTCCTTTTTAAAATCCATCTTGTGATGGTAACCTCTGGTAATGCGTTCTCCTTCGTGTCGGCCTACCTTTGTGTTTTGGATCTGAGTCCGCCTTTGTGTCAGAATTTCTTTTGAAAATCCATCTTGTGATGGTAACCTCTGGTTATGAGTCCGCCTATGTGTCGGCCTACCTTTGTGTTTTGTATCTGAGCCCGCATTTATGTCGGCATTTCTTTTGAAAATCCATCTGGTGATGGTAACCTCTGATTATGAGTCTGCCTTCGTGTCGGACGACCTTTGTGTTTAAGATCTGAGTCCGCCTTCATGTCGGAATTTCTTTTGAAAATCCATCTTGTGATGGTAACTCTGGTTATGAGTCCCCCTTCATGTCGGCCTACCTTTGTGTTTTGGATCTGAGCCCGCATTTGTGTCGGCATTCCTTTTTAAAATCCATCTTGTGATGGTAACCTCTGGTTATGAGTTCGCCTTCGTGTCGGCCTACCTTTGTGTTTTGGATCTGAGTCCGCCTTTGTGTCAGAATTTCTTTTGAAAATCCATCTTGTGATGGTAACCTCTGGTTATGAGTCCCCCTTCATGTCGGCCTACCTTTGTGTTTTGGATCTGAGCCCGCATTTGTGTCGGTATTCCTTTTGAAAATCCATCTTGTGATGGTAACCTCTAGTTATAAGTCCGCCTTCGTGTCGGCCTATCTTTGTGTTTTGGATCTGAGTCCGCCTTCGTGTCGACATTCCTTTTGAAAATCCATCTTGTGATGGTAACCTCTAGTTATGAGTCCGCCTTCGTGTCGTCATACCTTTGTGTTTTGGATCTGAGTCCGCCTTCGTGTCGGCATTTCTTTTTAAAATCCATCTTGTGATGGTAACCTCTGGTTATGAGTCCGTCTTCGTGTCAGCCTACCTTTATGTTTTGGATCTGAGTCCGCCTTTGTGTCGGCATTCCTTTTGAAAATTCATTTTGTGATGGTAACCTCTGGTTATGAGTCCGCCTTCGTGTCGGCCTACCTTTGTGTTTAAGATCTGAGTCCGCCTTCGTGTTGGAATTTCTTTTGAAAATCCATCTTATGATGGTAACTCTGGTTATGAGTCCCCCTTCATGTCGGCCTACCTTTGTGTTTTGGATCTGCCGCATTTGTGTCGGCATTCCTTTTTAAAATCCATCTTGTGATGGTAACCTCTGGTTATGAGTTCTCCTTCGTGTCGGCCTACCTTTGTGTTTTGGATCTGAGTCCGCCTTTGTGTCAGAATTTCTTTTGAAAATCCATCTTGTGATGGTAACCTCTGGTTATGAGTCCGCCTATGTGTCGGCCTACCTTTGTGTTTTGGATCTGAGCCCGCATTTGTGTCGGCATTTCTTTTGAAAATCCATCTTGTGATGGTAACCTCTGATTATGAGTCTGCCTTCGTGTCGGCCTACCTTTGTGTTTAAGATCTGAGTCTGCCTTCGTGTCGGAATTTCTTTTGAAAATCCATCTTGTGATGGTAACTCTGGTTATGAGTCCCCCTTCATGTCGGGCTACCTTTGTGTTTTGGATCTGAGCCCGCATTTGTGTCGGCATTCCTTTTTAAAATCCATCTTGTGATGGTAACCTCTGGTTATGAGTTCGCCTTCGTGTCGGCCTACCTTTGTGTTTTGGATCTGAGTCCGCCTTTGTGTCAGAATTTCTTTTGAAAATCCATCTTGTGATGGTAACCTCTGGTTATGAGTCCGCCTATGTGTCGGCCTACCTTTGTGTTTTGGATCTGAGCCCGCATTTGTGTCGGCATTTCTTTTGAAAATCCATCTTGTGATGGTAACCTCTGATTATGAGTCTGCCTTCGTGTCGGCCTAACTTTGTGTTTAAGATCTGAATCCGCCTTCGTGTCGGAATTTCTATTGAAAATCCATCTTGTGATGGTAACTCTGGTTATGAGTCCCCCTTCATGTCGGCCTACCTTTGTGTTTTGGATCTGAGCCCGCATTTGTGTCGGCATTCCTTTTTAAAATGCATCTTGTGATGGTAACCTCTGGTTATGAGTTCGCCTTCGTGTCGGCCTACCTTTGTGTTTTGGATCTGAGTCCGCCTTTGTGTCAGAATTTCTGTTGAAATTCCATCTTGTGATGGTAACCTCTGGTTATGAGTCCCCCTTCATGTCGGCCTACCTTTGTGTTTTGGATCTGAGCCCGCATTTTTGTCGGCATTCCTTTTGAAAATCCATCTTGTGATGGTAACCTATAGTTATAAGTACGCCTTCGTGTCGGCCTATCTTTGTGTTTTGGATCTGAGTCCGGCTTCGTGTCGACATTCCTTTTGAAAATCCATCTTGTGATGGTAACCTCTAGTTAAGAGTCCGCCTTCGTGTTGTCATACCTTTGTGTTTTGGATCTGAGTCCGCCTTCGTGTCGGCATTTCTTTTTAAAATCCATCTTGTGATGGTAACCTCTGGTTATGAGTCCGTCTTCGTGTCAGCCAACCTTTATGTTTTGGATCTGAGTCCGCCTTTGTGTCGGAATTCCTTTTGAAAATTCATTTTGTGATGGTAACCTCTGGTTATGAGTCCGCCTTCGTGTCGGCCTACCTTTGTGTTTAAGATCTGAGTCCGCCTTCGTGTTGGAATTTCTTTTGAAAATCCATCATGTGATGGTAACTCTGGTTATGAGTCCCCCTTCATGTCGGCCTACCTTTGTGTTTTGGATCTGAGCCCGCATTTGTGTCGGCATTCCTTTTTAAAATCCATCTTATGATGGTAACCTCTGGTTATGAGTTCTCCTTCGTTTCGGCCTACCTTTGTGTTTTGGATCTGAGTACGCCTTTGTGTCAGAATTTCTTTTGAAAATCCATCTTGTGATGGTAACCTCTGGTTATGAGTCCGCCTATGTGTCGGCCTACCTTTGTGTTTTGGATCTGAGCCCGCATTTGTGTCGGCATTCCTTTTTAAAATCCATCTTGTGATGGTAACCTCTGGTTATGAGTTCGCCTTCGTGTCGGCCTACCTTTGTGTTTTGGATCTGAGTCCGCCTTTGTGTCAGAATTTCTTTTAAAAATCCATCTTGTGATGGTAACCTCTGGTTATGAGTCCCCCTTCATGTCGGCCTACCTTTGTGTTTTGGATCTGAGTCCGCCTTTGTGTCAGAATTTCTTTTGAAAATCCATCTTGTGATGGTAACCTCTGGTTATGAGTCCGCCTATGTGTCGGCCTACCTTTGTGTTTTGGATCTGAGCTCGCATTTGTGTCGGCATTTCTTTTGAAAATCCATCTTGTGATGGTAACCTCTGATTATGAGTCTGCCTTCGTGTCGGCCAACCTTTGTGTTTAAGATCTGAGTCTGCCTTCGTGTCGGAATTTCTTTTGAAAATCCATCTTGTGATGGTAACTCTGGTTATGAGTCCCCCTTCATGTCGGGCTACCTTTGTGTTTTGGATCTGAGCCCGTATTTGTGTCGGCATTCCTTTTTAAAATCCATCTTGTGATGGTAACCTCTGGTTATGAGTTCGCCTTCGTGTCGGCCTACCTTTGTGTTTTGGATCTGAGTCCGCCTTTGTGTCAGAATTTCTTTTGAAAATCCATCTTGTGATAGTAACCTCTGGTTATGAGTCCGCCTATGTGTCGGCCTACCTTTGTGTTTTGGATCTGAGCCCGCATTTGTGTCGGCATTTCTTTTGAAAATCCATCTTGTGATGGTAACCTCTGATTATGAGTCTGCCTTCGTGTCGGCCTAACTTTGTGTTTAAGATCTGAATCCGCCTTCGTGTCGGAATTTCTATTAAAAATCCATCTTGTGATGGTAACTCTGGTTATGAGTCCCCCTTCATGTCGGCCTACCTTTGTGTTTTGGATCTGAGCCCGCATTTGTGTCGGCATTCCTTTTTAAAATCCATCTTGTGATGGTAACCTCTGGTTATGAGTTCGCCTTCGTGTCGGCCTACCTTTGTGTTTTGGATCTGAGTCCGCCTTTGTGTCAGAATTTCTGTTGAAATTCCATCTTGTGATGGTAACCTCTGGTTATGAGTCCCCCTTCATGTCGGCCTACATTTGTGTTTTGGATCTGAGCCCGCATTTTTGTCGGCATTCCTTTTGAAAATCCATCTTGTGATGGTAACCTATAGTTATAAGTCCGCCTTCGTGTCGGCCTATCTTTGTGTTTTGGATCTGAGTCCGGCTTCGTGTCGACATTCCTTTTGAAAATCCATCTTGTGATGGTAACCTCTAGTTAAAAGTCCGCCTTCGTGTTGTCATACCTTTGTGTTTTGGATCTGAGTCCGCCTTCGTGTCGGCATTTCTTTTTAAAATCCATCTTGTGATGGTAACCTCTGGTTATGAGTCCGTCTTCGTGTCAGCCAACCTTTATGTTTTGGATCTGAGTCCGCCTTTGTGTCGGCATTCCTTTTGAAAATTCATTTTGTGATGGTAACCTCTGGTTATGAGTCCGCCTTCGTGTCGGCCTACCTTTGTGTTTAAGATCTGAGTCCGCCTTCGTGTCGGAATTTCTTTTGAAAATCCATCTTGTGATGGTAACTCTGGTTATGAGTCCCCCTTCATGTCGGCCTACCTTTGTGTTTTGGATCTGAGCCCGCATTTGTGTCGGCATTCCTTTTTAAAATCCATCTTGTGATGGTAACCTCTGGTTATGAGTTCTCCTTCGTTTCGGCCTACCTTTGTGTTTTGGATCTGAGTCCGCCTTTGTGTCAGAATTTCTTTTGAAAATCCATCTTGTGATGGTAACCTCTGGTTATGAGTCCGCCTATGTGTCGGCCTACCTTTGTGTTTTGGATCTGAGCCCGCATTTGTGTCGGCATTCCTTTTTAAAATCCATCTTGTGATGGTAACCTCTGGTTATGAGTTCGCCTTCGTGTCGGCCTACCTTTGTGTTTTGGATCTGAGTCCGCCTTTGTGTCAGAATTTCTTTTAAAAATCCATCTTGTGATGGTAACCTCTGGTTATGAGTCCCCCTTCATGTCGGCCTACCTTTGTGTTTTGGATCTGAGCCCGCATTTGTGTCGGCATTCCTTTTGAAAATCCATCTTGTGATGGTAACCTCTGGTTATGAGTCCGTCTTCGTGTCAGCCTACCTTTATGTTTTGGATCTGAGTCCGCCTTTGTGTCGGCATTCCTTTTGAAAATTCATTTTGTGATGGTAACCTCTGGTTATGAGTCCGCCTTCGTGTCGGCCTACCTTTGTGTTTTGGATCTGAGTCCGCCTTTGTGTCAGAATTTCTTTTAAAAATCCATCTTGTGATGGTAACCTCTGGTTATGAGTCCCCCTTCATGTCGGCCTACCTTTGTGTTTTGGATCTGCCGCATTTGTGTCGGCATTCCTTTTTAAAATCCATCTTGTGATGGTAACCTCTGGTTATGAGTTCTCCTTCGTGTCGGCCTACCTTTGTGTTTTGGATCTGAGTCCGCCTTTGTGTCAGAATTTCTTTTGAAAATCCATTTTGTGATGCTAACCTCTGGTTATGAGTCCGCCTATGTGTCGGCCTACCTTTGTGTTTTGGATCTGAGCCCGCATTTGTGTCGGCATTTCTTTTGAAAATCCATCTTGTGATGGTAACCTCTGATTATGAGTCTGCCTTCGTGTCGGCCTACCTTTGTGTTTAAGATCTGAGTCTGCCTTCGTGTCGGAATTTCTTTTGAAAATCCATCTTGTGATGGTAACTCTGGTTATGAGTCCCCCTTCATGTCGGGCTACCTTTGTGTTTTGGATCTGAGCCCGCATTTGTGTCGGCATTCCTTTTTAAAATCCATCTTGTGATGGTAACCTCTGGTTATGAGTCCGCCTATGTGTCGGCCTACCTTTGTGTTTTGGATCTGAGCCCGCATTTGTGTCGGCATTTCTTTTGAAAATCCATCTTGTGATGGTAACCTCTGATTATGAGTCTGCCTTCGTGTCGGCCTACCTTTGTGTTTAAGATCTGAGTCTTCCTTCGTGTCGGAATTTCTTTTGAAAATCCATCTTGTGATGGTAACTCTGGTTATGAGTCCCCCTTCATGTCGGGCTACCTTTGTGTTTTGGATCTGAGCCCGCATTTGTGTCGGCATTCCTTTTTAAAATCCATCTTGTGACGGTAACCTCTGGTTATGAGTTCGCCTTCGTGTCGGCCTACCTTTGTGTTTTGGATCTGAGTCCGCCTTTGTGTCAGAATTTCTTTTGAAAATCTATCTTGTGATAGTAACCTCTGGTTATGAGTCCGCCTATGTGTCGGCCTACCTTTGTGTTTTGGATCTGAGCCCGCATTTGTGTCGGCATTTCTTTTGAAAATCCATCTTGTGATGGTAACCTCTGATTATCAGTCTGCCTTCGTGTCGGCCTAACTTTGTGTTTAAGATCTGAATCCGCCTTCGTGTCAGAATTTCTATTGAAAATCCATCTTGTGATGGTAACTCTGGTTATGAGTCCCCCTTCATGTCGGCCTACCTTTGTGTTTTGGATCTGAGCCCGCATTTGTGTCGGCATTCCTTTTTAAAATCCATCTTGTGATGGTAACCTCTGGTTATGAGTTCGCCTTCGTGTCGGCCTACCTTTGTGTTTTGGATCTGAGTCCGCCTTTGTGTCAGAATTTCTGTTGAAATTCCATCTTGTGATGGTAACCTCTGGTTATGAGTCCCCCTTCATGTCGGCCTACCTTTGTGTTTTGGATCTGAGCCCGCATTTTTGTCGGCATTCCTTTTGAAAATCCATCTTGTGATGGTAACCTATAGTTATAAGTCCGCCTTCGTGTCAGCCTATCTTTGTGTTTTGGATCTGAGTCCGGCTTCGTGTCGACATTCCTTTTGAAAATCCATCTTGTGATGGTAACCTCTAGTTAAAAGTCCGCCTTCGTGTTGTCATACCTTTGTGTTTTGGATCTGAGTCCGCCTTCGTGTCGGCATTTCTTTTTAAAATCCATCTTGTGATGGTAACCTCTGGTTATGAGTCCGTCTTCGTGTCAGCCAACCTTTATGTTTTGGATCTGAGTCCGCCTTTGTGTCGGCATTCCTTTTGAAAATTCATTTTGTGATGGTAACCTCTGGTTATGAGTCCGCCTTCGTGTCGGCCTACCTTTGTGTTTAAGATCTGAGTCCGCCTTCGTGTCGGAATTTCTTTTGAAAATCCATCTTGTGATGGTAACTCTGGTTATGAGTCCCCCTTCATGTCGGCCTACCTTTGTGTTTTGGATCTGAGCCCGCATTTGTGTCGGCATTCCTTTTTAAAATCCATCTTGTGATGGTAACCTCTGGTTATGAGTTCTCCTTCGTTTCGGCCTACCTTTGTGTTTTGGATCTGAGTCCGCCTTTGTGTCAGAATTTCTTTTGAAAATCCATCTTGTGATGGTAACCTCTGGTTATGAGTCCGCCTATGTGTCGGCCTACCTTTGTGTTTTGGATCTGAGCCCGCATTTGTGTCGGCATTCCTTTTTAAAATCCATCTTGTGATGGTAACCTCTGGTTATGAGTTCGCCTTCGTGTCGGCCTACCTTTGTGTTTTGGATCTGAGTCCGCCTTTGTGTCAGAATTTCTTTTAAAAATCCATCTTGTGATGGTAACCTCTGGTTATGAGTCCCCCTTCATGTCGGCCTACCTTTGTGTTTTGGATCTGAGCCCGCATTTGTGTCGGCATTCCTTTTGAAAATCCATCTTGTGATGGTAACCTCTGGTTATGAGTCCGTCTTCGTGTCAGCCTACCTTTATGTTTTGGATCTGAGTCCGCCTTTGTGTCGGCATTCCTTTTGAAAATTCATTTTGTGATGGTAACCTCTGGTTATGAGTCCGCCTTCGTGTCGGCCTACCTTTGTGTTTTGGATCTGAGTCCGCCTTTGTGTCAGAATTTCTTTTAAAAATCCATCTTGTGATGGTAACCTCTGGTTATGAGTCCCCCTTCATGTCGGCCTACCTTTGTGTTTTGGATCTGCCGCATTTGTGTCGGCATTCCTTTTTAAAATCCATCTTGTGATGGTAACCTCTGGTTATGAGTTCTCCTTCGTGTCGGCCTACCTTTGTGTTTTGGATCTGAGTCCGCCTTTGTGTCAGAATTTCTTTTGAAAATCCATTTTGTGATGCTAACCTCTGGTTATGAGTCCGCCTATGTGTCGGCCTACCTTTGTGTTTTGGATCTGAGCCCGCATTTGTGTCGGCATTTCTTTTGAAAATCCATCTTGTGATGGTAACCTCTGATTATGAGTCTGCCTTCGTGTCGGCCTACCTTTGTGTTTAAGATCTGAGTCTGCCTTCGTGTCGGAATTTCTTTTGAAAATCCATCTTGTGATGGTAACTCTGGTTATGAGTCCCCCTTCATGTCGGGCTACCTTTGTGTTTTGGATCTGAGCCCGCATTTGTGTCGGCATTCCTTTTTAAAATCCATCTTGTGATGGTAACCTCTGGTTATGAGTCCGCCTATGTGTCGGCCTACCTTTGTGTTTTGGATCTGAGCCCGCATTTGTGTCGGCATTTCTTTTGAAAATCCATCTTGTGATGGTAACCTCTGATTATGAGTCTGCCTTCGTGTCGGCCTACCTTTGTGTTTAAGATCTGAGTCTTCCTTCGTGTCGGAATTTCTTTTGAAAATCCATCTTGTGATGGTAACTCTGGTTATGAGTCCCCCTTCATGTCGGGCTACCTTTGTGTTTTGGATCTGAGCCCGCATTTGTGTCGGCATTCCTTTTTAAAATCCATCTTGTGACGGTAACCTCTGGTTATGAGTTCGCCTTCGTGTCGGCCTACCTTTGTGTTTTGGATCTGAGTCCGCCTTTGTGTCAGAATTTCTTTTGAAAATCTATCTTGTGATAGTAACCTCTGGTTATGAGTCCGCCTATGTGTCGGCCTACCTTTGTGTTTTGGATCTGAGCCCGCATTTGTGTCGGCATTTCTTTTGAAAATCCATCTTGTGATGGTAACCTCTGATTATCAGTCTGCCTTCGTGTCGGCCTAACTTTGTGTTTAAGATCTGAATCCGCCTTCGTGTCAGAATTTCTATTGAAAATCCATCTTGTGATGGTAACTCTGGTTATGAGTCCCCCTTCATGTCGGCCTACCTTTGTGTTTTGGATCTGAGCCCGCATTTGTGTCGGCATTCCTTTTTAAAATCCATCTTGTGATGGTAACCTCTGGTTATGAGTTCGCCTTCGTGTCGGCCTACCTTTGTGTTTTGGATCTGAGTCCGCCTTTGTGTCAGAATTTCTGTTGAAATTCCATCTTGTGATGGTAACCTCTGGTTATGAGTCCCCCTTCATGTCGGCCTACCTTTGTGTTTTGGATCTGAGCCCGCATTTTTGTCGGCATTCCTTTTGAAAATCCATCTTGTGATGGTAACCTATAGTTATAAGTCCGCCTTCGTGTCAGCCTATCTTTGTGTTTTGGATCTGAGTCCGGCTTCGTGTCGACATTCCTTTTGAAAATCCATCTTGTGATGGTAACCTCAAGTTATGAGTCCGCCTTCGTGTCGTCATACCTTTGTGTTTTGGATCTGAGTCCGCCTTCGTGTCGGCATTTCTTTTTAAAATCCATCTTGTGATGGTAACCTCGGGTTATGAGTCCGTCTTCGTGTCAGCCTACCTTTATGTTTTGGATCTGAGTCCGCCTTTGTGTCGGCATTCCTTTTGAAAATTCATTTTGTGATGGTAACCTCTGGTTATGAGTCCGCCTTCGTGTCGGCCTACCTTTGTGTTTAAGATCTGAGTCCGCCTTCGTGTCGGAATTTCTTTTGAAAATCCATCTTATGATGGTAACTCTGGTTATGAGTCCCCCTTCATGTCGGCCTACCTTTGTGTTTTGGATCTGCCGCATTTGTGTCGGCATTCCTTTTTAAAATCCATCTTGTGATGGTAACCTCTGGTTATGAGTTCTCCTTCGTGTCGGCCTACCTTTGTGTTTTGGATCTGAGTCCGCCTTTGTATCAGAATTTCTTTTGAAAATCCATCTTGTGATGGTAACCTCTGGTTATGAGTCCGCCTATGTGTCGGCTTACCTTTGTGTTTTGGATCTGAGCCCGCATTTGTGTCGGCATTTCTTTTGAAAATCCATCTTGTGATGGTAACCTCTGATTATGAGTCTGCCTTCGTGTCGGCCTACCTTTGTGTTTAAGATCTGAGTCTTCCTTCGTGTCGGATTTTCTATTGAAAATCCATCTTGTGATGGTAACTCTGGTTATGAGTCCCCCTTCATGTCGGCCTACCTTTGTGTTTTGGATCTGAGCCCGCATTTGTGTCGGCATTCCTTTTTAAAATCCATCTTGTGATGGTAACCTCTGGTTATGAGTTCGCCTTCGTGTCGGCCTACCCTTGTGTTTTGGATCTGAGTCCGCCTTTGTGTCAGAATTTCTGTTGAAATTCCATCTTGTGATGGTAACCTCTGGTTATGAGTCCCCCTTCATGTCGGCCTACCTTTGTGTTTTGGATCTGAGCCCGCATTTTTGTCGGCATTCCTTTTGAAAATCCATCTTGTGATGGTAACCTCTAGTTATAAGTCCGCCTTCGTGTCGGCATATCTTTGTGTTTTGGATCTGAGTCCGGCTTCGTGTCGACATTCCTTTTGAAAATCCATCTTATGATGGTAACCTCTAGTTAAGAGTCCGCCTTCGTGTTGTCATACCTTTGTGTTTTGGATCTGAGTCAGCCTTCGTGTCGGCATTTCTTTTTAAAATCCATCTTGTGATGGTAACCTCTGGTTATGAGTCCGTCTTCGTGTCAGCCTACCTTTATGTTTTGGATCAGAGTCCGCCTTTGTGTCGGCATTCCTTTTGAAAATTCATTTTGTGATGGTAACCTCTGGTTATGAGTCCGCCTTCGTGTCGGCCTACCTTTGTGTTTAAGATCTGAGTCCGCCTTCGTGTCGGAATTTCTTTTGAAAATCCATCTTGTGATGGTAACTCTGGTTATGAGTCCCCCTTCATGTCGGCCTACCTTTGTGTTTTGGATCTGAGCCCGCATTTGTGTCAGCATTCCTTTTTAAAATCCATCTTGTGATGGTAACCTCTGGTTATGAGTTCTCCTTCGTTTCGGCCTACCTTTGTGTTTTGGATCTGAGTCCGCCTTTGTGTCAGAATTTCTTTTGAAAATCCATCTTGTGATGGTAACCTCTGGTTATGAGTCCGCCTATGTGTCGGCCTACCTTTGTGTTTTGGATCTGAGCCCGCATTTGTGTCGGCATTCCTTTTTAAAATCCATCTTGTGATGGTAACCTCTGGTTATGAGTTCGCCTTCGTGTCGGCCTACCTTTGTGTTTTGGATCTGAGTCCGCCTTTGTGTCAGAATTTCTTTTAAAAATCCATCTTGTGATGGTAACCTCTGGTTATGAGTCCCCCTTCATGTCGGCCTACCTTTGTGTTTTGGATCTGAGCCCGCATTTGTGTCGGCATTCCTTTTGAAAATCCATCTTGTGATGGTAACCTCTAGTTATAAGTCCGCCTTCGTGTCGGCCTATCTTTGTGTTTTGGATCTGAGTCCGCCTTCGTGTCGACATTCCTTTTGAAAATCCATCTTGTGATGGTAACCTCTAGTTATGAGTCCGCCTTCGTGTCGTCATACCTTTGTGTTTTGGATCTGAGTCCGCCTTCGTGTCGGCATTTCTTTTTAAAATCCATCTTGTGATGGTAACCTCTGGTTATGAGTCCGTCTTCGTGTCAGCCTACCTTTATGTTTTGGATCTGAGTCCGCCTTTGTGTCGGCATTCCTTTTGAAAATTCATTTTGTGATGGTAACCTCTGGTTATGAGTCCGCCTTCGTGTCGGCCTACCTTTGTGTTTAAGATCTGAGTCCGCCTTCGTGTCGGAATTTCTTTTGAAAATCCATCTTGTGATGGTAACTCTGGTTATGAGTCACCCTTCAAGTCGGCCTACCTTTGTGTTTTGGATCTGCCGTATTTGTGTCGGCATTCCTTTTTAAAATCCATCTTGTGATGGTAACCTCTGGTTATGAGTTCTCCTTCGTGTCGGCCTACCTTTGTGATTTGGATCTGAGTCCGCCTTTGTGTCAGAATTTCTTTTGAAAATCCATCTTGTGATGGTAACCTCTGGTTATGAGTCCGCCTATGTGTCGGCCTACCTCTGTGTTTTGGATCTGAGCCCGCATTTGTGTCGGCATTTCTTTTGAAAATCCATCTTGTGATGGTAACCTCTGATTATGAGTCTGCCTTCGTGTCGGCCTACCTTTGTGTTTAAGATCTGAGTCTGCCTTCGTGTCGAAATTTCTTTTGAAAATCTATCTTGTGATGGTAACTCTAGTTATGAGTCCCCCTTCACGTCGGGCTACCTTTGTGTTTTGGATCTGAGCCCGCATTTGTGTCGGCATTCCTTTTTAAAATCCATCTTGTGATGGTAACCTCTGGTTATGAGTTCGCCTTCGTGTCGGCCTACCTTTGTGTTTTGGATCTGAGTCCGCCTTTGTGTCAGAATTTCTTTTGAAAATCCATCTTGTGATGGTAACCTCTGGTTATGAGTCCGCCTATGTGTCGGCCTACCTTTGTGTTTTGGATCTGAGCCCGCATTTGTGTCGGCATTTCTTTTGAAAATCCATCTTGTAATGGTAACCTCTGATTATGTGTCTGCCTTCGTGTCGGTCTAACTTTGTGTTTAAGATCTGAATCCGCCTTCGTGTCGGAATTTCTTTTGAAAATCCATCTTGTGATGGTAACTCTGGTTATGATTCCCCCTTCATGTCGGCCTACCTTTGTGTTTTGGATCTGCCGCATTTGTGTCGGCATTCCTTTTTAAAATCCATCTTGTGATGGTAACCTTTGGTTATGAGTTCTCCTTCGTGTCGGCCTACCTTTGTGTTTTGGATCTGAGTCCGCCTTTGTGTCAGAATTTCTTTTGAAAATCCATCTTGTGATGGTAACCTCTGGTTATGAGTCCGCCTATGTGTCGGCCTACCTTTGTGTTTTGGATCTGAGCCCGCATTTGTGTCGGCATTTCTTTTGAAAATCCATCTTGTGATGGTAACCTCTGATTATGAGTCTGCCTTCGTGTCGGCCTACCTTTGTGTTTAAGATCTGAGTCTGCCTTCGTGTCGGAATTTCTTTTGAAAATCCATCTTGTGATGGTAACTCTGGTTATGAGTCCCCCTTCATGTCGGGCTACCTTTGTGTTTTGGATCTGAGCCCGCCTTTGTGTCGGCATTCCTTTTGAAAATTCATTTTGTGATGGTAACCTCTGGTTATGAGTCCGCCTTCGTGTCGGCCTACCTTTGTGTTTAAGATCTGAGTCCGCCTTCGTGTCGGAATTTCTTTTGAAAATCCATCTTGTGATGGTAACTCTGGTTATGAGTCCCCCTTCATGTCGGCCTACCTTTGTGTTTTGGATCTGCCGCATTTGTGTCGGCATTCCTTTTTAAAATCCATCTTGTGATGGTAACCTCTGGTTATGAGTTCTTCTTCGTGTCGGCCTACCTTTGTGTTTTGGATCTGAGTCCGCCTTTGTGTCAGATGTCCTTTTGAAAATCCATCTTGTGATGGTAACCTCTGGTTATGAGTCCGCCTATGTGTCGGCCTACCTTTGTGTTTTGGATCTGAGCCCGCATTTGTGTCGGCATTTCTTTTGAAAATCCATCTTGTGATGGTAACCTCTGATTATGAGTCTGCCTTCGTGTCGGCCTACCTTTGTGTTTAAGATCTGAGTCTGCCTTCTTGTCGGAATTTCTTTTGAAAATCCATCTTGTGATGGTAACTCTGGTTATGAGTCCCCCTTCATGTCGGGCTACCTTTGTGTTTTGGATCTGAGCCCGCATTTGTGTCGGCATTCCTTTTTAAAATCCATCTTGTGATGGTAACCTCTGGTTATGAGTTCGCCTTCGTGTCGGCCTACCTTTGTGTTTTGGATCTGAGTCCGCCTTTGTGTCAGAATTTCTTTTGAAAATCCATCTTGTGATGGTAACCTCTGGTTATGAGTCCGCCTATGTGTCGGCCTACCTTTGTGTTTTGGATCTGAGCCCGCATTTGTGTCGGCATTTCTTTTGAAAATCCATCTTGTGATGGTAACCTCTGATTATGAGTCTGCCTTCGTGTCGGCCTAACTTTGTGTTTAAGATCTGAATCCGCCTTCGTGTCGGAATTTCTTTTGAAAATCCATCTTGTGATGGTAACTCTGGTTATGAGTCCCCCTTCATGTCGGCCTACCTTTGTGTTTTGGATCTGAGCCCGCATTTGTGTCTGCATTCCTTTTTAAAATCCATCTTGTGATGGTAACCTCTGGTTATGAGTTTGCCTTCGTGTCGGCCTACCTTTGTGTTTTGGATCTGAGTCCGCCTTTGTGTCAGAATTTCTTTTGAAAATCCATCTTGTGATGGTAACCTCTGGTTATGAGTCCCCCTTCATGTCGGCCTACCTTTGTGCTTTGGATCAGAGCCGGCATTTTTGTCGGCATTCCTTTTGAAAATCCATCTTGTGATGGTAACCTCTAGTTATAAGTCCGCCTTCGTGTCGGCCTATCTTTGTGTTTTGGATCTGAGTCCGGCTTCGTGTCGACATTCCTTTTGAAAATCCATCTTGTGATGGTAACCTCTAGTTAAGAATCCGCCTTCGTGTTGTCATACCTTTGTGTTTTGGATCTAAGTCCGCCTTCGTGTCGGCATTTCTGTTTAAAATCCATCTTGTGATGGTAACCTCTGGTTATGAGTCCGTCTTCGTGTCAGCCTACCTTTATGTTTTGGATCTGAGTCCGCCTTTGTGTCGGCATTCCTTTTGAAAATTCATTTTGTGATGGTAACCTCTGGTTATGAGTCCGCCTTCGTGTCGGCCTACCTTTGTGTTTAAGATCTGAGTCCGCCTTCGTGTCGGAATTTCTTTTGAAAATCCATCTTGTGATGGTAACTCTGGTTATGAGTCCCCCTTCATGTCGGCCTACCTTTGTGTTTTGGATCTGCCGCATTTGTGTCGGCATTCCTTTTTAAAATCCATCTTGTGATGGTAACCTCTGGTTATGAGTTCTCCTTCGTGTCGGCCTACCTTTGTGTTTTGGATCTGAGTCCGCCTTTGTGTCAGAATTTCTTTTGAAAATCCATCTTGTGATGGTAACCTCTGGTTATGAGTCCGCCTATGTGTCGGCCTACCTTTGTGTTTTGGATCTGAGCCCGCATTTGTGTCGGCATTTCTTTTGAAAATCCATCTTGTGATGGTAACCTCTGATTATGAGTCTGCCTTCGTGTCGGCCTAACTTTGTGTTTAAGATCTGAATCCGCCTTCGTGTCGGAATTTCTTTTGAAAATCCATCTTGTGATGGTAACTCTGGTTATGAGTCCCCCTTCATGTCGGCCTACCTTTGTGTTTTGGATCTGAGCCCGCATTTGTGTCTGCATTCCTTTTTAAAATCCATCTTGTGATGGTAACCTCTGGTTATGAGTTTGCCTTCGTGTCGGCCTACCTTTGTGTTTTGGATCTGAGTCCGCCTTTGTGTCAGAATTTCTTTTGAAAATCCATCTTGTGATGGTAACCTCTGGTTATGAGTCCCCCTTCATGTCGGCCTACCTTTGTGCTTTGGATCAGAGCCGGCATTTTTGTCGGCATTCCTTTTGAAAATCCATCTTGTGATGGTAACCTCTAGTTATAAGTCCGCCTTCGTGTCGGCCTATCTTTGTGTTTTGGATCTGAGTCCGGCTTCGTGTCGACATTCCTTTTGAAAATCCATCTTGTGATGGTAACCTCTAGTTAAGAATCCGCCTTCGTGTTGTCATACCTTTGTGTTTTGGATCTAAGTCCGCCTTCGTGTCGGCATTTCTGTTTAAAATCCATCTTGTGATGGTAACCTCTGGTTATGAGTCCGTCTTCGTGTCAGCCTACCTTTATGTTTTGGATCTGAGTCCGCCTTTGTGTCGGCATTCCTTTTGAAAATTCATTTTGTGATGGTAACCTCTGGTTATGAGTCCGCCTTCGTGTCGGCCTACCTTTGTGTTTAAGATCTGAGTCCGCCTTCGTGTCGGAATTTCTTTTGAAAATCCATCTTGTGATGGTAACTCTGGTTATGAGTCCCCCTTCATGTCGGCCTACCTTTGTGTTTTGGATCTGCCGCATTTGTGTCGGCATTCCTTTTTAAAATCCATCTTGTGATGGTAACCTCTGGTTATGAGTTCTCCTTCGTGTCGGCCTACCTTTGTGTTTTGGATCTGAGTCCGCCTTTGTGTCAGAATTTCTTTTGAAAATCCATCTTGTGATGGTAACCTCTGGTTATGAGTCCGCCTATGTGTCGGCCTACCTTTGTGTTTTGGATCTGAGCCCGCATTTGTGTCGGCATTTCTTTTGAAAATCCATCTTGTGATGGTAACCTCTGATTATGAGTCTGCCTTCGTGTCGGCCTACCTTTGTGTTTAAGATCTGAGTCTGCCTTCGTGTCGGAATTTCTTTTGAAAATCCATCTTGTGATGGTAACTCTGGTTATGAGTCCCCCTTCATGTCGGGCTACCTTTGTGTTTTGGATCTGAGCCCGCCTTTGTGTCGGCATTCCTTTTGAAAATTCATTTTGTGATGGTAACCTCTGGTTATGAGTCCGCCTTCGTGTCGGCCTACCTTTATGTTTAAGATCTGAGTCCGCCTTCGTGTCGGAATTTCTTTTGAAAATCCATCTTGTGATGGTAACTCTGGTTATGAGTCCCCCTTCATGTCGGCCTACCTTTGTGTTTTGGATCTGCCGCATTTGTGTCGGCATTCCTTTTTAAAATCCATCTTGTGATGGTAACCTCTGGTTATGAGTTCTCCTTCGTGTCGGCCTACCTTTGTGTTTTGGATCTGAGTCTGCCTTTGTGTCAGAATTCCTTTTGAAAATCCATCTTGTGATGGTAACCTCTGGTTATGAGTCCGCCTATGTATCGGCCTACCTTTGTGTTTTGGATCTGAGCCCGCATTTGTGTCGGCATTTCTTTTGAAAATCCATCTTGTGATGGTAACCTCTGATTATGAGTCTGGCTTCGTGTCGGCCTACCTTTGTGTTTAAGATCTGAGTCTGCCTTCTTGTCGGAATTTCTTTTGAAAATCCATCTTGTGATGGTAACTCTGGTTATGAGTCCCCCTTCATGTCGGGCTACCTTTGTGTTTTGGATATGAGCCCGCATTTGTGTCGGCATTCCTTTTTAAAATCCATCTTGTGATGGTAACCTCTGGTTATGAGTTCGCCTTCGTGTCGGCCTACCTTTGTGTTTTGGATCTGAGTCCGCCTTTGTGTCAGAATTTCTTTTGAAAATCCATCTTGTGATGGTAACCTCTGGTTATGAGTCCGCCTATGTGTCGGCCTACCTTTGTGTTTTGGATCTGAGCCCGCATTTGTGTCGGCATTTCTTTTGAAAATCCATCTTGTGATGGTAACCTCTGATTATGAGTCTGCCTTCGTGTCGGCCTAACTTTGTGTTTAAGATCTGAATCCGCCTTCGTGTCGGAATTTCTTTTGAAAATCCATCTTGTGATGGTAACTCTGGTTATGAGTCCCCCTTCATGTCGGCCTACCTTTGTGTTTTGGATCTGAGCTCGCATTTGTGTCTGCATTCCTTTTTAAAATCCATCTTGTGATGGTAACCTCTGGTTATGAGTTTGCCTTCGTGTCGGCCTACCTTTGTGTTTTGGATCTGAGTCCGCCTTTGTGTCAGAATTTCTTTTGAAAATCCATCTTGTGATGGTAACCTCTGGTTATGAGTCCCCCTTCATGTCGGCCTACCTTTGTGCTTTGGATCAGAGCCGGCATTTTTGTCGGCATTCCTTTTGAAAATCCATCTTGTGATGGTAACCTCTAGTTATAAGTCCGCCTTCGTGTCGGCCTATCTTTGTGTTTTGGATCTGAGTTCGGCTTCGTGTCGACATTCCTTTTGAAAATCCATCTTGTGATGGTAACCTCTAGTTAAGAATCCGCCTTCGTGTTGTCATACCTTTGTGTTTTGGATCTAAGTCCGCCTTCGTGTCGGCATTTCTGTTTAAAATCCATCTTGTGATGGTAACCTCTGGTTATGAGTCCGTCTTCGTGTCAGCCTACCTTTATGTTTTGGATCTGAGTCCGCCTTTGTGTCGGCATTCCTTTTGAAAATTCATTTTGTGATGGTAACCTCTAGTTATGAGTCCGCCTTCGTGTCGGCCTACCTTTGTGTTTAAGATCTGAGTCCGCCTTCGTGTCGGAATTTCTTTTGAAAATCCATCTTGTGATGGTAACTCTCGTTATGAGTCCCCCTTCATGTCGGCCTACCTTTGTGTTTTGGATCTGAGCCCGCATTTGTGTCGGCATTTCTTTTGAAAATCCATCTTGTGATGGTAACCTCTGATTATGAGTCTGCCTTCGTGTCGGTCTACCTTTGTGTTTAAGATCTGAGTCTGCCTTCGTGTCGGAATTTCTTTTGAAAATCCATCTTGTGATGGTAACTCTGGTTATGAGTCCCCCTTCATGTCGGCCTACCTTTGTGTTTTGGATCTGAGCCCGCATTTGTGTCGGCATTTCTTTTGAAAATCCATCTTGTGATGGTAACCTCTGATTATGAGTCTGCCTTCGTGTCGGCCTACCTTTGTGTTTAAGATCTGAGTCTGCCTTCGTGTCGGAATTTCTTTTGAAAATCCATCTTGTGATGGTAACTCTGGTTATGAGTCCCCCTTCATGTCGGGCTACCTTTGTGTTTTGGATCTGAGCCCGCCTTTGTGTCGGCATTCCTTTTGAAAATTCATTTTGTGATGGTAACCTCTGGTTATGAGTCCGCCTTCGTGTCGGCCTACCTTTATGTTTAAGATCTGAGTCCGCCTTCGTGTCGGAATTTCTTTTGAAAATCCATCTTGTGATGGTAACTCTGGTTATGAGTCCCCCTTCATGTCGGCCTACCTTTGTGTTTTGGATCTGCCGCATTTGTGTCGGCATTCCTTTTTAAAATCCATCTTGTGATGGTAACCTCTGGTTATGAGTTCTCCTTCGTGTCGGCCTACCTTTGTGTTTTGGATCTGAGTCTGCCTTTGTGTCAGAATTCCTTTTGAAAATCCATCTTGTGATGGTAACCTCTGGTTATGAGTCCGCCTATGTATCGGCCTACCTTTGTGTTTTGGATCTGAGCCCGCATTTGTGTCGGCATTTCTTTTGAAAATCCATCTTGTGATGGTAACCTCTGATTATGAGTCTGGCTTCGTGTCGGCCTACCTTTGTGTTTAAGATCTGAGTCTGCCTTCTTGTCGGAATTTCTTTTGAAAATCCATCTTGTGATGGTAACTCTGGTTATGAGTCCCCCTTCATGTCGGGCTACCTTTGTGTTTTGGATATGAGCCCGCATTTGTGTCGGCATTCCTTTTTAAAATCCATCTTGTGATGGTAACCTCTGGTTATGAGTTCGCCTTCGTGTCGGCCTACCTTTGTGTTTTGGATCTGAGTCCGCCTTTGTGTCAGAATTTCTTTTGAAAATCCATCTTGTGATGGTAACCTCTGGTTATGAGTCCGCCTATGTGTCGGCCTACCTTTGTGTTTTGGATCTGAGCCCGCATTTGTGTCGGCATTTCTTTTGAAAATCCATCTTGTGATGGTAACCTCTGATTATGAGTCTGCCTTCGTGTCGGCCTAACTTTGTGTTTAAGATCTGAATCCGCCTTCGTGTCGGAATTTCTTTTGAAAATCCATCTTGTGATGGTAACTCTGGTTATGAGTCCCCCTTCATGTCGGCCTACCTTTGTGTTTTGGATCTGAGCTCGCATTTGTGTCTGCATTCCTTTTTAAAATCCATCTTGTGATGGTAACCTCTGGTTATGAGTTTGCCTTCGTGTCGGCCTACCTTTGTGTTTTGGATCTGAGTCCGCCTTTGTGTCAGAATTTCTTTTGAAAATCCATCTTGTGATGGTAACCTCTGGTTATGAGTCCCCCTTCATGTCGGCCTACCTTTGTGCTTTGGATCAGAGCCGGCATTTTTGTCGGCATTCCTTTTGAAAATCCATCTTGTGATGGTAACCTCTAGTTATAAGTCCGCCTTCGTGTCGGCCTATCTTTGTGTTTTGGATCTGAGTCCGGCTTCGTGTCGACATTCCTTTTGAAAATCCATCTTGTGATGGTAACCTCTAGTTAAGAATCCGCCTTCGTGTTGTCATACCTTTGTGTTTTGGATCTAAGTCCGCCTTCGTGTCGGCATTTCTGTTTAAAATCCATCTTGTGATGGTAACCTCTGGTTATGAGTCCGTCTTCGTGTCAGCCTACCTTTATGTTTTGGATCTGAGTCCTCCTTTGTGTCGGCATTCCTTTTGAAAATTCATTTTGTGATGGTAACCTCTAGTTATGAGTCCGCCTTCGTGTCGGCCTACCTTTGTGTTTAAGATCTGAGTCCGCCTTCGTGTCGGAATTTCTTTTGAAAATCCATCTTGTGATGGTAACTCTCGTTATGAGTCCCCCTTCATGTCGGCCTACCTTTGTGTTTTGGATCTGAGCCCGCATTTGTGTCGGCATTTCTTTTGAAAATCCATCTTGTGATGGTAACCTCTGATTATGAGTCTGCCTTCGTGTCGGTCTACCTTTGTGTTTAAGATCTGAGTCTGCCTTCGTGTCGGAATTTCTTTTGAAAATCCATCTTGTGATGGTAACTCTGGTTATGAGTCCCCCTTCATGTCGGCCTACCTTTGTGTTTTGGATCTGAGCCCGCCTTTGTGTCGGCATTCCTTTTGAAAATTCATTTTGTGATGGTAACCTCTGGTTATGAGTCCACCTTCGTGTCGGCCTACCTTTGTGTTTAAGATCTGAGTCCGCCTTCGTGTCGGAATTTCTTTTGAAAATCCATCTTGTGATGGTAACTCTGGTTATGAGTCCCCCTTCATGTCGGCCTACCTTTGTGTTTTGGATCTGCCGCATTTGTGTCGGCATTCCTTTTTAAAATCCATCTTGTGATGGTAACCTCTGGTTATGAGTTCTCCTTCGTGTCGGCCTACCTTTGTGTTTTGGATCTGAGTCTGCCTTTGTGTCAGAATTCCTTTTGAAAATCCATCTTGTGATGGTAACCTCTGGTTATGAGTCCGCCTATGTGTCGGCCTACCTTTGTGTTTTGGATCTGAGCCCGCATTTGTGTCGGCATTTCTTTTGAAAATCCATCTTGTGATGGTAACCTCTGATTATGAGTCTGCCTTCGTGTCGGCCTACCTTTGTGTTTAAGATCTGAGTCTGCCTTCTTGTCGGAATTTCTTTTGAAAATCCATCTTGTGATGGTAACTCTGGTTATGAGTCCCCCTTCATGTCGGGCTACCTTTGTGTTTTGGATCTGAGCCCGCATTTGTGTCG
This sequence comes from Lathyrus tuberosus, assembly GCA_022829125.1. NCBI lineage: Eukaryota > Viridiplantae > Streptophyta > Magnoliopsida > Fabales > Fabaceae > Lathyrus > Lathyrus tuberosus. Next base: position 18,504,075 of record JALAZF010000061.1, on the reverse strand, counting down.
GCATTCCTTTTTAAAATCCATCTTGTGATGGTAACCTCTGGTTATGAGTTCGCCTTCGTGTCGGCCTACCTTTGTGTTTTGGATCTGAGTCCGCCTTTGTGTCAGAATTTCTTTTGAAAATCCATCTTGTGATGGTAACCTCTGGTTATGAGTCCGCCTATGTGTCGGCCTACCTTTGTGTTTTGGATCTGAGCCCGCATTTGTGTCGGCATTTCTTTTGAAAATCCATCTTGTGATGGTAACCTCTGATTATGAGTCTGCCTTCGTGTCGGCCTACCTTTGTGTTTAAGATCTGAATCCGCCTTCGTGTCGGAATTTCTTTTGAAAATCCATCTTGTGATGGTAACTCTGGTTATGAGTCCCCCTTCATGTCGGCCTACCTTTGTGTTTTGGATCTGAGCCCGCATTTGTGTCTGCATTCCTTTTTAAAATCCATCTTGTGATGGTAACCTCTGGTTATGAGTTTGCCTTCGTGTCGGCCTACCTTTGTGTTTTGGATCTGAGTCCGCCTTTGTGTCAGAATTTCTTTTGAAAATCCATCTTGTGATGGTAACCTCTGGTTATGAGTCCCCCTTCATGTCGGCCTACCTTTGTGCTTTGGATCAGAGCCGGCATTTTTGTCGGCATTCCTTTTGAAAATCCATCTTGTGATGGTAACCTCTAGTTATAAGTCCGCCTTCGTGTCGGCCTATCTTTGTGTTTTGGATCTGAGTCCGGATTCGTGTCGACATTCCTTTTGAAAATCCATCTTGTGATGGTAACCTCTAGTTAAGAATCCGCCTTCGTGTTGTCATACCTTTGTGTTTTGGATCTAAGTCCGCCTTCGTGTCGGCATTTCTGTTTAAAATCCATCTTGTGATGGTAACCTCTGGTTATGAGTCCGTCTTCGTGTCAGCCTACCTTTATGTTTTGGATATGAGTCCGCCTTTGTGTCGGCATTCCTTTTGAAAATTCATTTTGTGATGGTAACCTCTGGTTATGAGTCCGCCTTTGTGTCGGCCTACCTTTGTGTTTAAGATCTGAGTCCGCCTTCGTGTCGGAATTTCTTTTGAAAATCCATCTTGTGATGGTAACTCTCGTTATGAGTCCCCCTTCATGTCGGCCTACCTTTGTGTTTTGGATCTGAGCCCGCATTTGTGTCGGCATTCCTTTTTAAAATCCATCTTGTGATGGTAACCTCTGGTTATGAGTTCTCCTTCGTGTCGGCCTACCTTTGTGTTTTGGATCTGAGTCCGCCTTTGTGTCAGAATTTCTTTTGAAAATCCATCTTGTGTTGGTAACCTCTGGTTATGAGTCCGCCTATGTGTCGGCCTACCTTTGTGTTTTGGATCTGAGCCCGCATTTGTGTCGGCATTTCTTTTGAAAATCCATCTTGTGATGGTAACCTCTGATTATGAGTCTGCCTTCGTGTCGGCCTACCTTTGTGTTTAAGATCTGAGTCTGCCTTCGTGTCGGAATTTCTTTTGAAAATCCATCTTGTGATGGTAACTCTGGTTATGAGTCCCCCTTCATGTCGGGCTACCTTTGTGTTTTGGATCTAAGCCCGCATTTGTGTCGGCATTCCTTTTTAAAATCCATCTTGTGATGGTAACCTCTGGTTATGAGTCCGCCTTCGTGTCGGCCTACCTTTGTGTTTTGGATCTGAGTCCGCCTTTGTGTCAGAATTTCTTTTGAAAATCCATCTTGTGATGGTAACCTCTGGTTATGAGTCCCCCTTCATGTCGGCCTACCTTTGTGCTTTGGATCAGAGCCCGCATTTTTGTCGGCATTCCTTTTGAAAATCCATCTTGTGATGGTAACCTCTAGTTATAAGTCCGCCTTCGTGTCGGCCTATCTTTGTGTTTTGGATCTGAGTCCGGCTTCGTGTCGACATTCCTTTTGAAAATCCATCTTGTGATGGTAACCTCTAGTTAAGAATCCGCCTTCGTGTTGTCATACCTTTGTGTTTTGGATCTAAGTCCGCCTTCGTGTCGGCATTTCTGTTTAAAATCCATCTTGTGATGGTAACCTCTGGTTATGAGTCCGTCTTCGTGTCAGCCTACCTTTATGTTTTGGATCTGAGTCTGCCTTTGTGTCGGCATTCCTTTTGAAAATTCATTTTGTGATGGTAACCTCTGGTTATGAGTCCGCCTTCGTGTCGGCCTACCTTTGTGTTTAAGATCTGAGTCCGCCTTCGTGTCGGAATTTCTTTTGAAAATCCATCTTGTGATGGTAACTCTGGTTATGAGTCCCCCTTCATGTCGGCCTACCTTTGTGTTTTGGATCTGAGCCCGCATTTGTGTCGGCATTCCATTTTAAAATCGATCTTGTGATGGTAACCTCTGGTTATGAGTTCTCCTTCGTGTCGGCCTACCTTTGTGTTTTGGATCTGAGTCCGCCTTTGTGTCAGAATTTCTTTTGAAAATCGATCTTGTGATGGTAACCTCTGGTTATGAGTCCGCCTATGTGTCGGCCTACCTTTGTGTTTTGGATCTGAGCCCGCATTTGTGTCGGCATTTCTTTTGAAAATCCATCTTGTGATGGTAACCTCTGATTATGAGTCTGCCTTCGTGTCGGCCTACCTTTGTGTTTAAGATCTGAGTCTGCCTTCGTGTCAGAATTTCTTTTGAAAATCCATCTTGTGATGGTAACTCTAGTTATGAGTCCCCCTTCATGTCGGGCTACCTTTGTGTTTTGGATCTGAGCCCGCATTTGTGTCGGCATTCCTTTTTAAAATCTATCTTGTGATGGTAACCTCTGGTTATGAGTCCGCCTTCGTGTCGGCCTACCTTTGTGTTTTGGATCTGAGTCCGCCTTTGTGTCAGAATTTCTTTTGAAAATCCATCTTGTGATGGTAACCTCTGGTTATGAGTCCGCCTATGTGTCGGCCTTCCTTTGTGTTTTGGATCTGAGCCCGCATTTGTGTCGGCATTTCTTTTGAAAATCCATCTTGTGATGGTAACCTCTGATTATGAGTCCGCCTTCGTGTCAGCCTACCTTTGTGTTTTAGATTTGAGTCCTCCTTCGTGTCGGAATTTCTTTTGAAAATCCATCTTGTGATGGTAACCTCTGGTTATGAGTCTGCCTTCGTGTCGGCCTACCTTTGTGTTTTGGATCTGAGCCCCCATTTGTGTCGGCATTTCTTTTAAAAATCCATGTTGTGATGGTAACCTCTAGTTTTGAGTCCGCCTTTGTGTCGACATACCTTTGTGTTTTGGATCTGAGTCCGCCTTCGTGTCAGCATTTCTTTTTAAAATCCATCTTGTGATGGTAACCTCAGGTTATGAGTCCGTCTTCGTGTCAGCCTACCTTTATGTTTTGGATTTGAGTCCGCCTTCGTGTCGGCATTCCTTTTTAAAATCCATCTTGTGATAGTAACCTCTGGTTATAAGTCTGACTTCGTGTCGGCCTACCTTTGTGTTTTGGATCCGAGTCCGCCTTCGTGTCGGCATTCCTTTTGAAAATCCATCTTGTGATGGTAACCTCTGGTTATGATTCCGCCTTCAGGTCGGCCTACCTTTGTGCTTTGGATCTGAGTCCGCCTTCGTGTCAGAATTTCTTTTGAAAATCCACCTTGTGATGGTAACCTCTGGTTATGAGTCCACCTTCGTGTCGGCCTACCTTTGTGTTTTGGATCTGAGCCCTCATTTGTGTCGGAATTTCTTTTGAAAATCCATCTTGTGATGGTAACTCTGGTTATGAGTCCCCCTTCATGTCGGCCTACCTTTGTGTTTGGATCTGAGCCCGCATTTGTGTCGGCATTCCTTTTTAAAATCCATCTTGTGATGGTAACCTCTGGTTATGAGTTCGCCTACGTGTCGGCCTACCTTTGTGTTTTGGATCTGAGTCCGCCTTTGTGTCAGAATTTCTTTTGAAAATCCATCTTGTGATGGTAACCTCTGGTTATGAGTCCCCCTTCATGTCGGCCTACCTTTGTGTTTTGGATCTGAGCCCGCATTTGTGTCGGCATTCCTTTTGAAAATCCATCTTGTGATGGTAACCTCTAATTATAAGTCTGCCTTCGTGTCAGCCTATCTTTTTGTTTTGGATCTGAGTCCGCCTTCGTGTCGACATTCCTTTTGAAAATCCATCTTGTGATGGTAACCTCTAGTTATGAATCCGCCTTCGTGTTGTCATACCTTTGTGTTTTGGATCTGAGTCCGCCTTCGTGTCGGCATTTCTTTTTAAAATCCATCTTGTGATGGTAACCTCTGGTTATGAGTCCGTCTTCGTGTCAACCTACCTTTATGTTTTGGATCTGAGTCCGCCTTTGTGTCGGCATTCCTTTTGAAAATTCATTTTGTGATGGTAACCTCTGGTTATGAGTCCGCCTTCGTGTCGGCCTACCTTTGTGTTTAAGATCTGAGTCCGCCTTCGTGTCGGAATTTCTTTTGAAAATCCATCTTGTGATGGTAACTCTGGTTATGAGTCCCCCTTCATGTCGGCCTACCTTTGTGTTTTGTATCTGAGCCCGCATTTGTGTCGGCATTCCTTTTTAAAATCCATCTTGTGATGGTAACCTCTGGTTATGAGTTCTTCTTCGTGTCGGCCTACCTTTGTGTTTTTGATCTGAGTCCGCCTTTGTGTGAGAATTTCTTTTGAAAATCCATCTTGTGATGGTAAACTCTAGTTATGAGTCCCACTTCATGTCGGGCTACCTTTGTGTTTTGGATCTGAGCCCGCATTTGTGTCGGCATTCCTTTTTAAAATCCATCTTGTGATGGTAACCTCTGGTTATGAGTCCGCCTTCGTGTCGGCCTACCTTTGTGTTTTAGATCTGAGTCCGCCTTCGTGTCAGAATTTCTTTTGAAAATCCATCTTGTGATGGTAACCTCTGGTTATGAGTCCGCCTTCGTGTCGGCCTACCTTTGTGTTTTGGATCTGAGCCCGCATTTGTGTCGGCATTTCTTTTGAAAATCCATGTTGTGATGGTAACCTCTAGTTTTGAGTCCGCCTTGGTGTCGACATACCTTTGTGTTTTGGATCTGAGTCCGCCTTCGTGTCGGCATTTCTTTTTAAAATCCATCTTGTGATGGTAACCTCTGGTTATGAGTCCGTCTTCGTGTCAGCCTACCTTTATGTTTTGGATCTGAGTCCGCCTTCGTGTCGGCATTCCTTTTTAAAATCCATCTTGTGATAGTAACCTCTGGTTATAAGTCTGACTTCGTGTCGGCCTACCTTTGTGTTTTGGATCCGAGTCCGCCTTCGTGTCGGCATTCCTTTTGAAAATCCATCTTGTGATGGTAACCTCTGGTTATGATTCCGCCTTCAGGTCGGCCTACCTTTGTGCTTTGGATCTGAGTCCGCCTTCGTGTCAGAATTTCTTTTGAAAATCCACCTTGTGATGGTAACCTCTGGTTATGAGTCCACCTTCGTGTCGGCCTACCTTTGTGTTTTGGATCTGAGCCCTCATTTGTGTCGGAATTTCTTTTGAAAATCCATCTTGTGATGGTAACTCTGGTTATGAGTCCCCCTTCATGTCGGCCTACCTTTGTTTTTGGATCTGAGCCCGCATTTGTGTCGGCATTCCTTTTTAAAATCCATCTTGTGATGGTAACCTCTAGTTATGAGTTCGCCTACGTGTCGGCCTACCTTTGTGTTTTTAATCTGAGCCCGCCTTTGTGTCAGAATTTCTTTTGAAAATCCATCTTGTGATGGTAACCTCTGGTTATGAGTCCCCCTTCATGTCGGCCTACCTTTGTGTTTTGGATCTGAGCCCGCATTTGTGTCGGCATTCCTTTTGAAAATCCATCTTGTGATGGTAACCTCTAGTTATAAGTCCGCCTTCGTGTCGGCCTATCTTTGTGTTTTGGATCTGAGTCCGCCTTCGTGTCGACATTCCTTTTGAAAATCCATCTTGTTATGGTAACCTCTAGTTATGAGTCCGCCTTCGTGTTGTCATACCTTTGTGTTTTGGATCTGAGTCCGCCTTCGTGTCGGCATTTCTTTTTAAAATCCATCTTGTGATGGTAACCTCTGGTTATGAGTCCGTCTTCGTGTCAGCCTACCTTTATGTTTTGGATCTGAGTCCGCCTTTGTGTCGGCATTCCTTTTGAAAATTCATTTTGTGATGGTAACCTCTGGTTATGAGTCCGCCTTCGTGTCGGCCTACCTTTGTGTTTAAGATCTGAGTCCGCCTTCGTGTCGGAATTTCTTTTGAAAATCCATCTTGTGATGGTAACTCTGGTTATGAGTCCCCCTTCATGTCGGCCTACCTTTGTGTTTTGGATCTGAGCCCGCATTTGTGTCGGCATTCCTTTTTAAAATCCATCTTGTGATGGTAACCTCTGGTTATGAGTTCTCCTTCGTGTCGGCCTACCTTTGTGTTTTTGATCTGAGTCCGCCTTTGTGTGAGAATTTCTTTTGAAAATCCATCTTGTGATGGTAAACTCTGGTTATGAGTCCCCCTTCATGTCGGGCTACCTTTGTGTTTTGGATCTGAGCCCGCATTTGTGTCGGCATTCCTTTTTAAAATCCATCTTGTGATGGTAACCTCTGGTTATGACTCCGCCTTCGTGTCGGCCTACCTTTGTGTTTTAGATCTGAGTCCGCCTTCGTGTCGGAATTTCTTTTGAAAATCCATCTTGTGATGGTAACCTCTGGTTATGAGTCCGCCTTCGTGTCGGAATTTCTTTTGAAAATCCATCTTGTGATGGTAACCTCTGGTTATGAGTCCGCCTTCGTGTCGGCCTACCTTTGTGTTTTGGATCTGAGCCTGCATTTGTGTCGGCATTTCTTTTGAAAATCCATGTTGTGATGGTAACCTCTAGTTATGAGTCCGCCTTGGTGTCGACATACCTTTGTGTTTTGGATCTGAGTCCGCCTTCGTGTCGGCATTTCTTTTTAAAATCCATCTTGTGATGGTAACCTCTGGTTATGAGTCCGTCTTCGTGTCAGCCTACCTTTATGTTTTGGATCTGAGTCCGCCTTCCTGTCGGCATTCCTTTTGAAAATCCATCTTGTGATAGTAACCTCTGGTTATAAGTCTGACTTCGTGTCGGCCTACCTTTGTGTTTTGGATCCGAGTCCGCCTTCGTGTCGGCATTCCTTTTGAAAATCCATCTTGTGATGGTAACCTCTGGTTATGATTCCGCCTTCAGGTCGGCGTACCTTTGTGCTTTGGATCTGAGTCCGCCTTCGTGTCAGAATTTCTTTTGAAAATCCATCTTGTGATGGTAACCTCTGGTTATGAGTCCACCTTCGTGTCGGCCTACCTTTGTGTTTTGGATCTGAGTCCGCCTTTGTGTCATAATTTCTTTTGAAAATCCATCTTGTGATGGTAACCTCCTGTTATGAGTCCGCCTATGTGTCGGCCTACCTTTGTGTTTTGGATCTGAGCCCGCATTTGTGTCGGCATTTCTTTTGAAAATCCATCTTGTGATGGTAACCTCTGATTATGAGTCCGCCTTCGTGTCGGCCTACCTTTGTGTTTAAGATCTGAGTCCACCTTCGTGTCGGAATTTCTTTTGAAAATCCATCTTGTGATGGTAACTCGGGTTATGAGTCCCCCATCGTGTCGACCTACCTTTGTGTTTTGGATCTGAGCTCGCATTTGTGTCGGCATTTCTTTTGAAAATCCATGTTGTGATGGTAACCTCTAGTTATGAGTCCGCCTTGGTGTCGACATACCTTTGTGTTTTGGATCTGAGTCCGCCTTCGTGTCGGCATTTCTTTTTAAAATCCATCTTGTGATGGTAACCTCTGGTTATGAGTCCATCTTCGTGTCAGCCTACCTTTATGTTTTGGATCTAGAGTCCGCCTTCGTGTCGGCATTCCTTTTGAAAATCCATCTTGTGATAGTAACCTCTGGTTATAAGTCTGACTTCGTGTAGGCCTACCTTTGTGTTTTGGATCCGAGTCCGCCTTCGTGTCGGCATTCCTTTTGAAAATCCATCTTGTGATGGTAACCTCTGGTTATGATTCCGCCTTCAGGTCGGCCTACCTTTGTGTTTTGGATCTGAGTCCGCCTTCGTGTCAAAATTTCTTTTGAAAATCCATCTTGTGATGGTAACCTCTGGTTATGAGTCCACCTTCGTGTCGGCCTACCTTTGTATTTTGGATCTGAGCCCTCATTTGTGTCGGCATTTCTTTTGAAAATCCATCTTGTGATGGTAACCTCTGGTTATGAGTCCGCCTTCGTGTCGGCCTACCTTTATGTTTTGGATCTGAGTCAGCCTTTGTGTCAGAATTTCTTTTGAAAATCCATCTTGTGATGGTAACCTCTGATTATGAGTCCGCCTTCGTGTCGGCCTACCTTTGTGTTTAAGATCTGAGTCCGCCTTCGTGTCGGAATTTCTTTTGAAAATCCATCTTGTGATGGTAACTCTGGTTATGAGTCCCCCATCGTGTCGGCCTACCTTTGTGTTTTGGATCTGAGCTCGCATTTGTGTCGGCATTTCTTTTGAAAATCCACGTTGTGATGGTAACCTCTAGTTATGAGTCCGCCTTCGTGTCGACATACCTTTGTGTTTTGGATCTGAGTCCGCCTTCGTGTCGGTATTTCTTTTTAAAATCCATCTTGTGATGGTAACCTCTGGTTATGAGTCCGTCTTCGTGTCAGCCTACCTTTATGTTTTGGATCTGAGTCCGCCTTCGTGTCGGCATTCATTTTTAAAATCCATCTTGTGATAGTAACCTCTGGTTATAAGTCTGACTTCGTGTCGGCCTACCTTTGTGTTTTGGATCCGAGTCCGCCTTCGTGTCGGCATTCCTTTTGAAAATCCATCTTGTGATGGTAACCTCTGGTTATGATTCCGCCTTCAGGTCGGCCTACCTTTGTGCTTTGGATCTGAGTCCGCCTTCGTGTCAGAATTTCTTTTGAAAATCCACCTTGTGATGGTAACCTCTGGTTATGAGTCCACCTTCGTGTCGGCCTACCTTTGTGTTTTGGGTCTGAGCCCTCATTTGTGTCGGAATTTCTTTTGAAAATCCATCTTGTGATGGTAACTCTGGTTATGAGTCCCCCTTCATGTCGGCCTACCTTTGTGTTTTGGATCTGAGCCCGCATTTGTGTCGGCATTCCTTTTTAAAATCCATCTTGTGATGGTAACCTCTGGTTATGAGTTCGCCTACGTGTCGGCCTACCTTTGTGTTTTTAATCTGAGTCCGCCTTTGTGTCAGAATTTCTTTTGAAAATCCATCTTGTGACGGTAACCTCTGGTTATGAGTCCGCTTCATGTCGGCCTACCTTTGTGTTTTGGATCTGAGCCCGCATTTGTGTCGGCATTCCTTTTGAAAATCCATCTTGTGATGGTAACCTCTAGTTATAAGTCCGCCTTCGTGTCGGCCTATCTTTGTGTTTTGGATCTGAGTCCGCCTTCGTGTCGACATTCCTTTTGAAAATCTATCTTGTGATGGTAACCTCTAGTTATGAGTCCGCCTTCGTGTTGTCATACCTTTGTGTTTTGGATCTGAGTCCGCCTTCGTGTCGGCATTTCTTTTTAAAATCCATCTTGTGATGGTAACCTCTGGTTATGAGTCCGTCTTCGTGTCAGCCTACCTTTATGTTTTGGATCTGAGTCCGCCTTTGTGTCGGCATTCCTTTTGAAAATTCATTTTGTGATGGTAACCTCTGGTTATGAGTCCGCCTTCGTGTCGGCCTACCTTTGTGTTTAAGATCTGAGTCCGCCTTCGTGTCGGAATTTCTTTTGAAAATCAATCTTGTGATGGTAACTCTGGTTATGAGTCCCCATTCATGTCGGCCTACCTTTGTGTTTTGGATCTGAGCCCGCATTTGTGTCGGCATTCCTTTTTAAAATCCATCTTGTGATGGTAACCTCTGGTTATGAGTTCTCCTTCGTGTCGGCCTACCTTTGTGTTTTTGATCTGAGTCCGCCTTTGTGTGAGAATTTCTTTTGAAAATCCATCTTGTGATGGTAAACTCTGGTTATGAGTCCCCCTTCATGTCGGGCTACCTTTGTGTTTTGGATCTAAGCCCGCATTTGTGTCGGCATTCCTTTTTAAAATCCATCTTGTGATGGTAACCTCTGGTTATGAGTCCGCCTTCGTGTCGGCCTACCTTTGTGTTTTAGATCTGAGTCCGCCTTCGTGTCGGAATTTCTTTTGAAAATCCATCTTGTGATGGTAACCTCTGGTTATGAGTCCGCCTTCGTGTCGGCCTACCTTTGTGTTTTGGATCTGAGCCCGCATTTGTGTCGGCATTTCTTTTGAAAACCCATGTTGTGATGGTAACCTCTAGTTATGAGTCCGCCTTGGTGTCGACATACCTTTGTGTTTTGGATCTGAGTCCGCCTTCGTGTCGGCATTTCTTTTTAAAATCCATCTTGTGATGGTAACCTCTGGTTATGAGTCCGTCTTCGTGTCAGCCTACCTTTATTTTTTGGATCTGAGTCCGCCTTCGTGTCGGCATTCCTTTTGAAAATCCATCTTGTGATAGTAACCTCTGGTTATAAGTCCGACTTCGTGTCGGCCTACCTTTGTGTTTTGGATCCGAGTCCGCCTTCGTGTCGGCATTCCTTTTGAAAATCCATCTTGTGATGGTAACCTCTGGTTATGATTCCGCCTTCAGGTTGGTCTACCTTTGTGCTTTGGATCTGAGTCCGCCTTCGTGTCAGAATTTCTTTTGAAAATCCATCTTGTGATGGTAACCTCTGGTTATGAGTCCACCTTCGTGTCGGCCTACCTTTCTGTTTTGGATCTGAGTCCGCCTTTGTGTCAGAATTTCTTTTGAAAATCCATCTTGTGACGGTAACCTCTGGTTATGAGTCCGCTTCATGTCGGCCTACCTTTGTGTTTTGGATCTGAGCCCGCATTTGTGTCGGCATTCCTTTTGAAAATCCATCTTGTGATGGTAACCTCTAGTTATAAGTCCGCCTTCGTGTCGGCCTATCTTTGTGTTTTGGATCTGAGTCCGCCTTCGTGTCGACATTCCTTTTGAAAATCTATCTTGTGATGGTAACCTCTAGTTATGAGTCCGCCTTCGTGTTGTCATACCTTTGTGTTTTGGATCTGAGTCCGCCTTCGTGTCGGCATTTCTTTTTAAAATCCATCTTGTGATGGTAACCTCTGGTTATGAGTCCGTCTTCGTGTCAGCCTACCTTTATGTTTTGGATCTGAGTCCGCCTTTGTGTCGGCATTCCTTTTGAAAATTCATTTTGTGATGGTAACCTCTGGTTATGAGTCCGCCTTCGTGTCGGCCTACCTTTGTGTTTAAGATCTGAGTCCGCCTTCGTGTCGGAATTTCTTTTGAAAATCCATCTTGTGATGGTAACTCTGGTTATGAGTCCCCATTCATGTCGGCCTACCTTTGTGTTTTGGATCTGAGCCCGCATTTGTGTCGGCATTCCTTTTTAAAATCCATCTTGTGATGGTAACCTCTGGTTATGAGTTCTCCTTCGTGTCGGCCTACCTTTGTGTTTTTGATCTGAGTCCGCCTTTGTGTGAGAATTTCTTTTGAAAATCCATCTTGTGATGGTAAACTCTGGTTATGAGTCCCCCTTCATGTCGGGCTACCTTTGTGTTTTGGATCTAAGCCCGCATTTGTGTCGGCATTCCTTTTTAAAATCCATCTTGTGATGGTAACCTCTGGTTATGAGTCCGCCTTCGTGTCGGCCTACCTTTGTGTTTTAGATCTGAGTCCGCCTTCGTGTCGGAATTTCTTTTGAAAATCCATCTTGTGATGGTAACCTCTGGTTATGAGTCCGCCTTCGTGTCGGCCTACCTTTGTGTTTTGGATCTGAGCCCGCATTTGTGTCGGCATTTCTTTTGAAAACCCATGTTGTGATGGTAACCTCTAGTTATGAGTCCGCCTTGGTGTCGACATACCTTTGTGTTTTGGATCTGAGTCCGCCTTCGTGTCGGCATTTCTTTTTAAAATCCATCTTGTGATGGTAACCTCTGGTTATGAGTCCGTCTTCGTGTCAGCCTACCTTTATTTTTTGGATCTGAGTCCGCCTTCGTGTCGGCATTCCTTTTGAAAATCCATCTTGTGATAGTAACCTCTGGTTATAAGTCCGACTTCGTGTCGGCCTACCTTTGTGTTTTGGATCCGAGTCCGCCTTCGTGTCGGCATTCCTTTTGAAAATCCATCTTGTGATGGTAACCTCTGGTTATGATTCCGCCTTCAGGTCGGTCTACCTTTGTGCTTTGGATCTGAGTCCGCCTTCGTGTCAGAATTTCTTTTGAAAATCCATCTTGTGATGGTAACCTCTGGTTATGAGTCCACCTTCGTGTCGGCCTACCTTTCTGTTTTGGATCTGAGTCCGCCTTTGTGTCAGAATTTCTTTTGAAAATCCATCTTGTGACGGTAACCTCCTGTTATGAGTCCGCTTCATGTCGGCCTACCTTTGTGTTTTGGATCTGAGCCCGCATTTGTGTCGGCATTCCTTTTGAAAATCCATCTTTTGATGGTAACCTCTAGTTATAAGTCCGCCTTCGTGTCGGCCTATCTTTGTGTTTTGGATCTGAGTCCGCCTTCGTGTCGACATTCCTTTTGAAAATCTATCTTGTGATGGTAACCTCTAGTTATGAGTCCGCCTTCGTGTTGTCATACCTTTGTGTTTTGGATCTGAGTCCGCCTTCGTGTCGGCATTTCTTTTTAAAATCCATCTTGTGATGGTAACCTCTGGTTATGAGTCCGTCTTCGTGTCAGCCTACCTTTATGTTTTGGATCTGAGTCCGCCTTTGTGTCGGCATTCCTTTTGAAAATTCATTTTGTGATGGTAACCTCTGGTTATGAGTCCGCCTTCGTGTCGGCCTACCTTTGTGTTTAAGATCTGAGTCCGCCTTCGTGTCGGAATTTCTTTTGAAAATCCATCTTGTGATGGTAACTCTGGTTATGAGTCCCCATTCATGTCGGCCTACCTTTGTGTTTTGGATCTGAGCCCGCATTTGTGTCGGCATTCCTTTTTAAAATCCATCTTGTGATGGTAACCTCTGGTTATGAGTTCTCCTTCGTGTCGGCCTACCTTTGTGTTTTTGATCTGAGTCCGCCTTTGTGTGAGAATTTCTTTTGAAAATCCATCTTGTGATGGTAAACTCTGGTTATGAGTCCCCCTTCATGTCGGGCTACCTTTGTGTTTTGGATCTAAGCCCGCATTTGTGTCGGCATTCCTTTTTAAAATCCATCTTGTGATGGTAACCTCTGGTTATGAGTCCGCCTTCGTGTCGGCCTACCTTTGTGTTTTAGATCTGAGTCCGCCTTCGTGTCGGAATTTCTTTTGAAAATCCATCTTGTGATGGTAACCTCTGGTTATGAGTCCGCCTTCGTGTCGGCCTACCTTTGTGTTTTGGATCTGAGCCCGCATTTGTGTCGGCATTTCTTTTGAAAACCCATGTTGTGATGGTAACCTCTAGTTATGAGTCCGCCTTGGTGTCGACATACCTTTGTGTTTTGGATCTGAGTCCGCCTTCGTGTCGGCATTTCTTTTTAAAATCCATCTTGTGATGGTAACCTCTGGTTATGAGTCCGTCTTCGTGTCAGCCTACCTTTATTTTTTGGATCTGAGTCCGCCTTCGTGTCGGCATTCCTTTTGAAAATCCATCTTGTGATAGTAACCTCTGGTTATAAGTCCGACTTCGTGTCGGCCTACCTTTGTGTTTTGGATCCGAGTCCGCCTTCGTGTCGGCATTCCTTTTGAAAATCCATCTTGTGATGGTAACCTCTGGTTATGATTCCGCCTTCAGGTTGGTCTACCTTTGTGCTTTGGATCTGAGTCCGCCTTCGTGTCAGAATTTCTTTTGAAAATCCATCTTGTGATGGTAACCTCTGGTTATGAGTCCACCTTCGTGTCGGCCTACCTTTCTGTTTTGGATCTGAGTCCGCCTTTGTGTCAGAATTTCTTTTGAAAATCCATCTTGTGACGGTAACCTCTGGTTATGAGTCCGCTTCATGTCGGCCTACCTTTGTGTTTTGGATCTGAGCCCGCATTTGTGTCGGCATTCCTTTTGAAAATCCATCTTGTGATGGTAACCTCTAGTTATAAGTCCGCCTTCGTGTCGGCCTATCTTTGTGTTTTGGATCTGAGTCCGCCTTCGTGTCGACATTCCTTTTGAAAATCTATCTTGTGATGGTAACCTCTAGTTATGAGTCCGCCTTCGTGTTGTCATACCTTTGTGTTTTGGATCTGAGTCCGCCTTCGTGTCGGCATTTCTTTTTAAAATCCATCTTGTGATGGTAACCTCTGGTTATGAGTCCGTCTTCGTGTCAGCCTACCTTTATGTTTTGGATCTGAGTCCGCCTTTGTGTCGGCATTCCTTTTGAAAATTCATTTTGTGATGGTAACCTCTGGTTATGAGTCCGCCTTCGTGTCGGCCTACCTTTGTGTTTAAGATCTGAGTCCGCCTTCGTGTCGGAATTTCTTTTGAAAATCCATCTTGTGATGGTAACTCTGGTTATGAGTCCCCATTCATGTCGGCCTACCTTTGTGTTTTGGATCTGAGCCCGCATTTGTGTCGGCATTCCTTTTTAAAATCCATCTTGTGATGGTAACCTCTGGTTATGAGTTCTCCTTCGTGTCGGCCTACCTTTGTGTTTTTGATCTGAGTCCGCCTTTGTGTGAGAATTTCTTTTGAAAATCCATCTTGTGATGGTAAACTCTGGTTATGAGTCCCCCTTCATGTCGGGCTACCTTTGTGTTTTGGATCTAAGCCCGCATTTGTGTCGGCATTCCTTTTTAAAATCCATCTTGTGATGGTAACCTCTGGTTATGAGTCCGCCTTCGTGTCGGCCTACCTTTGTGTTTTAGATCTGAGTCCGCCTTCGTGTCGGAATTTCTTTTGAAAATCCATCTTGTGATGGTAACCTCTGGTTATGAGTCCGCCTTCGTGTCGGCCTACCTTTGTGTTTTGGATCTGAGCCCGCATTTGTGTCGGCATTTCTTTTGAAAACCCATGTTGTGATGGTAACCTCTAGTTATGAGTCCGCCTTGGTGTCGACATACCTTTGTGTTTTGGATCTGAGTCCGCCTTCGTGTCGGCATTTCTTTTTAAAATCCATCTTGTGATGGTAACCTCTGGTTATGAGTCCGTCTTCGTGTCAGCCTACCTTTATTTTTTGGATCTGAGTCCGCCTTCGTGTCGGCATTCCTTTTGAAAATCCATCTTGTGATAGTAACCTCTGGTTATAAGTCCGACTTCGTGTCGGCCTACCTTTGTGTTTTGGATCCGAGTCCGCCTTCGTGTCGGCATTCCTTTTGAAAATCCATCTTGTGATGGTAACCTCTGGTTATGATTCCGCCTTCAGGTCGGTCTACCTTTGTGCTTTGGATCTGAGTCCGCCTTCGTGTCAGAATTTCTTTTGAAAATCCATCTTGTGATGGTAACCTCTGGTTATGAGTCCACCTTCGTGTCGGCCTACCTTTCTGTTTTGGATCTGAGTCCGCCTTTGTGTCAGAATTTCTTTTGAAAATCCATCTTGTGACGGTAACCTCCTGTTATGAGTCCGCTTCATGTCGGCCTACCTTTGTGTTTTGGATCTGAGCCCGCATTTGTGTCGGCATTCCTTTTGAAAATCCATCTTTTGATGGTAACCTCTAGTTATAAGTCCGCCTTCGTGTCGGCCTATCTTTGTGTTTTGGATCTGAGTCCGCCTTCGTGTCGACATTCCTTTTGAAAATCTATCTTGTGATGGTAACCTCTAGTTATGAGTCCGCCTTCGTGTTGTCATACCTTTGTGTTTTGGATCTGAGTCCGCCTTCGTGTCGGCATTTCTTTTTAAAATCCATCTTGTGATGGTAACCTCTGGTTATGAGTCCGTCTTCGTGTCAGCCTACCTTTATGTTTTGGATCTGAGTCCGCCTTTGTGTCGGCATTCCTTTTGAAAATTCATTTTGTGATGGTAACCTCTGGTTATGAGTCCGCCTTCGTGTCGGCCTACCTTTGTGTTTAAGATCTGAGTCCGCCTTCGTGTCGGAATTTCTTTTGAAAATCCATCTTGTGATGGTAACTCTGGTTATGAGTCCCCATTCATGTCGGCCTACCTTTGTGTTTTGGATCTGAGCCCGCATTTGTGTCGGCATTCCTTTTTAAAATCCATCTTGTGATGGTAACCTCTGGTTATGAGTTCTCCTTCGTGTCGGCCTACCTTTATGTTTTTGATCTGAGTCCGCCTTTGTGTGAGAATTTCTTTTGAAAATCCATCTTGTGATGGTAAACTCTGGTTATGAGTCCCCCTTCATGTCGGGCTACCTTTGTGTTTTGGATCTAAGCCCGCATTTGTGTCGGCATTCCTTTTTAAAATCCATCTTGTGATGGTAACCTCTGGTTATGAGTCCGCCTTCGTGTCGGCCTACCTTTGTGTTTTAGATCTGAGTCCGCCTTCGTGTCGGAATTTCTTTTGAAAATCCATCTTGTGATGGTAACCTCTGGTTATGAGTCCGCCTTCGTGTCGGCCTACCTTTGTGTTTTGGATCTGAGCCCGCATTTGTGTCGGCATTTCTTTTGAAAACCCATGTTGTGATGGTAACCTCTAGTTATGAGTCCGCCTTGGTGTCGACATACCTTTGTGTTTTGGATCTGAGTCCGCCTTCGTGTCGGCATTTCTTTTTAAAATCCATCTTGTGATGGTAACCTCTGGTTATGAGTCCGTCTTCGTGTCAGCCTACCTTTATTTTTTGGATCTGAGTCCGCCTTCGTGTCGGCATTCCTTTTGAAAATCCATCTTGTGATAGTAACCTCTGGTTATAAGTCCGACTTCGTGTCGGCCTACCTTTGTGTTTTGGATCCGAGTCCGCCTTCGTGTCGGCATTCCTTTTGAAAATCCATCTTGTGATGGTAACCTCTGGTTATGATTCCGCCTTCAGGTCGGTCTACCTTTGTGCTTTGGATCTGAGTCCGCCTTCGTGTCAGAATTTCTTTTGAAAATCCATCTTGTGATGGTAACCTCTGGTTATGAGTCCACCTTCGTGTCGGCCTACCTTTCTGTTTTGGATCTGAGTCCGCCTTTGTGTCATTATTTCTTTTGAAAATCCATCTTGTGATGGTAACCTCCTGTTATGAGTCCGCCTATGTGTCGGCCTACCTTTGTGTTTTGGATCTGAGCCCGCATTTGTGTCGGCATTTCTTTTGAAAATCCATCTTGTGATGGTAACCTCTTATTATGAGTCTGCCTTCGTGTCGGCCTACCTTTGTGTTTAAGATCTGAGTCCACCTTCGTGTCGGAATTTCTTTTGAAAATCCATCTTGTGATGGTAACTCGGGTTATGAGTCCCCCATCGTGTCGGCCTACCTTTGTGTTTTGGATCTGAGCTCGCATTTGTGTCGGCATTTCTTTTGAAAATCCATGTTGTGATGGTATCCTCTAGTTATGAGTCCGCCTTCGTGTCGACATACCTTTGTGTTTTGGATCTGAGTCCGCCTTCGTGTCGGCATTTCTTTTTAAAATCCATCTTGTGATGGTAACCTCTGGTTATGAGTCCGTCTTCGTGTCAGCCTACCTTTATGTTTTGGATCTGAGTCCGCCTTCGTGTCGGCATTCCTTTTGAAAATCCATCTTGTGATAGTAACCTCTGGTTATAAGTCTGAATTCGTGTAGGCCTACCTTTGTGTTTTGGATCCGAGTCCGCCTTCGTGTCGGCATTCCTTTTGAAAATCCTTCTTGTGATGGTAACCTCTGGTTATGATTCCGCCTTCAGGTCGGCCTACCTTTGTGTTTTGGATCTGAGTCCGCCTTCGTGTCAAAATTTCTTTTGAAAATCCATCTTGTGATGGTAACCTCTGGTTATGAGTCCACCTTCGTGTCGGCCTACCTTTGTATTTTGGATCTGAGCCCTCATTTGTGTCGGCATTTCTTTTGAAAATCCATCTTGTGATGGTAACCTCTGGTTATGAGTCCGCCTTCGTGTCGGCCTACCTTTATGTTTTGGATCTGAGTCAGCCTTTGTGTCAGAATTTCTTTTGAAAATCCATCTTGTGATGGTAACCTCTGATTATGAGTCCGCCTTCGTGTCGGCCTACCTTTGTGTTTAAGATCTGAGTCCGCCTTCGTGTCGGAATTTCTTTTGAAAATCCATCTTGTGATGGTAACTCTGGTTATGAGTCCCCCATCGTGTCGGCCTACCTTTGTGTTTTGGATCTGAGCTCGCATTTGTGTCGGCATTTCTTTTGAAAATCCACGTTGTGATGGTAACCTCTAGTTATGAGTCCGCCTTCGTGTCGACATACCTTTGTGTTTTGGATCTGAGTCCGCCTTCGTGTCGGCATTTCTTTTTAAAATCCATCTTGTTATGGTAACCTCTGGTTATGAGTCCGTCTTCGTGTCAGCCTACCTTTATGTTTTGGATCTGAGTCCACCTTCGTTTCGGCATTCCTTTTAAAAATCCATCTTGTGATAGTAACCTCTGGTTATAAGTCTGACTTCGTGTCGGCCTACCATTGTGTTTTGGATCCGAGTCCGCCTTCGTGTCGGCATTCCTTTTAAAAATCCGTCTTGTGATGGTAACCTCTGGTTATGATTCCGCCTTCAGGTCGGCCTACCTTTGTGTTTTGGATCTGAGTCCGCCTTCGTGTCAGAATTTCTTTTGAAATTCCATCTTGTGATGGTAACCTCTGGTTATGAGTCCACCTTCGTGTCGGCCTACCTTTGTGTTTTGGATCTGAGCCCTCATTTGTGTCGGCATTTCTTTTGAAAATCCATCTTGTGATGGTAACCTCTGGTTATGAGTCCGCCTTCGTGTCGGCCTTCCTTTGTGTTTTGGATCTGAGTCTGACTTTGTGTCAGAATTTCTTTTGAAAATCCATCTTGTGATGGTAACCTCTGGTTATGAGTCCGCCTATGTGTCGGCCTACCTTTGTGTTTTGGATCTGAGCCCGCATTTGTGTCGGCATTTCTTTTGAAAATCCATCTTGTGATGGTAACCTCTGATTATGAGTCCGCCTTCGTGTCAGCCTACCTTTGTGTTTAAGATCTGAGTCCGCCTTCGTGTCGGAATTTCTTTTGAAAATCCATCTTGTGATGGTAACTCTGGTTATGAGTCCCCCATCGTGTCGGCCTACCTTTGTGTTTTGGATCTGAGCTCGCATTTGTGTCGGCATTTCTTTTGAAAATCCACGTTGTGATGGTAACCTCTAGTTATGAGTCCGCCTTCGTGTCGACATACCTTTGTGTTTTGGATCTGAGTCCGCCTTCGTGTCGGTATTTCTTTTTAAAATCCATCTTGTGATGGTAACCTCTGGTTATGAGTCCGTCTTCGTGTCAGCCTACCTTTATGTTTTGGATCTGAGTCCACCTTCGTTTCGGCATTCCTTTTGAAAATCCATCTTGTGATAGTAACCTCTGGTTATAAGTCTGACTTCGTGTCGGCCTACCATTGTGTTTTGGATCCGAGTCCGCCTTCGTGTCGGCATTCCTTTTAAAAATCCGTCTTGTGATGGTAACCTCTGGTTATGATTCCGCCTTCAGGTCGGCCTACCTTTGTGTTTTGGATCTGAGTCCGCCTTCGTGTCAGAATTTCTTTTGAAATTCCATCTTGTGATGGTAACCTCTGGTTATGAGTCCACCTTCGTGTCGGCCTACCTTTGTGTTTTGGATCTGAGCCCTCATTTGTGTCGGCATTTCTTTTGAAAATCCATCTTGTGATGGTAACCTCTGGTTATGAGTCCGCCTTCGTGTCGGCCTACCTTTGTGTTTTGGATCTGAGTCCGACTTTGTGTCAGAATTTCTTTTGAAAATCCATCTTGTGATGGTAACCTCTGGTTATGAGTCCGCCTATGTGTCGGCCTACCTTTGTGTTTTGGATCTGAGCCCGCATTTGTGTCGGCATTTCTTTTGAAAATCCATCTTGTGATGGTAACCTCTGATTATGAGTCCGCATTCGTGTCGGCCTACCTTTGTGTTTAAGATCTGAGTCCGCCTTCGTGTCGGAATTTCTTTTGAAAATCCATCTTTTGATGGTAACTCGGGTTATGAGTCCCCCATCGTGTCGGCCTACCTTTGTGTTTTGGATCTGAGCTGGCATTTGTGTCGGCATTTCCTTTGAAAATCCATGTTGTGATGGTAACCTCTAGTTATGAGTCCGCCTTCGTGTCGACATACCTTTGTGTTTTGGATCTGAGTCCACCTTCGTGTCGGCATTTCTTGTTAAAATCCATCTTGTGATGGTAACCTCTGGTTATGAGTCCGTCTTCATGTCAGCCTACCTTTATGTTTTGGATCTGAGTCCACCTTCGTTTCGGCATTCCTTTTGAAAATCCATCTTGTGATAGTAACCTCTGGTTATAAGTCTGACTTCGTGTCGGCCTACCATTGTGTTTTGGATCCGAGTCCGCCTTCGTGTCGGCATTCCTTTTAAAAATCCGTCTTGTGATGGTAACCTCTGGTTATGATTCCGCCTTCAGGTCGGCCTACCTTTGTCTTTTGGATCTGAGTCCGCCTTCGTGTCAGAATTTCTTTTGAAATTCCATCTTGTGATGGTAACCTCTGGTTATGAGTCCACCTTCGTGTCGGCCTACCTTTGTGTTTTGGATTTGAGCCCTCATTTGTGTCGGCATTTCTTTTGAAAATCCATCTTGTGATGGTAACCTCTGGTTATGAGTCCGCCTTCGTGTCGGCCTACCTTTGTGTTTTGGATCTGAGTCCGATTTTGTGTCAGAATTTCTTTTGAAAATCCATCTTGTGATGGTAACCTCTGGTTATGAGTCCGCCTATGTGTCGGCCTACCTTTGTGTTTTGGATCTGAGCCCGCATTTGTGTCGGCATTTCTTTTGAAAATCCATCTTGTGATGGTAACCTCTGATTATGAGTCCGCCTTCGTGTCGGCCTACCTTTGTGTTTAAGATCTGAGTCCGCCTTCGTGTCGGAATTTCTTTTGAAAATCCATCTTTTGATGGTAACTCGGGTTATGAGTCCCCCATCGTGTCGGCCTACCTTTGTGTTTTGGATCTGAGCTGGCATTTGTGTCGGCATTTCTTTTGAAAATCCATGTTGTGATAGTAACCTCTAGTTATGAGTCCGCCTTCGTGTCGACATACCTTTGTGTTTTGGATCTGAGTCCGCCTTCGTGTCGGCATTTCTTGTTAAAATCCATCTTGTGATGGTAACCTCTGGTTATGAGTCCGTCTTCGTGTCAGCCTACCTTTATGTTTTGGATCTGAGTCCGCCTTCGTGTCGGCATTCCTTTTGAAAATCCATCTTGTGATAGTAACCTCTGGTTATAAGTCTGACTTCGTGTCGGCCTACCTTTGTGTTTTGGATCCGAGTCCGCCTTCGTGTCGGCATTCCTTTTGAAAATCCATCTTGTGATGGTAACCTCTGATTATGATTCCGCCTTCAGGTCGGCCTACCTTTGTGCTTTGGATCTGAGTCCGCCTTCGTGTCAGAATTTCTTTTGAAAATCCATCTTGTGATGGTAACCTCTGGTTATGAGTCCACCTTCTTGTCGGCCTACCTTTGTGTTTTGGATCTGAGCCCTCATTAGTGTCGGCATTTCTTTTGAAAATCCATCTTGTGATGGTAACCTCTGGTTATGAGTCCGCCTTCGTGTCGGACTACCTTTGTGTTTTGGATCTGAGTCCGCCTTTGTGTCATAATTTCTTTTGAAAATCCATCTTGTGATGGTAACCTCCTGTTATGAGTCCGCCTATGTGTCGGCCTACCTTGGTGTTTTGGATCTGAGCCCGCATTTGTGTCGGCATTTCTTTTGAAAATCCATCTTGTGATGGTAACCTCTGATTATGAGTCCGCCTTCGTGTCGGCCTACCTTTGTGTTTAAGATCTGAGTCCGCCTTCGTGTCGGAATTTCTTTTGAAAATCCATCTTGTGATGGTAACTCGGGTTATGAGTCCCCCATCGTGTCGGCCTACCTTTGTGTTTTGGATCTGAGCTCGCATTTGTGTCGGCATTTCTTTTGAAAATCCATGTTGTGATGGTAACCTCAAGTTATGAGTCCGCCTTCGTGTCGACATACCTTTGTGTTTTGGATCTGAGTCCGCCTTCGTGTCGGCATTTCTTTTTAAAATCCATCTTGTGATGGTAACCTCTGGTTATGAGTCCGTCTTCGTGTCAGCCTACCTTTATGTTTTGGATCTGAGTCCGCCTTCGTGTCGGCATTCCTTTTGAAAATCCATCTTGTGATAGTAACCTCTGGTTATAAGTCTGACTTCGTGTAGGCCTACCTTTGTGTTTTGGATCCGAGTCCGCCTTCGTGTCGGCATTCCTTTTGAAAATCCATCTTGTGATGGTAACCTCTGGTTATGATTCCGCCTTCAGGTCGGCCTACCTTTGTGTTTTGGATCTGAGTCTGCCTTCGTGTCAAAATTTCTTTTGAAAATCCATCTTGTGATGGTAACCTCTGGTTATGAGTCCACCTTCGTGTCGGCCTACCTTTGTATTTTGGATCTGAGCCCTCATTTGTGTCGGCATTTCTTTTGAAAATCCATCTTGTGATGGTAACCTCTGGTTATGAGTCCGCCTTCGTGTCGGCCTACCTTTATGTTTTGGATCTGAGTCAGCCTTTGTGTCAGAATTTCTTTTGAAAATCCATCTTGTGATGGTAACCTCTGATTATGAGTCCGCTTTCGTGTCGGCCTACCTTTGTGTTTAAGATCTGAGTCCGCCTTCGTGTCGGAATTTCTTTTGAAAATCCATCTTGTGATGGTAACTCTGGTTATGAGTCCCCCATCGTGTCGGCCTACCTTTGTGTTTTGGATCTGAGCTCGCATTTGTGTCGGCATTTCTTTTGAAAATCCATGTTGTGATGGTAACCTCTAGTTATGAGTCCGCCTTCGTGTCGACATACCTTTGTGTTTTGGATCTGAGTCCGCCTTCGTGTCGGTATTTCTTTTTAAAATCCATCTTGTGATGGTAACCTCTGGTTATGAGTCCGTCTTCGTGTCAGCCTACCTTTATGTTTTGTATCAGAGTCCACCTTCGTTTCGGCATTCCTTTTGAAAATCCATCTTGTGATAGTAACCTCTGGTTATAAGTCTGACTTCGTGTCGGCCTACCTTTGTGTTTTGGATCCGAGTTCGCCTTCGTGTCGGCATTCCTTTTAAAAATCCGTCTTGTGATGGTAACCTCTGGTTATGATTCCGCCTTCAGGACGGCCTACCTTTGTGTTTTGGATCTAAGTCCGCCTTCGTGTCAGAATTTCTTTTGAAATTCCATCTTGTGATGGTAACCTCTGGTTATGAGTCCACCTTCGTGTCGGCCTACCTTTGTGTTTTGGATCTGAGCCCTCATTTGTGTCGGCATTTCTTTTGAAAATCCATCTTGTGATGGTAACCTCTGGTTATGAGTCCGCCTTCGTGTCGGCCTACCTTTGTGTTTTGGATCTGAGTCCGACTTTGTGTCAGAATTTCTTTTGAAAATCCATCTTGTGATGGTAACCTCTGGTTATGAGTCCGCCTATGTGTCGGCCTACCTTTGTGTTTTGGATCTGAGCCCGCATTTGTGTCGGCATTTCTTTTGAAAATCCATCTTGTGATGGTAACCTCTGATTATGAGTCCGCCTTCGTGTCGGCCTACCTTTGTGTTTAAGATCTGAGTCCGCCTTCGTGTCGGAATTTCTTTTGAAAATCCATCTTTTGATGGTAACTCGGGTTATGAGTCCCCCATCGTGTCGGCCTACCTTTGTGTTTTGGATCTGAGCTGGCATTTGTGTCGGCATTTCCTTTGAAAATCCATGTTGTGATGGTAACCTCTAGTTATGAGTCCGCCTTCGTGTCGACATACCTTTGTGTTTTGGATCTGAGTCCGCCTTCGTGTCAGAATTTCTTTTGAAATTCCATCTTGTGATGGTAACCTCTGGTTATGAGTCCACCTTCGTGTCGGCCTACCTTTGTGTTTTGGATCTGAGCCCTCATTTGTGTCGGCATTTCTTTTGAAAATCCATCTTGTGATGGTAACCTCTGGTTATGAGTCCGCCTTCGTGTCGGCCTACCTTTGTGTTTTGGATCTGAGTCCGACTTTGTGTCAGAATTTCTTTTGAAAATCCATCTTGTGATGGTAACCTCTGGTTATGAGTCCGCCTATGTGTCGGCCTACCTTTGTGTTTTGGATCTGAGCCCGCATTTGTGTCGGCATTTCTTTTGAAAATCCATCTTGTGATGGTAACCTCTGATTATGAGTCCGCCTTCGTGTCGGCCTACCTTTGTGTTTAAGATCTGAGTCCGCCTTCGTGTCGGAATTTCTTTTGAAAATCCATCTTTTGATGGTAACTCGGGTTATGAGTCCCCCATCGTGTCGGCCTACCTTTGTGTTTTGGATCTGAGCTGGCATTTGTGTCGGCATTTCCTTTGAAAATCCATGTTGTGATGGTAACCTCTAGTTATGAGTCCGCCTTCGTGTCGACATACCTTTGTGTTTTGGATCTGAGTCCGCCTTCGTGTCGGCATTTCTTGTTAAAATCCATCTTGTGATGGTAACCTCTGGTTATGAGTCCGTCTTCATGTCAGCCTACCTTTATGTTTTGGATCTGAGTCCACCTTCGTTTCGGCATTCCTTTTGAAAATCCATCTTGTGATAGTAACCTCTGGTTATAAGTCTGACTTCGTGTCGGCCTACCATTGTGTTTTGGATCCGAGTCCGCCTTCGTGTCGGCATTCCTTTTAAAAATCCGTCTTGTGATGGTAACCTCTGGTTATGATTCCGCCTTCAGGTCGGCCTACCTTTGTGTTTTGGATCTGAGTCCGCCTTCGTGTCAGAATTTCTTTTGAAATTCCATCTTGTGATGGTAACCTCTGGTTATGAGTCCACCTTCGTGTCGGCCTACCTTTGTGTTTTGGATTTGAGCCCTCATTTGTGTCGGCATTTCTTTTGAAAATCCATCTTGTGATGGTAACCTCTGGTTATGAGTCCGCCTTCGTGTCGGCCTACCTTTGTGTTTTGGATCTGAGTCCGACTTTGTGTCAGAATTTCTTTTGAAAATCCATCTTGTGATGGTAACCTCTGGTTATGAGTCCGCCTATGTGTCGGCCTACCTTTGTGTTTTGGATCTGAGCCCGCATTTGTGTCGGCATTTCTTTTGAAAATCCATCTTGTGATGGTAACCTCTGATTATGAGTCCGCCTTCGTGTCGGCCTACCTTTGTGTTTAAGATCTGAGTCCGCCTTCGTGTCGGAATTTCTTTTGAAAATCCATCTTTTGATGGTAACTCGGGTTATGAGTCCCCCATCGTGTCGGCCTACCTTTGTGTTTTGGATCTGAGCTGGCATTTGTGTCGGCATTTCTTTTGAAAATCCATGTTGTGATGGTAACCTCTAGTTATGAGTCCGCCTTCGTGTCGACATACCTTTGTGTTTTGGATCTGAGTCCGCCTTCGTGTCGGCATTTCTTGTTAAAATCCATCTTGTGATGGTAACCTCTGGTTATGAGTCCGTCTTCGTGTCAGCCTACCTTTATGTTTTGGATCTGAGTCCGCCTTCGTGTCGGCATTCCTTTTGAAAATCCATCTTGTGATAGTAACCTCTGGTTATAAGTCTGACTTCGTGTCGGCCTACCTTTGTGTTTTGGATCCGAGTCCGCCTTCGTGTCGGCATTCCTTTTGAAAATCCATCTTGTGATGGTAACCTCTGGTTATGATTCCGCCTTCAGGTCGGCCTACCTTTGTGCTTTGGATCTGAGTCCGCCTTCGTGTCAGAATTTCTTTTGAAAATCCATCTTGTGATGGTAACCTCTGGTTATGAGTCCACCTTCTTGTCGGCCTACCTTTGTGTTTTGGATCTGAGCCCTCATTAGTGTCGGCATTTCTTTTGAAAATCCATCTTGTGATGGTAACCTCTGGTTATGAGTCCGCCTTCGTGTCGGCCTACCTTTGTGTTTTGGATCTGAGTCCGCCTTTGTGTCATAATTTCTTTTGAAAATCCATCTTGTGATGGTAACCTCCTGTTATGAGTCCGTCTATGTGTCGGCCTACCTTGGTGTTTTGGATCTGAGCCCGCATTTGTGTCGGCATTTCTTTTGAAAATCCATCTTGTGATGGTAACCTCTGATTATGAGTCCGCCTTCGTGTCGGCCTACCTTTGTGTTTAAGATCTGAGTCCGCCTTCGTGTCGGAATTTCTTTTGAAAATCCATCTTGTGATGGTAACTCGGGTTATGAGTCCCCCATCGTGTCGGCCTACCTTTGTGTTTTGGATCTGAGCTCGCATTTGTGTCGGCATTTCTTTTGAAAATCCATGTTGTGATGGTAACCTCAAGTTATGAGTCCGCCTTCGTGTCGACATACCTTTGTGTTTTGGATCTGAGTCCGCCTTCGTGTCGGCATTTCTTTTTAAAATCCATCTTGTGATGGTAACCTCTGGTTATGAGTCCGTCTTCGTGTCAGCCTACCTTTATGTTTTGGATCTGAGTCCGCCTTCGTGTCGGCATTCCTTTTGAAAATCCATCTTGTGATAGTAACCTCTGGTTATAAGTCTGACTTCGTGTAGGCCTACCTTTGTGTTTTGGATCCGAGTCCGCCTTCGTGTCGGCATTCCTTTTGAAAATCCATCTTGTGATGGTAACCTCTGGTTATGATTCCGCCTTCAGGTCGGCCTACCTTTGTGTTTTGGATCTGAGTCTGCCTTCGTGTCAAAATTTCTTTTGAAAATCCATCTTGTGATGGTAACCTCTGGTTATGAGTCCACCTTCGTGTCGGCCTACCTTTGTATTTTGGATCTGAGCCCTCATTTGTGTCGGCATTTCTTTTGAAAATCCATCTTGTGATGGTAACCTCTGGTTATGAGTCCGCCTTCGTGTCGGCCTACCTTTATGTTTTGGATCTGAGTCAGCCTTTGTGTCAGAATTTCTTTTGAAAATCCATCTTGTGATGGTAACCTCTGATTATGAGTCCGCCTTCGTGTCGGCCTACCTTTGTGTTTAAGATCTGAGTCCGCCTTCGTGTCGGAATTTCTTTTGAAAATCCATCTTGTGATGGTAACTCTGGTTATGAGTCCCCCATCGTGTCGGCCTACCTTTGTGTTTTGGATCTGAGCTCGCATTTGTGTCGGCATTTCTTTTGAAAATCCATGTTGTGATGGTAACCTCTAGTTATGAGTCCGCCTTTGTGTCGACATACCTTTGTGTTTTGGATCTGAGTCCGCCTTCGTGTCGGTATTTCTTTTTAAAATCCATCTTGTGATGGTAACCTCTGGTTATGAGTCCGTCTTCGTGTCAGCCTACCTTTATGTTTTGTATCTGAGTCCACCTTCGTTTCGGCATTCCTTTTGAAAATCCATCTTGTGATAGTAACCTCTGGTTATAAGTCTGACTTCGTGTCGGCCTACCTTTGTGTTTTGGATCCGAGTCCGCCTTCGTGTCGGCATTCCTTTTAAAAATCCGTCTTGTGATGGTAACCTCTGGTTATGATTCCGCCTTCAGGACGGCCTACCTTTGTGTTTTGGATCTGAGTCCGCCTTCGTGTCAGAATTTCTTTTGAAATTCCATCTTGTGATGGTAACCTCTGGTTATGAGTCCACCTTCGTGTCGGCCTACCTTTGTGTTTTGGATCTGAGCCCTCATTTGTGTCGGCATTTCTTTTGAAAATCCATTTTGTGATGGTAACCTCTGGTTATGAGTCCGCCTTCGTGTCGGCCTACCTTTGTGTTTTGGATCTGAGTCCGACTTTGTGTCAGAATTTCTTTTGAAAATCCATCTTGTGATGGTAACCTCTGGTTATGAGTCCGCCTATGTGTCGGCCTACCTTTGTGTTTTGGATCTGAGACCGCATTTGTGTCGGCATTTCTTTTGAAAATCCATCTTGTGATGGTAACCTCTGATTATGAGTCCGCCTTCGTGTCGGCCTACCTTTGTGTTTAAGATCTGAGTCCGCCTTCGTGTCGGAATTTCTTTTGAAAATCCATCTTTTGATGGTAACTCGGGTTATGAGTCCCCCATCGTGTCGGCCTACCTTTGTGTTTTGGATCTGAGCTGGCATTTGTGTCGGCATTTCTTTTGAAAATCCATGTTGTGATGGTAACCTCTAGTTATGAGTCCGCCTTCGTGTCGACATACCTTTGTGTTTTGGATCTGAGTCCGCCTTCGTGTCGGCATTTCTTTTTAAAATCAATCTTGTGATGGTAACCTCTGGTTATGAGTCCGTCTTCGTGTCAGCCTACCTTTATGTTTTGGATCTGAGTCCGCCTTTGTGTCGGCATTCCTTTTGAAAATCCATCTTGTGATAGTAACCTCTAGTTATAAGTCTGACTTCGTGTAGGCCTACCTTTGTGTTTTGGATCCGAGTCCGCCTTCGTGTCGGCATTCCTTTTGAAAATCCATCTTGTGATGGTAACCTCTGGTTATGATTCCGCCTTCAGGTCGGCCTACCTTTGTGTTTTGGATCTGAGTCCGCCTTCGTGTGAAACTTTCTTTTGAAAATCCATCTTGTGATGGTAACCTCTGGTTATGAGTCCACCTTCGTGTCGGCCTACCTTTGTATTTTGGATCTGAGCCCTCATTTGTGTCGGCATTTCTTTTGAAAATCCATCTTGTGATGGTAACCTCTGGTTATGAGTCCGCCTTCGTGTCGGCTTACCTTTGTGTTTTGGATCTGAGTCAGCCTTTGTGTCAGAATTTCTTTTGAAAATCCATCTTGTGATGGTAACCTCTGATTATGAGTCCGCCTTCGTGTCGGCCTACCTTTGTGTTTAAGATCTGAGTCCGCCTTCGTGTCGGAATTTCTTTTGAAAATCCATCTTGTGATGGTAACTCTGGTTATGAGTCCCCCATCGTGTCAGCCTACCTTTATGTTTTGGATCTGAGTCCACCTTCGTGTCGGCATTCCTTTTGAAAATCCATCTTGTGATAGTAACCTCTGGTTATAAGTCTGACTTCGTGTCGGCCTACCTTTGTGTTTTGGATCCGAGTCCGCCTTCGTGTCGGCATTCCTTTTAAAAATCCGTCTTGTGATGGTAACCTCTGGTTATGATTCCGCCTTCAGGTCGGCCTACCTTTGTGTTTTGGATCTGAGTCCGCCTTCGTGTCAGAATTTCTTTTGAAAATACATCTTGTGATGGTAACCTCTGGTTATGAGTCCACCTTCGTGTCGGCCTACCTTTGTGTTTTGGATCTGAGCCCTCATTTGTGTCGGCATTTCTTTTGAAAATCCATCTTGTGATGGTAACCTCTGGTTATGAGTCCGCCTTCGTGTCGGCCTACCTTTGTGTTTTGGATCTGAGTCCGCCTTTGTGTCAGAATTTCTTTTGAAAATCCATCTTGTGATGGTAACCTCTGGTTATGAGTCCGCCTATGTGTCGGCCAACCTTTGTGTTTTGGATCTGAGCCCGTATTTGTGTCGGCATTTCTTTTTAAAATCCATCTTGTGATGGTAACCTCTGATTATGAGTCCGCCTTCGTGTCGGCCTACCTATGTGTTTAAGATCTGAGTCCGCCTTCGGGTCGGAATTTCTTTTGAAAATCCATCTTGTGATGGTAACTCTGGTTATGAGTCCGCCTATGTGTCGGCCTACCTTTGTGTTTTGGATCTGAGCCCGCATTTGTGTCGGCATTTCTTTTGAAAATCCATCTTGTGATGGTAACCTCTGATTATGAGTCCGCCTTCGTGTCGACCTACCTTTGTGTTTAAGATCTGAGTCCGCCTTCGTGTCGGAATTTCTTTTGAAAATCCATCTTGTGATGGTAACTCTGGTTATGAGTCCCCCATCGTGTCGGCCTACCTTTGTGTTTTGGATCTGAGCTCGCATTTGTGTCGGCATTTCTTTTGAAAATCCATGTTGTGATGGTAACCTCTAGTTATGAGTCCGCCTTCGTGTCGACATACCTTTGTGTTTTGGATCTGAGTCCGCCTTCGTGTCGGCATTTCTTTTTAAAATCCATCTTGTGATGGTAACCTCTGGGTATGAGTCCGTCTTCGTGTCAGCCTACCTTTATGTTTTGGATCTGAGTCCGCCTTCGTGTCGGCATTCCTTTTGAAAATCCATCTTGTGATAGTAACCTCTGGTTATAAGTCTGACTTAGTGTCGGCCTACCTTTGTGTTTTGGATCCGAGTCCGCCTTCGTGTCGGCATTCCTTTTGAAAATCCATCTTGTGATGGTAACCTCTGGTTATGATCCCGCCTTCAGGTCGGCCTACCTTTGTGTTTTGGATCTGAGTCCGCCTTCGTGTCAAAATTTCTTTTGAAAATCCATCTTGTGATGGTAACCTCTGGTTATGAGTCCGTGTATGTGTCGGCCTACCTTTGTGTTTTGGATCTGAGCCCGTATTTGTATCGGCATTTCTTTTGAAAATCCATCTTGTGATGGTAACCTCAGATTATGAGTCCGCCTTCGTGTCGGCCTACCTATGTGTTTAAGATCTGAGTCCGCCTTCGGGTCGGAATTTCTTTTGAAAATCCATCTTGTGATGGTAACTCTGGTTATGAGTCCGCCTATGTGTCGGCCTACCTTTGTGTTTTGGATCTGAGCCCGCATTTGTGTCGGCATTTCTTTTGAAAATCCATCTTGTGATGGTAACCTCTGATTATGAGTCCGCCTTCGTGTCGACCTACCTTTGTGTTTAAGATCTGAGTCCGCCTTCGTGTCGGAATTTCTTTTGAAAATCCATCTTGTGATGGTAACTCTGGTTATGAGTCCCCCATCGTGTCGGCCTACCTTTGTGTTTTGGATCTGAGCTCGCATTTGTGTCGGCATTTCTTTTGAAAATCCATGTTGTGATGGTAACCTCTAGTTATGAGTCCGCCTTCGTGTCGACATACCTTTGTGTTTTGGATCTGAGTCCGCCTTCGTGTCGGCATTTCTTTTTAAAATCCATCTTGTGATGGTAACCTCTGGGTATGAGTCCGTCTTCGTGTCAGCCTACCTTTATGTTTTGGATCTGAGTCCGCCTTCGTGTCGGCATTCCTTTTGAAAATCCATCTTGTGATAGTAACCTCTGGTTATAAGTCTGACTTAGTGTCGGCCTACCTTTGTGTTTTGGATCCGAGTCCGCCTTCGTGTCGGCATTCCTTTTGAAAATCCATCTTGTGATGGTAACCTCTGGTTATGATTCCGCCTTCAGGTCGGCCTACCTTTGTGTTTTGGATCTGAGTCCGCCTTCGTGTCAAAATTTCTTTTGAAAATCCATCTTGTGATGGTAACCTCTGGTTATGAGTCCACCTTCGTGTCGGCCTACCTTTGTGTTTTGGATCTGAGCCCTCATTTGTGTCGGCATTTCTTTTGAAAATCCATCTTGTGATGGTAACCTCTGGTTATGAGTCCGCCTTTGTGTCGGCCTACCTTTGTGTTTTGGATCTGAGTCCGCCTTTGTGTCAGAATTTCTTTTGAAAATCCATCTTGTGATGGTAACCTCTGGTTATGAGTCCGTCTATGTGTCGGCCTACCTTTGTGTTTTGAATCTGAGCCCGTATTTGTATCGGCATTTCTTTTGAAAATCCATCTTGTGATGGTAACCTCAGATTATGAGTCCGCCTTCGTGTCGGCCTACCTATGTGTTTAAGATCTGAGTCCGCCTTCGGGTCGGAATTTCTTTTGAAAATCCATCTTGTGATGGTAACTCTGGTTATGAGTCCGCCTATGTGTCGGCCTACCTTTGTGTTTTGGATCTGAGCCCGCATTTGTGTCGGCATTTCTTTTGAAAATCCATCTTGTGATGGTAACCTCTGATTATGAGTCCGCCTTCGTGTCGGCCTACCTTTGTGTTTAAGATCTGAGTCCGCCTTCGTGTCGGAATTTCTTTTGAAAATCCATCTTGTGATGGTAACTCTGGTTATGAGTCCCCCATCGTGTCGGCCTACCTTTGTGTTTTGGATCTGAGCCCGCATTTGTGTCGGCATTCCTTTTTAAAATCCATCTTGTGATGGTAACTCTGGTTATGAGTCCCCCATCGTGTCGGCCTACCTTTGTGTTTTAGATCTGAGTCCTCCTTCGTGTCAGCATTCCTTTTAAAAATCCATCTTGTGCTGGTAACCTCAGGTTATAAGTCTGCCTTCGTGTCGGCCTACCTTTGTGTTTTGGATCTGAGCCCGCATATGTGTCGGCATTTCTTTTAAAAATCCATGTTGTGATGGTAACCTCTGGTTATGAGTTCGCCTTCGTGTCGACCTACCTTTGTGTTTTAGATCTGAGTCCGCCTTCGTGTCGGCATTCCTTTTGAAAATCCATCTTGTGCTGGTAACCTCTGGTTATAAGTCTGCCTTCGTGTCGGCCTACCTTTGTGTTTTGGATCTGAGCCCGCATTTGTGTCGGCAGTTCTTTTGAAAATCCATGTTGTGATGGTAACCTCTGGTTATGAGTTCGCCTTCGTGTCGGCCTACCTTTGTGTTTTAGATCTGAGTCCGCCTTCGTGTCGGCATTCCTTTTGAAAATCCATCTTGTGATGGTAACCTCTGGTTATAAGTCCGCCTTCGTGTCGGCCTACCCTTGTGTTTTAGATAACAGTCCACCTTTGTGTCGGCATTCCTTTTGAAAATCCATCTTGTAATGGTAACCTCTGGTTATGAGTCTACCTTCATGTTGGCCTACCTTTATGTTTTGGATCTGAGTCAGCCTTTGTGTCATCATTCCTTTTAAAAATCCATCTAGTGATGGTAACCTCTGGTTATGAGTCCGCCTTCGTGTCGGCATTCCTTTTGAAAATCCATCTTGTAATGGTAACCTTTGGTTATAAGTCCGCTTTCGTGTCGGCCTACCTTTGTGTTTGGTTAAGAGTCTGCCTTCGTGTCGGCATACCTTTGTATTTTGGATCTGAGTCCGCCTTCGTGTCGGCATTCCTTTTGAAAATCTATCTTGTGATGGTAACCTCTGGTTAAGAGTCCGCCTTCGTGTCGGCATACCTTTGTGTTTTGGATATGAGTCCGCCTTCGTGTTGGCATTACTTTTGAAAATCCATCTTGTGATGGTAACCTCGGGTTATGAGTCCGCCTTCTTGTCGACCTACCTCAGTGTTTTGGATTTGAGTCTGCCTTCGTGTCGGCATTCCTTTTGAAAATCCATCATGTGATGGTAACCTCGGGTTATGAGTCC
Source organism: Lathyrus tuberosus (assembly GCA_022829125.1). NCBI lineage: Eukaryota > Viridiplantae > Streptophyta > Magnoliopsida > Fabales > Fabaceae > Lathyrus > Lathyrus tuberosus. The sequence goes on along the minus strand of JALAZF010000061.1, from coordinate 18,471,246 downwards.
GCCTTCGTGTCGGCCTACCGTTTTGTTTTGGATCTGAGTCTGCCTTCGTGCCGGCATTCCTTTTGAAAATATATCTTGTGATGGTAACCTCTGGTTATGAGTCTGCCTTCGTGTCGGCCTACCTTTTTGTTTTGGAACTGAGTCCGCCTTTGTGTCAGCATTCCTTTTGAAAATCCATCTTGTGCTGGTAACCTCAGGTTATAAGTCTGCCTTCGTGTCGGCCTACCTTTGTGATTTGGATCTGAGCCCGCATATGTGTCGGCATTTCTTTTAAAAATCCATGTTGTGATGGTAACCTCTGGTTATGAGTTCGCCTTCGTGTCGACCTACCTTTGTGTTTTAGATCTGAGTCCGCCTTCGTGTCGGCATTCCTTTTGAAAATCCATCTTGTGCTGGTAACCTCTGGTTATAAGTCTGCCTTCGTGTCGGCCTACCTTTGTGTTTTGGATCTGAGCCCGCATTTGTGTCGGCAGTTCTTTTGAAAATCCATGTTGTGATGGTAACCTCTGGTTATGAGTTCGCCTTCGTGTCGGCCTACCTTTGTGTTTTAGATCTGAGTCCGCCTTCGTGTCGGCATTCCTTTTGAAAATCCATCTTGTGATGGTAACCTCTGGTTATAAGTCCGCCTTCGTGTCGGCCTACCCTTGTGTTTTAGATAAGAGTCCACCTTTGTGTCGGCATTCCTTTTGAAAATCCATCTTGTAATGGTAACCTCTGGTTATGAGTCTACCTTCATGTTGGCCTACCTTTATGTTTTGGATCTGAGTCAGCCTTCGTGTCATCATTCCTTTTAAAAATCCATCTAGTGATGGTAACCTCTGGTTATGAGTCCGCCTTCGTGTCGGCATTCCTTTTGAAAATCCATCTTGTAATGGTAACCTTTGGTTATAAGTCCGCTTTCGTGTCGGCCTACCTTTGTGTTTGGTTAAGAGTCTGCCTTCGTGTCGGCATACCTTTGTATTTTGGATCTGAGTCCGCCTTCGTGTCGGCATTCCTTTTGAAAATCTATCTTGTGATGGTAACCTCTGGTTAAGAGTCCGCCTTCGTGTCGGCATACCTTTGTGTTTTGGATATGAGTCCGCCTTCGGGTTGGCATTACTTTTGAAAATCCATCTTGTGATGGTAACCTCGGGTTATGAGTCCGCCTTCTTGTCGACCTACCTCAGTGTTTTGGATTTGAGTCTGCCTTCGTGTCGGCATTCCTTTTGAAAATCCATCATGTGATGGTAACCTCGGGTTATGAGTCCGCCTTCGTGTCGGCCTACCGTTTTGTTTTGGATCTGAGTCTGCCTTCGTGCCGGCATTCCTTTTGAAAATATATCTTGTGATGGTAACCTCTGGTTATGAGTCTGCCTTCGTGTCGGCCTACCTTTTTGTTTTGGAACTGAGTCCGCCTTTGTGTCGGCATTACTTTTGAAAATCCATCTTGTGATGGTAACCTCTGGTTATGAGTCCGCCTTCGTGTCCGCCTACCTTTGTGTTTTGGATCTGATTCCGCCTTCGTGTCGGCATTCCTTTTGAAAATCCATCTTGTGATGGCAACCTTTGTTTATAATTCCGCCTTCATGTCGGCCTACCTTTGTGTTTTGGATCTGAGTCCGCCTTCGTGTCAGAATTTCTTTTGAAAATCCATCTTGTGATGGTAACCTCTGGTTATGAGTCCCCCTTCATGTCGGCCTACCTTTGTGTTTTGGATCTGAGCCCGCATTTGTGTCGGCATTTCTTTTGAAAATCCATCTTGTGATGGTAACCTCTAATTATGAGTCCGCCTTCGTGTCGGCCTACCTTTGTGTTTTAGATCTGAGTCCGCCTTCGTGTCGGAATTTCTTTTGAAAATCCATCTTGTGATGGTAACCTCTAGTTATGAGTCCGCCTTCGTGTCATCCTACCTTTGTGTTTTGGATCTGAGCCCGCATTTGTGTCAGCATTCCTTTTTAAAATCCATCTTGTGATGGTAACTTCTGGTTATGAGTTCGCCTTCGTGTCGGCCTACCTTTGTGTTTTAGATCTGAGTCCGCCTTCGTGTCGGCATTCATTTTGAAAATCCATCTTGTGCTGCTAACCTCTGGTTGTAAGTCCGCCTTCGTGTCGGCCTACCTTTGTGTTTTGGATCTGAGCCCGCATTTGTGTCGGCATTTCTTTTGAAAATCCATGTTGTGATGGTAACCTCTGGTTATGAGTTCGCCTTCGTGTCGGCCTACCTTTGTGTTTTAGATCTGAGTCCGCCTTCGTGTCGGCATTCCTTTTGAAAATCCATCTTGTGATGGTAACCTCTGGTTATAAGTCCGCCTTCGTGTCGGCCTACCTTTGTGTTTTGGATATGTGTCCGGCTTCGTGTCGACATTCCTTTTGAACATCCATCTTGTGATGGTAACCTCTGGTTATAAGTCCGCCTTCGTGTCGGCCTACCTTTGTGTTTTGGATCTGAGCCCGCCTTCGTGTCGACATTCCTTTTGAAAATCCATCTTGTGATGGGAACCTCTAGTTATGAGTCCGCCTTCGTGTCGTCATACCTTTGTGTTTTGGATCTGAGTCCGCCTTCGTGTCGGCATTTCTTTTTAAAATCCATCTTGTGATGGTAACCTCTGGTTATGAGTCCGTCTTCGTGTCAGCCTACCTTTATGTTTTGGATCTGAGTCCGCCTTCGTGTCGGCATTCCTTTTGAAAATTCATTTTGTGATGGTAAGCTCTGGTTATGAGTCCGCCTCCGTGTCAGCCTACCTTTGTGTTTTGGATCTGAGTCCTCCTTCGTGTCGGCATTCCTTTTGAAAATCCATCTTGTGATGGTAACTTCAGGTTATAAGTCTGACTTCGTGTCGGCCTACCTTTGTGTTTTGGATCCGAGTCCGCCTTCGTGTCGGCATTCCTTTTGAAAATCCATCTTGTGATGGTAACCTCTGGTTATGATTCCGCCTTCAGGTCGGCCTACCTTTGTGTTTTGGATCTGAGTCCGCCTTCGTGTCGGAATTTCTTTTGAAAATCCATCTTGTGATGGTAACCTCTGGTTATGAGTCCACCTTCGTGTCGGCCTACCTTTGTGTTTTGGATCTGAGCCCTCATTTGTGTCGGCATTTCTTTTGAAAATCCATCTTGTGATGGTAACCTCTGGTTATGAGTCCGCCTTCGTGTCGGCCTACCTTTGTGTTTTGGATCTGAGTCCGCCTTTGTGTCATAATTTCTTTTGAAAATCCATCTTGTGATGGTAACCTCTGGTTATGTGTCCGCCAATGTGTCGGCCTACCTTTTTGTTTTGGATCTGAGCCCGCATTTGTGTCGGCATTTCTTTTGAAAATCCATCTTGTGATGGTAACCTCTGATTATGAGTCCGCCTTCGTGTCGGCCTACCTTTGTGTTTAAGATCTGAGTCCGCCTTCGTGTCGGAATTTCTTTTGAAAATCCATCTTGTGATGGTAACTCTGGTTATGAGTCCCCCTTCGTGTCGGCCTACCTTTGTGTTTTTGATCTGAGCCCGCATTTGTGTCGGCATTCCTTTTTAAAATCCATCTTGTGATGGTAACCTCTGGTTATGAGTTCGCCTTCGTGTCGGCCTACCATTGTGTTTTGGGTCTGAGTCCGCCTTTGTGTCAGAATTTCTTTTGAAAATCCATCTTGTGATGGTAACCTTTGGTTATGAGTCCGCCTATGTGTCGGCCTACCTTTGTGTTTTGGATCTGAGCCCGCATTTGTGTCGGCATTTCTTTTGAAAATCCATCTTGTGATGGTAACCTCTGATTATGAGTCTGCCTTCGTGTCGGCCTACCTTTGTGTTTAAGATCTGAGTCCGCCTTCGTGTCGGAATTTCTTTTGAAAATCCATCTTGTGATGGTAACTCTGGTTATGAGTCCCCCATCGTGTCGGCCTACCTTTGTGTTTTGGATCTGAGCCGGCATTTGTGTCGGCATTCCTTTTTAAAATCCATCTTGTGATGGTAACCTCTGGTTATGAGTTCGCCTTCGTGTCGGCCTACCTTTGTGTTTTAGATCTGATTCCGCCTTCGTGTCAGCATTCCTTTTGAAAATCCATCTTGTGCTGGTAACCTCTGGTTATAAGTCTGCCTTCGTGTCGGCCTACCTTTGTGTTTTGGATCTGAGCCCGCATATGTGTCGGCATTTCTTTTAAAAATCCATGTTGTGATGGTAACCTCTAGTTATGAGTTCGCCTTCGTGTCGGCCTACCTTTGTGTTTTAGATCTGAGTCCGCCTTCGTGTCGGCATTCCTTTTGAAAATTCATCTTGTGCTGGTAACCTCTGGTTATAAGTCCGCCTTCGTGTCGGCCTACCTTTGTGTTTTGGATCTGGGCCCGCATTTGTGTCGGCATTTCTTTTGAAAATCCATGTTGTGATGGTAACCTCTGGTTATGAGTTTGCCTTCGTGTCGGCCTACCTTTGTGTTTTAGATCTGAGTCCGCCTTCGTGTCGGCATTCCTTTTGAAAATCCATCTTGTGATGGTAACCTCTGGTTATAAGTCCGCCTTCGTGTCGGCCTACCCTTGTGTTTTGGATATGAGTCCACCTTTGTGTCGGCATTCCTTTTGAAAATCCATCTTGTAATGGTAACCTCTGGTTATGAGTCTACCTTCGTGTTGGCCTACCTTTATGTTTTGGATCTGAATCAGCCTTCGTGTCATCATTCCTTTTAAAAATCCATCTAGTGATGGTAACCTCTGGTTATGAGTCCGCCTTCGTGTCGGCATTCCTTTTGAAAATCCATCTTGTGATGGTAACCTTTGGTTATAAGTCCGCTTTCGTGTCAGCCTACCTTTGTGTTTGGTTAAGAGTCTGCCTTCGTGTCGACATACCTTTGTATTTTGGATCTGAGTCCGCCTTCGTGTCGGCATACCTTTGTGTTTTGGATATGAGTCCGCCTTCGTGTCGGCATTACTTTTGAAAATCCATCTTGTGATGGTAACCTCGGGTTATGAGTCCGCCTTCTTATCGACCTACCTTAGTGTTTTGGATTTGAGTCTGCCTTCGTGTCAGCATTCCTTTTGAAAATCCATCATGTGATGGTAACCTCGGGTTATGAGTCCGCCTTCGTGTCGGCCTACCTTTTTGTTTTGGATCTGAGTCCACCTTCGTGCCGGCATTCCTTTTGAAAATATATCTTGTGATGGTAACCTCTGGTTATGAGTCTGCCTTCGTCTCGGCCTACCTTTTTGTTTTGGAACTGAGTCCGCCTTTGTGTCGGCATTCCTTTTGAAAATCCATCTTGTGATGGTAACCTCTGATTATGAGTCCGCCTTCGTGTCGGCCTACCTTTGTGTTTAAGATCTGAGTCCGCCTTCGTGTCGGAATTTCTTTTGAAAATCCATCTTGTGATGGTAACTCTGGTTATGAGTCCCCCATCGTGTCGGCCTACCTTTGTGTTTTGGATCTGAGCCGGCATTTGTGTCGGCATTCCTTTTTAAAATCCATCTTGTGATGGTAACCTCTGGTTATGAGTTCGCCTTCGTGTCGGCCTACCTTTGTGTTTTAGATCTGATTCCGCCTTCGTGTCAGCATTCCTTTCGAAAATCCATCTTGTGCTGGTAACCTCTGGTTATAAGTCTGCCTTCGTGTCGGCCTACCTTTGTGTTTTGGATCTGAGCCCGCATATGTGTCGGCATTTCTTTTAAAAATCCATGTTGTGATGGTAACCTCTAGTTATGAGTTCGCCTTCGTGTCGGCCTACCTTTGTGTTTTAGATCTGAGTCCGCCTTCGTGTCGGCATTCCTTTTGAAAATTCATCTTGTGCTGGTAACCTCTGGTTATAAGTCCGCCTTCGTGTCGGCCTACCTTTGTGTTTTGGATCTGAGCCCGCATTTGTGTCGGCATTTCTTTTGAAAATCCATGTTGTGATGGTAACCTCTGGTTATGAGTTCGCCATCGTGTCGGCCTACCTTTGTGTTTTAGATCTGAGTCCGCCTTCGTGTCGGCATTCCTTTTGAAAATCCATCTTGTGATGGTAACCTCTGGTTATAAGTCCGCCTTCGTGTCGGCCTACCCTTGTGTTTTGGATATGAGTCCACCTTTGTGTCGGCATTCCTTTTGAAAATCCATCTTGTAATGGTAACCTCTGGTTATGAGTCTACCTTCGTGTTGGCCTACCTTTATGTTTTGGATCTGAATCAGCCTTCGTGTCATCATTCCTTTTAAAAATCCATCTAGTGATGGTAACCTCTGGTTATGAGTCCGCCTTCGTGTCGGCATTCCTTTTGAAAATCCATCTTGTGATGGTAACCTTTGGTTATAAGTCCGCTTTCGTGTCAGCCTACCTTTGTGTTTGGTTAAGAGTCTGCCTTCGTGTCGACATACCTTTGTATTTTGGATCTGAGTCCGCCTTCGTGTCGGCATACCTTTGTGTTTTGGATATGAGTCCGCCTTCGTGTCGGCATTACTTTTGAAAATCCATCTTGTGATGGTAACCTCGGGTTATGAGTCCGCCTTCTTATCGACCTACCTTAGTGTTTTGGATTTGAGTCTGCCTTCGTGTCAGCATTCCTTTTGAAAATCCATCATGTGATGGTAACCTCGGGTTATGAGTCCGCCTTCGTGTCGGCCTACCTTTTTGTTTTGGATCTGAGTCCACCTTCGTGCCGGCATTCCTTTTGAAAATATATCTTGTGATGGTAACCTCTGGTTATGAGTCTGCCTTCGTCTCGGCCTACCTTTTTGTTTTGGAACTGAGTCCGCCTTTGTGTCGGCATTCCTTTTGAAAATCCATCTTGTGATGGTAACCTCTGATTATGAGTCCGCCTTCGTGTCGGCCTACCTTTGTGTTTAAGATCTGAGTCCGCCTTCGTGTCGGAATTTCTTTTGAAAATCCATCTTGTGATGGTAACTCTGGTTATGAGTCCCCCATCGTGTCGGCCTACCTTTGTGTTTTGGATCTGAGCCGGCATTTGTGTCGGCATTCCTTTTTAAAATCCATCTTGTGATGGTAACCTCTGGTTATGAGTTCGCCTTCGTGTCGGCCTACCTTTGTGTTTTAGATCTGATTCCGCCTTCGTGTCAGCATTCCTTTTGAAAATCCATCTTGTGCTGGTAACCTCTGGTTATAAGTCTGCCTTCGTGTCGGCCTACCTTTGTGTTTTGGATCTGAGCCCGCATATGTGTCGGCATTTCTTTTAAAAATCCATGTTGTGATGGTAACCTCTGGTTATGAGTTCGCCTTCGTGTCGGCCTACCTTTGTGTTTTAGATCTGAGTCCGCCTTCGTGTCGGCATTCCTTTTGAAAATTCATCTTGTGCTGGTAACCTCTGGTTATAAGTCCGCCTTCGTGTCGGCCTACCTTTGTGTTTTGGATCTGAGCCCGCATTTGTGTCGGCATTTCTTTTGAAAATCCATGTTGTGATGGTAACCTCTGGTTATGAGTTCGCCTTCGTGTCGGCCTACCTTTGTGTTTTAGATCTGAGTCTGCCTTCGTGTCGGCATTCCTTTTGAAAATCCATCTTGTGATGGTAACCTCTGGTTATAAGTCCGCCTTCGTGTCGGCCTACCCTTGTGTTTTGGATATGAGTCCACCTTTGTGTCGGCATTCCTTTTGAAAATCCATCTTGTAATGGTAACCTCTGGTTATGAGTCTACCTTCGTGTTGGCCTACCTTTATGTTTTGGATCTGAATCAGCCTTCGTGTCATCATTCCTTTTAAAAATCCATCTAGTGATGGTAACCTCTGGTTATGAGTCCGCCTTCGTGTCGGCATTCCTTTTGAAAATCCATCTTGTGATGGTAACCTTTGGTTATAGGTCCGCTTTCGTGTCAGCCTACCTTTGTGTTTGGTTAAGAGTCTGCCTTCGTGTCGACATACCTTTGTATTTTGGATCTGAGTCCGCCTTCGTGTCGGCATACCTTTGTGTTTTGGATATGAGTCCGCCTTCGTGTCGGCATTACTTTTGAAAATCCATCTTGTGATGGTAACCTCGGGTTATGAGTCCGCCTTCTTATCGACCTACCTTAGTGTTTTGGATTTGAGTCTGCCTTCGTGTCAGCATTCCTTTTGAAAATCCATCATGTGATGGTAACCTCGGGTTATGAGTCCGCCTTCGTGTCGGCCTACCTTTTTGTTTTGGATCTGAGTCTGCCTTCGTGCCGGCATTCCTTTTGAAAATATATCTTGTGATGGTAACCTCTGGTTATGAGTCTGCCTTCGTCTCGGCCTACCTTTTTGTTTTGGAACTGAGTCCGCCTTTGTGTCAGCATTCCTTTTGAAAATCCATCTTGTGATGGTAACCTCTGGTTATGAGTCCGCCTTCGTGTCAGCCTACCTTTGTGTTTTGGATCTGAGTCCGACTTCGTGTCGGCATTCCTTTTGAAAATCCATCTTGTAATGGCAACCTTTGGTTATGATTCCGCCTTCATGTCAGCCTACCTTTGTGTTTTGGATCTGAGTCCGCCTTCGTGTCAGAATTTCTTTTGAAAATCCATCTTGTGATGGTAACCTCTGGTTATGAGTTCGCCTTCGTGTCGGCCTACCATTGTGTTTTAGATCTGAGTCCGCCTTCGTGTCAGCATTCCTTTTGAAAATCCATCTTGTGCTGGTAACCTCTGGTTATAAGTCTTCCTTCGTGTCGGCCTACCTTTGTGTTTTGGATCTGAGCCCGCATATGTGTCGGTATTTCTTTTAAAAATCCATGTTGTGATGGTAACCTCTGGTTATGAGTTCGGCTTCGTGTCGGTCTACCTTTGTGTTTTAGATCTGAGTCCGCCTTCGTGTCGGCATTCCTTTTGAAAATTCATCTTGTGCTGGTAACCTCTGGTTATAAGTCCGCCTTCGTGTCGGCCTACCTTTGTGTTTTGGATCTGAGCCCGCATTTGTGTCGGTATTTCTTTTGAAAATCCATGTTGTGATGGTAACCTCTGGTTATGAGTTCGCCTTCGTGTTGGCCTACCTTTGTGTTTTAGATCTGAGTCCGCCTTCGTGTCGGCATTCCTTTTGAAAATCCATCTTGTGATGGTAACCTCTGGTTATAAGTCCGCCTTCGTGTCGGCCTACCCTTGTGTTTTGGATATGAGTCCACCTTTGTGTCGGCATTCCTTTTGAAAATGCATCTTGTAATGGTAACCTCTGGTTATGAGTCTACCTTCGTGTTGGCCTACCTTTATGTTTTGGAGCTGAATCAGCCTTCGTGCCATCATTCCTTTTAAAAATCCATCTAGTGATGGTAACCTCTGGTTATGAGTCCGCCTTCGTGTCGGCATTCCTTTTGAAAATCCATCTTGTGATGGTAACCTTTGGTTATAAGTCCGCTTTTGTGTCAGCCTACCTTTGTGTTTGGTTAAGAGTCTGCCTTCGTGTCGACATACCTTTGTATTTTGGATCTGAGTCCGCCTTCGTGTCGGCATACCTTTGTGTTTTGTATATGAGGCCGCCTTCGTGTCGGCATTACTTTTGAAAATCCATCTTGTGATGGTAACCTCGGGTTATGAGTCCGCCTTCTTATCGACCTACCTTAGTGTTTTGGATTTGAGTCTGCCTTCGTGTCAGCATTCCTTTTGAAAATCCATCATGTGATGGTAACCTCGGGTTATGAGTCCGCCTTCGTGTCGGCCTACCTTTTTGTTTTGGATCTGAGTCCGCCTTCGTGCCGGCATTCCTTTTGAAAATATATCTTGTGATGGTAACCTCTGGTTATGAGTCTGCCTTCGTCTCGGTCTACCTTTTTGTTTTGGAACTGAGTCCGCCTTTGTGTCGGCATTCCTTTTGAAAATCCATCTTGTGATGGTAACCTCTGGTTATGAGTCCGCCTTCGTGTCAACCTACCTTTGTGTTTTGGATCTGAGTCCGACTTCGTGTCGGCATTCCTTTTGAAAATCCATCTTGTAATGGCAACCTTTGGTTATGATTCCGCCTTCATGTCGGCCTACCTTTGTGTTTTGGATCTGAGTCCGCCTTCGTGTCAGAATTTCTTTTGAAAATCCATCTTGTGATGGTAACCTCTGGTTATGAGTTCGCCTTCGTGTCGGCCTACCTTTGTGTTTTAGATCTGAGTCCGCCTTCGTGTCAGCATTCCTTTTGAAAATCCATCTTGTGCTGGTAACCTCTGGTTATAAGTCTGCCTTCGTGTCGGCCTACCTTTGTGTTTTGGATCTGAGCCCGCATATGTGTCGGCATTTCTATTAAAAATCCATGTTGTGATGGTAACCTCTGGTTATGAGTTCGCCTTCGTGTCGGTCTACCTTTGTGTTTTAGATCTGAGTCCGCCTTCGTGTCGGCATTCCTTTTGAAAATTCATCTTGTGCTGGTAACCTCTGGTTATAAGTCCGCCTTCGTGTCGGCCTACCTTTGTGTTTTGGATCTGAGCCCGCATTTGTGTCGGCATTTCTTTTGAAAATCCATGTTGTGATGGTAACCTCTGGTTATGAGTTCGCCTTCGTGTTGGCCTACCTTTGTGTTTTAGATCTGAGTCCGCCTTCGTGTCGGCATTCCTTTTGAAAATCCATCTTGTGATGGTAACCTCTGGTTATAAGTCCGCCTTCGTGTCGGCCTACCCTTGTGTTTTGGATATGAGTCCACCTTTGTGTCGGCATTCCTTTTGAAAATCCATCTTGTAATGGTAACCTCTGGTTATGAGTCTACCTTCGTGTTGGCCTACCTTTATGTTTTGGATCTGAATCAGCCTTTGTGCCATCATTCCTTTTAAAAATCCATCTAGTGATGGTAACCTCTGGTTATGAGTCTGCCTTCGTGTCGGCATTCCTTTTGAAAATCCATCTTGTGATGGTAACCTTTGGTTATAAGTCCGCTTTCGTGTCGGCCTACCTTTGTGTTTGGTTAAGAGCCTAGCTTCGTGTCGGCATACCTTTGTATTTTGGATCTGAGTCCGCCTTCGTGTCGGCATTCCTTTTGAAAATCCATCTTGTGATGGTAACCTCTGGTTAAGAGTCCGCCTTCGTGTCGGCATACCTTTGTGTTTTGGATGTGAGTCCGCCTTCGTGTCGGCATTACTTTTGAAAATCCATCTTGTGATGGTAACCTCGGGTTATGAGTCCGCCTTCTTGTCGACCTACCTTAGTGTTTTGGATTTGAGTCTGCCTTCGTATCGGCATTCCTTTTGAAAATCCATCATGTGATGGTAACCTCGGGTTATGAGTTCGCCTTCGTGTCGGCCTACCTTTTTGTTTTTGATCTGAGTCCGCCTTCGTGCCGGCATTCCTTTTGAAAATATATCTTGTGATGGTAACCTCTGGTTATGAGTCAGCCTTCGTCTCGGCCTACCTTTTTGTTTTGGAACTGAGTCCGCCTTTGTGTCGGCATTCCTTTTGAAAATCCATCTTGTGATGGTAACCTCTGGTTATGAGTCCGCCTTCGTGTCAGCCTACCTTTGTGTTTTGGATCTGAGTCCGACTTCGTGTCGGCATTCCTTTTGAAAATCCATCTTGTGATGGCAACCTTTGGTTATGATTCCGCCTTCATGTCGGCCTACCTTTGTGTTTTGGATCTGAGTCCGCCTTCGTGTCAGAATTTCTTTTGAAAATCCATCTTGTGATGGTAACCTCTGGTTATGAGTTCTCCTTCGTGTTGGCCTACCTTTGTGTTTTAGATCTGAGTCCGCCTTCGTGTCGGCATTCCTTTTGAAAATCCATCTTGTGCTGGTAACCTCTGGTTATAAGTCCGCCTTCGTGTCGGCCTACCTTTGTGTTTTGGATCTGAGCCCGCATTTGTGTCGGCATTTCTTTTGAAAATCCATGTTGTGATGGTAACCTCTGGTTATGAGTTCGCCTTCGTGTTAGCCTACCTTTGTGTTTTAAATCTGAGTCCGCCTTCGTGTCGGCATTCCTTTTGAAAATCCATCTTGTGATGGTAACCTCTGGTTATAAGTCCGCCTTCGTGTCGGCCTACCCTTGTGTTTTGGATATGAGTCCACCCTTGTGTCGGCATTCCTTTTGAAAATCCATCTTGTAATGGTAACCTCTGGTTATGAGTCTACCTTCGTGTTGGCCTACCTTTATGTTTTGGATCTGAATCAGCCTTCGTGTCATCATTCCTTTTAAAAATCCATCTAGTGATGGTAACCTCTGGTTATGAGTCCGCCTTCGTGTCGGCATTCCTTTTGAAAATCCATCTTGTGATGGTAACCTTTGGTTATAAGTCCGCTTTCATGTCGGCCTACCTTTGTGTTTGGTTAAGAGTCTGCCTTCGTGTCGACATACCTTTGTATTTTAGATCTGAGTCCGCCTTCGTGTCGGCATACCTTTGTGTTTTGGATCTGAGTCCGCCTTCGTGTCGGCATACCTTTGTGTTTTGGATTTGAGTCTGCCTTCGTGTCGGCATTTCTTTTGAAAATCCATCATGTGATGGTAACCTCGGGTTATGAATCCGCCTTCGTGTCGGCCTACCTTTTTGTTTTGGATCTGAGTCCGCCTTCGTGCCGGCATTCCTTTTGAAAATATATCTTGTGATGGTAACCTCTGGTTATGAGTCTGCCTTCGTGTCGGCCTACCTTTTTGTTTTGGAACTGAGTCCGTCTTTGTGTCGGCATTCCTTTTGAAAATCCATCTTGTGATGGTAACCTCTGGTTAAGAGTCCGCCTTCGTGTCGGCATACCTTTGTGTTTTGGATATGAGTCCGCCTTCGTGTCGGCATTACTTTTGAAAATCCATCTTGTGATGGAAACCTCGGGTTATGAGTCCGCCTTCTTGTCGACCTACCTTAGTGTTTTGGATTTGAGTCTGCCTTCGTGTCGGCATTCCTTTTGAAAATCCATCATGTGATGGTAACCTCGGGTTATGAGTCCGCCTTCGTGTCGGCCTACCTTTTTGGTTTTGATCTGAGTCCGCCTTCGTGCCGGCATTCCTTTTGAAAATATATCTTGTGATGGTAACCTCTGGTTATGAGTCAGCCTTCGTCTCGGCCTACCTTTTTGTTTTGGAACTGAGTCCGTCTTTGTGTCGGCATTCCTTTTGAAAATCCATCTTGTGATGGTAACCTCTGGTTATGAGTCCGCCTTCGTGTCAGCCTACCTTTGTGTTTTGGATCTGAGTCCGACTTCGTGTCGGCATTCCTTTTGAAAATCCATCTTGTAATGGCAACCTTTGGTTATGATTCCGCCTTCATGTCGGCCTACCTTTGTGTTTTGGATCTGAGTCCGCCTTCGTGTCAGAATTTCTTTTGAAAATCCATCTTGTGATGGAAACCTCTGGTTATGAGTCCACCTTCGTGTCAGCCTACCTTTGTATTTTGGATCTGAGTCCGCCTTCGTGTCGGCATTCCTTTTGAAAATCCATCTTGTGATGGTAACCTTTGGTTATAAGTCCGCTTTCGTGTCGGCCTACCTTTGTGTTTGGTTAAGAGCCTAGCTTCGTGTCGGCATACCTTTGTATTTTGGATCTGAGTCCGCCTTCGTGTCGGCATTCCTTTTGAAAATCCATCTTGTGATGGTAACCTCTGGTTAAGAGTCCGCCTTCGTGTCGGCATACCTTTGTGTTTTGGATGTGAGTCCGCCTTCGTGTCGGCATTACTTTTGAAAATCCATCTTGTGATGGTAACCTCGGGTTATGAGTCCGCCTTCTTGTCGACCTACCTTAGTGTTTTGGATTTGAGTCTGCCTTCGTGTCGGCATTCCTTTTGGAAATCCATCATGTGATGGTAACCTCGGGTTATGAGTCTGCCTTCGTGTCGGCCTACCTTTTTGTTTTGGATCTGAGTCCGCCTTCGTGCCGGCATTCCTTTTGAAAATATATCTTATGATGGTAACCTCTGGTTATGAGTCTGCCTTCGTGTCGGCCTACCTTTTTGTTTTGGAACTGAGTCCGCCTTTGTGTCGGCATTCCTTTTGAAAATCCATCTTGTGATGGTAACCTCTGGTTATGAGTCCGCCTTCGTGTCAGCCTACCTTTGTGTTTTGGATCTGAGTCCGCCTTCGTGTAGGCATTCCTTTTGAAAATCCATCTTGTGATGGCAACCTTTGGTTATGATTCCGCCTTTATGTCGGCCTACCTTTGTGTTTTGGATCTGAGTCCGCCTTCGTGTCAGAATTTCTTTTGAAAATCCATCTTGTGATGGTAACCTCTGGTTATGAGTCCGCCTATGTGTCGGCCTACCTTTGTGTTTTGGATCTGATCCCGCATTTGTGTCGGCATTTCTTTTGAAAATCCATCTTGTGATGGTAACCTCTGATTATGAGTCCGCCTTCGTGTCAGCCTACCTTTGTGTTTTGGATCTGAGTCCGCCTTCGTGTCGGCATTCCTTTTGAAAATCCATCTTGTGATGGTAACTTCAGGTTATAAGTCTGACTTCGTGTCGGCCTACCTTTGTGTTTTGGATCCGAGTCCGCCTTCGTGTCGGCATTCCTTTTGAAAATCCATCTTGTGATGGTAACCTCTGGTTATGATTCCGCCTTCAGGTCGGCCTACCTTTGTGTTTTGGATCTGAGTCCGCCTTCGTGTCGGCATTCCTTTTGAAAATCCATCTTGTGATGGTAACCTATGGTTATAAGTGCGCCTTCGTGTCGGCCTACCTTTGTGTTTTGGATCTGAGCCCTCATTTGTGTCGGCATTTCTTTTGAAAATCCATCTTGTGATGGTAACCTCTGGTTATGAGTCCGCCTTCGTGTCGGTCTACCTTTGTGTTTTGGATCTGAGTCCACCTTTGTGTCATAATTTCTTTTGAAAATCCATCTTGTGATGGTAACCTCTGGTTATGAGTCCGCCAATGTGTCGGCCTACCTTTGTGTTTTGGATCTGAGCCCGCATTTGTGTCGGCATTTCTTTTGAAAATCCATCTTGTGATGGTAACCTCTGATTATGAGTCCGCCTTCGTGTCGGCTTACCTTTGTGTTTAAGATCTGAGTCCGCCTTCGTGTCGGAATTTCTTTTGAAAATCCATCTTGTGATGGTAACTCTGGTTATGAGTCCCCCTTCGTGTCGGCCTACCTTTGTGTTTTGGATCTGAGCCTGCATTTGTGTCGGCATTCCTTTTTAAAATCTGTCTTGTGATGGTAACCTCTGGTTATGAGTTCGCCTTCGTGTCGGCGACCTTTGTGTTTTGGATCTGAGTCCGCCTTTGTGTCAGAATTTCTTTTGAAAATCCTTCATGTGATGGTAACCTTTGGTTATGAGTCCGCCTATGTATCGGCCTACCTTTGTGTTTTGGATCTGAGCCCGCATTTGTGTCGGCATTTCTTTTGAAAATCCATCTTGTGATGGTAACCTCTGATTATGAGTCCGCCTTCGTGTCGGCCTACCTTTGTGTTTAAGATCTGAGTCCGCCTTCGTGTCGGAATTTCTTTTGAAAATCCATCTTGTGGTGGTAACTCTGGTTATGAGTCCCCCATCGTGTCGGCCTACCTTTGTGTTTTGGATCTGAGCCGGCATTTGTGTCGGCATTCCTTTTTAAAATCCATCTTGTGATGGTAACCTCTGGTTATAAGTTCGCCTTCGTGTCGGCCTACCTTTGTGTTTTAGATCTGAGTCCGCCTTTGTGTCAGCATTCCTTTTGAAAATCCATCTTGTGCTGGTAACCTCTGGTTATAAGTCTTCCTTCGTGTCGGCCTACCTTTGTGTTTTGGATCTAAGCCCGCATATGTGTCGACATTTCTTTTAAAAATCCATGTTGTGATGCTAACCTCTGGTTATGAGTTCGCCTTCGTGTCGGCCTACCTTTGTGTTTTAGATCTGAGTCCGCCTTCGTGTCGGCATTCCTTTTGAAAATCCTTCTTGTGCTGGTAACCTCTGGTTATAAGTCCGCCTTCGTGTCGGCCTACCTTTGTGTTTTGGATCTGAGCCCGCATTTGTGTCGGCATTTCTTTTGAAAATCCATGTTGTGATGGTAACCTCTGGTTATGAGTTCGCCTTCGTGTCGGCCTACCTTTGTGTTTTAGATCTGAGTCCGCCTTCGTGTCGACATTCCTTTTGAAAATCCATCTTGTGATGGTAACCTCTGGTTAAGAGTCCGCCTTCGTGTCGGCATACCTTTGTGTTTTGGATATGAGTCCGCCTTCGTGTCGGCATTACTATTGAAAATCCATCTTGTGATGGTAACCTCGGGTTATGAGTCCGCCTTCTTGTGGACCAACCTTAGTGTTTTGGATTTGAGTCTGCCTTCGTGTCGGCATTCCTTTTGAAAATCCATCATGTGATGGTAACCTCGGGTTATGAGTCCGCCTTCGTGTCGGCCTACCTTTTTGTTTTTGATCTGAGTCCGCCTTCGTGCCGGCATTCCTTTTGAAAATATATCTTGTGATGGTAACCTCTGGTTATGAGTCTGCCTTCGTCTCGGCCTACCTTTTTGTTTTGGAACTGAGTCCGCCTTTGTGTCGGCATTCCTTTTGACAATCCATCTTGTGATGGTAACCTCTGGTTATGAGTCCGCCTTCGTGTCGGCCTACCTTTGTGTTTAAGATCTGAGTCCGCCTTCGTGTCGGAATTTCTTTTGAAAATCAATCTTGTGATGGTAACTCTGGTTATGAGTCCCCCTTCGTGTCGGCCTACCTTTGTGTTTTGGATCTGAGCCCGCATTTGTGTCGGCATTTCTTTTGAAAATCCATCTTGTGATGGTAACCTCTGATTATGAGTCCGCCTTCGTGTCGGCTTACCTTTGTGTTTAAGATCTGAGTCCGCCTTCGTGTCGGAATTTCTTTTGAAAATCCATCTTGTGATGGTAACTCTGGTTATGAGTCCCCCTTCGTGTCGGCCTACCTTTGTGTTTTGGATCTGAGCCTGCATTTGTGTCGGCATTCCTTTTTAAAATCCATCTTGTGATGGTAACCTCTGGTTATGAGTTCGCCTTCTTGTCGGCCTACCTTTGTGTTTTGGATCTGAGTCCGCCTTTGTGTCAGAATTTCTTTTGAAAATCCATCTTGTGATGGTAACTTTTGGCTATGAGTCCGCCTATGTATCGGCCTACCTTTGTGTTTTGGATCTGAGCCCGCATTTGTGTCGGCATTTCTTTTGAAAATCCATCTTGTGATGGTAACCTCTGATTATGAGTCCGCCTTCGTGTCGGCCTACCTTTGTGTTTAAGATCTGAGTCCGCCTTCGTGTCGGAATTTCTTTTGAAAATCCATCTTGTGATGGTAACTCTGGTTATGAGTCCCCCTTCGTGTCGGCCTACCTTTGTGTTTTGGATCTGAGCCTGCATTTGTGTCGGCATTCCTTTTTAAAATCCATCTTGTGATGGTAACCTCTGGTTATGACTTCGCCTTCGTGTCGGCCTACCTTTATGTTTTGGATCTGAGTCCGCCTTTATGTCAGAATTTCTTTTGAAAATCCATCTTGTGATGGTAACCTTTGGTTATGAGTCCGCCTATGTATCGGCCTACCTTTGTGTTTTGGATCTGAGCCCGCATTTGTGTCGGCATTTCTTTTGAAAATCCATCTTGTGATGGTAACCTCTGATTATGAGTCCGCCTTCGTGTCGGCCTACCTTTGTGTTTAAGATCTGAGTCCGCCTTCGTGTCGGAATTTCTTTTGAAAATCCATCTTGTGATGGTAACTCTGGTTATGAGTCCCCCATCGTGTCGGCCTACCTTTGTGTTTTGGATCTGAGCCGGCATTTGTGTCGGCATTCCTTTTTAAAATCCATCTTGTGATGGTAACCTCTGGTTATGAGTTCGCCTTCGTGTCAGCCTACCTTGTTGTTTTAGATCTGAGTCCGCCTTCGTGTCAGCATTCCTTTTGAAAATCCATCTTGTGCTGGTAACCTCTGGTTATAAGTCTTCCTTCGTGTCGGCCTACCTTTGTGTTTTGGATCTGAGCCCGCATTTGTGTCGGCATTTCTTTTGAAAATCCATGTTGTGATGGTAACCTCTGGTTATGAGTTCGCCTTCGTGTCGGCCTACCTTTGTGTTTTAGATCTGAGTCCGCCTTCGTGTCGACATTCCTTTTGAAAATCCATCTTGTGATGGTAACCTCTGGTTAAGAGTCCGCCTTCGTGTCGGCATACCTTTGTGTTTTGGATATGAGTCCGCCTTCGTGTCGGCATTACTTTTGAAAATCCATCTTGTGATGGTAACCTCGGGTTATGAGTCCGCCTTCTTGTCGACCTACCTTAGTGTTTTGGATTTGAGTCTGCCTTCGTGTCGGCATTCCTTTTGAAAATCCATCATGTGATGGTAACCTCGGGTTATGAGTCCGCCTTCGTGTCGGCCTACCTTTTTGTTTTTGATCTGAGTCCGCCTTCGTGCCGGCATTCCTTTTGAAAATATATCTTGTGATGGTAACCTCTGGTTATGAGTCTGCCTTCGTCTCGGCCTACCTTTTTGTTTTGGAACTGAGTCCGCCTTTGTGTCGGCATTCCTTTTGAAAATCCATCTTGTGATGGTAACCTCTGGTTATGAGTCCGCCTTCGTGTCAGCCTACCTTTGTGTTTTGGATCTGAGTCCGACTTCGTGTCGGCATTCCTTTTGAAAATCCATCTTGTGATGGCAACCTTTGGTTATGATTCCGCCTTCATGTCGGCCTACCTTTGTGTTTTGGATCTGAGTCCGCCTTCGTGTCAGAATTTCTTTTGAAAATCCGTCTTGTGATGGTAACCTCTGGTTATGAGTTCGCCTTCGTGTCGGCCTACCTTTGTGTTTTAGATCTGAGTCCGCCTTCGTGTCGGCATTCCTTTTGAAAATCCATCTTGTGCTGGTAACCTCTGGTTATAAGTCCGCCTTCGTGTCGGCCTACCTTTGTGTTTTGGATCTGAGCCCGCATTTGTGTCGGCATTTCTTTTGAAAATCCATGTTGTGATGGTAACCTCTGGTTATGAGTTCGCCTTCGTGTCGGCCTACCTTTGTGTTTTATATCTGAGTCTGCCTTCGTGTCGGCATTCCTTTTGAAAATCCATCTTGTGAAGGTAACCTCTGGTTATAAGTCCGCCTTCGTGTCGGCCTACCCTTGTGTTTTGGATATGAGTCCACCTTTGTGTCGGCATTCCTTTTGAAAATCCATCTTGTAATAGTAACCTCTGGTTATGAGTCTACCTTCGTGTTGGCCTACCTTTATGTGTTGGATCTGAGTCAGCCTTCGTGCCATCATTCCTTTTAAAAATCCATCTAGTGATGGTAACCTCTGGTTATGAGTCCGCCTTCGTGTCGGCATTCCTTTTGAAAATCCATCTTGTGATGGTAACCTTTGGTTATAAGTCCGCTTTCGTGTCGGCCTACCTTTGTGTTTGGTTAAGAGCCTAGCTTCGTGTCGGCATACCTTTGTATTTTGGATCTGAGTCCGCCTTCGTGTCGGCATTCCTTTTGAAAATCCATCTTGTGATGGTAACCACTGGTTAAGAGTCCGCCTTCGTGTCGGCATACCTTTGTGTTTTGGATGTGAGTCCGCCTTCGTGTCGGCATTACTTTTGAAAATCCATCTTGTGATGGTAACCTCGGGTTATGAGTCTGCCTTCTTGTCGACCTACCTTAGTGTTTTGGATTTGAGTATGCCATCGTGTCGGCATTCCTTTTGAAAATCCATCATGTGATGGTAACCTCGGGTTATGAGTCCGCGTTCGTGTCGGCCTACCTTTTTGTTTTGGATCTGAGTCCACCTTCGTGCCGGCATTCCTTTTGAAAATATATCTTGTGATGGTAACCTCTGGTTATGAGTCTGCCTTCGTGTCGGCCTACCTTTTTGTTTTGGAACTGAGTCCGCCTTTGTGTCGGCCTTTCTTTTGAAAATCCATCTTGTGATGGTAACCTCTGGTTATGAGTCCACCTTCGTGTCAGCCTACCTTTGTGTTTTGGATCTGAGTCCGCCTTCGGGTCGGCATTCCTTTTGAAAATCCATCTTGTGATGGTAACCTCTAGTTATGAGTCCGCCTTCGTGTCGGCCTACCTTTGTGTTTTGGATCCGAGTCCGCCTTCGTGTCGGCATTCCTTTTGAAAATCCATCTTGTGATGGTAACCTCTGGTTATGAGTTCGCCTTCGTGTCGGCCTACCTTTGTGTTTTAGATCTGAGTCCGCCTTCGTGTCGGCATTCCTTTTGAAAATCCATCTTGTGCTGGTAACCTCTGGTTATAAGTCCGCCTTCGTGTCGGCCTACCTTTGTGTTTTGGATCTGAGCCCGCATTTGTGTCGGCATTTCTTTTGAAAATCCATGTTGTGATGGTAACCTCTGGTTATGAGTTCGCCTTCGTGTCGGCCTACCTTTGTGTTTTATATCTGAGTCCACCTTCGTGTCGGCATTCCTTTTGAAAATCCATCTTGTGATGGTAACCTCTGGTTATAAGTCCGCCTTCGTGTCGGCCTACCCTTGTGTTTTGGATATGAGTCCACCTTTGTGTCGGCATTCCTTTTGAAAATCCATCTTGTAATAGTAACCTCTGGTTATGAGTCTACCTTCGTGTTGGCCTACCTTTATGTTTTGGATCTGAGTCAGCCTTCGTGCCATCATTCCTTTTAAAAATTCATCTAGTGATGGTAACCTCTGGTTATGGGTCCGCCTTCGTGTCGGCATTCCTTTTGAAAATCCATCTTGTGATGGTAACCTTTGGTTATAAGTCCGCTTTCGTGTCGGCCTACCTTTGTGTTTGGTTAAGAGCCTAGCTTCGTGTCGGCATACCTTTGTATTTTGGATCTGAGTCCGCCTTCGTGTCGGCATTCCTTTTGAAAATCCATCTTGTGATGGTAACCTCTGATTATGAGTCCGCCTTCGTGTCGGCCTACCTTTGTGTTTAAGATCTGAGTCCGCCTTCGTGTCGGAATTTCTTTTGAAAATCCATCTTGTGATGGTAACTCTGGTTATGAGTCCCCCATCGTGTCGGCCTACCTTTGTGTTTTGGATCTGAGCCGGCATTTGTGTCGGCATTCCTTTTTAAAATCCATCTTGTGATGGTAACCTCTGGTTATGAGTTCGCCTTCGTGTCAGCCTACCTTGTTGTTTTAGATCTGAGTCCGCCTTCGTGTCAGCATTCCTTTTGAAAATCCATCTTGTGCTGGTAACCTCTGGTTATAAGTCTTCCTTCGTGTCGGCCTACCTTTGTGTTTTGGATCTGAGCCCGCATTTGTGTCGGCATTTCTTTTGAAAATCCATGTTGTGATGGTAACCTCTGGTTATGAGTTCGCCTTCGTGTCGGCCTACCTTTGTGTTTTAGATCTGAGTCCGCCTTCGTGTCGACATTCCTTTTGAAAATCCATCTTGTGATGGTAACCTCTGGTTAAGAGTCCGCCTTCGTGTCGGCATACCTTTGTGTTTTGGATATGAGTCCGCCTTCGTGTCGGCATTACTTTTGAAAATCCATCTTGTGATGGTAACCTCGGGTTATGAGTCCGCCTTCTTGTCGACCTACCTTAGTGTTTTGGATTTGAGTCTGCCTTCGTGTCGGCATTCCTTTTGAAAATCCATCATGTGATGGTAACCTCGGGTTATGAGTCCGCCTTCGTGTCGGCCTACCTTTTTGTTTTTGATCTGAGTCCGCCTTCGTGCCGGCATTCCTTTTGAAAATATATCTTGTGATGGTAACCTCTGGTTATGAGTCTGCCTTCGTCTCGGCCTACCTTTTTGTTTTGGAACTGAGTCCGCCTTTGTGTCGGCATTCCTTTTGAAAATCCATCTTGTGATGGTAACCTCTGGTTATGAGTCCGCCTTCGTGTCAGCCTACCTTTGTGTTTTGGATCTGAGTCCGACTTCGTGTCGGCATTCCTTTTGAAAATCCATCTTGTGATGGCAACCTTTGGTTATGATTCCGCCTTCATGTCGGCCTACCTTTGTGTTTTGGATCTGAGTCCGCCTTCGTGTCAGAATTTCTTTTGAAAATCCGTCTTGTGATGGTAACCTCTGGTTATGAGTTCGCCTTCGTGTCGGCCTACCTTTGTGTTTTAGATCTGAGTCCGCCTTCGTGTCGGCATTCCTTTTGAAAATCCATCTTGTGCTGGTAACCTCTGGTTATAAGTCCGCCTTCGTGTCGGCCTACCTTTGTGTTTTGGATCTGAGCCCGCATTTGTGTCGGCATTTCTTTTGAAAATCCATGTTGTGATGGTAACCTCTGGTTATGAGTTCGCCTTCGTGTCGGCCTACCTTTGTGTTTTATATCTGAGTCTGCCTTCGTGTCGGCATTCCTTTTGAAAATCCATCTTGTGAAGGTAACCTCTGGTTATAAGTCCGCCTTCGTGTCGGCCTACCCTTGTGTTTTGGATATGAGTCCACCTTTGTGTCGGCATTCCTTTTGAAAATCCATCTTGTAATAGTAACCTCTGGTTATGAGTCTACCTTCGTGTTGGCCTACCTTTATGTGTTGGATCTGAGTCAGCCTTCGTGCCATCATTCCTTTTAAAAATCCATCTAGTGATGGTAACCTCTGGTTATGAGTCCGCCTTCGTGTCGGCATTCCTTTTGAAAATCCATCTTGTGATGGTAACCTTTGGTTATAAGTCCGCTTTCGTGTCGGCCTACCTTTGTGTTTGGTTAAGAGCCTAGCTTCGTGTCGGCATACCTTTGTATTTTGGATCTGAGTCCGCCTTCGTGTCGGCATTCCTTTTGAAAATCCATCTTGTGATGGTAACCACTGGTTAAGAGTCCGCCTTCGTGTCGGCATACCTTTGTGTTTTGGATGTGAGTCCGCCTTCGTGTCGGCATTACTTTTGAAAATCCATCTTGTGATGGTAACCTCGGGTTATGAGTCTGCCTTCTTGTCGACCTACCTTAGTGTTTTGGATTTGAGTATGCCATCGTGTCGGCATTCCTTTTGAAAATCCATCATGTGATGGTAACCTCGGGTTATGAGTCCGCGTTCGTGTCGGCCTACCTTTTTGTTTTGGATCTGAGTCCACCTTCGTGCCGGCATTCCTTTTGAAAATATATCTTGTGATGGTAACCTCTGGTTATGAGTCTGCCTTCGTGTCGGCCTACCTTTTTGTTTTGGAACTGAGTCCGCCTTTGTGTCGGCCTTTCTTTTGAAAATCCATCTTGTGATGGTAACCTCTGGTTATGAGTCCACCTTCGTGTCAGCCTACCTTTGTGTTTTGGATCTGAGTCCGCCTTCGGGTCGGCATTCCTTTTGAAAATCCATCTTGTGATGGTAACCTCTAGTTATGAGTCCGCCTTCGTGTCGGCCTACCTTTGTGTTTTGGATCCGAGTCCGCCTTCGTGTCGGCATTCCTTTTGAAAATCCATCTTGTGATGGTAACCTCTGGTTATGAGTTCGCCTTCGTGTCGGCCTACCTTTGTGTTTTAGATCTGAGTCCGCCTTCGTGTCGGCATTCCTTTTGAAAATCCATCTTGTGCTGGTAACCTCTGGTTATAAGTCCGCCTTCGTGTCGGCCTACCTTTGTGTTTTGGATCTGAGCCCGCATTTGTGTCGGCATTTCTTTTGAAAATCCATGTTGTGATGGTAACCTCTGGTTATGAGTTCGCCTTCGTGTCGGCCTACCTTTGTGTTTTATATCTGAGTCCACCTTCGTGTCGGCATTCCTTTTGAAAATCCATCTTGTGATGGTAACCTCTGGTTATAAGTCCGCCTTCGTGTCGGCCTACCCTTGTGTTTTGGATATGAGTCCACCTTTGTGTCGGCATTCCTTTTGAAAATCCATCTTGTAATAGTAACCTCTGGTTATGAGTCTACCTTCGTGTTGGCCTACCTTTATGTTTTGGATCTGAGTCAGCCTTCGTGCCATCATTCCTTTTAAAAATTCATCTAGTGATGGTAACCTCTGGTTATGGGTCCGCCTTCGTGTCGGCATTCCTTTTGAAAATCCATCTTGTGATGGTAACCTTTGGTTATAAGTCCGCTTTCGTGTCGGCCTACCTTTGTGTTTGGTTAAGAGCCTAGCTTCGTGTCGGCATACCTTTGTATTTTGGATCTGAGTCCGCCTTCGTGTCGGCATTCCTTTTGAAAATCCATCTTGTGATGGTAACCTCTGGTTAAGAGTCCGCCTTCGTGTCGGCATACCTTTGTGTTTTGGATGTGAGTCCGCCTTCGTGTCGGCATTACTTTTGAAAATCCATCTTGTGATGGTAACCTCGGGTTATGAGTCCGCCTTCTTGTCGACCTACCTTAGTGTTTTGGATTTGAGTCTGCCTTCGTGTCGGCATTCCTTTTGAAAATCCATCAGGTGATGGTAACCTCGGGTTATGAGTCCGCCTTCGTGTCGGCCTACCTTTTTGTTTTGGATCTGAGTCCGCCTTCGTGCCGGCATTCCTTTTGAAAATATATCTTGTGACGGTAACCTCTGGTTATGAGTCTGCCTTCGTGTCGGCCTACCTTTTTGTTTTGGAACTGAGTCCGCCTTTGTGTCGGCATTCCTTTTGAAAATCCATCTTGTGATGGAAACCTCTGGTTATGAGTCCACCTTCGTGTCAGCCTACCTTTGTATTTTGGATCTGAGTCCGCCTTCGTGTCGGCATTCCTTTTGAAAATCCATCTTGTGATGGCAACCTTTGGTTATGAGTCCGCCTTTATGTCGGCCTACCTTTGTGTTTTGGATCTGAGTCCGCCTTCGTGTCAGAATTTCTTTTGAAAATCCATCTTGTGATGGTAACCTCTAGTTATGAGTCCGCCTTCGGGTCGGCCTACCTTTGTGTTTTGGATCCGAGTCCGCCTTCGTGTCGGCATTCCTTTTGAAAATCCATCTTGTGATGGTAACCTCTGGTTATGAGTTCACCTTCGTGTCGGCCTAGCTTTGTGTTTTAGATCTGAGTCCGCCTTCGTGTCGGCATTCCTTTTGAAAATCCATCTTGTGCTGGTAACCTCTGGTTATAAGTCCGCCTTCGTGTCGGCCTACCCTTGTGTTTTGGATATGAGTCCACCTTTGTGTCGGCATTCCTTTTGAAAATCCATCTTGTAATAGTAACCTCTGGTTATGAGTCTACCTTCGTGTTGGCCTACCTTTATGTTTTGGATCTGAGTCAGCCTTCGTGCCATCATTCCTTTTAAAAATCCATCTAGTGATGGTAACCTCTGGTTATGGGTCCGCCTTCGTGTCGGCATTCCTTTTGAAAATCCATCTTGTGATGGTAACCTTTGGTTATAAGTTCGCTTTCGTGTCGGCCTACCTTTGTGTTTGGTTAAGAGCCTAGCTTCGTGTCGGCATACCTTTGTATTTTGGATCTGAGTCCGCCTTCGTGTCGGCATTCCTTTTAAAAATCCATCTTGTGATGGTAACCTCTGGTTAAGAGTCCGCCTTCGTGTCGGCATACCTTTGTGTTTTGGATGTGAGTCCGCCTTCGTGTCGGCATTACTTTTGAAAATCCATCTTGTGATGGTAACCTCGGGTTATGAGTCCGCCTTCTTGTCGACCTACCTTAGTGTTTTGGATTTGAGTCTGCCTTCGTGTCGGCATTCCTTTTGAAAATCCATCATGTGATGGTAACCTCGGGTTATGAGTCCGCCTTCGTGTCGGCCTACCTTTTTGTTTTGGATCTGAGTCCGCCTTCGTGCCGGCATTCCTTTTGAAAATATATCTTGTGATGGTAACCTCTGGTTATGAGTCTGCCTTCGTGTCGGCCTACCTTTTTGTTTTGGAACTGAGTCCGCCTTTGTGTCGGCATTCCTTTTGAAAATCCATCTTGTGATGGTAACCTCTGGTTATGAGTCCACCTTCGTGTCAGCCTACCTTTGTGTTTTGGATCTGAGTCCGCCTTCGGGTCGGCATTCCTTTTGAAAATCCATCTTGTGATGGCAACCTTTGGTTATGATTCCGCCTTTATGTCGGCCTACCTTTGTGTTTTGGATCTGAGTCCGCCTTCGTGTCAGAATTTCTTTTGAAAATCCATCTTGTGATGGTAACCTCTAGTTATGAGTCCGCCTTCGTGTCGGCCTACCTTTGTGTTTTGGATCCGAGTCCGCCTGCGTGTCGGCATTCCTTTTGAAAATCCATCTTGTGATGGTAACCTCTGGTTATGAGTTCGCCTTCGTGTCGGCCTACCTTTGTGTTTTAGATTTGAGTCCGCCTTCGTGTCGGCATTCCTTTTGAAAATCCATCTTGTGCTGGTAACCTCTGGTTATAAGTCCGCCTTCGTGTCGGCCTACCTTTGTGTTTTGGATCTGAGCCCGCATTTGTGTCGGCATTTCTTTTGAAAATCCATGTTGTGATGGTAACCTCTGGTTATGAGTCTACCTTCGTGTTGGCCTACCTTTATGTTTTGGATCTGAGTCAGCCTTCGTGCCATCATTCCTTTTAAAAATCCATCTAGTGATGGTAACCTCTGGTTATGGGTCCGCCTTCGTGTCGGCATTCCTTTTGAAAATCCATCTTGTGATGGTAACCTTTGGTTATAAGTTCGCTTTCGTGTCGGCCTACCTTTGTGTTTGGTTAAGAGCCTAGCTTCGTGTCGGCATACCTTTGTATTTTGGATCTGAGTCCGCCTTCGTGTCGGCATTCCTTTTAAAAATCCATCTTGTGATGGTAACCTCTGGTTAAGAGTCCGCCTTCGTGTCGGCATACCTTTGTGTTTTGGATGTGAGTCCGCCTTCGTGTCGGCATTACTTTTGAAAATCCATCTTGTGATGGTAACCTCGGGTTATGAGTCCGCCTTCTTGTCGACCTACCTTAGTGTTTTGGATTTGAGTCTGCCTTCGTGTCGGCATTCCTTTTGAAAATCCATCATGTGATGGTAACCTCGGGTTATGAGTCCGCCTTCGTGTCGGCCTACCTTTTTGTTTTGGATCTGAGTCCGCCTTCGTGCCGGCATTCCTTTTGAAAATATATCTTGTGATGGTAACCTCTGGTTATGAGTCTGCCTTCGTGTCGGCCTACCTTTTTGTTTTGGAACTGAGTCCGCCTTTGTGTCGGCATTCCTTTTGAAAATCCATCTTGTGATGGTAACCTCTGGTTATGAGTCCACCTTCGTGTCAGCCTACCTTTGTGTTTTGGATCTGAGTCCGCCTTCGGGTCGGCATTCCTTTTGAAAATCCATCTTGTGATGGCAACCTTTGGTTATGATTCCGCCTTTATGTCGGCCTACCTTTGTGTTTTGGATCTGAGTCCGCCTTCGTGTCAGAATTTCTTTTGAAAATCCATCTTGTGATGGTAACCTTTAGTTATGAGTCCGCCTTCGTGTCGGCCTACCTTTGTGTTTTGGATCCGAGTCCGCCTTCGTGTCGGCATTCCTTTTGAAAATCCATCTTGTGATGGTAACCTCTGGTTATGAGTTCGCCTTCGTGTCGGCCTACCTTTGTGTTTTAGATCTGAGTCCGCCTTCGTGTCGGCATTCCTTTTGAAAATCCATCTTGTGCTGGTAACCTCTGGTTATAAGTCCGCCTTCGTGTCGGCCTACCTTTGTGTTTTGGATCTGAGCCCGCATTTGTGTCGGCATTTCTTTTGAAAATCCATGTTGTGATGGTAACCTCTGGTTATGAGTTCGCCTTCGTGTCGGCCTACCTTTGTGTTTTATATCTGAGTCCACCTTCGTGTCGGCATTCCTTTTGAAAATCCATCTTGTGATGGTAACCTCTGGTTATAAGTCCGCCTTCGTGTCGGCCTACCCTTGTGTTTTGGATATGAGTCCACCTTTGTGTCGGCATTCCTTTTGAAAATCCATCTTGTAATAGTAACCTCTGGTTATGAGTCTACCTTCGTGTTGGCCTACCTTTATGTTTTGGATCTGAGTCAGCCTTCGTGCCATCATTCCTTTTAAAAATCCATCTAGTGATGGTAACCTCTGGTTATGGGTCCGCCTTCGTGTCGGCATTCCTTTTGAAAATCCATCTTGTGATGGTAACCTTTGGTTATAAGTCCGCTTTCGTGTCGGCCTACCTTTGTGTTTGGTTAAGAGCCTAGCTTCGTGTCGGCATACCTTTGTATTTTGGATCTGAGTCCGCCTTCGTGTCGGCATTCCTTTTGAAAATCCATCTTGTGATGGTAACCTCTGGTTAAGAGTCCGCCTTCGTGTCGGCATACCTTTGTGTTTTGGATGTGAGTCCGCCTTCGTGTCGGCATTACTTTTGAAAATCCATCTTGTGATGGTAACCTCGGGTTATGAGTCCGCCTTCTTGTCGACCTACCTTAGTGTTTTGGATTTGAGTCTGCCTTCGTGTCGGCATTCCTTTTGAAAATCCATCAGGTGATGGTAACCTCGGGTTATGAGTCCGCCTTCGTGTCGGCCTACCTTTTTGTTTTGGATCTGAGTCCGCCTTCGTGTCGGCATTCCTTTTGAAAATCCATCTTGTGCTGGTAACCTCTGGTTATAAGTCCGCCTTCGTGTCGGCCTACCTTTGTGTTTGGTTAAGAGCCTAGCTTCGTGTCGGCATACCTTTGTATTTTGGATCTGAGTCCGCCTTCGTGTCGGCATTCCTTTTAAAAATCCATCTTGTGATGGTAACCTCTGGTTAAGAGTCCGCCTTCGTGTCGGCATACCTTTGTGTTTTGGATGTGAGTCCGCCTTCGTGTCGGCATTACTTTTGAAAATCCATCTTGTGATGGTAACCTCGGGTTATGAGTCCGCCTTCTTGTCGACCTACCTTAGTGTTTTGGATTTGAGTCTGCCTTCGTGTCGGCATTCCTTTTGAAAATCCATCATGTGATGGTAACCTCGGGTTATGAGTCCGCCTTCGTGTCGGCCTACCTTTTTGTTTTGGATCTGAGTCTGCCTTCGTGCCGGCATTCCTTTTGAAAATATATCTTGTGATGGTAACCTCTGGTTATGAGTCTGCCTTCGTGTCGGCCTACCTTTTTGTTTTGGAACTGAGTCCGCCTTTGTGTCGGCATTCCTTTTGAAAATCCATCTTGTGATGGTAACCTCTGGTTATGAGTCCACCTTCGTGTCAGCCTACCTTTGTGTTTTGGATCTGAGTCCGCCTTCGGGTCGGCATTCCTTTTGAAAATCCATCTTGTGATGGCAACCTTTGGTTATGATTCCGCCTTTATGTCGGCCTACCTTTGTGTTTTGGATCTGAGTCCGCCTTCGTGTCAGAATTTCTTTTGAAAATCCATCTTGTGATGGTAACCTTTAGTTATGAGTCCGCCTTCGTGTCGGCCTACCTTTGTGTTTTGGATCCGAGTCCGCCTTCGTGTCGGCATTCCTTTTGAAAATCCATCTTGTGATGGTAACCTCTGGTTATGAGTTCGCCTTCGTGTCGGCCTACCTTTGTGTTTTAGATCTGAGTCCGCCTTCGTGTCGGCATTCCTTTTGAAAATCCATCTTGTGCTGGTAACCTCTGGTTATAAGTCCGCCTTCGTGTCGGCCTACCTTTGTGTTTTGGATCTGAGCCCGCATTTGTGTCGGCATTTCTTTTGAAAATCCATGTTGTGATGGTAACCTCTGGTTATGAGTTCGCCTTCGTGTCGGCCTACCTTTGTGTTTTATATCTGAGTCCACCTTCGTGTCGGCATTCCTTTTGAAAATCCATCTTGTGATGGTAACCTCTGGTTATAAGTCCGCCTTCGTGTCGGCCTACCCTTGTGTTTTGGATATGAGTCCACCTTTGTGTCGGCATTCCTTTTGAAAATCCATCTTGTAATAGTAACCTCTGGTTATGAGTCTACCTTCGTGTTGGCCTACCTTTATGTTTTGGATCTGAGTCAGCCTTCGTGCCATCATTCCTTTTAAAAATCCATCTAGTGATGGTAACCTCTGGTTATGGGTCCGCCTTCGTGTCGGCATTCCTTTTGAAAATCCATCTTGTGATGGTAACCTTTGGTTATAAGTCCGCTTTCGTGTCGGCCTACCTTTGTGTTTGGTTAAGAGCCTAGCTTCGTGTCGGCATACCTTTGTATTTTGGATCTGAGTCCGCCTTCGTGTCGGCATTCCTTTTGAAAATCCATCTTGTGATGGTAACCTCTGGTTAAGAGTCCGCCTTCGTGTCGGCATACCTTTGTGTTTTGGATGTGAGTCCGCCTTCGTGTCGGCATTACTTTTGAAAATCCATCTTGTGATGGTAACCTCGGGTTATGAGTCCGCCTTCTTGTCGACCTACCTTAGTGTTTTGGATTTGAGTCTGCCTTCGTGTCGGCATTCCTTTTGAAAATCCATCAGGTGATGGTAACCTCGGGTTATGAGTCCGCCTTCGTGTCGGCCTACCTTTTTGTTTTGGATCTGAGTCCGCCTTCGTGTCGGCATTCCTTTTGAAAATCCATCTTGTGCTGGTAACCTCTGGTTATAAGTCCGCCTTCGTGTCGGCCTACCTTTGTGTTTGGTTAAGAGCCTAGCTTCGTGTCGGCATACCTTTGTATTTTGGATCTGAGTCCGCCTTCGTGTCGGCATTCCTTTTAAAAATCCATCTTGTGATGGTAACCTCTGGTTAAGAGTCCGCCTTCGTGTCGGCATACCTTTGTGTTTTGGATGTGAGTCCGCCTTCGTGTCGGCATTACTTTTGAAAATCCATCTTGTGATGGTAACCTCGGGTTATGAGTCCGCCTTCTTGTCGACCTACCTTAGTGTTTTGGATTTGAGTCTGCCTTCGTGTCGGCATTCCTTTTGAAAATCCATCATGTGATGGTAACCTCGGGTTATGAGTCCGCCTTCGTGTCGGCCTACCTTTTTGTTTTGGATCTGAGTCCGCCTTCGTGCCGGCATTCCTTTTGAAAATATATCTTGTGATGGTAACCTCTGGTTATGAGTCTGCCTTCGTGTCGGCCTACCTTTTTGTTTTGGAACTGAGTCCGCCTTTGTGTCGGCATTCCTTTTGAAAATCCATCTTGTGATGGTAACCTCTGGTTATGAGTCCACCTTCGTGTCAGCCTACCTTTGTGTTTTGGATCTGAGTCCGCCTTCGGGTCGGCATTCCTTTTGAAAATCCATCTTGTGATGGCAACCTTTGGTTATGATTCCGCCTTTATGTCGGCCTACCTTTGTGTTTTGGATCTGAGTCCGCCTTCGTGTCAGAATTTCTTTTGAAAATCCATCTTGTGATGGTAACCTCTAGTTATGAGTCCGCCTTCGTGTCGGCCTACCTTTGTGTTTTGGATCCGAGTCCGCCTTCGTGTCGGCATTCCTTTTGAAAATCCATCTTGTGATGGTAACCTCTGGTTATGAGTTCGCCTTCGTGTCGGCCTACCTTTGTGTTTTAGATCTGAGTCCGCCTTCGTGTCGGCATTCCTTTTGAAAATCCATCTTGTGCTGGTAACCTCTGGTTATAAGTCCGCCTTCGTATCGGCCTACCTTTGTGTTTTGGATCTGAGCCCGCATTTGTGTCGGCATTTCTTTTGAAAATCCATGTTGTGATGGTAACCTCTGGTTATGAGTCTACCTTCGTGTTGGCCTACCTTTATGTTTTGGATATGAGTCAGCCTTCGTGCCATCATTCCTTTTAAAAATCCATCTAGTGATGGTAACCTCTGGTTATGGGTCCGCCTTCGTGTCGGCATTCCTTTTGAAAATCCATCTTGTGATGGTAACCTTTGGTTATAAGTTCGCTTTCGTGTCGGCCTACCTTTGTGTTTGGTTAAGAGCCTAGCTTCGTGTCGGCATACCTTTGTATTTTGGATCTGAGTCCGCCTTCGTGTCGGCATTCCTTTTAAAAATCCATCTTGTGATGGTAACCTCTGGTTAAGAGTCCGCCTTCGTGTCGGCATACCTTTGTGTTTTGGATGTGAGTCCGCCTTCGTGTCGGCATTACTTTTGAAAATCCATCTTGTGATGGTAACCTCGGGTTATGAGTCCGCCTTCTTGTCGACCTACCTTAGTGTTTTGGATTTGAGTCTGCCTTCGTGTCGGCATTCCTTTTGAAAATCCATCATGTGATGGTAACCTCGGGTTATGAGTCCGCCTTCGTGTCGGCCTACCTTTTTGTTTTGGATCTGAGTCTGCCTTCGTGCCGGCATTCCTTTTGAAAATATATCTTGTGATGGTAACCTCTGGTTATGAGTCTGCCTTCGTGTCGGCCTACCTTTTTGTTTTGGAACTGAGTCCGCCTTTGTGTCGGCATTCCTTTTGAAAATCCATCTTGTGATGGTAACCTCTGGTTATGAGTCCACCTTCGTGTCAGCCTACCTTTGTGTTTTGGATCTGAGTCCGCCTTCGGGTCGGCATTCCTTTTGAAAATCCATCTTGTGATGGCAACCTTTGGTTATGATTCCGCCTTTATGTCGGCCTACCTTTGTGTTTTGGATCTGAGTCCGCCTTCGTGTCAGAATTTCTTTTGAAAATCCATCTTGTGATGGTAACCTCTAGTTATGAGTCCGCCTTCGTGTCGGCCTACCTTTGTGTTTTGGATCCGAGTCCGCCTTCGTGTCGGCATTCCTTTTGAAAATCCATCTTGTGATGGTAACCTCTGGTTATGAGTTCGCCTTCGTGTCGGCCTACCTTTGTGTTTTAGATCTGAGTCCGCCTTCGTGTCGGCATTCCTTTTGAAAATCCATCTTGTGCTGGTAACCTCTGGTTATAAGTCCGCCTTCGTATCGGCCTACCTTTGTGTTTTGGATCTGAGCCCGCATTTGTGTCGGTATTTCTTTTGAAAATCCATGTTGTGATGGTAACCTCTGGTTATGAGTCTACCTTCGTGTTGGCCTACCTTTATGTTTTGGATATGAGTCAGCCTTCGTGCCATCATTCCTTTTAAAAATCCATCTAGTGATGGTAACCTCTGGTTATGGGTCCGCCTTCGTGTCGGCATTCCTTTTGAAAATCCATCTTGTGATGGTAACCTTTGGTTATAAGTTCGCTTTCGTGTCGGCCTACCTTTGTGTTTGGTTAAGAGCCTAGCTTCGTGTCGGCATACCTTTGTATTTTGGATCTGAGTCCGCCTTCGTGTCGGCATTCCTTTTAAAAATCCATCTTGTGATGGTAACCTCTGGTTAAGAGTCCGCCTTCGTGTCGGCATACCTTTGTGTTTTGGATGTGAGTCCGCCTTCGTGTCGGCATTACTTTTGAAAATCCATCTTGTGATGGTAACCTCGGGTTATGAGTCCGCCTTCTTGTCGACCTACCTTAGTGTTTTGGATTTGAGTCTGCCTTCGTGTCGGCATTCCTTTTGAAAATCCATCATGTGATGGTAACCTCGGGTTATGAGTCCGCCTTCGTGTCGGCCTACCTTTTTGTTTTGGATCTGAGTCTGCCTTCGTGCCGGCATTCCTTTTGAAAATATATCTTGTGATGGTAACCTCTGGTTATGAGTCTGCCTTCGTGTCGGCCTACCTTTTTGTTTTGGAACTGAGTCCGCCTTTGTGTCGGCATTCCTTTTGAAAATCCATCTTGTGATGGTAACCTCTGGTTATGAGTCCACCTTCGTGTCAGCCTACCTTTGTGTTTTGGATCTGAGTCCGCCTTCGGGTCGGCATTCCTTTTGAAAATCCATCTTGTGATGGCAACCTTTGGTTATGATTCCGCCTTTATGTCGGCCTACCTTTGTGTTTTGGATCTGAGTCCGCCTTCGTGTCAGAATTTCTTTTGAAAATCCATCTTGTGATGGTAACCTCTAGTTATGAGTCCGCCTTCGTGTCGGCCTACCTTTGTGTTTTGGATCCGAGTCCGCCTTCGTGTCGGCATTCCTTTTGAAAATCCATCTTGTGATGGTAACCTCTGGTTATGAGTTCGCCTTCGTGTCGGCCTACCTTTGTGTTTTAGATCTGAGTCCGCCTTCGTGTCGGCATTCCTTTTGAAAATCCATCCTGTGCTGGTAACCTCTGGTTATAAGTCCGCCTTCGTGTCGGCCTACCTTTGTGTTTTGGATCTGAGCCCACATTTGTGTCGGCATTTCTTTTGAAAATCCATGTTGTGATGGTAACCTCTGGTTATGAGTTCGCCTTCGTGTCGGCCTACCTTTGTGTTTTATATCTGAGTCCACCTTCGTGTCGGCATTCCTTTTGAAAATCCATCTTGTGATGGTAACCTCTGGTTATAAGTCTGCCTTCGTGTCGGCCTACCCTTGTGTTTTGGATATGAGTCCACCTTTGTGTCGGCATTCCTTTTGAAAATCCATCTTGTAATAGTAACCTCTGGTTATGAGTCTACCTTCGTGTTGGCCTACCTTTATGTTTTGGATCTGAGTCAGCCTTCGTGCCATCATTCCTTTTAAAAATCCATCTAGTGATGGTAACCTCTGGTTATGGGTCCGCCTTCGTGTCGGCATTCCTTTTGAAAATCCATCTTGTGATGGTAACCTTTGGTTATAAGTCCACTTTCGTGTCGGCCTACCTTTGTGTTTGGTTAAGAGCCTAGCTTCGTGTCGGCATACCTTTGTATTTTGGATCTGAGTCCGCCTTCGTGTCGGCATTCCTTTTGAAAATCCATCTTGTGATGGTAACCTCTGGTTAAGAGTCCGCCTTCGTGTCGGCATACCTTTGTGTTTTGGATGTGAGTCCGCCTTCGTGTCGGCATTACTTTTGAAAATCCATCTTGTGATGGTAACCTCGGGTTATGAGTCCGCCTTCTTGTCGACCTACCTTAGTGTTTTGGATTTGAGTCTGCCTTCGTGTCGGCATTCCTTTTGAAAATCCATCAGGTGATGGTAACCTCGGGTTATGAGTCCGCCTTCGTGTCGGCCTACCTTTTTGTTTTGGATCTGAGTCCGCCTTCGTGCCGGCATTCCTTTTGAAAATATATCTTGTGATGGTAACCTCTGGTTATGAGTCTGCCTTCGTGTTGGCCTACCTTTTTGTTTTGGAACTGAGTCCGCCTTTGTGTCGGCATTCCTTTTGAAAATCCATCTTGTGATGGTAACCTCTGGTTATGAGTCCACCTTCGTGTCAGCCTACCTTTGTGTTTTGGATCTGAGTCCGCCTTCGGGTCGGCATTCCTTTTGAAAATCCATCTTGTGATGGCAACCTTTGGTTATGATTCCGCCTTTATGTCGGCCTACCTTTGTGTTTTGGATCTGAGTCCGCCTTCGTGTCAGAATTTCTTTTGAAAATCCATCTTGTGATGGTAACCTCTAGTTATGAGTCCGCCTTCGTGTCGGCCTACCTTTGTGTTTTGGATCCGAGTCCGCCTTCGTGTCGGCATTCCTTTTGAAAATCCATCTTGTGATGGTAACCTCTGGTTATGAGTTCGCCTTCGTGTCGGCCTACCTTTGTGTTTTAGATCTGAGTCCGCCTTCGTGTCGGCATTCCTTTTGAAAATCCATCTTGTGCTGGTAACCTCTGGTTATAAGTCCGCCTTCGTGTCGGCCTACCTTTGTGTTTTGGATCTGAGCCCGCATTTGTGTCGGCATTTCTTTTGAAAATCCATGTTGTGATGGTAACCTCTGGTTATGAGTCTACCTTCGTGTTGGCCTACCTTTATGTTTTGGATCTGAGTCAGCCTTCGTGCCATCATTCCTTTTAAAAATCCATCTAGTGATGGTAACCTCTGGTTATGGGTCCGCCTTCGTGTCGGCATTCCTTTTGAAAATCCATCTTGTGATGGTAACCTTTGGTTATAAGTTCGCTTTCGTGTCGGCCTACCTTTGTGTTTGGTTAAGAGCCTAGCTTCGTGTCGGCATACCTTTGTATTTTGGATCTGAGTCCGCCTTCGTGTCGGCATTCCTTTTAAAAATCCATCTTGTGATGGTAACCTCTGGTTAAGAGTCCGCCTTCGTGTCGGCATACCTTTGTGTTTTGGATGTGAGTCCGCCTTCGTGTCGGCATTACTTTTGAAAATCCATCTTGTGATGGTAACCTCGGGTTATGAGTCCGCCTTCTTGTCGACCTACCTTAGTGTTTTGGATTTGAGTCTGCCTTCGTGTCGGCATTCCTTTTGAAAATCCATCATGTGATGGTAACCTCGGGTTATGAGTCCGCCTTCGTGTCGGCCTACCTTTTTGTTTTGGATCTGAGTCTGCCTTCGTGCCGGCATTCCTTTTGAAAATATATCTTGTGATGGTAACCTCTGGTTATGAGTCTGCCTTCGTGTCGGCCTACCTTTTTGTTTTGGAACTGAGTCCGCCTTTGTGTCGGCATTCCTTTTGAAAATCCATCTTGTGATGGTAACCTCTGGTTATGAGTCCACCTTCGTGTCAGCCTACCTTTGTGTTTTGGATCTGAGTCCGCCTTCGGGTCGGCATTCCTTTTGAAAATCCATCTTGTGATGGCAACCTTTGGTTATGATTCCGCCTTTTTGTCGGCCTACCTTTGTGTTTTGGATCTGTGTCCGCCTTCGTGTCAGAATTTCTTTTGAAAATCCATCTTGTGATGGTAACCTCTAGTTATGAGTCCGCCTTCGTGTCGGCCTACCTTTGTGTTTTGGATCCGAGTCCGCCTTCGTGTCGGCATTCCTTTTGAAAATCCATCTTGTGATGGTAACCTCTGGTTATGAGTTCGCCTTCGTGTCGGCCTACCTTTGTGTTTTAGATCTGAGTCCGCCTTCGTGTCGGCATTCCTTTTGAAAATCCATCCTGTGCTGGTAACCTCTGGTTATAAGTCCGCCTTCGTGTCGGCCTACCTTTGTGTTTTGGATCTGAGCCCACATTTGTGTCGGCATTTCTTTTGAAAATCCATGTTGTGATGGTAACCTCTGGTTATGAGTTCGCCTTCGTGTCGGCCTACCTTTGTGTTTTATATCTGAGTCCACCTTCGTGTCGGCATTCCTTTTGAAAATCCATCTTGTGATGGTAACCTCTGGTTATAAGTCTGCCTTCGTGTCGGCCTACCCTTGTGTTTTGGATATGAGTCCACCTTTGTGTCGGCATTCCTTTTGAAAATCCATCTTGTAATAGTAACCTCTGGTTATGAGTCTACCTTCGTGTTGGCCTACCTTTATGTTTTGGATCTGAGTCAGCCTTCGTGCCATCATTCCTTTTAAAAATCCATCTAGTGATGGTAACCTCTGGTTATGGGTCAGCCTTCGTGTCGGCATTCCTTTTGAAAATCCATCTTGTGATGGTAACCTTTGGTTATAAGTCCGCTTTCGTGTCGGCCTACCTTTGTGTTTGGTTAAGAGCCTAGCTTCGTGTCGGCATACCTTTGTATTTTGGATCTGAGTCCGCCTTCGTGTCGGCATTCCTTTTGAAAATCCATCTTGTGATGGTAACCTCTGGTTAAGAGTCCGCCTTCGTGTCGGCATACCTTTGTGTTTTGGATGTGAGTCCGCCTTCGTGTCGGCATTACTTTTGAAAATCCATCTTGTGATGGTAACCTCGGGTTATGAGTCCGCCTTCTTGTCGACCTACCTTAGTGTTTTGGATTTGAGTCTGCCTTCGTGTCGGCATTCCTTTTGAAAATCCATCAGGTGATGGTAACCTCGGGTTATGAGTCCGCCTTCGTGTCGGCCTACCTTTTTGTTTTGGATCTGAGTCCGCCTTCGTGCCGGCATTCCTTTTGAAAATATATCTTGTGATGGTAACCTCTGGTTATGAGTCTGCCTTCGTGTTGGCCTACCTTTTTGTTTTGGAACTGAGTCCGCCTTTGTGTCGGCATTCCTTTTGAAAATCCATCTTGTGATGGTAACCTCTGGTTATGAGTCCACCTTCGTGTCAGCCTACCTTTGTGTTTTGGATCTGAGTCCGCCTTCGGGTCGGCATTCCTTTTGAAAATCCATCTTGTGATGGCAACCTTTGGTTATGATTCCGCCTTTATGTCGGCCTACCTTTGTGTTTTGGATCTGAGTCCGCCTTCGTGTCAGAATTTCTTTTGAAAATCCATCTTGTGATGGTAACCTCTAGTTATGAGTCCGCCTTCGTGTCGGCCTACCTTTGTGTTTTGGATCCGAGTCCGCCTTCGTGTCGGCATTCCTTTTGAAAATCCATCTTGTGATGGTAACCTCTGGTTATGAGTTCGCCTTCGTGTCGGCCTACCTTTGTGTTTTAGATCTGAGTCCGCCTTCGTGTCGGCATTCCTTTTGAAAATCCATCTTGTGCTGGTAACCTCTGGTTATAAGTCCGCCTTCGTGTCGGCCTACCTTTGTGTTTTGGATCTGAGCCCGCATTTGTGTCGGCATTTCTTTTGAAAATCCATGTTGTGATGGTAACCTCTGGTTATGAGTCTACCTTCGTGTTGGCCTACCTTTATGTTTTGGATCTGAGTCAGCCTTCGTGCCATC
This sequence comes from Lathyrus tuberosus, assembly GCA_022829125.1. Taxonomy (NCBI): domain Eukaryota; kingdom Viridiplantae; phylum Streptophyta; class Magnoliopsida; order Fabales; family Fabaceae; genus Lathyrus; species Lathyrus tuberosus. The sequence continues at coordinate 18,433,521 of JALAZF010000061.1, read as the reverse complement.
ATTCCTTTTAAAAATCCATCTAGTGATGGTAACCTCTGGTTATGGGTCCGCCTTCGTGTCGGCATTCCTTTTGAAAATCCATCTTGTGATGGTAACCTTTGGTTATAAGTTCGCTTTCGTGTCGGCCTACCTTTGTGTTTGGTTAAGAGCCTAGCTTCGTGTCGGCATACCTTTGTATTTTGGATCTGAGTCCGCCTTCGTGTCGGCATTCCTTTTAAAAATCCATCTTGTGATGGTAACCTCTGGTTAAGAGTCCGCCTTCGTGTCGGCATACCTTTGTGTTTTGGATGTGAGTCCGCCTTCGTGTCGGCATTACTTTTGAAAATCCATCTTGTGATGGTAACCTCGGGTTATGAGTCCGCCTTCTTGTCGACCTACCTTAGTGTTTTGGATTTGAGTCTGCCTTCGTGTCGGCATTCCTTTTGAAAATCCATCATGTGATGGTAACCTCGGGTTATGAGTCCGCCTTCGTGTCGGCCTACCTTTTTGTTTTGGATCTGAGTCTGCCTTCGTGCCGGCATTCCTTTTGAAAATATATCTTGTGATGGTAACCTCTGGTTATGAGTCTGCCTTCGTGTCGGCCTACCTTTTTGTTTTGGAACTGAGTCCGCCTTTGTGTCGGCATTCCTTTTGAAAATCCATCTTGTGATGGTAACCTCTGGTTATGAGTCCACCTTCGTGTCAGCCTACCTTTGTGTTTTGGATCTGAGTCCGCCTTCGGGTCGGCATTCCTTTTGAAAATCCATCTTGTGATGGCAACCTTTGGTTATGATTCCGCCTTTATGTCGGCCTACCTTTGTGTTTTGGATCTGAGTCCGCCTTCGTGTCAGAATTTCTTTTGAAAATCCATCTTGTGATGGTAACCTCTAGTTATGAGTCCGCCTTCGTGTCGGCCTACCTTTGTGTTTTGGATCCGAGTCCGCCTTCGTGTCGGCATTCCTTTTGAAAATCCATCTTGTGATGGTAACCTCTGGTTATGAGTTCGCCTTCGTGTCGGCCTACCTTTGTGTTTTAGATCTGAGTCCGCCTTCGTGTCGGCATTCCTTTTGAAAATCCATCTTGTGCTGGTAACCTCTGGTTATAAGTCCGCCTTCGTGTCGGCCTACCTTTGTGTTTTGGATCTGAGCCCGCATTTGTGTCGGCATTTCTTTTGAAAATCCATGTTGTGATGGTAACCTCTGGTTATGAGTTCGCCTTCGTGTCGGCCTACCTTTGTGTTTTATATCTGAGTCCACCTTCGTGTCGGCATTCCTTTTGAAAATCCATCTTGTGATGGTAACCTCTGGTTATAAGTCCGCCTTCGTGTCGGCCTACCCTTGTGTTTTGGATATGAGTCCACCTTTGTGTCGGCATTCCTTTTGAAAATCCATCTTGTAATAGTAACCTCTGGTTATGAGTCTACCTTCGTGTTGGCCTACCTTTATGTTTTGGATCTGAGTCAGCCTTCGTGCCATCATTCCTTTTAAAAATCCATCTAGTGATGGTAACCTCTGGTTATGGGTCCGCCTTCGTGTCGGCATTCCTTTTGAAAATCCATCTTGTGATGGTAACCTTTGGTTATAAGTCCGCTTTCGTGTCGGCCTACCTTTGTGTTTGGTTAAGAGCCTAGCTTCGTGTCGGCATACCTTTGTATTTTGGATCTGAGTCCGCCTTCGTGTCGGCATTCCTTTTGAAAATCCATCTTGTGATGGTAACCTCTGGTTAAGAGTCCGCCTTCGTGTCGGCATACCTTTGTGTTTTGGATGTGAGTCCGCCTTCGTGTCGGCATTACTTTTGAAAATCCATCTTGTGATGGTAACCTCGGGTTATGAGTCCGCCTTCTTGTCGACCTACCTTAGTGTTTTGGATTTGAGTCTGCCTTCGTGTCGGCATTCCTTTTGAAAATCCATCAAGTGATGGTAACCTCGGGTTATGAGTCCGCCTTCGTGTCGGCCTACCTTTTTGTTTTGGATCTGAGTCCGCCTTCGTGCCGGCATTCCTTTTGAAAATATATCTTGTGATGGTAACCTCTGGTTATGAGTCTGCCTTCGTGTCGGCCTACCTTTTTGTTTTGGAACTGAGTCCGCCTTTGTGTCGGCATTCCTTTTGAAAATCCATCTTGTGATGGTAACCTCTGGTTATGAGTCCACCTTCGTGTCAGCCTACCTTTGTATTTTGGATCTGAGTCCGCCTTCGTGTCGGCATTCCTTTTGAAAATCCATCTTGTGATGGCAACCTTTGGTTATGAGTCCGCCTTTATGTCGGCCTACCTTTGTGTTTTGGATCTGAGTCCGCCTTCGTGTCAGAATTTCTTTTGAAAATCCATCTTGTGATGGTAACCTCTAGTTATGAGTCCGCCTTCGGGTCGGCCTACCTTTGTGTTTTGGATCCGAGTCCGCCTTCGTGTCGGCATTCCTTTTGAAAATCCATCTTGTGATGGTAACCTCTGGTTATGAGTTCACCTTCGTGTCGGCCTAGCTTTGTGTTTTAGATCTGAGTCCGCCTTCGTGTCGGCATTCCTTTTGAAAATCCATCTTGTGCTGGTAACCTCTGGTTATAAGTCCGCCTTCGTGTCGGCCTACCTTTGTGTTTTGGATCTGAGCCCGCATTTGTGTCGGCATTTCTTTTGAAAATCCATGTTGTGATGGTAACCTCTGGTTATGAGTTCGCCTTCGTGTCGGCCTACCTTTGTGTTTTATATCTGAGTCCGCCTTCGTGTCGGCATTCCTTTTGAAAATCCATCTTGTGATGGTAACCTCTGGTTATAAGTCCGCCTTCGTGTCGGCCTACCCTTGTGTTTTGGATATGAGTCCACCTTTGTGTCGGCATTCCTTTTGAAAATCCATCTTGTAATAGTAACCTCTGGTTATGAGTCTACCTTCGTGTTGGCCTACCTTTATGTTTTGGATCTGAGTCAGCCTTCGTGCCATCATTCCTTTTAAAAATCCATCTAGTGATGGTAACCTCTGGTTATGGGTCCGCCTTCGTGTCGGCATTCCTTTTGAAAATCCATCTTGTGATGGTAACCTTTGGTTATAAGTCCGCTTTCGTGTCGGCCTACCTTTGTGTTTGGTTAAGAGCCTAGCTTCGTGTCGGCATACCTTTGTATTTTGGATCTGAGTCCGCCTTCGTGTCGGCATTCCTTTTAAAAATCCATCTTGTGATGGTAACCTCTGGTTAAGAGTCCGCCTTCGTGTCGGCATACCTTTGTGTTTTGGATGTGAGTCCGCCTTCGTGTCGGCATTACTTTTGAAAATCCATCTTGTGATGGTAACCTCGGGTTATGAGTCCGCCTTCTTGTCGACCTACCTTAGTGTTTTGGATTTGAGTCTGCCTTCGTGTCGGCATTCCTTTTTAAAATCCATCATGTGATGGTAACCTCGGGTTATGAGTCCGCCTTCGTGTCGGCCTACCTTTTTGTTTTGGATCTGAGTCCGCCTTCGTGCCAGCATTCCTTTTGAAAATATATCTTGTGATGGTAACCTCTGGTTATGAGTCTGCCTTCATGTCGGCCTACCTTTTTGTTTTGGAACTGAGTCCGCCTTTGTGTCGGCATTCCTTTTGAAAATCCATCTTGTGATGGTGACCTCTGGTTATGAGTCCGCCTTCGTGTCAGCCTACCTTTGTGTTTTGGATCTGAGTCCGCCTTTGTGTCGGCATTCCTTTTGAAAATCCATCATGTGATGGCAACCTTTGGTTATGATTCCGCCTCTATGTCAGCCTACCTTTGTGTTTTGGATCTGAGTCCGCCTTCGTGTCAGAATTTCTTTTGAAAATCCATCTTGTGATGGTAACCTCTGGTTATGAGTCCGCCTATGTGTCGGCCTACCTTTGTGTTTTGGATCTGAGCCCGCCTTTGTGTCGGCATTTCTTTTGAAACTCCATCTTGTGATGGTAACCTCTGATTATGAGTCCGCCTTCGTGTCAGCCTACCTTTGTGTTTTGGATCTGAGTCCGCCTTCGTGTCGGCATTCCTTTTGAAAATCCATCTTGTGATGGTAACTTCAGGTTATAAGTCTGACTTCATGTCGGCCTACCTTTGTGTTTTGGATCCGAGTCCGCCTTCGTGTCGGCATTCCTTTTGAAAATCCATCTTGTGATGGTAACCTCTGGTTATAATTCCGCCTTCAGGTCGGCCTACCTTTGTGTTTTGGATCTGAGTCCGCCTTCGTGTCGGCATTCCTTTTGAAAATCCATCTTGTGATGGTAACCTCTGGTTATGAGTCCACCTTCGTGTCGGCCTACCTTTGTGTTTTGGATCTGAGCCCTCATTTGTGTCGGCATTTGTTTTGAAAATCCGTCTTGTGATGGTAACCTCTGGTTATGAGTCCGCCTTCGTGTCGGTCTACCTTTGTGTTTTGGATCTGAGTCCGCCTTTGTGTCATAATTTCTTTTGAAAATCCATCTTGTGATGGTAACCTCTGGTTATGAGTCCGCCAATGTGTCGGCCTACCTTTGTGTTTTGGATCTGAGCCCGCATTTGTGTCGGCATTTCTTTTGAAAATCCATCTTGTGATGGTAACTCTGGTTATGAGTCCCCCATCGTGTCGGCCTACCTTTGTGTTTTGGATCTGAGCCGGCATTTGTGTCGGCATTCCTTTTTAAAATCCATCTTGTGATGGTAACCTCTGGTTATGAGTTCGCCTTCGTGTCGGCCTACCTTTGTGTTTTAGATCTGAGTCCGCCTTCGTGTCAGCATTCCTTTTGAAAATCCATCTTGTGCTGGTAACCTCTGGTTATAAGTCTGCCTTCGTGTCGGCCTACCTTTGTGTTTTGGATCTGAGCCCGCATATGTGTCGCAATTTCTTTTAAAAATCCATGTTGTGATGGTAACCTCTGGTTATGAGTTCGCCTTCGTGTCGTCCTACCTTTGTGTTTTAGATCTGAGTCCGCCTTCGTGTCGGCATTCCTTTTGAAAATCCATCTTGTGCTGGTAACCTCTGGTTATAAGTCCGCCTTCGTGTCGGCCTACCTTTGTGTTTTGGATTTGAGCCCGCATTTGTGTCGGCATTTCTTTTGAAAATCCATGTTGTGATGGTAACCTCTGGTTATGAGTTCGCCTTCGTGTCGGCCTACCTTTGTGTTTTAGATCTGAGTCCGCCTTCGTGTCGGCATTCCTTTTGAAAATCCATCTTGTGATGGTAACCTCTGGTTATAAGTCCGCCTTCGTGTCGGCCTACCCTTGTGTTTTGGATATGAGTCCACCTTTGTGTCGGCATTCCTTTTGAAAATCCATCTTGTAATGGTAACCTCTGGTTATGAGTCTACCTTCGTGTTGGCCTACCTTTATGTTTTGGATCTGAATCAGCCTTCGTGTCATCATTCCTTTTAAAAATCCATCTAGTGATGGTAACCTATGGTTATGAGTCCGCCTTCGTGTCGGCATTCCTTTTGAAAATCCATCTTGTGATGGTAACCTTTGGTTATAAGTCCGCTTTCATGTCGGCCTACCTTTGTGTTTAGTTAAGAGTCTGCCTTCGTGTCGACATACCTTTGTATTTTGGATCTGAGTCCGCCTTCGTGTCGACATTCCTTTTGAAAATCCATCTTGTGATGGTAACCTCTGGTTAAGAGTCCGCCTTCGTGTCGGCATACCTTTGTGTTTTGGATATGAGTCCGCCTTCGTGTCGGCATTACTTTTGAAAATCCATCTTGTGATGGTAACCTCGGGTTATGAGTCCGCCTTCTTGTCGACCTACCTTAGTGTTTTGGATTTGAGTCTGCCTTCGTGTCGGCATTCCTTTTGAAAATCCATCATGTGATGGTAACCTCGGGTTATGAGTCCGCCTTCGTGTCGGCCTACCTTTTTGTTTTTGATCTGAGTCCGCCTTCGTGCCGGCATTCCTTTTGAAAATATATCTTGTGATGGTATCCTCTGGTTATGAGTCTGCCTTCGTCTCGGCCTACCTTTTTGTTTTGGAACTGAGTCCGCCTTTGTGTCGGCATTCCTTTTGAAAATCCATCTTGTGATGGAAACCTCTGGTTATGAGTCCGCCTTCGTGTCAGCCTACCTTTGTGTTTTGGATCTGAGTCCGACTTCGTGTCGGCATTCCTTTTGAAAATCCATCTTGTGATGGCAACCTTTGGTTATGATTCCGCCTTCATGTCGGCCTACCTTTGTGTTTTGGATCTGAGTCCGCCTTCGTGTCAGAATTTCTTTTGAAAATCCATCTTGTGATGGTAACCTCTGGTTATAAGTCTGACTTCGTGTCGGCCTACCTTTGTGTTTTGGATCTGAGCCCGCATTTGTGTCGGCATTCCTTTTTAAAATCCATCTTGTGATGGTAACCTCTGGTTATGAGTTCGCCTTCGTGTCGGCCTACCTTTGTGTTTTGGATCTGACTCCGCCTTTGTGTCAGAATTTCTTTTGAAAATCCATCTTGTGATGGTAACCTTTGGTTATGAGTCCGCCTATGTGTCGGCCTACCTTTGTGTTTTGGATCTGAGCCCGCATTTGTGTCGGCATTTCTTTTGAAAATGCATCTTGTGATGGTAACCTCTGATTATGAGTCCGCCTTCGTGTCGGCCTACCTTTGTGTTTAAGATCTGAGTCCGCCTTCGTGTCGGAATTTCTTTTGAGAATCCATCTTGTGATGGTAACTCTGGTTATGAGTCCCCCATCGTGTCGGCCTACCTTTGTGTTTTGGATCTGAGCCGGCATTTGTGTCGGCATTCCTTTTTAAAATCCATCTTGTGATGGTAACCTCTGGTTATGAGTTCGCCTTCGTGTCGGCCTACCTTTGTGTTTTAGATCTGAGTCCGCCTTCGTGTCAGCATTCCTTTTGAAAATCCATCTTGTGCTGGTAACCTCTGGTTATAAGTCTGCCTTCGTGTCGGCCTACCTTTGTGTTTTGGATCTGAGCCCGCATATGTGTCGCAATTTCTTTTAAAAATCCATGTTGTGATGGTAACCTCTGGTTATGAGTTCGCCTTTGTGTCGGCCTACCTTTGTGTTTTAGATCTGAGTCCGCCTTCGTGTCGGCATTCCTTTTGAAAATCCATCTTGTGTTGGTAACCTCTGGTTATAAGTCCGCCTTCGTGTCGGCCTACCTTTGTGTTTTGGATCTGAGCCCGCATTTGTGTCGGCATTTCTTTTGAAAATCCATGTTGTGATGGTAACCTCTGGTTATGAGTTCGCCTTCGTGTCGGCCTACCTTTGTGTTTTAGGTCTGAGTCCGCCTTCGTGTCGGCATTCCTTTTGAAAATCCATCTTGTGATGGTAACCTCTGGTTATAAGTCCGCCTTCGTGTCGGCCTACCCTTGTGTTTTGGATATGAGTCCACCTTTGTGTCGGCATTCCTTTTGAAAATCCATCTTGTAATGGTAACCTCTGGTTATGAGTCTACCTTCGTGTTGGCCTACCTTTATGTTTTGGATCTGAATCAGCCTTTGTGTCATCATTCCTTTTAAAAATCAATCTAGTGATGGTAACCTCTGGTTATGAGTCCGCCTTCGTGTCGGCATTCCTTTTGAAAATCCATCTTGTGATGGTAACCTTTGGTTATAAGTCCGCTTTCATGTCGGCCTACCTTTGTGTTTGGTTAAGAGTCTGCCTTCGTGTCGACATACCTTTGTATTTTGGATCTGAGTCCGCCTTCGTGTCGACATTCCTTTTGTAAATCCATCTTGTGATGGTAACCTCTGGTTAAGAGTCCGCCTTCGTGTCGGCATACCTTTGTGTTTTGGATATGAGTCCGCCTTCGTGTCGGCATTACTTTTGAAAATCCATCTTGTGATGGTAACCTCGGGTTATGAGTCCGCCTTCTTGTCGACCTACCTTAGTGTTTTGGATTTGAGTCTGCCTTCGTGTCGGCATTCCTTTTGAAAATCCATCATGTGATGGTAACCTCGGGTTATGAGTCCGCCTTCGTGTCGGCCTACCTTTTTGTTTTTGATCTGAGTCCGCCTTCGTGCCGGCATTCCTTTTGAAAATATATCTTGTGATGGTAACCTCTGGTTATGAGTCTGCCTTCGTCTCGGCCTACCTTTTTGTTTTGGAACTGAGTCCGCCTTTGTGTCGGCATTCCTTTTGAAAATCCATCTTGTGATGGAAACCTCTGGTTATGAGTCCGCCTTCGTGTCAGCCTACCTTTGTGTTTTGGATCTGAGTCCAACTTCGTGTCGGCATTCCTTTTGAAAATCCATCTTGTGATGGCAACCTTTGGTTATGATTCCGCCTTCATGTCGGCCTACCTTTGTGTTTTGGATCTGAGTCCGCCTTCGTGTCAGAATTTCTTTTGAAAATCCATCTTGTGATGGTAACCTCTGGTTATAAGTCTGACTTCGTGTCGGCCTACCTTTGTGTTTTGGATCTGAGCCCGCATTTGTGTCGGCATTCCTTTTTAAAATCCATCTTGTGATGGTAACCTCTGGTTATGAGTTCGCCTTCGTGTCGGCCTACCTTTGTGTTTTGGATCTGACTCCGCCTTTGTGTCAGAATTTCTTTTGAAAATCCATCTTGTGATGGTAACCTTTGGTTATGAGTCCGCCTATGTGTCGGCCTACCTTTGTGTTTTGGATCTGAGCCCGCATTTGTGTCGGCATTTCTTTTGAAAATCCATCTTGTGATGGTAACCTCTGATTATGAGTCCGCCTTCGTGTCGGCCTACCTTTGTGTTTAAGATCTGAGTCCGCCTTCGTGTCGGAATTTCTTTTGAGAATCCATCTTGTGATGGTAACTCTGGTTATGAGTCCCCCATCGTGTCGGCCTACCTTTGTGTTTTGGATCTGAGCCGGCATTTGTGTCGGCATTCCTTTTTAAAATCCATCTTGTGATGGTAACCTCTGGTTATGAGTTCGCCTTCGTGTCGGCCTACCTTTGTGTTTTAGATCTGAGTCCGCCTTCGTGTCAGCATTCCTTTTGAAAATCCATCTTGTGCTGGTAACCTCTGGTTATAAGTCTGCCTTCGTGTCGGCCTACCTTTGTGTTTTGGATCTGAGCCCGCATATGTGTCGCAATTTCTTTTAAAAATCCATGTTGTGATGGTAACCTCTGGTTATGAGTTCGCCTTTGTGTCGGCCTACCTTTGTGTTTTAGATCTGAGTCCGCCTTCGTGTCGGCATTCCTTTTGAAAATCCATCTTGTGTTGGTAACCTCTGGTTATAAGTCCGCCTTCGTGTCGGCCTACCTTTGTGTTTTGGATCTGAGCCCGCATTTGTGTCGGCATTTCTTTTGAAAATCCATGTTGTGATGGTAACCTCTGGTTATGAGTTCGCCTTCGTGTCGGCCTACCTTTGTGTTTTAGGTCTGAGTCCGCCTTCGTGTCGGCATTCCTTTTGAAAATCCATCTTGTGATGGTAACCTCTGGTTATAAGTCCGCCTTCGTGTCGGCCTACCCTTGTGTTTTGGATATGAGTCCACCTTTGTGTCGGCATTCCTTTTGAAAATCCATCTTGTAATGGTAACCTCTGGTTATGAGTCTACCTTCGTGTTGGCCTACCTTTATGTTTTGGATCTGAATCAGCCTTTGTGTCATCATTCCTTTTAAAAATCAATCTAGTGATGGTAACCTCTGGTTATGAGTCCGCCTTCATGTCGGCATTCCTTTTGAAAATCCATCTTGTGATGGTAACCTTTGGTTATAAGTCCGCTTTCATGTCGGCCTACCTTTGTGTTTGGTTAAGAGTCTGCCTTCGTGTCGACATACCTTTGTATTTTGGATCTGAGTCCGCCTTCGTGTCGACATTCCTTTTGTAAATCCATCTTGTGATGGTAACCTCTGGTTAAGAGTCCGCCTTCGTGTCGGCATACCTTTGTGTTTTGGATATGAGTCCGCCTTCGTGTCGGCATTACTTTTGAAAATCCATCTTGTGATGGTAACCTCGGGTTATGAGTCCGCCTTCTTGTCGACCTACCTTAGTGTTTTGGATTTGAGTCTGCCTTCGTGTCGGCATTCCTTTTGAAAATCCATCATGTGATGGTAACCTCGGGTTATGAGTCCGCCTTCGTGTCGGCCTACCTTTTTGTTTTTGATCTGAGTCCGCCTTCGTGCCGGCATTCCTTTTGAAAATATATCTTGTGATGGTAACCTCTGGTTATGAGTCTGCCTTCGTCTCGGCCTACCTTTTTGTTTTGGAACTGAGTCCGCCTTTGTGTCGGCATTCCTTTTGAAAATCCATCTTGTGATGGAAACCTCTGGTTATGAGTCCGCCTTCGTGTCAGCCTACCTTTGTGTTTTGGATCTGAGTCCGACTTCGTGTCGGCATTCCTTTTGAAAATCCATCTTGTGATGGCAACCTTTGGTTATGATTCCGCCTTCATGTCGGCCTACCTTTGTGTTTTGGATCTGAGTCCGCCTTCGTGTCAGAATTTCTTTTGAAAATCCATCTTGTGATGGTAACCTCTGGTTATAAGTCTGACTTCGTGTCGGCCTACCTTTGTGTTTTGGATCTGAGCCCGCATTTGTGTCGGCATTCCTTTTTAAAATCCATCTTGTGATGGTAACCTCTGGTTATGAGTTCGCCTTCGTGTCGGCCTACCTTTGTGTTTTGGATCTGAGTCCGCCTTTGTGTCAGAATTTCTTTTGAAAATCCATCTTGTGATGGTAACCTTTGGTTATGAGTCCGCCTATGTGTCGGCCTACCTTTGTGTTTTGGATCTGAGCCCGCATTTGTGTCGGCATTTCTTTTGAAAATCCATCTTGTGATGGTAACCTCTGATTATGAGTCCGCCTTCGTGTCGGCCTACCTTTGTGTTTAAGATCTGAGTCCGCCTTCGTGTCGGAATTTCTTTTGAGAATCCATCTTGTGATGGTAACTCTGGTTATGAGTCCCCCATCGTGTCGGCCTACCTTTGTGTTTTGGATCTGAGCCGGCATTTGTGTCGGCATTCCTTTTTAAAATCCATCTTGTGATGGTAACCTCTGGTTATGAGTTCGCCTTCGTGTCGGCCTACCTTTGTGTTTTAGATCTGAGTCCGCCTTCGTGTCAGCATTCCTTTTGAAAATCCATCTTGTGCTGGTAACCTCTGGTTATAAGTCTGCCTTCGTGTCGGCCTACCTTTGTGTTTTGGATCTGAGCCCGCATATGTGTCGCAATTTCTTTTAAAAATCCATGTTGTGATGGTAACCTCTGGTTATGAGTTCGCCTTTGTGTCGGCCTACCTTTGTGTTTTAGATCTGAGTCCGCCTTCGTGTCGGCATTCCTTTTGAAAATCCATCTTGTGTTGGTAACCTCTGGTTATAAGTCCGCCTTCGTGTCGGCCTACCTTTGTGTTTTGGATCTGAGCCCGCATTTGTGTCGGCATTTCTTTTGAAAATCCATGTTGTGATGGTAACCTCTGGTTATGAGTTCGCCTTCGTGTCGGCCTACCTTTGTGTTTTAGGTCTGAGTCCGCCTTCGTGTCGGCATTCCTTTTGAAAATCCATCTTGTGATGGTAACCTCTGGTTATAAGTCCGCCTTCGTGTCGGCCTACCCTTGTGTTTTGGATATGAGTCCACCTTTGTGTCGGCATTCCTTTTGAAAATCCATCTTGTAATGGTAACCTCTGGTTATGAGTCTACCTTCGTGTTGGCCTACCTTTATGTTTTGGATCTGAATCAGCCTTCGTGCCATCATTCCTTTTAAAAATCCATCTAGTGATGGTAACCTCTGGTTATGAGTCCGCCTTCGTGTCGGCATTCCTTTTGAAAATCCATCTTGTGATGGTAACCTTTGGTTATAAGTCCACTTTCGTGTCGGCCTACCTTTGTGTTTGGTTAAGAGTCTGCCTTCGTGTCGACATACCTTTGTATTTTGGATCTGAGTCCGCCTTCGTGTCGGCATTCCTTTTGAAAATCCATCTTGTGATGGTAACCTCTGGTTAAGAGTCAGCCTTCGTGTCGGCATACCTTTGTGTTTTGGATATGAGTCCGCCTTCGTGTCGGCATTACTTTTGAAAATCCATCTTGTGATGGTAACCTCGGGTTATGAGTCCGCCTTCTTGTCGACCTACCTTAGTGTTTTGGATTTGAGTCTGCCTTCGTGTCGGCATTCCTTTTGAAAATCCATCATGTGATGGTAACCTCGGGTTATGAGTCCGCCTTCGTGTCGGCCTACCTTTTTTTTTTTGATCTGAGTCCGCCTTCGTGCCGGCATTCCTTTTGAAAATATATCTTGTGATGGTAACCTCTGGTTATGAGTCTGCCTTCGTCTCGGCCTACCTTTTTGTTTTGGAACTGAGTCCGCCTTTGTGTCGGCATTCCTTTTGAAAATCTATCTTGTGATGGTAACCTCTGGTTATGAGTCCGCCTTCGTGTCAGCCTACCTTTGTGTTTTGGATCTGAGTCCGACTTCGTGTCGGCATTCCTTTTGAAAATCCATCTTGTGATGGCAACCTTTGGTTATGATTCCGCCTTCATGTCGGCCTACCTTTGTGTTTTGGATCTGAGTCCGACTTCGTGTCAGAATTTCTTTTGAAAATCCATCTTGTGATGGTAACCTCTGGTTATGAGTTCGCCTTCGTGTCGGCCTACCTTTATGTTTTAGATCTGAGTCCGCATTTGTGGCGGCATTCCTTTTGAAAATCCATCTTGTGCTGGTAACCTCTGGTTATAAGTCCGCCTTCGTGTCGGCCTACCTTTGTGTTTTGGATCTGAGCCCGCATTTGTGTCGGCATTTCTTTTGAAAATCCATGTTCTGATGGTAACCTCTGGTTATGAGTTCGCCTTCGTGTCGGCCTACCTTTGTGTTTTAGATCTGAGTCCGCCTTCGTGTCGGCATTCCTTTTGAAAATCCATCTTGTGATGGTAACCTCTGGTTATAAGTCCGCCTTCGTGTCGGCCTACCCTTGTGTTTTGGATATGAGTCCACCTTTGTGTCGGCATTCCTTTTGAAAATCCATCTTGTAATGGTAACCTCTGGTTATGAGTCTACCTTCGTGTTGGCCTACCTTTATGTTTTGGATCTGAATCAGCCTTCGTGCCATCATTCCTTTTAAAAATCCATCTAGTCATGGTAACCTCTGGTTATGAGTCCGCCTTCGTGTCGGCATTCCTTTTGAAAATCCATCTTGTGATGGTAACCTTTGGTTATAAGTCCACTTTCGTGTCGGCCTACCTTTGTGTTTGGTTAAGAGTCTGCCTTCGTGTCGACATACCTTTGTATTTTGGATCTGAGTCCGCCTTCGTGTCGGCATTCCTTTTGAAAATCCATCTTGTGATGGTAACCTCTGGTTAAGAGTCCGCCTTCGTGTCGGCATACCTTTGTGTTTTGGATGTGAGTCCGCCTTCGTGTCGGCATTACTTTTGAAAATCCATCTTGTGATGGTAACCTCGGGTTATGAGTCCGCCTTCTTGTCGACCTACCTTAATGTTTTGGATTTGAGTCTGCCTTCGTGTCGGCATTCCTTTTGAAAATCCATCATGTGATGGTAACCTCGGGTTATGAGTCCGCCTTCGTGTCGGCCTACCTTTTTGTTTCGGATCTGAGTCCGCCTTCGTGCCGGCATTCCTTTTGAAAATATATCTTGTGATGGTAACCTCTGGTTATGAGTCTGCCTTCGTGTCGGCCTACCTTTTTGTTTTGGAACTGAGTCCGCCTTTGTGTTGGCATTCCTTTTGAAAATCCATCTTGTGATGGTAACCTCTGGTTATGAGTCCGCCTTCGTGTCAGCCTACCTTTGTGTTTTGGATCTGAGTCCGACTTCGTGTCGGCATTCCTTTTGAAAATCCATCTTGTGATGGCAACCTTTGGTTATGATTCCGCCTTCATGTCGGCCTACCTTTGTGTTTTGGATCTGAGTCCGCCTTCGTGTCAGAATTTCTTTTGAAAATCCATCTTGTGATGGTAACCTCTGGTTATGAGTTCGCCTTCGTGTCGACCTACCTTTATGTTTTAGATCTGAGTCCGCATTCGTGGCGGCATTCCTTTTGAAAATCCATCTTGTGCTGGTAACCTCTGGTTATAAGTCCGCCTTCGTGTCGGCCTACCTTTGTGTTTTGGATCTGAGCCCGCATTTGTGTCGGCATTTCTTTTGAAAATCCATGTTCTGATGGTAACCTCTGGTTATGAGTTCGCCTTCGTGTCGGCCTACCTTTGTGTTTTAGATCTGAGTCCGCCTTCGTGTCGGCATTCCTTTTGAAAATCCATCTTGTGATGGTAACCTCTGGTTATAAGTCCGCCTTCGTGTCGGCCTACCCTTGTGTTTTGGATATGAGTCCACCTTTGTGTCGGCATTCCTTTTGAAAATCCATCTTGTAATGGTAACCTCTGGTTATGAGTCTACCTTCGTGTTGGCCTACCTTTATGTTTTGGATCTGAATCAGCCTTCGTGCCATCATTCCTTTTAAAAATCCATCTAGTGATGGTAACCTCTGGTTATGAGTCCGCCTTCGTGTCGGCATTCCTTTTGAAAATCCATCTTGTGATGGTTACCTTTGGTTATAAGTCCACTTTCGTGTCGGCCTACCTTTGTGTTTGGTTAAGAGTCTGCCTTCGTGTCGACATACCTTTGTGTTTTGGATCTGAGTCCGCCTTCGTGTCGGCATTCCTTTTGAAAATCCATCTTGTGATGGTAACCTCTGGTTAAGAGTCCACCTTCGTGTCGGCATACCTTTGTGTTTTGGATGTGAGTCCGCCTTCGTGTCGGCATTACTTTTGAAAATCCATCTTGTGATGGTAACCTCGGGTTATGAGTCCGCCTTCTTGTCGACCTACCTTAGTGTTTTGGATTTGAGTCTGCCTTCGTGTCGGCATTCCTTTTGAAAATCCATCTTGTGATGGTAACCTCTGGTTAAGAGTCCGCCTTCGTGTCGGCATACCTTTGTGTTTTGGATGTGAGTCCGCCTTCGTGTCGGCATTACTTTTGAAAATCCATCTTGTGATGGTAACCTCGGGTTATGAGTCCGCCTTCTTGTCGACCTACCTTAGTGTTTTGGATTTGAGTCTGCCTTCGTGTCGACATTCCTTTTGAAAATCCATCATGTGATGGTAACCTCGGGTTATGAGTCCGCCTTCGTGTCGGCCTACCTTTTTGTTTCGGATCTGAGTCCGCCTTCGTGCCGGCATTCCTTTTGAAAATATATCTTGTGATGGTAACCTCTGGTTATGAGTCTGCCTTCGTGTCGGCCTACCTTTTTGTTTTGGAACTGAGTCCGCCTTTGTGTCGGCATTCCTTTTGAAAATCCATCTTGTGATGGTAACCTCTGGTTATGAGTCCGCCTTCGTGTCAGCCTACCTTTGTGTTTTGGATCTGAGTCCGCCTTCGTGTCGGCATTCCTTTTGAAAATCCATCTTGTGATGGCAACCTTTGGTTATGATTCCGCCTTTATGTCGGCCTACCTTTGTGTTTTGGATCTGAGTCCGCCTTCGTGTCAGAATTTCTTTTGAAAATCCATCTTGTGATGGTAACCTCTGGTTATGAGTCCGCCTATGTGTCGGCCTACCTTTGTGTTTTGGATCTGAGCCCGCATTTGTGTCGGCATTTCTTTTGAAAATCCATCTTGTGATGGTAACCTCTGATTATGAGTCCGCCTTCGTGTCAGCCTACCTTTGTGTTTCGGATCTGAGTCCGCCTTCGTGTCGGCATTCCTTTTGAAAATCCATCTTGTGATGGTAACTTCAGGTTATAAGTCTGACTTCGTGTCGGCCTACCTTTGTGTTTTGGATCCGAGTCCGCCTTCGTGTCGGCATTCCTTTTGAAAATCCATCTTGTGATGGTAACCTCTGGTTATGAGTTCGCCTTCGTGTCGGCCTACCTTTGTGTTTTAGATCTGAGTCCGCCTTCGTGTCGGCATTCCTTTTGAAAATCCATCTTGTGCTGGTAACCTCTGGTTATAAGTCCGCCTTCGTGTCGGCCTACCTTTGTGTTTTGGATCTGAGCCCGCATTTGTGTCGGCATTTCTTTTGAAAATCCATGTTGTGATGGTAACCTCTGGTTATGAGTTCGCCTTCGTGTCGGCCTACCTTTGTGTTTTATATCTGAGTCCGCCTTCGTGTCAGCATTCCTTTTGAAAATCCATCTTGTGATGGTAACCTCTGGTTATAAGTCCGCCTTCGTGTCGGCCTACCCTTGTGTTTTGGATATGAGTCCACCTTTGTGTCGGCATTCCTTTTGAAAATCCATCTTGTAATAGTAACCTCTGGTTATGAGTCTACCTTCGTGTTGGCCTACCTTTATGTTTTGGATCAGAGTCAGCCTTCGTGCCATCATTCCTTTTAAAAATCCATCTAGTGATGGTAACCTCTGGTTATGAGTCCGCCTTCGTGTCGGCATTCCTTTTGAAAGTCCATCTTGTGATGGTAACCTTTGGTTATAAGTCCGCTTTCGTGTCGGCCTACCTTTGTGTTTGGTTAAGAGCCTAGCTTCGTGTCGGCATACCTTTGTATTTTGGATCTGAGTCCGCCTTCGTGTCGGCATTCCTTTTGAAAATCCATCTTGTGATGGTAACCTCTGGTTAAGAGTCCGCCTTCGTGTCGGCATACCTTTGTGTTTTGGATGTGAGTCCGCCTTCGTGTCGGCATTACTTTTGAAAATCCATCTTGTGATGGTAACCTCGGGTTATGAGTCCGCCTTCTTGTCGACCTACCTTAGTGTTTTGGATTTGAGTCTGCCTTCGTGTCGGCATTCCTTTTGAAAATCCATCATGTGATGGTAACCTCGGGTTATGAGTCCGCCTTCGTGTCGGCCTACCTTTTTGTTTTGGATCTGAGTCCGCCTTCGTGCCGGCATTCCTTTTGAAAATATATCTTGTGATGGTAACCTCTGGTTATGAGTCTGCCTTCGTGTCGGCCTACCATTGTGTTTTATATCTGAGTCCGCCTTCGTGTCGGCATTCCTTTTGAAAATCCATCTTGTGATGGTAACCTCTGGTTATAAGTCCGCCTTCGTGTCGGCCTACCCTTGTGTTTTGGATATGAGTCCACCTTTGTGTCGGCATTCCTTTTGAAAATCCATCTTGTAATAGTAACCTCTGGTTATGAGTCTACCTTCGTGTTGCCCTACCTTTTTCTTTTGGATCTGAGTCAGCCTTCGTGCCATCATTCCTTTTAAAAATCCATCTAGTGATGGTAACCTCTGGTTATGAGTCCGCCTTCGTGTCGGCATTCCTTTTGAAAATCCATCTTGTGATGGTAACCTTTGGTTATAAGTCCGCTTTCGTGTCGGCCTACCTTTGTGTTTGGTTAAGAGCCTAGCTTCGTGTCGGCATACCTTTGTATTTTGGATCTGAGTCCGCCTTCGTGTCGGCATTCCTTTTGAAAATCCATCTTGTGATGGTAACCTCTGGTTAAGAGTCCGCCTTCGTGTCGGCATACCTTTGTGTTTTGGATGTGAGTCCGCCTTCGTGTCGGCATTACTTTTGAAAATCCATCTTGTGATGGTAACCTCGGGTTATGAGTCCGCCTTCTTGTCGACCTACCTTAGTGTTTTGGATTTGAGTCTGCCTTCGTGTCGGCATTCCTTTTGAAAATCCAGCATGTGATGGTAACCTCGGGTTATGAGTCCGCCTTCGTGTCGGCCTACCTTTTTGTTTTGGATCTGAGTCCGCCTTCGTGCCGGCATTCCTTTTGAAAATATATCTTGTGATGGTAACCTCTGGTTATGAGTCTGCCTTCGTCTCGGCCTACCTTTTTGTTTTGGAACTGAGTCCGCCTTTGTGTCGGCATTCCTTTTGAAAATCCATCTTGTGATGGTAACCTCTGGTTATGAGTCCGCCTTCGTGTCAGCTTACCTTTGTGTTTTGGATCTGAGTCCGCCTTCGTGTCGGCATTCCTTTTGAAAATCCATCTTGTGATGGCAACCTTTGGTTATGATTCCGCCTTTATGTTGGCCTACCTTTGTGTTTTGGATCTGAGTCCGCCTTCGTGTCAGAATTTCTTTTGAAAATCCATCTTGTGATGGTAACCTCTGGTTATGAGTCCGCCTATGTGTCGGCCTACCTTTGTGTTTTGGATCTGAGCCCGCATTTGTGTCGGCATTTCTTTTGAAAATCCATCTTGTGATGGTAACCTCTGATTATGAGTCCGCCTTCGTGTCACCCTACCTTTGTGTTTTGGATCTGAGTCCGCCTTCGTGTCGGCATTCCTTTTGAAAATCCATCTTGTGATGGTAACTTCAGGTTATAAGTCTGACTTCGTGTCGGCCTACCTTTGTGTTTTGGATCCGAGTCTGCCTTCGTGTCGGCATTCCTTTTGAAAATCCATCTTGTGATGGTAACCTCTGGTTATGATTCCGCCATCAGGTCGGCCTACCTTTGTGTTTTGGATCTGAGTCCGCCTTCGTGTCGGCATTCCTTTTGAAAATCCATCTTGTGATGGTAACCTCTGGTTATGAGTCCGCCTTCGTGTCGGCCTACCTTTGTGTTTTGGATCTGAGCCCTCATTTGTGTCGGCATTTCTTTTGAAAATCCATCTTGTGATGGTAACCTCTGGTTATGAGTCCGCCTTCGTGTCGGCTTACCTTTGTGTTTAAGATCTGAGTCCGCCTTCGTGTCGGAATTTCTTTTGAAAATCCATCTTGTGATGGTAACTCTGGTTATGAGTCCCCCTTCGTGTCGGCCTACCTTTGTGTTTTGGATATGAGCCCGCATTTGTGTCGGCATTCCTATTTAAAATCCATCTTGTGATGGTAACCTCTGGTTATGAGTTCGCCTTCGTGTCGGCCTACATTTGTGTTTTGGATCTGAGTCCGCCTTTGTGTCAGAATTTCTTTTGAAAATCCATCTTGTGATGGTAACCTTTGGTTATGAGTCCGCCTTCGTGTCGGCCTACCTTTGTGTTTTGGATCTGAGCCCGCATATGTGTCGGCATTTCTTTTAAAAATCCATGTTGTGATGGTAACCTCTGGTTATGAGTTCGCCTTCGTGTCGGCCTACCTTTGTGTTTTAGATCTGAGTCCGCCTTCGTGTCGGCATTCCTTTTGAAAATCCATCTTGTGCTGGTAACCTCTGGTTATAAGTCCGCCTTCGTGTCGGCCTACCTTTGTGTTTTGGATCTGAGCCCGCATTTGTGTCGGCATTTCTTTTGAAAATCCATGTTGTGATGGTAACCTCTGGTTATGAGTTCGCCTTCGTGTCGGCCTACCTTTGTGTTTTAGATCTTAGTCCGCCTTCGTGTCGGCATTCCTTTTGAAAATCCATCTTGTGATGGTAACCTCTGGTTATAAGTCCGCCTTCGTGTCGGCCTACCCTTGTGTTTTGGATATGAGTCCACCTTTGTGTCGGCATTCCTTTTGAAAATCCATCTTGTAATAGTAACCTCTGGTTATGAGTCTACCTTCGTGTTGGCCTACCTTTATGTTTTGGATCTGAGTCAGCCTTCGTGCCATCATTCCTTTTAAAAATCCATCTAGTGATGGTAACCTCTGGTTATGAGTCCGCCTTCGTGTCGGCATTCCTTTTGAAAATCCATCTTGTGATGGTAACCTCGGGTTATGAGTCCGCCTTCTTGTCGACCTACCTTAGTGTTTTGGATTTGAGTTTGCCTTCGTGTCGGCATTCCTTTTGAAAATCCATCATGTGATGGTAACCTCGGGTTATGAGTCCGCCTTCGTGTCGGCCTACCTTTTTGTTTTGGATCTGAGTCCGCCTTCGTGTCGGCATTCCTTTTGAAAATATATCTTGTGATGGTAACCTCTGGTGATGAGTCTGCCTTCGTCTCGGCCTACCTTTTTGTTTTGGAACTGAGTCCGCCTTTGTGTCGGCATTCCTTTTGAAAATCCATCTTGTGATGGTAACCTCTGGTTATGAGTCCGCCTTCGTGTCAGCCTACCTTTGTGTTTTGGATCTGAGTCCGCCTTCGTGTCAGCATTCCTTTTGAAAATCCATCTTGTGATGGCAACCTTTGGTTATGATTCCGCCTTTATGTTGGCCTACCTTTGTGTTTTGGATCTGAGTCCGCCTTCGTGTAAGAATTTCTTTTGAAAATCCATCTTGTGATGGTAACCTCTGGTTATGAGTCCGCCTATGTGTCGGCCTACCTTTGTGTTTTGGATCTGAGCCCGCATTTGTGTCGGCATTTCTTTTGAAAATCCATCTTGTGATGGTAACCTCTGATTATGAGTCCGCCTTCGTGTCACCCTACCTTTGTGTTTTGGATCTGAGTCCACCTTCGTGTCGGCATTCCTTTTGAAAATCCATCTTGTGATGGTAACTTCAGGTTATAAGTCTGACTTCGTGTCGGCCTACCTTTGTGTTTTGGATCCGAGTCTGCCTTCGTGTCGGCATTCCTTTTGAAAATCCATCTTGTGATGGTAACCTCTGGTTATGATTCCGCCATCAGGTCGGCCTACCTTTGTGTTTTGGATCTGAGTCCGCCTTCGTGTCGGCATTCCTTTTGAAAATCCATCTTGTGATGGTAACCTCTGGTTATGAGTCCGCCTTCGTGTCGGCCTACCTTTGTGTTTTGGATCTGAGCCCTCATTTGTGTCGGCATTTCTTTTGAAAATCCATCTTGTGATGGTAACCTCTGGTTATGAGTCCGCCTTCGTGTCAGCTTACCTTTGTGTTTAAGATCTGAGTCCGCCTTCGTGTCGGAATTTCTTTTGAAAATCCATCTTGTGATGGTAACTCTGGTTATGAGTCCCCCTTCGTGTCGGCCTACCTTTGTGTTTTGGATCTGAGCCCGCATTTGTGTCGGCATTCCTATTTAAAATCCATCTTGTGATGGTAACCTCTGGTTATGAGTTCGCCTTCGTGTCGGCCTACCTTTGTGTTTTGGATCTGAGTCCGCCTTTGTGTCAGAATTTCTTTTGAAAATCCATCTTGTGATGGTAACCTTTGGTTATGAGTCCGCCTATGTGTCGGCCTACCTTTGTGTTTTGGATCTGAGCCCGCATTTGTGTCGGCATTTCTTTTGAAAATCCATCTTGTGATGGTAACCTCTGATTATGAGTCCGCCTTCGTGTCGGCCTACCTTTGTGTTTAAGATCTGAGTCCGCCTTCGTGTCGGAATTTCTTTTGAAAATCCATCTTGTGATGGTAACTCTGGTTATGAGTCCCCCATCGTGTCGGCCTACATTTGTGTTTTGGATCTGAGCCGGCATTTGTGTCGGCATTCCTTTTTAAAATCCATCTTGTGATGGTAACCTCTGGTTATGAGTTCGCCTTCGTGTCGGCCTACCTTTGTGTTTTAGATATGAGTCCGCCTTCGTGTCAGCATTCCTTTTGAAAATCCATCTTGTGCTGGTAACCTCTGGTTATAAGTCTGCCTTCGTGTCGGCCTACCTTTGTGTTTTGGATCTGAGCCCGCATATGTGTCGGAATTTCTTTTAAAAATCCATGTTGTGATGGTAACCTCTGGTTATGAGTTCGCCTTCGTGTCGGCCTACCTTTGTGTTTTAGATCTGAGTCCGCCTTCGTGTCGGCATTCCTTTTGAAAATCCATCTTGTGCTGGTAACCTCTGGTTATAAGTCCGCCTTCGTGTCGGCCTACCTTTGTGTTTTGGATCTGAGCCCGCATTTGTGTCGGCATTTCTTTTGAAAATCCATGTTGTGATGGTAACCTCTGGTTATGAGTTCGCCTTCGTGTCGGCCTACCTTTGTGTTTTAGATCTGAGTCCGCCTTCGTGTCGGCATTCCTTTTGAAAATCCATCTTGTGATGGTAACCTCTGGTTATAAGTCCGCCTTCGTGTCGGCCTACCCTTGTGTTTTGGATATGAGTCCACCTTTGTGTCGGCATTCCTTTTGAAAATCCATCTTGTAATAGTAACCTCTGGTTATGAGTCTACCTTCGTGTTGGCCTACCTTTATGTTTTGGATCTGAGTCAGCCTTCGTGCCATCATTCCTTTTAAAAATCCATCTAGTGATGGTAACCTCTGGTTATGAGTCCGCCTTCGTGTCGGCATTCCTTTTGAAAATCCATCTTGTGATGGTAACCTCGGGTTATGAGTCCGCCTTCTTGTCGACCTACCTTAGTGTTTTGGATTTGAGTTTGCCTTCGTGTCGGCATTCCTTTTGAAAATCCATCATGTGATGGTAACCTCGGGTTATGAGTCCGCCTTCGTGTCGGCCTACCTTTTTGTTTTGGATCTGAGTCCGCCTTCGTGTCGGCATTCCTTTTGAAAATATATCTTGTGATGGTAACCTCTGGTGATGAGTCTGCCTTCGTCTCGGCCTACCTTTTTGTTTTGGAACTGAGTCCGCCTTTGTGTCGGCATTCCTTTTGAAAATCCATCTTGTGATGGTAACCTCTGGTTATGAGTCCGCCTTCGTGTCAGCCTACCTTTGTGTTTTGGATCTGAGTCCGCCTTCGTGTCGGCATTCCTTTTGAAAATCCATCTTGTGATGGCAACCTTTGGTTATGATTCCGCCTTTATGTTGGCCTACCTTTGTGTTTTGGATCTGAGTCCGCCTTCGTGTAAGAATTTCTTTTGAAAATCCATCTTGTGATGGTAACCTCTGGTTATGAGTCCGCCTATGTGTCGGCCTACCTTTGTGTTTTGGATCTGAGCCCGCATTTGTGTCGGCATTTCTTTTGAAAATCCATCTTGTGATGGTAACCTCTGATTATGAGTCCGCCTTCGTGTCACCCTACCTTTGTGTTTTGGATCTGAGTCCACCTTCGTGTCGGCATTCCTTTTGAAAATCCATCTTGTGATGGTAACTTCAGGTTATAAGTCTGACTTCGTGTCGGCCTACCTTTGTGTTTTGGATCCGAGTCTGCCTTCGTGTCGGCATTCCTTTTGAAAATCCATCTTGTGATGGTAACCTCTGGTTATGATTCCGCCATCAGGTCGGCCTACCTTTGTGTTTTGGATCTGAGTCCGCCTTCGTGTCGGCATTCCTTTTGAAAATCCATCTTGTGATGGTAACCTCTGGTTATGAGTCCGCCTTCGTGTCGGCCTACCTTTGTGTTTTGGATCTGAGCCCTCATTTGTGTCGGCATTTCTTTTGAAAATCCATCTTGTGATGGTAACCTCTGGTTATGAGTCCGCCTTCGTGTCAGCTTACCTTTGTGTTTAAGATCTGAGTCCGCCTTCGTGTCGGAATTTCTTTTGAAAATCCATCTTGTGATGGTAACTCTGGTTATGAGTCCCCCTTCGTGTCGGCCTACCTTTGTGTTTTGGATCTGAGCCCGCATTTGTGTCGGCATTCCTATTTAAAATCCATCTTGTGATGGTAACCTCTGGTTATGAGTTCGCCTTCGTGTCGGCCTACCTTTCTGTTTTGGATCTGAGTCCGCCTTTGTGTCAGAATTTCTTTTGAAAATCCATCTTGTGATGGTAACCTTTGGTTATGAGTCCGCCTATGTGTCGGCCTACCTTTGTGTTTTGGATCTGAGCCCGCATTTGTGTCGGCATTTCTTTTGAAAATCCATCTTGTGATGGTAACCTCTGATTATGAGTCCGCCTTCGTGTCGGCCTACCTTTGTGTTTAAGATCTGAGTCCGCCTTCGTGTCGGAATTTCTTTTGAAAATCCATCTTGTGATGGTAACTCTGGTTATGAGTCCCCCATCGTGTCGGCCTACATTTGTGTTTTGGATCTGAGCCGGCATTTGTGTCGGCATTCCTTTTTAAAATCCATCTTGTGATGGTAACCTCTGGTTATGAGTTCGCCTTCGTGTCGGCCTACCTTTGTGTTTTAGATATGAGTCCGCCTTCGTGTCAGCATTCCTTTTGAAAATCCATCTTGTGCTGGTAACCTCTGGTTATAAGTCTGCCTTCGTGTCGGCCTACCTTTGTGTTTTGGATCTGAGCCCGCATATGTGTCGGAATTTCTTTTAAAAATCCATGTTGTGATGGTAACCTCTGGTTATGAGTTCGCCTTCGTGTCGGCCTACCTTTGTGTTTTAGATCTGAGTCCGCCTTCGTGTCGGCATTCCTTTTGAAAATCCATCTTGTGCTGGTAACCTCTGGTTATAAGTCCGCCTTCGTGTCGGCCTACCTTTGTGTTTTGGATCTGAGCCCGCATTTGTGTCGGCATTTCTTTTGAAAATCCATGTTGTGATGGTAACCTCTGGTTATGAGTTCGCCTTCGTGTCGGCCTACCTTTGTGTTTTAGATCTGAGTCCGCCTTCGTGTCGGCATTCCTTTTCAAAATCCATCTTGTGATGGTAACCTCTGGTTATAAGTCCGCCTTCGTGTCGGCCAACCCTTGTGTTTTGGATATGAGTCCACCTTTGTGTCGGCATTCCTTTTGAAAATCCATCTTGTAATGGTAACCTCTGGTTATGAGTCTACCTTCGTGTTGGCCTACCTTTATGTTTTGGATCTGAATCAGCCTTCGTGTCATCATTCCTTTTAAAAATCCATCTAGTGATGGTAACCTCTGGTTATGAGTCCGCCTTCGTGTCGGCATTCCTTTTGAAAATCCATCTTGTAATGGCAACCTTTGGTTATGATTCCGCCTTTATGTTGGCCCACCTTTGTGTTTTGGATCTGAGTCCGCCTTCGTGTCAGAATTTCTTTTGAAAATCCATCTTGTGATGGTAACCTCTGGTTATGAGTCCGCCTATGTGTCGGCCTACCTTTGTGTTTTGGATCTGAGCCCGCATTTGTGTCGGCATTTCTTTTGAAAATCCATCTTGTGATGGTAACCTCTGATTATGAGTCCGCCTTCGTGTCACCCTAAATTTGTGTTTTGGATCTGAGTCCGCCTTCGTGTCGGCATTCCTTTTGAAAATCCATCTTGTGATGGTAACTTCAGGTTATAAGTCTGACTTCGTGTCGGCCTACCTTTGTGTTTTGGATCCGAGTCTGCCTTCGTGTCGGCATTCCTTTTGAAAATCCATCTTGTGATGGTAACCTCTGGTTATGATTCCGCCATCAGGTCGGCCTACCTTTGTGTTTTGGATCTGAGTCCGCCTTCGTGTCGACATTCCTTTTGAAAATCCATCTTGTGATGGTAACCTCTGGTTATGAGTCCGCCAATGTGTCGGCCTACCTTTGTGTTTTGGATCTGAGCCCGCATTTGTGTCGGCATTTCTTTTGAAAATCCATCTTGTGATGGTAACCTCTGATTATGAGTCCGCCTTCGTGTCGGCTTATCTTTGTGTTTAAGATCTGAGTCCGCCTTCGTGTTGGAATTTCTTTTGAAAATCCATCTTGTGATGGTAACTCTGGTTATGAGTCCCCCTTCGTGTCGGCCTACCTTTGTGTTTTGGATCTGAGCCCGCATTTGTGTCGGCATTCCTATTTAAAATCCATCTTGTGATGGTAACCTCTGGTTATGAGTTCGCCTTCGTGTCGGCCTACCTTTCTGTTTTGGATCTGAGTCCGCCTTTGTGTCAGAATTTCTTTTGAAAATCCATCTTGTGATGGTAACCTTTGGTTATGAGTCCGCCTATGTGTCGGCCTACCTTTGTGTTTTGGATCTGAGCCCGCATTTGTGTCGGCATTTCTTTTGAAAATCCATCTTGTGATGGTAACCTCTGATTATGAGTCCGCCTTCGTGTCGGCCTACCTTTGTGTTTAAGATCTGAGTCCGCCTTCGTGTCGGAATTTCTTTTGAAAATCCATCTTGTGATGGTAACTCTGGTTATGAGTCCCCCATCGTGTCGGCCTACCTTTGTGTTTTGGATCTGAGCCGGCATTTGTGTCGGCATTCCTTTTTAAAATCCATCTTGTGATGGTAACCTCTGGTTATGAGTTCGCCTTCGTGTCGGCCTGCCTTTGTGTTTTAGATCTGAGTCCGCCTTCGTGTCAGCATTCCTTTTGAAAATCCATCTTGTGCTGGTAACCTCTGGTTATAAGTCTGCCTTCGTGTCGGCCTACCTTTGTGTTTTGGATCTGAGCCCGCATATGTGTCGGCATTTCTTTTAAAAATCCATGTTGTGATGGTAACCTCTGGTTATGAGTTCGCCTTCGTGTCGGCCTACCTTTGTGTTTTAGATCTGAGTCCGCCTTCGTGTCGGCATTCCTTTTGAAAATCCATCTTGTGCTGGTAACCTCTGGTTATAAGTCCGCCTTCGTGTCGGCCTACCTTTGTGTTTTGGATCTGAGCCCGCATTTGTGTCGGCATTTCTTTTGAAAATCCATGTTGTGATGGTAACCTCTGGTTATGAGTTCGCCTTCGTGTCGGCCTACCTTTGTGTTTTAGATCTGAGTCCGCCTTCGTGTCGGCATTCCTTTTGAAAATCCATCTTGTGATGGTAACCTCTGGTTATAAGTCCGCCTTCGTGTCGGCCTACCTTAGTGTTTTGGATTTGAGTCTGCCTTCGTGTCGGCATTCCTTTTGAAAATCCATCTTGTAATGGTAACCTCTGGTTATGAGTCTACCTTCGTGTTGGCCTACCTTTATGTTTTGGATCTGAATCAGCCTTCGTGTCATCATTCCTTTTAAAAATCCATCTAGTGATGGTAACCTCTGGTTATGAGTCCGCCTTCGTGTCGGCATTCCTTTTGAAAATCCATCTTGTGATGGTAACCTTTGGTTATAAGTCCGCTTTCATGTCGGCCTATCTTTGTGTTTGGTTAAGAGTCTGCCTTCGTGTCGACATACCTTTGTATTTTGGATCTGAGTCCGCCTTCGTGTCGACATTCCTTTTGAAAATCCATCTTGTGATGGTAAACTCTGGTTAAGAGTCCGCCTTCGTGTCGGCATACCTTTGTGTTTTGGATATGAGTCCGCCTTCGTGTCGGCATTACTTTTGAAAATCCATCTTGTGATGGTAACCTCGGGTTATGAGTCCGCCTTCTTGTCGACCTACCTTAGTGTTTTGGATTTGAGTCTGCCTTCGTGTCGGCATTCCTTTTGAAAATCCATCATGTGATGGTAACCTCGGGTTATGAGTCGGCCTTCGTGTCGCCCTACCTTTTTGTTTTTGATCTGAGTCCGCCTTCGTACCGGCATTCCTTTTGAAAATATATCTTGTGATGGTAACCTCTGGTTATGAGTCTGCCTTCGTCTCGGCCTACCTTTTTGTTTTGGAACTGAGTCCGCCTTTGTGTCGGCATTCCTTTTGAAAATCCATCTTGTGATGGTAACCTCTGGTTATGAGTCCGCCTTCGTGTCAGCCTACCTTTGTGTTTTGGATCTGAGTCCGCCTTCGTGTCGGCATTCCTTTTGAAAATCCATCTTGTGATGGCAACCTTTGGTTATGATTCCGCCTTTATGTTGGCCTACCTTTGTGTTTTGGATCTGAGTCCGCCTTCGTGTCAGAATTTCTTTTGAAAATCCATCTTGTGATGGTAACCTCTGGTTATGAGTCCGCCTATGTGTCGGCCTACCTTTGTGTTTTGGATCTGAGCCCGCATTTGTGTCGGCATTTCTTTTGAAAATCCATCTTGTGATGGTAACCTCTGATTATGAGTCCGCCTTCATGTCACCCTACCTTTGTGTTTTGGATCTGAGTCCGCCTTCGTGTCGGCATTCCCTTTGAAAATCCATCTTGTGATGGTAACTTCAGGTTATAAGTCTGACTTCGTGTCGGCCTACCTTTGTGTTTTGGATCCGAGTCTGCCTTCGTGTCGGCATTCCTTTTGAAAATCCATCTTGTGATGGTAACCTCTGGTTATGATTCCGCCATCAGGTCGGCCTACCTTTGTGTTTTGGATCTGAGTCCGCCTTCGTGTCGGCATTCCTTTTGAAAATCCATCTTGTGATGGTAACCTCTGGTTATGAGTCCGCCTTCGTGTCGGCCTACCTTTGTGTTTTGGATCTGAGCCCTCATTTGTGTCGGCATTTCTTTTGAAAATCCATCTTGTGATGGTAACCTCTGGTTATGAGTCCGCCTTCGTGTCGGTCTACCTTTGTGTTTTGGATCTGAGTCCGCCTTTGTGTCATAATTTCTTTTGAAAATCCATCTTGTGATGGTAACCTCTGGTTATGAGTCCGCCAATGTGTCGGCCTACCTTTGTGTTTTGGATCTGAGCCCGCATTTGTGTCGGCATTTCTTTTGAAAATCCATCTTGTGATGGTAACCTCTGATTATGAGTCCGCCTTCGTGTCGGCCTACCTTTGTGTTTAAGATCTGAGTCCGCCTTCGTGTCGGAATTTCTTTTGAAAATCCATCTTGTGATGGTAACTCTGGTTATGAGTCCCCCATCGTGTCGGCCTACCTTTGTGTTTTGGATCTGAGCCGGCATTTGTGTCGGCATTCCTTTTTAAAATCCATCTTGTGATGGTAACCTCTGGTTATGAGTTCGCCTTCGTGTCGACCTACCTTTGTGTTTTAGATCTGAGTCCGCCTTCGTGTCAGCATTCCTTTTGAAAATCCATCTTGTGCTGGTAACCTCTGGTAATAAGTCTGCCTTCGTGTCGGCCTACCTTTGTGTTTTGGATCTGAGCCCGCATATGTGTCGGCATTTCTTTTAAAAATCCATGTTGTGATGGTAACCTCTGGTTATGAGTTCGCCTTCGTGTCGGCCTACCTTTGTGTTTTGGATCTGAGTCCGCCTTCGTGTCGGCATTCCTTTTGAAAATCCATCTTGTGCTGGTAACCTCTGGTTATAAGTCCGCCTTCGTGTCGGCCTACCTTTGTGTTTTGGATCTGAGCCCACATTTGTGTCGGCATTTCTTTTGAAAATCCATGTTGTGATGGTAACCTCTGGTTATGAGTACGCCTTCGTGTCGGCCTACCTTTGTGTTTTAGATCTGAGTCCTCCTTCGTGTCGGCATTCCTTTTGAAAATCCATCTTGTGATGGTAACCTCTGGTTATAAGTCCGCCTTCGTGTCGGCCTACCCTTGTGTTTTGGATATGAGTCCACCTTTGTGTCGGCATTCCTTTTGAAAATCCATCTTGTAATGGTAACCTCTGGTTATGAGTCTACCTTCGTGTTGGCCTACCTTTATGTTTTGGATCTGAATCAGCCTTCGTGTCATCATTCCTTTTAAAAATCCATCTAGTGATGGTAACCTCTGGTTATGAGTCCGCCTTCGTGTCGGCATTCCTTTTGAAAATCCATCTTGTGATGGTAACCTTTGGTTATAAGTCCGCTTTCATGTCGGCCTACCTTTGTGTTTGGTTAAGAGTCTGCCTTCGTGTCGACATTCCTTTTGAAAATCCATCTTGTGATGGTAACCTCTGGTTAAGAGTCCACCTTCGTGTCGGCATACCTTTGTGTTTTGGATATGAGTCCGCCTTCGTGTCGGCATTACTTTTGAAAATCCATCTTGTGATGGTAACCTCGGGTTATGAGTCCGCCTTCTTGTCGACCTACCTTAGTGTTTTGGATTTGAGTCCGCCTTCGTGTCAGAATTTCTTTTGAAAATCCATCTTGTGATGGTAACCTCTGGTTATGAGTCCGCCTATGTGTCGGCCTACCTTTGTGTTTTGGATCTGAGCCCGCATTTGTGTCGGCATTTCTTTTGAAAATCCATCTTGTGATGGTAACCTCTGATTATGAGTCCGCCTTCGTGTCACCCTACCTTTGTGTTTTGGATCTGAGTCCGCCTTCGTGTCGGCATTCCTTTTGAAAATCCATCTTGTGATGGTAACTTCAGGTTATAAGTCTGACTTCGTGTCGGCCTACCTTTGTGTTTTGGATCCGAGTCTGCCTTCGTGTCGGCATTCCTTTTGAAAATCCATCTTGTGATGGTAACCTCTGGTTATGATTCCGCCATCAGGTCGGCCTACCTTTGTGTTTTGGATCTGAGTCCGCCTTCGTGTCGGCATTCCTTTTGAAAATCCATCTTGTGATGGTAACCTCTGGTTATGAGTCCGCCTTCGTGTCGGCCTACCTTTGTGTTTTGGATCTGAGCCCTCATTTGTGTCGGCATTTCTTTTGAAAATCCATCTTGTGATGGTAACCTCTGGTTATGAGTCCGCCTTCGTGTCGGCTTACCTTTGTGTTTAAGATCTGAGTCTGCCTTCGTGTCGGAATTTCTTTTGAAAATCCATCTTGTGATGGTAACTCTGGTTATGAGTCCCCCTTCGTGTCGGCCTACCTTTGTGTTTTGGATCTGAGCCCGCATTTGTGTCGGCATTCCTATTTAAAATCCATCTTGTGATGGTAACCTCTGGTTATGAGTTCGCCTTCGTGTCGGCCTACCTTTGTGTTTTGGATCTGAGTCCGCCTTTGTGTCATAATTTCTTTTGAAAATCCATCTTGTGATGGTAACCTTTGGTTATGAGTCCGCCTATGTGTCGGCCTACCTTTGTGTTTTGGATCTGAGCCCGCATTTGTGTCGGCATTTCTTTTGAAAATCCATCTTGTGATGGTAACCTCTGATTATGAGTCCGCCTTCGTGTCGGCCTACCTTTGTGTTTAAGATCTGAGTCCGCCTTCGTGTCGGAATTTCTTTTGAAAATCCATCTTGTGATGGTAACTCTGGTTATGAGTCCCCCATCGTGTCGGCCTACCTTTGTGTTTTGGATCTGAGCCGGCATTTGTGTCGGCATTCCTTTTTAAAATCCATCTTGTGATGGTAACCTCTGGTTATGAGTTCGCCTTCGTGTCGGCCTACCTTTGTGTTTTAGATCTGAGTCCGCCTTCGTGTCAGCATTCCTTTTGAAAATCCATCTTGTGCTGGTAACCTCTGGTTATAAGTCTGCCTTCGTGTCGGCCTACCTTTGTGTTTTGGATCTGAGCCCGCATATGTGTCGGCATTTCTTTTAAAAATCCATGTTGTGATGGTAACCTCTGGTTATGAGTTCGCCTTCGTGTCGGCCTACCTTTGTGTTTTAGATCTGAGTCCGCCTTCGTGTCGGCATTCCTTTTGAAAATCCATCTTGTGCTGGTAACCTCTGGTTATAAGTCCGCCTTCGTGTCGGCCTACCTTTGTGTTTTGGATCTGAGCCCACATTTGTGTCGGCATTTCTTTTGAAAATCCATGTTGTGATGGTAACCTCTGGTTATGAGTACGCCTTCGTGTCGGCCTACCTTTGTGTTTTAGATCTGAGTCCGCCTTCGTGTCGGCATTCCTTTTGAAAATCCATCTTGTGATGGTAACCTCTGGTTATAAGTCCGCCTTCGTGTCGGCCTACCCTTGTGTTTTGGATATGAGTCCACCTTTGTGTCGGCATTCCTTTTGAAAATCCATCTTGTAATGGTAACCTCTGGTTATGAGTCTACCTTCGTGTTGGCCTACCTTTATGTTTTGGATCTGAATCAGCCTTCGTGTCATCATTCCTTTTAAAAATCCATCTAGTGATGGTAACCTCTGGTTATGAGTCCGCCTTTGTGTCGGCATTCCTTTTGAAAATCCATCTTGTGATGGTAACCTTTGGTTATAAGTCCGCTTTCATGTCGGCCTACCTTTGTGTTTGGTTAAGAGTCTGCCTTCGTGTCGACATACCTTTGTATTTTGGATCTGAGTCGGCCTTCGTGTCGACATTCCTTTTGAAAATCCATCTTGTGATGGTAACCTCTGGTTAAGAGTCCACCTTCGTGTCGGTATACCTTTGTGTTTTGGATATGAGTCCGCCTTCGTGTCGGCATTACTTTTGAAAATCCATCTTGTGATGGTAACCTCGGGTTATGAGTCCGCCTTCTTGTCGACCTACCTTAGTGTTTTGGATTTGAGTCTGCCTTCGTGTCGGCATTCCTTTTGAAAATCCATCATGTGATGGTAACCTCGGGTTATGAGTCCGCCTTCGTGTCGGCCAACCTTTTTGTTTTTGATCTGAGTCCGCCTTCGTGCCGGCATTCCTTTTGAAAATATATCTTGTGATGGTAACCTCTGGTTATGAGTCTGCCTTCGTCTCGGCCTACCTTTTTGTTTTGGAACTGAGTCCGCCTTTGTTTCGGCATTCCTTTTGAAAATCCATCTTGTGATGGTAACCTCTGGTTATGAGTCCGCCTTCGTGTCAGCCTACCTTTGTGTTTTGGATCTGAGTCCGACTTCGTGTCGGCATTCCTTTTGAAAATCCATCTTGTGATGGCAACCTTTGGTTATGATTCCGCCTTCATGTCGGCCTACCTTTGTGTTTTGGATCTGAGTCCGCCTTCGTGTCAGAATTTCTTTTGAAAATCCATCTTGTAATGGTAACCTCTGGTTATGAGTTCGCCTTCGTGTCGGCCTACCTTTGTGTTTTAGATCTGAGTCCGCCTTCGTGTCGGCATTCCTTTTGAAAATCCATCTTGTGCTGGTAACCTCTGGTTATAAGTCCGCCTTCGTGTCGGCCTACCTTTGTGTTTTGGATCTGAGCCCGCATTTGTGTCGGCATTTCTTTTGAAAATCCATGTTGTGATGGTAACCTCTGGTTATGAGTTCGCCTTCGTGTCGGCCTACCTTTGTGTTTTAGATCTGAGTCCGCCTTCGTGTCGGCATTCCTTTTGAAAATCCATCTTGTGATGGTAACCTCTGGTTATAAGTCCGCCTTCGTGTCGGCCTACCCTTGTGTTTTGGATATGAGTCCACCTTTGTGTCGGCATTCCTTTTGAAAATCCATCTTGTGATGGTAACCTCTGGTTATGAGTTCGCCTTCGTGTCGGCCTACCTTTGTGTTTTAGATCTGAGTCCGCCTTCGTGTCGGCATTCCTTTTGAAAATCCATCTTGTGCTGGTAACCTCTGGTTATAAGTCCGCCTTCGTGTCGGCCTACCTTTGTGTTTTGGATCTAAGCCGGCATTTGTGTCGGCATTCCTTTTTAAAATCCATCTTGTGATGGTAACCTCTGGTTATGAGTTCGCCTTCGTGTCGGCCTACCTTTGTGTTTTAGATCTGAGTCCGCCTTCGTGTCAGCATTCCTTTTGAAAATCCATCTTGTGCTGGTAACCTCTGGTTATAAGTCTGCCTTCGTGTCGGCCTACCTTTGTGTTTTGGATCGGAGCCCGCATATGTGTCGGCATTTCTTTTAAAAATCCATGTTGTGATGGTAACCTCTGGTTATGAGTTCGCCTTCGTGTCGGCCTACCTTTGTGTTTTAGATCTGAGTCCGCCTTCGTGTCGGCATTCCTTTTGAAAATCCATCTTGTGCTGGTAACCTCTGGTTATAAGTCCGCCTTCGTGTCGGCCTACCTTTGTGTTTTGGATCTGAGCCCACATTTGTGTCGGCATTTCTTTTGAAAATCCATGTTGTGATGGTAACCTCTGGTTATGAGTACGCCTTCGTGTCGGCCTACCTTTGTGTTTTAGATCTGAGTCCGCCTTCGTGTCGGCATTCCTTTTGAAAATCCATCTTGTGATGGTAACCTCTGGTTATAAGTCCGCCTTCGTGTCGGCCTACCCTTGTGTTTTGGATATGAGTCCACCTTTGTGTCGGCATTCCTTTTGAAAATCCATCTTGTAATGGTAACCTCTGGTTATGAGTCTACCTTCGTGTTGGCCTACCTTTATGTTTTGGATCTGAATCAGCCTTCGTGTCATCATTCCTTTTAAAAATCCATCTAGTGATGGTAACCTCTGGTTATGAGTCCGCCTTTGTGTCGGCATTCCTTTTGAAAATCCATCTTGTGATGGTAACCTTTGGTTATAAGTCCGCTTTCATGTCGGCCTACCTTTGTGTTTGGTTAAGAGTCTGCCTTCGTGTCGACATACCTTTGTATTTTGGATCTGAGTCGGCCTTCGTGTCGACATTCCTTTTGAAAATCCATCTTGTGATGGTAACCTCTGGTTAAGAGTCCACCTTCGTGTCGGTATACCTTTGTGTTTTGGATATGAGTCCGCCTTCGTGTCGGCATTACTTTTGAAAATCCATCTTGTGATGGTAACCTCGGGTTATGAGTCCGCCTTCTTGTCGACCTACCTTAGTGTTTTGGATTTGAGTCTGCCTTCGTGTCGGCATTCCTTTTGAAAATCCATCATGTGATGGTAACCTCGGGTTATGAGTCCGCCTTCGTGTCGGCCAACCTTTTTGTTTTTGATCTGAGTTCGCCTTCGTGCCGGCATTCCTTTTGAAAATATATCTTGTGATGGTAACCTCTGGTTATGAGTCTGCCTTCGTCTCGGCCTACCTTTTTGTTTTGGAACTGAGTCCGCCTTTGTTTCGGCATTCCTTTTGAAAATCCATCTTGGGATGGTAACCTCTGGTTATGAGTCCGCCTTCGTGTCAGCCTACCTTTGTGTTTTGGATCTGAGTCCGACTTCGTGTCGGCATTCCTTTTGAAAATCCATCTTGTGATGGCAACCTTTGGTTATGATTCCGCCTTCATGTCGGCCTACCTTTGTGTTTTGGATCTGAGTCCGCCTTCGTGTCAGAATTTCTTTTGAAAATCCATCTTGTGATGGTAACCTCTGGTTATGAGTTCGCCTTCGTGTCGGCCTACCTTTGTGTTTTAGATCTGAGTCCGCCTTCGTGTCGGCATTCCTTTTGAAAATCCATCTTGTGCTGGTAACCTCTGGTTATAAGTCCGCCTTCGTGTCGGCCTACCTTTGTGTTTTGGATCTGAGCCCGCATTTGTGTCGGCATTTCTTTTGAAAATCCATGTTGTGATGGTAACCTCTGGTTATGAGTTCGCCTTCGTGTCGGCCTACCTTTGTGTTTTAGATCTGAGTCCGCCTTCGTGTCGGCATTCCTTTTGAAAATCCATCTTGTGATGGTAACCTCTGGTTATAAGTCCGCCTTCGTGTCGGCCTACCCTTGTGTTTTGGATATGAGTCCACCTTTGTGTCGGCATTCCTTTTGAAAATCCATCTTGTGATGGTAACCTCTGGTTATGAGTTCGCCTTCGTGTCGGCCTACCTTTGTGTTTTAGATCTGAGTCCGCCTTCGTGTCGGCATTCCTTTTGAAAATCCATCTTGTGCTGGTAACCTCTGGTTATAAGTCCGCCTTCGTGTCGGCCTACCTTTGTGTTTTGGATCTGAGCCGGCATTTGTGTCGGCATTCCTTTTTAAAATCCATCTTGTGATGGTAACCTCTGGTTATGAGTTCGCCTTCGTGTCGGCCTACCTTTGGGTTTTAGATCTGAGTCCGCCTTCGTGTCAGCATTCCTTTTGAAAATCCATCTTGTGCTGGTAACCTCTGGTTATAAGTCTGCCTTCGTGTCGGCCTACCTTTGTGTTTTGGATCTGAGCCCGCATATGTGTCGGCATTTCTTTTAAAAATCCATGTTGTGATGGTAACCTCTGGTTATGAGTTCGCCTTCGTGTCGGCCTACCTTTGTGTTTTAGATCTGAGTCCGCCTTCGTGTCGGCATTCCTTTTGAAAATCCATCTTGTGCTGGTAACCTCTGGTTATAAGTCCGCCTTCGTGTCGGCCTACCTTTGTGTTTTGGATCTGAGTCCGACTTCGTGTCGGCATTCCTTTTGAAAATCCATCTTGTGATGGCAACCTTTGGTTATGATTCCGCCTTCATGTCGGCCTACCTTTGTGTTTTGGATCTGAGTCCGCCTTCGTGTCAGAATTTCTTTTGAAAATCCATCTTGTGATGGTAACCTCTGGTTATGAGTTCGCCTTCGTGTCGGCCTACCTTTGTGTTTTAGATCTGAGTCCGCCTTCGTGTCGGCATTCCTTTTGAAAATCCATCTTGTGCTGGTAACCTCTGGTTATAAGTCCGCCTTCGTGTCGGCCTACCTTTGTGTTTTGGATCTGAGCCCGCATTTGTGTCGGCATTTCTTTTGAAAATCCATGTTGTGATGGTAACCTCTGGTTATGAGTTCGCCTTCGTGTCGGCCTACCTTTGTGTTTTAGATCTGAGTCCGCCTTCGTGTCGGCATTCCTTTTGAAAATCCATCTTGTGATGGTAACCTCTGGTTATAAGTCCGCCTTCGTGTCGGCCTACCCTTGTGTTTTGGATATGAGTCCACCTTTGTGTCGGCATTCCTTTTGAAAATCCATCTTGTAATGGTAACCTCTGGTTATGAGTCTACCTTCGTGTTGGCCTACCTTTATGTTTTGGATCTGAATCAGCCTTCGTGTCATCCTTCCTTTTAAAAATCCATCTAGTGATGGTAACCTCTGGTTATGAGTCCGCCTTCGTGTCGGCATTCCTTTTGAAAATCCATCTTGTGATGGTAACCTTTGGTTATAAGTCCGCTTTCGTGTCGGCCTACCTTTGTGTTTGGTTAAGAGTCTGCCTTCGTGTCGACATACCTTTGTATTTTGGATCTGAGTCCGCCTTCGTGTCGGCATACCTTTGTGTTTTGTATATGAGTCCGCCTTCGTGTTGGCATTACTTTTGAAAATCCATCTTTTGATGGTAACCTCGGGTTATGAGTCCGCCTTCTTGTCGACCTACCTTAGTGTTTTGGATTTGAGTCTGCCTTCGTGTCGGCATTCCTTTTGAAAATCCATCATGTGATGGTAACCTCGGGTTATGAGTCCGCCTTCGTGTCGGCCTACCTTTTTGTTTTGGATCTGAGTCCGCCTTCGTGCCGGCATTCCTTTTGAAAATATATCTTGTGATGGTAACCTCTAGTTATGAGTCTGCCTTCGTGTCGGCCTACCTTTTTGTTTTGGAACTGAGTCCGCCTTTGTGTCGGCATTCCTTTTGAAAATCGATCTTGTGATGGTAACCTCTGGTTATGAGTCCGCCTTCGTGTCAGCCTACCTTTGTGTTTTGGATCTGAGTCCGCCTTCGTGTCGGCATTCCTTTTGAAAATCCATCTTGTGATGGCAACCTTTGGTTATGATTCCGCCTTCATGTCGGCCTACCTTTGTGTTTTGGATCTGAGTCCGCCTTCGTGTCAGAATTTCTTTTGAAAATCCATCTTGTGATGGTAACCTCTGGTTATGAGTTCGCCTTCGTGTCGGCCAACCTTTGTGTTTTGGATCTGAGCCCGCATATGTGTCGGCATTTCTTTTGAAAATCCATGTTGTGATGATAACCTCTGGTTATGAGTTCGCCTTCGTGTCGGCCTTCCTTTGTGTTTTAGATCTGAGTCCGCCTTCGTGTCGGCATTCCTTTTGAAAATCCATCTTGTGCTGGTAACCTCTGGTTATAAGTCCGCCTTCGTGTCGGCCTACCTTTGTGTTTTGGATCTGAGCCCGCATTTGTGTCGGCATTTCTTCTGAAAATCCATGTTGTGATGGTAACCTCTGGTTATGAGTTCGCCTTCGCGTCGGCCTACCTTTGTGTTTTATATCTGAGTCCGCCTTCGTGTCGGCATTCCTTTTGAAAATCCATCTTGTGATGGTAACCTCTTGTTATAAGTCCGCCTTCGTGTCGGCCTACCCATGTGTTTTGGATATGAGTCGACCTTTGTGTCGGCATTCCTTTTGAAAATCCATCTTGTAATGGTAACCTCTGGTTATGAGTCTACCTTCATGTTGGCCTACCTTTATGTTTTGGATCTGAGTCAGCCTTCGTGCCATCATTCCTTTTAAAAATCCATCTAGTGATGGTAACCTCTGGTTATGAGTCCGCCTTCGTGTCGGCATTCCTTTTGAAAATCCATCTTGTGATGGTAACCTTTGGTTATAAGTCCGCTTTAGTGTCGGCCTACCTTTATGTTTGGTTAAGAGTCTGCCTTCGTGTCGGCATACCTTTGTATTTTGGATCTGAGTCCGCCTTCGTGTCGGCATTCCTTTTGAAAATCCATCTTGTGATGGTAACCTCTGGTTAAGAGTCCGCCTTCGTGTCGGCATACCTTTGTGTTTTGGATGTGAGTCCGCCTTCGTGTCGGCATTACTTTTGAAAATCTATCTTGTGATGGTAACCTCGGGTTATGAGTCCGCCTTCTTGTGGACCTACCTTAGTGTTTTGGATTTGAGTGTGCCTTCGTGTCGGCATTCCTTTTGAAAATCCATCATGTGATGGTAACCTCGGGTTATGAGTCCGCCTTCGTGTCGGCCTACCTTTTTGTTTTGGATCTGAGTCCGCCTTCGTGCCGGCATTCCTTTTGAAAATATATCTTGTGATGGTAACCTCTGGTTATGAGTCTGCCTTCGTGTCGGCCTACCTTTTTGTTTTGGAACTGAGTCCGCCTTTGTGTCGGCATTCCTTTTGAAAATCCATCTTGTGATGGTAACCTATGGTTATGAGTCCGCCTTCGTGTCAGCCTACCTTTGTGTTTTGGATCTGAGTCTGCCTTCGTGTCGGCATTCCTTTTGAAAATCCATCTTGTGATGGCAACCTTTGGTTATGATTCCGCCTTTATGTCGGCCTACCTTTGTGTTTTGGATCTGAGTCCGCCTTCGTGTCAGAATTTCTTTTGAAAATCCATCTTTTGATGGTAACCTCTGGTTATGAGTCCGCCTATGTGTCGGCCTACCTTTGTGTTTTGGATCTGAGCCCGCATTTGTGTCGGCATTTCTTTTGAAAATCCATCTTGTGATGGTAACCTCTGATTATGAGTCCGCCTTCGTGTCGGCCTACCTTTGTGTTTTAGATCTGAGTCCGCCTTCGTGTCGGACTTTCTTTTGAAAATCCATCTTGTGATGGTAACCTCTGGTTAAGAGTCCGCCTTCGTGTCGTCCTACCTTTGTGTTTTGGATCTGAGCCCGCATTTGTGTCGGCATTCCTTTTTAAAATCCATCTTGTGATGGTAACCTCTGGTTATGAGTTCGCCTTCGTGTCGGCCTACCTTTCTGTTTTAGATCTGAGTCCGCCTTCGTGTCGGCATTCCTTTTGAAAATCCATCTTGTGCTGCTAACCTCTGGTTATAAGTCCGCCTTCGTGTCGGCCTACCTTTGTGTTTTGGATATGAGCCCGCATTTGTGTCGGCATTTCTTTTGAAAATCCATGTTGTGATGGTAACCTCTGGTTATGAGTTTGCCTTCGTGTCGGCCTACCTTTGTGTTTTAGATCTGAGTCCGCCTTCGTGTCGGCATTCCTTTTGAAAATCCATCTTGTGATGGTAACCTCTGGTTATAAGTCCGCCTTCGTGTCGGCCTACCTTTGTGTTTTGGATCTGAGTCCGCCTTCGTGTCGACATTCCTTTTGAAAATCCATCTTGTGATGGTAACCTCTAGTTATGAGTCCGCCTTCGTGTCGTCATACCATTGTGTTTTGGATCTGAGTCAGTCTTCGTGTCGGCATTTCTTTTTAAAATCCATCTTGTGATGGTAACCTCTGGTTAAGAGTCCGCCTTCGTGTCGGCATACCTTTGTGTTTTGGATATGAGTCCGCCTTTGTGTCGGCATTACTTTTGAAAATCCATCTTGTGATGGTAACCTCGGGTTATGAGTCCGCCTTCTTGTCGACCTACCTTAGTGTTTTGGATTTGAGTGTGCCTTCGTGTCGGCATTCCTTTTGAAAATCCATCATGTGATGGTAACCTCGGGTTATGAGTCCGCCTTCGTGTCGGCCTACCTTTTTGTTTTGGATCTGAGTCCGCCTTCGTGCCGGCATTCCTTTTGAAAATATATCTTGTGATGGTAACCTCTGGTTATGAGTCTGCCTTCGTGTCGGCCTACCTTTTTGTTTTGGAACTGAGTCCGCCTTTGTGTCGGCATTCCTTTTGAAAATCCATCTTGTGATGGTAACCTATGGTTATGAGTCCGCCTTCGTGTCAGCCTACCTTTGTGTTTTGGATCTGAGTCTGCCTTCGTGTCGGCATTCCTTTTGAAAATCCATCTTGTGATGGCAACCTTTGGTTATGATTCCGCCTTTATGTCGGCCTACCTTTGTGTTTTGGATCTGAGTCCGCCTTCGTGTCAGAATTTCTTTTGAAAATCCATCTTTTGATGGTAACCTCTGGTTATGAGTCC
This sequence comes from Lathyrus tuberosus, assembly GCA_022829125.1. Taxonomy (NCBI): domain Eukaryota; kingdom Viridiplantae; phylum Streptophyta; class Magnoliopsida; order Fabales; family Fabaceae; genus Lathyrus; species Lathyrus tuberosus. The sequence continues at coordinate 18,394,210 of JALAZF010000061.1, read as the reverse complement.
GCCTATGTGTCGGCCTACCTTTGTGTTTTGGATCTGAGCCCGCATTTGTGTCGGCATTTCTTTTGAAAATCCATCTTGTGATGGTAACCTCTGATTATGAGTCCGCCTTCGTGTCGGCCTACCTTTGTGTTTTAGATCTGAGTCCGCCTTCGTGTCGGACTTTCTTTTGAAAATCCATCTTGTGATGGTAACCTCTGGTTAAGAGTCCGCCTTCGTGTCGTCCTACCTTTGTGTTTTGGATCTGAGCCCGCATTTGTGTCGGCATTCCTTTTTAAAATCCATCTTGTGATGGTAACCTCTGGTTATGAGTTCGCCTTCGTGTCGGCCTACCTTTCTGTTTTAGATCTGAGTCCGCCTTCGTGTCGGCATTCCTTTTGAAAATCCATCTTGTGCTGCTAACCTCTGGTTATAAGTCCGCCTTCGTGTCGGCCTACCTTTGTGTTTTGGATATGAGCCCGCATTTGTGTCGGCATTTCTTTTGAAAATCCATGTTGTGATGGTAACCTCTGGTTATGAGTTTGCCTTCGTGTCGGCCTACCTTTGTGTTTTAGATCTGAGTCCGCCTTCGTGTCGGCATTCCTTTTGAAAATCCATCTTGTGATGGTAACCTCTGGTTATAAGTCCGCCTTCGTGTCGGCCTACCTTTGTGTTTTGGATCTGAGTCCGCCTTCGTGTCGACATTCCTTTTGAAAATCCATCTTGTGATGGTAACCTCTAGTTATGAGTCCGCCTTCGTGTCGTCATACCATTGTGTTTTGGATCTGAGTCAGTCTTCGTGTCGGCATTTCTTTTTAAAATCCATCTTGTGATGGTAACCTCTGGTTAAGAGTCCGCCTTCGTGTCGGCATACCTTTGTGTTTTGGATATGAGTCCGCCTTTGTGTCGGCATTACTTTTGAAAATCCATCTTGTGATGGTAACCTCGGGTTATGAGTCCGCCTTCTTGTCGACCTACCTTAGTGTTTTGGATTTGAGTCTGCCTTCGTGTCGGCATTCCTTTTGAAAATCCATCATGTGATGGTAACCTCGGGTTATGAGTCCGCCTTCGTGTCGGCCTACCTTTTTGTTTTTGTTCTGAGTCCGCCTTCGTGCCGGCATTCCTTTTGAAAATATATCTTGTGATGGTAACCTCTGGTTATGAGTCTGCCTTCGTCTCGGCCTACCTTTTTGTTTTGGAACTGAGTCCGCCTTTGTGTCGGCATTCCTTTTGAAAATCCATCTTGTGATGGTAACCTCTGGTTATGATTCCGCCTTCGTGTCAGCCTACCTTTGTGTTTTGGATCTGAGTCCGACTTCGTGTCGGCATTCCTTTTGAAAATCCATCTTGTGATGGCAACCTTTGGTTATGATTCCGCCTTCATGTCGGCCTACCTTTGTGTTTTGGATCTGAGTCCGCCTTCGTGTCAGAATTTCTTTTGAAAATCCATCTTGTGATGGTAACCTCTGGTTATGAGTTCGCCTTCGTGTCGGCCTACCTGTGTGTTTTAGATCTGAGTCCGCCTTCGTGTCGGCATTCCTTTTGAAAATCCATCTTGTGCTGGTAACCTCGGGTTATAAGTCCGCCTTCGTGTCGGCCTACCTTTGTGTTTTGGATCTGAGCCCGCATTTGTGTCGGCATTTCTTTTGAAAATCCATGTTATGATGGTAACCTCTGGTTATGAGTTCGCCTTCGTGTCGGCCTACCTTTGTGTTTTAGATCTGAGTCCGCCTTCGTGTCGGCATTCCTTTTGAAAATCCATCTTGTGATGGTAACCTCTGGTTATAAGTCCGCCTTCATGCCGGCCTACCCTTGTGTTTTGGATATGAGTCCACGTTTGTGTCGGCATTCCTTTTGAAAATCCATCTTGTAATGGTAACCTCTGGTTATGAGTCTACCTTCGTGTTGGCCTACCTTTATGTTTTGGATCTGAATCAGCCTTCGTGTCATCATTCCTTTTAAAAATCCATCTAGTGATGGTAACCTCTGGTTATGAGTCCGCCTTCGTGTTGGCATTCCTTTTGAAAATCCATCTTGTGATGGTAACCTTTGGTTATAAGTCCGCTTTCGTGTCGGCCTACCTTTGTGTTTGGTTAAGAGTCTGCCTTCGTGTCGACATACCTTTGTATTTTGGATCTGAGTCCGCCTTCGTGTCGGCATACCTTTGTGTTTTGGATATGAGTCCGCCTTCGTGTCGGCATTACTTTTGAAAATCCATCTTTTGATGGTAACCTCGGGTTATGAGTCCGCCTTCTTGTCGACCTACCTTAGTGTTTTGGATTTGAGTCTGCCTTCGTGTCGGCATTCCTTTTGAAAATCCATCATGTGATGGTAACCTCGGGTTATGAGTCCGCCTTCGTGTCGGCCTACCTTTTTGTTTTGGATCTGAATCCGCCTTCGTGCCGGCATTCCTTTTGAAAATATATCTTGTGATGGTAACCTCTGGTTATGAGTCTGCCTTCGTGTCGGCCTACCTTTTTGTTTTGGAATTGAGTCCGCCTTTGTGTCGGCATTCCTTTTGAAAATCGATCTTGTGATGGTAACCTCTGGTTATGAGTTCGCCTTCGTGTCGGCCTACCTTTGTGTTTTGGATCTGAGTCCGCCTTCGTGTCGGCATTCCTTTTGAAAATCCATCTTGTGATGGCAACCTTTGGTTATGATTCCGCCTTCATGTCGGCCTACCTTTGTGTTTTGGATCTGAGTCCGCCTTCGTGTCAGAATTTCTTTTGAAAATCCATCTTGTAATGGTAACCTCTGGTTATGAGTTCGCCTTCGTGTCGGCCAACCCTTGTGTTTTAGATCTGAGTCCGCCTTCGTGTCAGCATTCCTTTTGAAAATCCATCTTGTGCTGGTAACCTCTGGTTATAATTCTGCCTTCGTGTCGGCCTACCTTTGTGTTTTGGATCTGAGCCCGCATATGTGTCGGCATTTCTTTTGAAAATCCATGTTGTGATGGTAACCTCTGGTTATGAGTTCGCCTTCGTGTCGGCCTACCTTTGTGTTTTAGATCTGAGTCCGCCTTCGTGTCGGCATTCCTTTTGAAAATCCATCTTTTGATGGTAACCTCGGGTTATGAGTCCGCCTTCTTGTCGACCTACCTTAGTGTTTTGGATTTGAGTCTGCCTTCGTGTCGGCATTCCTTTTGAAAATCCATCATGTGATGGTAACCTCGGGTTATGAGTCCGCCTTCGTGTCGGCCTACCTTTTTGTTTTGGATCTGAGTCCGCCTTCGTGCCGGCATTCCTTTTGAAAATATATCTTGTGATGGTAACCTCTGGTTATGAGCCTGCCTTCGTGTCGGCCTACCTTTTTGTTTTGGAACTGAGTCCGCCTTTGTGTCGGCATTCCTTTTGAAAATCGATCTTGTGATGGTAACCTCTGGTTATGAGTCCGCCTTCGTGTCAGCCTACCTTTGTGTTTTATATCTGAGTCCACCTTCGTGTCGGCATTCCTTTTGAAAATCCATCTTGTGATGGTAACCTCTGGTTATAAGTCCGCCTTCGTGTCGGCCTACCTTTGTGTTTTAGATCTGAGTCCGCCTTCGTGTCGGCATTCCTTTTGAAAATCCATCTTGTGCTGGTAACCTCTGGTTATAAGTCCGCCTTCGTGTCGGCCTACCTTTGTGTTTTGGATCTGAGCCCGTATTTGTGTCGGCATTTCTTTTGAAAATCCATGTTGTGATGGTAACCTCTGGTTATGAGTTCGCCTTCGTGTCGGCCTACCTTTGTGTTTTAGATCTGAGTCCGCCTTCGTGTCGGCATTCCTTTTGAAAATCTATCTTGTGATGGTAACCTCTGGTTATAAGTCCGCCTTCGTGTCGTCCTACCCTTGTGTTTTGGATATGAGTCCACCTTTGTGTCGGCATTCCTTTTGAAAATCCATCTTGTAATGGTAACCTCTGGTTATGAGTCTACCTTCGTGTTGGCCTACCTTTATGTTTTGGACCTGAATCAGCCTTCGTGTCATCATTCCTTTTAAAAATCCATCTAGTGATGGTAACCTCTAGTTATGAGTCCGCCTTCGTGTCGGCATTCCTTTTGAAAATCCATCTTGTGATGGTAACCTTTGGTTATAAGTCCGCTTTCGTGTCGGCCTACCTTTGTGTTTGGTTAAGAGTCTGCCTTCGTGTCGACATACCTTTGTATTTTGGATCTGAGTCCGCCTTCGTGTCGGCATACCTTTGTGTTTTGGATATGAGTCCGCCTTCGTGTCGGCATTACTTTTGAAAATCCATCTTTTGATGGTAACCTCGGGTTATGAGTCCGCCTTCTTGTAGACCTACCTTAGTGTTTTGGATTTGAGTCTGCCTTCGTGCAGGCATTCCTTTTGAAAATCCATCATGTGATGGTAACCTCGGGTTATGAGTCCGCCTTCGTGTCGGCCTACCTTTTTGTTTTGGATCTGAGTCCGCCTTCGTGCCGGCATTCCTTTTGAAAATATATCTTGTGATGGTAACCTCTGGTTATGAGTCTGCCTTCGTGTCGGCCTACCTTTTTGTTTTGGAACTGAGTCCGCCTTTGTGTCGGCATTCCTTTTGAAAATCGATCTTGTGATGGTAACCTCTGGTTATGAGTCCGCCTTCGTGTCAGCCTACCTTTGTGTTTTGGATCTGAGTCCGCCTTCGTGTCGGCATTCCTTTTGAAAATCCATCTTGTGATGGCAACCTTTGGTTATGATTCCGCCTTCATGTCGGCCTACCTTTGTGTTTTGGATCTGAGTCCGCCTTCGTGTCAGAATTTCTTTTGAAAATCCATCTTGTGATGGTAACCTCTGGTTATGAGTTCGCCTTCGTGTCGGCCAACCTTTGTGTTTTAGATCTGAGTCCGCCTTCGTGTCAGCATTCCTTTTGAAAATCCATCTTGTGCAAGTAACCTATGGTTATAAGTCTGCCTTCGTGTCGGCCTACCTTTGTGTTTTGGATCTGAGCCCGCATATGTGTCGGCATTTCTTTTGAAAATCCCCGTTGTGATGGTAACCTCTGGTTATGAGTTCGCCTTCGTGTCGGCCTACCTTTGTGTTTTAGATCTGAGTCCGCCTTCGTGTCGGCATTCCTTTTGAAAATCCATCTTGTGCTGGTAACCTCTGGTTATAAGTCCGCCTTCGTGTCGGCCTACCTTTGTGTTTTGGATCTGAGCCCGCATTTGTGTCGGCATTTCTTTTGAAAATCCATGTTGTGATGGTAACCTCTGGTTATGAGTTCGCCTTCGTGTCGGTCTACCTTTGTGTTTTATATCTGAGTCCGCCTTCGTGTCGGCATTCCTTTTGAAAATCCATCTTGTGATGGTAACCTCTGGTTATAAGTCCGCCTTCGTGTCGGCCTACCCTTGTGTTTTGGATATGAGTCCACCTTTGTGTCGGCATTCCTTTTGAAAATCCATCTTGTAATGGTAACCTCTGGTTATGAGTCTACCTTCATGTTGGCCTACCTTTATGTTTTGGATCTGAGTCAGCCTTCGTGCCATCATTCCTTTTAAAAATCCATCTAGTGATGGTAACCTCTGGTTATGAGTCCGCCTTCGTGTCGGCATTCCTTTTGAAAATCCATCTTGTGATGGTAACCTTTGGTTATAAGTCCGCTTTAGTGTCGGCCTACCTTTGTGTTTGGTTAAGAGTCTGCCTTCGTGTCGGCATACCTTTGTATTTTGGATCTGAGTCTGCCTTCGTGTCGGCATTCCTTTTGAAAATCCATCTTGTGATGGTAACCTCTGGTTAAGAGTCTGCCTTCGTGTCGGCATACCTTTGTGTTTTGGATGTGAGTCCGCCTTCGTGTCGGCATTACTTTTGAAAATCCATCTTGTGATGGTAACCTCGGGTTATGAGTCCGCCTTCTTGTCGACCTACCTTAGTGTTTTGGATTTGAGTGTGCCTTCGTGTCGGCATTCCTTTTGAAAATCCATCATGTGATGGTAACCTCGGGTTATGAGTCCGCCTTCGTGTCGGCCTACCTTTTTGTTTTGGATCTGAGTCCGCCTTCGTGCCGGCATTCCTTTTGAAAATATATCTTGTGATGGTAACCTCTGGTTATGAGTCTGCCTTCGTGTCGGCCTACCTTTTTGTTTTGGAACTGAGTCCGCCTTTGTGTCGGCATTCCTTTTGAAAATGGATCTTGTGATGGTAACCTATGGTTATGAGTCCGCCTTCGTGTCAGCCTACCTTTGTGTTTTGGATCTGAGTCCGCCTTCGTGTCAGAATTTCTTTTGAAAATCCATCTTGTGATGGTAACCTCTGGTTATGAGTCCGCCTATGTGTCGTCCTACCTTTGTGTTTTGGATCTGAGCCCGCATTTGTGTCGGCATTCCTTTTTAAAATCCATCTTGTGATGGTAACCTCTGGATATGAGTTCGCCTTCGTGTCGGCCTACCTTTGTGTTTTAGATCTGAGTCCGCCTTCGTGTCGGCATTCCTTTTGAAAATCCATCTTGTGCTGCTAACCACTGGTTATAAGTCCGCCTTCGTGTCGGCCTACCTTTGTGTTTTGGATCTAAGCCCGCATTTTTGTCGGCATTTCTTTTGAAAATCCATGTTGTGATGGTAACCTCTGGTTATGAGTTCGCCTTCGTGTCGGCCTACCTTTGTGTTTTAGATCTGAGTGCGCATTCGTGTCGGCATTCCTTTTGAAAATCCATCTTGTGATGGTAACCTCTGGTTATAAGTCCGCCTTCGTGTCGGCCTACCTTTGTGTTTTGGATCTGAGTCCGCCTTCGTGTCGACATTCCTTTTTAAAATCCATCTTGTGATGGTAACCTCTGGTTATAAGTCCGCTTTCGTGTCGGCCTACCTTTGTGTTTTGGATATGAGTCCGCCTTCGTGTCGACATTCCTTTTGAAAATCCATCTTGTGATGGTAACCTCTAGTTATGAGTCCGCCTTCGTGTCGTCAAACCTTTGTGTTTTGGATCTGAGTCCGTCTTCGTGTCGGCATTTCTTTTTAAAATCCATCTTGTGATGGTAACCTCTGGTTATGAGTCCGTCTTCGTGTCAGCCTACCTTTATGTTTTGGATCTTAGTCCGCCTTCATGTCGGCATTCCTTTTGAAAATTCATTTTGTGATGGTAACCTCTGTTTATGAGTCCGCCTTCGTGTCAGCCTACCTTTGTGTTTTGGATCTGAGTCCGCCTTCGTGTCGGCATTCCTTTTGAAAATCCATCTTGTGATGGTAACCTCTGGTTATAAGTCTGACTTCGTGTCGGCCTACCTTTGTGTTTTGGATCCGAGTCCGCCTTCGTGTCGGCATTCCTTTTGAAAATCCATCTTGTGATGGTAACCTCTGGTTATGATTCCGCCTTCAGGTCGGCCTACCTTTGTGTTTTGGATCTGAGTCCGCCTTCGTGTCATAATTTCTTTTGAAAATCCATCTTGTGATGGTAACCTCTGGTTATGAGTCCACCTTCGTGTCGGCCTACCTTTGTGTTTTAGATCTGAGCCCTCATTTGTGTCGGCATTTCTTTTGAAAATCCATTTGTGATGGTAACCTCTGGTTATGAGTCCGCCTTCGTGTCGGCCTACCTTTGTGTTTTGCATCTGAGTCCGCCTTTGTGTCAGAATTTCTTTTGAAAATCCATCTTGTGATGGTAACCTCTGGTTATGAGTCCGCCTATGTGTCGGCCTACCTTTGTGTTTTGGATCTAAGCCCGCATTTGTGTCGGCATTTCTTTTGAAAATCCAGCTTGTGATGGTAACCTCTGATTATGAGTCCGCCTTCGTGTCGGCCTACCTTTGTGTTTAAGATCTGAGTCCGCCTTCGTGTCGGAATTTCTTTTGAAAATCCATCTTGTGATGGTAACCTCTGGTCATGAGTCCGCCTTCGTGTCGGCCTACCTTTGTGTTTTGGATCTGAGCCCGCATTTGTGTCGGCATTCCTTTTTAAAATCCATATTGTGATGGTAACCTCTGGTTATGAGTTCGCCTTCGTGTCGGCCTACCTTTGTGTTCTAGATCTGAGTCCGCCTTCGTGTCGGCATTCCTTTTGAAAATCCATCTTGTGCTGGTAACCTCTGGTTATAAGTCCGCCTTCGTGTCGGCCTACCTTTGTGTTTTGGATCTGAGCCCGCATTTGTGTCGGCATTTCTTTTGAAAATCCATGTTGTGATGGTAACCTCTGGTTATGAGTCCGCCTTCGTGTCGGCCTACCTTTGTGTTTTAGATCTGAGTCTGCCTTCGTGTCGGAATTTCTTATGAAAATCCATCTTGTGATGGTAACCTCTGGTTATGAGTCCGCCTTCGTGTTGGCCTACCTTTGTGTTTTGGATCTGAGCCCGCATTTGTGTCGGCATTCCTTTTTAAAATCCATCTTGTGATGGTAACCTCTGGTTATGAGTTCGCCTTCGTGTCGGCCTACCTTTGTGTTTTAGATCTGAGTCCGCCTTCGTGTCGGCATTCCTTTTGAAAATCCATCTTGTGCTGGTAACATCTGGTTATAAGTCCGCCTTCGTGTCGGCCTACCTTTGTGTTTTGGATCTGAGCCCGCATTTGTGTCGACATTTCTTTTGAAAATCCATGTTGTGATGGTAACCTCTGGTTATGAGTTCGCCTTCGGGTCGGCCTACCTTTGTGTTTTAGATCTGAGTGCGCCTTCGTGTCGGCATTCCTTTTGAAAATCCATCTTGTGATGGTAACCTCTGGTTATAAGTCCCCCTTCGTGTCGGCCTACCCTTGTGTTTTGGATATGAGTCCACCTTTGTGTCGGCATTCCTTTTGAAAATCCATCTTGTAATGGTAACCTCTGGTTATGAGTCTACCGTCATGTTGGCCTACCTTTATGTTTTGGATCTGAGTCAGCCTTCGTGCCATCATTCCTTTTAAAAATCCATCTAGTGATGGTAACCTCTGGTTATGAGTCCGCCTTCGTGTCGGCATTCCTTTTGAAAATCCATCTTGTGATGGTAACCTTTGGTTATAAGTCCGCTTTAGTGTCGGCCTACCTTTGTGTTTGGTTAAGAGTCTGCCTTCGTGTCGGCATACCTTTGTATTTTGGATCTGAGTCCGCCTTCGTGTCGGCATTCCTTTTGAAAATCCATCTTGTGATGGTAACCTCTGGTTAAGAGTCCGCCTTCGTGTCGGCATACCTTTGTGTTTTGGATGTGAGTCTGCCTTCGTGTCGGCATTACTTTTGAAAATCCATCTTGTGATGGTAACCTCGGGTTATGAGTCCGCCTTCTTGTCGACCTACCTTAGTGTTTTGGATTTGAGTGTACCTTCGTGTCGGCATTCCTTTTGAAAATCCATCATGTGATGGTAACCTCGGGTTATGAGTCCGCCTTCGTGTCGGCCTACCTTTTTGTTTTGGATCTGAGTCCGCCATCGTGCCGGCATTCCTTTTGAAAATATATCTTGTGATGGTAACCTCTGGTTATGAGTCTGCCTTCGTGTCGGCCTACCTTTTTGTTTTTGAACTGAATCCGCCTTTGTGTCGGCATTCCTTTTGAAAATCCATCTTGTGATGGTAACCTATGGTTATGAGTCCGCCTTCGTGTCATCCTACCTTTGTGTTTTGGATCTGAGTCTGCCTTCGTGTCGGCATTCCTTTTGAAAATCCATCTTGTGATGGCAACCTTTGGTTATGATTCCGCCTTTATGTCGGCCTACCTTTGTGTTTTGGATCTGAGTCCGCCTTCGTGTCAGAATTTCTTTTGAAAATCCATCTTGTGATGGTAACCTCTGGTTATGAGTCCGCCTATGTGTCGGCCTACCTTTGTGTTTTGGATCTGAGCCCGCATTTGTGTCGGCATTTCTTTTGAAAATCCATCTTGTGATGGTAACCTTTGATTATGAGTCCGCCTTCGTGTCGGCCTACCTTTGTGTTTTAGATCTGAGTCCGCCTTCGTGTCGGACTTTCTTTTGAAAATCCATCTTGTGATGGTAACCTCTGGTTATGAGTCCGCCTTCGTGTCGTCCTACCTTTGTGTTTTGGATCTGAGGCCGCATTTGTGTCGGCATTCCTTTTTAAAATCCATCTTGTGATGGTAACCTCGGGTTATGAGTTCGCCTTCGTGTCGGCCTACCTTTGTGTTTTAGATCTGAGTCCGCCTTCGTGTCGGCATTCCTTTTGAAAATCCATCTTGTGCTGCTAACCTCTGGTTATAAGTCCGCCTTCGTGTCGGCCTACCTTTGTGTTTTGGATCTGAGCCCGCATTTGTGTCGGCATTTCATTTGAAAATCCATGTTGTGATGGTAACCTCTGGTTATGAGTTCGCCTTCGTGTCGGCCTACCTTTGTGTTTTAGATCTGAGTTCGCCTTCGTGTCGGCATTCCTTTTGAAAATCCATCTTGTGATGGTAACCTCTAGTTATAAGTCCGCCTTCGTGTCGGCCTACCTTTGTGTTTTAGATCTGAGTCCGCCTTCGTGTCGGCATTCCTTTTGAAAATCCATCTTGTGATGGTAACCTCTGGTTATAAGTCCCCCTTCGTGTCGGCCTACCCTTGTGTTTTGGATATGAGTCCACCTTTGTGTCGGCATTCCTTTTGAAAATCCATCTTGTAATGGTAACCTCTGGTTATGAGTCTACCGTCATGTTGGCCTACCTTTATGTTTTGGATCTGAGTCAGCCTTCGTGCCATCATTCCTTTTAAAAATCCATCTAGTGATAGTAACCTCTGGTTATGAGTCCGCCTTCGTGTCGGCATTCCTTTTGAAAATCCATCTTGTGATGGTAACCTTTGGTTATAAGTCCGCTTTAGTGTCGGCCTACCTTTGTGTTTGGTTAAGAGTCTGCCTTCGTGTCGGCATACCTTTGTATTTTGGATCTGAGTCCGCCTTCGTGTCGGCATTCCTTTTGAAAATCCATCTTGTGATGGTAACCTCTGGTTAAGAGTCCGCCTTCGTGTCGGCATACCTTTGTGTTTTGGATGTGAGTCCGCCTTCGTGTCGGCATTACTTTTGAAAATCCATCTTGTGATGGTAACCTCGGGTTATGAGTCCGCCTTCTTGTCGACCTACCTTAGTGTTTTGGATTTGAGTGTGCCTTCGTGTCGGCATTCCTTTTGAAAATCCATCATGTGATGGTAACCTCGGGTTATGAGTCCGCCTTCGTGTCGGCCTACCTTTTTGTTTTGGATCTGAGTCCGCCATCGTGCCGGCATTCCTTTTGAAAATATATCTTGTGATGGTAACCTCTGGTTATGAGTCTGCCTTCGTGTCGGCCTACCTTTTTGTTTTTGAACTGAGTCCGCCTTTGTGTCGGCATTCCTTTTGAAAATCCATCTTGTGATGGTAACCTATGGTTATGAGTCCGCCTTCGTGTCATCCTACCCTTGTGTTTTGGATCTGAGTCTGCCTTCGTGTCGGCATTCCTTTTGAAAATCCATCTTGTGATGGCAACCTTTGGTTATGATTCCCCCTTTATGTCGGCCTACCTTTGTGTTTTGGATCTGAGTCCGCCTTCGTGTCAGAATTTCTTTTGAAAATCCATCTTGTGATGGTAACCTCTGGTTATGAGTCCGCCTATGTGTCGGCCTACCTTTGTGTTTTGGATCTGAGCCCGCATTTGTGTCGGCATTTCTTTTGAAAATCCATCTTGTGATGGTAACCTCTGATTATGAGTCCGCCTTCGTGTCGGCCTACCTTTGTGTTTTAGATCTGAGTCCGCCTTCGTGTCGGACTTTCTTTTGAAAATCCATCTTGTGATGGTAACCTCTGGTTATGAGTCCGCCTTCGTGTCGTCCTACCTTTGTGTTTTGGATCTGAGCCCGCATTTGTGTCGGCATTCCTTTTTAAAATCCATCTTGTGATGGTAACCTCTGGTTATGAGTTCGCCTTCGTGTCGGCCTACCTTTGTGTTTTAGATCTGAGTCCGCCTTCGTGTCGGCATTCCTTTTGAAAATCCATCTTGTGCTGCTAACCTCTGGTTATAAGTCCGCCTTCGTGTCGGCCTACCTTTGTGTTTTGGATCTGAGCCCGCATTTGTATCGGCATTTCATTTGAAAATCCATGTTGTGATGGTAACCTCTGGTTATGAGTTCGCCTTCGTGTCGGCCTACCTTTGTGTTTTAGATCTGAGTTCGCCTTCGTGTCGGCATTCCTTTTGAAAATCCATCTTGTGATGGTAACCTCTGGTTATAAGTCCGCCTTCGTGTCGGCCTACCTTTGTGTTTTGGATCTGAGTCCGCCTTCGTGTCGACATTCCTTTTGAAAATCCATCTTGTGATGGTAACCTCTGGTTATAGTCCGCTTTCGTGTCGGCCTACCTTTGTGTTTTGAATCTGAGTCCGCCTTCGTGTCGACATTCCTTTTGAAAATCCATCTTGTGATGGTAACCTCTAGTTATGAGTCCGCCTTCGTGTCGTCATACCTTTGTGTTTTGGATCTGAGTCCGCCTTCGTGTCGGCATTTCTTTTTAAAATCCATCTTGTGATGGTAACCTCTGGTTATGAGTCCGTCTTCGTGTCAGCCTACCTTTATGTTTTGGATCTGAGTCCGCCTTCGTGTCGGCATTCCTTTTGAAAACTCATTTTGTGATGGTAACCTCTGTTTATGAGTCCGCCTTCGTGTCAGCCTACCTTTGTGTTTTGGATCTGAGTCCGCCTTCGTGTCGGCATTCCTTTTGAAAATCCATCTTGTGATGGTAACCTCTGGTTATAAGTCTGACTTCGTGTCGGCCTACCTTTGTGTTTTGGATCCGAGTCCGCCTTCGTGTCGGCATTCCTTTTGAAAATCCATCTTGTGATGGTAACCTCTGGTTATGATTCCGCCTTCAGGTCGGCCTACCTTTGTGTTTTGGATCTGAGTCCGCCTTCGTGTCATAATTTCTTTTGAAAATCCATCTTGTGATGGTAACCTCTGGTTATGAGTCCACCTTCGTGTCGGCCTACCTTTGTGTTTTAGATCTGAGCCCTCATTTGTGTCGGCATTTCTTTTGAAAATCCATTTGTGATGGTAACCTCTGGTTATGAGTCCGCCTTCGTGTCGGCCTACCTTTGTGTTTTGCATCTGAGTCCGCCTTTGTGTCAGAATTTCTTTTGAAAATCCATCTTGTGATGGTAACCTCTGGTTATGAGTCCGCCTATGTGTCGGCCTACCTTTGTGTTTTGGATCTAAGCCCGCATTTGTGTCGGCATTTCTTTTGAAAATCCAGCTTGTGATGGTAACCTCTGATTATGAGTCCGCCTTCGTGTCGGCCTACCTTTGTGTTTAAGATCTGAGTCCGCCTTCGTGTCGGAATTTCTTTTGAAAATCCATCTTGTGATGGTAACCTCTGGTCATGAGTCCGCCTTCGTGTCGGCCTACCTTTGTGTTTTGGATCTGAGCCCGCATTTGTGTCGGCATTCCTTTTTAAAATCCATATTGTGATGGTAACCTCTGGTTATGAGTTCGCCTTCGTGTCGGCCTACCTTTGTGTTCTAGATCTGAGTCCGCCTTCGTGTCGGCATTCCTTTTGAAAATCCATCTTGTGCTGGTAACCTCTGGTTATAAGTCCGCCTTCGTGTCGGCCTACCTTTGTGTTTTGGATCTGAGCCCGCATTTGTGTCGGCATTTCTTTTGAAAATCCATGTTGTGATGGTAACCTCTGGTTATGAGTCCGCCTTCGTGTCGGCCTACCTTTGTGTTTTAGATCTGAGTCTGCCTTCGTGTCGGAATTTCTTATGAAAATCCATCTTGTGATGGTAACCTCTGGTTATGAGTCCGCCTTCGTGTTGGCCTACCTTTGTGTTTTGGATCTGAGCCCGCATTTGTGTCGGCATTCCTTTTTAAAATCCATCTTGTGATGGTAACCTCTGGTTATGAGTTCGCCTTCGTGTCGGCCTACCTTTGTGTTTTAGATCTGAGTCCGCCTTCGTGTCGGCATTCCTTTTGAAAATCCATCTTGTGCTGGTAACCTCTGGTTATAAGTCCGCCTTCGTGTCGGCCTACCTTTGTGTTTTGGATCTGAGCCCGCATTTGTGTCGACATTTCTTTTGAAAATCCATGTTGTGATGGTAACCTCTGGTTATGAGTTCGCCTTCGGGTCGGCCTACCTTTGTGTTTTAGATCTGAGTGCGCCTTCGTGTCGGCATTCCTTTTGAAAATCCATCTTGTGATGGTAACCTCTGGTTATAAGTCCCCCTTCGTGTCGGCCTACCCTTGTGTTTTGGATATGAGTCCACCTTTGTGTCGGCATTCCTTTTGAAAATCCATCTTGTAATGGTAACCTCTGGTTATGAGTCTACCGTCATGTTGGCCTACCTTTATGTTTTGGATCTGAGTCAGCCTTCGTGCCATCATTCCTTTTAAAAATCCATCTAGTGATGGTAACCTCTGGTTATGAGTCCGCCTTCGTGTCGGCATTCCTTTTGAAAATCCATCTTGTGATGGTAACCTTTGGTTATAAGTCCGCTTTAGTGTCGGCCTACCTTTGTGTTTGGTTAAGAGTCTGCCTTCGTGTCGGCATACCTTTGTATTTTGGATCTGAGTCCGCCTTCGTGTCGGCATTCCTTTTGAAAATCCATCTTGTGATGGTAACCTCTGGTTAAGAGTCCGCCTTCGTGTCGGCATACCTTTGTGTTTTGGATGTGAGTCTGCCTTCGTGTCGGCATTACTTTTGAAAATCCATCTTGTGATGGTAACCTCGGGTTATGAGTCCGCCTTCTTGTCGACCTACCTTAGTATTTTGGATTTGAGTGTGCCTTCGTGTCGGCATTCCTTTTGAAAATCCATCATGTGATGGTAACCTCGGGTTATGAGTCCGCCTTCGTGTCGGCCTACCTTTTTGTTTTGGATCTGAGTCCGCCATCGTGCCGGCATTCCTTTTGAAAATATATCTTGTGATGGTAACCTCTGGTTATGAGTCTGCCTTCGTGTCGGCCTACCTTTTTGTTTTTGAACTGAATCCGCCTTTGTGTCGGCATTCCTTTTGAAAATCCATCTTGTGATGGTAACCTATGGTTATGAGTCCGCCTTCGTGTCATCCTACCTTTGTGTTTTGGATCTGAGTCTGCCTTCGTGTCGGCATTCCTTTTGAAAATCCATCTTGTGATGGCAACCTTTGGTTATGATTCCGCCTTTATGTCGGCCTACCTTTGTGTTTTGGATCTGAGTCCGCCTTCGTGTCAGAATTTCTTTTGAAAATCCATCTTGTGATGGTAACCTCTGGTTATGAGTCCGCCTATGTGTCGGCCTACCTTTGTGTTTTGGATCTGAGCCCGCATTTGTGTCGGCATTTCTTTTGAAAATCCATCTTGTGATGGTAACCTTTGATTATGAGTCCGCCTTCGTGTCGGCCTACCTTTGTGTTTTAGATCTGAGTCCTCCTTCGTGTCGGAATTTCTTTTGAAAATCCATCTTGTGATGGTAACCTCTGGTTATGAGTCCGCCTTCGTGTCGTCCTACCTTTGTGTTTTGGATCTGAGCCCGCATTTGTGTCGGCATTCCTTTTTAAAATCCATCTTGTGATGGTAACCTCGGGTTATGAGTTCGCCTTCGTGTCGGCCTACCTTTGTGTTTTAGATCTGAGTCCGCCTTCGTGTCGGCATTCCTTTTGAAAATCCATCTTGTGCTGCTAACCTCTGGTTATAAGTCCGCCTTCGTGTCGGCCTACCTTTGTGTTTTGGATCTGAGCCCGCATTTGTGTCGGCATTTCATTTGAAAATCCATGTTGTGATGGTAACCTCTGGTTATGAGTTCGCCTTCGTGTCGGCCTACCTTTGTGTTTTAGATCTGAGTTCGCCTTCGTGTCGGCATTCCTTTTGAAAATCCATCTTGTGATGGTAACCTCTAGTTATAAGTCCGCCTTCGTGTCGGCCTACCTTTGTGTTTTAGATCTGAGTCCGCCTTCGTGTCGGCATTCCTTTTGAAAATCCATCTTGTGATGGTAACCTCTGGTTATAAGTCCCCCTTCGTGTCGGCCTACCCTTGTGTTTTGGATATGAGTCCACCTTTGTGTCGGCATTCCTTTTGAAAATCCATCTTGTAATGGTAACCTCTGGTTATGAGTCTACCGTCATGTTGGCCTACCTTTATGTTTTGGATCTGAGTCAGCCTTCGTGCCATCATTCCTTTTAAAAATCCATCTAGTGATAGTAACCTCTGGTTATGAGTCCGCCTTCGTGTCGGCATTCCTTTTGAAAATCCATCTTGTGATGGTAACCTTTGGTTATAAGTCCGCTTTAGTGTCGGCCTACCTTTGTGTTTGGTTAAGAGTCTGCCTTCGTGTCGGCATACCTTTGTATTTTGGATCTGAGTCCGCCTTCGTGTCGGCATTCCTTTTGAAAATCCATCTTGTGATGGTAACCTCTGGTTAAGAGTCCGCCTTCGTGTCGGCATACCTTTGTGTTTTGGATGTGAGTCCGCCTTCGTGTCGGCATTACTTTTGAAAATCCATCTTGTGATGGTAACCTCGGGTTATGAGTCCGCCTTCTTGTCGACCTACCTTAGTGTTTTGGATTTGAGTGTGCCTTCGTGTCGGCATTCCTTTTGAAAATCCATCATGTGATGGTAACCTCGGGTTATGAGTCCGCCTTCGTGTCGGCCTACCTTTTTGTTTTGGATCTGAGTCCGCCATCGTGCCGGCATTCCTTTTGAAAATATATCTTGTGATGGTAACCTCTGGTTATGAGTCTGCCTTCGTGTCGGCCTACCTTTTTGTTTTTGAACTGAGTCCGCCTTTGTGTCGGCATTCCTTTTGAAAATCCATCTTGTGATGGTAACCTATGGTTATGAGTCCGCCTTCGTGTCATCCTACCTTTGTGTTTTGGATCTGAGTCTGCCTTCGTGTCGGCATTCCTTTTGAAAATCCATCTTGTGATGGCAACCTTTGGTTATGATTCCCCCTTTATGTCGGCCTACCTTTGTGTTTTGGATCTGAGTCCGCCTTCGTGTCAGAATTTCTTTTGAAAATCCATCTTGTGATGGTAACCTCTGGTTATGAGTCCGCCTATGTGTCGGCCTACCTTTGTGTTTTGGATCTGAGCCCGCATTTGTGTCGGCATTTCTTTTGAAAATCCATCTTGTGATGGTAACCTCTGATTATGAGTCCGCCTTCGTGTCGGCCTACCTTTGTGTTTTAGATCTGAGTCCGCCTTCGTGTCGGACTTTCTTTTGAAAATCCATCTTGTGATGGTAACCTCTGGTTATGAGTCCGCCTTCGTGTCGTCCTACCTTTGTGTTTTGGATCTGAGCCCGCATTTGTGTCGGCATTCCTTTTTAAAATCCATCTTGTGATGGTAACCTCTGGTTATGAGTTCGCCTTCGTGTCGGCCTACCTTTGTGTTTTAGATCTGAGTCCGCCTTCGTGTCGGCATTCCTTTTGAAAATCCATCTTGTGCTGCTAACCTCTGGTTATAAGTCCGCCTTCGTGTCGGCCTACCTTTGTGTTTTGGATCTGAGCCCGCATTTGTATCGGCATTTCATTTGAAAATCCATGTTGTGATGGTAACCTCTGGTTATGAGTTCGCCTTCGTGTCGGCCTACCTTTGTGTTTTAGATCTGAGTTCGCCTTCGTGTCGGCATTCCTTTTGAAAATCCATCTTGTGATGGTAACCTCTGGTTATAAGTCCGCCTTCGTGTCGGCCTACCTTTGTGTTTTGGATCTGAGTCCGCCTTCGTGTCGACATTCCTTTTGAAAATCCATCTTGTGATGGTAACCTCTGGTTATAGTCCGCTTTCGTGTCGGCCTACCTTTGTGTTTTGAATCTGAGTCCGCCTTCGTGTCGACATTCCTTTTGAAAATCCATCTTGTGATGGTAACCTCTAGTTATGAGTCCGCCTTCGTGTCGTCATACCTTTGTGTTTTGGATCTGAGTCCGCCTTCGTGTCGGCATTTCTTTTTAAAATCCATCTTGTGATGGTAACCTCTGGTTATGAGTCCGTCTTCGTGTCAGCCTACCTTTATGTTTTGGATCTGAGTCCGCCTTCGTGTCGGCATTCCTTTTGAAAACTCATTTTGTGATGGTAACCTCTGTTTATGAGTCCGCCTTCGTGTCAGCCTACCTTTGTGTTTTGGATCTGAGTCCGCCTTCGTGTCGGCATTCCTTTTGAAAATCCATCTTGTGATGGTAACCTCTGGTTATAAGTCTGACTTCGTGTCGGCCTACCTTTGTGTTTTGGATCCGAGTCCGCCTTCGTGTCGGCATTCCTTTTGAAAATCCATCTTGTGATGGTAACCTCTGGTTATGATTCCGCCTTCAGGTCGGCCTACCTTTGTGTTTTGGATCTGAGTCCGCCTTCGTGTCATAATTTCTTTTGAAAATCCATCTTGTGATGGTAACCTCTGGTTATGAGTCCACCTTCGTGTCGGCCTACCTTTGTGTTTTAGATCTGAGCCCTCATTTGTGTCGGCATTTCTTTTGAAAATCCATCTTGTGATGGTAACCTCTGGTTATGAGTCCGCCTTCGTGTCGGCCTACCTTTGTGTTTTGGATCTGAGTCCGCCTTTGTGTCAGAATTTCTTTTGAAAATCCATCTTGTGATGGTAACCTCTGGTTATGAGTCCGCCTATGTGTCGGCCTACCTTTGTGTTTTGGATCTGAGCCCGCATTTGTGTCGGCATTTCTTTTGAAAATCCATCTTGTGATGGTAACCTCTGATTATGAGTCCGCCTTCGTGCCGGCCTACCTTTGTTTTTAAGATCTGAGTCCGCCTTCGTGTCGGAATTTCTTTTGAAAATCCATCTTGTGATGGTAACCTCTGGTCATGAATCCGCCTTCGTGTCGGCCTACCTTTGTGTTTTGGATCTGAGCCCGCATTTGTGTCGGCATTCCTTTTTAAAATCCATATTGTGATGGTAACCTCTGGTTATGAGTTCGCCTTCGTGTCGGCCTACCTTTGTGTTCTAGATCTGAGTCCGCCTTCGTGTCGGCATTCCTTTTGAAAATCCATCTTGTGCTGGTAACCTCTGGTTATAAGTCCGCCTTCGTGTTGGCCTACCTTTGTGTTTTGGATCTGAGCCCGCATTTGTGTCGGCATTTCTTTTGAAAATCCATGTTGTGATGGTAACCTCTGGTTATGAGTCCGCCTTCGTGTCGGCCTACCTTTGTGTTTTAGATCTGAGTCCGCCTTCGTGTCGGAATTTCTTTTGAAAATCCATCTTGTGATGGTAACCTCTAGTTCTGAGTCTGCCTTCGTGTTGGCCTACCTTTGTGTTTTGGATCTGAGCCCGCATTTGTGTCGGCATTCCTTTTTAAAATCCATCTTGTGATGGTAACCTCTGGTTATGAGTTCGCCTTCGTGTCGGCCTATCTTTTGGTTTTAGATCTGAGTCCGCCTTCGTGTCGACATTCCTTTTGAAAATCCATCTTGTGCTGGTAACCTCTGGTTATAAGTCCGCCTTCGTGTCGGCCTACCTTTGTGTTTTGGATCTGAGCCCGCATTTGTGTCGGCATTTCTTTTGAAAATCCATGTTGTGATGGTAACCTCTAGTTATGAGTTCGCCTTCGTGTCGGCCTACCTTTGTGTTTTAGATCTGAGTCCGCCTTCGTGTCGGCATTCCTTTTGAAAATCCATCTTGTGATGGTAACCTCTGGTTATAAGTCCGCCTTCGTGTCGGCCTACCTTTGTGTTTTGGATCTGAGTCCGCCTTCGTGTCGACATTCCTTTTGAAAATCCATCTTGTGATGGTAACCTCTGGTTATATGTCCGCCTTCGTGTCGGCCTACCCTTGTGTTTTGGATATGAGTCCACCTTTGTGTCGGCATTCCTTTTGAAAATCCATCTTGTAATGGTAACCTATGGTTATGAGTCTACCTTCGTGTTGGCCTACCTTTATGTTTTGGATCTGAGACAGCCTTCGTGTCATCATTCCTTTTGAAAATACATCTAGTGATGGTAACCTCTGGTTATGAGTCCGCCTTCGTGTCGGAATTCCTTTTGAAAATCCATCTTGTGATGGTAACCTTTGGTTATAAGTCCGCTTTCGTGTCGGCCTACCTTTGTGTTTGGTTAAGAGTCTGCCTTCGTGTCGGCATACCTTTGTATTTCGGATCTGAGTCCGCCTTCGTGTCGGCATTCCTTTTGAAAATCCATCTTGTGATGGTAACCTCTGGTTAAGAGTCCGCCTTCGTCTCGGCATACCTTTGTGTTTTGGATATGAGTCCGCCTTCGTGTCGACATTACTTTTGAAAATCCATCTTGTGATGGTAACCTCGGGTTATGAGTCCGCCTTCTTGTCGACCTACCTTAGTGTTTTGGATTTGAGTCTGCCTTCGTGTCGGCATTCCTTTTGAAAATCCATCATGTGATGGTAACCTCGGGTTATGAGTCCGCCTTCGTGTCGGCCTACCTTTTTGTTTTGGATCTGAGTCCGCCTTCTTGCCGGCATTCCTTCTGAAAATATATCTTGTGATGGTAACCTCTTGTTATGAGTCTGCCTTCGTGTCGGCCTACCTTTTTATTTTGGAACTGAGTCCGCCTTTGTGTCGACATTCCTTTTGAAAATCCATCTTGTGATGGTAACCTCTAGTTATGAGTCCGCCTTCGTGTCGTCATACCTTTGTGTTTTGGATCTGAGTCCGCCTTCGTGTCGGCATTTCTTTTTAAAATCCATCTTGTGATGGTAACCTCTGGTTATGAGTCCGTCTTCGTGTCAGCCTACCTTTATGTTTTGGATCTGAGTCCGCCTTCGTGTCGGCATTCCTTTTGAAAACTCATTTTGTGATGGTAACCTCTGTTTATGAGTCCGCCTTCGTGTCAGCCTACCTTTGTGTTTTGGATCTGAGTCCGCCTTCGTGTCGGCATTCCTTTTGAAAATCCATCTTGTGATGGTAACCTCTGGTTATAAGTCTGACTTCGTGTCGGCCTACCTTTGTGTTTTGGATCCGAGTCCGCCTTCGTGTCGGCATTCCTTTTGAAAATCCATCTTGTGATGGTAACCTCTGGTTATGATTCCGCCTTCAGGTCGGCCTACCTTTGTGTTTTGGATCTGAGTCCGCCTTCGTGTCATAATTTCTTTTGAAAATCCATCTTGTGATGGTAACCTCTGGTTATGAGTCCACCTTCGTGTCGGCCTACCTTTGTGTTTTAGATCTGAGCCCTCATTTGTGTCGGCATTTCTTTTGAAAATCCATCTTGTGATGGTAACCTCTGGTTATGAGTCCGCCTTCGTGTCGGCCTACCTTTGTGTTTTGGATCTGAGTCCGCCTTTGTGTCAGAATTTCTTTTGAAAATCCATCTTGTGATGGTAACCTCTGGTTATGAGTCCGCCTATGTGTCGGCCTACCTTTGTGTTTTGGATCTGAGCCCGCATTTGTGTCGGCATTTCTTTTGAAAATCCATCTTGTGATGGTAACCTCTGATTATGAGTCCGCCTTCGTGTCGGCCTACCTTTGTTTTTAAGATCTGAGTCCGCCTTCGTGTCGGAATTTCTTTTGAAAATCCATCTTGTGATGGTAACCTCTGGTCATGAGTCCGCCTTCGTGTCGGCCTACCTTTTTGTTTTGGATCTGAGCCCGCATTTATGTCGGCATTCCTTTTTAAAATCCATATTGTGATGGTAACCTCTGGTTATGAGTTCGCCTTCGTGTCGGCCTACCTTTGTGTTCTAGATCTGAGTCCGCCTTCGTGTCGGCATTCCTTTTGAAAATCCATCTTGTGCTGGTAACCTCTGGTTATAAGTCCGCCTTCGTGTTGGCCTACCTTTGTGTTTTGGATCTGAGCCCGCATTTGTGTCGGCATTTCTTTTGAAAATCCATGTTGTGATGGTAACCTCTGGTTATGAGTCCGCCTTCGTGTCGGCCTACCTTTGTGTTTTAGATCTGAGTCCGCCTTCGTGTCGGAATTTCTTTTGAAAATCCATCTTGTGATGGTAACCTCTAGTTATGAGTCCGCCTTCGTGTTGGCCTACCTTTGTGTTTTGGATTTGAGCCCGCATTTGTGTTGGCATTCCTTTTTAAAATCCATCTTGTGATGGTAACCTCTGGTTATGAGTTCGCCTTCGTGTCGGCCTATCTTTGTGTTTTAGATCTGAGTCCGCCTTCGTGTCGGCATTCCTTTTGAAAATCCATCTTGTGCTGGTAACCTCTGGTTATAAGTCCGCCTTCGTGTCGGCCTACCTTTGTGTTTTGGATCTGAGCCCGCATTTGTGTCGGCATTTCTTTTGAAAATCCATGTTGTGATGGTAACCTCTGGTTATGAGTTCGCCTTCGTGTCGGCCTACCTTTGTGTTTTAGATCTGAGTCCGCCTTCGTGTCGGCATTCCTTTTGAAAATCCATCTTGTGATGGTAACCTCTGGTTATAAGTCCGCCTTCGTGTCGGCCTACCTTTGTGTTTTGGATCTGAGTCCGCCTTCGTGTCGACATTCCTTTTGAAAATCCATCTTGTGATGGTAACCTCTGGTTATATGTCCGCCTTCGTGTCGGCCTACCCTTGTGTTTTGGATATGAGTCCACCTTTGTGTCGGCATTCCTTTTGAAAATCCATCTTGTAATGGTAACCTATGGTTATGAGTCTACCTTCGTGTTGGCCTACCTTTATGTTTTGGATCTGAGACAGCCTTCGTGTCATCATTCCTTTTGAAAATACATCTAGTGATGGTAACCTCTGGTTATGAGTCCGCCTTCGTGTCGGAATTCCTTTTGAAAATCCATCTTGTGATGGTAACCTTTGGTTATAAGTCCGCTTTCGTGTCGGCCTACCTTTGTGTTTGGTTAAGAGTCTGCCTTCGTGTCGGCATACCTTTGTATTTCGGATCTGAGTCCGCCTTCGTGTCGGCATTCCTTTTGAAAATCCATCTTGTGATGGTAACCTCTGGTTAAGAGTCCGCCTTCGTCTCGGCATACCTTTGTGTTTTGGATATGAGTCCGCCTTCGTGTCGACATTACTTTTGAAAATCCATCTTGTGATGGTAACCTCGGGTTATGAGTCCGCCTTCTTGTCGACCTACCTTAGTGTTTTGGATTTGAGTCTGCCTTCGTGTCGGCATTCCTTTTGAAAATCCATCATGTGATGGTAACCTCGGGTTATGAGTCCGCCTTCGTGTCGGCCTACCTTTTTGTTTTGGATCTGAGTCCGCCTTCTTGCCGGCATTCCTTCTGAAAATATATCTTGTGATGGTAACCTCTTGTTATGAGTCTGCCTTCGTGTCGGCCTACCTTTTTATTTGGAACTGAGTCCGCCTTTGTGTCGGCATTCCTTTTGAAAATCCATCTTGTGATGGTAACCTATGGTTATGAGTCTGCCTTCGTGTCAGCCTACCTTTGTGTTTTGGATCTGAGTCTGCCTTCGTGTCGGCATTCCTTTTGAAAATCCATCTTGTGATGGCAACCTTTGGTTATGATTCCGCCTTTATGTCGGCCTACCTTTGTGTTTTGGATCTGAGTCCGCCTTCGTGTCAGAATTTCTTTTGAAAATCCATCTTGTGATGGTAACCTCTGGTTATGAGTCCGCCTATGTGTCGGCCTACCTTTGTGTTTTGGATCTGAGCCCGCATTTGTGTCGGCATTTCTTTTGAAAATCCATCTTGTGATGGTAACCTCTGATTATGAGTCCGCCTTCGTGTCGGCCTACCTTTGTGTTTTAGATCTGAGTCCGCCTTCGTGTCGGACTTTCTTTTGAAAATCCATCTTGTGATGGTAACCTCTGGTTATGAGTCCGCCTTCGTGTCGTCCTACCTTTGTGTTTTGGATCTGAGCCCGCATTTGTGTCGGCATTCCTTTTTAAAATCCATCTTGTGATGGTAACCTCTGGTTATGAGTTCGCCTTCGTGTCGGCCTACCTTTGTGTTTTAGATCTGAGTCCGCCTTCGTGTCGGCATTCCTTTTGAAAATCCATCTTGTGCTGCTAACCTCTGGTTATAAGTCCGCCTTCGTGTCAGCCTACCTTTGTGTTTTGGATCTGAGCCCGCATTTGTGTCGGCATTTCATTTGAAAATCCATGTTGTGATGGTAACCTCTGGTTATGAGTTCGCCTTCGTGTCGGCCTACCTTTGTGTTTTAGATCTGAGTCCGCCTTCGTGTCGGCATTCCTTTTGAAAATCCATCTTGTGATGGTAACCTCTGGTTATAAGTCTGACTTCGTGTCGGCCTACCTTTGTGTTTTGGATCCGAGTCCGCCTTCGTGTTGGCATTCCTTTTGAAAATCCATCTTGTGATGGTAACCTCTGGTTATGATTCCGCCTTCAGGTCGGCCTACCTTTGTGTTTTGGATCTGAGTCCGCCTTCGTGTCATAATTTCTTTTGAAAATCCATCTTGTGATGGTAACCTCTGGTTATGAGTCCACCTTCGTGTCGGCCTACCTTTGTGTTTTAGATCTGAGCCCTCATTTGTGTCGGCATTTCTTTTGAAAATCCATCTTGTGATGGTAACCTCTGGTTATGAGTCCGCCTTCGTGTCGGCCTACCTTTGTGTTTTGGATCTGAGTCCGCCTTTGTGTCAGAATTTCTTTTGAAAATCCATCTTGTGATGGTAACCTCTGGTTATGAGTCCGCCTATGTGTCGGCCTACCTTTGTGTTTTGGATCTGAGCCCGCATTTGTGTCGGCATTTCTTTTGAAAATCCATCTTGTGATGGTAACCTCTGATTATGAGTCTGCCTTCGTGTCGGCCTACATTTGTTTTTAAGATCTGAGTCCGCCTTCGTGTCGGAATTTCTTTTTAAAATCCATCTTGTGATGGTAACCTCTGGTTATGAGTTCGCCTTCGTGTCGGCCTATCTTTGTGTTTTAGATCTGAGTCCGCCTTCGTGTCGGCATTCCTTTTGAAAATCCATCTTGTGCTGGTAACCTCTGGTTATAAGTCCGCCTTCGTGTCGGCCTACCTTTGTGTTTTGGATCTGAGCCCGCATTTGTGTCGGCATTTGTTTTGAAAATCCATGTTGTGATGGTAACCTCTGGTTATGAGTTCGCCTTCGTGTCGGCCTACCTTTGTGTTTTAGATCTGAGTCCGCCTTCGTGTCGGCATTCCTTTTGAAAATCCATCTTGTGATGGTAACCTCTGGTTATAAGTCCGCCTTCGTGTCGGCCTACATTTGTGTTTTGGATCTGAGTCCGCCTTCGTGTCGACATTCCTTTTGAAAATCCATCTTGTGATGGTAACCTCTGGTTATATGTCCGCCTTCGTGTCGGCCTACCCTTGTGTTTTGGATATGAGTCCACCTTTGTGTCGGCATTCCTTTTGAAAATCCATCTTGTAATGGTAACCTATGGTTATGAGTCTACCTTCGTGTTGGCCTACCTTTATGTTTTGGATCTGAGACAGCCTTCGTGTCATCATTCCTTTTGAAAATACATCTAGTGATGGTAACCTCTGGTTATGAGTCCGCCTTCGTGTCGGAATTCCTTTTGAAAATCCATCTTGTGATGGTAACCTTTGGTTATAAGTCCGCTTTCGTGTCGGCCTACCTTTGTGTTTGGTTAAGAGTCTGCCTTCGTGTCGGCATACCTTTGTATTTCGGATCTGAGTCCGCCTTCGTGTCGGCATTCCTTTTGAAAATCCATCTTGTGATGGTAACCTCTGGTTAAGAGTCCGCCTTCGTCTCGGCATACCTTTGTGTTTTGGATATGAGTCCGCCTTCGTGTCGACATTACTTTTGAAAATCCATCTTGTGATGGTAACCTCGGGTTATGAGTCCGCCTTCTTGTCGACCTACCTTAGTGTTTTGGATTTGAGTCTGCCTTCGTGTCGGCATTCCTTTTGAAAATCCATCATGTGATGGTAACCTCGGGTTATGAGTCCGCCTTCGTGTCGGCCTACCTTTTTGTTTTGGATCTGAGTCCGCCTTCTTGCCGGCATTCCTTCTGAAAATATATCTTGTGATGGTAACCTCTTGTTATGAGTCTGCCTTCGTGTCGGCCTACCTTTTTATTTTGGAACTGAGTCCGCCTTTGTGTCGGCATTCCTTTTGAAAATCCATCTTGTGATGGTAACCTATGGTTATGAGTCTGCCTTCGTGTCAGCCTACCTTTGTGTTTTGGATCTGAGTCTGCCTTCGTGTCGGCATTCCTTTTGAAAATCCATCTTGTGATGGCAACCTTTGGTTATGATTCCGCCTTTATGTCGGCCTACCTTTGTGTTTTGGATCTGAGTCCGCCTTCGTGTCAGAATTTCTTTTGAAAATCCATCTTGTGATGGTAACCTCTGGTTATGAGTCCGCCTATGTGTCGGCCTACCTTTGTGTTTTGGATCTGAGCCCGCATTTGTGTCGGCATTTCTTTTGAAAATCCATCTTGTGATGGTAACCTCTGATTATGAGTCCGCCTTCGTGTCGGCCTACCTTTGTGTTTTAGATCTGAGTCCGCCTTCGTGTCGGACTTTCTTTTGAAAATCCATCTTGTGATGGTAACCTCTGGTTATGAGTCCGCCTTCGTGTTGTCCTACCTTTGTGTTTTGGATCTGAGCCCGCATTTGTGTCGGCATTCCTTTTTAAAATCCATCTTGTGATGGTAACCTCTGGTTATGAGTTCGCCTTCGTGTCGGCCTACCTTTGTGTTTTAGATCTGAGTCCGCCTTCGTGTCGGCATTCCTTTTGAAAATCCATCTTGTGCTGCTAACCTCTGGTTATAAGTCCGCCTTCGTGTCAGCCTACCTTTGTGTTTTGGATCTGAGCCCGCATTTGTGTCGGCATTTCATTTGAAAATCCATGTTGTGATGGTAACCTCTGGTTATGAGTTCGCCTTCGTGTCGGCCTACCTTTGTGTTTTAGATCTGAGTCCGCCTTCGTGTCGGCATTCCTTTTGAAAATCCATCTTGTGATGGTAACCTCTGGTTATAAGTCTGACTTCGTGTCGGCCTACCTTTGTGTTTTGGATCCGAGTCCGCCTTCGTGTCGGCATTCCTTTTGAAAATCCATCTTGTGATGGTAACCTCTGGTTATGATTCCGCCTTCAGGTCGGCCTACCTTTGTGTTTTGGATCTGAGTCCGCCTTCGTGTCATAATTTCTTTTGAAAATCCATCTTGTGATGGTAACCTCTGGTTATGAGTCCACCTTCGTGTCGGCCTACCTTTGTGTTTTAGATCTGAGCCCTCATTTGTGTCGGCATTTCTTTTGAAAATCCATCTTGTGATGGTAACCTCTGGTTATGAGTCCGCCTTCGTGTCGGCCTACCTTTGTGTTTTGGATCTGAGTCCGCCTTTGTGTCAGAATTTCTTTTGAAAATCCATCTTGTGATGGTAACCTCTGGTTATGAGTCCGCCTATGTGTCGGCCTACCTTTGTGTTTTGGATCTGAGCCCGCATTTGTGTCGGCATTTCTTTTGAAAATCCATCTTGTGATGGTAACCTCTGATTATGAGTCTGCCTTCGTGTCGGCCTACCTTTGTTTTTAAGATCTGAGTCCGCCTTCGTGTCGGAATTTCTTTTGAAAATCCATCTTGTGATGGTAACCTCTGGTCATGAGTCCGCCTTCGTGTCGGCCTACCTTTGTGTTTTGGATCTGAGCCCGCATTTGTGTCGGCATTCCTTTTTAAAATCCATATTGTGATGGTAACCTCTGGTTATGAGTTCGCCTTCGTGTTGGCCTACCTTTGTGTTCTAGATCTGAGTCCGCCTTCGTGTCGGCATTCCTTTTGAAAATCCATCTTGTGCTGGTAACCTCTGGTTATAAGTCCGCCTTCGTGTCGGCCTACCTTTGTGTTTTGGATCTGAGCCCACATTTGTGTCGGCATTTCTTTTGAAAATCCATGTTGTGATGGTAACCTCTGGTTATGAGTCCGCCTTCGTGTCGGCCTACCTTTGTGTTTTAGATCTGAGTCCGCCTTCGTGTCGGAATTTCTTTTGAAAATCCATCTTGTGATGGTAAACTCTAGTTATGAGTCCGCCTTCGTGTTGGCCTACCTTTGTGTTTTGGATCTGAGCCCGCATTTGTGTCGGCATTCCTTTTTAAAATCCATCTTGTGATGGTAACCTCTGGTTATGAGTTCGCCTTCGTGTCGGCCTATCTTTGTGTTTTAGATCTGAGTCCGCCTTCGTGTCGGCATTCCTTTTGAAAATCCATCTTGTGCTGGTAACCTCTGGTTATAAGTCCGCCTTCGTGTCGGCCTACCTTTGTGTTTTGGATCTGAGCCCGCATTTGTGTCGGCATTTCTTTTGAAAATCCATGTTGTGATGGTAACCTCTGGTTATGAGTTCGCCTTCGTGTCGGCCTACCTTTGTGTTTTAGATCTGAGTCCGCCTTCGTGTCGGCATTCCTTTTGAAAATCCATCTTGTGATGGTAACCTCTGGTTATAAGTCCGCCTTCGTGTCGGCCTACCTTTGTGTTTTGGATCTGAGTCCGCCTTCGTGTCGACATTCCTTTTGAAAATCCATCTTGTGATGGTAACCTCTGGTTATAAGTCCGCCTTCGTGTCGGCCTACCCTTGTGTTTTGGATATGAGTCCACCTTTGTGTCGGCATTCCTTTTGAAAATCGATCTTGTAATGGTAACCTATGGTTATGAGTCTACCTTCGTGTTGGCCTACCTTTATGTTTTGGATCTGAGTCAGCCTTCGTGTCATCATTCCTTTTGAAAATACATCTAGTGATGGTAACCTCTGGTTATGAGTCCGCCTTCGTGTCGGAATTCCTTTTGAAAATCCATCTTGTGATGGTAACCTTTGGTTATAAGTCCGCTTTCGTGTCGGCCTACCTTTGTGTTTGGTTAAGAGTCTGCCTTCGTGTCGGCATACCTTTGTATTTCGGATCTGAGTCCGCCTTCGTGTCGGCATTCCTTTTGAAAATCCATCTTGTGATGGTAACCTCTGGTTAAGAGTCCGCCTTCGTCTCGGCATACCTTTGTGTTTTGGATATGAGTCCGCTTTCGTGTCGACATTACTTTTGAAAATCCATCTTGTGATGGTAACCTCGGGTTATGAGTCCGCCTTCTTGTCGACCTACCTTAGTGTTTTGGATTTGAGTCTGCCTTCGTGTCGGCATTCCTTTTGAAAATCCATCATGTGATGGTAACCTCGGGTTATGAGTCCGCCTTCGTGTCGGCCTACCTTTTTGTTTTGGATCTGAGTCCGCCTTCTTGCCGGCATTCCTTTTGAAAATATATCTTGTGATGGTAACCTCTGGTTATGAGTCTGCCTTCGTGTCAGCCTACCTTTTTATTTTGGAACTGAGTCCGCCTTTGTGTCGGCATTGCTTTTGAAAATCCATCTTGTGATGGTAACCTATGGTTATGAGTCTGCCTTCGTGTCAGCCTACCTTTGTGTTTTGGATCTGAGTCTGCCTTCGTGTCGGCATTCCTTTTGAAAATCCATCTTGTGATGGCAACCTTTGGTTATGATTCCGCCTTTATGTCGGCCTACCTTTGTGTTTTGGATCTGAGTCCGCCTTCGTGTCAGAATTTCTTTTGAAAATCCATCTTGTGATGGTAACCCCTGGTTATGAGTCCGCCTATGTGTCGGCCTACCTTTGTGTTTTGGATCTGAGCCCGCATTTGTGTCGGCATTTCTTTTGAAAATCCATCTTGTGATGGTAACCTCTGATTATGAGTCCGCCTTCGTGTCGGCCTACCTTTGTGTTTTAGATCTGAGTCCGCCTTCGTGTCGGACTTTCTTTTGAAAATCCATCTTGTGATGGTAACCTCTGGTTATGAGTCCGCCTTCGTGTCGTCCTACCTTTGTGTTTTGGATCTGAGCCCGCATTTGTGTCGGCATTCCTTTTTAAAATCCATCTTGTGATGGTAACCTCTGGTTATGAGTTCGCCTTCGTGTCGGCCTACCTTTGTGTTTTAGATCTGAGTCCGCCTTCGTGTCGGCATTCCTTTTGAAAATCCATCTTGTGCTGCTAACCTCTGGTTATAAGTCCGCCTTCGTGTCGGCCTACCTTTGTGTTTTGGATCTGAGCCCGCATTTGTGTCGGCATTTCTTTTGAAAATCCATGTTGTGATGGTAACCTCTGGTTATGAGTTCGCCTTCGTGTCGGCCTACCTTTGTGTTTTAGATCTAAGTTCGCCTTCGTGTCGGCATTCCTTTTGAAAATCCATCTTGTGATGGTAACCTCTGGTTATAAGTCCGCCTTCGTGTCGGCCTACCTTTGTGTTTTGGATCTGAGTCCGCCTTCGTGTCGACATTCCTTTTGAAAATCCATCTTGTGATGGTAACCTCTGGTTATATGTCCGCTTTCGTGTCGGCTTACCTTTGTGTTTTGGATCTGAGTCCGCCTTCGTGTCGACATTCCTTTTGAAAATCCATCTTGTGATGGTAACCTCTAGTTATGAGTCCGCCTTCGTGTCGTCATACCTTTGTGTTTTGGATCTGAGTCCGCCTTCGTGTCGGCATTTCTTTTTAAAATCCATCTTGTGATGGTAACCTCTGGTTATGAGTCCGTCTTCGTGTCAGCCTACCTTTATGTTTTGGATCTGAGTCCGCCTTCGTGTCGGCATTCCTTTTGAAAATTCATTTTGTGATGGTAACCTCTGTTTATGAGTCCGCCTTCGTGTCAGCCTACCTTTGTGTTTTGGATCCGAGTCCGCCTTCGTGTCGACATTCCTTTTGAAAATCCATCTTGTGATGGTAACCTCTGGTTATAAGTCCGCCTTCGTGTCGGCCTACCTTTGTGTTTTGGATCTGAGCCCGCATTTGTGTCGGCATTTCTTTTGAAAATCCATGTTGTGATGGTAACCTCTGGTTATGATTCCGCCTTCAGGTCGGCCTACCTTTGTGTTTTGGATCTGAGTCCGCCTTCGTGTCATAATTTCTTTTGAAAATCCATCTTGTGATGGTAACCTCTGGCTATGAGTCCACCTTCGTGTCGGCCTACCTTTGTGTTTTAGATCTGAGCCCTCATTTGTGTCGGCATTTCTTTTGAAAATCCATCTTGTGATGGTAACCTCTGGTTATGAGTCCGCCTTCATGTCAGCCTACCTTTGTGTTTTGGATCTGAGTCTGCCTTTGTGTCAGAATTTCTTTTGAAAATCCATCTTGTGATGGTAACCTCTGGTTATGAGTCCGCCTATGTGTCGGCCTACCTTTGTGTTTTGGATCTGAGCCCGCATTTGTGTCGGCATTTCTTTTGAAAATCCATGTTGTGATGGTAACCTCTGGTTATGATTCCGCCTTCAGGTCGGCCTACCTTTGTGTTTTGGATCTGAGTCCGCCTTCGTGTCATAATTTCTTTTGAAAATCCATCTTGTGATGGTAACCTCTGGCTATGAGTCCACCTTCGTGTCGGCCTACCTTTGTGTTTTAGATCTGAGCCCTCATTTGTGTCGGCATTTCTTTTGAAAATCCATCTTGTAATGGTAACCTCTGGTTATGAGTCCGCCTTCGTGTCAGCCTACCTTTGTGTTTTGGATATGAGTCCGCCTTTGTGTCAGAATTTCTTTTGAAAATCCATCTTGTGATGGTAACCTCTGGTTATGAGTCCGCCTATGTGTCGGCCTACCTTTGTGTTTTGGATCTGAGCCCGCATTTGTGTCGGCATTTCTTTTGAAAATCCATCTTGTGATGGTAACCTCTGATTATGAGTCCGCCTTCGTGTCGGCCTACCTTTGTGTTTAAGATCTGAGTCCGCCTTCGTGTCGGAATTTCTTTTGAAAATCCATCTTGTGATGGTAACCTCTGGTCATGAGTCCGCCTTCGTGTCGGCCTACCTTTGTGTTTTGGATCTGAGCCCGCATTTGTGTCGGCATTCCTTTTTAAAATCCATATTGTGATGGTAACCTCTGGTTATGAGTTCGCCTTCGTGTCGGCCTACCTTTGTGTTCTAGATCTGAGTCCGCCTTCGTGTCGGCATTCCTTTTGAAAATCCATCTTGTGCTGGTAATCTCTGGTTATAAGTCCGCCTTCGTGTCGGCCTACCTTTGTGTTTTGGATCTGAGCCCGCATTTGTGTCGGCATTTCTTTTGAAAATCCATGTTGTGATGGTAACCTCTGGTTATGAGTCCGCCTTCGTGTCGGCCTACCTTTGTGTTTTAGATCTGAGTCCGCCTTCGTGTCGGAATTTCTTTTGAAAATCCATCTTGTGATGGTAACCTCTGGTTATGAGTCCGCCTTCGTGTTGGCCTACCTTTGTGTTTTGGATCTGAGCCCGCATTTGTGTCGGCATTCCTTTTTAAAATCCATCTTGTGATGGTAACCTCTGGTTATGAGTTCGCCTTCGTGTCGGCCTATCTTTGTGTTTTAGATCTGAGTCCGCCTTCGTGTCGGCATTCCTTTTGAAAATCTATCTTGTGCTGGTAACCTCTGGTTATAAGTCCGCCTTCGTGTCGGCCTACCTTTGTGTTTTGGATCTGAGCCCGCATTTGTGTCGGCATTTCTTTTGAAAATCCATGTTGTGATGGTAATCTCTGGTTATGAGTTCGCCTTCGTGTCGGCCTACCTTTGTGTTTTAGATCTGAGTCCGCCTTCGTGTCGGCATTCCTTTTGAAAATCCATCTTGTGATGGTAACCTCTGGTTATAAGTCCGCCTTCGTGTCGGCCTACCATTGTGTTTTGGATCTGAGTCCGCCTTCGTGTCGGTATTCCTTTTGAAAATCCATCTTGTGATGGTAACCTCTGGTTATAAGTCCGCCTTCGTGTCGGCCTACCCTTGTGTTTTGGATATGAGTCCACCTTTGTGTCGGCATTCCTTTTGAAAATCCATCTTGTAATGGTAACCTATGGTTATGAGTCTACCTTCGTGTTGGCCTACCTTTATGTTTTGGATCTGAGTCAGCCTTCGTGTCATCATTCCTTTTGAAAATACATCTAGTGATGGTAACCTCTGGTTATGAGTCCGCCTTCGTGTCGGCATTCCTTTTGAAAATCCATCTTGTGATGGTAACCTTTGGTTATAAGTCCGCTTTCGTGTCGGCCTACCTTTGTGTTTGGTTAAGAGTCTGCCTTCGTGTCGGCATACCTTTGTATTTTGGATCTGAGTCCGCCTTCGTGTCGGCATTCCTTTTGAAAATCCATCTTGTGATCTTAACCTCTGGTTAAGAGTCCGCCTTCGTCTCGGCATACCTTTGTGTTTTGGATATGAGTCCGCCTTCGTGTCGACATTACTTTTGAAAATCCATCTTGTGACGGTAACCTGGGATTATGAGTCCGCCTTCTTGTCGGCCTACCTTTATGTTTTGGATCTGAGTCCGCCTTTGTGTCGGCATTCCTTTTGAAAATTCATTTTGTGATGGTAACCTCTGTTTATGAGTCCGCCTTCGAGTCAGCCTACCTTTGTGTTTTGGATCCGAGTCCGCCTTCGTGTCGGCATTCCTTTTGAAAATCCATCTTGTGATGGTAACCTCTGGTTATAAGTCTGACTTCGTGTCGGCCTACCTTTGTGTTTTGGATCCGAGTCCGCCTTCGTGTCGGCATTCCTTTTGAAAATCCATCTTGTGATGGTAACCTCTGGTTATGATTCCGCCTTCAGGTCGGCCTACCTTTGTGTTTTGGATCTGAGTCCGCCTTCGTGTCATAATTTCTTTTGAAAATCCATCTTGTGATGGTAACCTCTGGTTATGAGTCCACCTTCGTGTCGGCCTACCTTTGTGTTTTAGATCTGAGCCCTCATTTGTGTCGGCATTTCTTTTGAAAATCCATCTTGTGATGGTAACCTCTGGTTATGAGTCCGCCTTCGTGTCAGCCTACCTTTGTGTTTTGGATCTGAGTCCGCCTTTGTGTCAGAATTTCTTTTGAAAATCCATCTTGTGATGGTAACCTCTGGTTATGAGTCCGCCTATGTGTCGGCCTACCTTTGTGTTTTGGATCTGAGCCCGCATTTGTGTCGGCATTTCTTTTGAAAATCCATCTTGTGATGGTAACCTCTGATTATGAGTCCGCCTTCGTGTCGGCCTACCTTTGTGTTTAAGATCTGAGTCCGCCTTCGTGTCGGGATTTCTTTTGAAAATCCATCTTGTGATGGTAACCTCTAGTCATGAGTCCGCCTTCGTGTCGGCCTACCTTTGTGTTTTGGATCTGAGCCCGCATTTGTGTCGGCATTCCTTTTTAAAATCCATATTGTGTTGGTAACCTCTGGTTATGAGTTCGCCTTCGTGTCGGCCTACCTTTGTGTTCTAGATCTGAGTCCGCCTTCGTGTCGGCATTCCTTTTGAAAATCCATCTTGTGCTGGTAACCTCTGGTTATAAGTCCGCCTTCGTGTCGGCCTACCTTTGTGTTTTGGATCTGAGCCCGCATTTGTGTCGGCATTTCTTTTGAAAATCCATGTTGTGATGGTAACCTCTGGTTATGAGTCCGCCTTCGTGTCGGCCTACCTTTGTGTTTTACATCTGAGTCCGCCTTCGTGTCGGAATTTCTTTTGAAAATCCATCTTGTGATGGTAACCTCTGGTTATGAGTCCGCCTTCGTGTTGGCCTACCTTTGTGTTTTGGATCTGAGCCCGCATTTGTGTCGGCATTCCTTTTTAAAATCCATCTTGTGATGGTAACCTCTGGTTATGAGTTCGCCTTCGTGTCGGCCTATCTTTGTGTTTTAGATCTGAGTCCGCCTTCGTGTCGGCATTCCTTTTGAAAATCCATCTTGTGCTGGTAACCTCTGGTTATAAGTCCGCCTTCGTGTCGGCCTACCTTTGTGTTTTGGATCTGAGCCCGCATTTGTGTCGGCATTTCTTTTGAAAATCCATGTTGTGATGGTAACCTCTGGTTATGAGTTCGCCTTCGTGTCGGCCTACCTTTGTGTTTTAGATCTGAGTCCGCCTTCGTGTCGGCATTCCTTTTGAAAATCCATCTTGTGATGGTAACCTCTGGTTATAAGTCCGCCTTCGTGTCGGCCTACCTTTGTGTTTTGGATCTGAGTCCGTCTTCGTGTCGACATTCCTTTTGAAAATCCATCTTGTGATGGTAACCTCTGGTTATAAGTCCGCCTTCGTGTCGGCCTACCTTTGTGTTTTGGATCTGAGCCCGCATTTGTGTCGGCATTTCTTTTGGAAATCCATGTTGTGATGGTAACCTCTGGTTATGAGTTCGCCTTCGTGTCGGCCTACCTTTGTGTTTTAGATCTGAGTCCGCCTTCGTGTCGGAATTTCTTTTGAAAATCCATCTTGTGATGGTAACCTCTGGTTATGAGTCCGCCTTCGTGTTGGCCTACCTTTGTGTTTTGGATCTGAGCCCGCATTTGTGTCGGCATTCCTTTTTAAAATCCATCTTGTGATGGTAACCTCTGGTTATGAGTTCGCCTTCGTGTCGGCCTATCTTTGTGTTTTAGATCTGAGTCCGCCTTCGTGTCGGCATTCCTTTTGAAAATCCATCTTGTGCTGGTAACCTCTGGTTATAAGTCCGCCTTCGTGTCGGCCTACCTTTGTGTTTTGGATCTGAGCCCGCATTTGTGTCGGCATTTCTTTTGAAAATCCATGTTGTGATGGTAACCTCTGGTTATGAGTTCGCCTTCGTGTCGGCCTACCTTTGTGTTTTAGATCTGAGTCCGCCTTCGTGTCGGCATTCCTTTTGAAAATCCATCTTGTGATGGTAACCTCTGGTTATAAGTCCGCCTTCGTGTCGGCCTACCTTTGTGTTTTGGATCTGAGTCCGTCTTCGTGTCGACATTCCTTTTGAAAATCCATCTTGTGATGGTAACCTCTGGTTATAAGTCCGCCTTCGTGTCGGCCTACCTTTGTGTTTTGGATCTGAGCCCGCATTTGTGTCGGCATTTCTTTTGAAAATCCATGTTGTGATGGTAACCTCTGGTTATGAGTTCGCCTTCGTGTCGGCCTACCTTTGTGTTTTAGATCTGAGTCCGCCTTCGTGTCGGCATTCCTTTTGAAAATCCATCTTGTGATGGTAACCTCTGGTTATAAGTCCGCCTTCGTGTCGGCCTACCTTTGTGTTTTGGATCTGAGTCCGTCTTCGTGTCGACATTCCTTTTGAAAATCCATCTTGTGATGGTAACCTCTGGTTATAAGTCCGCCTTCGTGTCGGCCTACCCTTGTGTTTTGGATATGAGTCCACCTTTGTGTCGGCATTCCTTTTGAAAATCCATCTTGTAATGGTAACCTATGGTTATGAGTCTACCTTCGTGTTGGCCTACCTTTATGTTTTGGATCTGAGTCAGCCTTCATGTCATCATTCCTTTTGAAAATACATCTAGTGATGGTAACCTCTGGTTATGAGTCCGCCTTCGTGTCGGCATTCCTTTTGAAAATCCATCTTGTGATGGTAACCTTTGGTTATAAGTCCGCTTTCGTGTCGGCCTACCTTTGTGTTTGGTTAAGAGTCTGCCTTCGTGTCGGCATACCTTTGTATTTTGGATCTGAGTCCGCCTTCGTGTCGGCATTCCTTTTGAAAATCCATCTTGTGATGGTAACCTCTGGTTAAGAGTCCGCCTTCGTCTCGGCATACCTTTGTGTTTTGGATATGAGTCAGCCTTCGTGTCGACATTACTTTTGAAAATCCATCTTGTGATGGTAACCTGGGGTTATGAGTCCGCCTTCTTGTCGACCTACCTTAGTGTTTTGGATTTGAGTCTGCCTTCGTGTCGGCATTCCTTTTCAAAATCCATCATGTGATGGTAACCTCGGGTTATGTGTCCGCCTTCGTGTCGGCCTACCTTTTTGTTTTGGATCTGAGTCCGCCTTCTTGCCGGCATTCCTTTTGAAAATATATCTTGTGATGGTAACCTCTGGTTATGAGTCTGCCTTCGTGTCGGCCTACCTTTTTATTTTGGAACTGAGTCCGCCTTCGTGTCAAAATTTCTTTTGAAAATCCATCTTGTGACGGTAACCTCTGGTTATGAGTCCGCCTATGTGTCGGCCTACCTTTGTGTTTTGGATCTGAGCCCGCATTTGTGTCGGCATTTCTTTTGAAAATCCATCTTGTGATGGTAACCTCTGATTATGAGTCCGCCTTCGTGTCGGCCTACCTTTGTGTTTTAGATCTGAGTCCGCCTTCGTGTCAGAATTTCTTTTGAAAATCCATCTTGTGATGGAAACCTCTGGTTATAAGTCCGCCTTCGTGTCGGCCTACCTTTGTGTTTTGGATCTGAGCCCGCATTTGTGTCGGCATTTCTTTTGAAAATCCATGTTGTGATGGTAACCTCTGGTTATGAGTTCGCCTTCGTGTCGGCCTACCTTTGTGTTTTAGATCTGAGTCCGCCTTCGTGTCGGCATTCCTTTTGAAAATCCATCTTGTGATGGTAACCTCTGGTTATAAGTCCGCCTTCGTGTCGGCCTACCTTTGTGTTTTGGATCTGAGTCCGTCTTCGTGTCGACATTCCTTTTGAAAATCCATCTTGTGATGGTAACCTCTGGTTATAAGTCCGCCTTCGTGTCGGCCTACCTTTGTGTTTTGGATCTGAGCCCGCATTTGTGTCGGCATTTCTTTTGGAAATCCATGTTGTGATGGTAACCTCTGGTTATGAGTTCGCCTTCGTGTCGGCCTACCTTTGTGTTTTAGATCTGAGTCCGCCTTCGTGTCGGAATTTCTTTTGAAAATCCATCTTGTGATGGTAACCTCTGGTTATGAGTCCGCCTTCGTGTTGGCCTACCTTTGTGTTTTGGATCTGAGCCCGCATTTGTGTCGGCATTCCTTTTTAAAATCCATCTTGTGATGGTAACCTCTGGTTATGAGTTCGCCTTCATGTCGGCCTATCTTTGTGTTTTAGATCTGAGTCCGCCTTCGTGTCGGCATTCCTTTTGAAAATCCATCTTGTGCTGGTAACCTCTGGTTATAAGTCCGCCTTCGTGTCGGCCTACCTTTGTGTTTTGGATCTGAGCCCGCATTTGTGTCGGCATTTCTTTTGAAAATCCATGTTGTGATGGTAACCTCTGGTTATGAGTTCGCCTTCGTGTCGGCCTACCTTTGTGTTTTAGATCTGAGTCCGCCTTCGTGTCGGCATTCCTTTTGAAAATCCATCTTGTGATGGTAACCTCTGGTTATAAGTCCGCCTTCGTGTCGGCCTACCTTTGTGTTTTGGATCTGAGTCCGTCTTCGTGTCGACATTCCTTTTGAAAATCCATCTTGTGATGGTAACCTCTGGTTATAAGTCCGCCTTCGTGTCGGCCTACCTTTGTGTTTTGGATCTGAGCCCGCATTTGTGTCGGCATTTCTTTTGAAAATCCATGTTGTGATGGTAACCTCTGGTTATGAGTTCGCCTTCGTGTCGGCCTACCTTTGTGTTTTAGATCTGAGTCCGCCTTCGTGTCGGCATTCCTTTTGAAAATCCATCTTGTGATGGTAACCTCTGGTTATAAGTCCGCCTTCGTGTCGGCCTACCTTTGTGTTTTGGATCTGAGTCCGTCTTCGTGTCGACATTCCTTTTGAAAATCCATCTTGTGATGGTAACCTCTGGTTATAAGTCCGCCTTCGTGTCGGCCTACCCTTGTGTTTTGGATATGAGTCCACCTTTGTGTCGGCATTCCTTTTGAAAATCCATCTTGTAATGGTAACCTATGGTTATGAGTCTACCTTCGTGTTGGCCTACCTTTATGTTTTGGATCTGAGTCAGCCTTCATGTCATCATTCCTTTTGAAAATACATCTAGTGATGGTAACCTCTGGTTATGAGTCCGCCTTCGTGTCGGCATTCCTTTTGAAAATCCATCTTGTGATGGTAACCTTTGGTTATAAGTCCGCTTTCGTGTCGGCCTACCTTTGTGTTTGGTTAAGAGTCTGCCTTCGTGTCGGCATACCTTTGTATTTTGGATCTGAGTCCGCCTTCGTGTCGGCATTCCTTTTGAAAATCCATCTTGTGATGGTAACCTCTGGTTAAGAGTCCGCCTTCGTCTCGGCATACCTTTGTGTTTTGGATATGAGTCAGCCTTCGTGTCGACATTACTTTTGAAAATCCATCTTGTGATGGTAACCTGGGGTTATGAGTCCGCCTTCTTGTCGACCTACCTTAGTGTTTTGGATTTGAGTCTGCCTTCGTGTCGGCATTCCTTTTCAAAATCCATCATGTGATGGTAACCTCGGGTTATGTGTCCGCCTTCGTGTCGGCCTACCTTTTTGTTTTGGATCTGAGTCCGCCTTCTTGCCGGCATTCCTTTTGAAAATATATCTTGTGATGGTAACCTCTGGTTATGAGTCTGCCTTCGTGTCGGCCTACCTTTTTATTTTGGAACTGAGTCCGCCTTCGTGTCAAAATTTCTTTTGAAAATCCATCTTGTGACGGTAACCTCTGGTTATGAGTCCGCCTATGTGTCGGCCTACCTTTGTGTTTTGGATCTGAGCCCGCATTTGTGTCGGCATTTCTTTTGAAAATCCATCTTGTGATGGTAACCTCTGATTATGAGTCCGCCTTCGTGTCGGCCTACCTTTGTGTTTTAGATCTGAGTCCGCCTTCGTGTCAGAATTTCTTTTGAAAATCCATCTTGTGATGGAAACCTCTGGTTATAAGTCCGCCTTCGTGTCGGCCTACCTTTGTGTTTTGGATCTGAGCCCGCATTTGTGTCGGCATTTCTTTTGAAAATCCATGTTGTGATGGTAACCTCTGGTTATGAGTTCGCCTTCGTGTCGGCCTACCTTTGTGTTTTAGATCTGAGTCCGCCTTCGTGTCGGCATTCCTTTTGAAAATCCATCTTGTGATGGTAACCTCTGGTTATAAGTCCGCCTTCGTGTCGGCCTACCTTTGTGTTTTGGATCTGAGTCCGTCTTCGTGTCGACATTCCTTTTGAAAATCCATCTTGTGATGGTAACCTCTGGTTATAAGTCCGCCTTCGTGTCGGCCTACCTTTGTGTTTTGGATCTGAGCCCGCATTTGTGTCGGCATTTCTTTTGGAAATCCATGTTGTGATGGTAACCTCTGGTTATGAGTTCGCCTTCGTGTCGGCCTACCTTTGTGTTTTAGATCTGAGTCCGCCTTCGTGTCGGAATTTCTTTTGAAAATCCATCTTGTGATGGTAACCTCTGGTTATGAGTCCGCCTTCGTGTTGGCCTACCTTTGTGTTTTGGATCTGAGCCCGCATTTGTGTCGGCATTCCTTTTTAAAATCCATCTTGTGATGGTAACCTCTGGTTATGAGTTCGCCTTCATGTCGGCCTATCTTTGTGTTTTAGATCTGAGTCCGCCTTCGTGTCGGCATTCCTTTTGAAAATCCATCTTGTGCTGGTAACCTCTGGTTATAAGTCCGCCTTCGTGTCGGCCTACCTTTGTGTTTTGGATCTGAGCCCGCATTTGTGTCGGCATTTCTTTTGAAAATCCATGTTGTGATGGTAACCTCTGGTTATGAGTTCGCCTTCGTGTCGGCCTACCTTTGTGTTTTAGATCTGAGTCCGCCTTCGTGTCGGCATTCCTTTTGAAAATCCATCTTGTGATGGTAACCTCTGGTTATAAGTCCGCCTTCGTGTCGGCCTACCTTTGTGTTTTGGATCTGAGTCCGTCTTCGTGTCGACATTCCTTTTGAAAATCCATCTTGTGATGGTAACCTCTGGTTATAAGTCCGCCTTCGTGTCGGCCTACCTTTGTGTTTTGGATCTGAGCCCGCATTTGTGTCGGCATTTCTTTTGAAAATCCATGTTGTGATGGTAACCTCTGGTTATGAGTTCGCCTTCGTGTCGGCCTACCTTTGTGTTTTAGATCTGAGTCCGCCTTCGTGTCGGCATTCCTTTTGAAAATCCATCTTGTGATGGTAACCTCTGGTTATAAGTCCGCCTTCGTGTCGGCCTACCTTTGTGTTTTGGATCTGAGTCCGTCTTCGTGTCGACATTCCTTTTGAAAATCCATCTTGTGATGGTAACCTCTGGTTATAAGTCCGCCTTCGTGTCGGCCTACCCTTGTGTTTTGGATATGAGTCCACCTTTGTGTCGGCATTCCTTTTGAAAATCCATCTTGTAATGGTAACCTATGGTTATGAGTCTACCTTCGTGTTGGCCTACCTTTATGTTTTGGATCTGAGTCAGCCTTCATGTCATCATTCCTTTTGAAAATACATCTAGTGATGGTAACCTCTGGTTATGAGTCCGCCTTCGTGTCGGCATTCCTTTTGAAAATCCATCTTGTGATGGTAACCTTTGGTTATAAGTCCGCTTTCGTGTCGGCCTACCTTTGTGTTTGGTTAAGAGTCTGCCTTCGTGTCGGCATACCTTTGTATTTTGGATCTGAGTCCGCCTTCGTGTCGGCATTCCTTTTGAAAATCCATCTTGTGATGGTAACCTCTGGTTAAGAGTCCGCCTTCGTCTCGGCATACCTTTGTGTTTTGGATATGAGTCAGCCTTCGTGTCGACATTACTTTTGAAAATCCATCTTGTGATGGTAACCTGGGGTTATGAGTCCGCCTTCTTGTCGACCTACCTTAGTGTTTTGGATTTGAGTCTGCCTTCGTGTCGGCATTCCTTTTCAAAATCCATCATGTGATGGTAACCTCGGGTTATGTGTCCGCCTTCGTGTCGGCCTACCTTTTTGTTTTGGATCTGAGTCCGCCTTCTTGCCGGCATTCCTTTTGAAAATATATCTTGTGATGGTAACCTCTGGTTATGAGTCTGCCTTCGTGTCGGCCTACCTTTTTATTTTGGAACTGAGTCCGCCTTCGTGTCAAAATTTCTTTTGAAAATCCATCTTGTGACGGTAACCTCTGGTTATGAGTCCGCCTATGTGTCGGCCTACCTTTATGTTTTGGATCTGAGCCCGCATTTGTGTCGGCATTTCTTTTGAAAATCCATCTTGTGATGGTAACCTCTGATTATGAGTCCGCCTTCGTGTCGGCCTACCTTTGTGTTTTAGATCTGAGTCCGCCTTCGTGTCAGAATTTCTTTTGAAAATCCATCTTGTGATGGAAACCTCTGGTTATAAGTCCGCCTTCGTGTCGGCCTACCTTTGTGTTTTGGATCTGAGCCCGCATTTGTGTCGGCATTCCTTTTTAAAATCCATATTGTGATGGTAACCTCTGGTTATGAGTTCGCCTTCGTGTCGGCCTACCTTTGTGTTCTAGATCTGAGTCCGCCTTCGTGTCGGCATTCCTTTTGAAAATCCATCTTGTGCTGGTAACCTCTGGTTATAAGTCCGCCTTCGTGTCGGCCTACCTTTGTGTTTTGGATCTGAGCCCGCATTTGTGTCGGCATTTCTTTTGAAAATCCATGTTGTGATGGTAACCTCTGGTTATGAGTTGGCCTTCGTGTCGGCCTACCTTTGTGTTTTGGATCTGAGCCCGCATTTGTGTCGGCATTTCTTTTGAAAATCCATGTTGTGATGGTAACCTCTGGTTATGAGTTCGCCTTCGTGTCGGCCTACCTTTGTGTTTTAGATCTGAGTCCGCCTTCGTGTCGGCATTCCTTTTGAAAATCCATCTTGTGATGGTAACCTCTGGTTATAAGTCCGCCTTCGTGTCGGCCTACCTTTGTGTTTTGGATCTGAGTCCGTCTTCGTGTCGACATTCCTTTTGAAAATCCATCTTGTGATGGTAACCTCTGGTTATAAGTCCGCCTTCGTGTCGGCCTACCTTTGTGTTTTGGATCTGAGCCCGCATTTGTGTCGGCATTTCTTTTGAAAATCCATGTTGTGATGGTAACCTCTGGTTATGAGTTCGCCTTCGTGTCGGCCTACCTTTGTGTTTTAGATCTGAGTCCGCCTTCGTGTCGGCATTCCTTTTGAAAATCCATCTTGTGATGGTAACCTCTGGTTATAAGTCCGCCTTCGTGTC
The DNA here is from genome assembly GCA_022829125.1 of Lathyrus tuberosus. Classification (NCBI taxonomy): domain Eukaryota; kingdom Viridiplantae; phylum Streptophyta; class Magnoliopsida; order Fabales; family Fabaceae; genus Lathyrus; species Lathyrus tuberosus. The sequence continues at coordinate 18,351,913 of JALAZF010000061.1, read as the reverse complement.
GGCCTACCTTTGTGTTTTGGATCTAAGTCCGTCTTCGTGTCGACATTCCTTTTGAAAATCCATCTTGTGATGGTAACCTCTGGTTATAAGTCCGCCTTCGTGTCGGCCTACCTTTGTGTTTTGGATCTGAGCCCGCATTTGTGTCGGCATTTCTTTTGAAAATCCATGTTGTGATGGTAACCTCTGGTTATGAGTTCGCCTTCGTGTCGGCCTACCTTTGTGTTTTAGATCTGAGTCCGCCTTCGTGTCGGCATTCCTTTTGAAAATCCATCTTGTGATGGTAACCTCTGGTTATAAGTCCGCCTTCGTGTCGGCCTACCTTTGTGTTTTGGATCTGAGTCCGTCTTCGTGTCGACATTCCTTTTGAAAATCCATCTTGTGATGGTAACCTCTGGTTATAAGTCCGCCTTCGTGTCGGCCTACCCTTGTGTTTTGGATATGAGTCCACCTTTGTGTCGGCATTCCTTTTGAAAATCCATCTTGTAATGGTAACCTATGGTTATGAGTCTACCTTCGTGTTGGCCTACCTTTATGTTTTGGATCTGAGTCAGCCTTCGTGTCATCATTCCTTTTGAAAATATATCTAGTGATGGTAACCTCTGGTTATGAGTCCGCCTTCGTGTCGGCATTCCTTTTGAAAATCCATCTTGTGATGGTAACCTTTGGTTATAAGTCCGCTTTCGTGTCGGCCTACCTTTGTGTTTGGTTAAGAGTCTGCCTTCGTGTCGGTATACCTTTGTATTTTGGATCTGAGTCCGCCTTTGTGTCGGCATTCCTTTTGAAAATCCATCTTGTGATGGTAACCTCTGGTTAAGAGTCCGCCTTCGTCTCGGCATACCTTTGTGTTTTGGATATGAGTCCGCCTTCGTGTCGACATTACTTTTGAAAATCCATCTTGTGATGGTAACCTGGGGTTATGAGTCCGCCTTCTTGTCGACCTACCTTAGTGTTTTGGATTTGAGTCTGCCTTCGTGTCGGCATTCCTTTTGAAAATCCATCATGTGATGGTAACCTCGGGTTATGTGTCCGCCTTCGTGTCGGCCTACCTTTTTGTTTTGGATCTGAGTCCGCCTTCTTGCCGGCATTCCTTTTGAAAATATATCTTGTGATGGTAACCTCTGGTTATGAGTCTGCCTTCGTGTCGGCCTACCTTTTTATTTTGGAACTGAGTCCGCCTTCGTGTCAAAATTTCTTTTGAAAATCCATCTTGTGACGGTAACCTCTGGTTATGAGTCCGCCTATGTGTCGGCCTACCTTTGTGTTTTGGATCTGAGCCCGCATTTGTGTCGGCATTTCTTTTGAAAATCCATCTTGTGATGGTAACCTCTGATTATGAGTCCGCCTTCGTGTCGGCCTACCTTTGTGTTTTAGATCTGAGTCCGCCTTCGTGTCAGAATTTCTTTTGAAAATCCATCTTGTGATGGAAACCTCTGGTTATAAGTCCGCCTTCGTGTCGGCCTACCTTTGTGTTTTGGATCTGAGCCCGCATTTGTGTCGGCATTCCTTTTTAAAATCCATATTGTGATGGTAACCTCTGGTTATGAGTTCGCCTTCGTGTCGGCCTACCTTTGTGTTCTAGATCTGAGTCCGCCTTCGTGTCGGCATTCCTTTTGAAAATCCATCTTGTGCTGGTAACCTCTGGTTATAAGTCCGCCTTCGTGTCGGCCTACCTTTGTGTTTTGGATCTGAGCCCGCATTTGTGTCGGCATTTCTTTTGAAAATCCATGTTGTGATGGTAACCTCTGGTTATGAGTTCGCCTTCGTGTCGGCCTACCTTTGTGTTTTAGATCTGAGTCCGCCTTCGTGTCGGCATTCCTTTTGAAAATCCATCTTGTGATGGTAACCTCTGGTTATAAGTCCGCCTTCGTGTCGGCCTACCTTTGTGTTTTGGATCTGAGTCCGTCTTCGTGTCGACATTCCTTTTGAAAATCCATCTTGTGATGGTAACCTCTGGTTATAAGTCCGCCTTCGTGTCGGCCTACCCTTGTGTTTTGGATATGAGTCCACCATTGTGTCGGCATTCCTTTTGAAAATCCATCTTGTAATGGTAACCTATGGTTATGAGTCTACCTTCGTGTTGGCCTACCTTTATGTTTTGGATCTGAGTCAGCCTTCGTGTCATCATTCCTTTTGAAAATATATCTAGTGATGGTAACCTCTGGTTATGAGTCCGCCTTCGTGTCGGCATTCCTTTTGAAAATCCATCTTGTGATGGTAACCTTTGGTTATAAGTCCGCTTTCGTGTCGGCCTACCTTTGTGTTTGGTTAAGAGTCTGCCTTCGTGTCGGCATACCTTTGTATTTTGGATCTGAGTCCGCCTTCGTGTCGGCATTCCTTTTGAAAATCCATCTTGTGATGGTAACCTCTGGTTAAGAGTCCGCCTTCGTCTCGGCATACCTTTGTGTTTTGGATATGAGTCCGCCTTCGTGTTGACATTACTTTTGAAAATCCATCTTGTGATGGTAACCTGGGGTTATGAGTCCGCCTTCTTGTCGACCTACCTTAGTGTTTTGGATTTGAGTCTGCCTTCGTGTCGGCATTCCTTTTGAAAATCCATCATGTGATGGTAACCTCGGGTTATGTGTCCGCCTTCGTGTCGGCCTACCTTTTTGTTTTGGATCTGAGTCCGCCTTCTTGCCGGCATTCCTTTTGAAAATATATCTTGTGATGGTAACCTCTGGTTATGAGTCTGCCTTCGTGTCGGCCTACCTTTTTATTTTGGAACTGAGTCCGCCTTCGTGTAAAAATTTCTTTTGAAAATCCATCTTGTGACGGTAACCTCTGGTTATGAGTCCGCCTATGTGTCGGCCTACCTTTGTGTTTTGGATCTGAGCCCGCATTTGTATCGGCATTTCTTTTGAAAATCCATCTTGTGATGGTAACCTCTGATTATGAGTGCGCCTTCGTGTCGGCCTACCTTTGTGTTTTAGATCTGAGTCCGCCTTCGTGTCAGAATTTCTTTTGAAAATCCATCTTGTGATGGAAACCTCTGGTTATAAGTCCGCCTTCGTGTCGGCCTACCTTTGTGTTTTGGATCTGAGCCCGCATTTGTGTCGGCATTCCTTTTTAAAATCCATATTGTGATGGTAACCTCTGGTTATGAGTTCGCCTTCGTGTCGGCCTACCTTTGTGTTCTAGATCTGAGTCCGCCTTCGTGTCGGCATTCCTTTTGAAAATCCATCTTGTGCTGCTAACCTCTGGTTATAAGTCCGCCTTCGTGTCGGCCTACCTTTGTGTTTTGGATCTGAGCCCGCATTTGTGTCGGCATTTCATTTGAAAATCCATGTTGTGATGGTAACCTCTGGTTATGAGTTCGCCTTCGTGTCGGCCTACCTTTGTGTTTTAGATCTGAGTTCGCCTTCGTGTCGGCATTCCTTTTGAAAATCCATCTTGTGATGGTAACCTCTGGTTATAAGTCCGCCTTCGTGTCGGCCTACCTTGTGTTTTGGATCTGAGTCCGCCTTCGTGTCGACATTCCTTTTGAAAATCCATCTTGTGATGGTAACCTCTGGTTATAGTCCGCTTTCGTGTCGGCCTACCTTTGTGTTTTGGATCTGAGTCCGCCTTCGTGTCGACATTCCTTTTGAAAATCCATCTTGTGATGGTAACCTCTAGTTATGAGTCCGCCTTCGTGTCGTCATACCTTTGTGTTTTGGATCTGAGTCCGCCTTCGTGTCGGCATTTCTTTTTAAAATCCATCTTGTGATGGTAACCTCTGGTTATGAGTCCGTCTTCGTGTCAGCCTACCTTTATGTTTTGGATCTGAGTCCGCCTTCGTGTCGGCATTCCTTTTGAAAACTCATTTTGTGATGGTAACCTCTGTTTATGAGTCCGCCTTCGTGTCAGCCTACCTTTGTGTTTTGGATCTGAGTCCGCCTTCGTGTCGGCATTCCTTTTGAAAATCCATCTTGTGATGGTAACCTCTGGTTATAAGTCTGACTTCGTGTCGGCCTACCTTTGTGTTTTGGATCCGAGTCCGCCTTCGTGTCGGCATTCCTTATGAAAATCCATCTTGTGATGGTAACCTCTGGTTATGATTCCGCCTTCAGGTCGGCCTACCTTTGTGTTTTGGATCTGAGTCCGCCTTCGTGTCATAATTTCTTTTGAAAATCCATCTTGTGATGGTAACCTCTGGTTATGAGTCCACCTTCGTGTCGGCCTACCTTTGTGTTTTAGATCTGAGCCCTCATTTGTGTCGGCATTTCTTTTGAAAATCCATCTTGTGATGGTAACCTCTGGTTATGAGTCCGCCTTCGTGTCGGCCTACCTTTGTGTTTTGGATCTGAGTCCGCCTTTGTGTCAAAATTTCTTTTGAAAATCCATCTTGTGATGGTAACCTCTGGTTATGAGTCCGCCTATGTGTCGGCCTACCTTTGTGTTTTGGAACTGAGCCCGCATTTGTGTCGGCATTTCTTTTGAAAATCCATCTTGTGATGGTAACCTCTGATTATGAGTCCGCCTTCGTGTCGGCCTACCTTTGTTTTTAAGATCTGAGTCCGCCTTCGTGTCGGAATTTCTTTTGAAAATCCATCTTGTGATGGTAACCTCTGGTCATGAGTCCGCCTTCGTGTCGGCCTACCTTTGTGTTTTGGATCTGAGCCCGCATTTGTGTCGGCATTCCTTTTTAAAATCCATATTGTGATGGTAACCTCTGGTTATGAGTTCGCCTTCGTGTCGGCCTACCTTTGTGTTCTAGATCTGAGTCCGCCTTCGTGTCGGCATTCCTTTTGAAAATCCATCTTGTGCTGCTAACCTCTGGTTATAAGTCCGCCTTCGTGTCGGCCTACCTTTGTGTTTTGGATCTGAGCCCGCATTTGTGTCGGCATTTCATTTGAAAATCCATGTTGTGATGGTAACCTCTGGTTATGAGTTCGCCTTCGTGTCGGCCTACCTTTGTGTTTTAGATCTGAGTTCGCCTTCGTGTCGGCATTCCTTTTGAAAATCCATCTTGTGATGGTAACCTCTGGTTATAAGTCCGCCTTCGTGTCGGCCTACCTTTGTGTTTTGGATCTGAGTCCGCCTTCGTGTCGACATTCCTTTTGAAAATCCATCTTGTGATGGTAACCTCTGGTTATAGTCCGCTTTCGTGTCGGCCTACCTTTGTGTTTTGGATCTGAGACCGCCTTCGTGTCGACATTCCTTTTGAAAATCCATCTTGTGATGGTAACCTCTAGTTATGAGTCCGCCTTCGTGTCGTCATACCTTTGTGTTTTGGATCTGAGTCCGCCTTCGTGTCGGCATTTCTTTTTAAAATCCATCTTGTGATGGTAACCTCTGGTTATGAGTCCGTCTTCGTGTCAGCCTACCTTTATGTTTTGGATCTGAGTCCGCCTTCGTGTCGGCATTCCTTTTGAAAACTCATTTTGTGATGGTAACCTCTGTTTATGAGTCCGCCTTCGTGTCAGCCTACCTTTGTGTTTTGGATCTGAGTCCGCCTTCGTGTCAGCCTACCTTTGTGTTTTGGATCTGAGTCCGCCTTCGTGTCGGCATTCCTTTTGAAAATCCATCTTGTGATGGTAACCTCTGGTTATAAGTCTGACTTCGTGTCGGCCTACCTTTGTGTTTTGGATCCGAGTCCGCCTTCGTGTCGGCATTCCTTATGAAAATCCATCTTGTGATGGTAACCTCTGGTTATGATTCCGCCTTCAGGTCGGCCTACCTTTGTGTTTTGGATCTGAGTCCGCCTTCGTGTCATAATTTCTTTTGAAAATCCATCTTGTGATGGTAACCTCTGGTTATGAGTCCACCTTCGTGTCGGCCTACCTTTGTGTTTTAGATCTGAGCCCTCATTTGTGTCGGCATTTCTTTTGAAAATCCATCTTGTGATGGTAACCTCTGGTTATGAGTCCGCCTTCGTGTCGGCCTACCTTTGTGTTTTGGATCTGAGTCCGCCTTTGTGTCAAAATTTCTTTTGAAAATCCATCTTGTGATGGTAACCTCTGGTTATGAGTCCGCCTATGTGTCGGCCTACCTTTGTGTTTTGGAACTGAGCCCGCATTTGTGTCGGCATTTCTTTTGAAAATCCATCTTGTGATGGTAACCTCTGATTATGAGTCCGCCTTCGTGTCGGCCTACCTTTGTTTTTAAGATCTGAGTCCGCCTTCGTGTCGGAATTTCTTTTGAAAATCCATCTTGTGATGGTAACCTCTGGTCATGAGTCCGCCTTCGTGTCGGCCTACCTTTGTGTTTTGGATCTGAGCCCGCATTTGTGTCGGCATTCCTTTTTAAAATCCATATTGTGATGGTAACCTCTGGTTATGAGTTCGCCTTCGTGTCGGCCTACCTTTGTGTTCTAGATCTGAGTCCGCCTTCGTGTCGGCATTCCTTTTGAAAATCCATCTTGTGCTGGTAACCTCTGGTTATAAGTCCGCCTTCGTGTCGGCCTACCTTTGTGTTTTGGATCTGAGCCCGCATTTGTGTCGGCATTTCTTTTGAAAATCCATGTTGTGATGGTAACCTCTGGTTATGAGTCCGCCTTCGTGTCGGCCTACCTTTGTGTTTTAGATCTGAGTCCGCCTTCGTGTCGGAATTTCTTTTGAAAATCCATCTTGTGATGGTAACCTCTAGTTATGAGTCCGCCTTCGTGTTGGCCTACCTTTGTGTTTTGGATCTGAGCCCGCATTTGTGTCGGCATTCCTTTTTAAAATCCATCTTGTGATGGTAACCTCTGGTTATGAGTTCGCCTTCGTGTCGGCCTATCTTTGTGTTTTAGATCTGAGTCCGCCTTCGTGTCGGCATTCCTTTTGAAAATCCATCTTGTGCTGGTAACCTCTGGTTATAAGTCCGCCTTCGTGTCGGCCTACCTTTGTGTTTTGGATCTGAGCCCGCATTTGTGTCGGCATTTCTTTTGAAAATCCATGTTGTGATGGTAACCTCTGGTTATGAGTTCGCCTTCGTGTCGGCCTACCTTTGTGTTTTAGATCTGAGTCCGCCTTCGTGTCGGCATTCCTTTTGAAAATCCATCTTGTGATGGTAACCTCTGGTTATAAGTCCGCCTTCGTGTCGGCCTACCTTTGTGTTTTGAATCTGAGTCCGCCTTCGTGTCGACATTCCTTTTGAAAATCCATCTTGTGATGGTAACCTCTGGTTATATGTCCGCCTTCGTGTCGGCCTACCCTTGTGTTTTGGATATGAGTCCACCTTTGTGTCGGCATTCCTTTTGAAAATCCATCTTGTAATGGTAACCTATGGTTATGAGTCTACCTTCGTGTTGGCCTACCTTTATGTTTTGGATCTGAGACAGCCTTCGTGTCATCATTCCTTTTGAAAATACATCTAGTGATGGTAACCTCTGGTTATGAGTCCGCCTTCGTGTCGGAATTCCTTTTGAAAATCCATCTTGTGATGGTAACCTTTGGTTATAAGTCCGCTTTCGTGTCGGCCTACCTTTGTGTTTGGTTCAGAGTCTGCCTTCGTGTCGGCATACCTTTGTATTTCGGATCTGACTCCGCCTTCGTGTCGGCATTCCTTTTGAAAATCCATCTTGTGATGGTAACCTCTGGTTAAGAGTCCGCCTTCGTCTCGGCATACCTTTGTGTTTTGGATATGAGTCCGCCTTCGTGTCGACATTACTTTTGAAAATCCATCTTGTGATGGTAACCTCGGGTTATGAGTCCGCCTTCTTGTCGACCTACCTTAGTGTTTTGGATTTGATTCTGCCTTCGTGTCGGCATTCCTTTTGAAAATCCATCATGTGATGGTAACCTCGGGTTATGAGTCCGCCTTCGTGTCGGCCTACCTTTTTGTTTTGGATCTGAGTCCGCCTTCTTGCCGGCATTCCTTCTGAAAATATATCTTGTGATGGTAACCTCTTGTTATGAGTCTGCCTTCGTGTCGGCCTACCTTTTTATTTTGGAACTGAGTCCGCCTTTGTGTCGGCATTCCTTTTGAAAATCCATCTTGTGATGGTAACCTATGGTTATGAGTCTGCCTTCGTGTCAGCCTACCTTTGTGTTTTAGATCTGAGTCTGCCTTCGTGTCGGCATTCCTTTTGAAAATCCATCTTGTGCTGGTAACCTCTGGTTATAAGTCCGCCTTCGTGTCGGCCTACCTTTGTGTTTTGGATCTGAGCCCGCATTTGTGTCGGCATTTCTTTTGAAAATCCATGTTGTGATGGTAACCTCTGGTTATGAGTCCACCTTCGTGTCGGCCTACCTTTGTGTTTTAGATCTGAGTCCGCCTTCGTGTCGGAATTTCTTTTGAAAATCCATCTTGTGATGGTAACCTCTAGTTATGAGTCCGCCTTCGTGTTGGCCTACCTTTGTGTTTTGGATCTGAGCCCGCATTTGTGTCGGCATTCCTTTTTAAAATCCATCTTGTGATGGTAACCTCTGGTTATGAGTTCGCCTTCGTGTCGGCCTATCTTTGTGTTTTAGATCTGAGTCCGCCTTCGTGTCGGCATTCCTTTTGAAAATCCATCTTGTGCTGGTAACCTCTGGTTATAAGTCCGCCTTCGTGTCGGCCTACCTTTGTGTTTTGGATCTGAGCCCGCATTTGTGTCGGCATTTCTTTTGAAAATCCATGTTGTGATGGTAACCTCTGGTTATGAGTTCGCCTTCGTGTCGGCCTACCTTTGTGTTTTAGATCTGAGTCCGCCTTCGTGTCGGCATTCCTTTTGAAAATCCATCTTGTGATGGTAACCTCTGGTTATAAGTCCGCCTTCGTGTCGGCCTACCTTTGTGTTTTGAATCTGAGTCCGCCTTCGTGTCGACATTCCTTTTGAAAATCCATCTTGTGATGGTAACCTCTGGTTATATGTCCGCCTTCGTGTCGGCCTACCCTTGTGTTTTGGATATGAGTCCACCTTTGTGTCGGCATTCCTTTTGAAAATCCATCTTGTAATGGTAACCTATGGTTATGAGTCTACCTTCGTGTTGGCCTACCTTTATGTTTTGGATCTGAGACAGCCTTCGTGTCATCATTCCTTTTGAAAATACATCTAGTGATGGTAACCTCTGGTTATGAGTCCGCCTTCGTGTCGGAATTCCTTTTGAAAATCCATCTTGTGATGGTAGCCTTTGGTTATAAGTCCGCTTTCGTGTCGGCCTACCTTTGTGTTTGGTTCAGAGTCTGCCTTCGTGTCGGCATACCTTTATATTTCGGATCTGACTCCGCCTTCGTGTCGGCATTCCTTTTGAAAATCCATCTTGTGATGGTAACCTCTGGTTAAGAGTCCGCCTTCGTCTCGGCATACCTTTGTGTTTTGGATATGAGTCCGCCTTCGTGTCGACATTACTTTTGAAAATCCATCTTGTGATGGTAACCTCGGGTTATGAGTCCGCCTTCTTGTCGACCTACCTTAGTGTTTTGGATTTGAGTCTGCCTTCGTGTCGGCATTCCTTTTGAAAATCCATCATGTGATGGTAACCTCGGGTTATGAGTCCGCCTTCGTGTCGGCCTACCTTTTTGTTTTGGATCTGAGTCCGCCTTCTTGCCGGCATTCCTTCTGAAAATATATCTTGTGATGGTAACCTCTTGTTATGAGTCTGCCTTCGTGTCGGCCTACCTTTTTATTTTGGAACTGAGTCCGCCTTTGTGTCGGCATTCCTTTTGAAAATCCATCTTGTGATGGTAACCTATGGTTATGAGTCTGCCTTCGTGTCAGCCTACCTTTGTGTTTTGGATCTGAGTCTGCCTTCGTGTCGGCATTCCTTTTGAAAATCCATCTTGTGATGGCAACCTTTGGTTATGATTCCGCCTTTATGTCGGCCTACCTTTGTGTTTTGGATCTGAGCCCGCATTTGTGTCGGCATTTCTTTTGAAAATCCATCTTGTGATGGTAACCTCTGATTATGAGTCTGCCTTCGTGTCAGCCTACCTTTGTGTTTTGGATCTGAGTCTGCCTTCGTGTCGGCATTCCTTTTGAAAATCCATCTTGTGATGGCAACCTTTGGTTATGATTCCGCCTTTATGTCGGCCTACCTTTGTGTTTTGGATCTGAGCCCACATTTGCGTCGGCATTCCTTTTTAAAATCCATCTTGTGATGGTAACCTCTGGTTATGAGTTCGCCTTCGTGTCGGCCTACCTTTGTGTTTTAGATCTGAGTCCGCCTTCGTGTCGGCATTCCTTTTGAAAATCCATCTTGTGCTGCTAACCTCTGGTTATAAGTCCGCCTTCGTGTCGGCCTACCTTTGTGTTTTAGATCTGAGTTCGCCTTCGTGTCGGCATTCCTTTTGAAAATCCATCTTGTGATGGTAAACTTTGGTTATAAGTCCGCCTTCGTGTCGGCCTACCTTTGTGTTTTGGATCTGAGTCCGCCTTCGTGTCGACATTCCTTTTGAAAATCCATCTTGTGATGGTAACCTCTGGTTATAGTCCGCTTTCGTGTCGGCCTACCTTTGTGTTTTGGATCTGAGTCCGCCTTCGTGTCGACATTCCTTTTGAAAATCCATCTTGTGATGGTAACCTCTAGTTATGAATCCGCCTTCGTGTCGTCATACCTTTGTGTTTTGGATCTGAGTCCGCCTTCGTGTCGGCATTTCTTTTTAAAATCCATCTTGTGATGGTAACCTCTGGTTATGAGTCCGTCTTCGTGTCAGCCTACCTTTATGTTTTGGATCTGAGTCCGCCTTCGTGTCGGCATTCCTTTTGAAAATTCATTTTGTGATGGTAACCTCTGTTTATGAGTCCGCCTTCGTGTCAGCCTACCTTTGTGTTTTGGATCTGAGCCCTCATTTGTGTCGGCATTTCTTTTAAAAATCCATCTTGTGATGGTAACCTCTGGTTATGAGTCCGCCTTCGTGTCGGCCTACCTTTGTGTTTTAGATCTGAGTCCGCCTTCGTGTCGGAATTTCTTTTGAAAATCCATCTTGTGATGGTAACCTCTAGTAATGAGTCCGCCTTCGTGTTGGCCTACCTTTGTGTTTTGGATCTGAGCCCGCATTTGTGTCGGCATTCCTTTTTAAAATCCATCTTGTGATGGTAACCTCTGGTTATGAGTTCGCCTTCGTGTCGGCCTATCTTTGTGTTTTAGATCTGAGTCCGCCTTCGTGTCGGCATTCCTTTTGAAAATCCATCTTGTGCTGGTAACCTCTGGTTATAAGTCCGCCTTCGTGTCGGCCTACCTTTGTGTTTTGGATCTGAGCCCGCATTTGTGTCGGCATTTCTTTTGAAAATCCATGTTGTGATGGTAACCTCTGGTTATGAGTTCGCCTTCGTGTCGGCCTACCTTTGTGTTTTAGATCTGAGTCCGCCTTCGTGTCGGCATTCCTTTTGAAAATCCATCTTGTGATGGTAACCTTTGGTTATAAGTCCGCATTCGTGTCGGCCTACCTTTGTGTTTTGGATCTGAGTCCGCCTTCGTGTGGACATTCCTTTTGAAAATCCATCTTGTGATGGTAACCTCTGGTTATAAGTCCGCCTTCGTGTCGGCCTACCCTTGTGTTTTGGATATGAGTCCACCTTTGTGTCGGCATTCCTTTTGAAAATCGATCTTGTAATGGTAACCTATGGTTATGAGTCTACCTTCGTGTTGGCCTACCTTTATGTTTTGGATCTGAGTCAGCCTTCGTGTCATCATTCCTTTTGAAAATACATCTAGTGATGGTAACCTCTGGTTATGAGTCCGCCTTCGTGTCGGAATTCCTTTTGAAAATCCATCTTGTGATGGTAACCTTTGGTTATAAGTCCGCTTTCGTGTCGGCCTACCTTTGTGTTTGGTTAAGAGTCTGCCTTCGTGTCGGCATACCTTTGTATTTCGGATCTGAGTCCGCCTTCGTGTCGGCATTCCTTTTGAAAATCCATCTTGTGATGGTAACCTCTGGTTAAGAGTCCGCCTTCGTCTCGGCATACCTTTGTGTTTTGGATATGAGTCCGCCTTCGTGTCGACATTACTTTTGAAAATCCATCTTGTGATGGTAACCTCGGGTTATGAGTCCGCCTTCTTGTCGACCTACCTTAGTGTTTTGGATTTGAGTCTGCCTTCGTGTCGGCATTCCTTTTGAAAATCCATCATGTGATGGTAACCTCGGGTTATGAGTCCGCCTTCGTGTCGGCCTACCTTTTTGTTTTGGATCTGAGTCCGCCTTCTTGCCGGCATTCCTTTTGAAAATATATCTTGTGATGGTAACCTCTGGTTATGAGTCTGCCTTCGTGTCGGCCTACCTTTTTATTTTGGAACTGAGTCCTCCTTTGTGTCGGCATTCCTTTTGAAAATCCATCTTGTGATGGTAACCTATGGTTATGAGTCTGCCTTCGTGTCAGCCTACCTTTGTGTTTTGGATCTGAGTCTGCCTTCGTGTCGGCATTCCTTTTGAAAATCCATGTTGTGATGGTAACCTCTGGTTATGAGTTCGCCTTCGTGTCGGCCTACCTTTGTGTTTTGGATCTGAGTCCGCCTTCGTGTCGACATTCCTTTTGAAAATCCATCTTGTGATGGTAACCTCTGGTTATAGTCCGCTTTCGTGTCGGCCTACCTTTATGTTTTGGATCTGAGTCCGCCTTCGTGTCGACATTCCTTTTGAAAATCCATCTTGTGATGGTAACCTCTAGTTATGAATCCGCCTTCGTGTCGTCATACCTTTGTGTTTTGGATCTGAGTCCGCCTTCGTGTCGGCATTTCTTTTTAAAATCCATCTTGTGATGGTAACCTCTGGTTATGAGTCCGTCTTCGTGTCAGCCTACCTTTATGTTTTGGATCTGAGTCCGCCTTCGTGTCGGCATTCCTTTTGAAAATTAATTTTGTGATGGTAACCTCTGTTTATGAGTCCGCCTTCGTGTCAGCCTACCTTTGTGTTTTGGATCTGAGTCCGCCTTCGTGTCGGCATTCCTATTGAAAATCCATCTTGTGATGGTAACCTCTGGTTATATGTCTGACTTCGTGTCGGCCTACCTTTGTGTTTTGGATCCGAGTCCGCCTTCGTGTCGGCATTCCTTTTGAAAATCCATCTTGTGATGGTAACCTCTGGTTATGATTCCGCCTTCAGGTCGGCCTACCTTTGTGTTTTGCATCTGAGCCCGCATTTGTGTCGGCATTTCTTTTGAAAATCCATGTTGTGATGGTAACCTCTGGTTATGAGTTCGCCTTCGTGTCGGCCTACCTTTGTGTTTTGGATCTGAGTCCGCCTTCTTGCCGGCATTCCTTTTGAAAATATATCTTGTGATGGTAACCTCTGGTTATGAGTCTGCCTTCGTGTCGGCCTACCTTTTTATTTTGGAACTGAGTCCGCCTTTGTGTCGGCATTCCTTTTGAAAATCCATCTTGTGATGGTAACCTATGGTTATGAGTCTGCCTTCGTGTCAGCCTACCTTTGTGTTTTGGATCTGAGTCTGCCTTCGTGTCGGCATTCCTTTTGAAAATCCATGTTGTGATGGTAACCTCTGGTTATGAGTTCGCCTTCGTGTCGGCCTACCTTTGTGTTTTGGATCTGAGTCCGCCTTCGTGTCGACATTCCTTTTGAAAATCCATCTTGTGATGGTAACCTCTGGTTATAGTCCGCTTTCGTGTCGGCCTACCTTTATGTTTTGGATCTGAGTCCGCCTTCGTGTCGACATTCCTTTTGAAAATCCATCTTGTGATGGTAACCTCTAGTTATGAATCCGCCTTCGTGTCGTCATACCTTTGTGTTTTGGATCTGAGTCCGCCTTCGTGTCGGCATTTCTTTTTAAAATCCATCTTGTGATGGTAACCTCTGGTTATGAGTCCGTCTTCGTGTCAGCCTACCTTTATGTTTTGGATCTGAGTCCGCCTTCGTGTCGGCATTCCTTTTGAAAATTCATTTTGTGATGGTAACCTCTGTTTATGAGTCCGCCTTCGTGTCAGCCTACCTTTGTGTTTTGGATCTGAGTCCGCCTTCGTGTCGGCATTCCTATTGAAAATCCATCTTGTGATGGTAACCTCTGGTTATAAGTCTGACTTCGTGTCGGCCTACCTTTGTGTTTTGGATCCGAGTCCGCCTTCGTGTCGGCATTCCTTTTGAAAATCCATCTTGTGATGGTAACCTCTGGTTATGATTCCGCCTTCAGGTCGGCCTACCTTTGTGTTTTGGATCTGAGTCCGCCTTCGTGTCATAATTTCTTTTGAAAATCCATCTTGTGATGGTAACCTCTGGTTATGAGTCCACCTTCGTGTCGGCCTACCTTTGTGTTTTAGATCTGAGCCCTCATTTGTGTCGGCATTTCTTTTGAAAATCCATCTTGTGATGGTAACCTCTGGTTATGAGTCCGCCTTCGTGTCGGCCTACCTTTGTGTTTTGGATCTGAGTCCGCCTTTGTGTCAGAATTTCTTTTGAAAATCCATCTTGTGATGGTAACCTCTGGTTATGAGTCCGCCTATGTGTCGGCCTACCTTTGTGTTTTGGATCTGAGCCCGCATTTGTGTCGGCATTTCTTTTGAAAATCCATCTTGTGATGGTAACCTCTGATTATGAGTCCGCCTTCGTGTCGGCCTACCTTTGTTTTTAAGATCTGAGTCCGCCTTCGTGTCGGAATTTCTTTTGAAAATCCATCTTGTGATGGTAACCTCTGGTCATGAGTCCGCCTTCGTGTCGGCCTACCTTTGTGTTTTGGATCTGAGCCCGCATTTGTGTCGGCATTCCTTTTTAAAATCCATATTGTGATGGTAACCTCTGGTTATGAGTTCGCCTTCGTGTTGGCCTACCTTTGTGTTCTAGATCTGAGTCCGCCTTCGTGTCGGCATTCCTTTTGAAAATCCATCTTGTGCTGGTAACCTCTGGTTATAAGTCCGCCTTCGTGTCGGCCTACCTTTGTGTTTTGGATCTGAGCCCGCATTTGTGTCGGCATTTCTTTTGAAAATCCATGTTGTGATGGTAACCTCTGGTTATGAGTCTGCCTTCGTGTCGGCCTACCTTTGTGTTTTAGATCTGAGTCCGCCTTCGTGTCGGAATTTCTTTTGAAAATCCATCTTGTGATGGTAACCTCTAGTTATGAGTCCGCCTTCGTGTTGGCCTACCTTTGTGTTTTGGATCTGAGCCCGCATTTGTGTCGGCATTCCTTTTTAAAATCCATCTTGTGATGGTAACCTCTGGTTATGAGTTCGCCTTCGTGTCGGCCTATCTTTGTGTTTTAGATCTGAGTCCGCCTTCGTGTCGGCATTCCTTTTGAAAATCCATCTTGTGCTGGTAACCTCTGGTTATAAGTCCGCCTTCGTGTCGGCCTACCTTTGTGTTTTGGATCTGAGCCCGCATTTGTGTCGGCATTTCTTTTGAAAATCCATGTTGTGATGGTAACCTCTGGTTATGAGTTCGCCTTCGTGTCGGCCTACCTTTGTGTTTTAGATCTGAGTCCGCCTTCGTGTCGGCATTCCTTTTGAAAATCCATCTTGTGATGGTAACCTCTGGTTATAAGTCCGCCTTCGTGTCGGCCTACCTTTGTGTTTTGGATCTGAGTCCGCCTTCGTGTCGACATTCCTTTTGAAAATCCATCTTGTGATGGTAACCTCTGGTTATAAGTCCGCCTTCGTGTCGGCCTACCCTTGTGTTTTGGATATGAGTCCGCCTTCGTGTCGACATTACTTTTGAAAATCCATCTTGTGATGGTAACCTCGGGTTATGAGTCCGCCTTCTTGTCGACCTACCTTAGTGTTTTGGATTTGAGTCTGCCTTCGTGTCGGCATTCCTTTTGAAAATCCATCATGTGATGGTAACCTCGGGTTATGAGTCCGCCTTCGTGTCGGCCTACCTTTTTGTTTTGGATCTGAGTCCGCCTTCTTGCCGGCATTCCTTTTGAAAATATATCTTGTGATGGTAACCTCTGGTTATGAGTCTGCCTTCGTGTCGGCCTACCTTTTTATTTTGGAACTGAGTCCGCCTTTGTGTCGGCATTCCTTTTGAAAATCCATCTTGTGATGGTAACCTATGGTTATGAGTCTGCCTTCGTGTCAGCCTACCTTTGTGTTTTGGATCTGAGTCTGCCTTCGTGTCGGCATTCCTTTTGAAAATCCATCTTGTGATGGCAACTTTTGGTTATGATTCCGCCTTTATGTCGGCCTACCTTTGTGTTTTGGATCTGAGTCCGCCTTCGTGTCAGAATTTCTTTTGAAAATCCATCTTGTGATGGTAACCTCTGGTTATGAGTCCGCCTATGTGTCGGCCTACCTTTGTGTTTTGGATCTGAGCCCGCATTTGTGTCGGCATTTCTTTTGAAAATCCATCTTGTGATGGTAACCTCTGATTATGAGTCCGCCTTCATGTCGGCCTACCTTTGTGTTTTAGATCTGAGTCCGCCTTCGTGTCGGCCTACCTTTGTGTTTTGGATCTGAGCCCGCATTTGTGTCGGCATTTCTTTTGAAAATCCATGTTGTGATGGTAACCTCTGGTTATGAGTTCGCCTTCGTGTCGGCCTACCTTTGTGTTTTGGATCTGAGTCCGCCTTCGTGTCGACATTCCTTTTGAAAATCGATCTTGTGATGGTAACCTCTGGTTATATGTCCGCTTTCGTGTCGGCCTACCTTTTTGTTTTGGATCTGAGTCCGCCTTCGTGTCGACATTCCTTTTGAAAATCCATCTTGTGATGGTAACCTCTAGTTATGAGTCCGCCTTCGTGTCGTCATACCTTTGTGTTTTGGATCTGAGTCCGCCTTCGTGTCGGCATTTCTTTTTAAAATCCATCTTGTGATGGTAACCTCTGGTTATGAGTCCGTCTTCGTGTCAGCCTACCTTTATGTTTTGGATCTGAGTCCGCCTTCGTGTCGGCATTCCTTTTGAAAATTCATTTTGTGATGGTAACATCTGTTTATGAGTCCGCCTTCGTGTCAGCCTACCTTTGTGTTTTGGATCCGAGTCCGCCTTCGTGTCGGCATTCCTTTTGAAAATCCATCTTGTGATGGTAACCTCTGGTTATAAGTCCGCCTTCGTGTCGGCCTACCTTTGTGTTTTGGATCTGAGCCCGCATTTGTGTCGGCATTTCTTTTGAAAATCCATGTTGTGATGGTAACCTCTGGTTATGATTCCGCCTTCAGGTCGGCCTACCTTTGTGTTTTGGATCTGAGTCCGCCTTCGTGTCATAATTTCTTTTGAAAATCCATCTTGTGATGGTAACCTCTGGCTATGAGTCCACCTTCGTGTCGGCCTACCTTTGTGTTTTAGATCTGAGCCCTCATTTGTGTCGGCATTTCTTTTGAAAATCCATCTTGTGATGGTAACCTCTGGTTATGAGTCCGCCTTCGTGTCAGCCTACCTTTGTGTTTTGGATCTGAGTCCGCCTTTGTGTCAGAATTTCTTTTGAAAATCCATCTTGTGATGGTAACCTCTGGTTATGAGTCCGCCTATGTGTCGGCCTACCTTTGTGTTTTGGATCTGAGCCCGCATTTGTGTCGGCATTTCTTTTGAAAATCCATCTTGTGATGGTAACCTCTGATTATGAGTCCGCCTTCGTGTCGGCCTACCTTTGTGTTTAAGATCTGAGTCCGCCTTCGTGTCGGAATTTCTTTTGAAAATCCATCTTGTGATGGTAACCTCTGGTCATGAGTCCGCCTTCGTGTCGGCCTACCTTTGTGTTTTGGATCTGAGCCCGCATTTGTGTCGGCATTCCTTTTTAAAATCCATATTGTGATGGTAACCTCTGGTTATGAGTTCGCCTTCGTGTCGGCCTACCTTTGTGTTCTAGATCTGAGTCCGCCTTCGTGTCGGCATTCCTTTTGAAAATCCATCTTGTGCTGGTAAGCTCTGGTTATAAGTCCGCCTTCGTGTCGGCCTACCTTTGTGTTTTGGATCTGAGCCCGCATTTGTGTCGGCATTTCTTTTGAAAATCCATGTTGTGATGGTAACCTCTGGTTATGAGTCCGCCTTCGTGTCGGCCTACCTTTGTGTTTTAGATCTGAGTCCGCCTTCGTGTCGGAATTTCTTTTGAAAATCCATCTTGTGATGGTAACCTCTGGTTATGAGTCCGCCTTCGTGTTGGCCTACCTTTGTGTTTTGGATCTGAGCCCGCATTTGTGTCGGCATTCCTTTTTAAAATCCATCTTGTGATGGTAACCTCTGGTTATGAGTTCGCCTTCGTGTCGGCCTATCTTTGTGTTTTAGATCTGAGTCCGCCTTCGTGTCGGCATTCCTTTTGAAAATCTATCTTGTGCTGGTAACCTTTGGTTATAAGTCCGCCTTCGTGTCGGCCTACCTTTGTGTTTTGGATCTGAGCCCGCATTTGTGTCGGCATTTCTTTTGAAAATCCATGTTGTGATGGTAACCTCTGGTTATGAGTTCGCCTTCGTGTCGGCCTACCTTTGTGTTTTAGATCTGAGCCCGCATTTGTGTCGGCATTTCTTTTGAAAATCCATCTTGTGATGGTAACCTCTGGTTATGAGTCCGCCTTCGTGTCAGCCTACCTTTGTGTTTTGGATCTGAGTCCGCCTTTGTGCCAGAATTTCTTTTGAAAATCCATCTTGTGATGGTAACCTCTGGTTATGAGTCCGCCTATGTGTCGGCCTACCTTTGTGTTTTGGATCTGAGCCCGCATTTGTGTCGGCATTTCTTTTGAAAATCCATCTTGTGATGGTAACCTCTGATTATGAGTCCGCCTTCGTGTCGGCCTACCTTTGTGTTTAAGATCTGAGTCCGCCTTCGTGTCGGAATTTCTTTTGAAAATCCATCTTGTGATGGTAACCTCTAGTCATGAGTCCGCCTTCGTGTCGGCCTACCTTTGTGTTTTGGATCTGAGCCCGCATTTGTGTCGGCATTCCTTTTTAAAATCCATATTGTGATGGTAACCTCTGGTTATGAGTTCGCCTTCGTGTCGGCCTACCTTTGTGTTCTAGATCTGAGTCCGCCTTCGTGTCGGCATTCCTTTTGAAAATCCATCTTGTGCTGGTAACCTCTGGTTATAAGTCCGCCTTCGTGTCGGCCTACCTTTGTGTTTTGGATCTGAGCCCGCATTTGTGTCGGCATTTCTTTTGAAAATCCATGTTGTGATGGTAACCTCTGGTTATGAGTCCGCCATCGTGTCGGCCTACCTTTGTGTTTTAGATCTGAGTCCGCCTTCGTGTCGGAATTTCTTTTGAAAATCGATCTTGTGATGGTAACCTCTGGTTATGAGTCCGCCTTCGTGTTGGCCTACCTTTGTGTTTTTCATCTGAGCCCGCATTTGTGTCGGCATTCCTTTTTAAAATCCATCTTGTGATGGTAACCTCTGGTTATGAGTTCGCCTTCGTGTCGGACTATCTTTGTGTTTTAGATCTGAGTCCGCCTTCGTGTCGGCATTCCTTTTGAAAATCCATCTTGTGCTGGTAACCTCTGGTTATAAGTCCGCCTTCGTGTCGGCCTACCTTTGTGTTTTGGATCTGAGCCCGCATTTGTGTCGGCATTTCTTTTGAAAATCCATGTTGTGATGGTAACCTCTGGTTATGAGTTCGCCTTCGTGTCGGCCTACCTTTGTGTTTTAGATCTGAGTCCGCCTTCGTGACGGCATTCCTTTTGAAAATCCATCTTGTGATGGTAACCTCTGGTTATAAGTCCGCCTTCGTGTCGGCCTACCTTTGTGTTTTGGATCTGAGTCCGTCTTCGTGTCGACATTCCTTTTGAAAATCCATCTTGTGATGGTAACCTCTGGTTATAAGTCCGCCTTCGTGTCGGCCTACCCTTGTGTTTTGGATATGAGTCCACCTTTGTGTCGGCATTCCTTTTGAAAATCCATCTTGTAATGGTAACCTATGGTTATGAGTCTACCTTCGTGTTGGCCTACCTTTATGTTTTGGATCTGAGTCAGCCTTCGTGTCATCATTCCTTTTGAAAATACATCTAGTGATGGTAACCTCTGGTTATGAGTCCGCCTTCGTGTCGGCATTCCTTTTGAAAATCCATCTTGTGATGGTAACCTTTGGTTATAAGTCCGCTTTCGTGTCGGCCTACCTTTGTGTTTGGTTAAGAGTCTGCCTTCGTGTCGGCATACCTTTGTATTTTGGATCTGAGTCCGCCTTCGTGTCGGCATTCCTTTTGAAAATCCATCTTGTGATGGTAACCTCTGGTTAAGAGTCCGCCTTCGTCTCGGCATACCTTTGTGTTTTGGATATGAGTCCGCCTTCGTGTCGACATTACTTTTGAAAATCCATCTTGTGATGGTAACCTGGGGTTATGAGTCCGCCTTCTTGTCGACCTACCTTAGTGTTTTGGATTTGAGTCTGCCTTCGTGTCGGCATTCCTTTTGAAAATCCATCATGTGATGGTAACCTCGGGTTATGTGTCTGCCTTCGTGTCGGCCTACCTTTTTGTTTTGGATCTGAGTCCGCCTTCTTGCCGGCATTCCTTTTGAAAATATATCTTGTGATGGTAACCTCTGGTTATGAGTCTGCCTTCGTGTCGGCCTACCTTTTTATTTTGGAACTGAGTCCGCCTTCGTGTCAAAATTTCTTTTGAAAATCCATCTTGTGACGATAACCTCTGGTTATGAGTCCGCCTATGTGTCGGCCTACCTTTGTGTTTTGGATCTGAGCCCGTATTTGTGTCGGCATTTCTTTTGAAAATCCATCTTGTGATGGTAACCTCTGATTATGAGTCCGCCTTCGTGTCGGCCTACCTTTGTGTTTTAGATCTGAGTCCGCCTTCGTGTCAGAATTTCTTTTGAAAATCCATCTTGTGATGGAAACCTCTGGTTATAAGTCCGCCTTCGTGTCGGCCTACCTTTGTGTTTTGGATCTGAGCCCGCATTTGTGTCGGCATTCCTTTTTAAAACCCATCTTGTGATGGTAACCTCTGGTTATGAGTTCGCCTTCGTGTTGGCCTACCTTTGTGTTTTAGATCTGAGTCCGCCTTCGTGTCGGCATTCCTTTTGAAAATCCATCTTGTGATGGTAACCTCTGGTTATAAGTCCGCCTTCGTGTCGGCCTACCTTTGTGTTTTGGATCTGAGTCCACCTTCGTGTCGACATTCCTTTTGAAAATCCATCTTGTGATGGTAACCTCTGGTTATAAGTTCGCCTTCGTGTCGGCCTACCTTTGTGTTTTGGATGTGAGTCCGCCTTCGTGTCGACATTCCTTTTAAAAATCCATCTTGTGATGGTAACCTCTAGTTATGAGTCCGCCTTCGCGTCGTCATACCTTTGTGTTTTGGATCAGAGTCCGCCTTCGTGTCGGCATTTCTTTTTAAAATCCATCTTGTGATGGTAACCTCTGGTTATGAGGCCGTCTTCGTGTCAGCCTACCTTTATGTTTTGGATCTGAGTCCGCCTTCGTGTCAGCATTCCTTTTGAAAATTCATTTTGTGATGGTAACCTCTGGTTATGAGTCCGCCTTCGTGTCAGCCTACCTTTGTGTTTTGGATATGAGTCCGCCTTCATGTCGGCATTCCTTTTGAAAATCCATCTTGTGATGTTAACCTCTGGTTATAAGTCTGACTTCGTGTCGGCCTACCTTTGTGTTTTGGATCCGAGTCCGCCTTCGTGTCGGCATTCCTTTTGAAAATCCATCTTGTCATGGTAACCTCCGGTTATAATTCCGCCTTCAGGTCGGCCTACCTTTGTATTTTGGATCTGAGTCCGCCTTCGTGTCGGAATTTCTTTTGAAAATCCATCTTGTGATGGTAACCTCTGGTTATGAGTCCACCTTCGTGTCGGCCTACCTTTGTGTTTTGGATCTGAGCCCGCATTTGTGTCGGCATTCCTTTTTAAAATCCATATTGTGATGGTAACCTCTGGTTATGAGTTCGCCTTCGTGTCGGCCTACCTTTGTGTTCTAGATCTGAGTCCGCCTTCGTGTCGGAATTCCTTTTGAAAATCCATCTTGTGCTGGTAACCTCTGGTTATAACTCCGCCTTCGTGTCGTCCTACCTTTGTGTTTTGGATCTGAGCCCGCATTTGTGTCGGCATTTCTTTTGAAAATCCATGTTGTGATGATAACCTCTGGTTATGAGTCCGCCTTCGTGTCGGCCTACCTTTGTGTTTTAGATCTGAGTCCGCCTTCGTGTCGGAATTTCTTTTGAAAATCGATCTTGTGATGGTAACCTCTGGTTATGAGTCCGCCTTCGTGTTGGCCTACCTTTGTGTTTTGGATCTGAGCCCGCATTTGTGTCGGCATTCCTTTTTAAAATCCATCTTGTGATGGTAACCTCTGGTTATGAGTTCGCCTTCGTGTCGGCCTATCTTTGTGTTTTAGATCTGAGTCCGCCTTCGTGTCGGCATTCCTTTTGAAAATCCATCTTGTGCTGGTAACCTCTGGTTATAAGTCCGCCTTCGTGTCGGCCTACCTTTGTGTTTTGGATCTGAGCCCGCATTTGTGTCGGCATTTCTTTTGAAAATCCATGTTGTGATGGTAACCTCTGGTTATGAGTTCGCCTTCGTGTCGGCCTACCTTTGTGTTTTAGATCTGAGTCCGCCTTCGTGTCGGCATTCCTTTTGAAAATCCATCTTGTGATGGTAACCTCTGGTTATAAGTCCGCCTTCGTGTCGGCCTACCTTTGTGTTTTGGATCTGAGTCCGTCTTCGTGTCGACATTCCTTTTGAAAATCCATCTTGTGATGGTAACCTCTGGTTATAAGTCCGCCTTCGTGTCGGCCTACCCTTGTGTTTTGGATATGAGTCCACCTTTGTGTCGGCATTCCTTTTGAAAATCCATCTTGTAATGGTAACCTATGGTTATGAGTCTACCTTCGTGTTGGCCTACCTTTATGTTTTGGATCTGAGTCAGCCTTCGTGTCATCATTCCTTTTGAAAATACATCTAGTGATGGTAACCTCTGGTTATGAGTCCGCCTTCGTGTCGGCATTCCTTTTGAAAATCCATCTTGTGATGGTAACCTTTGGTTATAAGTCCGCTTTCGTGTCGGCCTACCTTTGTGTTTGGTTAAGAGTCTGCCTTCGTGTCGGCATACCTTTGTATTTTGGATCTGAGTCCGCCTTCGTGTCGGCATTCCTTTTGAAAATCCATCTTGTGATGGTAACCTCTGGTTAAGAGTCCGCCTTCGTCTCGGCATACCTTTGTGTTTTGGATATGAGTCCGCCTTCGTGTCGACATTACTTTTGAAAATCCATCTTATGATGGTAACCTGGGGTTATGAGTCCGCCTTCTTGTCGACCTACCTTAGTGTTTTGGATTTGAGTCTGCCTTCGTGTCGGCATTCCTTTTGAAAATCCATCATGTGATGGTAACCTCGGGTTATGTGTCCGCCTTCGTGTCGGCCTACCTTTTTGTTTTGGATCTGAGTCCGCCTTCTTGCCGGCATTCCTTTTGAAAATATATCTTGTGATGGTAACCTCTGGTTATGAGTCTGCCTTCGTGTCGGCCTACCTTTTTATTTTGGAACTGAGTCCGCCTTCGTGTCAAAATTTCTTTTGAAAATCCATCTTGTGACGATAACCTCTGGTTATGAGTCCGCCTATGTGTCGGCCTACCTTTGTGTTTTGGATCTGAGCCCGCATTTGTGTCGGCATTTGTTTTGAAAATCCATCTTGTGATGGTAACCTCTGATTATGAGTCCGCCTTCGTGTCGGCCTACCTTTGTGTTTTAGATCTGAGTCCGCCTTCGTGTCAGAATTTCTTTTGAAAATCCATCTTGTGATGGAAACCTCTGGTTATAAGTCCGCCTTCGTGTCGGCCTACCTTTGTGTTTTGGATCTGAGCCCGCATTTGTGTCGGCATTCCTTTTTAAAACCCATCTTGTGATGGTAACCTCTGGTTATGAGTTCGCCTTCGTGTCGGCCTACCTTTGTGTTTTAGATCTGAGTCCGCCTTCGTGTCGGCATTCCTTTTGAAAATCCATCTTGTGATGGTAACCTCTGGTTATAAGTCCGCCTTCGTGTCGGCCTACCTTTGTGTTTTGGATCTGAGTCCACCTTCGTGTCGACATTCCTTTTGAAAATCCATCTTGTGATGGTAACCTCTGGTTATAAGTTCGCCTTCGTGTCGGCCTACCTTTGTGTTTTGGATGTGAGTCCGCCTTCGTATCGACATTCCTTTTAAAAATCCATCTTGTGATGGTAACCTCTAGTTATGAGTCCGCCTTCGCGTCGTCATACCTTTGTGTTTTGGATCAGAGTCCGCCTTCGTGTCGGCATTTCTTTTTAAAATCCATCTTGTGATGGTAACCTCTGGTTATGAGGCCGTCTTCGTGTCAGCCTACCTTTATGTTTTGGATCTGAGTCCGCCTTCGTGTCAGCATTCCTTTTGAAAATTCATTTTGTGATGGTAACCTCTGGTTATGAGTCCGCCTTCGTGTCAGCCTACCTTTGTGTTTTGGATATGAGTCCGCCTTCATGTCGGCATTCCTTTTGAAAATCCATCTTGTGATGTTAACCTCTGGTTATAAGTCTGACTTCGTGTCGGCCTACCTTTGTGTTTTGGATCCGAGTCCGCCTTCGTGTCGGCATTCCTTTTGAAAATCCATCTTGTCATGGTAACCTCCGGTTATGATTCCGCCTTCAGGTCGGCCTACCTTTGTGTTTTGGATCTGAGTCCACCTTCGTGTCGGAATTTCTTTTGAAAATCCATCTTGTGATGGTAACCTCTGGTTATGAGTCCACCTTCGTGTCGGCCTACCTTTGTGTTTTGGATCTGAGCCCGCATTTGTGTCGGCATTCCTTTTTAAAATCCATATTGTGATGGTAACCTCTGGTTATGAGTTCGCCTTCGTGTCGGCCTACCTTTGTGTTCTAGATCTGAGTCCGCCTTCGTGTCGGAATTCCTTTTGAAAATCCATCTTGTGCTGGTAACCTCTGGTTATAACTCCGCCTTCGTGTCGTCCTACCTTTGTGTTTTGGATCTGAGCCCGCATTTGTGTCGGCATTTCTTTTGAAAATCCATGTTGTGATGATAACCTCTGGTTATGAGTCCGCCTTCGTGTCGGCCTACCTTTGTGTTTTAGATCTTAGTCCGCCTTCGTGTCGGAATTTCTTTTGAAAATCCATCTTGTGATGGTAACCTCTGGTTATGAGTCCGCCTTCGTGTCGGCCTACCTTTGTGTTTTGGATCTGAGCCCGCATTTGTGTCGGCATTCCTTTTTAAAATCCATCTTGTGATGGTAACCTCTGGTTATGACTTCGCCTTCGTGTCCGCCTACCTTTGTGTTTTAGACCTGAGTCCGCCTCGTGTCGGCATTCCTTTTGAAAATCCATCTTGTGCTGGTAACCTCTGGTTATAAGTCCGCCCTCGTGTCGGCCTACCTTTGTGTTTTGGATCTGAGCCCGCATTTGTGTCGGCATTTCTTTTGAAAATCCATGTAGTGATGGTAACCTCTGGTTATGAGTTCGCCTTCGTGTCGGCCTATCTTTGTGTTTTAGATCTGAGTCCGCCTTCGTGTCGGCATTCCTTTTGAAAATCCATCTTGTGATGGTAACCTCTGGTTATAAGTCCGCCTTCGTGTCGGCCTACCTTTGTGTTTTGGATCTGAGTCCGCCTTCGTGTCGACATTCCTTTTGAAAATCCATCTTGTGATGGTAACCTCTGGTTATAAGTCCGCCTTCGTGTCGGCCTACCCTTGTGTTTTGGATATGAGTCCACCTTTGTGTCGGCATTCCTTTTGAAAATCCATCTTGTAATGGTAACCTATGGTTATGAGTCTACCTTCGTGTTGGCCTACCTTTATGTTTTGGATATGAGTCAGCCTTCGTGTCATCATTCCTTTTAAAAATACATCTAGTGATGGTAACCTCTGGTTATGAGTCCGCCTTCGTGTCGGCATTCCTTTGTGTTTTGGATCTGAGTCCGCCTTCGTGTCGGCATTCCTTTTGAAAATCCATCTTGTGATGGCAACCTCTAGTTATGATTCCGCCTTCATGTCGGCATTCCTTTTGAAAATCCATCTTGTGCTGGTAACCTCTGGTTATAAGTCCGCCCTCGTGTCGACCTACCTTTGTGTTTTGGATCTGAGCCCGCATTTGTGTCGGCATTTCTTTTGAAAATCCATCTTGTGATGGTAACCTCTGGTTAAGAGTCCGCCTTCGTCTCGGTATACCTTTGTGTTTTGGATATGAGTCCGCCTTCGTGTCGACATTACTTTTGAAAATCCATCTTGTGATGGTAACCTCGGGTTATGAGTCCGCCTTCTTGTCGACCTACCTTAGTGTTTTGGATTTGAGTCTGCCTTCGTGTCGGCATTCCTTTTGAAAATCCATCATGTGAAGGTAACCTCGGGTTATGAGTCCGCCTTCGTGTCGGCCTACCTTTTTGTTTTGGATCTGAGTCCGCCGTCTTGCCGGCATTCCTTTTGAAAATATATCTTGTGATGGTAACCTCTGGTTATGAGTCTGCCTTCGTGTTGGCCTACCTTTTTATTTTGGAACTGAGTCCGCCTTTGTGTCGGCATTCCCTTTGAAAATCCATCTTGTGATGGTAACCTCTGGTTATGAGTCCGCCTTCGTGTCAGCCTACCTTTGTGTTTTGGATCTGAGTCCGCCTTCGTGTCGGCATTCCTTTTGAAAATCCATCTTGTGATGGCAACCTCTAGTTATGATTCCGCCTTCATGTCGGCCTACCTTTGTGTTTTGGATCTGAGTCCGCCTTCGTGTCAGAATTTCTTTTGAAAATCCATCTTGTGATGGTAACCTCTGGTTATGAGTCCGCCTATGTGTCGGCCTACCTTTGTGTTTTGGATCTGAGCCCGCATTTGTGTCGGCATTTCTTTTGAAAATCCATCTTGTGATGGTAACCTCTGATTATGAGTCCGCCTTCGTGTCGGCCTACCTTTGTGTTTTAGATCTGAGTCCGCCTTCGTGTCAGAATTTCTTTTGAAAATCCATCTTGTGATGGTAACCTCTGGTTATAAGTCCGCCTTCGTGTCGGCCTACCTTTGTGTTTTGGATCTGAGCCCGCATTTGTGTCGGCATTCCTTTTTAAAACCCATCTTGTGATGGTAACCTCTGGTTATGAGTTCGCCTTCGTGTCGGCCTACCTTTGTGTTTTAGATCTGAGTCCGCCTTCGTGTCAGCATTCCTTTTGAAAATCCATCTTGTGCTGCTAACCTCTGGTTATAAGTCCGCTTTTGTGTCGGCCTACCTTTGTGTTTTGGATCTGAGCCTGCATTTGTGTCGGCATTTCTTTTGAAAATCCACGTTGTGATGGTAACCTCTGGTTATGAGTTCGCCTTCGTGTCGGCCTACCTTTGTGTTTTAGATCTGAGTCCGCCTTCGTGTCGGCATTCCTTTTGAAAATCCATCTTGTGATGGTAACCTCAGGTTATAAGTCCGCCTTCGTGTCGGCCTACCTTTGTGTTTTGGATCTGAGTCCACCTTCGTGTCGACATTCCTTTTTAAAATCCATCTTGTGATGGTAACCTCTGGTTATAAGTCCGCCTTCGTGTCGGCCTACCTTTGTGTTTTGGATCTGAGTCCGCCTTCGTGTCGACATTCCTTTTGAAAATCCATCTTGTGATGGTAACCTCTGGTTATATGTCCGCCTTCGTGTCGGCCTACCCTTGTGTTTTGGATATGAGTCCACCTTTGTGTCGGAATTCCTTTTGAAAATCCATCTTGTAATGGTAACCTATGGTTATGAGTCTACCTTCGTGTTGGCCTACCTTTATGTTTTGGATCTGAGTCAGCCTTTGTGTCATCATTCCTTTTGAAAATACATCTAGTGATGGTAACCTCTGGTTATGAGTCCGCCTTCGTGTCGGCATTCCTTTTGAAAATCCATCTTGTGATGGTAACCTTTGGTTATAAGTCCGCTTTCGTGTCGGCCTACCTTTGTGTTTGGTTAAGAGTCTGCCTTCGTGTCGGCATACCTTTGTATTTTGGATCTGAGTCCGCCTTCGTGTCGGCATTCCTTTTGAAAATCCATCTTGTGATGGTAACCTCTGGTTAAGAGTCCGCCTTCGTCTCGGCATACCTTTGTGTTTTGGATATGAGTCCGCCTTCGTGTCGGCATTCCTTTTGAAAATCCATCTTGTCATGGTAACCTCCGGTAATGATTCCGCCTTCAGGTCGGCCTACCTTTGTGTTTTGGATCTGAGTCCGCCTTCATGTCGGAATTTCTTTAGAAAATCCATCTTGTGATGGTAACCTCTGGTTATGAGTCCACCTTCGTGTCGGCCTACCTTTGTGTTTTGGATCTGAGACCGCATTTGTGTCGGCATTCCTTTTTAAAATCCATATTGTGATGGAAACCTCTGGTTATGAGTTCGCCTTCGTGTCGGCCTACCTTTGTGTTCTAGATCTGAGTCCGCCTTCGTGTCGGCATTCCTTTTGAAAATCCATCTTGTGCTGGTAACCTCTGGTTATAACTCCGCCTTCGTGTCGGCCTACCTTTGTGTTTTGGATCTGAGCCCGCATTTGTGTCGGCATTTCTTTTGAAAATCCATGTTGTGATGGTAACCTCTGGTTATGAGTCCGCCTTCGGGTCGGCCTACCTTTGTGTTTTAGATCTGAGTCCGCCTTCGTGTCGGAATTTCTTTTGAAAATCCATCTTGTGATGGTAACCTATGGTTATGAGTCCGCCTTCGTGTCGGCCTACCTTTGTGTTTTGGATCTGAGCCCGCATTTGTGTCGGCATTCCTTTTTAAAATCCATCTTGTGATGGTAACCTCTGGTTATGAGTTCGCCTTCGTGTCGGCCTACCTTTGTGTTTTAGATCTGAGTCTGCCTTCGTGTCGGCATTCCTTTTGAAAATCCATCTTGTGCTGGTAACCTCTGGTTATAAGTCCGCCTTCGTGTCGGCCTACCTTTGTGTTTTGGATCTGAGCCCGCATTTGTGTCGGCATTCCTTTTTAAAACCCATCTTGTGATGGTAACCTCTGGTTATGAGTTCGCCTTCGTGTCGGCCTACCTTTGTGTTTTAGATCTGAGTCCGCCTTCGTGTCGGCATTCCTTTTGAAAATCCATCTTGTGATGGTAACCTCTGGTTATAAGTCCGCCTTCGTGTCGGCCTACCTTTGTGTTTTGGATCTGAGTCCGCCTTCGTGTCGACATTCCTTTTGAAAATCCATCTTGTGATGGTAACCTCTGGTTATAAGTCCGCCTTCGTGTCGGCCTACCCTTGTGTTTTGGATATGAGTCCACCTTTGTGTCGGCATTCCTTTTGAAAATCCATCTTGTAATGGTAACCTATGGTTATGAGTCTACCTTCGTGTTGGCCTACCTTTATGTTTTGGATCTGAGTCAGCCTTCGTGTCATCATTCCTTTTGAAAATACATCTAGTGATGGTAACCTCTGGTTATGAGTCCGCCTTCGTGTTGGCATTCCTTTTGAAAATCCATCTTGTGATGGTAACCTTTGGTTATAAGTCCGCTTTCGTGTCGGCCTACCTTTGTGTTTGGTTAAGAGTCTGCCTTCGTGTCGGCATACCTTTGTATTTTGGATCTGAGTCCGCCTTCGTGTCGGCATTCCTTTTGAAAATCCATCTTGTGATGGTAACCACTGGTTAAGAGTCCGCCTTCGTCTCGGTATACCTTTGTGTTTTGGATATGAGTCCGCCTTCGTGTCGGCATTCCTTTTGAAAATATATCTTGTGATGGTAACCTCTGGTTATGAGTCTGCCTTCGTGTTAGCCTACCTTTTTATTTTGGAACTGAGTCCGCCTTTGTGTCGGCATTCCTTTTGAAAATCCATCTTGTGATGGTAACCTCTGGTTATGAGTCCGCCTTCGTGTCAGCCTACCTTTGTGTTTTGGATCTGAGTCCGCCTTCGTGTCGACATTCCTTTTGAAAATCCATCTTGTGATGGCAACCCCTGGTTATGATTCCGCCTTCATGTCGGCCTACCTTTGTGTTTTGGATATGAGTCCGCCTTCGTGTCGGCATTCCTTTTGAAAATATATCTTGTGATGGTAACCTCTGGTTATGAGTCTGCCTTCGTGTTAGCCTACCTTTTTATTTTGGAACTGAGTCCGCCTTTGTGTCGGCATTCCTTTTGAAAATCCATCTTGTGATGGTAACCTCTGGTTATGAGTCCGCCTTCGTGTCAGCCTACCTTTGTGTTTTGGATCTGAGTCCGCCTTCGTGTCGGCATTCCTTTTGAAAATCCATCTTGTGATGGTAACCTCTGGTTAAGAGTCCGCCTTCGTCTCGGCATACCTTTGTGTTTTGGATATGAGTCCGCCTTCGTGTCGGCATTCCTTTTGAAAATCCATCTTGTCATGGTAACCTCCGGTAATGATTCCGCCTTCAGGTCGGCCTACCTTTGTGTTTTGGATCTGAGTCCGCCTTCATGTCGGAATTTCTTTAGAAAATCCATCTTGTGATGGTAACCTCTGGTTATGAGTCCACCTTCGTGTCGGCCTACCTTTGTGTTTTGGATCTGAGCCCGCATTTGTGTCGGCATTCCTTTTTAAAATCCATATTGTGATGGAAACCTCTGGTTATGAGTTCGCCTTCGTGTCGGCCTACCTTTGTGTTCTAGATCTGAGTCCGCCTTCGTGTCGGCATTCCTTTTGAAAATCCATCTTGTGCTGGTAACCTCTGGTTATAACTCCGCCTTCGTGTCGGCCTACCTTTGTGTTTTGGATCTGAGCCCGCATTTGTGTCGGCATTTCTTTTGAAAATCCATGTTGTGATGGTAACCTCTGGTTATGAGTCCGCCTTCGGGTCGGCCTACCTTTGTGTTTTAGATCTGAGTCCGCCTTCGTGTCGGAATTTCTTTTGAAAATCCATCTTGTGATGGTAACCTATGGTTATGAGTCCGCCTTCGTGTCGGCCTACCTTTGTGTTTTGGATCTGAGCCCGCATTTGTGTCGGCATTCCTTTTTAAAATCCATCTTGTGATGGTAACCTCTGGTTATGAGTTCGCCTTCGTGTCGGCCTACCTTTGTGTTTTAGATCTGAGTCTGCCTTCGTGTCGGCATTCCTTTTGAAAATCCATCTTGTGATGGTAACCTATGGTTATGAGTCCGCCTTCGTGTCGGCCTACCTTTGTGTTTTGGATCTGAGCCCGCATTTGTGTCGGCATTCCTTTTTAAAACCCATCTTGTGATGGTAACCTCTGGTTATGAGTTCGCCTTCGTGTCGGCCTACCTTTGTGTTTTAGATCTGAGTCCGCCTTCGTGTCGGCATTCCTTTTGAAAATCCATCTTGTGATGGTAACCTCTGGTTATAAGTCCGCCTTCGTGTCGGCCTACCTTTGTGTTTTGGATCTGAGTCCGCCTTCGTGTCGACATTCCTTTTGAAAATCCATCTTGTGATGGTAACCTCTGGTTATAAGTCCGCCTTCGTGTCGGCCTACCCTTGTGTTTTGGATATGAGTCCACCTTTGTGTCGGCATTCCTTTTGAAAATCCATCTTGTAATGGTAACCTATGGTTATGAGTCTACCTTCGTGTTGGCCTACCTTTATGTTTTGGATCTGAGTCAGCCTTTGTGTCATCATTCCTTTTGAAAATACATCTAGTGATGGTAACCTCTGGTTATGAGTCCGCCTTCGTGTTGGCATTCCTTTTGAAAATCCATCTTGTGATGGTAACCTTTGGTTATAAGTCCGCTTTCGTGTCGGCCTACCTTTGTGTTTGGTTAAGAGTCTGCCTTCGTGTCGGCATACCTTTGTATTTTGGATCTGAGTCCGCCTTCGTGTCGGCATTCCTTTTGAAAATCCATCTTGTGATGGTAACCACTGGTTAAGAGTCCGCCTTCGTCTCGGTATACCTTTGTGTTTTGGATATGAGTCCGCCTTCGTGTCGGCATTCCTTTTGAAAATATATCTTGTGATGGTAACCTCTGGTTATGAGTCTGCCTTCGTGTTAGCCTACCTTTTTATTTTGGAACTGAGTCCGCCTTTGTGTCGGCATTCCTTTTGAAAATCCATCTTGTGATGGTAACCTCTGGTTATGAGTCCGCCTTCGTGTCAGCCTACCTTTGTGTTTTGGATCTGAGTCCGCCTTCGTGTCGGCATTCCTTTTGAAAATCCATCTTGTGATGGCAACCCCTGGTTATGATTCCGCCTTCATGTCGGCCTACCTTTGTGTTTTGGATCTGAGTCCGCCTTCGTGTCAGAATTTCTTTTGAAAATCCATCTTGTGATGGTAACCTCTGGTTATGAGTCCGCCTATGTGTCGGCCTACCTTTGTGTTTTGGATCTGAGCCCGCATTTGTGTCGGCATTTCTTTTGAAAATCCATCTTGTGATGGTAACCTCTGATTATGAGTCCGCCTTCGTGTCGGCCTACCTTTGTGTTTTAGATCTGAGTCCGCCTTCGTGTCAGAATTTCTTTTGAAAATCCATCTTGTGATGGTAACCTCTGGTTATAAGTCCGCCTTCGTGTCGGCCTACCTTTGTGTTTTGGATCTGAGCCCGCATTTGTGTCGGCATTCCTTTTTAAAACCCATCTTGTGATGGTAACCTCTGGTTATGAGTTCGCCTTCGTGCCGGCCTACCTTTGTGTTTTAGATTTGAGTCCGCCTTCGTGTCAGCATTCCTTTTGAAAATCCATCTTGTGCTGCTAACCTCTGGTTATAAGTCCGCTTTCGTGTCGGCCTACCATTGTGTTTTGGATCTGAGCCTGCATTTGTGTCGGCATTTCTTTTGAAAATCCACGTTGTGATGGTAACCTCTGGTTATGAGTTCGCCTTCGTGTCGGCCTACCTTTGTGTTTTAGATCTGAGTCCGCCTTCGTGTCGGCATTCCTTTTGAAAATCCATCTTGTGATGGTAACCTCTGGTTATGAGTCCGCCTTCGGGTCGGCCTACCTTTGTGTTTTAGATCTGAGTCCGCCTTCGTGTCGGAATTTCTTTTCAAAATCCATCTTGTGATGGTAACATATGGTTATGAGTCCGCCTTCGTGTCGGCCTACCTTTGTGTTTTGGATCTGAGCCCGCATTTGTGTCGGCATTCCTTTTTAAAATCCATCTTGTGATGGTAACCTCTGGTTATGAGTTCGCCTTCGTGTCGGCCTACCTTTGTGTTTTAGATCTGAGTCCGCCTTCGTGTCGGCATTCCTTTTGAAAATCCATCTTGTGATGGTAACCTCTGGTTATAAGTCCGCCTTCGTGTCGGCCTACCTTTGTGTTTTGGATCTGAGTCCGCCTTCGTGTCGACATTCCTTTTGAAAATCCATCTTGTGATGGTAACCTCTGGTTATAAGTCCGCCTTCGTGTCGGCCTACCCTTGTGTTTTGGATATAAGTCCACCTTTGTGTCGGCATTCCTTTTGAAAATCCATCTTGTAATGGTAAACTATGGTTATGAGTCTACCTTCGTGTTGGCCTACCTTTATGTTTTGGATCTGAGTCAGCCTTCGTGTCATCATTCCTTTTGAAAATACATCTAGTGATGGTAACCTCTGGTTATGTGTCCGCCTTCGTGTTGGCATTCCTTTTGAAAATCCATCTTGTGATGGTAACCTTTGGTTATAAGTCCGCTTTCGTGTCGGCCTACCTTTGTGTTTGGTTAAGAGTCTGCCTTCGTGTCGGCATACCTTTGTATTTTGGATCTGAGTCCGCCTTCGTGTCGGCATTCCTTTTGAAAATCCAACTTGTGATGGTAACCTCTGGTTAAGAGTCCGCCTTCGTCTCGGTATACCTTTGTGTTTTGGATATGAGTCCGCCTTCGTGTCGACATTACATTTGAAAATCCATCTTGTGATGGTAACCTCGGGTTATGAGTCCGCCTTCTTGTCGACCTACCTTAGTTATTTGGATTTG
Source organism: Lathyrus tuberosus (assembly GCA_022829125.1). Lineage (NCBI taxonomy): Eukaryota > Viridiplantae > Streptophyta > Magnoliopsida > Fabales > Fabaceae > Lathyrus > Lathyrus tuberosus. The sequence continues at coordinate 18,318,481 of JALAZF010000061.1, read as the reverse complement.
AGTCTGCCTTCGTGTCGGCATTCCTTTTGAAAATCCATCATGTGATGGTAACCTCGGGTTATGAGTCCGCCTTCGTGTCGGCCTACCTTTTTGTTTTGGATCTGAGTCCGCCTTCTTGCCGGCATTCCTTTTGAAAATATATCTTGTGATGGTAACCTCTGGTTATGAGTCTGCCTTCGTGTTGGCCTACCTTTTTATTTTGGAACTGAGTCCGCCTTTGTGTCGGCATTCCTTTTGAAAATCCATCTTGTGATGGTAACCTCTGGTTATGAGTCCGCCTTCGTGTCAGCCTACCTTTGTGTTTTGGATCTGAGTCCGCCTTCGTGTCGGCATTCCTTTTGAAAATCCATCTTGTGATGGCAACCTCTGGTTATGATTCCGCCTTCATGTCAGCCTACCTTTGTGTTTTGGATCTGAGTCCGCCTTCGTGTCAGAATTTCTTTTGAAAATCCATCTTGTGATGGTAACCTCTGGTCATGAGTCCGCCTATGTGTCGGCCTACCTTTGTGTTTTGGATCTGAGCCCGCATTTGTGTCGGCATTTCTTTTGAAAATCCATCTTGTGATGGTAACCTCTGATTATGAGTCCGCCTTCGTGTTGGCCTACCTTTGTGTTTTAGATCTGAGTCCGCCTTCGTGTCAGAATTTCTTTTGAAAATCCATCTTGTGATGGTAACCTCTGGTTATAAGTCCGCCTTCGTGTCGGCCTACCTTTGTGTTTTGGATCTGAGCCTGCATTTGTGTCGGCATTTCTTTTGAAAATCCACGTTGTGATGGTAACCTCTGGTTATGAGTTCGCCTTCGTGTCGGCCTACCTTTGTGTTTTAGATCTGAGTCCGCCTTCGTGTCGGCATTCCTTTTGAAAATCCATCTTGTGATGGTAACCTCTGGTTATAAGTCCGCTTTCGTGTCGGCCTACCTTTGTGTTTTGGATCTGAGCCCGCATTTGTGTCGGCATTTCTTTTGAAAATCCATGTTGTGATTGTAACCTCTGGTTATGAGTTCGCCTTCGTGTCGGCCTACCTTTGTGTTTTGGATCTGAGTCCGCCTTCGTGTCGACATTCCTTTTGAAAATCCATCTTGTGATGGTAACTTCTGGTTATAAGTCCGCCTTCGTGTCGGCCTACCCTTGTGTTTTGGATATGAGTCCACCTTTGTGTCGGCATTCCTTTTGAAAATCCATCTTGTAATGGTAACCTATGGTTATGAGTCTACCTTCGTGTTGGCCTACCTTTATGTTTTGGATCTGAGTCAGCCTTCGTGTCATCATTCCTTTTGAAAATACATCTAGTGATGGTAACCTCTGGTTATGAGTCCGCCTTCGTGTCGGCATTCCTTTTGAAAATCCATCTTGTGATGGTAACCTTTGGTTATAAGTCCGCTTTCGTGTCGGCCTACCTTTGTGTTTGGTTAAGAGTCTGCCTTCGTGTCGGCATACCTTTGTATTTTGGATCTGAGTCCGCCTTCGTGTCGGCATTCCTTTTGAAAATCCATCTTGTAATGGTAACCTCTGGTTAAGAGTCCGCCTTCGTCTCGGCATACCTTTGTGTTTTGGATATGAGTCCGCCTTCGTGTCGGCATTACTTTTGAAAATCCATCTTGTGATGGTAACCTCGGGTTATGAGTCCGCCTTCTTGTCGACCTACCTTAGTGTTTTGGATTTGAGTCTGCCTTCGTGTCGGCATTCCTTTTGAAAATCCATCATGTGATGGTATCCTTGGGTTATGAGTCCGCCTTCGTGTCGGCCTACCTTTTTGTTTTGGATCTGAGTCCGCCTTCTTGCCGGCATTCCTTTTGAAAATATATCTTGTGATGGTAACCTCTGGTTATGAGTCTGCCTTCGTGTCGGCCTACCTTTTTATTTTGGAACTGAGTCCGCCTTTGTGTCGACATTCCTTTTGAAAAACCATCTTGTGATGGTAACCTTTGGTTATGAGACCGCCTTCGTGTCAGCCTACCTTTGTGTTTTGGATCTGAGTCCGCCTTCGTGTCGGCATTCCTTTCGAAAATCCATCTTGTGATGGCAACCTCTGGTTATGATTCCGCCTTCATGTCGGCCTACCTTTGTGTTTTGGATCTGAGTCCGCCTTCGTGTCAGAATTTCTTTTGAAAATCCATCTTGTGATGGTAACCTCTGGTTATGAGTCCGCCTATGTGTCGGTCTACCTTTGTGTTTTGGATCTGAGCCCGCATTTGTGTCGGCGTTTCTTTTGAAAATCCATCTTGTGATGGTAACCTCTGATTATGAGTCCGCCTTCGTGTCGGCCTACCTTTGTGTTTTAGATCTGAGTCCGCCTTCATGTCAGAATTTCTTTTGAAAATCCATCTTGTGATGGTAACCTCTGGTTATAAGTCCGCCTTCGTGTCGGCCTACCTTTGTGTTTTGGATCTGAGCCCGCATTTGTGTCGGCATTCCTTTTTAAAACACATCTTGTGATGGTAACCTCTGGTTATGAGTTCGCCTTCGTGCCGGCCTACCTTTGTGTTTTAGATCTGAGTCCGCCTTCGTGTCGGCATTCCTTTTGAAAATCCATCTTGTGCTGCTAACCTCTGGTTATAAGTCCGCTTTCGTGTCGGCCTACCTTTGTGTTTTGGATCTGAGCCCGCATTTGTGTCGGCATTTCTTTTGAAAATCCACGTTGTGATGGTAACCTCTGGTTATGAGTTCGCCTTCGTGTCGGCCTACCTTTGTGTTTTAGATCTGAGTCCGCCTTCGTGTCGGCATTCCTTTTGAAAATCCATCTTGTGATGGTAACCTCTGGTTATAAGTCCGCCTTCGTGTCGGCCTACCTTTGTGTTTTGGATCTGAGTCCACCTTCGCGTCGACATTTCTTTTGAAAATCCACGTTGTGATGGTAACCTCTGGTTATGAGTTCGCCTTCGTGTCGGCCTACCTTTGTGTTTTGGATCTGAGTCCGCCTTCGTATCGACATTCCTTTTAAAAATCCATCTTGTGATGGTAACCTCTAGTTATGAGTCCGTCTTCGTGTCGTCATACCTTTGTGTTTTGGATCTGAGTCCGCCTTCGTGTCGGCATTTCTTTTTAAAATCCATCTTGTGATGGTAACCTCTGGTTATGAGGCCGTCTTCGTGTCAGCCTACCTTTATGTTTTGGATCTGAGTCCGCCTTCGTGTCGGCATTCCTTTTGAAAATTCATTTTGTGATGGTAACCTCTGGTTATGAGTCCGCCTTCGTGTCAGCCTACCTTTGTGTTTTGGATCTGAGTCCGCCTTCGTGTCGGCTTTCCTTTTGAAAATCCATCTTGTGATGGTAACCTCTGGTTATAAGTCTGACTTCGTGTTGGCCTACCTTTGTGTATTGGATCTGAGTCCGCCTTCGTGTCGGCATTCCTTTTGAAAATCCATCTTGTCATGGTAACCTCTGGTTATGATTCCGCCTTCAGGTCGGCCTACCTTTGTGTTTTGGATCTGAGTCTGCCTTCGTGTCGGAATTCCTTTTGAAAATCCATCATGTGATGGTAACCTCTGGTTATGAGTCCGCCATCGTGTCGGCCTACCTTTGTGTTTTGGATCTGAGCCCTCATTTGTGTCAGCATTTCTTTTGAAAATCCATCTTGTGATGGTATCCTCTGGTTATGAGTCCGCCTTCGTGTCAGCCTACCTTTGTGTTTTGGATCTGAGTCCGCCTTCGTGTCGGCATTCCTTTTGAAAATCAATCTTGTGCTGGTAACCTCTGGTTATAAGTCCGCCTTCGTGTCGGCCTACCTTTGTGTTTTGGATCTGAGCCCGCATTTGTGTCGGCATTTCTTTTGAAAATCCATGTTGTGATTGTAACCTCTGGTTATGAGTTCGCCTTCGTGTCGGTCTACCTTTGTGTTTTAGATCTGAGTCCGCCTTCGTGTCGGCATTCCTTTTGAAAATCCATCTTCTGATGGTAACCTCTGGTTATAAGTCTGCCTTCGTGTCGGCCTACCTTTGTGTTTTGGATCTGAGTCCGCCTTTGTGTCGACATTCCTTTTGAAAATCCATCTTGTGATGGTAACCTCTGGTTATAAGTCCGCCTTCGTGTCGGCCTACCTTTGTGTTTTGGATCTGAGTCTGCATTCGTGTCGACATTCCTTTTCAAAATCCATCTTGTGATGGTAACCTCTAGTTATGAGTCCACCTTCGTGTCGTCATACCTTTGTGTTTTGGATCTGAGTCAGCCTTCGTGTCGGCATTTCTTTTTAAAATCCATCTTGTGATGGTAACCTCTGGTTATGAGTCCGTCTTCGTGTCAGCCTACCTTTATGTTTTGGATCTGAGTCCGCCTTCGTGTCGGCATTCCTTTTGAAAATTCATTTTGTCATGGTAACCTCTAGTTATGAGTCCGGCTTCGCGTCAGCCTACCTTTGTGTTTTGGATCTGAGTCCGCCTTCGTGTCGACATTCCTTTTGAAAATCCATCTTGTGATGGTAACCTCTGGTTATAAGTCTGAATTCGTGTCGGCCTACCTTTGTGTTTTGGATCCGAGTCCGCCTTCGTGTCGGCATTCCTTTTGAAAATCCATCTTGTGATGGTAACCTCTGGTTATGATTCCGCCTTCAGGTCGGCCTACCTTTGTGTTTTGGATCTGAGTCCGCCTTCGTGTCGGAATTTCTTTTGAAAATCCATCTTGTGATGGTAACCTCTGGTTATGAGTCCACCTTAGTGTCGGCCTACCTTTGTGTTTTGGATCTGAGCCCTCATTTGTGTCGGCATTTCTTTTAAAAATCCATCTTGTGATGGTAACCTCTGGTTATGAGTCCGCCTTCGTGTCGGCCTACCTTTGTGTTTTGGATCTGAGTCCGCCTTTGTGTCAGAATTTGTTTTGAAAATCCATCTTGTGATGGTAACCTCTGGTTATGAGTCCGCCTATGTGTCGGCCTACCTTTGTGTTTTGGATCTGAGCCCGCATTTGTGTCGGCATTTCTTTTGAAAATCCATCTTGTGATGGTAACCTCTGATTATGAGTCCGCCTTCGTGTCGGCCTACCTTTGTGTTTAAGATCTGAGTCCTCCTTCGTGTCGGAATTTCTTTTGAAAATCCATCTTGTGATGGTAACTCTGGTTATGAGTCCCCCTTCGTGTCGGCCTACCTTTGTGTTTTGGATCTGAGCCCGCATTTGTGTCGGTATTCCTTTATAAAATCTATCTTGTGATGGTAACCTCTGGTTATGAGTTCGCCTTCGTGTCGGCCTACCTTTGTGTTTTAGATCTGAGTCCGCCTTCGTGTCAGCATTCCTTTTGAAAATCCATCTTGTGCTGGTAACCTCTGGTTATAAGTCCGCCTTCGTGTCGGCCTACCTTTGTGTTTTGGATCTGAGCCCGCATATGTGTCGGCATTTCTTTTGAAAATCCATGTTGTGATGGTAACCTCTGGTTATGAGTTCGCCTTCGTGTCGGCCTACCATTGTGTTTTAGATCTGAGTCCGCCTTCGTGTCGGGATTCCTTTTGAAAATCCATCTTGTACTGGTAACCTCTGGTTATAAGTCTGCCTTCGTGTAGTCCCACCTTTGTGTTATGGATCTGAGCCCGCATTTGTGTCGGCATTTCTTTTGAAAATCCATGTTGTGATGGTAACCTCTGGTTATGAGTTCGCCTTCGTGTCGGCCTACCTTTGTGTTTTAGATCTGAGTCCGCCTTCGTGTCGACATTTCTTTTGAAAATCCATGTTGTGATGGTAACCTCTGGTTATAAGTCCGCTTTTGTGTCGGCCTACCTTTGTGTTTTGGATCTGAGTCCGCCTTCGTGTCGGCATTCCTTTTGAAAATCCATCTTGTATTGGTAACCTCTGGTTATAAGTCCGCCTTCGTGTCGGCCTACCTTTGTGTTATGGATCTGAGCCCGCATTTGTGTCGGCATTTCTTTTGAAAATCCATGTTGTGATGGTAACCTCTGGTTATGAGTTCGCCTTCGTGTCGGCCTACCTTTGTGTTTTGGATCTGAGTCCGCCTTCGTGTCGGCATTCCTTTTGAAAATCCATCTTGTGCTGGTCACCTCTGGTTATAAGTCCGCCTTCGTGTCGGCCTATCTTTGTCTTTTGGATCTGAGCCCGCATTTGTGTCGGCATTTCTTTTGAAAATCCATGTTGTGATTGTAACCTCTGGTTATGAGTTCGCCTTCGTGTCGGTCTACCTTTGTGTTTTAGATCTGAGTCCGCCTTCGTGTCGGCATTCCTTTTGAAAATCCATCTTCTGATGGTAACCTCTAGTTATAAGTCTGAATTCGTGTCGGCCTACCTTTGTGTTTTGGATCCGAGTCCGCCTTCGTGTCGGCATTCCTTTTGAAAATCCATCTTGTGATGGTAACCTCTTGTTATGATTCCGCCTTCAGGTCGGCCTACCTTTGTGTTTTGGATCTGAGTCCGCCTTCGTGTCGGAATTTCTTTTGAAAATCCATCTTGTGATGGTAACCTCTGGTTATGAGTCCACCTTCGTGTCGAACTACCTTTGTGTTTTGGATCTGAGCCCTCATTTATGTCGGCATTTCTTTTAAAAATCCATCTTGTGATGGTAACCTCTGATTATGAGTCCGCCTTCGTGTCGGCCTACCTTTGTGTTTAAGATCTGAGTCCTCCTTCGTGTCGGAATTTCTTTTGAAAATCCATCTTGTGATGGTAACTCTGGATATGAGTCCCCCTTTGTGTCGGCCTACCTTTGTGTTTTGGATCTGAGCCCGCATTTGTGTCGGTATTCCTTTATAAAATCTATCTTGTGATGGTAACCTCTGGTTATGAGTTCGCCTTCGTGTCGGCCTACCTTTGTGTTTTAGATCTGGGTCCGCCTTCGTGTCAGCATTCCTTTTGAAAATCCATCTTGTGCTGGTAACCTCTGGTTATAAGTCCGCCTTCGTGTCGGCCTACCTTTGTGTTTTGGATCTGAGCCCGCATATGTGTCGGCATTTCTTTTGAAAATCCATGTTGTGATGGTAACCTCTGGTTATGAGTTCGCCTTCGTGTCGGCCTACCTTTGTGTTTTAGATCTGAGTCCGCCTTCGTGTCGGCATTCCTTTTGAAAATCCATCTTGTACTGGTAACCTCTGGTTATAAGTCCGCCTTCGTGTAGTCCTACCTTTGTGTTATGGATCTGAGCCCGCATTTGTGTCGGCATTTCTTTTGAAAATCCATGTTGTGATGGTAACCTCTGGTTATGAGTTCGCCTTCGTGTCGGCCTACCTTTGTGTTTTAGATCTGAGTCCGCCTTCGTGTCGACATTTCTTTTGAAAATCCATGTTGTGATGGTAACCTCTGGTTATAAGTCCGCTTTTGTGTCGGCCTACCTTTGTGTTTTGGATCTGAGTCCGCCTTCGTGTCGGCATTCCTTTTGAAAATCCATCTTGTATTGGTAACCTCTGGTTATAAGTCCGCCTTCGTGTCGGCCTACCTTTGTGTTATGGATCTGAGCCCGCATTTGTGTCGGCATTTCTTTTGAAAATCCATGTTGTGATGGTAACCTCTGGTTATGAGTTCGCCTTCGTGTCGGCCTACCTTTGTGTTTTGGATCTGAGTCCGCCTTCGTGTCGGCATTCCTTTTGAAAATTCATTTTGTAATGGTAACCTCTGGTTATGAGTCCGCCTTCGTGTCAGCCTACCTTTGTGTTTTGGATCTGAGTCCGCCTTCGTGTCGGCATTCCTTTTGAAAATCCATCTTGTGCTGGTAACCTCTGGTTATAAGTCCGCCTTCGTGTCGGCCTATCTTTGTCTTTTGGATCTGAGCCCGCATTTGTGTCGGCATTTCTTTTGAAAATCCATGTTGTGATTGTAACCTCTGGTTATGAGTTCGCCTTCGTGTCGGTCTACCTTTGTGTTTTAGATCTGAGTCCGCCTTCGTGCCGGCATTCCTTTTGAAAATCCATCTTCTGATGGTAACCTCTGGTTATAAGTCTGAATTCGTGTCGGCCTACCTTTGTGTTTTGGATCCGAGTCCGCCTTCGTGTCGGCATTCCTTTTGAAAATCCATCTTGTGATGGTAACCTCTTGTTATGATTCCGCCTTCAGGTCGGCCTACCTTTGTGTTTTGGATCTGAGTTCCCCTTCGTGTCGGAATTTCTTTTGAAAATCCATCTTGTGATGGTAACCTCTGGTTATGAGTCCACCTTCGTGTCGAACTACCTTTGTGTTTTGGATCTGAGCCCTCATTTGTGTCGGCATTTCTTTTAAAAATCCATCTTGTGATGGTAACCTCTGGTTATGAGTCCGCCTTCGTGTCGGCCTACCTTTGTGTTTTGGATCTGAGTCCGCCTTTGTGTCAGAATTTCTTTTGAAAATCCATCTTGTGATGGTAACCTCTGGTTATGAGTCCGCCTATGTGTCGGCCTACCTTTGTGTTTTGGATCTGAGCCCGCATTTGTGTCGGCATTTCTTTTGAAAATCCATCTTGTGATGGTAACCTCTGATTATGAGTCCGCCTTCGTGTCGGCCTACCTTTGTGTTTAAGATCTGAGTCCGCCTTCATGTCGGAATTTCTTTTCAAAATCCATCTTGTGATGGTAACTCTGGTTATGAGTCCCCCTTCGTGTCGGCCTACCTTTGTGTTTTGGATCTGAGCCCGCATTTGTGTTGGTATTCCTTTATAAAATCCATCTTGTGATGGTAACCTCTGGTTATGAGTTCGCCTTCGTGTTGGCCTACCTTTGTGTTTTAGATCTGAGTCCGCCTTCGTGTCAGCATTCCTTTTGAAAATCCATCTTGTGCTGGTAACCTCTGGTTATAAGTACGCCTTCGTGTCGGCCTACCTTTGTGTTTTGGATCTAAGCCCGCATATGTGTCGGCATTTCTTTTGAAAATCCATGTTGTGATGGTAACCTCTGGTTATGAGTTCGCCTTCGTGTCGGCCTACCTTTGTGTTTTAGATCTGAGTCCGCCTTCGTGTCGACATTCCTTTTGAAAATCCATCTTGTACTGGTAACCTCTGGTTATAAGTCCGCCTTCGTGTCGGCCTACCTTTGTGTTATGGATCTGAGCCCGCATTTGTGTCGGCATTTCTTTTGAAAATCCATGTTGTGATGGTAACCTCTGGTTATGAGTTCGCCTTCGTGTCGGCCTACCTTTGTGTTTTAGATCTGAGTCCGCCTTCGTGTCGGCATTTCTTTTGAAAATCCATGTTGTGATGGTAACCTCTGGTTATAAGTCCGCCTTCGTGTCGGCCTACCTTTGTATTTTGGATCTGAGTCCGCCTTCGTGTCGACATTCCTTTTGAAAATCCATCTTGTGATGGTAACCTCTAGTTATGAGTCCGCCTTCGTGTCATCATACATTTGTGTTTTGGATCTGAGTCCGCCTTCGTGTCGGCATTTCTTTTTAAAATCCATCTTGTGATGGTAATGTCTGGTTATGAGTCCGTCTTCGTGTCAGCCTACCTTTATGTTTTGGATCTGAGTCCGCCTTCGTGTCGGCATTCCTATTAAAAATCTATTTTGTGATGGTAACCTCTGGTTATGAGTCCGCGTTCGTGTCAGCCTACCTTTGTGTTTTGGTTCTGAGTCCGCCTTCGTGTCGGCATGCCTTTTGAAAATCCATCTTGTGATGGTTACCTCTGGTTATAAGTCCGCCTTCGTGTCGGCCTACCTTTGTGTTTTGGATCTGAGCCCTCATTTGTGTCGACATTCCTTTTGAAAATCCATCTTGTGATGGTAACCTCAAGTTATGAGTCCGCCTTCGTGTCGTCATACCTTTGTGTTTTGGATCTGAGTCCGCCTTTGTGTCAGAATTTCTTTTGAAAATCCATCTTGTGATGGTAACCTCTGGTTATGAGTCCGCCTATGTGTCGGCCTACCTTTGTGTTTTGGATCTGAACCCGCATTTTTGTCGGCATTTCTTTTGAAAATCCATCTTGTGATGGTAACCTCTGATTATGAGTCCACCTTCGTGTCGGCCTACCTTTGTGTTTAAGATCTGAGTCCGCCTTCATGTCGGAATTTCTTTTGAAAATCCATCTTGTGCTGGTAACCTCTGGTTATAAGTCCGCCTTCGTGTCGGCCTACCTTTGTGTTTTGGATCTGAGCCCGCATATGTGTCGGCATTTCTTTTGAAAATCCATGTTGTGATGGTAACCTCTGGTTATGAGTTCGCCTTCGTGTCGGCCTACCTTTATGTTTTAGATCTGAGTCCGCCTTCGTGTCGGCATTCCTTTTGAAAATCCATCTTGTACTGGTAACCTCTGGTTATAAGTCCGCCTTCGTGTCGGCCTACCTTTGTGTTTTGGATCTGAGCCCGCATTTGTGTCGGTATTCCTTTATAAAATCCATCTTGTGATGGTAACCTCTGGTTATGAGTTCGCCTTCGTGTCGGCCTACCTTTGTGTTTTAGATCTGAGTCCGCCTTCGTGTCAGCATTCCTTTTGAAAATCCATCTTGTGCTGGTAACCTCTAGTTATAAGTCCGCCTTCGTGTCGGCCTACCTTTGTGTTTTGGATCTGAGCCCGCATATGTGTCGGCATTTCTTTTGAAAATCCATGTTGTGATGGTCACCTCTGGTTATGAGTTCGCCTTCGTGTCGGCCTACCTTTATGTTTTAGATCTGAGTCCGCCTTCGTGTCGGCATTCCTTTTGAAAATCCATCTTGTACTGGTAACCTCTGGTTATAAGTCCGCCTTCGTGTCGGCCTACCTTTATGTTATGGATCTGAGCCCGCATTTGTGTCGGCATTTCTATTGAAAATCCATGTTGTGATGGTAACCTCTGGTTATGAGTTCCCCTTCGTGTCGGCCTACCTTTGTGTTTTAGATCTGAGTCCGCCTTCGTGTCGGCATTTCTTTTGAAAATCCATGTTGTGATGGTAACCTCTGGTTATAAGTCCTCCTTCGTGTCGGCCTACCTTTGTATTTTGGATCTGAGTCCGCCTTCGTGTCGACATTCCTTTTGGAAATCCATCTTGTGATGGTAACCTCTAGTTATGAGTCCGCCTTCGTGTCATCATACATTTGTGTTTTGGATCTGAGTCCGCCTTCGTGTCGGCATTTCTTTTTAAAATCCATCTTGTGATGGTAACCTTTGGTTATGAGTCCGTCTTCGTGTCAGCCTACCTTTATGTTTTGGATCTGAGTCCGCCTTCGTGTCGGCATTCCTTTTGAAAATCTATTTTGTGATGGTAACCTCTGGTTATGACTCCGCGTTCGTGTCAGCCTACCTTTGTGTTTTGGATCTGAGTCCGCCTTCGTGTCGGAATGCCTTTTGAAAATCCATCTTGTGATGGTTACCTCTGGTTATAAGTCCGCCTTCGTGTCGGCCTACCTTTGTGTTTTGGATCTGAGTCCGCCTTCGTGTCGACATTCCTTTTGAAAATCCATCTTGTGATGGTAACCTCTAGTTATGAGTCCGCCTTCGTGTCGTCATACCTTTGTGTTTTGGATCTGAGTCCACCTTCGTGTCGGCATTTCTTTTTATAATCCATCTTGTGATGGTAACCTCTGGTTATGAGTCCGTCTTCGTGTCAGCCTACCTTTATGTTTTGGATCTGAGTCCGCCTTCGTGTCGGCATTCCTTTTGAAAATCTATTTTGTGATGGTAACCTCTGGTTATGAGTCCGCGTTCGTGTCAGCCTACCTTTGTGTTTTAGATCTGAGTCCGCCTTCGTGTCGGCATTCCTTTTGAAATTCCATCTTGTGATGGTTACCTCTGGTTATAAGTCCGCCTTCGTGTCGGCCTACCTTTGTGTTTTGGATCTGAGTCCGCCTTCGTGTCGACATTCCTTTTGAAAATCCATCTTGTGATGGTAACCTCTGGTTATAAGTCCGCCTTCGTGTCGGCCTACCTTTGTGTTTTAGATCTGAGTCCGCCTTCGTGTCGGCATTCCTTTTGAAAATCCATCTTGTACTGGTAACCTCTGGTTATAAGTCCGCCTTCGTGTCGGCCTACCTTTGTGTTTTGGATCTGAGCCCGCATTTGTGTCGGTATTCCTTTATAAAATCCATCTTGTGATGGTAACCTCTGGTTATGAGTTCGCCTTCGTGTCGGCCTACCTTTGTGTTTTAGATCTGAGTCCGCCTTCGTGTCAGCATTCCTTTTGAAAATCCATCTTGTGCTGGTAACCTCTAGTTATAAGTCCGCCTTCGTGTCGGCCTACCTTTGTGTTTTGGATCTGAGCCCGCATATGTGTCGGTATTTCTTTTGAAAATCCATGTTGTGATGGTCACCTCTGGTTATGAGTTCGCCTTCGTGTCGGCCTACCTTTATGTTTTAGATCTGAGTCCGCCTTCGTGTCGGCATTCCTTTTGAAAATCCATCTTGTACTGGTAACCTCTGGTTATAAGTCCGCCTTCGTGTCGGCCTACCTTTGTGTTATGGATCTGAGCCCGCATTTGTGTCGGCATTTCTATTGAAAATCCATGTTGTGATGGTAACCTCTGGTTATGAGTTCCCCTTCGTGTCGGCCTACCTTTGTGTTTTAGATCTGAGTCCGCCTTCGTGTCGGCATTTCTTTTGAAAATCCATGTTGTGATGGTAACCTCTGGTTATAAGTCCTCCTTCGTGTCGGCCTACCTTTGTATTTTGGATCTGAGTCCGCCTTCGTGTCGACATTCCTTTTGGAAATCCATCTTGTGATGGTAACCTCTAGTTATGAGTCCGCCTTCGTGTCATCATACATTTGTGTTTTGGATCTGAGTCCGCCTTCGTGTCGGCATTTCTTTTTAAAATCCATCTTGTGATGGTAACCTCTGGTTATGAGTCCGTCTTCGTGTCAGCCTACCTTTATGTTTTGGATCTGAGTCCGCCTTCGTGTCGGCATTCCTTTTGAAAATCTATTTTGTGATGGTAACCTCTGGTTATGACTCCGCGTTCGTGTCAGCCTACCTTTGTGTTTTGGATCTGAGTCCGCCTTCGTGTCGGAATGCCTTTTGAAAATCCATCTTGTGATGGTTACCTCTGGTTATAAGTCCGCCTTCGTGTCGGCCTACCTTTGTGTTTTGGATCTGAGTCCGCCTTCGTGTCGACATTCCTTTTGAAAATCCATCTTGTGATGGTAACCTCTAGTTATGAGTCCGCCTTCGTGTCGTCATACCTTTGTGTTTTGGATCTGAGTCCACCTTCGTGTCGGCATTTCTTTTTATAATCCATCTTGTGATGGTAACCTCTGGTTATGAGTCCGTCTTCGTGTCAGCCTACCTTTATGTTTTGGATCTGAGTCCGCCTTCGTGTCGGCATTCCTTTTGAAAATCTATTTTGTGATGGTAACCTCTGGTTATGAGTCCGCGTTCGTGTCAGCCTACCTTTGTGTTTTAGATCTGAGTCCGCCTTCGTGTCGGCATTCCTTTTGAAATTCCATCTTGTGATGGTTACCTCTGGTTATAAGTCCGCCTTCGTGTCGGCCTACCTTTGTGTTTTGGATCTGAGTCCGCCTTCGTGTCGACATTCCTTTTGAAAATCCATCTTGTGATGGTAACCTCTGGTTATAAGTCCGCCTTCGTGTCGGCCTACCTTTGTGTTTTAGATCTGAGTCCGCCTTCGTGTCGGCATTCCTTTTGAAAATCCATCTTGTACTGGTAACCTCTGGTTATAAGTCCGCCTTCGTGTCGGCCTACCTTTGTGTTTTGGATCTGAGCCCGCATTTGTGTCGGTATTCCTTTATAAAATCCATCTTGTGATGGTAACCTCTGGTTATGAGTTCGCCTTCGTGTCGGCCTACCTTTGTGTTTTAGATCTGAGTCCGCCTTCGTGTCAGCATTCCTTTTGAAAATCCATCTTGTGCTGGTAACCTCTAGTTATAAGTCCGCCTTCGTGTCGGCCTACCTTTGTGTTTTGGATCTGAGCCCGCATATGTGTCGGCATTTCTTTTGAAAATCCATGTTGTGATGGTCACCTCTGGTTATGAGTTCGCCTTCGTGTCGGCCTACCTTTATGTTTTAGATCTGAGTCCGCCTTCGTGTCGGCATTCCTTTTGAAAATCCATCTTGTACTGGTAACCTCTGGTTATAAGTCCGCCTTCGTGTCGGCCTACCTTTGTGTTATGGATCTGAGCCCGCATTTGTGTCGGCATTTCTATTGAAAATCCATGTTGTGATGGTAACCTCTGGTTATGAGTTCCCCTTCGTGTCGGCCTACCTTTGTGTTTTAGATCTGAGTCCGCCTTCGTGTCGGCATTTCTTTTGAAAATCCATGTTGTGATGGTAACCTCTGGTTATAAGTCCTCCTTCGTGTCGGCCTACCTTTGTATTTTGGATCTGAGTCCGCCTTCGTGTCGACATTCCTTTTGGAAATCCATCTTGTGATGGTAACCTCTAGTTATGAGTCCGCCTTCGTGTCATCATACATTTGTGTTTTGGATCTGAGTCCGCCTTCGTGTCGGCATTTCTTTTTAAAATCCATCTTGTGATGGTAACCTCTGGTTATGAGTCCGTCTTCGTGTCAGCCTACCTTTATGTTTTGGATCTGAGTCCGCCTTCGTGTCGGCATTCCTTTTGAAAATCTATTTTGTGATGGTAACCTCTGGTTATGACTCCGCGTTCGTGTCAGCCTACCTTTGTGTTTTGGATCTGAGTCTGCCTTCGTGTCGGAATGCCTTTTGAAAATCCATCTTGTGATGGTTACCTCTGGTTATAAGTCCGCCTTCGTGTCGGCCTACCTTTGTGTTTTGGATCTGAGTCCGCCTTCGTGTCGACATTCCTTTTGAAAATCCATCTTGTGATGGTAACCTCTAGTTATGAGTCCGCCTTCGTGTCGTCATACCTTTGTGTTTTGGATCTGAGTCCACCTTCGTGTCGGCATTTCTTTTTATAATCCATCTTGTGATGGTAACCTCTGGTTATGAGTCCGTCTTCGTGTCAGCCTACCTTTATGTTTTGGATCTGAGTCCGCCTTCGTGTCGGCATTCCTTTTGAAAATCTATTTTGTGATGGTAACCTCTGGTTATGAGTCCGCGTTCGTGTCAGCCTACCTTTGTGTTTTAGATCTGAGTCCGCCTTCGTGTCGGCATTCCTTTTGAAATTCCATCTTGTGATGGTTACCTCTGGTTATAAGTCCGCCTTCGTGTCGGCCTACCTTTGTGTTTTGGATCTGAGTCCGCCTTCGTGTCGACATTCCTTTTGAAAATCCATCTTGTGATGGTAACCTCTGGTTATAAGTCCGCCTTCGTGTCGGCCTACCTTTGTGTTTTAGATCTGAGTCCGCCTTCGTGTCGGCATTCCTTTTGAAAATCCATCTTGTACTGGTAACCTCTGGTTATAAGTCCGCCTTCGTGTCGGCCTACCTTTGTGTTTTGGATCTGAGCCCGCATTTGTGTCGGTATTCCTTTATAAAATCCATCTTGTGATGGTAACCTCTGGTTATGAGTTCGCCTTCGTGTCGGCCTACCTTTGTGTTTTAGATCTGAGTCCGCCTTCGTGTCAGCATTCCTTTTGAAAATCCATCTTGTGCTGGTAACCTCTAGTTATAAGTCCGCCTTCGTGTCGGCCTACCTTTGTGTTTTGGATCTGAGCCCGCATATGTGTCGGCATTTCTTTTGAAAATCCATGTTGTGATGGTCACCTCTGGTTATGAGTTCGCCTTCGTGTCGGCCTACCTTTATGTTTTAGATCTGAGTCCGCCTTCGTGTCGGCATTCCTTTTGAAAATCCATCTTGTACTGGTAACCTCTGGTTATAAGTCCGCCTTCGTGTCGGCCTACCTTTGTGTTATGGATCTGAGCCCGCATTTGTGTCGGCATTTCTATTGAAAATCCATGTTGTGATGGTAACCTCTGGTTATGAGTTCCCCTTCGTGTCGGCCTACCTTTGTGTTTTAGATCTGAGTCCGCCTTCGTGTCGGCATTTCTTTTGAAAATCCATGTTGTGATGGTAACCTCTGGTTATAAGTCCTCCTTCGTGTCGGCCTACCTTTGTATTTTGGATCTGAGTCCGCCTTCGTGTCGACATTCCTTTTGGAAATCCATCTTGTGATGGTAACCTCTAGTTATGAGTCCGCCTTCGTGTCATCATACATTTGTGTTTTGGATCTGAGTCCGCCTTCGTGTCGGCATTTCTTTTTAAAATCCATCTTGTGATGGTAACCTCTGGTTATGAGTCCGTCTTCGTGTCAGCCTACCTTTATGTTTTGGATCTGAGTCCGCCTTCGTGTCGGCATTCCTTTTGAAAATCTATTTTGTGATGGTAACCTCTGGTTATGACTCCGCGTTCGTGTCAGCCTACCTTTGTGTTTTGGATCTGAGTCCGCCTTCGTGTCGGAATGCCTTTTGAAAATCCATCTTGTGATGGTTACCTCTGGTTATAAGTCCGCCTTCGTGTCGGCCTACCTTTGTGTTTTGGATCTGAGTCCGCCTTCGTGTCGACATTCCTTTTGAAAATCCATCTTGTGATGGTAACCTCTAGTTATGAGTCCGCCTTCGTGTCGTCATACCTTTGTGTTTTGGATCTGAGTCCACCTTCGTGTCGGCATTTCTTTTTATAATCCATCTTGTGATGGTAACCTCTGGTTATGAGTCCGTCTTCGTGTCAGCCTACCTTTATGTTTTGGATCTGAGTCCGCCTTCGTGTCGGCATTCCTTTTGAAAATCTATTTTGTGATGGTAACCTCTGGTTATGAGTCCGCGTTCGTGTCAGCCTACCTTTGTGTTTTAGATCTGAGTCCGCCTTCGTGTCGGCATTCCTTTTGAAATTCCATCTTGTGATGGTTACCTCTGGTTATAAGTCCGCCTTCGTGTCGGCCTACCTTTGTGTTTTGGATCTGAGTCCGCCTTCGTGTCGACATTCCTTTTGAAAATCCATCTTGTGATGGTAACCTCTGGTTATAAGTCCGCCTTCGTGTCGGCCTACCTTTGTGTTTTGGATCTGAGTCCGCCTTCGTGTCGACATTCCTTTTGAAAATCCATCTTGTGATGGTAACCTCTAGTTATGAGTCCGTCTTCGTGTCGTCATACCTTTGTGT
The DNA here is from genome assembly GCA_022829125.1 of Lathyrus tuberosus. NCBI lineage: Eukaryota > Viridiplantae > Streptophyta > Magnoliopsida > Fabales > Fabaceae > Lathyrus > Lathyrus tuberosus. The sequence goes on along the minus strand of JALAZF010000061.1, from coordinate 18,301,647 downwards.
TTTGGATCTGAATCCGCCTTCGTGTCGGCATTTCTTTTTAAAATCCATCTTGTGATGGTAACCTCTGGTTATGAATCCGTCTTCGTGTCAGCCTACCTTTATGTTTTGGATCTGAGTCCGTCTTCGTGTCGGCATTCCTTTTGAAAATCCATTTTGTGATGGTAACCTCTGGTTATGAGTCCGCCTTCGTGTCAGCCTACCTTTGTATTTTGGATCTGAGTCCGCCTTCGTGTCGGAATTCCTTTTGAAAATCCATCTTGTGATGGTAACCTCTGGTTAGAAGTCTGACTTCGTGTCAGCCTACCTTTGTGTTTTCGATCCGAGTCCGCCTTCGTGTCGGCATTCCTTTTGAAATTCCATCTTGTGATGGTTACCTCTGGTTATAAGTCCGCCTTCGTGTCGGCCTACCTTTGTGTTTTGGATCTGAGTCCGCCTTCGTGTCGACATTCCTTTTGAAAATCCATCTTGTGATGGTAACCTCTGGTTATAAGTCCGCCTTCGTGTCGGCCTACCTTTGTGTTTTGGATCTGAGTCCGCCTTCGTGTCGACATTCCTTTTGAAAATCCATCTTGTGATGGTAACCTCTAGTTATGAGTCCGTCTTCGTGTCGTCATACCTTTGTGTTTTGGATCTGAATCCGCCTTCGTGTCGGCATTTCTTTTTAAAATCCATCTTGTGATGGTAACCTCTGGTTATGAATCCGTCTTCGTGTCAGCCTACCTTTATGTTTTGGATCTGAGTCCGTCTTCGTGTCGGCATTCCTTTTGAAAATCCATTTTGTGATGGTAACCTCTGGTTATGAGTCCGCCTTCGTGTCAGCCTACCTTTGTATTTTGGATTTGAGTCCGCCTTCGTGTCGGAATTCCTTTTGAAAATCCATCTTGTGATGGTAACCTCTGGTTAGAAGTCTGACTTCGTGTCAGCCTACCTTTGTGTTTTCGATCCGAGTCCGCCTTCGTGTCGGCATTCCTTTTAAAAATCCATCTTGTGATGGTAACCTCTGGTTATGATTCCTCCTTCAGGTCGGCCTACCTTTGTGTTTTGGATCTGAGTCCACCTTCGTGTCGGAATTTCTTTTGAAAATCCGTCTTGTGATGGTAACCTCTGGTTATGAGTCCGCCTATGTGTCGGCCTACCTTTGTATTTTGGATCTGAGCCCACATTTGTGTTGGCATTTCTTTTGAAAATCCATCTTGTGATGGTAACCTCAGATTATGAGTCCGCCTTCGTGTCGGACTACCTTTGTGTTTAAGATCTGAGTACGCCTTCGTGTCAGAATTTCTTTTGAAAATCCATCTTGTGATGGTAACCTCAGGTTATGAGTCCGCCTTCCTGTCGGCCTACCTTTGTGTTTTGGATCTGAGCCCGCATTTGTGTCGGCATTCCTTTTTATAATCCATCATGTGATGGTAACCTCTAGTTATGAGTTCGCCTTCGTGTCGGCCTACCTTTGTGTTTTAGATCTGAGTCCGCCTTCGTGTTGGCATTCCTTTTGAAAATCCATCTTGTGCTGGCAACCTCTGGTTATAAGTTCGACTTCGTGTCGGCCTACCTTTGTGTTTTGGAGCTGAGCCCGCATATGTGTCAGCATTTCTTTTGAAAATCCATGTTGTGATGGTAACCTCTGGTTATGAGTTCGCCTTCGTGTCGGCCTACCTTTGTGTTTTAGATCTGAGTCCGCCTTCGTGTCGGCATTCCTTTTGAAAATCCATCTTGTGATGGTAACCTCTGGTTATAAGTCCTCATTCGTGTCGGCCTACCTTTGTGTTTTGGATCTGAGTACTCCTTCGTGTCGACATTCCTTTTGAAAATCCATCTTGTTATGGTAACCTCTGGTTATAAGTCCGCCTTCGTGTCGGCCTACCTTTGTGTTTTGGATCTGAGTCCACCTTCGTGTCGACATTCCTTTTGAAAATCCATCTTGTGATGGTAACGTCTAGTTATGAGTCCGCCTTCGTGTCGTCATACCTTTGTGTTTTGGATCTGAGTCCGCCTTCGTGTCCGCATTTCTTTTTAAAATACATCTTGTGATGGTAACCTCTGGTTATGAATCCATCTTCGTGTCAGCCTACCTTTATGTTTTGGATCTGAGTCCGCCTTCATGTCGGCATTCCTTTTGAAAATCCATTTTGTGATGGTAACCTCTGGTTATGAGTCCGCCTTCATGTCATCCTACCTTTGTGTTTTGGATCTGAGTCCACCTTTGTGTCGGCATTCCTTTTGAAAATCCATCTTGTGATGGTTACCTCTGGTTATAAGTCCGCCTTCGTGTCGGCCTACCTTTGTGTTTTGGATCTGAGTCCGCCTTCGTGTCGACATTCCTTTTGAAAATCCATTTTGTGATGGTAACCTCTGGTTATAAGTCCGCCTTCGTGTCGGCCTACCTTTGTGTTTTGGATCTGAGTCCGCCTTCGTGTCGACATTCCTTTTGAAAATCCATCTTGTGATGGTAACCTCTAGTTATGAGTCCGCCTTCGTGTCGTCATACCTTTGTGTTTTGGATCTGAGTCCGCCTTCGTGTCGGCATTTCTTTTTAAAATCCATCTTGTGATGGTAACCTCTGGTTAGAAGTCTGACTTCGTGTCGGCCTACCTTTGTGTTTTGGATCCGAGTCCGCCTTCGTGTCGGCATTCCTTTTGAAAATCCATCTTGTGATGGTAACCTCTGGTTATGATTCCGCCTTTGTGTCGGCCTACCTTTGTGTTTTGGATCTGAGCCCTCATTTGTGTCGGCATTTTTTTTGAAAATCCATCTTGTGATGGTAACCTCTGGTTATGAGTCCGATTTCGTGTCGGCCTACCTTTGTGTTTTGGATCTGAGTCCTCCTTCGTGTCGACATTCCTTTTGAAAATCCATCTTGTGATGGTAACCTCTGGTTATAAGTCCGCCTTCGTGTCGGCCTACCTTTGTGTTTTGGATCTGAGTCCGCCTTCGTGTCGACATTCCTTTTGAAAATCCATCTTGTGATGGTAACGTCTAGTTATGAGTCCGCCTTCGTGTCGTCATACCTTTGTGTTTTGGATCTGAGTCCGCCTTCGTGTCGGCATTCCTTTTGAAAATCCATTTTGTGATGGTACCCTCTGGTTATGAGTACGCCTTCGTGTCAGCCTACCTTTGTATTTTGGATCTGAGTCCGCCTTCGTGTCAGAATTCCTTTTGAAAATCCATCTTGTGATGGTAACCTCTGGTTAGAAGTCTGACTTCGTGTCGGCCTACCTTTGTGTTTTGGATCCGAGTCCGCCTTCGTGTCGGCATTCCTTTTGAAAATCCATCTTGTGATGGTAACCTCTGGTTATGATTCCGCCTTTGTGTCGGCCTACCTTTGTGTTTTGGATCTGAGCCCTCATTTGTGTCGGCATTTTTTTTGAAAATCCATCTTGTGATGGTAACCTCTGGTTATGAGTCCGATTTCGTGTCGGCCTACCTTTGTGTTTTGGATCTGAGTCCTCCTTCGTGTCGACATTCCTTTTGAAAATCCATCTTGTGATGGTAACCTCTGGTTATAAGTCCGCCTTCGTGTCGGCCTACCTTTGTGTTTTGGATCTGAGTCCGCCTTCGTGTCGACATTCCTTTTGAAAATCCATCTTGTGATGGTAACGTCTAGTTATGAGTCCGCCTTCGTGTCGTCATACCTTTGTGTTTTGGATCTGAGTCCGCCTTCGTGTCCGCATTTCTTTTTAAAATCCATCTTGTGATGGTAACCTCTGGTTATGAATCCATCTTCGTGTCAGCCTACCTTTATGTTTTGGATCTGAGTCCGCCTTCGTGTCGGCATTCCTTTTGAAAATCCATTTTGTGATGGTACCCTCTGGTTATGAGTACGCCTTCGTGTCAGCCTACCTTTGTATTTTGGATCTGAGTCCGCCTTCGTGTCAGAATTCCTTTTGAAAATCCATCTTGTGATGGTAACCTCTGGTTAGAAGTCTGACTTCGTGTCGGCCTACCTTTGTGTTTTGGATCCGAGTCCGCCTTCGTGTCGGCATTCCTTTTGAAAATCCATCTTGTGATGGTAACCTCTGGTTATGATTCCGCCTTTGTGCCGGCCTACCTTTGTGTTTTGGATCTGAGCCCTCATTTGTGTCGGCATATTTTTTGAGAATCCATCTTGTGATGGTAACCTCTGGTTATGAGTCCGATTTCGTGTCGGCCTACCTTTGTGTTTTGGATCTGAGTCCTCCTTCGTGTCGACATTCCTTTTGAAAATCCATCTTGTGATGGTAACCTCTGGTTATAAGTCCGCCTTCGTGTCGGCCTACCTTTGTGTTTTGGATCTGAGTCCGCCTTCGTGTCGACATTCCTTTTGAAAATCCATCTTGTGATGGTAACGTCTAGTTATGAGTCCGCCTTCGTGTCGTCATACCTTTGTGTTTTGGATCTGAGTCCGCCTTCGTGTCCGCATTTCTTTTTAAAATCCATCTTGTGATGGTAACCTCGGGTTATGAATCCATCTTCGTGTCAGCCTACCTTTATGTTTTGGATCTGAGTCCTCCTTCATGTCGGCATTCCTTTTGAAAATCCATTTTGTGATGGTAACCTCTGGTTATGAGTCCGCCTTCGTGTCAGCCTACCTTTGTGTTTTAGATCTGAGTCCACCTTTGTGTCGGCATTCCTTTTGAAAATCCATCTTGTGATGGTTACCTCTGGTTATAAGTCCGCCTTCGTGTCGGCCTACCTTTGTGTTTTGGATCTGAGTCCGCCTTCGTGTCGACATTCCTTTTGAAAATCCATTTTGTGATGGTAACCTCTGGTTATAAGTCCGCCTTCGTGTCGGCCTACCTTTGTGTTTTGGATCTGAGTCCGCCTTCGTGTCGACATTCCTTTTGAAAATCCATCTTGTGATGGTAACCTCTAGTTATGAGTCCGCCTTCGTGTCGTCATACCTTTGTGTTTTGGATCTGAGTCCGCCTTCGTGTCGGCATTTCTTTTTAAAATCCATCTTGTGATGGTAACCTCTGGTTATGAGTCCGTCTTCGTGTCAGCCTACCTTTATGTTTTGGATCTGAGTCCGCCTTCGTGTCGGCATTCCTTTTGAAAATCCATTTTGTGATGGTAACCTCTGGTTATGAGTACGCCTTCATGTCAGCCTACCTTTGTATTTTGGATCTGAGTCCGCCTTCGTGTCAGAATTCCTTTTAAAAATCCATCTTGTGATGGTAACCTCTGGTTAGAAGTCTGACTTCGTGTCGGCCTACCTTTGTGTTTTGGATCCGAGTCCGCCTTCGTGTCGGCATTCCTTTTGAAAATCCATCTTGTGATGGTAACCTCTGGTTATGATTCCGCCTTTGTGTCGGCCTACCTTTGTGTTTTGGATCTGAGCCCTCATTTGTGTCGGCATTTTTTTTGAAAATCCATCTTGTGATGGTAACCTCTGGTTATGAGTCCGATTTCGTGTTGGCCTACCTTTGTGTTTTGGATCTGAGTCCGCCTTTGTGTCAGAATTTCTTTTGAAAATCCATCTTGTGATGGTAACCTCTGGTTATGAGTCCGCCTATGTGTCGGCCTACCTTTATATTTTGGATCTGAGCCCGCATTTGTGTCGGCATTTCTTTTGAAAATCCATCTTGTGATGGTAACCTCTGATTATGAGTCCGCCTTCGTGTCGGCCTACCTTTGTGTTTAAGATCTGAGTCCGCCTTCGTGTCGGAATTTCTTTTGAAAATCCATCTTGTGATTGGTACCTCTGGTTATAAGTCCGCCTTCGTGTCGGCCAACCTTTGTGTTTTGGATCTGAGTCCGCCTTCGTGTCGACATTCCTTTTGAAAATCCATCTTGTGATGGTAACCTCAAGTTATGAGTCCGCCTTCGTGTCGTCATACCTTTGTGTTTTGGATCCGAGTCCGCCTTCGTGTCGGCATTCCTTTTGAAAATCCATCTTGTGATGGTAACCTCTGGTTATGATTCCGCCTTCAGGTCGGCCTACCTTTGTGTTTTGGATCTGAGTCCGCCTTCGTGTCGGAATTTCTTTTGAAAATCCATCTTGTGATGGTAACCTCTGGTTATGAGTCCACCTTCGTGTCGGCCTACCTTTGTGTTTTGGATCTGAGCCCTCATTTGTGTCGGCATTTCTTTTAAAAATCCATCTTGTGATGGTAACCTCTGGTTATGAGTCCGCCTTCGTGTCGGCCTACCTTTGTGTTTTGGATCTGAGTCCGCCTTTGTGTCAGAATTTCTTTTGAAAATCCATCTTGTGATGGTAACCTCTGGTTATGAGTCCGCCTATGTGTCGGCCTACCTTTGTGTTTTGGATCTGAGCCCGCATTTGTGTCGGCATTTCTTTTGAAAATCCATCTTGTGATGGTAACCTCTGATTATGAGTCCGCCTTCGTGTCGGCTTACCTTTGTGTTTAAGATCTGAGTCCGCCTTCATGTCGGAATTTCTTTTGAAAATCCATCTTGTGATGGTAACTCTGGTTATGAGTCCCCCTTCGTGTCGGCCTACCTTTGTGTTTTGGATCTGAGCCCGCATTTGTCTCGGTATTCCTTTATAAAATCCATCTTGTGATAGTAACCTCTGGTTATGAGTCCGCGTTCGTGTCGGCCTACCTTTGTGTTTTAGATCTGAGTCCGCCTTCGTGTCAGCATTCCTTTTGAAAATCCATCTTGTGCTGGTAACCTCTGGTTATAAGTCCGCCTTCGTGTCGGCCTACCTTTGTGTTTTGGATCTGAGCCCGCATATGTGTCGGCATTTCTTTTGAAAATCCATGTTGTGATGGTAACCTCTGGTTATGAGTTCGCCTTCGTGTCGGCCTACCTTTGTGTTTTAGATCTGAGTCCGCCTTCGTGTCGGCATTCCTTTTGAAAATCCATCTTGTACTGGTAACCTCTGGTTATAAGTCTGCCTTCGTGTCGGCCTACCTTTGTGTTTTGGATCTGAGTCCGCCTTCGTGTCGGCATTTCTTTTTAAAATCCATCTTGTGATGGTAACCTCTGGTTATGAGTCCGTCTTCGTGTCAGCCTTCCTTTATGTTTTGGATCTGAGTCCGCCTTCGTGTCGGCATTCCTTTTGAAAATCCATTTTGTGATGGTAACCTCTGGTTATGAGTACGCCTTCGTGTCAGCATACCTTTGTATTTTGGATCTGAGTCCGCCTTCGTGTCAGAATTCCTTTTGAAAATCCATCTTGTGATGGTAACCTCTGGTTAGAAGTCTGACTTCGTGTCGGCCTACCTTTGTGTTTTGGATCCGAGTCCGCCTTCGTGTCGGCATTCCTTTTGAAAATCCATCTTGTGATGGTAACCTCTGGTTATGATTCCGCCTTTGTGTCGGCCTACCTTTGTGTTTTGGATCTGAGCCCTCATTTGTGTCGGCATTTTTTTTGAAAATCCATCTTGTGATGGTAACCTCTGGTTATGAGTCCGATTTCGTGTCGGCCTACCTTTGTGTTTTGGATCTGAGTCCGCCTTTGTGTCAGAATTTCTTTTGAAAATCCATCTTGTGATGGTAACCTCTGGTTATGAGTCCGCCTATGTGTCGGCCTACCTTTATATTTTGGATCTGAGCCCGCATTTGTGTCGGCATTTCTTTTGAAAATCCATCTTGTGATGGTAACCTCTGATTATGAGTCCGCCTTCGTGTCGGCCTACCTTTGTGTTTAAGATCTGAGTCCGCCTTCGTGTCGGAATTTCTTTTGAAAATCCATCTTGTGATGGTTACCTCTGGTTATAAGTCCGCCTTCGTGTCGGCCTACCTTTGTGTTTTGGATCTGAGTCCGCCTTTGTGTCGACATTCCTTTTGAAAATCCATCTTGTGATGGTAACCTCAAGTTATGAGTCCGCCTTCGTGTCGTCATACCTTTGTGTTTTGGATCCGAGTCCGCCTTCGTGTCGGCATTCCTTTTGAAAATCCATCTTGTGATGGTAACCTCTGGTTATGATTCCGCCTTCAGGTCGGCCTACCTTTGTGTTTTGGATCTGAGTCCGCCTTCGTGTCGGAATTTCTTTTGAAAATCCATCTGGTGATGGTAACCTCTGGTTATGAGTCCACCTTCGTGTCGGCCTACCTTTGTGTTTTGGATCTGAGCCCTCATTTGTGTCGGCATTTCTTTTAAAAATCCATCTTGTGATGGTAACCTCTGGTTATGAGTCCGCCTTCGTGTCGGCCTACCTTTGTGTTTTGGATCTGAGTCCGCCTTTGTGTCAGAATTTCTTTTGAAAATCCAACTTGTGATGGTAACCTCTGGTTATGAGTCCGCCTATGTGTCGGCCTACCTTTGTGTTTTGGATCTGAGCCCGCATTTGTGTCGGCATTTCTTTTGAAAATCCATCTTGTGATGGTAACCTCTGATTATGAGTCCGCCTTCGTGTCGGCCTACCTTTGTGTTTAAGATCTGAGTCCGCCTTCATGTCGGAATTTCTTTTGAAAATCCATCTTGTGATGGTAACTCTGGTTATGAGTCCCCCTTCGTGTCGGCCTACCTTTGTGTTTTGGATCTGAGCCCGCATTTGTGTCGGTATTCCTTTATAAAATCCATCTTGTGATGGTAACCTCTGGTTATGAGTTCGCCTTCGTGTCGGCCTACCTTTGTGTTTTAGATCTGAGTCCGCCTTCGTGTCAGCATTCCTTTTGAAAATCCATCTTGTGCTGGTAACCTCTGGTTATAAGTCCTCCTTCGTGTCGGCCTACCTTTGTGTTTTGGATCTGAGCCCGCATATGTGTCGGCATTTCTTTTGAAAATCTATGTTGTGATGGTAACCTCTGGTTATGAGATCGCCTTCGTGTCGGCCTACCTTTGTGTTTTAGATCTGAGTCCGCCTTCGTGTCGGCATTCCTTTTGAAAATCCATCTTGTACTGGTAACCTCTGGTTATAAGTCCGCCTTCGTGTCGGCCTACCTTTGTGTTTTAGATCTGAGTCCACCTTCGTGTCGGCATTCCTTTTGAAAATCCATCTTGTGATGGTAACCTCTGGTTATGATTCCGCCTTTGTGTCGGCCTACCTTTGTGTTTTGGATCTGAGCCCTCATTTGTGTCGGCATTTTTTTTGAAAATCCATCTTGTGATGGTAACCTCTGGTTATGAGTCCGATTTCGTGTCGGCCTACCTTTGTGTTTTGGATCTGAGTACGCCTTTGTGTCAGAATTTCTTTTGAAAATCCATCTTGTGATGGTAACCTCTGGTTATGAGTCCGCCTATGTGTCGGCCTACCTTTATATTTTGGATCTGAGCCCGCATTTGTGTCGGCATTTCTTTTGAAAATCCATCTTGTGATGGTAACCTCTGATTATGAGTCCGCCTTCGTGTCGGCCTACCTTTGTGTTTAAGATCTGAGTCCGCCTTCGTGTCAGAATTTCTTTTGAAAATCCATCTTGTGATGGTTACCTCTGGTTATAAGTCCGCCTTCGTGTCGGCCTACCTTTGTATTTTGGATCTGAGTCCGCCTTTGTGTCGACATTCCTTTTGAAAATCCATCTTGTGATGGTAACCTCAAGTTATGATTCCGCCTTCGTGTCGTCATACCTTTGTGTTTTGGATCCGAGTCCGCCTTCGTGTCGGCATTCCTTTTGAAAATCCATCTTGTGATGGTAACCTCTGGTTATGATTCCGCCTTCAGGTCGGCCTACCTTTGTGTTTTGGATCTGAGTCCGCCTTCGTGTCGGAATTTCTTTTGAAAATCCATCTGGTGATGGTAACCTCTGGTTATGAGTCCACCTTCGTGTCGGCCTACCTTTGTGTTTTGGATCTGAGCCCGCATTTGTGTCGGCATTTCTTTTGAAAATCCATCTTGTGATGGTAACCTCTGATTATGAGTCCGCCTTCGTGTCGGCCTACCTTTGTGTTTAAGATCTGAGTCCGCCTTCGTGTCGGAATTTCTTTTGAAAATCCATCTTGTGATGGTTACCTCTGGTTATAAGTCCGCCTTCGTGTCGGCCTACCTTTGTGTTTTGGATCTGAGTCCGCCTTTGTGTCGACATTCCTTTTGAAAATCCATCTTGTGATGGTAACCTCAAGTTATGAGTCCGCCTTCGTGTCGTCATACCTTTGTGTTTTGGATCCGAGTCCGCCTTCGTGTCGGCATTCCTTTTGAAAATCCATCTTGTGATGGTAACCTCTGGTTATGATTCCGCCTTCAGGTCGGCCTACCTTTGTGTTTTGGATCTGAGTCCGCCTTCGTGTCGGAATTTCTTTTGAAAATCCATCTGGTGATGGTAACCTCTGGTTATGAGTCCACCTTCGTGTCGGCCTACCTTTGTGTTTTGGATCTGAGCCCTCATTTGTGTCGGCATTTCTTTTAAAAATCCATCTTGTGATGGTAACCTCTGGTTATGAGTCCGCCTTCGTGTCGGCCTACCTTTGTGTTTTGGATCTGAGCCCGCATTTGTGTCGGCATTTCTTTTGAAAATCCATCTTGTGATGGTAACCTCTGATTATGAGTCCGCCTTCGTGTCGGCCTACCTTTGTGTTTAAGATCTGAGTCCGCCTTCATGTCGGAATTTCTTTTGAAAATCCATCTTGTGATGGTAACTCTGGTTATGAGTCCCCCTTCGTGTCGGCCTACCTTTGTGTTTTGGATCTGAGCCCGCATTTGTGTCGGTATTCCTTTATAAAATCCATCTTGTGATGGTAACCTCTGGTTATGAGTTCGCCTTCGTGTCGGCCTACCTTTGTGTTTTAGATCTGAGTCCGCCTTCGTGTCAGCATTCCTTTTGAAAATCCATCTTGTGCTGGTAACCTCTGGTTATAAGTCCTCCTTCGTGTCGGCCTACCTTTGTGTTTTGGATCTGAGCCCGCATATGTGTCGGCATTTCTTTTGAAAATCTATGTTGTGATGGTAACCTCTGGTTATGAGATCGCCTTCGTGTCGGCCTACCTTTGTGTTTTAGATCTGAGTCCGCCTTCGTGTCGGCATTCCTTTTGAAAATCCATCTTGTACTGGTAACCTCTGGTTATAAGTCCGCCTTCGTGTCGGCCTACCTTTGTGTTTTAGATCTGAGTCCACCTTCGTGTCGGCATTCCTTTTGAAAATCCATCTTGTGATGGTAACCTCTGGTTATGATTCCGCCTTTGTGTCGGCCTACCTTTGTGTTTTGGATCTGAGCCCTCATTTGTGTCGGCATTTTTTTTGAAAATCCATCTTGTGATGGTAACCTCTGGTTATGAGTCCGATTTCGTGTCGGCCTACCTTTGTGTTTTGGATCTGAGTACGCCTTTGTGTCAGAATTTCTTTTGAAAATCCATCTTGTGATGGTAACCTCTGGTTATGAGTCCGCCTATGTGTCGGCCTACCTTTATATTTTGGATCTGAGCCCGCATTTGTGTCGGCATTTCTTTTGAAAATCCATCTTGTGATGGTAACCTCTGATTATGAGTCCGCCTTCGTGTCGGCCTACCTTTGTGTTTAAGATCTGAGTCCGCCTTCGTGTCAGAATTTCTTTTGAAAATCCATCTTGTGATGGTTACCTCTGGTTATAAGTCCGCCTTCGTGTCGGCCTACCTTTGTATTTTGGATCTGAGTCCGCCTTTGTGTCGACATTCCTTTTGAAAATCCATCTTGTGATGGTAACCTCAAGTTATGATTCCGCCTTCGTGTCGTCATACCTTTGTGTTTTGGATCCGAGTCCGCCTTCGTGTCGGCATTCCTTTTGAAAATCCATCTTGTGATGGTAACCTCTGGTTATGATTCCGCCTTCAGGTCGGCCTACCTTTGTGTTTTGGATCTGAGTCCGCCTTCGTGTCGGAATTTCTTTTGAAAATCCATCTGGTGATGGTAACCTCTGGTTATGAGTCCACCTTCGTGTCGGCCTACCTTTGTGTTTTGGATCTGAGCCCGCATTTGTGTCGGCATTTCTTTTGAAAATCCATCTTGTGATGGTAACCTCTGATTATGAGTCCGCCTTCGTGTCGGCCTACCTTTGTGTTTAAGATCTGAGTCCGCCTTCGTGTCGGAATTTCTTTTGAAAATCCATCTTGTGATGGTTACCTCTGGTTATAAGTCCGCCTTCGTGTCGGCCTACCTTTGTGTTTTGGATCTGAGTCCGCCTTTGTGTCGACATTCCTTTTGAAAATCCATCTTGTGATGGTAACCTCAAGTTATGAGTCCGCCTTCGTGTCGTCATACCTTTGTGTTTTGGATCCGAGTCCGCCTTCGTGTCGGCATTCCTTTTGAAAATCCATCTTGTGATGGTAACCTCTGGTTATGATTCCGCCTTCAGGTCGGCCTACCTTTGTGTTTTGGATCTGAGTCCGCCTTCGTGTCGGAATTTCTTTTGAAAATCCATCTGGTGATGGTAACCTCTGGTTATGAGTCCACCTTCGTGTCGGCCTACCTTTGTGTTTTGGATCTGAGCCCTCATTTGTGTCGGCATTTCTTTTAAAAATCCATCTTGTGATGGTAACCTCTGGTTATGAGTCCGCCTTCGTGTCGGCCTACCTTTGTGTTTTGGATCTGAGCCCGCATTTGTGTCGGCATTTCTTTTGAAAATCCATCTTGTGATGGTAACCTCTGATTATGAGTCCGCCTTCGTGTCGGCCTACCTTTGTGTTTAAGATCTGAGTCCGCCTTCATGTCGGAATTTCTTTTGAAAATCCATCTTGTGATGGTAACTCTGGTTATGAGTCCCCCTTCGTGTCGGCCTACCTTTGTGTTTTGGATCTGAGCCCGCATTTGTGTCGGTATTCCTTTATAAAATCCATCTTGTGATGGTAACCTCTGGTTATGAGTTCGCCTTCGTGTCGGCCTACCTTTGTGTTTTAGATCTGAGTCCGCCTTCGTGTCAGCATTCCTTTTGAAAATCCATCTTGTGCTGGTAACCTCTGGTTATAAGTCCGCCTTCGTGTCGGCCTACCTTTGTGTTTTGGATCTGAGCCCGCATATGTGTCGGCATTTCTTTTGAAAATCTATGTTGTGATGGTTACCTCTGGTTATGAGTTCGCCTTCGTGTCGGCCTACCTTTGTGTTTTAGATCTGAGTCCGCCTTCGTGTCGGCATTCCTTTTGAAAATCCATCTTGTACTGGTAAGCTCTGGTTATAAGTCCGCCTTCGTGTCGGCCTACCTTTGTGTTTTAGATCTGAGTCCACCTTCGTGTCGGCATTCCTTTTGAAAATCCATCTTGTGATGGTAACCTCTGGTTATGATTCCGCCTTTGTGTAGGCCTACCTTTGTGTTTTGGATCTGAGCCCTCATTTGTGTCGGCATTTTTTTTGAAAATCCATCTTGTGATGGTAACCTCTGGTTATGAGTCCGATTTCGTGTCGGCCTACCTTTGTGTTTTGGATCTGAGTCCGCCTTTGTGTCAGAATTTCTTTTGAAAATCCATCTTGTGATGGTAACCTCTGGTTATGAGTCCGCCTATGTGTCGGCCTACCTTTATATTTTGGATCTGAGCCCGCATTTGTGTCGGCATTTCTTTTGAAAATCCATCTTGTGATGGTAACCTCTGATTATGAGTCCGCCTTCGTGTCGGCCTACCTTTGTGTTTAAGATCTGAGTCCGCCTTCGTGTCGGAATTTCTTTTGAAAATCCATCTTGTGATGGTTACCTCTGGTTATAAGTCCGCCTTCGTGTCGGCCTACCTTTGTGTTTTGGATCTGAGTCCGCCTTTGTGTCGACATTCCTTTTGAAAATCCATCTTGTGATGGTAACCTCAAGTTATGAGTCCGCCTTCGTGTCGTCATACCTTTGTGTTTTGGATCCGAGTCCGCCTTCGTGTCGGCATTCCTTTTGAAAATCCATCTTGTGATGGTAACCTCTGGTTATGATTCCGCCTTCAGGTCGGCCTACCTTTGTGTTTTGGATCTGAGTCCGCCTTCGTGTCGGAATTTCTTTTGAAAATCCATCTGGTGATGGTAACCTCTGGTTATGAGTCCACCTCCGTGTCGGCCTACCTTTGTGTTTTGGATCTGAGCCCTCATTTGTGTCGGCATTTCTTTTAAAAATCCATCTTGTGATGGTAACCTCTGGTTATGAGTCCGCCTTCGTGTCGGCCTACCTTTGTGTTTTGGATCTGAGTCCGACTTTGTGTCAGAATTTCTTTTGAAAATCCATCTTGTGATGGTAACCTCTGGTTATGAGTCCGCCTATGTGTCGGCCTACCTTTGTGTTTTGGATCTGAGCCCGCATTAGTGTCGGCATTTCTTTTGAAAATCCATCTTGTGATGGTAACCTCTGATTATGAGTCCGCCTTCGTGTCGGCCTACCTTTGTGTTTAAGATCTGAGTCCGCCTTCATGTCGGAATTTCTTTTGAAAATACATCTTGTGATGGTAACTCTGGTTATGAGTCCCCCTTCGTGTCGACCTACCTTTGTGTTTTGGATCTGAGCCCGCATTTGTGTCGGTATTCCTTTATAAAATCCATCTTCTGATGGTAACCTCTGGTTATGAGTTCGCCTTCGTGTCGGCCTACCTTTGTGTTTTAGATCTGAGTCCGCCTTCGTGTCAGCATTCCTTTTGAAAATCCATCTTGTGCTGGTAACCTCTGGTTATAAGTCCGCCTTCGTGTCGGCCTACCTTTGTGTTTTGGATCTGAGCCCGCATATGTGTCGGCATTTCTTTTGAAAATCGATGTTGTGATGGTAACCTCTGGTTATGAGTTCGCCTTTGTGTCGGCCTACCTTTGTGTTTTAGATCTGAGTCCGCCTTCGTGTCGGCATTCCTTTTGAAAATCCATCTTGTACTGGTAACCTCTGGTTATAAGTCCGCCTTCGTGTCGGCCTATCTTTGTGTTATGGATCTGAGCCCGCATTTGTGTCGGCATTTCTTTTGAAAATCCATGTTGTGATGGTAACCTCTGGTTATGAGTTCGCCTTCGTGTCGGCCTACCTTTGTGATTTAGATCTGAGTCCGCCTTCGTGTCGGCATTTCTTTTCAAAATACATGTTGTGATGGTAACCTCTGGTTATAAGTCCGCCTTCGTGTCGGCCTACCTTTGTATTTTGGATCTGAGTCCGCCTTCGTGTCGACATTCCTTTTGGAAATCCATCTTGTGATGGTAACCTCTAGTTATGAGTCCGCCTTCGTGTCGTCATACATTTGTGTTTTGGATCTGAGTCCGCCTTCGTGTCGGCATTTCTTTTTAAAATCCATCTTGTGATGGTAACCTCTGGTTATGAGTCCGTCTTAGTGTCAGCCTACCTTTATGTTTTGGATCTGAGTCCGCCTTCGTGTCGGCATTCCTTTTGAAAATCTATTTTGTGATGGTAACCTCTAGTTATGAGTCCGCGTTCATGTCAGCCTACCTTTGTGTTTTAGATCTGAGTCCGCCTTCGTGTCGGCATTCCTTTTGAAAATCCATCTTGTGATGGTTACCTCTGGTTATAAGTCCGCCTTCGTGTCGGCCTACCTTTGTGTTTTGGATCTGAGTCCGCCTTCGTGTCGACATTCCTTTTGAAAATCCATCTTGTGATGGAAACCTCTGGTTATAAGTCCGCCTTCGTGTCGGCCTACCTTTGTGTTTTGGATCTGAGTCCGCCTTCGTGTCGACATTCCTTTTGAAAATCCATCTTGTGATGGTAACCTCTAGTTATGAGTCCGTCTTCGTGTCGTCATACCTTTGTGTTTTGGATCTGAGTCCGCCTTCGTGTCGGCATTTCTTTTTAAAATCCATCTTGTGATGGTAACCTCTGGTTATGAATCCGTCTTCGTGTCAGCCTACCTTTATGTTTTGGATCTGAGTCCGCCTTCGTGTCGGCATTCCTTTTGAAAATCCATTTTGTGATGGTAACCTCTGGTTATGAGTCCGCCTTCGTGTCAGCCTACCTTTGTATTTTGGATCTGAGTCCGCCTTCGTGTCGGAATTCCTTTTGAAAATCCATCTTGTGATGGTAACCTCTGGTTAGAAGTCTGACTTCGTGTCAGCCTACCTTTGTGTTTTGGATCCGAGTCCGCCTTCGTGTCGGCATTCCTTTTGAAAATCCATCTTGTGTTGGTAACCTCTGGTTATGATTCCGCCTTCAGGTCGGCCTACCTTTTTGTTTTGGATCTGAGTCCGCCTTCGTGTCGGAATTTCTTTTGAAAATCCATCTTGTGATGGTAACCTCTGGTTATGAGTCCGCCTTCGTGTCGGCCTACCTTTGTGTTTTGGATCTGAGTCCGCCTTCGTGTCGACATTCCTTTTGAAAATCCATTTTGTGATGGTAACCTCTGGTTATAAGTCCGCCTTCGTGTCGGCCTACCTTTGTGTTTAAGATCTGAGTACGCCTTCGTGTCGGAATTTCTTTTGAAAATCCATCTTGTGATGGTAACCTCAGGTTATGAGTCCGCCTTCGTGTCGGCCTACCTTTGTGTTTTGGATCTGAGCCCGTATTTGTGTCGGCATTCCTTTTTATAATCCATCATGTGATGGTAACCTCTGGTTATGAGTTCGCCTTCGTGTCGGCCTACCTTTGTGTTTTAGATCTGAGTCCGCCTTCGTGTTGGCATTCCTTTTGAAAATCCATCTTGTGCTGGTAACCTCTGGTTATAAGTTCGACTTCGTGTCGGCCTACCTTTGTGTTTTGGAGCTGAGCCCGCATATGTCTCAGCATTTCTTTTGAAAATCCATGTTGTGATGGTAACCTCTGGTTATGAGTTCGCCTTCGTGTCGGCCTACCTTTGTGTTTTGGATCTCAGTCCGCCTTCGTGTCGGCATTCCTTTTGAAAATCCATCTTGTGATGGTAACCTCTGGTTATAAGTCCTCATTCGTGTCGGCCTACCTTTGTGTTTTGGATCTGAGTCCTCCTTCGTGTCGACATTCCTTTTGAAAATCCATCTTGTGATGGTAACCTCTGGTTATAAGTCCGCCCTCGTGTCGGCCTACCTTTGTGTTTTGGATCTGAGTCCGCCTTCGTGTCGACATTCCTTTTGAAAATCCATCTTGTGATGGTAACGTCTAGTTATGAGTCTGCCTTCGTGTCGTCATACCTTTGTGTTTTGGATCTGAGTCCGCCTTCGTGTCCGCATTTCTTTTTAAAATCCATCTTGTGATGGTAACCTCTGGTTATGAATCCATCTTCGTGTCAGCCTACCTTTATGTTTTGGATCTGAGTCCGCCTTCGTGTCGGCATTCCTTTTGAAAATCCATTTTGTGATGGTAACCTCTGGTTATGAGTCCGCCTTCGTGTCAGCCTACCTTTGTGTTTTGGATCTGAGTCCGCCTTTGTGTCGGCATTCCTTTTGAAAATCCATCTTGTGATGGTTACCTCTGGTTATAAGTCCGCCTTCGTGTCGGCCTACCTTTGTGTTTTGGATCTGAGTCCGCCTTCGTGTCGACATTCCTTTTGAAAATCCATTTTGTGATGGTAACCTCTGGTTATAAGTCCGCCTTCGTGTCGGCCTACCTTTGTGTTTTGGATCTGAGTCCGCCTTCGTGTCGACATTCCTTTTGAAAATCCATCTTGTGATGGTAACCTCTACTTATGAGTCCGCCTTCGTGTCGTCATACCTTTGTGTTTTGGATCTGAGTCCGCCTTCGTGTCGGCATTTCTTTTTAAAATCCATCTTGTGATGGTAACCTCTGGTTATGAGTCCGTCTTCGTGTCAGCCTACCTTTATGTTTTGGATCTGAGTCCGCCTTCGTGTCGGCATTCCTTTTGAAAATAAATTTTGTGATGGTAACCTCTGGTTATGAGTACGCCTTCGTGTCAGCCTACCTTTGTATTTTGGATCTGAGTCCGCCTTCGTGTCGGAATTCCTTTTGAAAATCCATCTTGTGATGGTAACCTCTGGTTAGAAGTCTGACTTCGTGTCGGCCTACCTTTGTGTTTTGGATCCGAGTCCTCCTTCGTGTCGGCATTCCTTTTGAAAATGCATCTTGTGATGGTAACCTCTGGTTATGATTCCGCCTTTGTGTCGGCCTACCTTTGTGTTTTGGATCTGAGCCCTCATTTGTGTCAGCATTTTTTTTGAAAATCCATCTTGTGATGGTAACCTCTGGTTATGAGTCCGATTTCGTGTCGGCCTACCCTTGTTTTTGGATCTGAGTTCGCCTTTGTGTCAGAATTTCTTTTGAAAATCCATCTTGTGATGGTAACCTCTGGTTATGAGTCCGCCTATGTGTCGGCCTACCTTTGTATTTTGGATCTGAGCCCGCATTTGTGTCGGCATTTCTTTTGAAAATCCATCTTGTGATGGTAACCTCTGATTATGAGTCCGCCTTCGTGTCGGCCTACCTTTGTGTTTAAGATCTGAGTCCGCCTTCGTGTCGGAATTTCTTTTGAAAATCCATCTTGTGATGGTAACCTCTGGTTATGAGTCCGCCTTCGTGTCGGCCTACCTTTGTGTTTTGGATCTGAGCCCGCATTTGTGTCGGCATTCCTTTTTATAATCCATCATGTGATGGTAACCTCTGGTTATGAGTTCGCCTTCGTGTCGGCCTACCTTTGTGTTTTAGATCTGAGTCCGCCTTCGTGTCGGCATTCCTTTTGAAAATCCATCTTGTGATGGTAACCTCTGGTTATAAGTCCTCATTCGTGTCGGCCTACCTTTGTGTTTTGGATCTGAGTCCTCCTTCGTGTCGACATTCCTTTTGAAAATCCATCTTGTGATGGTAACCTCTGGTTATAAGTACGCCTTCGTGTCGGCCTACCTTTGTGTTTTGGATCTGAGTCCGCCTTCGTGTCGACATTCCTTTTGAAAATCCATCTTGTGATGGTAACCTCTAGTTATGAGTCCGCCTTCGTGTCGTCATACCTTTGTGTTTTGGATCTGAGTCCGCCTTCGTG
Source organism: Lathyrus tuberosus (assembly GCA_022829125.1). Classification (NCBI taxonomy): domain Eukaryota; kingdom Viridiplantae; phylum Streptophyta; class Magnoliopsida; order Fabales; family Fabaceae; genus Lathyrus; species Lathyrus tuberosus. The sequence goes on along the minus strand of JALAZF010000061.1, from coordinate 18,283,013 downwards.
TCCGCATTTCTTTTTAAAATCCATCTTGTGATGGTAACCTCTGGTTATGAACCCGTCTTCGTGTCAGCCTACCTTTATGTTTTGGATCTGAGTCCGCCTTCGTGTCGGTATTCCTTTTGAAAATCCATTTTGTGATGGTAATCTCTGGTTATGAGTCAGCCTTCGTGTCAGCCTACCTTTGTGTTTTGGATCTGAGTCCGCCTTTGTGTCGGCATTCCTTTTGAAAATCCATCTTGTGATGGTAACCTCTGGTTATAAGTCTGACTTCGTGTCGGCCTACCTTTGTGTTTTGGATCCGAGTCCTCCTTCGTGTCGGCATTCCTTTTGAAAATCCATCTTGTGATGGTAACCTCTGGTTATGATTCCGCCTTCAGGTCGGCCTACCATTGTGTTTTGGATCTGAGTCCGCCTTCGTGTCAGAATTTCTTTTGAAAATCCATCTTGTGATGTTAACCTCTGGTTATGAGTCCGCCTTCGTGTCGGCCTACCTTTGTGTTTTGGACCTAAGCCCTCATTTGTGTCGGCATTTCTTTTGAAAATCCATCTTGTGATGGTAACCTCTGGTTATGAGTCCGCCTTCGTGTCAGCCTACCTTTGTGTTTTGGATCTGAGTCCGCCTTTGTGTCAGAATTTCTTTTGAAAATCCATCTTGTGATGGTAACCTCTGGTTATGAGTCCGCCTATGTGTCGGCCTACCTTTGTGTTTTGGATCTGAGGCCGCATTTGTGTCGGCATTTCTTTTGAAAATCCATCTTGTGATGGTAACCTCTGGTTATGAGTTCGCCTTCGTGTCGGCCTACCTTTGTGTTTTAGATCTGAGTCCACCTTGGTGTCGGCATTCCTTTTGAAAATCCATCTTGTGATCGTAACATCGGGTTATAAGTCCGCCTTCGTGTCGGCCTACTTTTGTGTTTTGGATCTGAGTCCGCCTTTGTGTCAGAATTTCTTTTGAAAATCCATCTTGTGATGGTAACCTCTGGTTATGAGTCCGCCTATGTGTCGGCCTACCTTTGTGTTTTGGATCTGAGCCCGCATTTGTGTCGGCATTTCTTTTGAAAATCCATCTTGTGATGGTAACCTCTGATTATGAGTCCGCCTTCGTGTCGGCCTACCATTGTGTTTAAGATCTGAGTCAGCCTTCGTGTCAGAATTTCTTTTGAAAATCCATCTTGTGATGGTAACCTCTGGTTATGAGTCCGCCTTCGTGTCGGCCTACCTTTGTGTTTTGGATCTGAGCCCGCATTTGTGTCGGCATTCCTTTTTAAAATCCATCTTGTGATGATAACCTCTGGTTATGAGTTCGCCTTCGTGTCGGCCTACCTTTGTGTTTTAGATCTGAGTCCGCCTTTGTGTCGGCATTCCGTTTGAAAATCCATCTTGTGCTGGTAACCTCTGGTTATAAGTCCGCCTTCGTGTCGGCCTACCTTTGTGTTTTGGACCTAAGCCCTCATTTGTGTCGGCATTTCTTTTGAAAATCCATGTTGTGATGGTAACCTCTGGTTATGAGTTCGCCTTCGTGTCGGCCTACCTTTGTGTTTTAGATCTGAGTCCACCTTCGTGTCGGCATTCCTTTTGAAAATCCATCTTGTGATGCTAACCTCGGGTTATAAGTCCGCCTTCGTGTCGGCCTGCCTTTGTGTTTTGGATCTGAGTCCGCCTTCGTGTCGACATTCCTTTTGAAAATCCATCTTGTGATGGCAACCTCTGGTTATAAGTCCGCCTTCGTGTCGGCCTACCTTTGTGTTTTGGATCTGAGTCCGCCTTCGTGTCGAGATTCCTTTTGAAAATCCATCTTGTGATGGTAACCTCTGGTTATGATTCCGCCTTCAGGTCGGCCTACCTTTGTGTTTTGGATCTGAGTCCGCCTTCGTGTCGGAATTTCTTTTCAAAATCCATCTTGTGATGGTAACCTCTGGTTCTGAGTTCGCCTTCGTGTCAGCCTGCCTTTGTGTTTTGGATCTGAGCCCTCATTTGTGTCGGCATTTCTTTTGAAAATCCATCTTGTGATGGTAACATCGGGTTATAAGTCCGCCTTCGTGTCGGCCTACCTTTGTGTTTTGGATCTGAGTCCTCCTTCGTGTCGACATTCCTTTTGAAAATCCATCTTGTGATGGTAACCTCTGGTTATAAGTACGCCTTCGTGTCGGCCTACCTTTGTGTTTTGGATCTGAGTCCGCCTTCGTGTCGACATTCCTTTTGAAAATCCATCTTGTGATGGTAACCTCTAGTTATGAGTCCGCCTTCGTGTCGTCATACCTTTGTGTTTTGGATCTGAGTCCGCCTTCGTGTCCGCATTTCTTTTTAAAATCCATCTTGTGATGGTAACCTCTGGTTATGAACCCGTCTTCGTGTCAGCCTACCTTTATGTTTTGGATCTGAGTCCGCCTTCGTGTCGGTATTCCTTTTGAAAATCCATTTTGTGATGGTAATCTCTGGTTATGAGTCAGCCTTCGTGTCAGCCTACCTTTGTGTTTTGGATCTGAGTCCGCCTTTGTGTCGGCATTCCTTTTGAAAATCCATCTTGTGATGGTAACCTCTGGTTATAAGTCTGACTTCGTGTCGGCCTACCTTTGTGTTTTGGATCCGAGTCCGCCTTCGTGTCGGCATTCCTTTTGAAAATCCATCTTGTGATGGTAACCTCTGGTTATGATTCCGCCTTCAGGTCGGCCTACCATTGTGTTTTGGATCTGAGTCCGCCTTCGTGTCAGAATTTCTTTTGAAAATCCATCTTGTGATGTTAACCTCTGGTTATGAGTCCGCCTTCGTGTCGGCCTACCTTTGTGTTTTGGACCTAAGCCCTCATTTGTGTCGGCATTTCTTTTGAAAATCCATCTTGTGATGGTAACCTCTGGTTATGAGTCCGCCTTCGTGTCAGCCTACCTTTGTGTTTTGGATCTGAGTCCGCCTTTGTGTCAGAATTTCTTTTGAAAATCCATCTTGTGATGGTAACCTCTGGTTATGAGTCCGCCTATGTGTCGGCCTACCTTTGTGTTTTGGATCTGAGGCCGCATTTGTGTCGGCATTTCTTTTGAAAATCCATCTTGTGATGGTAACCTCTGGTTATGAGTTCGCCTTCGTGTCGGCCTACCTTTGTGTTTTAGATCTGAGTCCACCTTGGTGTCGGCATTCCTTTTGAAAATCCATCTTGTGATCGTAACATCGGGTTATAAGTCCGCCTTCGTGTCGGCCTACTTTTGTGTTTTGGATCTGAGTCCGCCTTTGTGTCAGAATTTCTTTTGAAAATCCATCTTGTGATGGTAACCTCTGGTTATGAGTCCGCCTATGTGTCGGCCTACCTTTGTGTTTTGGATCTGAGCCCGCATTTGTGTCGGCATTTCTTTTGAAAATCCATCTTGTGATGGTAACCTCTGATTATGAGTCCGCCTTCGTGTCGGCCTACCATTGTGTTTAAGATCTGAGTCAGCCTTCGTGTCAGAATTTCTTTTGAAAATCCATCTTGTGATGGTAACCTCTGGTTATGAGTCCGCCTTCGTGTCGGCCTACCTTTGTGTTTTGGATATGAGCCCGCATTTGTGTCGGCATTCCTTTTTAAAATCCATCTTGTGATGATAACCTCTGGTTATGAGTTCGCCTTCGTGTCGGCCTACCTTTGTGTTTTAGATCTGAGTCCGCCTTTGTGTCGGCATTCCGTTTGAAAATCCATCTTGTGCTGGTAACCTCTGGTTATAAGTCCGCCTTCGTGTCGGCCTACCTTTGTGTTTTGGACCTAAGCCCTCATTTGTGTCGGCATTTCTTTTGAAAATCCATGTTGTGATGGTAACCTCTGGTTATGAGTTCGCCTTCGTGTCGGCCTACCTTTGTGTTTTAGATCTGAGTCCACCTTCGTGTCGGCATTCCTTTTGAAAATCCATCTTGTGATGCTAACCTCGGGTTATAAGTCCGCCTTCGTGTCGGCCTGCCTTTGTGTTTTGGATCTGAGTCCGCCTTCGTGTCGACATTCCTTTTGAAAATCCATCTTGTGATGGCAACCTCTGGTTATAAGTCCGCCTTCGTGTCGGCCTACCTTTGTGTTTTGGATCTGAGTCCGCCTTCGTGTCGAGATTCCTTTTGAAAATCCATCTTGTGATGGTAACCTCTGGTTATGATTCCGCCTTCAGGTCGGCCTACCTTTGTGTTTTGGATCTGAGTCCGCCTTCGTGTCGGAATTTCTTTTCAAAATCCATCTTGTGATGGTAACCTCTGGTTCTGAGTTCGCCTTCGTGTCAGCCTGCCTTTGTGTTTTGGATCTGAGCCCTCATTTGTGTCGGCATTTCTTTTGAAAATCCATCTTGTGATGGTAACATCGGGTTATAAGTCCGCCTTCGTGTCGGCCTACTTTTGTGTTTTGGATCTGAGTCCGCCTTTGTGTCAGAATTTCTTTTGAAAATCCATCTTGTGATGGTAACCTCTGGTTATGAGTCCGCCTATGTGTCGGCCTACCTTTGTGTTTTGGATCTGCGCCCGCATTTGTGTCAGCATTTCTTTTGAAAATAAATCTTGTGATGGTAACCTCTGATTATGAGTCCGCCTTCGTGTCGGCCTACCTTTGTGTTTTGGATCTGAGCCCGCATTTGTGTCGGCATTCCTTTTTAAAATCCATCTTGTGATGATAACCTCTGGTTATGAGTTCGCCTTCGTGTCGGCCTACCTTTGTGTTTTAGATCTGAGTCCGCCTTTGTGTCGGCATTCCTTTTGAAAATCCATCTTGTGCTGGTAACCTCTGGTTATAAGTCCGCCTTCGTGTCGGCCTACCGTTGTGTTTTGGACCTAAGCCCTCATTTGTGTCGGCATTTCTTTTGAAAATCCATGTTGTGATGGTAACCTCTGGTTATGAGTTCGCCTTCGTGTCGGCCTACCTTTGTGTTTTAGATCTGAGTCCACCTTCGTGTCGGCATTCCTTTTGAAAATCCATCTTGTGATGCTAACCTCTGGTTATAAGTCCGCCTTCGTGTCGGCCTACCTTTGTGTTTTGGATCTGAGTCCGCCTTCGTGTCGACATTCCTTTTGAAAATCCATCTTGTGATGGCAACCTCTGGTTATAAGTCCGCCTTCGTGTCGGCCTACCTTTGTGTTTTGGATCTGAGTCCGCCTTCGTGTCGAGATTCCTTTTGAAAATCCATCTTGTGATGGTAACCTCTGGTTATGATTCCGCCTTCAGGTCGGCCTACCTTTGTGTTTTGGATCTGAGTCCGCCTTCGTGTCGGAATTTCTTTTCAAAATCCATCTTGTGATGGTAACCTCTGGTTCTGAGTTCGCCTTCGTGTCAGCCTGCCTTTGTGTTTTGGATCTGAGCCCTCATTTGTGTCGGCATTTCTTTTGAAAATCCATCTTGTGATGGTAACCTCTGGTTATGAGTCCGCCTTCGTGTCAGCCTACCTTTGTGTTTTGGATCTGAGTCCGCCTTTGTGTCAGAATTTCTTTTGAAAATCCATCTTGTGATGGTAACTTTTGGTTATGAGTCCGCCTATGTGTCGGCCTACCTTTGTGTTTTGGATCTGAGCCCGCATTTGTGTCAGCATTTCTTTTGAAAATAAATCTTGTGATGGTAACCTCTGATTATGAGTCCGCCTTCGTGTCGGCCTACCTTTGTGTTTAAGATCTGAGTCCGCCTTCGTGTCGGAATTTCTTTTGAAAATCCATCTTGTGGTGGTAACCTTTGGTTATGAGTCCGCCTTCGTGTCGGCCTACCTTTGTGTTTTGGATCTGAGCCCGCATTTGTGTCGGCATTCCTTTTTATAATCCATCATGTGATGGTAACCTCTGGTTATGAGTCCGCCTTCGTGTCGTCATACCTTTGTGTTTTGGATCTGAGTCCGCCTTCGTGTCCGCATTTCTTTTTAAAATCCATCTTGTGATGGTAACCTCTGGTTATGAACCCGTCTTCGTGTCAGCCTACCTGTATGTTTTGGATCTGAGTCCGCCTTCGTGTCGGCATTCCTTTTGAAAATCCATTTAGTGATGGTAATCTCTGGTTATGAGTCCGCCTTCGTGTCAGCCTACCTTTGTGTTTTGGATCTGAGTCCGCCTTTGTGTCGGCATTCCTTTTGAAAATCCATCTTGTGATGGTAACCTCTGGTTATAAGTCTGACTTCGTGTCGGCCTACCTTTATGTTTTGGATCCGAGTCCGCCTTCGTGTCGGCATTCCTTTTGAAAATCCATCTTGTGATGGTAACCTCTGGTTATGATTCCGCCTTCAGGTCGGCCTACCTTTGTGTTTTGGATCTGAGTCCGCCTTCGTGTCAGAATTTCTTTTGAAAATCCATCTTGTGATGTTAACCTCTGGTTATGAGTCCGCCTTCGTGTCGGCCTACCTTTGTGTTTTGGATCTAAGCCCTCATTTGTGTCGGCATTTCTTTTGAAAATCCATCTTGTGATGGTAACCTCTGGTTATGAGTCCGCCTTCGTGTCAGCCTACCTTTGTGTTTTGGATCTGAGTCCGCCATTGTGTCAGAATTTCTTTTGAAAATCCATCTTGTGATGGTAACCTCTGGTTATGAGTCCGCCTATGTGTCGGCCTACCTTTGTGTTTTGGATCTGAGGCCGCATTTGTGTCGGCATTTCTTTTGAAAATCCATCTTGTGATGGTAACCTCTGGTTATGAGTTCGCCTTCGTGTCGGCCTACCTTTGTGTTTTAGATCTGAGTCCACCTTCGTGTCGGCATTCCTTTTGAAAATCCATCTTGTGATGGTAACATCGGGTTATAAGTCCGCCTTCGTGTCGGCCTACTTTTGTGTTTTGGATCTGAGTCCGCCTTTGTGTCAGAATTTCTTTTGAAAATCCATCTTGTGATGGTAACCTCTGGTTATGAGTCCGCCTATGTGTCGGCCTACCTTTGTGTTTTGGATCTGAGCCCGCATTTGTGTCGGCATTTCTTTTGAAAATCCATCTTGTGATGGTAACCTTTGATTATGAGTCCGCCTTCGTGTCGGCCTACCTTTGTGTTTAAGATCTGAGTCAGCCTTCGTGTCAGAATTTCTTTTGAAAATCCATCTTGTGATGGTAACCTCTGGTTATGAGTCCGCCTTCGTGTCGGCCTACCTTTGTGTTTTGGATCTGAGCCCGCATTTGTGTCGACATTCCTTTTGAAAATCCATCTTGTGATGGCAACCTCTGGTTATAAGTCCGCCTTCGTGTCGGCCTACCTTTGTGTTTTGGATCTGAGTCCGCCTTCGTGTCGACATTCCTTTTGAAAATCCATCTTGTGATGGCAACCTCTGGTTATAAGTCCGCCTTCGTGTCGGCCTACCTTTGTGTTTTGGATCTGAGTCCGCCTTCGTGTCGAGATTCCTTTTGAAAATCCATCTTGTGATGGTAACCTCTGGTTATGATTCCGCCTTCAGGTCGGCCTACTTTTGTGTTTTGGATCTGAGTCCGCCTTTGTGTCAGAATTTCTTTTGAAAATCCATCTTGTGATGGTAACCTCTGGTTATGAGTCCGCCTATGTGTCGGCCTACCTTTGTGTTTTGGATCTGAGCCCGCATTTGTGTCGGCATTTCTTTTTAAAATCCATCTTGTGATGGTAACCTCTGATTATGAGTCCGCCTTCGTGTCGGCCTACCTTTGTGTTTTAGATCTGAGTCAGCCTTCGTGTCAGAATTTCTTTTGAAAATCCATCTTGTGATGGTAACCTCTGGTTATGAGTCCGCCTTCGTGTCGGCCTACCTTTGTGTTTTGGATCTGAGCCCGCATTTGTGTCGGCATTCCTTTTTAAAATCCATCTTGTGATGGTAACCTCTGGTTATGAGTTCGCCTTCGTGTCGGCCTACCTTTGTGTTTTAGATCTGAGTCCGCCTTTGTGTCGGCATTCCTTTTGAAAATCCATCTTGTGCTGGTAACCTCTGGTTATAAGTCCACCTTCGTGTCGGCCTACACTTGTGTTTTGGATCTGAGCCCGCATATGTGTCGGCATTTCTTTTGAAAATCCATGTTGTGATGGTAACCTCTGGTTATGAGTTCGCCTTCGTGTCGGCCTACCTTTGTGTTTTAGATCTGAGTCCACCTTCGTGTCGGCATTCCTTTTGAAAATCCATCTTGTGACGGTAACCTCTGGTTATAAGTCCGCCTTCGTGTCGGCCTACCTTTGTGTTTTGGATCTGAGTCTGCCTTCGTGTCGACATTCCTTTTGAAAATCCATCTTGTCATGGCAACCTCTGGTTATAAGTCCGCCTTCGTGTCGGCCTACCTTTGTGTTTTGGATCTGAGTCCGCCTTCGTGTCGAGATTCCTTTTGAAAATCCATCTTGTGATGGTAACCTCTGGTTATGATTCCGCCTTCAGGTCGGCCTACCTTTGTGTTTTGGATCTGAGTCCGCCTTCGTGTCGAAATTTCTTTTCAAAATCCATCTTGTGATGGTAACCTCTGGTTCTGAGTCCGCCTTCGTGTCAGCCTGCCTTTGTGTTTTGGATCTGAGCCCTCATTTGTGTCGGCATTTCTTTTGAAAATCCATCTTGTGATGGTAACCTCTGGTTATGAGTCCGCCTTCGTGTCAGCCTACCTTTGTGTTTTGGATCTGAGTCCGCCTTTGTGTCAGAATTTCTTTTGAAAATCCATCTTGTGATGGTAACTTCTGGTTATGAGTCCGCCTATGTGTTGGCCTACCTTTGTGTTTTGGATCTGAGCCCGCATTTGTGTCGGCATTTCTTTTGAAAATAAATCTTGTGATGGTAACCTCTGATTATGAGTCCGCCTTCGTGTCGGCCTACCTTTGTGTTTAAGATCTGAGTCCGCCTTCGCGTCGGAATTTCTTTTGAAAATCCATCTTGTGATGGTAACCTTTGGTTATGAGTCCGCCTTCGTGTCGGAATTTCTTTTGAAAATCCATCTTGTGATGGTAACCATTGGTTATGAGTCCGCCTTCGTGTCGGCCTACCTTTGTGTTTTGGATCTGAGCCCGCATTTGTGTCGGCATTCCTTTTTATAATCCATCATGTGATGGTAACCTCTGGTTATGAGTTCGCCTTCGTGTCGGCCTACCTTTGTGTTTTAGATCTGAGTCCGCCTTCGTGTTGGCATTCCTTTTGAAAATCCATCTTGTGCTGGTAACCTCTGGTTATAAGTTCGCCTTCGTGTCGGCCTACCTTTGTGTTTTGGATCTGAGCCCGCATATGTGTCAGCATTTCTTTTGAATATCCATGTAGTGATGGTAACCTCTGGTTATGAGTTCGCCTTCGTGTCGGCCTACCTTTGTGTTTTAGATCTGAGTCCGCCTTCGTGTCAGCATTCCTTTTGAAAATCCATCTTGTGATGGTAACCTCTGGTTATAAGTCCGCCTTCGTGTCGGCCTACCTTTGTGTTTTGGATCTGAGTCCGCCTTCGTGTCGACATTCCTTTTGAAAATCCATCTTGTGATGGTAACCTCTGGTTATAAGTCCGCCTTCGTGTCGGCCTACCTTTGTGTTTTGGATCTGAGTCCGCCTGCGTGTCGACATTCCTTTTGAAAATCCATCTTGTGATGGTAACCTCTGGTTATGATTCCGCCTTCAGGTCAGCCTACCTTTGTGTTTTGGATCTGAGTCCGCCTTCGTGTCGGAATTTCTTTTGAAAATCCATCTTGTGATGGTAACCTCGGGTTCTGAGTCCGCCTTCGTGTCAGCCTACCTTTGTGTTTTGGATTTGAGCCCTCATTTATGTCGGCATTTCTTTTGAAAATCCATCTTGTGATGGTAACCTCTGGTTATGAGTCCGCCTTCGTGTCGGCCTACCTTTGTGTTTTGGATCTGAGTCCGCCTTTGTGTCAGAATTTCTTTTGAAAATCCATCTTGTGATGGTAACCTCTGGTTATGAGTCCGCCTATGTGTCGGCCTACCTTTGTATTTTGGATCTGAGCCCGCATTTGTGTCGGCATTTCTTTTGAAAATCCATCTTGTTATGGTAACCTCTGATTATGAGTCCGCCTTCGTGTCGGCCTACCTTTGTGTTTAAGATCTGAGTCCGCCTTCGTGTCAGAATTTCTTTTGAAAATCCATCTTGTGATGGTAACCTCTGGTTATTAGTCCGCCTTCGTGTCGGCCTACCTTTGTGTTTTGGATCTGAGCCCGCATTTGTGTCGGCATTCCTTTTTAAAATCCATCTTGTGATGGTAACCTCTGGTTATGAGTTCGCCTTTGTGTCGGCCTACCTTTGTGTTTTAGATCTGAGTCAGCCTTCGTGTCGGCATTCCTTTTGAAAATCCATCTTGTGCTGGTAACCTCTGGTTATAAGTCCGCCTTCGTGTCGACCTACATTTGTGTTTTGGATCTGTGCCCGCATATGTGTCGGCATTTCTTTTGAAAATCCATGTTGTGATGGTAACCTCTAATTATGAGTTCGCCTTCGTGTCGGCCTACCTTTGTGTTTTAGATCTGAGTCCGCCTTCGTGTCGGCATTCCTTTTGAAAATCCATGTTGTGATGGTAACCTCTGGTTATATGTCCGCCTTCGTGTCGGCCTACCTTTGTGTTTTGGATCAGAGTCCGCTTTTTGTCGACATTCCTTTTGAAAATCCATCTTATGATGGTAACCTCTGGTTATAAGTCCGCCTTCGTGTCGGCCTACCTTTGTGTTTTGGATCTGAGTCCGCCTTCGTGTCGACATTCCTTTTGAAAATCCATCTTGTGATGGTAACCTCTGGTTATGATTCCGCCTTCAGGTCGGCCTACCTTTGTGTTTTGGATCTGAGTCCGCCTTCGTGTCGGAGTTTCTTTTGAAAATCCATCTTGTGATGGTAACCTCTGGTTCTGAGTCCGCCTTCGTGTCAGCCTACCTTTGTGTTTTGGATCTGAGCCCTCATTTGTGTCGGCATTTCTTTTGAAAATCCATCTTGTGATGGTAACCTCTGGTTATGAGTCCGCCTTCGTGTCGGCCTACCTTTGTGCTTTGGATCTGAGTCCGCCTTTGTGTCGGCATTCCTTTTTAAAATCCATCTTGTGATGGTAACCTCTGGTTATAAGTCCGCCTTCGTGTCGGCCTACCTTTGTGTTTAAGATCTGAGTCCGCCTTCGTGTCAGAATTTCTTTTGAAAATCCATCTTGTGATGGTAACCTCTGGTTATGAGTCTGCCTTCGTGTCGGCCTACCTTTGTGTTTAATATCTGAGTCCGCCTTCGTGTCAGAATTTCTTTTGAAAATCCATCTTGCGATGGTAACCTCTGGTTATGAGTCCGCCTTCATGTCGGCTTACCTTTGTGTTTTGGATCTGAGTCCGCCTTTGTGTCAGAATTTCTTTTGAAAATCCATCTTGTGATGGTAACCTCTCGTTATGAGTCCGCCTATGTGTCGGCCTACCTTTGTATTTTGGATCTGAGCCCGCATTTGTGTCGGCATTTCTTTTGAAAATCCATCTTGTGATGGTAACCTCTGATTATGAGTCCGCCTTCGTGACGGCCTACCTTTGTGTTTAAGATCTGGGTCGGCCTTCGTGTCAGAATTTCTTTTGAAAATCCATCTTGTGATGGTAACCTCTGGTTATGAGTCCGCCTTCGTGTCGGCCTACCTTTGTGTTTTGGATCTGAGCCCGCATTTGTGTCGGCATTCCTTTTTAAAATCCATCTTGTGATGGTAACCTCTGGTTATGAGTTCGCCTTTGTGTCGGCCTACCTTTGTGTTTTAGATCTGAGTCAGCCTTCGTGTCGGCATTCCTTTTGAAAATCCATCTTGTGCTGGTAACCTCTGGTTATAAGTCCGCCTTCGTGTCGACCTACATTTGTGTTTTGGATCTGTGCCCGCATATGTGTCGGCATTTCTTTTGAAATTCCATGTTGTGATGGTAACCTCTAATTATGAGTTCGCCTTCGTGTCGGCCTACCTTTGTGTTTTAGATCTGAGTCCGCCTTCGTGTCGGCATTCCTTTTGAAAATCCATGTTGTGATGGTAACCTCTGGTTATATGTCCGCCTTCGTGTCGGCCTACCTTTGTGTTTTGGATCAGAGTCCGCTTTTTGTCGACATTCCTTTTGAAAATCCATCTTGTGATGGTAACCTCTGGTTATAAGTCCGCCTTCGTGTCGGCCTACCTTTGTGTTTTGGATCTGAGTCCGCCTTCGTGTCGACATTCCTTTTGAAAATCCATCTTGTGATGGTAACCTCTGGTTATGATTCCGCCTTCAGGTCGGCCTACCTTTGTGTTTTGGATCTGAGTCCGCCTTCGTGTCGGAATTTCTTTTGAAAATCCATCTTGTGATGGTAACCTCTGGTTCTGAGTCCGCCTTCGTGTCAGCCTACCTTTGTGTTTTGGATCTGAGTCCGCCTTTGTGTCGGCATTCCTTTTTAAAATCCATCTTGTGATGGTAACCTCTGGTTATAAGTCCGCCTTCGTGTCGGCCTACCTTTGTGTTTAAGATCTGAGTCCGCCTTCGTGTCAGAATTTCTTTTGAAAATCCATCTTGTGATGGTAACCTCTGGTTATGAGTCCGCCTTCGTGTCGGCCTACCTTTGTGTTTAAGATCTGAGTCCGCCTTCGTGTCAGAATTTCTTTTGAAAATCCATCTTGCGATGGTAACCTCTGGTTATGAGTCCGCCTTCGTGTCGGCTTACCTTTGTGTTTTGGATCTGAGTCCGCCTTTGTGTCAGAATTTCTTTTGAAAATCCATCTTGTGATGGTAACCTCTCGTTATGAGTCCGCCTATGTGTCGGCCTACCTTTGTGTTTTGGATCTGAGCCCGCATTTGTGTCGGCATTTCTTTTGAAAATCCATCTTGTGATGGTAACCTCTGGTTATGAGTCCGCCTTCGTGTCGGCCTACCTTTGTGTTTAAGATCTGAGTCCGCCTTCGTGTCAGAATTTCTTTTGAAAATCCATCTTGTGATGGTAACCTCTGGTTATGAGTCCGCCTTCGTGTCGGCCTACCTTTGTGTTTTGGATCTGAGCCCGCATTTGTGTCGGCATTCCTTTTTAAAATCCATCTTGTGATGGTAACCTCTGGTTATGAGTTCGCCTTCGTGTCGGCCTACCTTTGTGTTTTAGATCTGAGTCCGCCTTTGTGTCGGCATTCCTTTTGAAAATCCATCTTGTGCTGGTAACCTCTGGTTATAAGTCCGCCTTCGTGTCGGCCTACATTTGTGTTTTGGATCTGAGCCCGCATATGTGTCGGCATTTCTTTTTATAATCCATCATGTGATGGTAACCTCTGGTTATGAGTTCGCCTTCGTGTCGGCCTACCTTTGTGTTTTAGATCTGAGTCCGCCTTCGTGTCGGCATTCCTTTTGAAAATCCATCTTGTGCTGGTAACCTCTGGTTATAAGTTCGCCTTCGTGTCGGCCTACCTTTGTGTTTTGGATCTGAGCCCGCATATGTGTCAGCATTTCTTTTGAAAATCCATGTTGTGATGGTAACCTCTGGTTATGAGTTCGCCTTCGTGTCGGCCTACCTTTGTGTTTTAGATCTGAGTCCGCCTTCGTGTCGGCATTCCTTTTGAAAATCCATCTTGTGATGGTAACCTCTGGTTATAAGTCCGCCTATGTGTCAGCCTACCTTTGTGTTTTGGATCTGAGCCCTCATTTATGTCGACATTTCTTTTGAAAATCCATCTTGTGATGGTAACCTCTGGTTCTGAGTCCGCCTTCGTGTCGGCCTACCTTTGTGTTTTGGATCTGAGTCCCCCTTTGTGTCGGCATTCCTTTTTAAAATCCATCTTGTGATGGTAACCTCTGGTTATAAGTCCGCCTTCGTGTCGGCCTACCTTTGTGTTTTAGATCTGAGTCTGCCTTCGTGTCGGCATTCCTTTTGAAAATCCATCTTGTGCTGGTAACCTCTGGTTATAAGTTCGCCTTCGTGTCGGCCTACCTTTGTGTTTTGGATCTGAGCCCGCATATGTGTCAGCATTTCTTTTGAAAATCCATGTTGTGATGGTAACCTCTGGTTATGAGTTCGCCTTCGTGTCGGCCTACCTTTGTGTTTTAGATCTGAGTCCGCCTTCGTGTCGGCATTCCTTTTGAAAATCCATCTTGTGATGGTAACCTCTGGTTATAAGTCCGCCTTCGTGTCGGCCTACCTTTGTGTTTTGGATCTGAGTCCGCCTTCGTGTCGACATTCCTTTTGAAAATCCATCTTGTGATGGTAACCTCTGGTTATAAGTCCGCCTTCGTGTCGGCCTACCTTTGTGTTTTGGATCTGAGTCCGCCTTCGTGTCGGAATTTCTTTTGAAAATCCATCTTGTGATGGTAACCTCTGGTTCTGAGTCCGCCTTCGTGTCAGCCTACCTTTGTGTTTTGGATCTGAGCCCTCATTTATGTCGGCATTTCTTTTGAAAATCCATCTTGTGATGGTAACCTCTGGTTATGAGGCCGCCTTCGTGTCGGCCTACCTTTGTGTTTTGGATCTGAGTCCGCCTTTCTGTCAGAATTTCTTTTGAAAATCCATCTTGTGATGGTAACCTCTGGTTATGAGTCCGCCTATGTGTCGGCCTACCTTTGTGTTTTGGATCTGAGCCCGCATTTGTGTCGGCATTTCTTTTGAAAATAAATCTTGTGATGGTAACCTCTGATTATGAGTCCGCCTTCGTGTCGGCCTACCTTTGTGTTTAAGATCTGAGTCCGCCTTCGCGTCGGAATTTCTTTTGAAAATCCATCTTGTGATGGTAACCTTTGGTTATGAGTCCGCCTTCGTGTCGGAATTTCTTTTGAAAATCCATCTTGTGATGGTAACCATTGGTTATGAGTCCGCCTTCGTGTCGGCCTACCTTTGTGTTTTGGATCTGAGCCCGCATTTGTGTCGGCATTCCTTTTTATAATCCATCATGTGATGGTAACCTCTGGTTATGAGTTCGCCTTCGTGTCGGCCTACCTTTGTGTTTTAGATCTGAGTCCGCCTTCGTGTTGGCATTCCTTTTGAAAATCCATCTTGTGCTGGTAACCTCTGGTTATAAGTTCGCCTTCGTGTCGGCCTACCTTTGTGTTTTGGATCTGAGCCCGCATATGTGTCAGCATTTCTTTTGAATATCCATGTAGTGATGGTAACCTCTGGTTATGAGTTCGCCTTCGTGTCGGCCTACCTTTGTGTTTTAGATCTGAGTCCGCCTTCGTGTCAGCATTCCTTTTGAAAATCCATCTTGTGATGGTAACCTCTGGTTATAAGTCCGCCTTCGTGTCGGCCTACCTTTGTGTTTTGGATCTGAGTCCGCCTTCGTGTCGACATTCCTTTTGAAAATCCATCTTGTGATGGTAACCTCTGGTTATAAGTCCGCCTTCGTGTCGGCCTACCTTTGTGTTTTGGATCTGAGTCCGCCTGCGTGTCGACATTCCTTTTGAAAATCCATCTTGTGATGGTAACCTCTGGTTATGATTCCGCCTTCAGGTCAGCCTACCTTTGTGTTTTGGATCTGAGTCCGCCTTCGTGTCGGAATTTCTTTTGAAAATCCATCTTGTGATGGTAACCTCGGGTTCTGAGTCCGCCTTCGTGTCAGCCTACCTTTGTGTTTTGGATTTGAGCCCTCATTTATGTCGGCATTTCTTTTGAAAATCCATCTTGTGATGGTAACCTCTGGTTATGAGTCCGCCTTCGTGTCGGCCTACCTTTGTGTTTTGGATCTGAGTCCGCCTTTGTGTCAGAATTTCTTTTGAAAATCCATCTTGTGATGGTAACCTCTGGTTATGAGTCCGCCTATGTGTCGGCCTACCTTTGTATTTTGGATCTGAGCCCGCATTTGTGTCGGCATTTCTTTTGAAAATCCATCTTGTTATGGTAACCTCTGATTATGAGTCCGCCTTCGTGTCGGCCTACCTTTGTGTTTAAGATCTGAGTCCGCCTTCGTGTCAGAATTTCTTTTGAAAATCCATCTTGTGATGGTAACCTCTGGTTATTAGTCCGCCTTCGTGTCGGCCTACCTTTGTGTTTTGGATCTGAGCCCGCATTTGTGTCGGCATTCCTTTTTAAAATCCATCTTGTGATGGTAACCTCTGGTTATGAGTTCGCCTTTGTGTCGGCCTACCTTTGTGTTTTAGATCTGAGTCAGCCTTCGTGTCGGCATTCCTTTTGAAAATCCATCTTGTGCTGGTAACCTCTGGTTATAAGTCCGCCTTCGTGTCGACCTACATTTGTGTTTTGGATCTGTGCCCGCATATGTGTCGGCATTTCTTTTGAAAATCCATGTTGTGATGGTAACCTCTAATTATGAGTTCGCCTTCGTGTCGGCCTACCTTTGTGTTTTAGATCTGAGTCCGCCTTCGTGTCGGCATTCCTTTTGAAAATCCATGTTGTGATGGTAACCTCTGGTTATATGTCCGCCTTCGTGTCGGCCTACCTTTGTGTTTTGGATCAGAGTCCGCTTTTTGTCGACATTCCTTTTGAAAATCCATCTTATGATGGTAACCTCTGGTTATAAGTCCGCCTTCGTGTCGGCCTACCTTTGTGTTTTGGATCTGAGTCCGCCTTCGTGTCGACATTCCTTTTGAAAATCCATCTTGTGATGGTAACCTCTGGTTATGATTCCGCCTTCAGGTCGGCCTACCTTTGTGTTTTGGATCTGAGTCCGCCTTCGTGTCGGAGTTTCTTTTGAAAATCCATCTTGTGATGGTAACCTCTGGTTCTGAGTCCGCCTTCGTGTCAGCCTACCTTTGTGTTTTGGATCTGAGCCCTCATTTGTGTCGGCATTTCTTTTGAAAATCCATCTTGTGATGGTAACCTCTGGTTATGAGTCCGCCTTCGTGTCGGCCTACCTTTGTGCTTTGGATCTGAGTCCGCCTTTGTGTCGGCATTCCTTTTTAAAATCCATCTTGTGATGGTAACCTCTGGTTATAAGTCCGCCTTCGTGTCGGCCTACCTTTGTGTTTAAGATCTGAGTCCGCCTTCGTGTCAGAATTTCTTTTGAAAATCCATCTTGTGATGGTAACCTCTGGTTATGAGTCTGCCTTCGTGTCGGCCTACCTTTGTGTTTAATATCTGAGTCCGCCTTCGTGTCAGAATTTCTTTTGAAAATCCATCTTGCGATGGTAACCTCTGGTTATGAGTCCGCCTTCATGTCGGCTTACCTTTGTGTTTTGGATCTGAGTCCGCCTTTGTGTCAGAATTTCTTTTGAAAATCCATCTTGTGATGGTAACCTCTCGTTATGAGTCCGCCTATGTGTCGGCCTACCTTTGTATTTTGGATCTGAGCCCGCATTTGTGTCGGCATTTCTTTTGAAAATCCATCTTGTGATGGTAACCTCTGATTATGAGTCCGCCTTCGTGACGGCCTACCTTTGTGTTTAAGATCTGGGTCGGCCTTCGTGTCAGAATTTCTTTTGAAAATCCATCTTGTGATGGTAACCTCTGGTTATGAGTCCGCCTTCGTGTCGGCCTACCTTTGTGTTTTGGATCTGAGCCCGCATTTGTGTCGGCATTCCTTTTTAAAATCCATCTTGTGATGGTAACCTCTGGTTATGAGTTCGCCTTTGTGTCGGCCTACCTTTGTGTTTTAGATCTGAGTCAGCCTTCGTGTCGGCATTCCTTTTGAAAATCCATCTTGTGCTGGTAACCTCTGGTTATAAGTCCGCCTTCGTGTCGACCTACATTTGTGTTTTGGATCTGTGCCCGCATATGTGTCGGCATTTCTTTTGAAATTCCATGTTGTGATGGTAACCTCTAATTATGAGTTCGCCTTCGTGTCGGCCTACCTTTGTGTTTTAGATCTGAGTCCGCCTTCGTGTCGGCATTCCTTTTGAAAATCCATGTTGTGATGGTAACCTCTGGTTATATGTCCGCCTTCGTGTCGGCCTACCTTTGTGTTTTGGATCAGAGTCCGCTTTTTGTCGACATTCCTTTTGAAAATCCATCTTGTGATGGTAACCTCTGGTTATAAGTCCGCCTTCGTGTCGGCCTACCTTTGTGTTTTGGATCTGAGTCCGCCTTCGTGTCGACATTCCTTTTGAAAATCCATCTTGTGATGGTAACCTCTGGTTATGATTCCGCCTTCAGGTCGGCCTACCTTTGTGTTTTGGATCTGAGTCCGCCTTCGTGTCGGAATTTCTTTTGAAAATCCATCTTGTGATGGTAACCTCTGGTTCTGAGTCCGCCTTCGTGTCAGCCTACCTTTGTGTTTTGGATCTGAGTCCGCCTTTGTGTCGGCATTCCTTTTTAAAATCCATCTTGTGATGGTAACCTCTGGTTATAAGTCCGCCTTCGTGTCGGCCTACCTTTGTGTTTAAGATCTGAGTCCGCCTTCGTGTCAGAATTTCTTTTGAAAATCCATCTTGTGATGGTAACCTCTGGTTATGAGTCCGCCTTCGTGTCGGCCTACCTTTGTGTTTAAGATCTGAGTCCGCCTTCGTGTCAGAATTTCTTTTGAAAATCCATCTTGCGATGGTAACCTCTGGTTATGAGTCCGCCTTCGTGTCGGCTTACCTTTGTGTTTTGGATCTGAGTCCGCCTTTGTGTCAGAATTTCTTTTGAAAATCCATCTTGTGATGGTAACCTCTCGTTATGAGTCCGCCTATGTGTCGGCCTACCTTTGTGTTTTGGATCTGAGCCCGCATTTGTGTCGGCATTTCTTTTGAAAATCCATCTTGTGATGGTAACCTCTGGTTATGAGTCCGCCTTCGTGTCGGCCTACCTTTGTGTTTAAGATCTGAGTCCGCCTTCGTGTCAGAATTTCTTTTGAAAATCCATCTTGTGATGGTAACCTCTGGTTATGAGTCCGCCTTCGTGTCGGCCTACCTTTGTGTTTTGGATCTGAGCCCGCATTTGTGTCGGCATTCCTTTTTAAAATCCATCTTGTGATGGTAACCTCTGGTTATGAGTTCGCCTTCGTGTCGGCCTACCTTTGTGTTTTAGATCTGAGTCCGCCTTTGTGTCGGCATTCCTTTTGAAAATCCATCTTGTGCTGGTAACCTCTGGTTATAAGTCCGCCTTCGTGTCGGCCTACATTTGTGTTTTGGATCTGAGCCCGCATATGTGTCGGCATTTCTTTTTATAATCCATCATGTGATGGTAACCTCTGGTTATGAGTTCGCCTTCGTGTCGGCCTACCTTTGTGTTTTAGATCTGAGTCCGCCTTCGTGTCGGCATTCCTTTTGAAAATCCATCTTGTGCTGGTAACCTCTGGTTATAAGTTCGCCTTCGTGTCGGCCTACCTTTGTGTTTTGGATCTGAGCCCGCATATGTGTCAGCATTTCTTTTGAAAATCCATGTTGTGATGGTAACCTCTGGTTATGAGTTCGCCTTCGTGTCGGCCTACCTTTGTGTTTTAGATCTGAGTCCGCCTTCGTGTCGGCATTCCTTTTGAAAATCCATCTTGTGATGGTAACCTCTGGTTATAAGTCCGCCTATGTGTCAGCCTACCTTTGTGTTTTGGATCTGAGCCCTCATTTATGTCGACATTTCTTTTGAAAATCCATCTTGTGATGGTAACCTCTGGTTCTGAGTCCGCCTTCGTGTCGGCCTACCTTTGTGTTTTGGATCTGAGTCCCCCTTTGTGTCGGCATTCCTTTTTAAAATCCATCTTGTGATGGTAACCTCTGGTTATAAGTCCGCCTTCGTGTCGGCCTACCTTTGTGTTTTAGATCTGAGTCTGCCTTCGTGTCGGCATTCCTTTTGAAAATCCATCTTGTGCTGGTAACCTCTGGTTATAAGTTCGCCTTCGTGTCGGCCTACCTTTGTGTTTTGGATCTGAGCCCGCATATGTGTCAGCATTTCTTTTGAAAATCCATGTTGTGATGGTAACCTCTGGTTATGAGTTCGCCTTCGTGTCGGCCTACCTTTGTGTTTTAGATCTGAGTCCGCCTTCGTGTCGGCATTCCTTTTGAAAATCCATCTTGTGATGGTAACCTCTGGTTATAAGTCCGCCTTCGTGTCGGCCTACCTTTGTGTTTTGGATCTGAGTCCGCCTTCGTGTCGACATTCCTTTTGAAAATCCATCTTGTGATGGTAACCTCTGGTTATAAGTCCGCCTTCGTGTCGGCCTACCTTTGTGTTTTGGATCTGAGTCCGCCTTCGTGTCGGAATTTCTTTTGAAAATCCATCTTGTGATGGTAACCTCTGGTTCTGAGTCCGCCTTCGTGTCAGCCTACCTTTGTGTTTTGGATCTGAGCCCTCATTTATGTCGGCATTTCTTTTGAAAATCCATCTTGTGATGGTAACCTCTGGTTATGAGGCCGCCTTCGTGTCGGCCTACCTTTGTGTTTTGGATCTGAGTCCGCCTTTCTGTCAGAATTTCTTTTGAAAATCCATCTTGTGATGGTAACCTCTGGTTATGAGTCCGCCTATGTGTCGGCCTACCTTTGTGTTTTGGATCTGAGCCCTCATTTGTGTCGGCATTTCTTTTGAAAATCCATCTTGTGATGGTAACCTCTGGTTCTGAGTCCGCCTTCGTGTCAGCCTACCTTTGTGTTTTGGATCTGAGCCCTCATTTGTGTCGGCATTTCTTTTGAAAATCCATCTTGTGATGGTAACCTCTGGTTATGAGTCCGCCTTTGTGTCGGCCTACCTTTGTGTTTAAGATCTGAGTCCGCCTTCGTTTCAGAATTTCTTTTGAAAATCCATCTTGTGATGGTAACCTCTGGTTATGAGTCCGGCTTCGTTTCGGCCTACCTTTGTGTTTTGGATCTGAGCCCGCATTTGTGTCGGCATTCCTTTTTAAAATCCATCTTGTGATGGTAACCTCTGGTTATGAGTTCGCCTTCGTGTCGGCCTACCTTTCTGTTTTAGATCTGAGTCCGCCTTTGTGTCGGCATTCCTTTTGAAAATCCATCTTGTGCTGGTAACCTCTGGTTATAAGTCCGCCTTCGTGTCGGCCTACATTTGTGTTTTGAATCTGAGCCCGCATATGTGTCGGCATTTCTTTTTATAATCCATCATGTGATGGTAACCTCTGGTTATGAGTTCGCCTTCGTGTCGGCCTACCTTTGTGTTTTAGATCTGAGTCCGCCTTCGTGTCGGCATTCCTTTTGAAAATCCATCTTGTGCTGGTAACCTCTGGTTATAAGTTCGCCTTCGTGTCGGCCTACCTTTGTGTTTTGGATCTGAGCCCGCATATGTGTCAGCATTTCTTTTGAAAATCCATGTTGTGATGGTAACCTCTGGTTATGAGTTCGCCTTCGTGTCGGCCTACCTTTGTGTTTTAGATCTGAGTCCGCCTTCGTGTCGGCATTCCTTTTGAAAATCCATCTTGTGATGGTAACCTCTGGTTATAAGTCCGCCTTCGTGTCGGCCTACCTTTGTGTTTTGGATCTGAGTACGCCTTCGTGTCGACATTCCTTTTGAAAATCCATCTTGTGATGGTAACCTATGGTTATAAGTCCGCCTTCGTGTCGGCCTACCTTTGTGTTTTGGATCTGAGTCCGCCTTCGTGTCGACATTCCTTTTGAAAATCCATCTTGCGATGGTAACCTCTGGTTATGATTCCGCCTTCAGGTCGGCCTACCTTTGTGTTTTGGATCTGAGTCCGCCTTCGTGTCGGAATTTCTTTTGAAAATCCATCTTGTGATGGTAACCTCTGGTTCTGAGTCCGCCTTCGTGTCAGCCTACCTCTGTGTTTTGGATCTGAGCCCTCATTTATGTCGGCATTTCTTTTGAAAATCCATCTTGTGATGGTAACCTCTGGTTATGAGTCCGCCTTCGTGTCGGCCTACCTTTGTGTTTTGGATCTGAGTCCGCCTTTGTGTCAGAATTTCTTTTGAAAATCCATCTTGTGATGGTAACCTCTGGTTATGAGTCCGCCTATGTGTCGGCCTACCTTTGTGTTTTGGATCTGAGCCCTCATTTATGTCGGCATTTCTTTTGAAAATCCATCTTGTGATGGTAACCTCTGGTTCTGAGTCCGCCTTCGTGTCAGCCTACCTTTGTGTTTTGGATCTGAGCCCTCATTTGTGTCGGCATTTCTTTTGAAAATCCATCTTGTGATGGTAACCTCTGGTTATGAGTCCGCCTTCGTGTCGGCCTACCTTTGTGTTTAAGATTTGAGTCCGCCTTCGTGTAAGAATTTCGTTTGAAAATCCATCTTGTGATGGTAACCTCTGGTTATGAGTCCGCCTTCGTGTCGGCCTACCTTTGTGTTTTGGATCTGAGTCCGCCTTTGTGTCAGAATTTCTTTTGAAAATCCATCTTGTGATGGTAACCTCTGGTTATGAGTCCGCCTATGTGTCGGCCTACCTTTGTGTTTTGGATCTGAGCCCTCATTTGTGTCGGCATTTCTTTTGAAAATCCATCTTGTGATGGTAACCTCTGGTTATGAGTCCGCCTTCGTGTCGGCCTACCTTTGTGTTTAAGATCTGAGTCCGCCTTCGTGTCAGAATTTCTTTTGAAAATCCATCTTGTGATGGTAACCTCTGGTTATGAGTCCGCCTTCGTGTCGGCCTACCTTTGTGTTTTGGATCTGAGCCCGCATTTGTGTCGGCATTCCTTTTTAAAATCCATCTTGTGATGGTAACCTCTGGTTATGAGTTCGCCTTCGTGTCGGCCTACCTTTGTGTTTTAGATCTGAGTCCGCCTTTGTGTCGGCATTCCTTTTGAAAACCCATCTTGTGCTGGTAACCTCTGGTTATAAGTCCGCCTTCGTGTCGGCCTACATTTGTGTTTCGGATCTGAGCCCGCATATGTGTCGGCATTTCTTTTTATAATCCATCATGTGATGGTAACCTCTGGTTATGAGTTCGCCTTCGTGTCGGCCTACCTTTGTGTTTTAGATCTGAGTCCGCCTTCGTGTCGGCATTCCTTTTGAAAATCCATCTTGTGCTGGTAACCTCTGGTTATAAGTTCGCCTTCGTGTCGGCCTACCTTTGTGTTTTGGATCTGAGCCCGCATATGTGTCAGCATTTCTTTTGGAAATCCATGTTGTGATGGTAACCTCTGGTTATGAGTTCGCCTTCGTGTCGGCCTACCTTTGTGTTTTAGATCTGAGTCCGTCTTCGTGTCGGCATTCCTTTTGAAAATCCATCTTGTGCTGGTAACCTCTGGTTATAAGTTCGCCTTCGTGTCGGCCTACCTTTGTGTTTTGGATCTGAGCCCGCATATGTGTCAGCATTTCTTTTGAAAATCCATGTTGTGATGGTAACCTCTGGTTATGAGTTCGCCTTCGTGTCGGCCTACCTTTGTGTTTTAGATCTGAGTCCGCCTTCGTGTCGGCATTCCTTTTGAAAATCCATCTTGTGATGGTAACCTCTGGTTATAAGTCCGCCTTCGTGTCGGCCTACCTTTGTGTTTTGGATCTGAGTCCGCCTTCGTGTCGACATTCCTTTTGAAAATCCATCTTGTGATGGTAACCTCTGGTTATAAGTCAGCCTTCGTGTCGGCCTACCTTTGTGTCTTGGATCTGAGTCCGCCTTCGTGTCGACATTCCTTTTGAAAATCCATCTTGTGATGGTAACCTCTGGTTATGATTCCGCCTTCAGGTCGGCCTACCTTTGTGTTTTGGATCTGAGTCCGCCTTCGTGTCGGAATTTCTTTTGAAAATCCATCTTGTGATGGTAACCACTGGTTCTGAGTCCGCCTTCGTGTCAGCCTACCTTTGTGTTTTGGATCTGAGCCCTCATTTATGTCGGCATTTCTTTTGAAAATCCATCTTGTGATGGTAACCTCTGGTTATGAGTCCGCCTTCGTGTCGGCCTACCTTTGTGTTTTGGATCTGAGTCCGCCTTTGTGTCAGAATTTCTTTTGAAAATCCATCTTGTGATGGTAACCTCTGGTTATGAGTCCGCCTATGTGTCGGCCTACCTTTGTGTTTTGGATCTGAGCCCTCATTTATGTCGGCATTTCTTTTGAAAATCCATCTTGTGATGGTAACCTCTGGTTCTGAGTCCGCCTTCGTGTCAGCCTACCTTTGTGTTTTGGATCTGAGCCCTCATTTATGTCGGCATTTCTTTTGAAAATCCATCTTGTGATGGTAACCTCGGGTTATGAGTCCGCCTTCGTGTCGGCCTACCTTTGTGTTTTGGATCTGAGTCCGCCTTTGTGTCAGAATTTCTTTTGAAAATCCATCTTGTGATGGTAACCTCTGGTTATGAGTCCGCCTATGTGTCGGCCTACCTTTGTGTTTTGGATCTGAGCCCTCATTTGTGTCGGCATTTCTTTTGAAAATCCATCTTGTGATGGTAACCTCTGGTTCTGAGTCCGCCTTCGTGTCAGCTTACCTTTGTGTTTTGGATCTGAGCCCTCATTTGTGTCGGCATTTCTTTTGAAAATCCATCTTGTGATGGTAACCTCTGGTTCTGAGTCCGCCTTCGAGTCAGCCTACCTTTGTGTTTTGGATCTGAGCCCTCATTTGTGTCGGCATTTCTTTTGAAAATCCATCTTGTGATGGTAACCTCTGGTTATGAGTCCGCCTTCGTGTCGGCCTACCTTTGTGTTTTGGATCTGAGTCCCCCTTTGTGTCGGCATTCCTTTTTAAAATCCATCTTGTGATGGTAACCTCTGGTTATAAGTCCGCCTTCGTGTCGGCCTACCTTTGTGTTTAAGATCTGAGTCCGCCTTCGTGTCAGAATTTCTTTTGAAAATCCATCTTGTGATGGTAACCTCTGGTTATGAGTCCGCCTTCGTGTCGGCCTACCTTTGTGTTTAAGATCTGAGTCCGCCTTCGTGTCAGAATTTCTTTTGAAAATCCATCTTGTGATGGTAACCTCTGGTTATGAGTCCGCCTTCGTGTCAGCCTACCTTTGTGTTTTGGATCTGAGTCCGCCTTTGTGTCAGAATTTCTTTTGAAAATCCATCTTGTGATGGTAACCTCTGGTCATGAGTCCGCCTATGTGTCGGCCTACCTTTGTGTTTTGGATCTGAGCCCGCATTTGTGTCGGCATTTCTTTTGAAAATCCATCTTGTGATGGTAACCTCTGGTTATGAGTCCGCCTTCGTGTCGGCCTACCTTTGTGTTTAAGATCTGAGTCCGCCTTCGTGTCAGAATTTCTTTTGAAAATCCATCTTGTGATGGTAACCTCTGGTTATGAGTCCGCCTTCGTGTCGGCCTACCTTTGTGTTTTGGATCTGAGCCCGCATTTGTGTCGGCATTCCTTTTTAAAATCCATCTTGTGATGGTAACCTCTGGTTATGAGTTCGCCTTCGTGTCGGCCTACCTTTGTGTTTTAGATCTGAGTCCGCCTTTGTGTCGGCATTCCTTTTGAAAATCCATCTTGTGCTGGTAACCTCTGGTTATAAGTCCGCCTTCGTGTCGGCCTACATTTGTGTTTTGGATCTGAGCCCGCATATGTGTCGGCATTTCTTTTTATAATCCATCATGTGATGGTAATCTCTGGTTATGAGTTCGCCTTCGTGTCGGCCCACCTTTGTGTTTTAGATCTGAGTCCACCTTCGTGTCGGCATTCCTTTTGAAAATCCATCTTGTGCTGGTAACCTCTGGTTATAAGTTCGCCTTCGTGTCGGCCTACCTTTGTGTTTTGGATCTGAGCCCTCATTTGTGTCGGCATTTCTTTTGAAAATCCATCTTGTGATGGTAACCTCTGGTTCTGAGTCCGCCTTCGTGTCAGCCTACCTTTGTGTTTTGGATCTGAGCCCTTATTTGTGTCGGCATTTCTTTTGAAAATCCATCTTGTGATGGTAACCTCTGGTTATGAGTCCGCCTTCGTGTCGGCCTAGCTTTGTGTTTTGGATCTGAGTCCGCCTTTGTGTCGGCATTCCTTTTTAAAATCCATCTTGTGATGGTAACCTCTGGTTATAAGTCCGCCTTCGTGTCGGCCTACCTTTGTGTTTAAGATCTGAGTCCGCCTTCGTGTCAGAATTTCTTTTGAAAATCCATCTTGTGATGGTAACCTCTGGTTATGAGTCCGCCTTCGTGTCGGCCTACCTTTGTGTTTAAGATCTGAGTCCGCCTTCGTGTCAGAATTTCTTTTGAAAATCCATCTTGTGATGGTAACCTCTGGTTATGAGTCCGCCTTCGTGTCAGCCTACCTTTGTGTTTTGGATCTGAGTCCGCCTTTGTGTCAGAATTTCTTTTGAAAATCCATCTTGTGATGGTAACCTCTGGTTATGAGTCCGCCTATGTGTCGGCCTACCTTTGTGTTTTGGATCTGAGCCCGCATTTGTGTCGGCATTTCTTTTGAAAATCCATCTTGTGATGGTAACCTCTGGTTATGAGTCCGCCTTCGTGTCGGCCTACCTTTGTGTTTAAGATCTGAGTCCGCCTTCGTGTCAGAATTTCTTTTGAAAATCCATCTTGTGATGGTAACCTCTAGTTATGAGTCCGCCTTCGTGTCGGCCTACCTTTGTGTTTTGGATCTGAGCCCGCATTTGTGTCGGCATTCCTTTTTAAAATCCATCTTGTGATGGTAACCTCTGGTTATGAGTTCGCCTTCGTGTCGGCCTACCTTTGTGTTTTAGATCTGAATCCGCCTTTGTGTCGGCATTCCTTTTGAAAATCCATCTTGTGCTGGTAACCTCTGGTTATAAGTCCGCCTTCGTGTCGGCCTACATTTGTGTTTTGGATCTGAGCCCGCATATGTGTCGGCATTTCTTTTTATAATCCATCATGTGATGGTAATCTCTGGTTATGAGTTCGCCTTCGTGTCGGCCTACCTTTGTGTTTTAGATCTGAGTCCACCTTCGTGTCGGCATTCCTTTTGAAAATCCATCTTGTGCTGGTAACCTCTGGTTATAAGTTCGCCTTCGTGTCGGCCTACCTTTGTGTTTTGGATCTGAGCCCGCATATGTGTCAGCATTTCTTTTGAAAATCCATGTTGTGATGGTAACCTCTGGTTATGAGTTCGCCTTCGTGTCGGCCTACCTTTGTGTTTTAGATCTGAGTCCGCCTTCGTGTCGGCATTCCCTTTGAAAATCCATCTTGTGATGGTAACCTCTGGTTATAAGTCCGCCTTCGTGTCGGCCTACCTTTGTGTTTTGGATCTGAGTCCGCCTTCGTGTCGACATTCCTTTTGAAAATCCATCTTGTGATGGTAACCTCTGGTTATAAGTCCGCCTTCGTGTCGGCATACCTTTGTGTTTTGAATCTGAGTCCGCCTTCGTGTCGACATTCCTTTTGAAAATCCATCTTGTGATGGTAACCTCTGGTTATGATTCCGCCTTCAGGTCGGCCTACCTTTGTGTTTTGCATTTGAGTCCGCCTTCGTGTCGGAATTTCTTTTGAAAATCCATCTTGTGATGGTAACCAATGGTTCTGAGTCCGCCTTCGTGTCAGCCTACCTTTGTGTTTTGGATCTGAGCCCTCATTTATGTCGGCATTTCTTTTGAAAATCCATCTTGTGATGGTAACCTCTGGTTATGAGTCCGCCTTCGTGTCGGCCTACCTTTGTGTTTTGGATCTGAGTCCGCCTTTGTGTCAGAATTTCTTTTGAAAATCCATCTTGTGATGGTAACCTCTGGTTATGAGTCCGCCTATGTGTCGGCCTACCTTTGTGTTTTGGATCTGAGCCCGCATTTGTGTCGGCATTTCTTTTGAAAATCCATCTTGTGATGGTAACCTCTGATTATGAGTCCGCCTTCGTGTCGGCCTATCTTTGTGTTTAAGATCTGAGTCCTCCTTCGTGTCAGAATTTCTTTTGAAAATCCATCTTGTGATGGTAACCTCTGGTTATGAGTCCGCCTTCGTGTCGGCCTACCTTTGTGTTTTGGATCTGAGCCCGCATTTGTGTCGGCATTCCTTTTTAAAATCCATCTTGTGATGGTAACCTCTGGTTATGAGTTCGCCTTCGTGTCGGCCTACCTTTGTGTTTTAGATCTGAGTCAGCCTTCGTGTCGGCATTCCTTTTGAAAATCCATCTTGTGCTGGTTACCTCTGGTTATAAGTCCGCCTTCGTGTCGACCTACATTTGTGTTTTGGATCTGAGCCCGCATATGTGTCGGCATTTCTTTTGAAAATCCATGTTGTGATGGTAACCTCTCGTTATGAGTTCGCCTTCGTGTCGGCCTACCTTTGTGTTTTAGATCTGAGTCCGCCTTCATGTCGGCATTCCTTTTGAAAATCCATCTTGTGATGGTAACCTCTGGTTATAAGTCCGCCTTCGTGTCGGCCTACCTTTGTGTTTTGGATCAGAGTCCGCCTTTGTGTCGACATTCCTTTTGAAAATCAATCTTGTGATGGTAACCTCTGGTTATAAGTCCGCCTTCGTGTCGGCCTACCTTTGTGTTTTGGATCTGAGTCCACCTTCGTGTCGACATTCCTTGTGAAAATCCATCTTGTGATAGTAACCTCTGGTTATGATTCCGCCTTCAGGTCGGCCTACCTTTGTGTTTTGGATCTGAGTACGCCTTCGTGTCGGAATTTCTTTTGAAAATCCATCTTGTGATGGTAACCTCTGGTTATGAGTTCGCCTTCGTGTCGGCCTACCTTTGTGTTTTAGATCTGAGTCAGCCTTCGTGTCGGCATTCCTTTTGAAAATCCATCTTGTGCTGGTAACCTCTGGTTATAAGTCCGCCTTCGTGTCGACCTACATTTGTGTTTTGGATCTGAGCCCGCATATGTGTCGGCATTTCTTTTGAAAATCCATGTTGTGATGGTAACCTCTGGTTATGAGTTCGCCTTCGTGTCGGCCTACCTTTGTGTTTTAGATCTGAGTCAGCCTTCGTGTCGGCATTCCTTTTGAAAATCCATCTTGTGCTGGTAACCTCTGGTTATAAGTCCGCCTTCGTGTCGGCATACCTTTGTGTTTTGGATCTGAGTCCGCCTTCGTGTCGACATTCCTTTTGAAAATCCATCTTGTGATGGTAACCTCTGGTTATGATTCCGCCTTCAGGTCGGCTTACCTTTGTGTTTTGCATTTGAGTCCGCCTTCGTGTCGGAATTTCTTTTGAAAATCCATCTTGTGATGGTAACCTCTGGTTCTGAGTCCGCCTTCGTGTCAGCCTACCTTTGTGTTTTGGATCTGAGCCCTCATTTATGTCGGCATTTCTTTTGAATATCCATCTTGTGATGGTAACCTCTGGTTATGAGTCCGCCTTCGTGTCGGCCTACCTTTGTGTTTTGGATCTGAGTCCGCCTTTGTGTCAGAATTTCTTTTGAAAATCCATCTTGTGATGGTAACCTCTGGTTATGAGTCCGCTTATGTGTCGGCCTACCTTTGTGTTTTGGATCTGAGCCCGCATTTGTGTCGGCATTTCTTTTGAAAATCCATCTTGTGATGGTAACCTCTGGTTATGAGTCCGCCTTCGTGTCGGCCTACCTTTGTGTTTAAGATCTGAGTCCGCCTTCGTGTCAGAATTTCTTTTGAAAATCCATCTTGTGATGGTAACCTCTGGTTATGAGTCCGCCTTCGTGTCGGCCTACCTTTGTGTTTTGGATCTGAGCCCGCATTTGTGTCGGCATTCCTTTTTAAAATCCATCTTGTGATGGTAACCTCTGGTTATGAGTTCGCCTTCGTGTCGGCCTACCTTTGTGTTTTAGATCTGAATCCGCCTTTGTGTCGGCATTCCTTTTGAAAATCCATCTTGTGCTGGTAACCTCTGGTTATAAGTCCGCCTTCGTGTCGGCCTACATTTGTGTTTTGGATCTGAGCCCGCATATGTGTCGGCATTTCTTTTTATAATCCATCATGTGATGGTAATCTCTGGTTATGAGTTCGCCTTCGTGTCGGCCTACCTTTGTGTTTTAGATCTGAGTCCACCTTCGTGTCGGCATTCCTTTTGAAAATCCATCTTGTGCTGGTAACCTCTGGTTATAAGTTCGCCTTCGTGTCGGCCTACCTTTGTGTTTTGGATCTGAGCCCGCATATGTGTCAGCATTTCTTTTGAAAATCCATGTTGTGATGGTAACCTCTGGTTATGAGTTCGCCTTCGTGTCGGCCTACCTTTGTGTTTTAGATCTGAGTCCGCCTTCGTGTCGGCATTCCTTTTGAAAATCCATCTTGTGATGGTAACCTCTGGTTATAAGTCCGCCTTCGTGTCGGCCTACCTTTGTGTTTTGGATCTGAGTCCGCCTTCGTGTCGACATTCCTTTTGAAAATCCATCTTGTGATGGTAACCTCTGGTTATAAGTCCGCCTTCGTGTCGGCATACCTTTGTGTTTTGAATCTGAGTCCGCCTTCGTGTCGACATTCCTTTTGAAAATCCATCTTGTGATGGTAACCTCTGGTTATGATTCCGCCTTCAGGTCGGCCTACCTTTGTGTTTTGCATTTGAGTCCGCCTTCGTGTCGGAATTTCTTTTGAAAATCCATCTTGTGATGGTAACCAATGGTTCTGAGTCCGCCTTCGTGTCAGCCTACCTTTGTGTTTTGGATCTGAGCCCTCATTTATGTCGGCATTTCTTTTGAAAATCCATCTTGTGATGGTAACCTCTGGTTATGAGTCCGCCTTCGTGTCGGCCTACCTTTGTGTTTTGGATCTGAGTCCGCCTTTGTGTCAGAATTTCTTTTGAAAATCCATCTTGTGATGGTAACCTCTGGTTATGAGTCCGCCTATGTGTCGGCCTACCTTTGTGTTTTGGATCTGAGCCCGCATTTGTGTCGGCATTTCTTTTGAAAATCCATCTTGTGATGGTAACCTCTGATTATGAGTCCGCCTTCGTGTCGGCCTATCTTTGTGTTTAAGATCTGAGTCCTCCTTCGTGTCAGAATTTCTTTTGAAAATCCATCTTGTGATGGTAACCTCTGGTTATGAGTCCGCCTTCGTGTCGGCCTACCTTTGTGTTTTGGATCTGAGCCCGCATTTGTGTCGGCATTCCTTTTTAAAATCCTTCTTGTGATGGTAACCTCTGGTTATGAGTTCGCCTTCGTGTCGGCCTACCTTTGTGTTTTAGATCTGAGTCAGCCTTCGTGTCGGCATTCCTTTTGAAAATCCATCTTGTGCTGGTTACCTCTGGTTATAAGTCCGCCTTCGTGTCGACCTACATTTGTGTTTTGGATCTGAGCCCGCATATGTGTCGGCATTTCTTTTGAAAATCCATGTTGTGATGGTAACCTCTCGTTATGAGTTCGCCTTCGTGTCGGCCTACCTTTGTGTTTTAGATCTGAGTCCGCCTTCATGTCGGCATTCCTTTTGAAAATCCATCTTGTGATGGTAACCTCTGGTTATAAGTCCGCCTTCGTGTTGGCCTACCTTTGTGTTTTGGATCAGAGTCCGCCTTTGTGTCGACATTCCTTTTGAAAATCAATCTTGTGATGGTAACCTCTGGTTATAAGTCCGCCTTCGTGTCGGCCTACCTTTGTGTTTTGGATCTGAGTCCACCTTCGTGTCAACATTCCTTGTGAAAATCCATCTTGTGATAGTAACCTCTGGTTATGATTCCGCCTTCAGGTCGGCCTACCTTTGTGTTTTGGATCTGAGTACGCCTTCGTGTCGGAATTTCTTTTGAAAATCCATCTTGTGATGGTAACCTCTGGTTATGAGTTCGCCTTCGTGTCGGCCTACCTTTGTGTTTTAGATCTGAGTCAGCCTTCGTGTCGGCATTCCTTTTGAAAATCCATCTTGTGCTGGTAACCTCTGGTTATAAGTCCGCCTTCGTGTCGACCTACATTTGTGTTTTGGATCTGAGCCCGCATATGTGTCGGCATTTCTTTTGAAAATCCATGTTGTGATGGTAACCTCTGGTTATGAGTTCGCCTTCGTGTCGGCCTGCCTTTGTGTTTTAGATCTGAGTCAGCCTTCGTGTCGGCATTCCTTTTGAAAATCCATCTTGTGCTGGTAACCTCTGGTTATAAGTCCGCCTTCGTGTCGGCATACCTTTGTGTTTTGGATCTGAGTCCGCCTTCGTGTCGACATTCCTTTTGAAAATCCATCTTGTGATGGTAACCTCTGGTTATGATTCCGCCTTCAGGTCGGCCTACCTTTGTGTTTTGCATTTGAGTCCGCCTTCGTGTCGGAATTTCTTTTGAAAATCCATCTTGTGATGGTAACCTCTGGTTCTGAGTCCGCCTTCGTGTCAGCCTACCTTTGTGTTTTGGATCTGAGCCCTCATTTATGTCGGCATTTCTTTTGAATATCCATCTTGTGATGGTAACCTCTGGTTATGAGTCCGCCTTCGTGTCGGCCTACCTTTGTGTTTTGGATCTGAGTCCGCCTTTGTGTCAGAATTTCTTTTGAAAATCCATCTTGTGATGGTAACCTCTGGTTATGAGTCCGCTTATGTGTCGGCCTACCTTTGTGTTTTGGATCTGAGCCCGCATTTGTGTCGGCATTTCTTTTGAAAATCCATCTTGTGATGGTAACCTCTGGTTATGAGTCCGCCTTCGTGTCGGCCTACCTTTGTGTTTAAGATCTGAGTCCGCCTTCGTGTCAGAATTTCTTTTGAAAATCCATCTTGTGATGGTAACCTCTGGTTATGAGTCCGCCTTCGTGTCGTCCTACCTTTGTGTTTTGGATCTGAGCCCGCATTTGTGTCGGCATTCCTTTTTAAAATCCATCTTGTGATGGTAACCTCTGGTTATGAGTTCGCCTTCGTGTCGGCCTACCTTTGTGTTTTAGATCTGAGTCCGCCTTTGTGTCGGCATTCCTTTTGAAAATCCATCTTGTGCTGGTAACCTCTGGTTATAAGTCCGCCTTCGTGTCGGCCTACATTTGTGTTTTGGATCTGAGCCCGCATATGTGTCGGCATTTCTTTTTATAATCCATCATGTGATGGTAATCTCTGGTTATGAGTTCGCCTTCGTGTCGGCCTACCTTTGTGTTTTAGATCTGAGTCCGCCTTCGTGTCGGCATTCCTTTTGAAAATCCATCTTGTGCTGGTAACCTCTGGTTATAAGTTCGCCTTCGTGTCGGCCTACCTTTGTGTTTTGGATCTGAGCCCGCATATGTGTCATCATTTCTTTTGAAAATCCATGTTGTGATGGTAACCTCTGGTTATGAGTTCGCCTTCGTGTCGGCCTACCTTTGTGTTTTAGATCTGAGTCCGCCTTCGTGTTGGCATTCCTTTTGAAAATCCATCTTGTGATGGTAACCTCTGGTTATAAGTCCGCCTTCGTGTCGGCCTACCTTTGTGTTTTGGATCAGAGTCCGCCTTTGTGTCGACATTCCTTTTGAAAATCCATCTTGTGATGGTAACCTCTGGTTATAAGTCCGCCTTCGTGTCGGCCTACCTTTGTGTTTTGGATCTGAGTCCACCTTTGTGTCGACATTCCTTGTGAAAATCCATCTTGTGATAGTAACCTCTGGTTATGATTCCGCCTTCAGGTCGGCCTACCTTTGTGTTTTGGATCTGAGTACGCCTTCGTGTCGGAATTTCTTTTGAAAATCCATCTTGTGATGGTAACCTCTGGTTATGAGTTCGCCTTCGTGTAGGCCTACCTTTGTGTTTTAGATCTGAGTCAGCCTTCGTGTCGGCATTCCTTTTGAAAATCCATCTTGTGCTGGTAACCTCTGGTTATAAGTCCGCCTTCGTGTCGACCTACATTTGTGTTTTGGATCTGAGCCCGCATATGTGTCGGCATTTCTTTTGAAAATCCATGTTGTGATGGTAACCTCTAGTTATGAGTTCGCCTTCGTGTCGGCCTACCTTTGTGTTTTAGATCTGAGTCAGCCTTCGTGTCGGCATTCCTTTTGAAAATCCATCTTGTGCTGGTAACCTCTGGTTATAAGTCCGCCTTCGTGTCGGCATACCTTTGTGTTTTGGATCTGCGTCCGCCTTCGTGTCGACATTCCTTTTGAAAATCCATCTTGTGATGGTAACCTCTGGTTATGATTCCGCCTTCAGGCCGGCCTACCTTTGTGTTTTGCATTTGAGTCCGCCTTCGTGTCGGAATTTGTTTTGAAAATCCATCTTGTGATGGTAACCTCTGGTTATGAGTCCGCCTTCGTGTCAGCCTACCTTTGTGTTTTGGATCTGAGCCCTCATTTATGTCGGCATTTCTTTTGAAAATCCATCTTGTGATGGTAACCTCTGGTTATGAGTCCGCCTTCGTGTCGGCCTACCTTTGTGTTTTGGATCTGAGTCCGCCTTTGTGTCAGAATTTCTTTTGAAAATCCATCTTGTGATGGTAACCTCTGGTTATGAGTCCGCCTATGTGTCGGCCTACCTTTGTGTTTTGTATCTGAGCCCGCATTTGTGTCGGCATTTCTTTTGAAAATCCA
Source organism: Lathyrus tuberosus (assembly GCA_022829125.1). Taxonomy (NCBI): domain Eukaryota; kingdom Viridiplantae; phylum Streptophyta; class Magnoliopsida; order Fabales; family Fabaceae; genus Lathyrus; species Lathyrus tuberosus. Next base: position 18,249,172 of record JALAZF010000061.1, on the reverse strand, counting down.
TCTTGTGATGGTAACCTCTGGTTATGAGTCCGCCTTCGTGTCGGCCTACCTTTGTGTTTAAGATCTGAGTCCGCCTTCGTGTCAGAATTTCTTTTGAAAATCCATCTTGTGATGGTACCCTCTGGTTATGAGTTCGCCTTCGTGTCGGCCTACCTTTGTGTTTTGGATCTGAGCCCGCATTTGTGTCGGCATTCCTTTTTAAAATCCATCTTGTGATGGTAACCTCTGGTTATGAGTTCGCCTTCGTGTCGGCCTACCTTTGTGTTTTAGATCTGAGTCCGCCTTTGTGTCGGCATTCCTTTTGAAAATCCATCTTGTGCTGGTAACCTCTGGTTATAAGTCCGCCTTCGTGTCGGCCTACATTTGTCTTTTGGATCTGAGCCCGGATATGTGTCGGCATTTCTTCTTATAATCCATCATGTGATGGTAATCTCTGGTTATGAGTTCGCCTTCGTGTCGGCCTACCTTTGTGTTTTAGATCTGAGTCCGCCTTCGTGTCGGCATTCCTTTTGAAAATCCATCTTGTGCTGGTAACCTCTGGTTATAAGTTCGCCTTCGTGTCGGCCTACCTTTGTGTTTTGGATCTGAGCCCGCATATGTGTCAGCATTTCTTTTGAAAATCCATGTTGTGATGGTAACCTCTGGTTATGAGTTCGCCTTCGTGTCGGCCTACCTTTGTGTTTTAGATCTGAGTCCGCCTTCGTGTTGGCATTCCTTTTGAAAATCCATCTTGTGATGGTAACCTCTGGTTATAAGTCCGCCTTCGTGTCGACCTACCTTTGTGTTTTGGATCTGAGTCCGCCTTCGTGTCGACATTCCTTTTGAAAATCCATCTTGTGATGGTAACCTCTGGTTATAAGTCCGCCTTCGTGTCGGCATACCTTTGTGTTTTGGATCTGAGTCCGCCTTCGTGTCGACATTCCTTTTGAAAATCCATCTTGTGATGGTAACCTCTGGTTATGATTCCGCCTTCAGGTCGGCCTACCTTTGTGTTTTGCATTTGAGTCCGCCTTCGTGTCGGAATTTCTTTTGAAAATCCATCTTGTGATGGTAACCTCTGGTTCTGAGTCCGCCTTCGTGTCAGCCTACCTTTGTGTTTTGGATCTGAGCCCTCATTTATGTCGGCATTTCTTTTGAAAATCCATCTTGTGATGGTAACCTCTTGTTTTGAGTCCGCCTTCGTGTCGGCCTACCTTTGTGTTTTGGATCTGAGTCCACCTTTGTGTCAGAATTTCTATTGAAAATCCATCTTGTGATGGTAACCTCTGGTTATGAGTCCGCCTATGTGTCGGCCTACCTTTGTGTTTTGGATCTGAGCCCGCATTTGTGTCGGCATTTCTTTTGAAAATCCATCTTGTGATGGTAACCTCTGATTATGAGCCCGCCTTCGTGTCGGCCTACCTTTGTGTTTAAGATCTGAGTCCTCCTTCGTGTCAGAATTTCTTTTGAAAATCCATCTTGTGATGGTAACCTCTGGTTATGAGTCCGCCTTCGTGTCGGCCTACCTTTGTGTTTTGGATCTGAGCCCGCATTTGTGTCGGCATTCCTTTTTAAAATCCATCTTGTGATGGTAACCTCTGGTTATGAGTTCGCCTTCGTGTCGGCCTACCTTTGTGTTTTAGATCTGAGTCAGCCTTCGTGTCGGCATTCCTTTTGAAAATCCATCTTGTGCTGGTAACCTCTGGTTATAAGTCCGCCTTCGTGTCGGCCTAAATTTGTCTTTTGGATCTGAGCCCGCATATGTGTCGGTATTTCTTTTTATAATCCACCATGTGATGGTAATCTCTGGTTATGAGTTCGCCTTCGTGTCGGCCTACCTTTGTGTTTTAGATCTGAGTCCGCCTTCGTGTCGGCATTCCTTTTGAAAATCCATCTTGTGCTGGTAACCTCTGGTTATAAGTTCGCCTTCGTGTCGGCCTACCTTTGTGTTTTGGATCAGAGTCCGCCTTTGTGTCGACATTCCTTTTGAAAATCCATCTTGTGATGGTAACCTCTGGTTATAAGTCCGCCTTCGTGTCGGCCTACCTTTGTGTTTTGGATCTGAGTCCACCTTCGTGTCGACATTCCTTGTGAAAATCCATCTTGTGATAGTAACCTCTGGTTATGATTCCGCCTTCAGGTCGGCCTACCTTTGTGTTTTGGATCTGAGTCCGCCTTCGTGTCGGAATTTCTTTTGAAAATCCATCTTGTGATGGTAACCTCTGGTTATGAGTTCGCCTTCGTGTCGTCCTACCTTTGTGTTTTAGATCTGAGTCAGCCTTACTGTCGGCATTCCTTTTGAAAATCCATCTTGTGCTGGTAACCTCTGGTTATAAGTCCGCCTTCGTGTCGACCTACATTTGTGTTTTGGATCTGAGCCCGCATATGTGTCGGCATTTCTTTTGAAAATCCATGTTGTGATGGTAACCTCTGGTTATGAGTTCGCCTTCGTGTCGGCCTACCTTTGTGTTTTAGATCTGAGTCAGCCTTCGTGTCGGCATTCCTTTTGAAAATCCATCTTGTGCTAGTAACCTCTAGTTATAAGTCCGCCTTCGTGTCGGCATACCTTTGTGTTTTGGATCTGAGTCCGCCTTCGTGTCGACATTCCTTTTGAAAATCCATCTTGTGAAGGTAACCTCTGGTTATGATTCCGCCTTCAGGTCGGCCTACCTTTGTGTTTTGGATCTGAGTCCGCCTTTGTGTCAGAATTTCTTTTGAAAATCCATCTTGTGATGGTAACCTCTGGTTATGAGTCCGCCTATGTGTCGGCCTACCTTTGTGTTTTGGATCTGAGCCCGCATTTGTGTCGGCGTTTCTTTTGAAAATCCATCTTGTGATGGTAACCTCTGATTATGAGTCCGCCTTCGTGTCGGCCTACCTTTGTGTTTAAGATCTGAGTCCTCCTTCGTGTCAGAATTTCTTTTGAAAATCCATCTTGTGATGGTAACCTCTGGTTATGAGTCCGCCTTCGTGTCGGCCTACCTTTGTGTTTTGGATCTGAGCCCGCATTTGTGTCGGCATTCCTTTTTAAAATCCATCTTGTGATGGTAACCTCTGGTTATGAGTTCGCCTTCGTGTCGGCCTACCTTTGTGTTTTAGATCTGAGTCCGCCTTTGTGTCGGCATTCCTTTTGAAAATCCATCTTGTGCTGGTAACCTCTGGTTATAAGTCCGCCTTCGTGTCGGCCTACATTTGTCTTTTGGATCTGAGCCCGGATATGTGTCGGCATTTCTTCTTATAATCCATCATGTGATGGTAATCTCTGGTTATGAGTTCGCCTACGTGTCGGCCTACCTTTGTGTTTTAGATCTGAGTCCGCCTTCGTGTCGGCATTCCTTTTGAAAATCCATCTTGTGCTGGTAACCTCTGGTTATAAGTTCGCCTTCGTGTCGGCCTACCTTTGTGTTTTGGATCTGAGCCCGCATATGTGTCAGCATTTCTTTTGAAAATCCATGTTGTGATGGTAACCTCTGGTTATGAGTTCGCCTTCGTGTCGGCCTACCTTTGTGTTTTAGATCTGAGTCCGCCTTCGTGTTGGCATTCCTTTTGAAAATCCATCTTGTGATGGTAACCTCTGGTTATAAGTCCGCCTTCGTGTCGGCCTACCTTTGTGTTTTGGATCTGAGTCCGCCTTCGTGTCGACATTCCTTTTGAAAATCCATCTTGTGATGGTAACCTCTGGTTATAAGTCCGCCTTCGTGTCGGCATACCTTTGTGTTTTGGATCTGTGTCCGCCTTCGTGTCGACATTCCTTTTGAAAATCCATCTTGTGATGGTAACCTCTGGTTATGATTCCGCCTTCAGGTCGGCCTACCTTTGTGTTTTGCATTTGAGTCCGCCTTCGTGTCGGAATTTCTTTTGAAAATCCATCTTGTGATGGTAACCTCTGGTTCTGAGTCCGCCTTCGTGTCAGCCTACCTTTGTGTTTTGGATCTGAGCCCTCATTTATGTCGGCATTTCTTTTGAAAATCCATCTTGTGATGGTAACCTCTTGTTATGAGTCCGCCTTCGTGTCGGCCTACCTTTGTGTTTTGGATCTGAGTCCACCTTTGTGTCAGAATTTCTATTGAAAATCCATCTTGTGATGGTAACCTCTGGTTATGAGTCCGCCTATGTGTCGGCCTACCTTTGTGTTTTGGATCTGAGCCCGCATTTGTGTCGGCATTTCTTTTGAAAATCCATCTTGTGATGGTAACCTCTGATTATGAGCCCGCCTTCGTGTCGGCCTACCTTTGTGTTTAAGATCTGAGTCCTCCTTCGTGTCAGAATTTCTTTTGAAAATCCATCTTGTGATGGTAACCTCTGGTTATGAGTCCGCCTTCGTGTCGGCCTACCTTTGTGTTTTGGATCTGAGCCCGCATTTGTGTCGGCATTCCTTTTTAAAATCCATCTTGTGATGGTAACCTCTGGTTATGAGTTCGCCTTCGTGTCGGCCTACCTTTGTGTTTTAGATCTGAGTCAGCCTTCGTGTCGGCATTCCTTTTGAAAATCCATCTTGTGCTGGTAACCTCTGGTTATAAGTCCGCCTTCGTGTCGGCCTAAATTTGTCTTTTGGATCTGAGCCCGCATATGTGTCGGTATTTCTTTTTATAATCCATCATGTGATGGTAATCTCTGGTTATGAGTTCGCCTTCGTGTCGGCCTACCTTTCTGTTTTAGATCTGAGTCCGCCTTCGTGTCGGCATTCCTTTTGAAAATCCATCTTGTGCTGGTAACCTCTGGTTATAAGTTCGCCTTCGTGTCGGCCTACCTTTGTGTTTTGGATCAGAGTCCGCCTTTGTGTCGACATTCCTTTTGAAAATCCATCTTGTGATGGTAACCTCTGGTTATAAGTCCGCCTTCGTGTCGGCCTACCTTTGTGTTTTGGATCTGAGTCCACCTTCGTGTCGACATTCCTTGTGAAAATCCATCTTGTGATAGTAACCTCTGGTTATGATTCCGCCTTCAGGTCGGCCTACCTTTGTGTTTTGGATCTGAGTCCGCCTTCGTGTCGGAATTTCTTTTGAAAATCCATCTTGTGATGGTAACCTCTGGTTATGAGTTCGCCTTCGTGTCGTCCTACCTTTGTGTTTTAGATCTGAGTCAGCCTTACTGTCGGCATTCCTTTTGAAAATCCATCTTGTGCTGGTAACCTCTGGTTATAAGTCCGCCTTCGTGTCGACCTACATTTGTGTTTTGGATCTGAGCCCGCATATGTGTCGGCATTTCTTTTGAAAATTCATGTTGTGATGGTAACCTCTGGTTATGAGTTCGCCTTCGTGTCGGCCTACCTTTGTGTTTTAGATCTGAGTCAGCCTTCGTGTCGGCATTCCTTTTGAAAATCCATCTTGTGCTGGTAACCTCTGGTTATAAGTCCGCCTTCGTGTCGGCATACCTTTGTGTTTTGGATCTGAGTCCGCCTTCGTGTTGACATTCCTTTTGAAAATCCATCTTGTGAAGGTAACCTCTGGTTATGATTCCGCCTTCAGGTCGGCCTACCTTTGTGTTTTGCATTTGAGTCCGCCTTCGTGTCGGAATTTCTTTTCAAAATCCAGCTTGTGATGGTAACCTCTGGTTCTGAGTCCGCCTTCGTGTCAGCCTACCTTTGTGTTTTGGATCTGAGCCCTCATTTATGTCGGCATTTCTTTTGAAAATCCATCTTGTGATGGTAACCTCTGGTTATGAGTCCGCCTTCGTGTCGGCCTACCTTTGTGTTTTGGATCTGAGTCCGCCTTTGTGTCAGAATTTCTTTTGAAAATCCATCTTGTGATGGTAACCTCTGGTTATGAGTCCGCCTATGTGTCGGCCTACCTTTGTGTTTTGGATCTGAGCCCGCATTTGTGTCGGCGTTTCTTTTGAAAATCCATCTTGTGATGGTATCCTCTGATTATGAGTCCGCCTTCGTGTCGGCCTACCTTTGTGTTTAAGATCTGAGTCCTCCTTCGTGTCAGAATTTCTTTTGAAAATCCATCTTGTGATGGTAACCTCTGGTTATGAGTCCGCCTTCGTGTCGGCCTACCTTTGTGTTTTGGATCTGAGCCCGCATTTGTGTCAGCATTCCTTTTTAAAATCCATCTTGTGATGGTAACCTCTGGTTATGAGTTCGCCTTCGTGTCGGCCTACCTTTGTGTTTTAGATCTGAGTCAGCCTTCGTGTCGGCATTCCTTTTGAAAATCCATCTTGTGCTGGTAACCTCTGGTTATAAGTCCGCCTTCGTGTCGACCAACATTTGTGTTTTGGATCTGAACCCGCATATGTGTCGGCATTTCTTTTGAAAATCCATGTTGTGATGGTAACATCTGGTTATGAGTTCGCCTTCGTGTCGGCCTACCTTTGTGTTTTAGATCTGAGTCCTCCTTCATGTCGGCATTCCTTTTGAAAATCCATCTTGTGATGGTAACCTCTGGTTATAAGTCCGCCTTCGTGTCGGCCTACCTTTGTGTTTTGGATCTGAGTCCACCTTCGTGTCGACATTCCTTGTGAAAATCCATCCTGTGATAGTAACCTCTCGTTCTGAGTCCGCCTTCGTGTCAGCCTACCTTTGTGTTTTGGATCTGAGTCCACCTTCGTGTCGACATTCCTTGTGAAAATCCATCTTGTGATAGTAACCTCTGGTTATGATTCCGCCTTCAGGTCGGCCTACCTTTGTGTTTTGGATCTGAGTCGGCCTTCGTGTCGGAATTTCTTTTGAAAATCCATCTTGTGATGGTAACCTCTGGTTATGAGTTCGCCTTCGTGTCGTCCTACCTTTGTGTTTTAGATCTGAGTCAGCCTTACTGTCGGCATTCCTTTTGAAAATCCATCTTGTGCTGGTAACCTCTGGTTATAAGTCCGCCTTCGTGTCGACCTACATTTGTGTTTTGGATCTGAGCCCGCATATGTGTCGGCATTTCTTTTGAAAATCCATGTTGTGATGGTAACCTCTGGTTATGAGTTCGCCTTCGTGTCGGCCTACCTTTGTGTTTTAGATCTGAGTCAGCCTTCGTGTCGACATTCCTTTTGAAAATCCATCTTGTGCTGGTAACCTCTGGTTATAAGTCCGCCTTCGTGTCGGCATACCTTTGTGTTTTGGATCTGAGTCCGCCTTCGTGTCGACATTCCTTTTGAAAATCCATCTTGTGAAGGTAACCTCTGGTTATGATTCCGCCTTCAGGTCGGCCTACCTTTGTGTTTTGCATTTGAGTCCGCCTTCGTGTCGGAATTTCTTTTCAAAATCCAGCTTGTGATGGTAACCTCTGGTTCTGAGTCCGCCTTCGTGTCAGCCTACCTTTGTGTTTTGGATATGAGCCCTCATTTATGTCGGCATTTCTTTTGAAAATCCATCTTGTGATGGTAACCTCTGGTTATGAGTCCGCCTTCGTGTCGGCCTACCTTTGTGTTTTGGATCTGAGTCCGCCTTTGTGTCAGAATTTCTTTTGAAAATCCATCTTGTGATGGTAACCTCTGGTTATGAGTCCGCCTATGTGTCGGCCTACCTTTGTGTTTTGGATCTGAGCCCGCATTTGTGTCGGCGTTTCTTTTGAAAATCCATCTTGTGATGGTATCCTCTGATTATGAGTCCGCCTTCGTGTCGGCCTACCTTTGTGTTTAAGATCTGAGTCCTCCTTCGTGTCAGAATTTCTTTTGAAAATCCATCTTGTGATGGTAACCTCTGGTTATGAGTCCGCCTTCGTGTCGGCCTACCTTTGTGTTTTGGATCTGAGCCCGCATTTGTGTCGGCATTCCTTTTTAAAATCCATCTTGTGATGGTAACCTCTGGTTATGAGTTCGCCTTCGTGTCGGCCTACCTTTGTGTTTTAGATCTGAGTCAGCCTTCGTGTCGGCATTCCTTTTGAAAATCCATCTTGTGCTGGTAACCTCTGGTTATAAGTCCGCCTTCGTGTCGACCAACATTTGTGTTTTGGATCTGAACCCGCATATGTGTCGGCATTTCTTTTGAAAATCCATGTTGTGATGGTAACCTCTGGTTATGAGTTCGCCTTCGTGTCGGCCTACCTTTGTGTTTTAGATCTGAGTCCGCCTTCATGTCGGCATTCCTTTTGAAAATCCATCTTGTGATGGTAACCTCTGGTTATAAGTCCGCCTTCGTGTCGGCCTACCTTTGTGTTTTGGATCTGAGTCCACCTTCGTGTCGACATTCCTTGTGAAAATCCATCCTGTGATAGTAACCTCTGGTTCTGAGTCCGCCTTCGTGTCAGCCTACCTTTGTGTTTTGGATCTGAGTCCACCTTCGTGTCGACATTCCTTGTGAAAATCCATCTTGTGATAGTAACCTCTGGTTATGATTCCGCCTTCAGGTCGGCCTACCTTTGTGTTTTGGTTCTGAGTCCGCCTTCGTGTCGGAATTTCTTTTGAAAATCCATCTTGTGATGGTAACCTCTGGTTATGAGTTCGCCTTCGTGTCGTCCTACCTTTGTGTTTTAGATCTGAGTCAGCCTTACTGTCGGCATTCCTTTTGAAAATCCATCTTGTGCTGGTAACCTCTGGTTATAAGTCCGCCTTCGTGTCGACCTACATTTGTGTTTTGGATCTGAGCCCGCATATGTGTCGGCATTTCTTTAGAAAATCCATGTTGTGATGGTAACCTCTGGTTATGAGTTCGCCTTCGTGTCGGCCTACCTTTGTGTTTTAGATCTGAGTCAGCCTTCGTGTCGACATTCCTTTTGAAAATCCATCTTGTGCTGGTAACCTCTGGTTATAAGTCCGCCTTCGTGTCGGCATACCTTTGTGTTTTGGATCTGAGTCCGCCTTCGTGTCGACATTCCTTTTGAAAATCCATCTTGTGAAGGTAACCTCTGGTTATGATTCCGCCTTCAGGTCGGCCTACCTTTGTGTTTTGCATTTGAGTCCGCCTTCGTGTCGGAATTTCTTTTCAAAATCCAGCTTGTGATGGTAACCTCTGGTTCTGAGTCCGCCTTCGTGTCAGCCTACCTTTGTGTTTTGGATATGAGCCCTCATTTATGTCGGCATTTCTTTTGAAAATCCATCTTGTAATGGTAACCTCTGGTTATGAGTCCGCCTTCGTGTCGGCCTACCTTTGTGTTTTGGATCTGAGTCCGCCTTTGTGTCAGAATTTCTTTTGAAAATCCATCTTGTGATGGTAACCTCTGGTTATGAGTCCGCCTATGTGTCGGCCTACCTTTGTGTTTTGGATTTGAGCCCGCATTTGTGTCGGCGTTTCTTTTGAAAATCCATCTTGTGATGGTATCCTCTGATTATGAGTCCGCCTTCGTGTCGGCCTACCTTTGTGTTTAAGATCTGAGTCCTCCTTCGTGTCAGAATTTCTTTTGAAAATCCATCTTGTGATGGTAACCTCTGGTTATGAGTCCGCCTTCGTGTCGGCCTACCTTTGTGTTTTGGATCTGAGCCCGCATTTGTGTCGGCATTCCTTTTTAAAATCCATCTTGTGATGGTAACCTCTGGTTATGAGTTCGCCTTCGTGTCGGCCTACCTTTGTGTTTTAGATCTGAGTCAGCCTTCGTGTCGGCATTCCTTTTGAAAATCCATCTTGTGCTGGTAACCTCTGGTTATAAGTCCGCCTTCGTGTCGACCAACATTTGTGTTTTGGATCTGAACCCGCATATGTGTCGGCATTTCTTTTGAAAATCCATGTTGTGATGGTAACCTCTGGTTATGAGTTCGCCTTCGTGTCGGCCTACCTTTATGTTTTAGATCTGAGTCCGCCTTCATGTCGGCATTCCTTTTGAAAATCCATCTTGTGATGGTAACCTCTGGTTATAAGTCCGCCTTCGTGTCGGCCTACCTTTGTGTTTTGGATCTGAGTCCACCTTCGTGTCGACATTCCTTGTGAAAATCCATCCTGTGATAGTAACCTCTGGTTCTGAGTCCGCCTTCGTGTCAGCCTACCTTTGTGTTTTGGATCTGAGTCCACCTTCGTGTCGACATTCCTTGTGAAAATCCATCTTGTGATAGTAACCTCTGGTTATGATTCCGCCTTCAGGTCGGCCTACCTTTGTGTTTTGGATCTGAGTCCGCCTTCGTGTCGGAATTTCTTTTAAAAATCCATCTTGTGATGGTAACCTCTGGTTATGAGTTCGCCTTCGTGTCGTCCTACCTTTGTGTTTTAGATCTGAGTCAGCCTTACTGTCGGCATTCCTTTTGAAAATCCATCTTGTGCTGGTAACCTCTGGTTATAAGTCCGCCTTCGTGTCGACCTACATTTGTGTTTTGGATCTGAGCCCGCATATGTGTCGGCATTTCTTTAGAAAATCCATGTTGTGATGGTAACCTCTGGTTATGAGTTCGCCTTCGTGTCGGCCTACCTTTGTGTTTTAGATCTGAGTCAGCCTTCGTGTCGACATTCCTTTTGAAAATCCATCTTGTGTTGGTAACCTCTGGTTATAAGTCCGCCTTCGTGTCGGCATACCTTTGTGTTTTGGATCTGAGTCCGCCTTCGTGTCGACATTCCTTTTGAAAATCCATCTTGTGAAGGTAACCTCTGGTTATGATTCCGCCTTCAGGTCGGCCTACCTTTGTGTTTTGCATTTGAGTCCGCCTTCGTGTCGGAATTTCTTTTCAAAATCCAGCTTGTGATGGTAACCTCTGGTTCTGAGTCCGCCTTCGTGTCAGCCTACCTTTGTGTTTTGGATATGAGCCCTCATTTATGTCGGCATTTCTTTTGAAAATCCATCTTGTGATGGTAACCTCTGGTTATGAGTCCGCCTTCGTGTCGGCCTACCTTTGTGTTTTGGATCTGAGTCCGCCTTTGTGTCAGAATTTCTTTTGAAAATCCATCTTGTGATGGTAACCTCTGGTTATGAGTCCGCCTATGTGTCGGCCTACCTTGGTGTTTTGGATCTGAGCCCGCATTTGTGTCGGCGTTTCTTTTGAAAATCCATCTTGTGATGGTATCCTCTGATTATGAGTCCGCCTTCGTGTCGGCCTACCTTTGTGTTTAAGATCTGAGTCCTCCTTCGTGTCAGAATTTCTTTTGAAAATCCATCTTGTGATGGTAACCTCTGGTTATGAGTCCGCCTTCGTGTCGGCCTACCTTTGTGTTTTGGATCTGAGCCCGCATTTGTGTCGGCATTCCTTTTTAAAATCCATCTTGTGATGGTAACCTCTGGTTATGAGTTCGCCTTCGTGTCGGCCTACCTTTGTGTTTTAGATCTGAGTCAGCCTTCGTGTCGGCATTCCTTTTGAAAATCCATCTTGTGCTGGTAACCTCTGGTTATAAGTCCGCCTTCGTGTCGACCAACATTTGTGTTTTGGATCTGAACCCGCATATGTGTCGGCATTTCTTTTGAAAATCCATGTTGTGATGGTAACCTCTGGTTATGAGTTCGCCTTCGTGTCGGCCTACCTTTATGTTTTAGATCTGAGTCCGCCTTCATGTCGACATTCCTTTTGAAAATCCATCTTGTGATGGTAACCTCTGGTTATAAGTCCGCCTTCGTGTCGGCCTACCTTTGTGTTTTGGATCTGAGTCCACCTTCGTGTCGACATTCCTTGTGAAAATCCATCCTGTGATAGTAACCTCTGGTTCTGAGTCCGCCTTCGTGTCAGCCTACCTTTGTGTTTTGGATCTGAGTCCACCTTCGTGTCGACATTCCTTGTGAAAATCCATCTTGTGATAGTAACCTCTGGTTATGATTCCGCCTTCAGGTCGGCCTACCTTTGTGTTTTGGATCTGAGTCCGCCTTCGTGTCGGAATTTCTTTTGAAAATCCATCTTGTGATGGTAACCTCTGGTTATGAGTTCGCCTTCGTGTCGTCCTACCTTTGTGTTTTAGATCTGAGTCAGCCTTACTGTCGGCATTCCTTTTGAAAATCCATCTTGTGCTGGTAACCTCTGGTTATAAGTCCGCCTTCGTGTCGACCTACATTTGTGTTTTGGATCTGAGCCCGCATATGTGTCGGCATTTCTTTAGAAAATCCATGTTGTGATGGTAACCTCTGGTTATGAGTTCGCCTTCGTGTCGGCCTACCTTTGTGTTTTAGATCTGAGTCAGCCTTCGTGTCGACATTCCTTTTGAAAATCCATCTTGTGTTGGTAACCTCTGGTTATAAGTCCGCCTTCGTGTCGGCATACCTTTGTGTTTTGGATCTGAGTCCGCCTTCGTGTCGACATTCCTTTTGAAAATCCATCTTGTGAAGGTAACCTCTGGTTATGATTCCGCCTTCAGGTCGGCCTACCTTTGTGTTTTGCATTTGAGTCCGCCTTCGTGTCGGAATTTCTTTTCAAAATCCAGCTTGTGATGGTAACCTCTGGTTCTGAGTCCGCCTTCGTGTCAGCCTACCTTTGTGTTTTGGATATGAGCCCTCATTTATGTCGGCATTTCTTTTGAAAATCCATCTTGTGATGGTAACCTCTGGTTATGAGTCCGCCTTCGTGTCGGCCTACCTTTGTGTTTTGGATCTGAGTCCGCCTTTGTGTCAGAATTTCTTTTGAAAATCCATCTTGTGATGGTAACCTCTGGTTATGAGTCCGCCTATGTGTCGGCCTACCTTTGTGTTTTGGATCTGAGCCCGCATTTGTGTCGGCGTTTCTTTTGAAAATCCATCTTGTGATGGTATCCTCTGATTATGAGTCCGCCTTCGTGTCGGCCTACCTTTGTGTTTAAGATCTGAGTCCTCCTTCGTGTCAGAATTTCTTTTGAAAATCCATCTTGTGATGGTAACCTCTGGTTATGAGTCCGCCTTCATGTCGGCCTACCTTTGTGTTTTGGATCTGAGCCCGCATTTGTGTCGGCATTCCTTTTTAAAATCCATCTTGTGATGGTAACCTCTGGTTATGAGTTCGCCTTCGTGTCGGCCTACCTTTGTGTTTTAGATCTGAGTCAGCCTTCGTGTCGGCATTCCTTTTGAAAATCCATCTTGTGCTGGTAACCTCTGGTTATAAGTCCGCCTTCGTGTCGACCAACATTTGTGTTTTGGATCTGAACCCGCATATGTGTCGGCATTTCTTTTGAAAATCCATGTTGTGATGGTAACCTCTGGTTATGAGTTCGCCTTCGTGTCGGCCTACCTTTATGTTTTAGATCTGAGTCCGCCTTCATGTCGGCATTCCTTTTGAAAATCCATCTTGTGATGGTAACCTCTGGTTATAAGTCCGCCTTCGTGTCGGCCTACCTTTGTGTTTTGGATCTGAGTCCACCTTCGTGTCGACATTCCTTGTGAAAATCCATCCTGTGATAGTAACCTCTGGTTCTGAGTCCGCCTTCGTGTCAGCCTACCTTTGTGTTTTGGATCTGAGTCCACCTTCGTGTCGACATTCCTTGTGAAAATCCATCTTGTGATAGTAACCTCTGGTTATGATTCCGCCTTCAGGTCGGCCTACCTTTGTGTTTTGGATCTGAGTCCGCCTTCGTGTCGGAATTTCTTTTGAAAATCCATCTTGTGATGGTAACCTCTGGTTATGAGTTCGCCTTCGTGTCGTCCTACCTTTGTGTTTTAGATCTGAGTCAGCCTTACTGTCGGCATTCCTTTTGAAAATCCATCTTGTGCTGGTAACCTCTGGTTATAAGTCCGCCTTCGTGTCGACCTACATTTGTGTTTTGGATCTGAGCCCGCATATGTGTCGGCATTTCTTTTGAAAATCCATGTTGTGATGGTAACCTCTGGTTATGAGTTCGCCTTCGTGTCGGCCTACCTTTGTGTTTTAGATCTGAGTCAGCCTTCGTGTCGACATTCCTTTTGAAAATCCATCTTGTGCTGGTAACCTCTGGTTATAAGTCCGCCTTCGTGTCGGCATACCTTTGTGTTTTGGATCTGAGTCTGCCTTCGTGTCGACATTCCTTTTGAAAATCCATCTTGTGAAGGTAACCTCTGGTTATGATTCCGCCTTCAGGTCGGCCTACCTTTGTGTTTTGCATTTGAGTCCGCCTTCGTGTCGGAATTTCTTTTCAAAATCCAGCTTGTGATGGTAACCTCTGGTTCTGAGTCCGCCTTCGTGTCAGCCTACCTTTGTGTTTTGGATATGAGCCCTCATTTATGTCGGCATTTCTTTTGAAAATCCATCTTGTGATGGTAACCTCTGGTTATGAGTCCGCCTTCGTGTCGGCCTACCTTTGTGTTTTGGATCTGAGTCCGCCTTTGTGTCAGAATTTCTTTTGAAAATCCATCTTGTGATGGTAACCTCTGGTTATGAGTCCGCCTATGTGTCGGCCTACCTTTGTGTTTTGGATCTGAGCCCGCATTTGTGTCGGCGTTTCTTTTGAAAATCCATCTTGTGATGGTATCCTCTGATTATGAGTCCGCCTTCGTGTCGGCCTACCTTTGTGTTTAAGATCTGAGTCCTCCTTCGTGTCAGAATTTCTTTTGAAAATCCATCTTGTGATGGTAACCTCTGGTTATGAGTCCGCCTTCGTGTCGGCCTACCTTTGTGTTTTGGATCTGAGCCCGCATTTGTGTCGGCATTCCTTTTTAAAATCCATCTTGTGATGGTAACCTCTGGTTATGAGTTCGCCTTCGTGTCGGCCTACCTTTGTGTTTTAGATCTGAGTCAGCCTTCGTGTCGGCATTCCTTTTGAAAATCCATCTTGTGCTGGTAACCTCTGGTTATAAGTCCGCCTTCGTGTCGACCAACATTTGTGTTTTGGATCTGAACCCGCATATGTGTCGGCATTTCTTTTGAAAATCCATGTTGTGATGGTAACCTCTGGTTATGAGTTCGCCTTCGTGTCGGCCTACCTTTATGTTTTAGATCTGAGTCCGCCTTCATGTCGGCATTCCTTTTGAAAATCCATCTTGTGATGGTAACCTCTGGTTATAAGTCCGCCTTCGTGTCGGCCTACCTTTGTGTTTTGGATCTGAGTCCACCTTCGTGTCGACATTCCTTGTGAAAATCCATCCTGTGATAGTAACCTCTGGTTCTGAGTCCGCCTTCGTGTCAGCCTACCTTTGTGTTTTGGATCTGAGTCCACCTTCGTGTCGACATTCCTTGTGAAAATCCATCTTGTGATAGTAACCTCTGGTTATGATTCCGCCTTCAGGTCGGCCTACCTTTGTGTTTTGGATCTGAGTCCGCCTTCGTGTCGGAATTTCTTTTGAAAATCCATCTTGTGATGGTAACCTCTGGTTATGAGTTCGCCTTCGTGTCGTCCTACCTTTGTGTTTTAGATCTGAGTCAGCCTTACTGTCGGCATTCCTTTTGAAAATCCATCTTGTGCTGGTAACCTCTGGTTATAAGTCCGCCTTCGTGTCGACCTACATTTGTGTTTTGGATCTGAGCCCGCATATGTGTCGGCATTTCTTTTGAAAATCCATGTTGTGATGGTAACCTCTGGTTATGAGTTCGCCTTCGTGTCGGCCTACCTTTGTGTTTTAGATCTGAGTCAGCCTTCGTGTCGACATTCCTTTTGAAAATCCATCTTGTGCTGGTAACCTCTGGTTATAAGTCCGCCTTCGTGTCGGCATACCTTTGTGTTTTGGATCTGAGTCTGCCTTCGTGTCGACATTCCTTTTGAAAATCCATCTTGTGAAGGTAACCTCTGGTTATGATTCCGCCTTCAGGTCGGCCTACCTTTGTGTTTTGCATTTGAGTCCGCCTTCGTGTCGGAATTTCTTTTCAAAATCCAGCTTGTGATGGTAACCTCTGGTTCTGAGTCCGCCTTCGTGTCAGCCTACCTTTGTGTTTTGGATATGAGCCCTCATTTATGTCGGCATTTCTTTTGAAAATCCATCTTGTGATGGTAACCTCTGGTTATGAGTCCGCCTTCGTGTCGGCCTACCTTTGTGTTTTGGATCTGAGTCCGCCTTTGTGTCAGAATTTCTTTTGAAAATCCATCTTGTGATGGTAACCTCTGGTTATGAGTCCGCCTATGTGTCGGCCTACCTTTGTGTTTTGGATCTGAGCCCGCATTTGTGTCGGCGTTTCTTTTGAAAATCCATCTTGTGATGGTATCCTCTGATTATGAGTCCGCCTTCGTGTCGGCCTACCTTTGTGTTTAAGATCTGAGTCCTCCTTCGTGTCAGAATTTCTTTTGAAAATCCATCTTGTGATGGTAACCTCTGGTTATGAGTCCGCCTTCGTGTCGGCCTACCTTTGTGTTTTGGATCTGAGCCCGCATTTGTGTCGGCATTCCTTTTTAAAATCCATCTTGTGATGGTAACCTCTGGTTATGAGTTCGCCTTCGTGTCGGCCTACCTTTGTGTTTTAGATCTGAGTCAGCCTTCGTGTCGGCATTCCTTTTGAAAATCCATCTTGTGCTGGTAACCTCTGGTTATAAGTCCGCCTTCGTGTCGACCAACATTTGTGTTTTGGATCTGAACCCGCATATGTGTCGGCATTTCTTTTGAAAATCCATGTTGTGATGGTAACCTCTGGTTATGAGTTCGCCTTCGTGTCGGCCTACCTTTATGTTTTAGATCTGAGTCCGCCTTCATGTCGGCATTCCTTTTGAAAATCCATCTTGTGATGGTAACCTCTGGTTATAAGTCCGCCTTCGTGTCGGCCTACCTTTGTGTTTTGGATCTGAGTCCACCTTCGTGTCGACATTCCTTGTGAAAATCCATCCTGTGATAGTAACCTCTGGTTCTGAGTCCGCCTTCGTGTCAGCCTACCTTTGTGTTTTGGATCTGAGTCCACCTTCGTGTCGACATTCCTTGTGAAAATCCATCTTGTGATAGTAACCTCTGGTTATGATTCCGCCTTCAGGTCGGCCTACCTTTGTGTTTTGGATCTGAGTCCGCCTTCGTGTCGGAATTTCTTTTGAAAATCCATCTTGTGATGGTAACCTCTGGTTATGAGTTCGCCTTCGTGTCGTCCTACCTTTGTGTTTTAGATCTGAGTCAGCCTTACTGTCGGCATTCCTTTTGAAAATCCATCTTGTGCTGGTAACCTCTGGTTATAAGTCCGCCTTCGTGTCGACCTACATTTGTGTTTTGGATCTGAGCACGCATATGTGTCGGCATTTCTTTTGAAAATCCATGTTGTGATGGTAACCTCTGGTTATGAGTTCGCCTTCGTGTCGGCCTACCTTTGTGTTTTAGATCTGAGTCAGCCTTCGTGTCGGCATTCCTTTTGAAAATCCATCTTGTGCTGGTAACCTCTGGTTATAAGTCCGCCTTCGTGTCGGCATACCTTTGTGTTTTGGATCTGAGTCCGCCTTCGTGTCGACATTCCTTTTGAAAATCCATCTTGTGAAGGTAACCTCTGGTTATGATTCCGCCTTCAGGTCGGCCTACCTTTGTGTTTTGCATTTGAGTCCGCCTTCGTGTCGGAATTTCTTTTCAAAATCCAGCTTGTGATGGTAACCTCTGGTTCTGAGTCCGCCTTCGTGTCAGCCTACCTTTGTGTTTTGGATCTGAGCCCTCATTTATGTCGGCATTTCTTTTGAAAATCCATCTTGTGATGGTAACCTCTGGTTATGAGTCCGCCTTCGTGTCGGCCTACCTTTGTGTTTTGGATCTGAGTCCGCCTTTGTGTCAGAATTTCTTTTGAAAATCCATCTTGTGATGGTAACCTCTGGTTATGAGTCCGCCTATGTGTCGGCCTACCTTTGTGTTTTGGATCTGAGCCCGCATTTGTGTCGGCGTTTCTTTTGAAAATCCATCTTGTGATGGTATCCTCTGATTATGAGTCCGCCTTCGTGTCGGCCTACCTTTGTGTTTAAGATCTGAGTCCTCCTTCGTGTCAGAATTTCTTTTGAAAATCCATCTTGTGATGGTAACCTCTGGTTATGAGTCCGCCTTCCTGTCGGCCTACCTTTGTGTTTTGGATCTGAGCCCGCATTTGTGTCGGCATTCCTTTTTAAAATCCATCTTGTGATGGTAACCTCTGGTTATGAGTTCGCCTTCGTGTCGGCCTACCTTTGTGTTTTAGATCTGAGTCAGCCTTCGTGTCGGCATTCCTTTTGAAAATCCATCTTGTGCTGGTAACCTCTGGTTATAAGTCCGCCTTCGTGTCGACCAACATTTGTGTTTTGGATCTGAACCCGCATATGTGTCGGCATTTCTTTTGAAAATCCATGTTGTGATGGTAACCTCTGGTTATGAGTTCGCCTTCGTGTCGGCCTACCTTTATGTTTTAGATCTGAGTCCGCCTTCATGTCGGCATTCCTTTTGAAAATCCATCTTGTGATGGTAACCTCTGGTTATAAGTCCGCCTTCGTGTCGGCCTACCTTTGTGTTTTGGATCTGAGTCCACCTTCGTGTCGACATTCCTTGTGAAAATCCATCCTGTGATAGTAACCTCTGGTTCTGAGTCCGCCTTCGTGTCAGCCTACCTTTGTGTTTTGGATCTGAGTCCACCTTCGTGTCGACATTCCTTGTGAAAATCCATCTTGTGATAGTAACCTCTGGTTATGATTCCGCCTTCAGGTCGGCCTACCTTTGTGTTTTGGATCTGAGTCCGCCTTCGTGTCGGAATTTCTTTTGAAAATCCATCTTGTGATGGTAACCTCTGGTTATGAGTTCGCCTTCGTGTCGTCCTACCTTTGTGTTTTAGATCTGAGTCAGCCTTACTGTCGGCATTCCTTTTGAAAATCCATCTTGTGCTGGTAACCTCTGGTTATAAGTCCGCCTTCGTGTCGACCTACATTTGTGTTTTGGATCTGAGCCCGCATATGTGTCGGCATTTCTTTTGAAAATCCATGTTGTGATGGTAACCTCTGGTTATGAGTTCGCCTTCGTGTCGGCCTACCTTTGTGTTTTAGATCTGAGTCAGCCTTCGTGTCGACATTCCTTTTGAAAATCCATCTTGTGCTGGTAACCTCTGGTTATAAGTCCGCCTTCGTGTCGGCATACCTTTGTGTTTTGGATCTGAGTCTGCCTTCGTGTCGACATTCCTTTTGAAAATCCATCTTGTGAAGGTAACCTCTGGTTATAATTCCGCCTTCAGGTCGGCCTACCTTTGTGTTTTGCATTTGAGTCCGCCTTCGTGTCGGAATTTCTTTTCAAAATCCAGCTTGTGAATGTAACCTCTGGTTCTGAGTCCGCCTTCGTGTCAGCCTACCTTTGTGTTTTGGATATGAGCCCTCATTTATGTCGGCATTTCTTTTGAAAATCCATCTTGTGATGGTAACCTCTGGTTATGAGTCCGCCTTCGTGTCGGCCTACCTTTGTGTTTTGGATCTGAGTCCGCCTTTGTGTCAGAATTTCTTTTGAAAATCCATCTTGTGATGGTAACCTCTGGTTATGAGTCCGCCTATGTGTCGGCCTACCTTTGTGTTTTGGATCTGAGCCCGCATTTGTGTCGGCGTTTCTTTTGAAAATCCATCTTGTGATGGTATCCTCTGATTATGAGTCCGCCTTCGTGTCGGCCTACCTTTGTGTTTAAGATCTGAGTCCTCCTTCGTGTCAGAATTTCTTTTGAAAATCCATCTTGTGATGGTAACCTCTGGTTATGAGTCCGCCTTCGTGTCGGCCTACCTTTGTGTTTTGGATCTGAGCCCGCATTTGTGTCGGCATTCCTTTTTAAAATCCATCTTGTGATGGTAACCTCTGGTTATGAGTTCGCCTTCGTGTCAGCCTACCTTTGTGTTTTAGATCTGAGTCAGCCTTCGTGTCGGCATTCCTTTTGAAAATCCATCTTGTGCTGGTAACCTCTGGTTATAAGTCCGCCTTCGTGTCGACCAACATTTGTGTTTTGGATCTGAACCCGCATATGTGTCGGCATTTCTTTTGAAAATCCATGATGTGATGGTAACCTCTGGTTATGAGTTCGCCTTCGTGTCGGCCTACCTTTGTGTTTTGGATCTGAGTCCGCCTTCATGTCGGCATTCCTTTTGAAAATCCATCTTGTGATGGTAACCTATGGTTATAAGTCCGCCTTCGTGTCGGCCTACCTTTGTGTTTTGGATCTGAGTCCACCTTCGTGTCGACATTCCTTGTGAAAATCCATCCTGTGATAGTAACCTCTGGTTCTGAGTCCGCCTTCGTGTCAGCCTACCTTTGTGTTTTAGATCTGAGTCCACCTTCGTGTCGACATTCCTTGTGAAAATCCATCTTGTGATAGTAACCTCTGGTTATGATTCCGCCTTCAGGTCGGCCTACCTTTGTGTTTTGGATCTGAGTCCGCCTTCGTGTCGGAATTTCTTTTGAAAATCCATCTTGTGATGGTAACCTCTGGTTATGAGTTCGCCTTCGTGTCGTCCTACCTTTGTGTTTTAGATCTGAGTCAGCCTTACTGTCGGCATTCCTTTTGAAAATCCATCTTGTGCTGGTAACCTCTGGTTATAAGTCCGCCTTCGTGTCGACCTACATTTGTGTTTTGGATCTGAGCCCGCATATGTGTCGGCATTTCTTTTGAAAATCCATGTTGTGATGGTAACCTCTGGTTATGAGTTCGCCTTCGTGTCGGCCTACCTTTGTGTTTTAGATCTGAGTCAGCCTTCGTGTCGGCATTCCTTTTGAAAATCCATCTTGTGCTGGTAACCTCTGGTTATAAGTCCGCCTTCGTGTCGGCATACCTTTGTGTTTTGGATCTGAGTCCGCCTTCGTGTCGACATTCCTTTTGAAAATCCATCTTGTGAAGGTAACCTCTGGTTATGATTCCGCCTTCAGGTCGGCCTACCTTTGTGTTTTGCATTTGAGTCCGCCTTCGTGTCGGAATTTCTTTTCAAAATCCAGCTTGTGATGGTAACCTCTGGTTCTGAGTCCGCCTTCGTGTCAGCCTACCTTTGTGTTTTGGATCTGAGCCCTCATTTATGTCGGCATTTCTTTTGAAAATCCATCTTGTGATGGTAACCTCTGGTTATGAGTCCGCCTTCGTGTCGGCCTACCTTTGTGTTTTGGATCTGAGTCCGCCTTTGTGTCAGAATTTCTTTTGAAAATCCATCTTGTGATGGTAACCTCTGGTTATGAGTCCGCCTATGTGTCGGCCTACCTTTGTGTTTTGGATCTGAGCCCGCATTTGTGTCGGCGTTTCTTTTGAAAATCCATCTTGTGATGGTATCCTCTGATTATGAGTCCGCCTTCGTGTCGGCCTACCTTTGTGTTTAAGATCTGAGTCCTCCTTCGTGTCAGAATTTCTTTTGAAAATCCATCTTGTGATGGTAACCTCTGGTTATGAGTCCGCCTTCCTGTCGGCCTACCTTTGTGTTTTGGATCTGAGCCCGCATTTGTGTCGGCATTCCTTTTTAAAATCCATCTTGTGATGGTAACCTCTGGTTATGAGTTCGCCTTCGTGTCGGCCTACCTTTGTGTTTTAGATCTGGGTCCGCCTTCATGTCGGCATTCCTTTTGAAAATCTATCTTGTGATGGTAACCTCTGGTTATAAGTCCGCCTTCGTGTCGGCCTACCTTTGTGTTTTGGATCTGAGTCCACCTTCGTGTCGACATTCCTTGTGAAAATCCATCCTGTGATAGTAACCTCTGGTTCTGAGTCCGCCTTCGTGTCAGCCTACCTTTGTGTTTTGGATCTGAGCCCTCATTTATGTCGGCATTTCTTTTGAAAATCCATCTTGTGATGGTAACCTCTGGTTATGAGTCCGCCTTCGTGTCGGCCTACCTTTGTGTTTTGGATCTGAGTCCGCCTTTGTGTCAGAATTTCTTTTGAAAATCCATCTTGTGATGGTAACCTCTGGTTATGAGTCCGCCTATGTGTCGGCCTACCTTTTTGTTTTGGATCTGAGCCCGCATTTGTGTCGGCGTTTCTTTTGAAAATCCATCTTGTGATGGTAACCTCTGATTATGAGTCCGCCTTCGTGTCGGCCTACCTTTGTGTTTAAGATCTGAGTCCTCCTTCGTGTCAGAATTTCTTTTGAAAATCCATCTTGTGATGGTAACCTCTGGTTATGAGTCCGCCTTCGTGTCGGCCTACCTTTGTGTTTTGGATCTGAGCCCGCATTTGTGTCGGCATTCCTTTTTATAATCCATCTTGTGATGGTAACCTCTGGTTATGAGTTCGCCTTCGTGTCGGCCTACCTTTGTGTTTTAGATCTGAGTCAGCCTTCGTGTCGGCATTCCTTTTGAAAATCCATCTTGTGCTGGTAACCTCTGGTTATAAGTCCGCCTTCGTGTCGACCTACATTTGTGTTTTGGATCTGAGCCCGCATATGTGTCGACATTTCTTTTGAAAATCCATGTTGCGATGGTAACCTCTAGTTATGAGTTCGCCTTCGTGTCGGCCTACCTTTGTGTTTTAGATCTGAGTCCGCCTTCGTGTCGGCATTCCTTTTGAAAATCCATCTTGTGATGGTAACCTCTGGTTATAAGTCCGCCTTCGTGTCGGCCTACCTTTGTGTTTTGGATCAGAGTCCGCCTTTGTGTCGACATTCCTTTTGAAAATCCATCTTGTGATGGTAACCTCTGGTTATAAGTCCGCCTTCGTGTCGGCCTACCTTTGTGTTTTGGATCTGAGTCCACCTTCGTGTCGACATTCCTTGTGAAAATCCATCTTGTGATAGTAACCTCTGGTTATGATTCCGCCTTCAGGTCGGCCTACCTTTGTGTTTTGGATCTGAGTCCGCCTTCGTGTCGGAATTTCTTTTGAAAATCCATCTTGTGATGGTAACCTCTGGTTATGAGTTCGCCTTCGTGTCGGCCTACCTTTGTGTTTTAGATCTGAGTCAGCCTTCGTGTCGGCATTCCTTTTGAAAATCCATCTTGTCCTGGTAACCTCTGGTTATAAGTCCGCCTTCGTGTCGACCTACATTTGTGTTTTGGATCTGAGCCCGCATATGTGTCGACATTTCTTTTGAAAATCCATGTTGTGATGGTAACCTCTAGTTATGAGTTCGCCTTCGTGTCGGCCTACCTTTGTGTTTTAGATCTGAGTCCGCCTTCGTGTCGGCATTTCTTTTGAAAATCCATCTTGTGATGGTAACCTCTGGTTATAAGTCCGCCTTCGTGTCGGCCTACCTTTGTGTTTTGGATCAGAGTCCGCCTTTGTGTCGACATTCCTTTTGAAAATCCATCTTGTGATGGTAACCTCTGGTTATAAGTCCGCCTTCGTGTCGGCCTACCTTTGTGTTTTGGATCTGAGTCCGCCTTTGTGTCGACATTCCTTGTGAAAATCCATCTTGTGATAGTAACCTCTGGTTATGATTCCGCCTTCAGGTCGGCCTACCTTTGTGTTTTGGATCTGAGTCCGCCTTCGTGTCGGAATTTCTTTTGAAAATCCATCTTGTGATGGTAACCTCTGGTTATGAGTTCGCCTTCGTGTCGGCCTACCTTTGTGTTTTAGATCTGAGTCAGCCTTCGTGTCGGCATTCCTTTTGAAAATCCATCTTGTGCTGGTAACCTCTGGTTATAAGTCCGCCTTCGTGTCGACCTACATTTGTGTTTTGGATCTGAGCCCGCATATGTGTCGACATTTCTTTTGAAAATCCATGTTGTGATGGTAACCTCAAGTTATGAGTTCGCCTTCGTGTCGGCCTACCTTTGTGTTTTGGATCTGAGCCCTCATTTGTGTCGGGATTTCTTTTGAAAATCCATCTTGTGATGGTAACCTCTGGTTATGAGTCCGCCTTTGTGTCGGCCTACCTTTGTGTTTTGGATCTGAGTCCGCCTTTGTGTCGGCATTCCTTTTTAAAATCCATCTTGTGATGGTAACCTCTGGTTATAAGTCCGCCTTCGTGTCGGCCTACCTTTGTGTTTTGGATCTGAGTCCACCTTCGTGTCGACATTCCTTTTGAAAATCCATCTTGTGATGGTAACCTCTGGTTATGATTCCGCCTTCAGGTCGGCCTACCTTTGTGTTTTGGATCTGTGTCCGCCTTCGTGTCAGAATTTCTTTTGAAAATCCATCTTGTGATGGTAACCTCTAGTTCTGAGTCCGCCTTCGTGTCAGCCTACCTTTGTGTTTTGGATCTGAGCCCTCATTTGTGTCGGCATTTCTTTTGAAAATCCATCTTGTGATGGTAACCTCTGGTTATGAGTCCGCCTTTGTGTCGGCCTACCTTTGTGTTTTGGATCTGAGTCCGCCTTTGTGTCGGCATTCCTTTTTAAAATCCATCTTGTGATGGTAACCTCTGGTTATAAGTCCGCCTTCGTGTCGGCCTACCTTTGTGTTTAAGATCTGAGTCCGCCTTCGTGTTAGAATTTCTTTTGAAAATCCATCTTGTGATGATAACCTCTGGTTATGAGTCCGCCTTCGTGTCGGCCTACCTTTGTGTTTAAGATCTGAGTCCGCCTTCGTGTCAGAATTTGTTTTGAAAATCCATCTTGTGATGGTAACGTCTGGTTTTGAGTCCGCCTTCGTGTCGGCCTACCTTTGTGTTTTGGATCTGAGTTCGCCTTTGTGTCAGAATTTCTTTTGAAAATCCATCTTGTGATGGTAACCTCTGGTTATGAGTCCGCCTATGTGTCGGCCTACCTTTGTGTTTTGGATCTGAGCCCGCATTTGTGTCGGCATTTCTTTTGAAAATCCATCTTGTGATGGTAACCTCTGGTTATGAGTCCGCCTTCGTGTTGGCCTACCTTTGTGTTTAAGATCTGAGTCCGCCTTCGTGTCAGAATTTCTTTTGAAAATCCATCTTGTGATGGTAACCTCTGGTTATGAGTCCGCCTTCGTGTCGGCCTACCTTTGTGTTTAAGATCTGAGTCCGCCTTCGTGTCAGAATTTCTTTTGAAAATCCATCTTGTGATGGTAACCTCTGGTTATGAGTCCGCCTTCGTGTCGGCCTACCTTTGTGTTTTGGATCTGAGCCCGCATTTGTGTCGGCATTCCTTTTTATAATCCATCTTGTGATGGTAACCTCTGGTTATGAGTTCGCCTTCGTGTCGGCCTACCTTTGTGTTTTAGATCTGAGTCAGCCTTCGTGTCGGCATTCCTTTTGAAAATCCATCTTGTGCTGGTAACCTCTGGTTATAAGTCCACCTTCGTGTCGACCAACATTTGTGTTTTGGATCTGAACCCGCATATGTGTCGGCATTTCTTTTGAAAATCCATGTTGTGATGGTAACCTCTGGTTATGAGTTCGCCTTCGTGTCGGCCTACCTTTGTGTTTTAGATCTGAGTCCGCCTTCATGTCGGCATTCCTTTTGAAAATCCATCTTGTGATGGTAACCTCTGGTTATAAGTCCGCCTTCGTGTCGGCCTACCTTTGTGTTTTGGATCAGAGTCCGCCTTTGTGTCGACATTCCTTTTGAAAATCCATCTTGTGATGGTAACCTCTGGTTATAAGTCCGCCTTCGTGTCGGCCTACCTTTGTGTTTTGGATCTGAGTCCACCTTCGTGTCGACATTCCTTGTGAAAATCCATCTTGTGATAGTAACCTCTGGTTATGATTCCGCCTTCAGGTCGGCCTACCTTTGTGTTTTGGATCTGAGTCCGCCTTCGTGTCGGAATTTCTTTTGAAAATCCATCTTGTGATGGTAACCTCTGGTTATGAGTTCGCCTTCGTGTCGGCCTACCTTTGTGTTTTAGATCTGAGTCAGCCTTCGTGTCGGCATTCCTTTTGAAAATCCATCTTGTGCTGGTAACCTCTGGTTATAAGTCCGCCTTCGTGTCGACCTACATTTGTGTTTTGGATCTGAGCCCGCATATGTGTCGACATTTCTTTTGAAAATCCATGTTGTGATGGTAACCTCTAGTTATGAGTTCGCCTTCGTGTCGGCCTACCTTTGTGTTTTAGATCTGAGTCCGCCTTCGTGTCGGCATTCCTTTTGAAAATCCATCTTGTGATGGTAACCTCTGGTTATAAGTCCGCCTTCGTGTCGGCCTACCTTTGTGTTTTGGATCAGAGTCCGCCTTTGTGTCGACATTCCTTTTGAAAATCCATCTTGTGATGGTAACCTCTGGTTATAAGTCCGCCTTCGTGTCGGCCTACCTTTGTGTTTTGGATCTGAGTCCACCTTCGTGTCGACATTCCTTTTGAAAATCCATCTTGTGATGGTAACCTCTGGTTATGATTCCGCCTTCAGGTCGGCCTACCTTTGTGTTTTGGATCTGTGTCCGCCTTCGTGTCGGAATTTCTTTTGAAAATCCATCTTGTGATGGTAACCTCTAGTTCTGAGTCCGCCTTCGTGTCAGCCTACCTTTGTGTTTTGGATCTGAGCCCTCATTTGTGTCGGCATTTCTTTTGAAAATCCATCTTGTGATGGTAACCTCTGGTTATGAGTCCGCCTTTGTGTCGGCCTACCTTTGTGTTTTGGATCTGAGTCCGCCTTTGTGTCGGCATTCCTTTTTAAAATCCATCTTGTGATGGTAACCTCTGGTTATAAGTCCGCCTTCGTGTCGGCCTACCTTTGTGTTTAAGATCTGAGTCCGCCTTCGTGTTAGAATTTCTTTTGAAAATCCATCTTGTGATGGTAACCTCTGGTTATGAGTCCGCCTTCGTGTCGGCCTACCTTTGTGTTTAAGATCTGAGTCCGCCTTCGTGTCAGAATTTGTTTTGAAAATCCATCTTGTGATGGTAACGTCTGGTTTTGAGTCCGCCTTCGTGTCGGCCTACCTTTGTGTTTTGGATCTGAGTTCGCCTTTGTGTCAGAATTTCTTTTGAAAATCCATCTTGTGATGGTAACCTCTGGTTATGAGTCCGCCTATGTGTCGGCCTACCTTTGTGTTTTGGATCTGAGCCCGCATTTGTGTCGGCATTTCTTTTGAAAATCCATCTTGTGATGGTAACCTCTGGTTATGAGTCCGCCTTCGTGTCGGCCTACCTTTGTGTTTAAGATCTGAGTCCGCCTTCGTGTCAGAATTTCTTTTGAAAATCCATCTTGTGATGGTAACCTCTGGTTATGAGTCCGCCTTCGTGTCGGCCTACCTTTGTGTTTAAGATCTGAGTCCGCCTTCGTGTCAGAATTTCTTTTGAAAATCCATCTTGTGATGGTAACCTCTGGTTATGAGTCCGCCTATGTGTCGGCCTACCTTTGTGTTTTGGATCTGAGCCCGCATTTGTGTCGGCATTTCTTTTGAAAATCCATCTTGTGATGGTAACCTCTGGTTATGAGTCCGCCTTCGTGTTGGCCTACCTTTGTGTTTAAGATCTGAGTCCGCCTTCGTGTCAGAATTTCTTTTGAAAATCCATCTTGTGATGGTAACCTCTGGTTATGAGTCCGCCTTCGTGTCGGCCTACCTTTGTGTTTAAGATCTGAGTCCGCCTTCGTGTCAGAATTTCTTTTGAAAATCCATCTTGTGATGGTAACCTCTGGTTATGAGTCCGCCTTCGTGTCGGCCTACCTTTGTGTTTTGGATCTGAGCCCGCATTTGTGTCGGCATTCCTTTTTATAATCCATCTTGTGATGGTAACCTCTGGTTATGAGTTCGCCTTCGTGTCGGCCTACCTTTGTGTTTTAGATCTGAGTCAGCCTTCGTGTCGGCATTCCTTTTGAAAATCCATCTTGTGCTGGTAACCTCTGGTTATAAGTCCACCTTCGTGTCGACCAACATTTGTGTTTTGGATCTGAACCCGCATATGTGTCGGCATTTCTTTTGAAAATCCATGTTGTGATGGTAACCTCTGGTTATGAGTTCGCCTTCGTGTCGGCCTACCTTTGTGTTTTAGATCTGAGTCCGCCTTCATGTCGGCATTCCTTTTGAAAATCCATCTTGTGATGGTAACCTCTGGTTATAAGTCCGCCTTCGTGTCGGCCTACCTTTGTGTTTTGGATCAGAGTCCGCCTTTGTGTCGACATTCCTTTTGAAAATCCATCTTGTGATGGTAACCTCTGGTTATAAGTCCGCCTTCGTGTCGGCCTACCTTTGTGTTTTGGATCTGAGTCCACCTTCGTGTCGACATTCCTTGTGAAAATCCATCTTGTGATAGTAACCTCTGGTTATGATTCCGCCTTCAGGTCGGCCTACCTTTGTGTTTTGGATCTGAGTCCGCCTTCGTGTCGGAATTTCTTTTGAAAATCCATCTTGTGATGGTAACCTCTGGTTATGAGTTCGCCTTCGTGTCGGCCTACCTTTGTGTTTTAGATCTGAGTCAGCCTTCGTGTCGGCATTCCTTTTGAAAATCCATCTTGTGCTGGTAACCTCTGGTTATAAGTCCGCCTTCGTGTCGACCTACATTTGTGTTTTGGATCTGAGCCCGCATATGTGTCGACATTTCTTTTGAAAATCCATGTTGTGATGGTAACCTCTAGTTATGAGTTCGCCTTCGTGTCGGCCTACCTTTGTGTTTTAGATCTGAGTCCGCCTTCGTGTCGGCATTCCTTTTGAAAATCCATCTTGTGATGGTAACCTCTGGTTATAAGTCCGCCTTCGTGTCGGCCTACCTTTGTGTTTTGGATCAGAGTCCGCCTTTGTGTCGACATTCCTTTTGAAAATCCATCTTGTGATGGTAACCTCTGGTTATAAGTCCGCCTTCGTGTCGGCCTACCTTTGTGTTTTGGATCTGAGTCCACCTTCGTGTCGACATTCCTTTTGAAAATCCATCTTGTGATGGTAACCTCTGGTTATGATTCCGCCTTCAGGTCGGCCTACCTTTGTGTTTTGGATCTGTGTCCGCCTTCGTGTCGGAATTTCTTTTGAAAATCCATCTTGTGATGGTAACCTCTAGTTCTGAGTCCGCCTTCGTGTCAGCCTACCTTTGTGTTTTGGATCTGAGCCCTCATTTGTGTCGGCATTTCTTTTGAAAATCCATCTTGTGATGGTAACCTCTGGTTATGAGTCCGCCTTTGTGTCGGCCTACCTTTGTGTTTTGGATCTGAGTCCGCCTTTGTGTCGGCATTCCTTTTTAAAATCCATCTTGTGATGGTAACCTCTGGTTATAAGTCCGCCTTCGTGTCGGCCTACCTTTGTGTTTAAGATCTGAGTCCGCCTTCGTGTTAGAATTTCTTTTGAAAATCCATCTTGTGATGGTAACCTCTGGTTATGAGTCCGCCTTCGTGTCGGCCTACCTTTGTGTTTAAGATCTGAGTCCGCCTTCGTGTCAGAATTTGTTTTGAAAATCCATCTTGTGATGGTAACGTCTGGTTTTGAGTCCGCCTTCGTGTCGGCCTACCTTTGTGTTTTGGATCTGAGTTCGCCTTTGTGTCAGAATTTCTTTTGAAAATCCATCTTGTGATGGTAACCTCTGGTTATGAGTCCGCCTATGTGTCGGCCTACCTTTGTGTTTTGGATCTGAGCCCGCATTTGTGTCGGCATTTCTTTTGAAAATCCATCTTGTGATGGTAACCTCTGGTTATGAGTCCGCCTTCGTGTCGGCCTACCTTTGTGTTTAAGATCTGAGTCCGCCTTCGTGTCAGAATTTCTTTTGAAAATCCATCTTGTGATGGTAACCTCTGGTTATGAGTCCGCCTTCGTGTCGGCCTACCTTTGTGTTTAAGATCTGAGTCCGCCTTCGTGTCAGAATTTCTTTTGAAAATCCATCTTGTGATGGTAACCTCTGGTTATGAGTCCGCCTTCGTGTCGGCCTACCTTTGTGTTTTGGATCTGAGCCCGCATTTGTGTCGGCGTTTCTTTTGAAAATCCATCTTGTGATGGTAACCTCTGATTATGAGTCCGCCTTCGTGTCGGCCTACCTTTGTGTTTAAGATCTGAGTCCTCCTTCGTGTCAGAATTTCTTTTGAAAATCCATCTTGTGATGGTAACCTCTGGTTATAAGTCCGCCTTCGTGTCGGCCTACCTTTGTGTTTTGGATCAGAGTCCGCCTTTGTGTCGACATTCCTTTTGAAAATCCATCTTGTGATGGTAACCTCTGGTTATAAGTCCGCCTTCGTGTCGGCCTACCTTTGTGTTTTGGATCTGAGTCCACCTTCGTGTCGACATTCCTTGTGAAAATCCATCTTGTGATAGTAACCTCTGGTTATGATTCCGCCTTCAGGTCGGCCTACCTTTGTGTTTTGGATCTGAGTCCGCCTTCGTGTCGGAATTTCTTTTGAAAATCCATCTTGTGATGGTAACCTCTGGTTATGAGTTCGCCTTCGTGTCGGCCTACCTTTGTGTTTTAGATCTGAGTCAGCCTTCGTGTCGGCATTCCTTTTGAAAATCCATCTTGTGCTGGTAACCTCTGGTTATAAGTCCGCCTTCGTGTCGACCTACATTTGTGTTTTGGATCTGAGCCCGCATATGTGTCGACATTTCTTTTGAAAATCCATGTTGTGATGGTAACCTCTAGTTATGAGTTCGCCTTCGTGTCGGCCTACCTTTGTGTTTTAGATCTGAGTCCGCCTTCGTGTCGGCATTCCTTTTGAAAATCCATCTTGTGATGGTAACCTCTGGTTATAAGTCCGCCTTCGTGTCGGCCTACCTTTGTGTTTTGGATCAGAGTCCGCCTTTGTGTCGACATTCCTTTTGAAAATCCATCTTGTGATGGTAACCTCTGGTTATAAGTCCGCCTTCGTGTCGGCCTACCTTTGTGTTTAAGATCTGAGTCCGCCTTCGTGTCAGAATTTGTTTTGAAAATCCATCTTGTGATGGTAACGTCTGGTTTTGAGTCCGCCTTCGTGTCGGCCTACCTTTGTGTTTTGGATCTGAGTTCGCCTTTGTGTCAGAATTTCTTTTGAAAATCCATCTTGTGATGGTAACCTCTGGTTATGAGTCCGCCTATGTGTCGGCCTACCTTTGTGTTTTGGATCTGAGCCCGCATTTGTGTCGGCATTTCTTTTGAAAATCCATCTTGTGATGGTAACCTCTGGTTATGAGTCCGCCTTCGTGTCGGCCTACCTTTGTGTTTAAGATCTGAGTCCGCCTTCGTGTCAGAATTTCTTTTGAAAATCCATCTTGTGATGGTAACCTCTGGTTATGAGTCCGCCTTCGTGTCGGCCTACCTTTGTGTTTAAGATCTGAGTCCGCCTTCGTGTCAGAATTTCTTTTGAAAATCCATCTTGTGATGGTAACCTCTGGTTATGAGTCCGCCTTCGTGTCGGCCTACCTTTGTGTTTTGGATCTGAGCCCGCATTTGTGTCGGCGTTTCTTTTGAAAATCCATCTTGTGATGGTAACCTCTGATTATGAGTCCGCCTTCGTGTCGGCCTACCTTTGTGTTTAAGATCTGAGTCCTCCTTCGTGTCAGAATTTCTTTTGAAAATCCATCTTGTGATGGTAACCTCTGGTTATAAGTCCGCCTTCGTGTCGGCCTACCTTTGTGTTTTGGATCAGAGTCCGCCTTTGTGTCGACATTCCTTTTGAAAATCCATCTTGTGATGGTAACCTCTGGTTATAAGTCCGCCTTCGTGTCGGCCTACCTTTGTGTTTTGGATCTGAGTCCACCTTCGTGTCGACATTCCTTGTGAAAATCCATCTTGTGATAGTAACCTCTGGTTATGATTCCGCCTTCAGGTCGGCCTACCTTTGTGTTTTGGATCTGAGTCCGCCTTCGTGTCGGAATTTCTTTTGAAAATCCATCTTGTGATGGTAACCTCTGGTTATGAGTTCGCCTTCGTGTCGGCCTACCTTTGTGTTTTAGATCTGAGTCAGCCTTCGTGTCGGCATTCCTTTTGAAAATCCATCTTGTGCTGGTAACCTCTGGTTATAAGTCCGCCTTCGTGTCGACCTACATTTGTGTTTTGGATCTGAGCCCGCATATGTGTCGACATTTCTTTTGAAAATCCATGTTGTGATGGTAACCTCTAGTTATGAGTTCGCCTTCGTGTCGGCCTACCTTTGTGTTTTAGATCTGAGTCCGCCTTCGTGTCGGCATTCCTTTTGAAAATCCATCTTGTGATGGTAACCTCTGGTTATAAGTCCGCCTTCGTGTCGGCCTACCTTTGTGTTTTGGATCAGAGTCCGCCTTTGTGTCGACATTCCTTTTGAAAATCCATCTTGTGATGGTAACCTCTGGTTATAAGTCCGCCTTCGTGTCGGCCTACCTTTGTGTTTTGGATCTGAGTCCACCTTCGTGTCGACATTCCTTTTGAAAATCCATCTTGTGATGGTAACCTCTGGTTATGATTCCGCCTTCAGGTCGGCCTACCTTTGTGTTTTGGATCTGTGTCCGCCTTCGTGTCGGAATTTCTTTTGAAAATCCATCTTGTGATGGTAACCTCTAGTTCTGAGTCCGCCTTCGTGTCAGCCTACCTTTGTGTTTTGGATCTGAGCCCTCATTTGTGTCGGCATTTCTTTTGAAAATCCATCTTGTGATGGTAACCTCTGGTTATGAGTCCGCCTTTGTGTCGGCCTACCTTTGTGTTTTGGATCTGAGTCCGCCTTTGTGTCGGCATTCCTTTTTAAAATCCATCTTGTGATGGTAACCTCTGGTTATAAGTCCGCCTTCGTGTCGGCCTACCTTTGTGTTTAAGATCTGAGTCCGCCTTCGTGTTAGAATTTCTTTTGAAAATCCATCTTGTGATGGTAACCTCTGGTTATGAGTCCGCCTTCGTGTCGGCCTACCTTTGTGTTTAAGATCTGAGTCCGCCTTCGTGTCAGAATTTGTTTTGAAAATCCATCTTGTGATGGTAACGTCTGGTTTTGAGTCCGCCTTCGTGTCGGCCTACCTTTGTGTTTTGGATCTGAGTTCGCCTTTGTGTCAGAATTTCTTTTGAAAATCCATCTTGTGATGGTAACCTCTGGTTATGAGTCCGCCTATGTGTCGGCCTACCTTTGTGTTTTGGATCTGAGCCCGCATTTGTGTCGGCATTTCTTTTGAAAATCCATCTTGTGATGGTAACCTCTGGTTATGAGTCCGCCTTCGTGTCGGCCTACCTTTGTGTTTAAGATCTGAGTCCGCCTTCGTGTCAGAATTTCTTTTGAAAATCCATCTTGTGATGGTAACCTCTGGTTATGAGTCCGCCTTCGTGTCGGCCTACCTTTGTGTTTAAGATCTGAGTCCGCCTTCGTGTCAGAATTTCTTTTGAAAATCCATCTTGTGATGGTAACCTCTGGTTATGAGTCCGCCTTCGTGTCGGCCTACCTTTGTGTTTTGGATCTGAGCCCGCATTTGTGTCGGCGTTTCTTTTGAAAATCCATCTTGTGATGGTAACCTCTGATTATGAGTCCGCCTTCGTGTCGGCCTACCTTTGTGTTTAAGATCTGAGTCCTCCTTCGTGTCAGAATTTCTTTTGAAAATCCATCTTGTGATGGTAACCTCTGGTTATAAGTCCGCCTTCGTGTCGGCCTACCTTTGTGTTTTGGATCAGAGTCCGCCTTTGTGTCGACATTCCTTTTGAAAATCCATCTTGTGATGGTAACCTCTGGTTATAAGTCCGCCTTCGTGTCGGCCTACCTTTGTGTTTTGGATCTGAGTCCACCTTCGTGTCGACATTCCTTGTGAAAATCCATCTTGTGATAGTAACCTCTGGTTATGATTCCGCCTTCAGGTCGGCCTACCTTTGTGTTTTGGATCTGAGTCCGCCTTCGTGTCGGAATTTCTTTTGAAAATCCATCTTGTGATGGTAACCTCTGGTTATGAGTTCGCCTTCGTGTCGGCCTACCTTTGTGTTTTAGATCTGAGTCAGCCTTCGTGTCGGCATTCCTTTTGAAAATCCATCTTGTGCTGGTAACCTCTGGTTATAAGTCCGCCTTCGTGTCGACCTACATTTGTGTTTTGGATCTGAGCCCGCATATGTGTCGACATTTCTTTTGAAAATCCATGTTGTGATGGTAACCTCTAGTTATGAGTTCGCCTTCGTGTCGGCCTACCTTTGTGTTTTAGATCTGAGTCCGCCTTCGTGTCGGCATTCCTTTTGAAAATCCATCTTGTGATGGTAACCTCTGGTTATAAGTCCGCCTTCGTGTCGGCCTACCTTTGTGTTTTGGATCAGAGTCCGCCTTTGTGTCGACATTCCTTTTGAAAATCCATCTTGTGATGGTAACCTCTGGTTATAAGTCCGCCTTCGTGTCGGCCTACCTTTGTGTTTTGGATCTGAGTCCACCTTCGTGTCGACATTCCTTTTGAAAATCCATCTTGTGATGGTAACCTCTGGTTATGATTCCGCCTTCAGGTCGGCCTACCTTTGTGTTTTGGATCTGTGTCCGCCTTCGTGTCGGAATTTCTTTTGAAAATCCATCTTGTGATGGTAACCTCTAGTTCTGAGTCCGCCTTCGTGTCAGCCTACCTTTGTGTTTTGGATCTGAGCCCTCATTTGTGTCGGCATTTCTTTTGAAAATCCATCTTGTGATGGTAACCTCTGGTTATGAGTCCGCCTTTGTGTCGGCCTACCTTTGTGTTTTGGATCTGAGTCCGCCTTTGTGTCGGCATTCCTTTTTAAAATCCATCTTGTGATGGTAACCTCTGGTTATAAGTCCGCCTTCGTGTCGGCCTACCTTTGTGTTTAAGATCTGAGTCCGCCTTCGTGTTAGAATTTCTTTTGAAAATCCATCTTGTGATGGTAACCTCTGGTTATGAGTCCGCCTTCGTGTCGGCCTACCTTTGTGTTTAAGATCTGAGTCCGCCTTCGTGTCAGAATTTGTTTTGAAAATCCATCTTGTGATGGTAACGTCTGGTTTTGAGTCCGCCTTCGTGTCGGCCTACCTTTGTGTTTTGGATCTGAGTTCGCCTTTGTGTCAGAATTTCTTTTGAAAATCCATCTTGTGATGGTAACCTCTGGTTATGAGTCCGCCTATGTGTCGGCCTACCTTTGTGTTTTGGATCTGAGCCCGCATTTGTGTCGGCATTTCTTTTGAAAATCCATCTTGTGATGGTAACCTCTGGTTATGAGTCCGCCTTCGTGTCGGCCTACCTTTGTGTTTAAGATCTGAGTCCGCCTTCGTGTCAGAATTTCTTTTGAAAATCCATCTTGTGATGGTAACCTCTGGTTATGAGTCCGCCTTCGTGTCGGCCTACCTTTGTGTTTAAGATCTGAGTCCGCCTTCGTGTCAGAATTTCTTTTGAAAATCCATCTTGTGATGGTAACCTCTGGTTATGAGTCCGCCTTCGTGTCGGCCTACCTTTGTGTTTTGGATCTGAGCCCGCATTTGTGTCGGCGTTTCTTTTGAAAATCCATCTTGTGATGGTAACCTCTGATTATGAGTCCGCCTTCGTGTCGGCCTACCTTTGTGTTTAAGATCTGAGTCCTCCTTCGTGTCAGAATTTCTTTTGAAAATCCATCTTGTGATGGTAACCTCTGGTTATGAGTCCGCCTTCGTGTCGGCCTACCTTTGTGTTTTGGATCTGAGCCCGCATTTGTGTCGGCATTCCTTTTTATAATCCATCTTGTGATGGTAACCTCTGGTTATGAGTTCGCCTTCGTGTCGGCCTACCTTTGTGTTTTAGATCTGAGTCAGCCTTCGTGTCGGCATTCCTTTTGAAAATCCATCTTGTGCTGGTAACCTCTGGTTATAAGTCCGCCTTCGTGTCGACCAACATTTGTGTTTTGGATCTGAACCCGCATATGTGTCGGCATTTCTTTTGAAAATCCATGTTGTGATGGTAACCTCTGGTTATGAGTTCGCCTTCGTGTTGGCCTACCTTTGTGTTTTAGATCTGAGTCCGCCTTCATGTCGGCATTCCTTTTGAAAATCCATCTTGTGATGGTAACCTCTGGTTATAAGTCCGCCTTCGTGTCGGCCTACCTTTGTGTTTTGGATCAGAGTCCGCCTTTGTGTCGACATTCCTTTTGAAAATCCATCTTGTGATGGTAACCTCTGGTTATAAGTCCGCCTTCGTGTCGGCCTACCTTTGTGTTTTGGATCTGAGTCCACCTTCGTGTCGACATTCCTTGTGAAAATCCATCTTGTGATAGTAACCTCTGGTTATGATTCCGCCTTCAGGTCGGCCTACCTTTGTGTTTTGGATCTGAGTCCGCCTTCGTGTCGGAATTTCTTTTGAAAATCCATCTTGTGATGGTAACCTCTGGTTATGAGTTCGCCTTCGTGTCGGCCTACCTTTGTGTTTTAGATCTGAGTCAGCCTTCGTGTCGGCATTCCTTTTGAAAATCCATCTTGTGCTGGTAACCTCTGGTTATAAGTCCGCCTTCGTGTCGACCTACATTTGTGTTTTGGATCTGAGCCCGCATATGTGTCGACATTTCTTTTGAAAATCCATGTTGTGATGGTAACCTCTAGTTATGAGTTCGCCTTCGTGTCGGCCTACCTTTGTGTTTTAGATCTGAGTCCGCCTTCGTGTCGGCATTCCTTTTGAAAATCCATCTTGTGATGGTAACCTCTGGTTATAAGTCCGCCTTCGTGTCGGCCTACCTTTGTGTTTTGGATCAGAGTCCGCCTTTGTGTCGACATTCCTTTTGAAAATCCATCTTGTGATGGTAACCTCTGGTTATAAGTCCGCCTTCGTGTCGGCCTACCTTTGTGTTTTGGATCTGAGTCCACCTTCGTGTCGACATTCCTTTTGAAAATCCATCTTGTGATGGTAACCTCTGGTTATGATTCCGCCTTCAGGTCGGCCTACCTTTGTGTTTTGGATCTGTGTCCGCCTTCGTGTCGGAATTTCTTTTGAAAATCCATCTTGTGATGGTAACCTCTAGTTCTGAGTCCGCCTTCGTGTCAGCCTACCTTTGTGTTTTGGATCTGAGCCCTCATTTGTGTCGGCATTTCTTTTGAAAATCCATCTTGTGATGGTAACCTCTGGTTATGAGTCCGCCTTTGTGTCGGCCTACCTTTGTGTTTTGGATCTGAGTCCGCCTTTGTGTCGGCATTCCTTTTTAAAATCCATCTTGTGATGGTAACCTCTGGTTATAAGTCCGCCTTCGTGTCGGCCTACCTTTGTGTTTAAGATCTGAGTCCGCCTTCGTGTTAGAATTTCTTTTGAAAATCCATCTTGTGATGGTAACCTCTGGTTATGAGTCCGCCTTCGTGTCGGCCTACCTTTGTGTTTAAGATCTGAGTCCGCCTTCGTGTCAGAATTTGTTTTGAAAATCCATCTTGTGATGGTAACGTCTGGTTTTGAGTCCGCCTTCGTGTCGGCCTACCTTTGTGTTTTGGATCTGAGTTCGCCTTTGTGTCAGAATTTCTTTTGAAAATCCATCTTGTGATGGTAACCTCTGGTTATGAGTCCGCCTATGTGTCGGCCTACCTTTGTGTTTTGGATCTGAGCCCGCATTTGTGTCGGCATTTCTTTTGAAAATCCATCTTGTGATGGTAACCTCTGGTTATGAGTCCGCCTTCGTGTCGGCCTACCTTTGTGTTTAAGATCTGAGTCCGCCTTCGTGTCAGAATTTCTTTTGAAAATCCATCTTGTGATGGTAACCTCTGGTTATGAGTCCGCCTTCGTGTCGGCCTACCTTTGTGTTTAAGATCTGAGTCCGCCTTCGTGTCAGAATTTCTTTTGAAAATCCATCTTGTGATGGTAACCTCTGGTTATGAGTCCGCCTTCGTGTCGGCCTACCTTTGTGTTTTGGATCTGAGCCCGCATTTGTGTCGGCGTTTCTTTTGAAAATCCATCTTGTGATGGTAACCTCTGATTATGAGTCCGCCTTCGTGTCGGCCTACCTTTGTGTTTAAGATCTGAGTCCTCCTTCGTGTCAAAATTTCTTTTGAAAATCCATCTTGTGATGGTAACCTCTGGTTATGAGTCCGCCTTCGTGTCGGCCTACCTTTGTGTTTTGGATCTGAGCCCGCATTTGTGTCGGCATTCCTTTTTATAATCCATCTTGTGATGGTAACCTCTGGTTATGAGTTCGCCTTCGTGTCGGCCTACCTTTGTGTTTTAGATCTGAGTCAGCCTTCGTGTCGGCATTCCTTTTGAAAATCCATCTTGTGCTGGTAACCTCTGGTTATAAGTCCGCCTTCGTGTCGACCAACATTTGTGTTTTGGATCTGAACCCGCATATGTGTCGGCATTTCTTTTGAAAATCCATGTTGTGATGGTAACCTCTGGTTATGAGTTCGCCTTCGTGTCGGCCTACCTTTGTGTTTTAGATCTGAGTCCGCCTTCATGTCGGCATTCCTTTTGAAAATCCATCTTGTGATGGTAACCTCTGGTTATAAGTCCGCCTTCGTGTCGGCCTACCTTTGTGTTTTGGATCAGAGTCCGCCTTTGTGTCGACATTCCTTTTGAAAATCCATCTTGTGATGGTAACCTCTGGTTATAAGTCCGCCTTCGTGTCGGCCTACCTTTGTGTTTTGGATCTGAGTCCACCTTCGTGTCGACATTCCTTGTGAAAATCCATGTTGTGATGGTAACCTCTGGTTATGATTCCGCCTTCAGGTCGGCCTACCTTTGTGTTTTGGATCTGTGTCCGCCTTCGTGTCAGAATTTCTTTTGAAAATCCATTTTGTGATGGTAACCTCTAGTTCTGAGTCCGCCTTCGTGTCAGCCTACCTTTGTGTTTTGGATCTGAGCCCTCATTTGTGTCGGCATTTCTTTTGAAAATCCATCTTGTGATGGTAACCTCTGGTTATGAGTCCGCCTTTGTGTCGGCCTACCTTTGTGTTTTGGATCTGAGTCCGCCTTTGTGTCGGCATTCCTTTTTAAAATCCATCTTGTGATGGTAACCTCTGGTTATAAGTCCGCCTTCGTGTCGGCCTACCTTTGTGTTTAAGATCTGAGTCCGCCTTCGTGTTAGAATTTCTTTTGAAAATCCATCTTGTGATGGTAACCTCTGGTTATGAGTCCGCCTTCGTGTCGGCCTACCTTTGTGTTTAAGATCTGAGTCCGCCTTCGTGTCAGAATTTGTTTTGAAAATCCATCTTGTGATGGTAACGTCTGGTTTTGAGTCCGCCTTCGTGTCGGCCTACCTTTGTGTTTTGGATCTGAGTTCGCCTTTGTGTCAGAATTTCTTTTGAAAATCCATCTTGTGATGGTAACCTCTGGTTATGAGTCCGCCTATGTGTCGGCCTACCTTTGTGTTTTGGATCTGAGCCCGCATTTGTGTCGGCATTTCTTTTGAAAATCCATCTTGTGATGGTAACCTCTGGTTATGAGTCCGCCTTCGTGTCGGCCTACCTTTGTGTTTAAGATCTGAGTCCGCCTTCGTGTCAGAATTTGTTTTGAAAATCCATCTTGTGATGGTAACGTCTGGTTTTGAGTCCGCCTTCGTGTCGGCCTACCTTTGTGTTTTAAATCTGAGTTCGCCTTTGTGTCAGAATTTCTTTTGAAAATCCATCTTGTGATGGTAACCTCTGGTTATGAGTCCGCCTATGTGTCGGCCTACCTTTGTGCTTTGGATCTGAGCCCGCATTTGTGTCGGCATTTCTTTTGAAAATCCATCTTGTGATGGTAACCTCTGGTTATGAGTCCGCCTTCGTGTCGGCCTACCTTTGTGTTTAAGATCTGAGTCCGCCTTCGTGTCAGAATTTCTTTTGAAAATCCATCTTGTGATGGTAACCTCTGGTTATGAGTCCGCCTTCGTGTCGGCCTACCTTTGTGTTTAAGATCTGAGTCCGCCTTCGTGTCAGAATTTCTTTTGAAAATCCATCTTGTGATGGTAACCTCTGGTTATGAGTCCGCCTTCGTGTCGGCCTACCTTTGTGTTTAAGATCTGAGTCCGCCTTCGTGTCAGAATTTGTTTTGAAAATCCATCTTGTGATGGTAACGTCTGGTTTTGAGTCCGCCTTCGTGTCGGCCTACCTTTGTGTTTTGGATCTGAGTTCGCCTTTGTGTCAGAATTTCTTTTGAAAATCCATCTTGTGATGGTAACCTCTGGTTATGAGTCCGCCTATGTGTCGGCCTACCTTTGTGTTTTGGATCTGAGCCCGCATTTGTGTCGGCATTTCTTTTGAAAATCCATCTTGTGATGGTAACCTCTGGTTATGAGTCCGCCTTCGTGTCGGCCTACCTTTGTGTTTAAGATCTGAGTCCGCCTTCGTGTCAGAATTTCTTTTGAAAATCCATCTTGTGATGGTAACCTCTGGTTATGAGTCCGCCTTCGTGTCGGCCTACCTTTGTGTTTAAGATCTGAGTCCGCCTTCGTGTCAGAATTTGTTTTGAAAATCCATCTTGTGATGGTAACGTCTGGTTTTGAGTCCGCCTTCGTGTCGGCCTACCTTTGTGTTTTGGATCTGAGTTCGCCTTTGTGTCAGAATTTCTTTTGAAAATCCATCTTGTGATGGTAACCTCTGGTTATGAGTCCGCCTATGTGTCGGCCTACCTTTGTGTTTTGGATCTGAGCCCGCATTTGTGTCGGCATTTCTTTTGAAAATCCATCTTGTGATGGTAACCTCTGGTTATGAGTCCGCCTTCGTGTCGGCCTACCTTTGTGTTTAAGATCTGAGTCCGCCTTCGTGTCAGAATTTCTTTTGAAAATCCATCTTGTGATGGTAACCTCTGGTTATGAGTCCGCCTTCGTGTCGGCCTACCTTTGTGTTTAAGATCTGAGTCCGCCTTCGTGTCAGAATTTGTTTTGAAAATCCATCTTGTGATGGTAACCTCTGGTTATGAGTCCGCCTTTGTGTCGGCCTACCTTTGTGTTTTGGATCTGAGTCCGCCTTTGTGTCGGCATTCCTTTTTAAAATCCATCTTGTGATGGTAACCTCTGGTTATAAGTCCGCCTTCGTGTCGGCCTACCTTTGTGTTTAAGATCTGAGTCCGCCTTCGTGTTAGAATTTCTTTTGAAAATCCATCTTGTGATGGTAACCTCTGGTTATGAGTCCGCCTTCGTGTCGGCCTACCTTTGTGTTTAAGATCTGAGTCCGCCTTCGTGTCAGAATTTGTTTTGAAAATCCATCTTGTGATGGTAACGTCTGGTTTTGAGTCCGCCTTCGTGTCGGCCTACCTTTGTGTTTTGGATCTGAGTTCGCCTTTGTGTCAGAATTTCTTTTGAAAATCCATCTTGTGATGGTAACCTCTGGTTATGAGTCCGCCTATGTGTCGGCCTACCTTTGTGTTTTGGATCTGAGCCCGCATTTGTGTCGGCATTTCTTTTGAAAATCCATCTTGTGATGGTAACCTCTGGTTATGAGTCCGCCTTCGTGTCGGCCTACCTTTGTGTTTAAGATCTGAGTCCGCCTTCGTGTCAGAATTTCTTTTGAAAATCCATCTTGTGATGGTAACCTCTGGTTATGAGTCCGCCTTCGTGTCGGCCTACCTTTGTGTTTAAGATCTGAGTCCGCCTTCGTGTCAGAATTTCTTTTGAAAATCCATCTTGTGATGGTAACCTCTGGTTATGAGTCCGCCTTCGTGTCGGCCTACCTTTGTGTTTTGGATCTGAGCCCGCATTTGTGTCGGCGTTTCTTTTGAAAATCCATCTTGTGATGGTAACCTCTGATTATGAGTCCGCCTTCGTGTCGGCCTACCTTTGTGTTTAAGATCTGAGTCCTCCTTCGTGTCAAAATTTCTTTTGAAAATCCATCTTGTGATGGTAACCTCTGGTTATGAGTCCGCCTTCGTGTCGGCCTACCTTTGTGTTTTGGATCTGAGCCCGCATTTGTGTCGGCATTCCTTTTTATAATCCATCTTGTGATGGTAACCTCTGGTTATGAGTTCGCCTTCGTGTCGGCCTACCTTTGTGTTTTAGATCTGAGTCAGCCTTCGTGTCGGCATTCCTTTTGAAAATCCATCTTGTGCTGGTAACCTCTGGTTATAAGTCCGCCTTCGTGTCGACCAACATTTGTGTTTTGGATCTGAACCCGCATATGTGTCGGCATTTCTTTTGAAAATCCATGTTGTGATGGTAACCTCTGGTTATGAGTTCGCCTTCGTGTCGGCCTACCTTTGTGTTTTAGATCTGAGTCCGCCTTCATGTCGGCATTCCTTTTGAAAATCCATCTTGTGATGGTAACCTCTGGTTATAAGTCCGCCTTCGTGTCGGCCTACCTTTGTGTTTTGGATCAGAGTCCGCCTTTGTGTCGACATTCCTTTTGAAAATCCATCTTGTGATGGTAACCTCTGGTTATAAGTCCGCCTTCGTGTCGGCCTACCTTTGTGTTTTGGATCTGAGTCCACCTTCGTGTCGACATTCCTTGTGAAAATCCATGTTGTGATGGTAACCTCTGGTTATGATTCCGCCTTCAGGTCGGCCTACCTTTGTGTTTTGGATCTGTGTCCGCCTTCGTGTCAGAATTTCTTTTGAAAATCCATTTTGTGATGGTAACCTCTAGTTCTGAGTCCGCCTTCGTGTCAGCCTACCTTTGTGTTTTGGATCTGAGCCCTCATTTGTGTCGGCATTTCTTTTGAAAATCCATCTTGTGATGGTAACCTCTGGTTATGAGTCCGCCTTTGTGTCGGCCTACCTTTGTGTTTTGGATCTGAGTCCGCCTTTGTGTCGGCATTCCTTTTTAAAATCCATCTTGTGATGGTAACCTCTGGTTATAAGTCCGCCTTCGTGTCGGCCTACCTTTGTGTTTAAGATCTGAGTCCGCCTTCGTGTTAGAATTTCTTTTGAAAATCCATCTTGTGATGGTAACCTCTGGTTATGAGTCCGCCTTCGTGTCGGCCTACCTTTGTGTTTAAGATCTGAGTCCGCCTTCGTGTCAGAATTTGTTTTGAAAATCCATCTTGTGATGGTAACGTCTGGTTTTGAGTCCGCCTTCGTGTCGGCCTACCTTTGTGTTTTGGATCTGAGTTCGCCTTTGTGTCAGAATTTCTTTTGAAAATCCATCTTGTGATGGTAACCTCTGGTTATGAGTCCGCCTATGTGTCGGCCTACCTTTGTGTTTTGGATCTGAGCCCGCATTTGTGTCGGCATTTCTTTTGAAAATCCATCTTGTGATGGTAACCTCTGGTTATGAGTCCGCCTTCGTGTCGGCCTACCTTTGTGTTTAAGATCTGAGTCCGCCTTCGTGTCAGAATTTGTTTTGAAAATCCATCTTGTGATGGTAACGTCTGGTTTTGAGTCCGCCTTCGTGTCGGCCTACCTTTGTGTTTTAAATCTGAGTTCGCCTTTGTGTCAGAATTTCTTTTGAAAATCCATCTTGTGATGGTAACCTCTGGTTATGAGTCCGCCTATGTGTCGGCCTACCTTTGTGCTTTGGATCTGAGCCCGCATTTGTGTCGGCATTTCTTTTGAAAATCCATCTTGTGATGGTAACCTCTGGTTATGAGTCCGCCTTCGTGTCGGCCTACCTTTGTGTTTAAGATCTGAGT
Organism: Lathyrus tuberosus; assembly: GCA_022829125.1. Taxonomy (NCBI): domain Eukaryota; kingdom Viridiplantae; phylum Streptophyta; class Magnoliopsida; order Fabales; family Fabaceae; genus Lathyrus; species Lathyrus tuberosus. The sequence continues at coordinate 18,206,566 of JALAZF010000061.1, read as the reverse complement.
CCGCCTTCGTGTCAGAATTTCTTTTGAAAATCCATCTTGTGATGGTAACCTCTGGTTATGAGTCCGCCTTCGTGTCGGCCTACCTTTGTGTTTAAGATCTGAGTCCGCCTTCGTGTCAGAATTTCTTTTGAAAATCCATCTTGTGATGGTAACCTCTGGTTATGAGTCCGCCTTCGTGTCGGCCTACCTTTGTGTTTTGGATCTGGGTCCGCCATTGTGTCAGAATTTCTTTTGAAAATCCATCTTGTGATGGTAACCTCTGGTTATGAGTCCGCCTATCTGTCGGCCTACCTTTGTGTTTTGGATCTGAGCCCGCATTTGTGTCGGCATTTCTTTTGAAAATCCATCTTGTGATGGTAACCTCTGGTTATGAGTCCGCCTTCGTGTCGGCCTACCATTGTGTTTAAGATCTGAGTCCGCCTTCGTGTCAAAATTTCTTTTGAAAATCCATCTTGTGATGGTAACCTCTGGTTATGAGTCCGCCTTCGTGTCGGCCTACCTTTGTGATTTGGATCTGAGCCCGCATTTGTGTCGGCATTCCTTTTTAAAATCCATCTTGTGATGGTAACCTCTGGTTATGAGTTCGCCTTCGTGTCGGCCTACCTTTGTGTTTTAGATCTGAGTCAGCCTTCGTGTCGGCATTCCTTTTGAAAATTCATCTTGTACTGGTAACCTCTGGTTATAAGTTCGCCTTCGTGTCGACCTACATTTGTGTTTTGGATCTGAGCCCGCATATGTGTCGGCATTTCTTTTGAAAATCCATGTTGTGATGGTAACCTCTGGTTATGAGTTCGCCTTCGTGTCGGCCTACTTTTGTGTTTTAGATCTGAGTCCGCCTTCGTGTCGGCATTCCTTTTGAAAATCCATCTTGTGATGGTAACCTCTGGTTATAAGTCCGCCTTCGTGTCGGCCTAACTTTGTGTTTTGGATCAGAGTCCGCCTTTGTGTCGACATTCCTTTTGAAAATCCATCTTGTGATGGTAACCTCTGGTTATAAGTCCGCCTTCGTGTCGGCCTACCTTTGTGTTTTGGATCTGAGTCCACCTTCGTGTCGACATTCCTTTTGAAAATCCATCTTGTGATGGTAACCTCTGGTTATGATTCCGCCTTCAGGTCGGCCTACCTTTGTGTTTTGGATCTGAGTCCGCCTTCGTGTCGGCATTCCTTTTTAAAATCCATCTTGTGATGGTAACCTCGGGTTATGAGTTCGCCTTCGTGTCGGCCTACCTTTGTGTTTTAGATCTGAGTCCGCCTTTGTGTCGGCATTCCTTTTGAAAATCCAGCTTGTGCTGGTAACCCCTGGTTATAAGTCCGCCTTCGTGTCGGCCTACATTTGTGTTTTGGATCTGAGCCCGCATATGAGTCGGCATTTCTTTTGAAAATCCATGTTGTGATGGTAACCTCTGGTTATGAGTTCGCCTTCGTGTCGGCCTACCTTTGTGTTTTAGATCTGAGTCCGCCTTTGTGTCGGCATTCCTTTTGAAAATCCATCTTGTGCTTGTAACCTCGGGTTATAAGTCTGCCTTCGTATCGGCCTACATTTGTGTTTTGGATCTGAGCCCGCATATGTGTCGGCATTTCTTTTGAAAATCCATGTTGTGATGGAAACCTCTGGTTATGAGTTCGCCTTCGTGTCGGCCTACCTTTGTGTTTTAGATCTGAGTCCACCTTCGTGTCGGCATTCCTTTTGAAAATCCATCTTGTGATGGTAACCTCTAGTTATAAGTCCGCCTTCGTGTCGGCCTACCTTTGTGTTTTGGATCTGAGTCCGCCTTCGTGTCGACATTCCTTTTGAAAATCCATCTTGTGATGGTAACCTCTGGTTATAAGTCCGCCTTCGTGTCGGCCTACCTTTGTGTTTTGGATCTGAGTCCGCCTTGGTGTCGACATTCCTTTTGAAAATCCATCTTGTGATGGTAACCTCTGGTTATGATTCCGCCTTCAGGTCGGCCTACCTTTGTGTTTTGGATCTGAGTCCGCCTTCGTGTCGGAATTTCTTTTGAAAATCCATCTTGTGATGGTAACCTCTGGTTCTGAGTCCGCCTTCGTGTCAGCCTACCTTTGTGTTTTGGATCTGAGCCCTCATTTGTGTCGGCATTTCTTTTGAAAATCCATCTTGTGATGGTAACCTCTGGTTATGAGTCCGCCTTCGTGTCGGCCTACCTTTGTGTTTTGGATCTGAGTCCGCCTTTGTGTCAGAATTTCTTTTGAAAATCCATCTTGTGATGGTAACCTCTGGTTATGAGTCCGCCTATGTGTCCGCCTACCTTTGTGTTTTGGATCTGAGCCCGCATTTGTGTCGGCATTTCTTTTGAAAATCCATCTTGTGATGGTAACCTCTGATTATGAGTCCGCCTTCGTGCCGGCCTACCTTTGTGTTTAAGATCTGAGTCCGCCTTCGTGTCGGAATTTCTTTTGAAAATCATCTTGTGATGGTAACCTCTGGTTATGAGTCCGCCTTCGTGTCGGCCTACCTTTGTGTTTTGGATCTGAGCCCGCATTTGTGTCGGCATTCCGTTTTATAATCCATCATGTGATGGTAACCTCTGGTTATGAGTTCGCCTTCGTGTCGGCCTACCTTTGTGTTTTAGATCTGAGTCCGCCTTCGTGTTGGCATTCCTTTTGAAAATCGATATTGTTCTGGTAACCTCTGGTTATAAGTTCGCCTTCGTGTCGGCCTACCTTTGTGTTTTGGATCTGAGCCCGCATATGTGTCAGCATTTCTTTTGAAAATCCATGTTGTGATGGTAACCTCTGGTTATGAGTTCGCCTTCGTGTCGGCCTACCTTTGTGTTTTAGATCTGAGTCCGCCTTCGTGTCGGCATTCCTTTTGAAAATCCATCTTGTGATGGTAACCTCTGGTTATAAGTCCGCCTTCGTGTCGGCCTACCTTTGTGTTTTCGATCTGAGTCTGCCATCGTGTCGACATTCCTTTTGAAAATCCATCTTGTGATGGTAACCTCTGGTTATAAGTCCGCCTTCGTGTCGGCCTACCTTTGTGTTTTGGATCTGAGTCCGCCTTCGTGTCGACATTCCTTTTGAAAATCCATCTTGTGATGGTAACCTCTAGTTATGAGTCCGCCTTCGTGTCGGCCTACCTTTGTGTTTTGGATCTGAGTCCGGCTTCGTGTCGACATTCCTTTTGAAAATCCATCTTGTGATGGTAACCTCTGGTTATAAGTCCGCCTTCGTGTCGGCCTACCTTTGTGTTTTGGATCTGAGTCCGCCTTCGTGACGACATTCCTTTTGAAAATCCATCTTGTGATGGTAACCTATTGTTATGATTCCACCTTCAGGTCGGCCTACCTTTGTGTTTTGGATCTGAGTCCGCCTTCGTGTCGGAATTTCTTTTGAAAATCCAGCTTGTGATGGTAACCTCTGGTTCTGAGTCCGCCTTCGTGTCAGCCTACCTTTGTGTTTTGGATCTGAGCCCTCATTTGTGTCGGCATTTCTTTTGAAAATCCATCTTGTGATGGTAACCTCTGGTTATGAGTCCGCCTTCGTGTCGGCCTACCTTTGTGTTTAAGATCTGAGTCCGCCTTCGTGTCAGAATTTCTTTTGAAAATCCATCTTGTGATGGTAACCTCTGGTTATGAGTCCGCCTTCGTGTCGGCCTACCTTTGTGTTTAAGATCTGAGTCCGCCTTCGTGTCAGAATTTCTTTTGAAAATCCATCTTGTGATGGTAACCTCTGGTTATGAGTCCGCCTTCGTGTCGGCCTACCTTTATGTTTTGGATCTGAGTCCGCCTTTGTGTCATAATTTCTTTTGAAAATCCATCTTGTGATGGTAACCTCTGGTTATGAGTCCGCCTATGTGTCGGCCTACCTTTGTGTTTTGGATCTGAGCCCGCATTTGTGTCGGCATTTCTTTTGAAAATCCATCTTGTGATGGTAACCTCTGGTTATGAGTCCGCCTTCGTGTCGGCCTACCTTTGTGTTTAAGATCTGAGTCCGCCTTCGTGTCAGAATTTCTTTTGAAAATCCATCTTGTGATGGTAACCTCTGGTTATGAGTCCGCCTTCGTGTCGGCCTACCTTTGTGTTTTGGATCTGAGCCCGCATTTGTGTCGGCATTCCTTTTTAAAATCCATCTTGTGATGGTAACTTCTGGTTATGAGTTCGCCTTCGTGTCGGCCTACCTTCGTGTTTTAGATCTGAGTCCGCCTTTGTGTCGGCATTCCTTTTGAAAATCCATCTTGTGCAGGTAACCTCTGGTTATAAGTCCGCCTTCGTGTCGGCCTACATTTGTGTTTTGGATCTGAGCCCGCATATGTGTCGGCATTTCTTTTTATAATCCATCATGTGATGGTAACCTCTGGTTATGAGTTCGCCTTCGTGTCGGCCTACCTTTGTGTTTTAGATCTGAGTCCGCCTTCGTGTCGGCATTCCTTTTAAAAATCCATCTTGTGCTGGTAACCTCTGGTTATAAGTTCGCCTTCGTGTCGGCCTACCTTTGTGTTTTGGATCTGAGCCCGCATATGTGTCAGCATTTCTTTTGAAAATCCATGCTGTGATGGTAACCTCTGGTTATGAGTTCGCCTTCGTGTCGGCCTACCTTTGTGTTGTAGATCTGAGTCCGCCTTCGTGTCGGCATTCCTTTTGAAAATCCATCTTGTGATGGTAACCTCTGGTTATAAGTCCGCCTTCGTGTCGGCCTACCTTTGTGTTTTGGATCTGAGTCCGCCTTCGTGTCGACATTCCTTTTGAAAATCCATCTTGTGATGGTAACCTCTGGTTATAAGTCCGCCTTCGTGTCGGCCTACCTTTGTGTTTTGGATCTGAGTCCGCCTTCGTGACGACATTCCTTTTGAAAATCCATCTTGTGATGGTAACCTCTGGTTATGATTCCGCCTTCAGGTCGGCCTACCTTTGTGTTTTGGATCTGAGTCCGCCTTCGTGTCAGAATTTCTTTTGAAAATCCATCTTGTGATGGTAACCTCTGGTTCTGAGTCCGCCTTCGTGTCAGCCTACCTTTGTGTTTTGGATCTGAGCCCTCATTTATGTCGGCATTTCTTTTAAAAATCCATCTTGTGATGGTAACCTCTGGTTATGACTCCGCCTTCGTGTCGGCCTACCTTTGTGTTTTGGATCTGAGTCCGCCTTTGTGTCAGAATTTCTTTTGAAAATCCATCTTGTGATGGTAACCTCTGGTTATAAGTCCGCCTTCGTGTCGGCCTACCTTTTTGTTTTGGATCTGAGTCCGCCTTCGTGACGACATTCCTTTTGAAAATCTATCTTGTGATGGTAACCTCTGGTTATGATTCCGCCTTCAGGTCGGCCTACCTTTGTGTTTTGGATATGAGTCCGCCTTCGTGTCGGCATTCCTTTTTAAAATCCATCTTGTGATGGTAACCTCTGGTTATGAGTTCGCCTTCGTGTCGGCCTACCTTTGTGTTTTAGATCTGAGTCCGCCTTTGTGTCGGCATTCCTTTTGAAAATCCATCTTGTGCTGGTAACCTCTGGTTATAAGTCCGCCTTCGTGTCGGCCTACATTTGTTTTTGGATCTGAGCTCGCATATGTGTCGGCATTTCTTTTGAAAATCCATGTTGTGATGGTAACCTCTGGTTATGAGTTCGCCTTCGTGTCGGCCTACCTTTGTGTTTTAGATCTGAGTCCACCTTCGTGTCGGCATTCCTTTTGAAAATCCATCTTGTGATGGTAACCTCTGGTTATAAGTCCGCCTTCGTGTCGGCCTACCTTTGTGTTTTGGATCTGAGTCCGCCTTCGTGTCGACATTCCTTTTGAAAATCCATCTTGTGATGGTAACCTCTAGTTATGAGTCCGCCTTTGTGTCGGCCTACCTTTGTGTTTTGGATCTGAGTCCGGCTTCGTGTCGACATTCCTTTTGAAAATCCATCTTGTGATGGTAACCTCTGGTTATAAGTCCGCCTTCGTGTCGGCCTACCTTTGTGTTTTGGATCTGAGTCCGCCTTCGTGTCGACATTCCTTTTGAAAATCCATCTTGTGATGGTAACCTCTAGTTATGAGTCCGCCTTCGTGTCGGCCTACCTTTGTGTTTTGGATCTGAGTCCGGCTTCGTGTCGACATTCCTTTTGAAAATCCATCTTGTGATGGTAACCTCTGGTTATAAGTCCGCCTTCGTGTCGGCCTACCTTTGTGTTTTGGATCTGAGTCCGCCTTCGTGACGACATTCCTTTTGAAAATCCATCTTGTGATGGTAACCTATGGTTATGATTCCACCTTCAGGTCGGCCTACCTTTGTGTTTTGGATCTGAGTCCGCCTTCGTGTCGGAATTTCTTTTGAAAATCCAGCTTGTGATGGTAACCTCTGGTTCTGAGTCCGCCTTCGTGTCAGCCTACCTTTGTGTTTTGGATCTGAGCCCGCATTTGTGTCGGCATTTCTTTTGAAAATCCATCTTGTGATGGTAACCTCTGGTTATGAGTCCGCCTTCGTGTCGGCCTACCTTTGTGTTTAAGATCTGAGTCCGCCTTCGTGTCAGAATTTCTTTTGAAAATCCATCTTGTGATGGTAACCTCTGGTTATGAGTCCGCCTTCGTGTCGGCCTACCTTTGTGTTTAAGATCTGAGTCCGCCTTCGTGTCAGAATTTCTTTTGAAAATCCATCTTGTGATGGTAACCTCTGGTTATGAGTCCGCCTTCGTGTCGGCCTACCTTTGTGTTTTGGATCTGAGCCCGCATTTGTGTCGGCATTCCTTTTTAAAATCCATCTTGTGATGGTAACTTCTGGTTATGAGTTCGCCTTCGTGTCGGCCTACCTTCGTGTTTTAGATCTGAGTCCGCCTTTGTGTCGGCATTCCTTTTGAAAATCCATCTTGTGCAGGTAACCTCTGGTTATAAGTCCGCCTTCGTGTCGGCCTACATTTGTGTTTTGGATCTGAGCCCGCATATGTGTCGGCATTTCTTTTTATAATCCATCATGTGATGGTAACCTCTGGTTATGAGTTCGCCTTCGTGTCGGCCTACCTTTGTGTTTTAGATCTGAGTCCGCCTTCGTGTCGGCATTCCTTTTGAAAATCCATCTTGTGCTGGTAACCTCTGGTTATAAGTTCGCCTTCGTGTCGGCCTACCTTTGTGTTTTGGATCTGAGCCCGCATATGTGTCAGCATTTCTTTTGAAAATCCATGCTGTGATGGTAACCTCTGGTTATGAGTTCGCCTTCGTGTCGGCCTACCTTTGTGTTGTAGATCTGAGTCCGCCTTCGTGTCGGCATTCCTTTTGAAAATCCATCTTGTGATGGTAACCTCTGGTTATAAGTCCGCCTTCGTGTCGGCCTACCTTTGTGTTTTGGATCTGAGTCCGCCTTCGTGACGACATTCCTTTTGAAAATCCATCTTGTGATGGTAACCTCTGGTTATGATTCCGCCTTCAGGTCGGCCTACCTTTGTGTTTTGGATCTGAGTCCGCCTTCGTGTCAGAATTTCTTTTGAAAATCCATCTTGTGATGGTAACCTCTGGTTCTGAGTCCGCCTTCGTGTCAGCCTACCTTTGTGTTTTGGATCTGAGCCCTCATTTATGTCGGCATTTCTTTTGAAAATCCATCTTGTGATGGTAACCTCTGGTTATGACTCCGCCTTCGTGTCGGCCTACCTTTGTGTTTTGGATCTGAGTCCGCCTTTGTGTCAGAATTTCTTTTGAAAATCCATCTTGTGATGGTAACCTCTGGTTATAATTCCGCCTTCGTGTCGGCCTACCTTTTTGTTTTGGATCTGAGTCCGCCTTCGTGACGACATTCCTTTTGAAAATCTATCTTGTGATGGTAACCTCTGGTTATGATTCCGCCTTCAGGTCGGCCTACCTTTGTGTTTTGGATCTGAGTCCGCCTTCGTGTCGGCATTCCTTTTTAAAATCCATCTTGTGATGGTAACCTCTGGTTATGAGTTCGCCTTCGTGTCGGCCTACCTTTGTGTTTTAGATCTGAGTCCGCCTTTGTGTCGGCATTCCTTTTGAAAATCCATCTTGTGCTGGTAACCTCTGGTTATAAGTCCGCCTTCGTGTCGGCCTACATTTGTTTTTGGATCTGAGCTCGCATATGTGTCGGCATTTCTTTTGAAAATCCATGTTGTGATGGTAACCTCTGGTTATGAGTTCGCCTTCGTGTCGGCCTACCTTTGTGTTTTAGATCTGAGTCCACCTTCGTGTCGGCATTCCTTTTGAAAATCCATCTTGTGATGGTAACCTCTGGTTATAAGTCCGCCTTCGTGTCGGCCTACCTTTGTGTTTTGGATCTGAGTCCGCCTTCGTGTCGACATTCCTTTTGAAAATCCATCTTGTGATGGTAACCTCTAGTTATGAGTCCGCCTTCGTGTCGGCCTACCTTTGTGTTTTGGATCTGAGTCCGGCTTCGTGTCGACATTCCTTTTGAAAATCCATCTTGTGATGGTAACCTCTGGTTATAAGTCCGCCTTCGTGTCGGCCTACCTTTGTGTTTTGGATCTTAGTCCGCCTTCGTGACGACATTCCTTTTGAAAATCCATCTTGTGATGGTAACCTATGGTTATGATTCCACCTTCAGGTCGGCCTACCTTTGTGTTTTGGATCTGAGTCCGCCTTCGTGTCGGAATTTCTTTTGAAAATCCAGCTTGTGATGGTAACCTCTGGTTCTGAGTCCGCCTTCGTGTCAGCCTACCTTTGTGTTTTGGATCTGAGCCCTCATTTGTGTCGGCATTTCTTTTGAAAATCCATCTTGTGATGGTAACCTCTGGTTATGAGTCCGCCTTCGTGTCGGCCTACCTTTGTGTTTAAGATCTGAGTCCGCCTTCGTGTCAGAATTTCTTTTGAAAATCCATCTTGTGATGGTAACCTCTGGTTATGAGTCCGCCTTCGTGTCGGCCTACCTTTGTGTTTAAGATCTGAGTCCGCCTTCGTGTCAGAATTTCTTTTGAAAATCCATCTTGTGATGGTAACCTCTGGTTATGAGTCCGCCTTCGTGTCGGCCTACCTTTATGTTTTGGATCTGAGTCCGCCTTTGTGTCAGAATTTCTTTTGAAAATCCATCTTGTGATGGTAACCTCTGGTTATGAGTCCGCCTATGTGTCGGCCTACCTTTGTGTTTTGGATCTGAGCCCGCATTTGTGTCGGCATTTCTTTTGAAAATCCATCTTGTGATGGTAACCTCTGGTTATGAGTCCGCCTTCGTGTCGGCCTACCTTTGTGTTTAAGATCTGAGTCCGCCTTCGTGTCAGAATTTCTTTTGAAAATCCATCTTGTGATGGTAACCTCTGGTTATGAGTCCGCCTTCGTGTCGGCCTACCTTTGTGTTTTGGATCTGAGCCCGCATTTGTGTCGGCATTCCTTTTTAAAATCCATCTTGTGATGGTAACTTCTGGTTATGAGTTCGCCTTCGTGTCGGCCTACCTTCGTGTTTTAGATCTGAGTCCGCCTTTGTGTCGGCATTCCTTTTGAAAATCCATCTTGTGCAGGTAACCTCTGGTTATAAGTCCGCCTTCGTGTCGGCCTACATTTGTGTTTTGGATCTGAGCCCGCATATGTGTCGGCATTTCTTTTTATAATCCATCATGTGATGGTAACCTCTGGTTATGAGTTCGCCTTCGTGTCGGCCTACCTTTGTGTTTTAGATCTGAGTCCGCCTTCGTGTCGGCATTCCTTTTGAAAATCCATCTTGTGCTGGTAACCTCTGGTTATAAGTTCGCCTTCGTGTCGGCCTACCTTTGTGTTTTGGATCTGAGCCCGCATATGTGTCAGCATTTCTTTTGAAAATCCATGCTGTGATGGTAACCTCTGGTTATAAGTCCGCCTTCGTGTCGGCCTACCTTTGTGTTTTGGATCTGAGTCCGCCTTCGTGTCGACATTCCTTTTGAAAATTCATCTTGTGATGGTAACCTCTGGTTATAAGTCCGCCTTCGTGTCGGCCTACCTTTGTGTTTTGGATCTGAGTCCGCCTTTGTGACGACATTCCTTTTGAAAATCCATCTTGTGATGGTAACCTCTGGTTATGATTCCGCCTTCAGGTCGGCCTACCTTTGTGTTTTGGATCTGAGTCCGCCTTCGTGTCGGAATTTCTTTTGAAAATCCATCTTGTGATGGTAACCTCTGGTTCTGAGTCCGCCTTCGTGTCAGCCTACCTTTGTGTTTTGGATCTGAGCCCTCATTTATGTCGGCATTTCTTTTGAAAATCCATCTTGTGATGGTAACCTCTGGTTATGACTCCGCCTTCGTGTCGGCCTACCTTTGTGTTTTGGATCTGAGTCCGCCTTTGTGTCAGAATTTCTTTTGAAAATCCATCTTGTGATGGTAACCTCTGGTTATAAGTCCGCCTTCGTGTCGGCCTACCTTTGTGTTTTGGATCTGAGTCCGCCTTCGTGACGACATTCCTTTTGAAAATCTATCTTGTGATGGTAACCTCTGGTTATGATTCCGCCTTCAGGTCGGCCTACCTTTGTGTTTTGGATCTGAGTCCGCCTTCGTGTCGGCATTCCTTTTTAAAATCCATCTTGTGATGGTAACCTCTGGTTATGAGTTCGCCTTCGTGTCGGCCTACCTTTGTGTTTTAGATCTGAGTCCACCTTCGTGTCGGCATTCCTTTTCAAAATCCATCTTGTGATGGTAACCTCTGGTTATAAGTCCGCCTTCGTGTCGGCCTACCTTTGTATTTTGGATCTGAGTCCGCCTTCGTGTCGACATTCCTTTTGAAAATCCATCTTGTGATGGTAACCTCTGGTTATAAGTCCGCCTTCATGTCGGCCTACCTTTGTGTTTTGGATTTGAGTCCGCCTTCATGTCGACATTCCTTTTGAAAATCCATCTTGTGATGGTAACCTCTGGTTATGATTCCGCCTTCAGGTCGGCCTACCTTTGTGTTTTGGATCTGAGTCCGCCTTCGTGTCGGAATTTCTTTTGAAAATCCATCTTGTGATGGTAACCTCTGGTTCTAAGTCCGCCTTCGTGTCAGCCTACCTTTGTGTTTTGGATCTGAGCCCTCATTTGTGTCGGCATTTCTTTTGAAAATCCATATTGTGATGGTAACCTCTGGTTATGAGTCCGCCTTCGTGTCGGCCTACCTTTGTGTTTTGGATCTGAGTCCGCCTATGTGTCAGAATTTCTTTTGAAAATCCATCTTGTGATGGTAACCTCTGGTTATGAGTCCGCCTATGTGTCGGCCTACCTTTGTGTTTTGGATCTGAGCCCGCATTTGTGTCGGCATTTCTTTTGAAAATCCATCTTGTGATGGTAACCTCTGATTATGAGTCCGCCTTCGTGTCGGCCTACCTTTGTGTTTAAGATCTGAGTCCGCCTTCGTGTCGGAATTTCTTTTGAAAATCATCTTGTGATGGTAACCTCTGGTTATGAGTCCGCCTTCGTGTCGGCCTACCTTTGTGTTTTGGATCTGAGCCAGCATTTGTGTCGGCATTCCGTTTTATAATCCATCATGTGATGGTAACCTCTGGTTATGAGTTCGCCTTCGTGTCGGCCTACCTTTGTGTTTTAGATCTGAGTCCGCCTTCGTGTTGGCATTCCTTTTGAAAATCCATATTGTTCTGGTAACCTCTGGTTATAAGTTCGCCTTCGTGTCCGCCTACCTTTGTGTTTTGGATCTGAGCCCGCATATGTGTCAGCATTTCTTTTGAAAATCCATGTTGTGATGGTAACCTCTGGTTATGAGTCCGCCTTCGTGTCGGCCTACCTTTGTGTTTTGGATCTGAGCCCGCATTTGTGTCGGCATTCCGTTTTATAATCCATCATGTGATGGTAACCTCTGGTTATGAGTTCGCCTTCGTGTCGGCCTACCTTTGTGTTTTAGATCTGAGTCCGCCTTCGTGTTGGCATTCCTTTTGAAAATCCATATTGTTCTGGTAACCTCTGGTTATAAGTTCGCCTTCGTGTCGGCCTACCTTTGTGTTTTTGATCTGAGCCCGCATATGTGTCAGCATTTCTTTTGAAAATCCATGTTGTGATGGTAACCTCTGGTTATAAGTCCGCCTTCGTGTCGGCCTACCTTTGTGTTTTCGATCTGAGTCTGCCATCGTGTCGACATTCCTTTTGAAAATCCATCTTGTGATGGTAACCTCTGGTTATAAGTCCGCCTTCGTGTCGGCCTACCTTTGTGTTTTGGATCTGAGTCCGCCTTCGTGTCGACATTCCTTTTGAAAATCCATCTTGTGATGGTAACCTCTAGTTATGAGTCCGCCTTCGTGTCGGCCTACCTTTGTGTTTTGGATCTGAGTCCGGCTTCGTGTCGACATTCCTTTTGAAAATCCATCTTGTGATGGTAACCTCTGGTTATAAGTCCGCCTTCGTGTCGGCCTACCTTTGTGTTTTGGATCTGAGTCCGCCTTCGTGACGACATTCCTTTTGAAAATCCATCTTGTGATGGTAACCTATGGTTATGATTCCACCTTCAGGTCGGCCTACCTTTGTGTTTTGGATCTGAGGCCGCCTTCGTGTCGGAATTTCTTTTGAAAATCCAGCTTGTGATGGTAACCTCTGGTTCTGAGTCCGCCTTCGTGTCAGCCTACCTTTGTGTTTTGGATCTGAGCCCTCATTTGTGTCGGCATTTCTTTTGAAAATCCATCTTGTGATGGTAACCTCTGGTTATGAGTCCGCCTATGTGTCGGCCTACCTTTGTGTTTTGGATCTGAGCCCGCATTTGTGTCGGCATTTCTTTTGAAAATCCATCTTGTGATGGTAACCTCTGATTATGAGTCCGCCTTCGTGTCGGCCTACCTTTGTGTTTAAGATCTGAGTCCGCCTTCGTGTCGGAATTTCTTTTGAAAATCATCTTGTGATGGTAACCTCTGGTTATGAGTCCGCCTTCGTGTCGGCCTACCTTTGTGTTTTGGATCTGAGCCAGCATTTGTGTCGGCATTCCGTTTTATAATCCATCATGTGATGGTAACCTCTGGTTATGAGTTCGCCTTCGTGTCGGCCTACCTTTGTGTTTTAGATCTGAGTCCGCCTTCGTGTTGGCATTCCTTTTGAAAATCCATATTGTTCTGGTAACCTCTGGTTATAAGTTCGCCTTCGTGTCCGCCTACCTTTGTGTTTTGGATCTGAGCCCGCATATGTGTCAGCATTTCTTTTGAAAATCCATGTTGTGATGGTAACCTCTGGTTATGAGTCCGCCTTCGTGTCGGCCTACCTTTGTGTTTTGGATCTGAGCCCGCATTTGTGTCGGCATTCCGTTTTATAATCCATCATGTGATGGTAACCTCTGGTTATGAGTTCGCCTTCGTGTCGGCCTACCTTTGTGTTTTAGATCTGAGTCCGCCTTCGTGTTGGCATTCCTTTTGAAAATCCATATTGTTCTGGTAACCTCTGGTTATAAGTTCGCCTTCGTGTCGGCCTACCTTTGTGTTTTTGATCTGAGCCCGCATATGTGTCAGCATTTCTTTTGAAAATCCATGTTGTGATGGTAACCTCTGGTTATAAGTCCGCCTTCGTGTCGGCCTACCTTTGTGTTTTCGATCTGAGTCTGCCATCGTGTCGACATTCCTTTTGAAAATCCATCTTGTGATGGTAACCTCTGGTTATAAGTCCGCCTTCGTGTCGGCCTACCTTTGTGTTTTGGATCTGAGTCCGCCTTCGTGTCGACATTCCTTTTGAAAATCCATCTTGTGATGGTAACCTCTAGTTATGAGTCCGCCTTCGTGTCGGCCTACCTTTGTGTTTTGGATCTGAGTCCGGCTTCGTGTCGACATTCCTTTTGAAAATCCATCTTGTGATGGTAACCTCTGGTTATAAGTCCGCCTTCGTGTCGGCCTACCTTTGTGTTTTGGATCTGAGTCCGCCTTCGTGACGACATTCCTTTTGAAAATCCATCTTGTGATGGTAACCTATGGTTATGATTCCACCTTCAGGTCGGCCTACCTTTGTGTTTTGGATCTGAGGCCGCCTTCGTGTCGGAATTTCTTTTGAAAATCCAGCTTGTGATGGTAACCTCTGGTTCTGAGTCCGCCTTCGTGTCAGCCTACCTTTGTGTTTTGGATCTGAGCCCTCATTTGTGTCGGCATTTCTTTTGAAAATCCATCTTGTGATGGTAACCTCTGGTTATGAGTCCGCCTTCGTGTCGGCCTACCTTTGTGTTTAAGATCTGAGTCCGCCTTCGTGTCAGAATTTCTTTTGAAAATCCATCTTGTGATGGTAACCTCTGGTTATGAGTCCGCCTTCGTGTCGGCCTACCTTTGTGTTTAAGATCTGAGTCCGCCTTCGTGTCAGAATTTCTTTTGAAAATCCATCTTGTGATGGTAACCTCTGGTTATGAGTCCGCCTTCGTGTCGGCCTACCTTTATGTTTTGGATCTGAGTCCGCCTTTGTGTCAGAATTTCTTTTGAAAATCCATCTTGTGATGGTAACCTCTGGTTATGAGTCCGCCTATGTGTCGGCCTACCTTTGTGTTTTGGATCTGAGCCCGCATTTGTGTCGGCATTTCTTTTGAAAATCCATCTTGTGATGGTAACCTCTGATTATGAGTCCGCCTTCGTGTCGGCCTACCTTTGTGTTTAAGATCTGAGTCCGCCTTCGTGTCGGAATTTCTTTTGAAAATCATCTTGTGATGGTAACCTCTGGTTATGAGTCCGCCTTCGTGTCGGCCTACCTTTGTGTTTTGGATCTGAGCCAGCATTTGTGTCGGCATTCCGTTTTATAATCCATCATGTGATGGTAACCTCTGGTTATGAGTTCGCCTTCGTGTCGGCCTACCTTTGTGTTTTAGATCTGAGTCCGCCTTCGTGTTGGCATTCCTTTTGAAAATCCATATTGTTCTGGTAACCTCTGGTTATAAGTTCGCCTTCGTGTCCGCCTACCTTTGTGTTTTGGATCTGAGCCCGCATATGTGTCAGCATTTCTTTTGAAAATCCATGTTGTGATGGTAACCTCTGGTTATGAGTCCGCCTTCGTGTCGGCCTACCTTTGTGTTTTGGATCTGAGCCCGCATTTGTGTCGGCATTCCGTTTTATAATCCATCATGTGACGGTAACCTCTGGTTATGAGTTCGCCTTCGTGTCGGCCTACCTTTGTGTTTTAGATCTGAGTCCGCCTTCGTGTTGGCATTCCTTTTGAAAATCCATATTGTTCTGGTAACCTCTGGTTATAAGTTCGCCTTCGTGTCGGCCTACCTTTGTGTTTTTGATCTGAGCCCGCATATGTGTCAGCATTTCTTTTGAAAATCCATGTTGTGATGGTAACCTCTGGTTATAAGTCCGCCTTCGTGTCGGCCTACCTTTGTGTTTTCTATCTGAGTCTGCCATCGTGTCGACATTCCTTTTGAAAATCCATCTTGTGATGGTAACCTCTGGTTATAAGTCCGCCTTCGTGTCGGCCTACCTTTGTGTTTTGGATCTGAGTCCGCCTTCGTGTCGACATTCCTTTTGAAAATCCATCTTGTGATGGTAACCTCTAGTTATGAGTCCGCCTTCGTGTCGGCCTACCTTTGTGTTTTGGATCTGAGTCCGGCTTCGTGTCGACATTCCTTTTGAAAATCCATCTTGTGATGGTAACCTCTGGTTATAAGTCCGCCTTCGTGTCGGCCTACCTTTGTGTTTTGGATCTGAGTCCGCCTTCGTGACGACATTCCTTTTGAAAATCCATCTTGTGATGGTAACCTATGGTTATGATTCCACCTTCAGGTCGGCCTACCTTTGTGTTTTGGATCTGAGGCCGCCTTCGTGTCGGAATTTCTTTTGAAAATCCAGCTTGTGATGGTAACCTCTGGTTCTGAGTCCGCCTTCGTGTCAGCCTACCTTTGTGTTTTGGATCTGAGCCCTCATTTGTGTCGGCATTTCTTTTGAAAATCCATCTTGTGATGGTAACCTCTGGTTATGAGTCCGCCTTCGTGTCGGCCTACCTTTGTGTTTAAGATCTGAGTCCGCCTTCGTGTCAGAATTTCTTTTGAAAATCCATCTTGTGATGGTAACCTCTGGTTATGAGTCCGCCTTCGTGTCGGCCTACCTTTGTGTTTAAGATCTGAGTCCGCCTTCGTGTCAGAATTTCTTTTGAAAATCCATCTTGTGATGGTAACCTCTGGTTATGAGTCCGCCTTCGTGTCGGCCTACCTTTATGTTTTGGATCTGAGTCCGCCTTTGTGTCAGAATTTCTTTTGAAAATCCATCTTGTGATGGTAACCTCTGGTTATGAGTCCGCCTATGTGTCGGCCTACCTTTGTGTTTTGGATCTGAGCCCGCATTTGTGTCGGCATTTCTTTTGAAAATCCATCTTGTGATGGTAACCTCTGGTTATGAGTCCGCCTTCGTGTCGGCCTACCTTTGTGTTTAAGATCTGAGTCCGCCTTCGTGTCAGAATTTCTTTTGAAAATCATCTTGTGATGGTAACCTCTGGTTATGAGTCCGCCTTCGTGTCGGCCTACCTTTGTGTTTTGGATCTGAGCCAGCATTTGTGTCGGCATTCCGTTTTATAATCCATCATGTGATGGTAACCTCTGGTTATGAGTTCGCCTTCGTGTCGGCCTACCTTTGTGTTTTAGATCTGAGTCCGCCTTCGTGTTGGCATTCCTTTTGAAAATCCATATTGTTCTGGTAACCTCTGGTTATAAGTTCGCCTTCGTGTCGGCCTACCTTTGTGTTTTGGATCTGAGCCCGCATATGTGTCAGCATTTCTTTTGAAAATCCATGCTGTGATGGTAACCTCTGGTTATAAGTCCGCCTTCGTGTCGGCCTACCTTTGTGTTTTGGATCTGAGTCCGCCTTCGTGTCGACATTCCTTTTGAAAATTCATCTTGTGATGGTAACCTCTGGTTATAAGTCCGCCTTCGTGTCGGCCTACCTTTGTGTTTTGGATCTGAGTCCGCCTTTGTGACGACATTCCTTTTGAAAATCCATCTTGTGATGGTAACCTCTGGTTATGATTCCGCCTTCAGGTCGGCCTACCTTTGTGTTTTGGATCTGAGTCCGCCTTCGTGTCGGAATTTCTTTTGAAAATCCATCTTGTGATGGTAACCTCTGGTTCTGAGTCCGCCTTCGTGTCAGCCTACCTTTGTGTTTTGGATCTGAGCCCTCATTTATGTCGGCATTTCTTTTGAAAATCCATCTTGTGATGGTAACCTCTGGTTATGACTCCGCCTTCGTGTCGGCCTACCTTTGTGTTTTGGATCTGAGTCCGCCTTTGTGTCAGAATTTCTTTTGAAAATCCATCTTGTGATGGTAACCTCTGGTTATAAGTCCGCCTTCGTGTCGGCCTACCTTTGTGTTTTGGATCTGAGTCCGCCTTCGTGACGACATTCCTTTTGAAAATCTATCTTGTGATGGTAACCTCTGGTTATGATTCCGCCTTCAGGTCGGCCTACCTTTGTGTTTTGGATCTGAGTCCGCCTTCGTGTCGGCATTCCTTTTTAAAATCCATCTTGTGATGGTAACCTCTGGTTATGAGTTCGCCTTCGTGTCGGCCTACCTTTGTGTTTTAGATCTGAGTCCACCTTCGTGTCGGCATTCCTTTTGAAAATCCATCTTGTGATGGTAACCTCTGGTTATAAGTCCGCCTTCGTGTCGGCCTACCTTTGTATTTTGGATCTGAGTCCGCCTTCGTGTCGACATTCCTTTTGAAAATCCATCTTGTGATGGTAACCTCTGGTTATAAGTCCGCCTTCGTGTCGGCCTACCTTTGTGTTTTGGATTTGAGTCCGCCTTCGTGTCGACATTCCTTTTGAAAATCCATCTTGTGATGGTAACCTCTGGTTATGATTCCGCCTTCAGGTCGGCCTACCTTTGTGTTTTGGATCTGAGTCCGCCTTCGTGTCGGAATTTCTTTTGAAAATCCATCTTGTGATGGTAACCTCTGGTTCTAAGTCCGCCTTCGTGTCAGCCTACCTTTGTGTTTTGGATCTGAGCCCTCATTTGTGTCGGCATTTCTTTTGAAAATCCATATTGTGATGGTAACCTCTGGTTATGAGTCCGCCTTCGTGTCGGCCTACCTTTGTGTTTTGGATCTGAGCCCGCATTTGTGTCGGCATTCCTTTTTAAAATCCATCTTGTGATGGTAACTTCTGGTTATGAGTTCGCCTTCGTGTCGCCCTACCTTCGTGTTTTAGATCTGAGTCCGCCTTTGTGTCGGCATTCCTTTTGAAAATCCATCTTGTGCAGGTAACCTCTGGTTATAAGTCCGCCTTCGTGTCGGCCTACATTTGTGTTTTGGATCTGAGCCCGCATATGTGTCGGCATTTCTTTTTATAATCCATCATGTGATGGTAACCTCTGGTTATGAGTTCGCCTTCGTGTCGGCCTACCTTTGTGTTTTAGATCTGAGTCCGCCTTCGTGTCGGCATTCCTTTTGAAAATCCATCTTGTGCTGGTAACCTCTGGTTATAAGTTCGCCTTCGTGTCGGCCTACCTTTGTGTTTTGGATCTGAGCCCGCATATGTGTCAGCATTTCTTTTGAAAATCCATGCTGTGATGGTAACCTCTGGTTATGAGTTCGCCTTCGTGTCGGCCTACCTTTGTGTTGTAGATCTGAGTCCGCCTTCGTGTCGGCATTCCTTTTGAAAATCCATCTTGTGATGGTAACCTCTGGTTATAAGTCCGCCTTCGTGTCGGCCTACCTTTGTGTTTTGGATCTGAGTCCGCCTTCGTGTCGACATTCCTTTTGAAAATCCATCTTGTGATGGTAACCTCTGGTTATAAGTCCGCCTTCGTGTCGGCCTACCTTTGTGTTTTGGATCTGAGCCCGCATATGTGTCAGCATTTCTTTTGAAAATCCATGCTGTGATGGTAACCTCTGGTTATAAGTCCGCCTTCGTGTCGGCCTACCTTTGTGTTTTGGATCTGAGTCCGCCTTCGTGTCGACATTCCTTTTGAAAATTCATCTTGTGATGGTAACCTCTGGTTATAAGTCCGCCTTCGTGTCGGCCTACCTTTGTGTTTTGGATCTGAGTCCGCCTTTGTGACGACATTCCTTTTGAAAATCCATCTTGTGATGGTAACCTCTGGTTATGATTCCGCCTTCAGGTCGGCCTACCTTTGTGTTTTGGATCTGAGTCCGCCTTCGTGTCGGAATTTCTTTTGAAAATCCATCTTGTGATGGTAACCTCTGGTTCTGAGTCCGCCTTCGTGTCAGCCTACCTTTGTGTTTTGGATCTGAGCCCTCATTTATGTCGGCATTTCTTTTGAAAATCCATCTTGTGATGGTAACCTCTGGTTATGACTCCGCCTTCGTGTCGGCCTACCTTTGTGTTTTGGATCTGAGTCCGCCTTTGTGTCAGAATTTCTTTTGAAAATCCATCTTGTGATGGTAACCTCTGGTTATAAGTCCGCCTTCGTGTCGGCCTACCTTTGTGTTTTGGATCTGAGTCCGCCTTCGTGACGACATTCCTTTTGAAAATCTATCTTGTGATGGTAACCTCTGGTTATGATTCCGCCTTCAGGTCGGCCTACCTTTGTGTTTTGGATCTGAGTCCGCCTTCGTGTCGGCATTCCTTTTTAAAATCCATCTTGTGATGGTAACCTCTGGTTATGAGTTCGCCTTCGTGTCGGCCTACCTTTGTGTTTTAGATCTGAGTCCACCTTCGTGTCGGCATTCCTTTTGAAAATCCATCTTGTGATGGTAACCTCTGGTTATAAGTCCGCCTTCGTGTCGGCCTACCTTTGTATTTTGGATCTGAGTCCGCCTTCGTGTCGACATTCCTTTTGAAAATCCATCTTGTGATGGTAACCTCTGGTTATAAGTCCGCCTTCGTGTCGGCCTACCTTTGTGTTTTGGATTTGAGTCCGCCTTCGTGTCGACATTCCTTTTGAAAATCCATCTTGTGATGGTAACCTCTGGTTATGATTCCGCCTTCAGGTCGGCCTACCTTTGTGTTTTGGATCTGAGTCCGCCTTCGTGTCGGAATTTCTTTTGAAAATCCATCTTGTGATGGTAACCTCTGGTTCTAAGTCCGCCTTCGTGTCAGCCTACCTTTGTGTTTTGGATCTGAGCCCTCATTTGTGTCGGCATTTCTTTTGAAAATCCATATTGTGATGGTAACCTCTGGTTATGAGTCCGCCTTCGTGTCGGCCTACCTTTGTGTTTTGGATCTGAGCCCGCATTTGTGTCGGCATTCCTTTTTAAAATCCATCTTGTGATGGTAACTTCTGGTTATGAGTTCGCCTTCGTGTCGGCCTACCTTCGTGTTTTAGATCTGAGTCCGCCTTTGTGTCGGCATTCCTTTTGAAAATCCATCTTGTGCAGGTAACCTCTGGTTATAAGTCCGCCTTCGTGTCGGCCTACATTTGTGTTTTGGATCTGAGCCCGCATATGTGTCGGCATTTCTTTTTATAATCCATCATGTGATGGTAACCTCTGGTTATGAGTTCGCCTTCGTGTCGGCCTACCTTTGTGTTTTAGATCTGAGTCCGCCTTCGTGTCGGCATTCCTTTTGAAAATCCATCTTGTGCTGGTAACCTCTGGTTATAAGTTCGCCTTCGTGTCGGCCTACCTTTGTGTTTTGGATCTGAGCCCGCATATGTGTCAGCATTTCTTTTGAAAATCCATGCTGTGATGGTAACCTCTGGTTATGAGTTCGCCTTCGTGTCGGCCTACCTTTGTGTTGTAGATCTGAGTCCGCCTTCGTGTCGGCATTCCTTTTGAAAATCCATCTTGTGATGGTAACCTCTGGTTATAAGTCCGCCTTCGTGTCGGCCTACCTTTGTGTTTTGGATCTGAGTCCGCCTTCGTGTCGACATTCCTTTTGAAAATCCATCTTGTGATGGTAACCTCTGGTTATAAGTCCGCCTTCGTGTCGGCCTACCTTTGTGTTTTGGATCTGAGTCCGCCTTCGTGACGACATTCCTTTTGAAAATCCATCTTGTGATGGTAACCTCTGGTTATGATTCCGCCTTCAGGTCGGCCTACCTTTGTGTTTTGGATCTGAGTCCGCCTTCGTGTCGGAATTTCTTTTGAAAATCCATCTTGTGATGGTAACCTCTGGTTCTGAGTCCGCCTTCGTGTCAGCCTACCTTTGTGTTTTGGATCTGAGCCCTCATTTATGTCGGCATTTCTTTTGAAAATCCATCTTGTGATGGTAACCTCTGGTTATGACTCCGCCTTCGTGTCGGCCTACCTTTGTGTTTTGGATCTGAGTCCGCCTTTGTGTCAGAATTTCTTTTGAAAATCCATCTTGTGATGGTAACCTCTGGTTATAAGTCCGCCTTCGTGTCGGCCTACCTTTGTGTTTTGGATCTGAGTCCGCCTTCGTGACGACATTCCTTTTGAAAATCTATCTTGTGATGGTAACCTCTGGTTATGATTCCGCCTTCAGGTCGGCCTACCTTTGTGTTTTGGATCTGAGTCCGCCTTCGTGTCGGCATTCCTTTTTAAAATCCATCTTGTGATGGAAACCTCTGGTTATGAGTTCGCCTTCGTGTCGGCCTACCTTTGTGTTTTTGATCTGAGTCCGCCTTTGTGTCGGCATTCCTTTTGAAAATCCATCTTGTGCTGGTAACCTCTGGTTATAAGTCCGCCTTCGTGTCGGCCTACATTTGTTTTTGGATCTGAGCTCGCATATGTGTCGGCATTTCTTTTGAAAATCCATGTTGTGATGGTAACCTCTGGTTATGAGTTCGCCTTCGTGTCGGCCTACCTTTGTGTTTTAGATCTGAGTCCACCTTCGTGTCGGCATTCCTTTTGAAAATCCATCTTGTGATGGTAACCTCTGGTTATAAGGCCGCCTTTGTGTCGGCCTACCTTTGTGTTTTGGATCTGAGTCCGCCTTCGTGTCGACATTCCATTTGAAAATCCATCTTGTGATGGTAACCTCTGGTTATAAGTCCGCCTTCGTGTCGGCCTACCTTTGTGTTTTGGATCTGAGTCCGCCTTCGTGTCGACATTCCTTTTGAAAATCCATCTTGTGATGGTAACCTCTGGTTATAAGTCCGCCTTCGTGTCGGCCTACCTTTGTGTTTTGGATCTGAGTCCGCCTTCGTGACGACATTCCTTTTGAAAATCCATCTTGTGATGGTAACCTATGGTTATGATTCCACCTTCAGGTCGGCCTACATTTGTGTTTTGGATCTGAGTCCGCCTTCGTGTCGGAATTTCTTTTGAAAATCCAGCTTGTGATGGTAACCTCTGGTTCTGAGTCCGCCTTCGTGTCAGCCTACCTTTGTGTTTTGGATCTGAGCCCTCATTTGTGTCGGCATTTCTTTTGAAAATCCATCTTGTGATGGTAACCTCTGGTTATGAGTCCGCCTTCGTGTCGGCCTACCTTTGTGTTTAAGATCTGAGTCCGCCTTCGTGTCAGAATTTCTTTTGAAAATCCATCTTGTGATGGTAACCTCTGGTTATGAGTCCGCCTTCGTGTCGGCCTACCTTTGTGTTTAAGATCTGAGTCCGCCTTCGTGTCAGAATTTCTTTTGAAAATCCATCTTGTGATGGTAACCTCTGGTTATGAGTCCGCCTTCGTGTCGGCCTACCTTTGTGTTTTGGATCTGAGTCCGCCTTCGTGACGACATTCCTTTTGAAAATCCATCTTGTGATGGTAACCTCTGGTTATGATTCCGCCTTCAGGTCGGCCTACCTTTGTGTTTTGGATCTGAGTCCGCCTTCGTGTCGGAATTTCTTTTGAAAATCCATCTTGTGATGGTAACCTCTGGTTCTGAGTCCGCCTTCGTGTCAGCCTACCTTTGTGTTTTGGATCTGAGCCCTCATTTATGTCGGCATTTCTTTTGAAAATCCATCTTGTGATGGTAACCTCTGGTTATGACTCCGCCTTCGTGTCGGCCTACCTTTGTGTTTTGGATCTGAGTCCGCCTTTGTGTCAGAATTTCTTTTGAAAATCCATCTTGTGATGGTAACCTCTGGTTATAAGTCCGCCTTCGTGTCGGCCTACCTTTGTGTTTTGGATCTGAGTCCGCCTTCGTGACGACATTCCTTTTGAAAATCTATCTTGTGATGGTAACCTCTGGTTATGATTCCGCCTTCAGGTCGGCCTACCTTTGTGTTTTTGATCTGAGTCCGCCTTCGTGTCGGCATTCCTTTTTAAAATCCATCTTGTGATGGAAACCTCTGGTTATGAGTTCGCCTTCGTGTCGGCCTACCTTTGTGTTTTTGATCTGAGTCCGCCTTTGTGTCGGCATTCCTTTTGAAAATCCATCTTGTGCTGGTAACCTCTGGTTATAAGTCCGCCTTCGTGTCGGCCTACATTTGTTTTTGGATCTGAGCTCGCATATGTGTCGGCATTTCTTTTGAAAATCCATGTTGTGATGGTAACCTCTGGTTATGAGTTCGCCTTCGTGTCGGCCTACCTTTGTGTTTTAGATCTGAGTCCACCTTCGTGTCGGCATTCCTTTTGAAAATCCATCTTGTGATGGTAACCTCTGGTTATAAGGCCGCCTTTGTGTCGGCCTACCTTTGTGTTTTGGATCTGAGTCCGCCTTCGTGTCGACATTCCATTTGAAAATCCATCTTGTGATGGTAACCTCTGGTTATAAGTCCGCCTTCGTGTCGGCCTACCTTTGTGTTTTGGATCTGAGTCCGCCTTCGTGTCGACATTCCTTTTGAAAATCCATCTTGTGATGGTAACCTCTGGTTATAAGTCCGCCTTCGTGTCGGCCTACCTTTGTGTTTTGGATCTGAGTCCGCCTTCGTGACGACATTCCTTTTGAAAATCCATCTTGTGATGGTAACCTATGGTTATGATTCCACCTTCAGGTCGGCCTACATTTGTGTTTTGGATCTGAGTCCGCCTTCGTGTCGGAATTTCTTTTGAAAATCCAGCTTGTGATGGTAACCTCTGGTTCTGAGTCCGCCTTCGTGTCAGCCTACCTTTGTGTTTTGGATCTGAGCCCTCATTTGTGTCGGCATTTCTTTTGAAAATCCATCTTGTGATGGTAACCTCTGGTTATGAGTCCGCCTTCGTGTCGGCCTACCTTTGTGTTTAAGATCTGAGTCCGCCTTCGTGTCAGAATTTCTTTTGAAAATCCATCTTGTGATGGTAACCTCTGGTTATGAGTCCGCCTTCGTGTCGGCCTACCTTTGTGTTTAAGATCTGAGTCCGCCTTCGTGTCAGAATTTCTTTTGAAAATCCATCTTGTGATGGTAACCTCTGGTTATGAGTCCGCCTTCGTGTCGGCCTACCTTTATGTTTTGGATCTGAGTCCGCCTTTGTGTCAGAATTTCTTTTGAAAATCCATCTTGTGATGGTAACCTCTGGTTATGAGTCCGCCTATGTGTCGGCCTACCTTTGTGTTTTGGATCTGAGCCCGCATTTGTGTCGGCATTTCTTTTGAAAATCCATCTTGTGATGGTAACCTCTGGTTATGAGTCCGCCTCCGTGTCGGCCTACCTTTGTGTTTAAGATCTGAGTCCGCCTTCGTGTCAGAATTTCTTTTGAAAATCCATCTTGTGATGGTAACCTCTGGTTATGAGTCCGCCTTCGTGTCGGCCTACCTTTGTGTTTTGGATCTGAGCCCGCATTTGTGTCGGCATTCCTTTTTAAAATCCATCTTGTGATGGTAACTTCTGGTTATGAGTTCGCCTTCGTGTCGGCCTACCTTCGTGTTTTAGATCTGAGTCCGCCTTTGTGTCGGCATTCCTTTTGAAAATCCATCTTGTGCAGGTAACATCTGGTTATAAGTCCGCCTTCGTGTCGGCCTACATTTGTGTTTTGGATCTGAGCCCGCATATGTGTCGGCATTTCTTTTTATAATCCATCATGTGATGGTAACCTCTGGTTATGAGTTCGCCTTCGTGTCGGCCTACCTTTGTGTTTTAGATCTGAGTCCGCCTTCGTGTCGGCATTCCTTTTGAAAATCCATCTTGTGCTGGTAACCTCTGGTTATAAGTTCGCCTTCGTGTCGGCCTACCTTTGTGTTTTGGATCTGAGCCCGCATATGTGTCAACATTTCTTTTGAAAATCCATGCTGTGATGGTAACCTCTGGTTATGAGTTCGCCTTCGTGTCGGCCTACCTTTGTGTTGTAGATCTGAGTCCGCCTTCGTGTCGGCATTCCTTTTGAAAATCCATCTTGTGATGGTAACCTCTGGTTATAAGTCCGCCTTCGTGTCGGCCTACCTTTGTGTTTTGGATCTGAGTCCGCCTTCGTGTCGACATTCCTTTTGAAAATCCATCTTGTGATGGTAACCTCTGGTTATAAGTCCGCCTTCGTGTCGGCCTACCTTTGTGTTTTGGATCTGAGTCCGCCTTCGTGACGACATTCCTTTTGAAAATCCATCTTGTGATGGTAACCTCTGGTTATGATTCCGCCTTCAGGTCGGCCTACCTTTGTGTTTTGGATCTGAGTCCGCCTTCGTGTCGGAATTTCTTTTGAAAATCCATCTTGTGATGGTAACCTCTGGTTCTGAGTCCGCCTTCGTGTCAGCCTACCTTTGTGTTTTGGATCTGAGCCCTCATTTATGTCGGCATTTCTTTTGAAAATCCATCTTGTGATGGTAACCTCTGGTTATGACTCCGCCTTCGTGTCGGCCTACCTTTGTGTTTTGGATCTGAGTCCGCCTTTGTGTCAGAATTTCTTTTGAAAATCCATCTTGTGATGGTAACCTCTGGTTATAAGTCCGCCTTCGTGTCGGCCTACCTTTGTGTTTTGGATCTGAGTCCGCCTTCGTGACGACATTCCTTTTGAAAATCTATCTTGTGATGGTAACCTCTGGTTATGATTCCGCCTTCAGGTCGGCCTACCTTTGTGTTTTGGATCTGAGTCCGCCTTCGTGTCGGCATTCCTTTTTAAAATCCATCTTGTGATGGTAACCTCTGGTTATGAGTTCGCCTTCGTGTCGGCCTACCTTTGTGTTTTAGATCTGAGTCCGCCTTTGTGTCGGCATTCCTTTTGAAAATCCATCTTGTGCTGGTAACCTCTGGTTATAAGTCCGCCTTCGTGTCGGCCTACATTTGTTTTTGGATCTGAGCTCGCATATGTGTCGGCATTTCTTTTGAAAATCCATGTTGTGATGGTAACCTCTGGTTATGAGTTCGCCTTCGTGTCGGCCTACCTTTGTGTTTTAGATCTGAGTCCACCTTCGTGTCGGCATTCCTTTTGAAAATCCATCTTGTGATGGTAACCTCTGGTTATAAGTCCGCCTTCGTGTCGGCCTACCTTTGTATTTTGGATCTGAGTCCGCCTTCGTGTCGACATTCCTTTTGAAAATCCATCTTGTGATGGTAACCTCTGGTTATGATTCCGCCTTCAGGTCGGCCTACCTTTGTGTTTTGGATCTGAGTCCGCCTTCGTGTCGGAATTTCTTTTGAAAATCCATCTTGTGATGGTAACCTCTGGTTCTAAGTCCGCCTTCGTGTCAGCCTACCTTTGTGTTTTGGATCTGAGCCCTCATTTGTGTCGGCATTTCTTTTGAAAATCCATATTGTGATGGTAACCTCTGGTTATGAGTCCGCCTTCGTGTCGGCCTACCTTTGTGTTTTGGATCTGAGTCCGCCTATGTGTCAGAATTTCTTTTGAAAATCCATCTTGTGATGGTAACCTCTGGTTATGAGTCCGCCTATGTGTCGGCCTACCTTTGTGTTTTGGATCTGAGCCCGCATTTGTGTCGGCATTTCTTTTGAAAATCCATCTTGTGATGGTAACCTCTGATTATGAGTCCGCCTTCGTGTCGGCCTACCTTTGTGTTTAAGATCTGAGTCCGCCTTCGTGTCGGAATTTCTTTTGAAAATCCATCTTGTGATGGTAACCTCTGGTTATGAGTCCGCCTTTGTGTCGGCCTACCTTTGTGTTTTGGATCTGAGCCCGCATTTGTGTCGGCATTCCTTTTTATAATCCATCATGTGATGGTAACCTCTAGTTATGAGTTCGCCTTCGTGTCGGCCTACCTTTGTGTTTTAGATCTGAGTCCGCCTTCGTGTTGGCATTTCTTTTGAAAATCCATCTTGTGCTGGTAACCTCTGGTTATGAGTTCGCCTTCGTGTCGGCCTACCTTTGTGTTTTAGATCTGAGTCCGCCTTCGTGTCGGCATTCCTTTTGAAAATCCATTTTGTGATGGTAACCTCTGGTTATGAGTCCGCCTTCGTGTCATCCTACCTTTGTGTTTTGGATCGGAGTCCGCCTTTGTGTCGGCATTCCTTTTGAAAATCCATCTTGTGATGGTAACCTCTGGTTATAAGTCTGACTTCGTGTCGGCCTACCTTTGTGTTTTGGATCCGAGTCCGCCTTCGTGTCGGCATTCCTTTTGAAAATCCATCTTGTGATGGTAACCTCTGGTTATGATTCGGCCTTCAGGTCGGCCTACCTTTGTGTTTTGGATCTGAGTCCGCCTACGTGTCAGAATTTCTTTTGAAAATCCATCTTGTGATGTTAACCTCTAGTTATGAGTCCGCCTTCGTGTCGGCCTACCTTTGTGTTTTGGATCTGACCCCTCATTTGTGTCGGCATTTCTTTTGAATATCCATCTTGTGATGGTAACCTCTGGTTATGAGTCCGCCTTCGTGTCGGCCTACCTTTGTGTTTTGGATCTGAGTCCGCCTTTGTGTCAGAATTTCTTTTGAAAATCCATCTTGTGATGGTAACCTCTGGTTATGAGTCCGCCTATGTGTCGGCCTACCTTTGTGTTTTAGATCTGAGTCCACCTTCGTGTCGGCATTCCTTTTGAAAATCCATCTTGTGATGGTAACCTCTGGTTCTAAGTCCGCCTTCGTGTCAGCCTACCTTTGTGTTTTGGATCTGAGCCCTCATTTGTGTCGGCATTTCTTTTGAAAATCCATATTGTGATGGTAACCTCTGGTTATGAGTCCGCCTTCGTGTCGGCCTACCTTTGTGTTTTGGATCTGAGTCCGCCTATGTGTCAGAATTTCTTTTGAAAATCCATCTTGTGACGGTAACCTCTGGTTATGAGTCCGCCTATGTGTCGGCCTACCTTTGTGTTTTGGATCTGAGCCCGCATTTGTGTCGGCATTTCTTTTGAAAATCCATCTTGTGATGGTAACCTCTGATTATGAGTCCGCCTTCGTGTCGGCCTACCTTTGTGTTTAAGATCTGAGTCCGCCTTCGTGTCGGAATTTCTTTTGAAAATCCATCTTGTGATGGTAACCTCTGGTTATGAGTCCGCCTTTGTGTCGGCCTACCTTTGTGTTTTGGATCTGAGCCCGCATTTGTGTCGGCATTCCTTTTTATAATCCATCATGTGATGGTAACCTCTAGTTATGAGTTCGCCTTCGTGTCGGCCTACCTTTGTGTTTTAGATCTGAGTCCGCCTTCGTGTCAGAATTTCTTTTGAAAATCCATCTTGTGATGGTAACCTCTGGTTATGAGTCCGCCTATGTGTCGGCCTACCTTTGTGTTTTAGATCTGAGTCCACCTTCGTGTCGGCATTCCTTTTGAAAATCCATCTTGTGATGGTAACCTCTGATTATAAGTCCGCCTTCGTGTCGGCCTACCTTTGTATTTTGGATCTGAGTCCGCCTTCGTGTCGACATTCCTTTTGAAAATCCATCTTGTGATGGTAACCTCTGGTTATAAGTCCGCCTTCGTGTCGGCCTACCTTTGTGTTTTGGATTTGAGTCCGCCTTCGTGTCGACATTCCTTTTGAAAATCCATCTTGTGATGGTAACCTCTGGTTATGATTCCGCCTTCAGGTCGGCCTACCTTTGTGTTTTGGATCTGAGTCCGCCTTCGTGTCGGAATTTCTTTCGAAAATCCACCTTGTGATGGTAACCTCTGGTTCTAAGTCCGCCTTCGTGTCAGCCTACCTTTGTGTTTTGGATCTGAGCCCTCATTTGTGTCGGCATTTCTTTTGAAAATCCATATTGTGATGGTAACCTCTGGTTATGAGTCCTCCTTCGTGTCGGCCTACCTTTGTGTTTTGGATCTGAGTCCGCCTATGTGTCAGAATTTCTTTTGAAAATCCATCTTGTGATGGTAACCTCTGGTTATGAGTCCGCCTATGTGTCGGCCTACCTTTGTGTTTTGGATCTGAGCCCGCATTTGTGTCGGCATTTCTTTTGAAAATCCATCTTGTGATGGTAACCTCTGATTATGAGTCCGCCTTCGTGTCGGCCTACCTTTGTGTTTAAGATCTGAGTCCGCCTTCGTGTCGGAATTTCTTTTGAAAATCCATCTTGTGATGGTAACCTCTGGTTATGAGTCCGCCTTTGTGTCGGCCTACCTTTGTGTTTTGGATCTGAGCCCGCATTTGTGTCGGCATTCCTTTTTATAATCCATCATGTGATGGTAACCTCTAGTTATGAGTTCGCCTTCGTGTCGGCCTACCTTTGTGTTTTAGATCTGAGTCAGCCTTCGTGTTGGCATTCCTTTTGAAAATCCATCTTGTGCTGGTAACCTCTGGTTATAAGTTCGCCTTCGTGTCGGCCTACCTTTGTGTTTTGGATCTGAGCCCGCATATGTGTCAGCATTTCTTTTGAAACTCCATGTTGTCATGGTAACCTCTGGTTATGAGTTCGCCTTCGTGTCGGCCTACCTTTGTGTTTTAGATCTGAGTCCGCCTTCGTGTCGGCATTCCTTTTGAAAATCCATCTTGTGATGGTAACCTCTGGTTATAAGTCCGCCTTCGTGTCGGCCTACCTTTGTGTTTTGGATCTGAGTCCGCCTTCGTGTCGACATTCCTTTTGAAAATCCATCTTGTGATGGTAACCTCTAGTTATGAGTCCGCCTTCGTGTCGTCATACCTTTGTGTTTTGGATCCGAGTCCGCCTTCGTGTCGGCATTCCTTTTGAAAATCCATCTTGTTATGGTAACCTCTGGTTATGATTCCGCCTTCAGGTCGGCCTACCTTTGTGTTTTGGATCTGAGTCCGCCTACGTGTCAGAATTTCTTTTGAAAATCCATCTTGTGATGTTAACCTCTAGTTATGAGTCCGCCTTCGTGTCGGCCTACCTTTGTGTTTTGGATCTGACCCCTCATTTGTGTCGGCATTTCTTTTGAATATCCATCTTGTGATGGTAACCTCTGGTTATGAGTCCGCCTTCGTGTCGGCCTACCTTTGTGTTTTGGATCTGAGTCCGCCTTTGTGTCAGAATTTCTTTTGAAAATCCATCTTGTGATGGTAACCTCTGGTTATGAGTCCGCCTATGTGTCGGCCTACCTTTGTGTTTTAGATCTGAGTCCACCTTCGTGTCGGCATTCCTTTTGAAAATCCATCTTGTGATGGTAACCTCTGATTATAAGTCCGCCTTCGTGTCGGCCTACCTTTGTATTTTGGATCTGAGTCCGCCTTCGTGTCGACATTCCTTTTGAAAATCCATCTTGTGATGGTAACCTCTGGTTATAAGTCCGCCTTCGTGTCGGCCTACCTTTGTGTTTTGGATTTGAGTCCGCCTTCGTGTCGACATTCCTTTTGAAAATCCATCTTGTGATGGTAACCTCTGGTTATGATTCCGCCTTCAGGTCGGCCTACCTTTGTGTTTTGGATCTGAGTCCGCCTTCGTGTCGGAATTTCTTTTGAAAATCCACCTTGTGATGGTAACCTCTGGTTCTAAGTCCGCCTTCGTGTCAGCCTACCTTTGTGTTTTGGATCTGAGCCCTCATTTGTGTCGGCATTTCTTTTGAAAATCCATATTGTGATGGTAACCTCTGGTTATGAGTCCTCCTTCGTGTCGGCCTACCTTTGTGTTTTGGATCTGAGTCCGCCTATGTGTCAGAATTTCTTTTGAAAATCCATCTTGTGATGGTAACCTCTGGTTATGAGTCCGCCTATGTGTCGGCCTACCTTTGTGTTTTGGATCTGAGCCCGCATTTGTGTCGGCATTTCTTTTGAAAATCCATCTTGTGATGGTAACCTCTGATTATGAGTCCGCCTTCGTGTCGGCCTACCTTTGTGTTTAAGATCTGAGTCCGCCTTCGTGTCGGAATTTCTTTTGAAAATCCATCTTGTGATGGTAACCTCTGGTTATGAGTCCGCCTTTGTGTCGGCCTACCTTTGTGTTTTGGATCTGAGCCCGCATTTGTGTCGGCATTCCTTTTTATAATCCATCATGTGATGGTAACCTCTAGTTATGAGTTCGCCTTCGTGTCGGCCTACCTTTGTGTTTTAGATCTGAGTCCGCCTTCGTGTTGGCATTCCTTTTGAAAATCCATCTTGTGCTGGTAACCTCTGGTTATAAGTTCGCCTTCGTGTCGGCCTACCTTTGTGTTTTGGATCTGAGCCCGCATATGTGTCAGCATTTCTTTTGAAACTCCATGTTGTCATGGTAACCTCTGGTTATGAGTTCGCCTTCGTGTCGGCCTACCTTTGTGTTTTAGATCTGAGTCCGCCTTCGTGTCGGAATTCCTTTTGAAAATCCATCTTGTGATGGTAACCTCTGGTTATAAGTCCGCCTTCGTGTCGGCCTACCTTTGTGTTTTGGATCTGAGTCCGCCTTCGTGTCGACATTCCTTTTGAAAATCCATCTTGTGATGGTAACCTCTAGTTATGAGTCCGCCTTCGTGTCGTCATACCTTTGTGTTTTGGATCCGAGTCCGCCTTCGTGTCGGCATTCCTTTTGAAAATCCATCTTGTTATGGTAACCTCTGGTTATGATTCCGCCTTCAGGTCGGCCTACCTTTGTGTTTTGGATCTGAGTCCGCCTACGTGTCAGAATTTCTTTTGAAAATCCATCTTGTGATGTTAACCTCTAGTTATGAGTCCGCCTTCGTGTCGGCCTACCTTTGTGTTTTGGATCTGACCCCTCATTTGTGTCGGCATTTCTTTTGAATATCCATCTTGTGATGGTAACCTCTGGTTATGAGTCCGCCTTCGTGTCGGCCTACCTTTGTGTTTTGGATCTGAGTCCGCCTTTGTGTCAGAATTTCTTTTGAAAATCCATCTTGTGATGGTAACCTCTGGTTATGAGTCCGCCTATGTGTCGGCCTACCTTTGTGTTTTAGATCTGAGTCCACCTTCGTGTCGGCATTCCTTTTGAAAATCCATCTTGTGATGGTAACCTCTGATTATAAGTCCGCCTTCGTGTCGGCCTACCTTTGTATTTTGGATCTGAGTCCGCCTTCGTGTCGACATTCCTTTTGAAAATCCATCTTGTGATGGTAACCTCTGGTTATAAGTCCGCCTTCGTGTCGGCCTACCTTTGTGTTTTGGATTTGAGTCCGCCTTCGTGTCGACATTCCTTTTGAAAATCCATCTTGTGATGGTAACCTCTGGTTATGATTCCGCCTTCAGGTCGGCCTACCTTTGTGTTTTGGATCTGAGTCCGCCTTCGTGTCGGAATTTCTTTTGAAAATCCACCTTGTGATGGTAACCTCTGGTTCTAAGTCCGCCTTCGTGTCAGCCTACCTTTGTGTTTTGGATCTGAGCCCTCATTTGTGTCGGCATTTCTTTTGAAAATCCATATTGTGATGGTAACCTCTGGTTATGAGTCCTCCTTCGTGTCGGCCTACCTTTGTGTTTTGGATCTGAGTCCGCCTATGTGTCAGAATTTCTTTTGAAAATCCATCTTGTGATGGTAACCTCTGGTTATGAGTCCGCCTATGTGTCGGCCTACCTTTGTGTTTTGGATCTGAGCCCGCATTTGTGTCGGCATTTCTTTTGAAAATCCATCTTGTGATGGTAACCTCTGATTATAAGTCTGACTTCGTGTCGGCCTACCTTTGTGTTTTGGATCCGAGTCCGCCTTCGTGTCGGCATTCCTTTTGAAAATCCATCTTGTGATGGTAACCTCTGGTTATGATTCCGCCTTCAGGTCGGCCTACCTTTGTGTTTTGGATCTGAGTCCGCCTACGTGTCAGAATTTCTTTTGAAAATCCATCTTGTGATGTTAACCTCTAGTTATGAGTCCGCCTTCGTGTCGGCCTACCTTTGTGTTTTGGATCTGAGTCCGCCTTCGTGTCGGCATTCCTTTTGAAAATCCATTTTGTGATGGTAACCTCTGGTTATGAGTCCGCCTTCGTGTCATCCTACCTTTGTGTTTTGGATCTGAGTCCGCCTTTGTGTCGGCATTCCTTTTGAAAATCCATCTTGTGATGGTAACCTCTGGTTATAAGTCTGACTTCGTGTCGGCCTACCTTTGTGTTTTGGATCCGAGTCCGCCTTCGTGTCGGCATTCCTTTTGAAAATCCATCTTGTGATGGTAACCTCTGGTTATGATTCCGCCTTCAGGTCGGCCTACCTTTGTGTTTTGGATCTGAGTCCGCCTACGTGTCAGAATTTCTTTTGAAAATCCATCTTGTGATGTTAACCTCTAGTTATGAGTCCGCCTTCGTGTCGGCCTACCTTTGTGTTTTGGATCTGACCCTTCATTTGTGTCGGCATTTCTTTTGAATATACATCTTGTGATGGTAACCTCTGGTTATGAGTCCGCCTTCGGGTCGGCCTACCTTTGTGTTTTGGATCTGAGTCCGCCTTTGTGTCAGAATTTCTTTTGAAAATCCATCTTGTGATGGTAACCTCTGGTTATGAGTCCGCCTATGTGTCGGCCTACCTTTGTGTTTTGGATCTGAGCCCGCCTTTGTGTCGGCATTTCTTTTGAAAATCCATCTTGTGATGGTAACCTCTGATTATGAGTCCGCCTTCGTGTCGGCCTACCTTTGTGTTTAAGATCTGAGTCCGCCTTCGTTTCAGAATTTCTTTTGAAAATCCACCTTGTGATGGTAACCTCTGGTTATGAGTACGCCTTCGTGTCGGCCTACCTTTGTGTTTTGGATTTGAGTCCGCCTTCGTGTCGACATTCCTTTTGAAAATCCATCTTGTGATGGTAACCTCTGGTTATGATTCCGCCTTCAGGTCGGCCTACCTTTGTGTTTTGGATCTGAGTCCGCCTTCGTGTCGGAATTTCTTTTGAAAATCCACCTTGTGATGGTAACCTCTGGTTCTAAGTCCGCCTTCGTGTCAGCCTACCTTTGTGTTTTGGATCTGAGCCCTCATTTGTGTCGGCATTTCTTTTGAAAATCCATATTGTGATGGTAACCTCTGGTTATGAGTCCTCCTTCGTGTCGGCCTACCTTTGTGTTTTGGATCTGAGTCCGCCTATGTGTCAGAATTTCTTTTGAAAATCCATCTTGTGATGGTAACCTCTGGTTATGAGTCCGCCTATGTGTCGGCCTACCTTTGTGTTTTGGATCTGAGCCCGCATTTGTGTCGGCATTTCTTTTGAAAATCCATCTTGTGATGGTAACCTCTGATTATGAGTCCGCCTTCGTGTCGGCCTACCTTTGTGTTTAAGATCTGAGTCCGCCTTCGTGTTGAAATTTCTTTTGAAAATCCATCTTGTGATGGTAACCTCTGGTTATGAGTCCGCCTTTGTGTCGGCCTACCTTTGTGTTTTGGATCTGAGCCCGCATTTGTGTCGGCATTCCTTTTTATAATCCATCATGTGATGGTAACCTCTAGTTATGAGTTCGCCTTCGTGTCGGCCTACCTTTGTGTTTTAGATCTGAGTCCGCCTTCGTGTTGGCATTCCTTTTGAAAATCCATCTTGTGCTGGTAACCTCTGGTTATAAGTTCGCCTTCGTGTCGGCCTACCTTTGTGTTTTGGATCTGAGCCCGCATATGTGTCAGCATTTCTTTTGAAACTCCATGTTGTCATGGTAACCTCTGGTTATGAGTTCGCCTTCGTGTCGGCCTACCTTTGTGTTTTAGATCTGAGTCCGCCTTCGTGTCGGCATTCCTTTTGAAAATCCATCTTGTGATGGTAACCTCTGGTTATAAGTCCGCCTTCGTGTCGGCCTACCTTTGTGTTTTGGATCTGAGTCCGCCTTCGTGTCGACATTCCTTTTGAAAATCCATCTTGTGATGGTAACCTCTAGTTATGAGTCCGCCTTCGTGTCGTCA
Organism: Lathyrus tuberosus; assembly: GCA_022829125.1. NCBI lineage: Eukaryota > Viridiplantae > Streptophyta > Magnoliopsida > Fabales > Fabaceae > Lathyrus > Lathyrus tuberosus. The sequence goes on along the minus strand of JALAZF010000061.1, from coordinate 18,171,968 downwards.
TACCTTTGTGTTTTGGATCTGAGTCCGCCTTCGTGTCGGCATTTCTTTTTAAAATCCATCTTGTGATGGTCACCTCTGGTTATGAGTCCGTCTTCGTGTCAGCCTAACTTTATGTTTTGGATCTGAGTCCGCCTTCGTGTCGGCATTCCTTTTGAAAATCCATTTTGTGATGGTAACCTCTGGTTATGAGTCCGCCTTCGTGTCATCCTACCTTTGTGTTTTGGATCTGAGTCCGCCTTTGTGTCGGCATTCCTTTTGAAAATCCATCTTGTGATGGTGACCTCTGGTTATAAGTCTGACTTCGTGTCGGCCTACCTTTGTGTTTTGGATCCGAGTCCGCCTTCGTGTCGGCATTCCTTTTGAAAATCCATCTTGTGATGGTAACCTCTGGTTATGATTCCGCCTTCAGGTCGGCCTACCTTTGTGTTTTGGATCTGAGTCCGCCTACGTGTCAGAATTTCTTTTGAAAATCCATCTTGTGATGTTAACCTCTAGTTATGAGTCCGCCTTCGTGTCGGCCTACCTTTGTGTTTTGGATCTGACCCCTCATTTGTGTCGGCATTTCTTTTGAATATCCATCTTGTGATGGTAACCTCTGGTTATGAGTCCGCCTTCGTGTCGGCCTACCTTTGTGTTTTGGATCTGAGTCCGCCTTTGTGTCCGAATTTCTTTTGAAAATCCATCTTGTGATGGTAACCTCTGGTTATGAGTCCGCCTATGTGTCGGCCTACCTTTGTGTTTTGGATCTGAGCCCGCATTTGTGTCGGCATTTCTTTTGAAAATCCATCTTGTGATGGTAACCTCTGATTATGAGTCCGCCTTCGTGTCGGCCTACCTTTGTGTTTAAGATCTGAGTCCGCCTTCGTTTCAGAATTTCTTTTGAAAATCCACCTTGTGATGGTAACCTCTGGTTATGAGTCCGCCTTCGTGTCGGCCTACCTTTGTGTTTTGGATCTGAGCCCGCATTTGTGTCGGCATTCCTTTTTAAAATCCATCTTGTGTTGGTAACCTCTGGTTATGAGTTCGCCTTCGTGTCGGCCTACCTTTGTGTTTTGGATCTGAGCCCTCATTTATGTCGGCATTTCTTTTGAAAATCCATCTTGTGATGGTAACCTCTGGTTATGAGTCCGCCTTCGTGTCGGCCTACCTTTGTGTTTTGGATCTGAGTCCGCCTTTGTGTCAGAATTTCTTTTGAAAATCCATCTTGTGATGGTAACCTCTGGTTATAAGTCCGCCTTCGTGTCGGCCTACCTTTGTGTTTTGGATCTGAGTCCGCCTTCGTGACGACATTCCTTTTGAAAATCTATCTTGTGATGGTAACCTCTGGTTATGATTCCGCCTTCAGGTCGGCCTACCTTTGTGTTTTGGATCTGAGTCCGCCTTCGTGTCGGCATTCCTTTTTAAAATCCATCTTGTGATGGTAACCTCTGGTTATGAGTTCTCCTTCGTGTCGGCCTACCTTTGTGTTTTAGATCTGAGTCCGCCTTTGTGTCGGCATTCCTTTTGAAAATCCATCTTGTGCTGGTAACCTCTGGTTATAAGTCCGCCTTCGTGTCGGCCTACATTTGTTTTTGGATCTGAGCTCGCATATGTGTCGGCATTTCTTTTGAAAATCCATGTTGTGATGGTAACCTCTGGTTATGAGTTCGCCTTCGTGTCGGCCTACCTTTGTGTTTTAGATCTGAGTCCACCTTCGTGTCGGCATTCCTTTTGAAAATCCATCTTGTGATGGTAACCTCTGGTTATAAGTCCGCCTTCGTGTCGGCCTACCTTTGTATTTTGGATCTGAGTCCGCCTTCGTGTCGACATTCCTTTTGAAAATCCATCTTGTGATGGTAACCTCTGGTTATAAGTCCGCCTTCGTGTCGGCCTACCTTTGTGTTTTGGATTTGAGTCCGCCTTCGTGTCGACATTCCTTTTGAAAATCCATCTTGTGATGGTAACCTCTGGTTATGATTCCGCCTTCAGGTCGGCCTACCTTTGTGTTTTGGATCTGAGTCCGCCTTCGTGTCGGAATTTCTTTTGAAAATCCATCTTGTGATGGTAACCTCTGGTTCTAAGTCCGCCTTCGTGTCAGCCTACCTTTGTGTTTTGGATCTGAGCCCTCATTTGTGTCGGCATTTCTTTTGAAAATCCATATTGTGATGGTAACCTCTGGTTATGAGTCCGCCTTCGTGTCGGCCTACCTTTGTGTTTTGGATCTGAGTCCGCCTATGTGTCAGAATTTCTTTTGAAAATCCATCTTGTGATGGTAACCTCTGGTTATGAGTCCGCCTATGTGTCGGCCTACCTTTGTGTTTTGGATCTGAGCCCGCATTTGTGTCGGCATTTCTTTTGAAAATCCATCTTGTGATGGTAACCTCTGATTATGAGTCCGCCTTCGTGTCGGCCTACCTTTGTGTTTAAGATCTGAGTCCGCCTTCGTGTCGGAATTTCTTTTGAAAATCCATCTTGTGATGGTAACCTCTGGTTATGAGTCCGTCTTCGTGTCAGCCTACCTTTATGTTTTGGATCTGAGTCCGCCTTCGTGTCGGCATTCCTTTTCAAAATCCATTTTGTGATGGTAACCTCTGGTTATGAGTCCGCCTTCGTGTCATCCTACCTTTGTGTTTTGGATCTGAGTCCGCCTTTGTGTCGGCATTCCTTTTGAAAATCCATCTTGTGATGGTAACCTCTGGTTATAAGTCTGACTTCGTGTCGGCCTACCTTTGTGTTTTGGATCCGAGTCCGCCTTCGTGTCGGCATTCCTTTTGAAAATCCATCTTGTGATGGTAACCTCTGGTTATGATTCCGCCTTCAGGTCGGCCTACCTTTGTGTTTTGGATCTGAGTCCGCCTTTGTGTCAGAATTTCTTTTGAAAATCCATCTTGTGATGGTAACCTCTGGTTATGAGTCCGCCTATGTGTCGGCCTACCTTTGTGTTTTGGATCTGAGCCCGCATTTGTGTCGGCATTTCTTTTGAAAATCCATCTTGTGATGGTAACCTCTGATTATGAGTCCGCCTTCGTGTCGGCCTACCTTTGTGTTTAAGATCTGAGTCCGCCTTCGTTTCAGAATTTCTTTTGAAAATCCACCTTGTGATGGTAACCTCTGGTTATGAGTCCGCCTTCGTGTCGGCCTACCTTTGTGTTTTGGATCTGAGCCCGCATTTGTGTCGGCATTCCTTTTTAAAATCCATCTTGTGTTGGTAACCTCTGGTTATGAGTTCGCCTTCGTGTCGGCCTACCTTTGTGTTTTGGATCTGAGCCCTCATTTATGTCGGCATTTCTTTTGAAAATCCATCTTGTGATGGTAACCTCTGGTTATGAGTCCGCCTTCGTGTCGGCCTACCTTTGTGTTTTGGATCTGAGTCCGCCTTTGTGTCAGAATTTCTTTTGAAAATCCATCTTGTGATGGTAACCTCTGGTTATAAGTCCGCCTTCGTGTCGGCCTACCTTTGTGTTTTGGATCTGAGTCCGCCTTCGTGACGACATTCCTTTTGAAAATCTATCTTGTGATGGTAACCTCTGGTTATGATTCCGCCTTCAGGTCGGCCTACCTTTGTGTTTTGGATCTGAGTCCGCCTTCGTGTCGGCATTCCTTTTTAAAATCCATCTTGTGATGGTAACCTCTAGTTATGAGTTCTCCTTCGTGTCGGCCTACCTTTCTGTTTTAGATCTGAGTCCGCCTTTGTGTCGGCATTCCTTTTGAAAATCCATCTTGTGCTGGTAACCTCTGGTTATAAGTCCGCCTTCGTGTCGGCCTACATTTGTTTTTGGATCTGAGCTCGCATATGTGTCGGCATTTCTTTTGAAAATCCATGTTGTGATGGTAACCTCTGGTTATGAGTTCGCCTTCGTGTCGGCCTACCTTTGTGTTTTAGATCTGAGTCCACCTTCGTGTCGGCATTCCTTTTGAAAATCCATCTTGTGATGGTAACCTCTGGTTATAAGTCCGCCTTCGTGTCGGCCTACCTTTGTATTTTGGATCTGAGTCCGCCTTCGTGTCGACATTCCTTTTGAAAATCCATCTTGTGATGGTAACCTCTGGTTATAAGTCCGCCTTCGTGTCGGCCTACCTTTGTGTTTTGGATTTGAGTCCGCCTTCGTGTCGACATTCCTTTTGAAAATCCATCTTGTGATGGTAACCTCTGGTTATGATTCCGCCTTCAGGTCGGCCTACCTTTGTGTTTTGGATCTGAGTCCGCCTTCGTGTCGGAATTTCTTTTGAAAATCCATCTTGTGATGGTAACCTCTGGTTCTAAGTCCGCCTTCGTGTCAGCCTACCTTTGTGTTTTGGATCTGAGCCCTCATTTGTGTCGGCATTTCTTTTGAAAATCCATATTGTGATGGTAACCTCTGGTTATGAGTCCGCCTTCGTGTCGGCCTACCTTTGTGTTTTGGATCTGAGTCCGCCTATGTGTCAGAATTTCTTTTGAAAATCCATCTTGTGATGGTAACCTCTGGTTATGAGTCCGCCTATGTGTCGGCCTACCTTTGTGTTTTGGATCTGAGCCCGCATTTGTGTCGGCATTTCTTTTGAAAATCCATCTTGTGATGGTAACCTCTGATTATGAGTCCGCCTTCGTGTCGGCCTACCTTTGTGTTTAAGATCTGAGTCCGCCTTCGTGTCGAAATTTCTTTTGAAAATCCATCTTGTGATGGTAACCTCTGGTTATGAGTCCGTCTTCGTGTCATCCTACCTTTATGTTTTGGATCTGAGTCCGCCTCCGTGTCGGCATTCCTTTTGAAAATCCATTTTGTGATGGTAACCTCTGGTTATGAGTCCGCCTTCGTGTCATCCTACCTTTGTGTTTTGGATCTGAGTCCGCCTTTGTGTCGGCATTCCTTTTGAAAATCCATCTTGTGATGGTAACCTCTGGTTATAAGTCTGACTTCGTGTCGGCCTACCTTTGTGTTTTGGATCCGAGTCCGCCTTCGTGTCGGCATTCCTTTTGAAAATCCATCTTGTGATGGTAACCTCTGGTTATGATTCCGCCTTCAGGTCGGCCTACCTTTGTGTTTTGGATCTGAGTCCGCCTTCGTGTCGGCATTCCTTTTTAAAATCCATCTTGTGATGGTAACCTCTGGTTATGAGTTCTCCTTCGTGTCGGCCTACCTTTCTGTTTTAGATCTGAGTCCGCCTTTGTGTCGGCATTCCTTTTGAAAATCCATCTTGTGCTGGTAACCTCTGGTTATAAGTCCGCCTTCGTGTCGGCCTACATTTGTTTTTGGATCTGAGCTCGCATATGTGTCGGCATTTCTTTTGAAAATCCATGTTGTGATGGTAACCTCTGGTTATGAGTTCGCCTTCGTGTCGGCCTACCTTTGTGTTTTAGATCTGAGTCCACCTTCGTGTCGGCATTCCTTTTGAAAATCCATCTTGTGATGGTAACTTCTGGTTATAAGTCCGCCTTCGTGTCGGCCTACCTTTGTATTTTGGATCTGAGTCCGCCTTCGTGTCGACATTCCTTTTGAAAATCCATCTTGTGATGGTAACCTCTGGTTATAAGTCCGCCTTCGTGTCGGCCTACCTTTGTGTTTTGGATTTGAGTCCGCCTTCGTGTCGACATTCCTTTTGAAAATCCATCTTGTGATGGTAACCTCTGGTTATGATTCCGCCTTCAGGTCGGCCTACCTTTGTGTTTTGGATCTGAGTCCGCCTTCGTGTCGGAATTTCTTTTGAAAATCCATCTTGTGATGGTAACCTCTGGTTCTAAGTCCGCCTTCGTGTCAGCCTACCTTTGTGTTTTGGATCTGAGCCCTCATTTGTGTCGGCATTTCTTTTGAAAATCCATATTGTGATGGTAACCTCTGGTTATGAGTCCGCCTTCGTGTCGGCCTACCTTTGTGTTTTGGATCTGAGTCCGCCTATGTGTCAGAATTTCTTTTGAAAATCCATCTTGTGATGGTAACCTCTGGTTATGAGTCCGCCTATGTGTCGGCCTACCTTTGTGTTTTGGATCTGAGCCCGCATTTGTGTCGGCATTTCTTTTGAAAATCCATCTTGTGATAGTAACCTCTGATTATGAGTCCGCCTTCGTGTCGGCCTACCTTTGTGTTTAAGATCTGAGTCCGCCTTCGTGTCGAAATTTCTTTTGAAAATCCATCTTGTGATGGTAACCTCTGGTTATGAGTCCGTCTTCGTGTCAGCCTACCTTTATGTTTTGGATCTGAGTCCGCCTCCGTGTCGGCATTCCTTTTGAAAATCCATTTTGTGATGGTAACCTCTGGTTATGAGTCCGCCTTCGTGTCATCCTACCTTTGTGTTTTGGATCTGAGTCCGCCTCTGTGTCGGCATTCCTTTTGAAAATCCATCTTGTGATGGTAACCTCTGGTTATAAGTCTGACTTCGTGTCGGCCTACCTTTGTGTTTTGGATCCGAGTCCGCCTTCGTGTCGGCATTCCTTTTGAAAATCCATCTTGTGATGGTAACCTCTGGTTATGATTCCGCCTTCAGGTCGGCCTACCTTTGTGTTTTGGATCTGAGTCCGCCTACGTGTCAGAATTTCTTTTGAAAATCCATCTTGTGATGTTAACCTCTAGTTATGAGTCCGCCTTCGTGTCGGCCTACCTTTGTGTTTTGGATCTGACCCCTCATTTGTGTCGGCATTTCTTTTGAAAATCCATCTTGTGATGGTAACCTCTGGTTATGAGTCCGCCTTCGTGTCGGCCTACCTTTGTGTTTTGGATCTGAGTCCGCCTTTGTGTCAGAATTTCTTTTGAAAATCCATCTTGTGATGGTAACCTCTGGTTATAAGTCCGCCTTCGTGTCGGCCTACCTTTGTGTTTTGGATCTGAGTCCGCCTTCGTGACGACATTCCTTTTGAAAATCTATCTTGTGATGGTAACCTCTGGTTATGATTCCGCCTTCAGGTCGGCCTACCTTTGTGTTTTGGATCTGAGTCCGCCTTCGTGTCGGCATTCCTTTTTAAAATCCATCTTGTGATGGTAACCTCTGGTTATGAGTTCTCCTTCGTGTCGGCCTACCTTTGTGTTTTAGATCTGAGTCCGCCTTTGTGTCGGCATTCCTTTTGAAAATCCATCTTGTGCTGGTAACCTCTGGTTATAATTCCGCCTTCGTGTCGGCCTACATTTGTTTTTGGATCTGAGTCCGCCTATGTGTCAGAATTTCTTTTGAAAATCCATCTTGTGATGGTAACCTCTGATTATGAGTCCGCCTTCGTGTCGGCCTACCTTTGTGTTTAAGATCTGAGTCCGCCTTCGTTTCAGAATTTCTTTTGAAAATCCACCTTGTGATGGTAACCTCTGGTTATGAGTCCGCCTTCGTGTCAGCCTACCTTTGTGTTTTGGATCTGAGCCCGCATTTGTGTCGGCATTCCTTTTTAAAATCCATCTTGTGTTGGTAACCTCTGGTTATGAGTTCGCCTTCGTGTCGGCCTACCTTTGTGTTTTGGATCTGAGCCCTCATTTATGTCGGCATTTCTTTTGAAAATCCATCTTGTGATGGTAACCTCTGGTTATGAGTCCGCCTTCGTGTCGGCCTACCTTTGTGTTTTGGATCTGAGTCCGCCTTTGTGTCAGAATTTCTTTTGAAAATCCATCTTGTGATGGTAACCTCTGGTTATAAGTCCGCCTTCGTGTCGGCCTACCTTTGTGTTTTGGATCTGAGTCCGCCTTCGTGACGACATTCCTTTTGAAAATCTATCTTGTGATGGTAACCTCTGGTTATGATTCCGCCTTCAGGTCGGTCTACCTTTGTGTTTTGGATCTGAGCCCTCATTTGTGTCGGCATTTCTTTTGAAAATCCATATTGTGATGGTAACTTCTGGTTATGAGTCCGCCTTCGTGTCGGCCTACCTTTGTGTTTTGGATCTGAGTCCGCCTATGTGTCAGAATTTCTTTTGAAAATCCATCTTGTGATGGTAACCTCTGGTTATGAGTCCGCCTATGTGTCGGCCTACCTTTGTGTTTTGGATCTGAGCCCGCATTTGTGTCGGCATTTCTTTTGAAAATCCATCTTGTGATGGTAACCTCTGATTATGAGTCCGCCTTCGTGTCGGCCTACCTTTGTGTTTAAGATCTGAGTCCGCCTTCGTGTCGGAATTTCTTTTGAAAATCCATCTTGTGATGGTAACCTCTGGTTATGAGTCCGCCTTTGTGTCGGCCTACCTTTGTGTTTTGGATCTGAGCCCGCATTTGTGTCGGCATTCCTTTTTATAATCCATCATGTGATGGTAACCTCTAGTTATGAGTTCGCCTTCGTGTCGGCCTACCTTTGTGTTTTAGATCTGAGTCCGCCTTCGTGTTGGCATTCCTTTTGAAAATCCATCTTGTGCTGGTAACCTCTGGTTATAAGTTCGCCTTCGTGTCGGCCTACCTTTGTGTTTTGGATCTGAGCCCGCATATGTGTCAGCATTTCTTTTGAAAATCCATGTTGTGATGGTAACCTCTAGTTATGAGTTCGCCTTCGTGTCGGCCTACCTTTGTGTTTTAGATCTGAGTCCGCCTTCGTGTCGGCATTCCTTTTGAAAATCCATCTTGTGATGGTAACCTCTGGTTATAAGTCCGCCTTCGTGTCGGCCTACCTTTGTGATTTGGATCTGAGTCCGCCTTCGTGTCGACATTCCTTTTGAAAATCCATCTTGTGATGGTAACCTCTAGTTATGAGTCCGCCTTCGTGTCGTCATACCTTTGTGTTTTGGATCTGAGTCCGCCTTCGTGTCGGCATTTCTTTTTAAAATCCATCTTGTGATGGTCACCTCTGGTTATGAGTCCGTCTTCGTGTCAGCCTACCTTTATGTTTTGGATCTGAGTCCGCCTTCGTGTCGGCATTCCTTTTGAAAATCCATTTTGTGATGGTAACCTCTGGTTATGAGTGCGCCTTCGTGTCATCCTACCTTTGTGTTTTGGATCTGAGTCCGCCTTTGTGTCGGCATTCCTTTTGAAAATCCATCTTGTGATGGTAACCTCTGGTTATAAGTCTGACTTCGTGTCGGCCTACCTTTGTGTTTTGGATCCGAGTCCGCCTTCGTGTCGGCATTCCTTTTGAAAATCCATCTTGTGATGGTAACCTCTGGTTATGATTCCGCCTTCAGGTCGGCCTACCTTTGTGTTTTGGATCTGAGTCCGCCTACGTGTCAGAATTTCTTTTGAAAATCCATCTTGTGATGTTAACCTCTGGTTATGAGTCCGCCTTCGTGTCGGCCTACCTTTGTGTTTTGGATCTGACCCCTCATTTGTGTCGGCATTTCTTTTGAATATCCATCTTGTGATGGTAACCTCTGGTTATGAGTCCGCCTTCGTGTCGGCCTACCTTTGTGTTTTGGATCTAAGTCCGCCTTTGTGTCAGAATTTCTTTTGAAAATCCATCTTGTGATGGTAACCTCTGGTTATGAGTCCGCCTCTGTGTCGGCCTACCTTTGTGTTTTGGATCTGAGCCCGCATTTGTGTCGGCGTTTCTTTTGAAAATCCATCTTGTGATGGTAACCTCTGATTATGAGTCCGCCTTCGTGTCGGCCTACCTTTGTGTTTAAGATCTGAGTCCTCCTTCGTTTTAGAATTTCTTTTGAAAATCCACCTTGTGATGGTAACCTCTGGTTATGAGTCCGCCTTCGTGTCGGCCTACCTTTGTGTTTTGGATCTGAGCCCGCATTTGTGTCGGCATTCCTTTTTAAAATCCATCTTGTGATGGTAACCTCTGGTTATGAGTTCGCCTTCGTGTCGGCCTACCTTTGTGTTTTAGATCTGAGTCCGCCTTTGTGTCGGCATTCCTTTTGAAAATCCATCTTGTGCTGGTAACCTCTGGTTATAAGTCTGCCTTCGTGTCGGCCTACAATTGTGTTTTGGATCTGAGCCCGCATATGTGTCGGCATTTCTTTTGAAAATCCATGTTGTGATGGTAACCTCTGGTTATGAGTCTGCCTTCGTGTCGGCCTACCTTTGTGTTTTAGATCTGAGTCCGCCTTCGTGTCGACATTCCTTTTGAAAATCCATCTTGTGATGGTAACCTCTGGTTATAAATCCGCCTTCGTGTCGGCCTACCTTTGTGTTTTGGATCTGAATCCACCTTCGTGTCGAGATTCCTTTTGAAAATCCATCTTGTGATGGTAACCTCTGGTTATGATTCCGCCTTCAGGTCGGCCTACCTTTGTGTTTTGGATCTGAGTCTGCCTTCGTGTCGGAATTTCTTTTGAAAATCCATCTTGTGATGGTAACCTCTGGGTATGAGTCCGCATTCGTGTCAGCCTACCTTTGTGTTTTGGATCTGAGCCCTCATGTGTGTCGGCATTTCTTTTGAAAATGTATCTTGTGATGGTAACCTCTGGTTATGAGTCCGCCTTCGTGTCGGCCTACCTTTGTGTTTTGGATCTGAGTCCGCCTTTGTGTCAGAATTTCTTTTGAAAATCCATCTTGTGATGGTAACCTCTGGTTATGAGTCCGCCTATGTGTCGGCCTACCTTTGTGTTTTGGATCTGAGCCCTCATTTGTGTCGGCATTTCTTTTGAAAATCCATCTTGTGATGGTAACCTCTGATTATGAGTCCGCCTTCGTGTCGACCTACCTTTGTGTTTAAGATCTGAGTCCGCCTTCGTGTCAGAATTTCTTTTGAAAATCCATCTTGTGATGGTAACCTCTGGTTATGAGTCCGCCTTCGTGTCGGCCTACCTTTGTGTTTTGGATCTGAGCCCGCATTTGGGTCGGCATTCCTTTTCAAAATCCATCTTGTGATGGTAACCTCTGGTTATGAGTTCGCCTTCGTGTCGGCCTACCTTTGTGTTTTAGATCTGAGTCCGCCTTCGTGTCGGCATTCCTTTTGAAAATCCATCTTGTGCTGGTAACCTCTGGTTATAAGTCCGCCTTCGTGTCGGCCTACATTTGTGTTTTGGATCTGAGCCCGCATATGTGTCGGCATTTCTTTTGAAAATCCATGTTGTGATGGTAACCTCTGGTTATGAGTTCGCCTTCGTGTCGGCCTACCTTTGTGTTTTAGATCTGAGTCCACCTTCGTGTCGGCATTCCTTTTGAAAATCCATCTTGTGATGGTAACCTCTGGTTATAAGTCCGCCTTCGTGTCGGCCTACCTTTGTGTTTTGGATCTGAGTCCGCCTTCGTGTCGACATTCCTTTTGAAAATCCATCTTGTGATGGTAACCTCTGGTTATAAGTCCGCCTTCGTGTCGGCCTACCTTTGTGTTTTGGATCTGAGTCCGCCTTCGTGTCGACATTCCTTTTGAAAATCCATCTTGTGATGGTAACCTCTGGTTATGATTCCGCCTTCAGGTCGGCCTACCTTTGTGTTTTGGATCTGAGTCCGCCTTCGTGTCGGAATTTTTTTTGAAAATCCATCTTGTGATGGTAACCTCTGGTTCTAAGTCCGCCTTCGTGTCAGCCTACCTTTGTGTTTTGGATCTGAGCCCTCATTTGTGTCGGCATTTCTTTTGAAAATCCATCTTGTGATGGTAACCTCTGGTTATGAGTCTGCCTTCATGTCGGCCTACCTTTGTGTTTTGGATCTGAGTCCGCCTTTGTGTCGACATTCCTGTTTAAAATCCATCTTGTGATGGTAACCTCTGGTTATGATTCCGCCTTCAGGTCGGCCTACCTTTGTGTTTTGGATCTGAGTCCGCCTTCGTGTCAGAATTTCTTTTGAAAATCCATCTTGTGATGTTAACCTCTGGTTATGAGTCCGCCTTCGTGTCGGCCTACCTTTGTGTTTTGGATCTGAGTCCTCATTTGTGTCGGCATTTCTTTTGAAAATCCATCTTGTGATGGTAACCTCTGGTTATAAGTCCGCCTACGTGTCGGCCTACAATTGTGTTTTGGATCTGAGCCCGCATATGTGTCGGCATTTCTTTTGAAAATCCATGTTGTGATGGTAACCTCTGGTTATGAGTCTGCCTTCGTGTCGGCCTACCTTTGTGTTTTAGATCTGAGTCCGCCTTCGTGTCGACATTCCTTTTAAAAATCCACCTTGTGATGGTAACCTCTGGTTATGAGTCCGCCTTCGTGTCGGCCTACCTTTGTGTTTTGGATCTGAGCCCGCATTTGTGTCGGCATTCCTTTTTAAAATCCATCTTGTGATGGTAACCTCTGGTTATGAGTTCGCCTTCGTGTCGGCCTACCTTTGTGTTTTAGATCTGAGTCCGCCTTTGTGTCGGCATTCCTTTTGAAAATCCATCTTGTGCTGGTAACCTCTGGTTATAAGTCCGCCTTCGTGTCGGCCTACAATTGTGTTTTGGATCTGAGCCCGCATATGTGTCGGCATTTCTTTTGAAAATCCATGTTGTGATGGTAACCTCTGGTTATGAGTCTGCCTTCGTGTCGGCCTACCTTTGTGTTTTAGATCTGAGTCCGCCTTCGTGTCGACATTCCTTTTGAAAATCCATCTTGTGATGGTAACCTCTGGTTATAAATCCGCCTTCGTGTCGGCCTACCTTTGTGTTTTGGATCTGAATCCACCTTCGTGTCGAGATTCCTTTTGAAAATCCATCTTGTGATGGTAACCTCTGGTTATGATTCCGCCTTCAGGTCGGCCTACCTTTGTGTTTTGGATCTGAGTCTGCCTTCGTGTCGGAATTTCTTTTGAAAATCCATCTTGTGATGGTAACCTCTGGGTATGAGTCCGCATTCGTGTCAGCCTACCTTTGTGTTTTGGATCTGAGCCCTCATGTGTGTCGGCATTTCTTTTGAAAATGTATCTTGTGATGGTAACCTCTGGTTATGAGTCCGCCTTCGTGTCGGCCTACCTTTGTGTTTTGGATCTGAGTCCGCCTTTGTGTCAGAATTTCTTTTGAAAATCCATCTTGTGATGGTAACCTCTGGTTATGAGTCCGCCTATGTGTCGGCCTACCTTTGTGTTTTGGATCTGAGCCCTCATTTGTGTCGGCATTTCTTTTGAAAATCCATCTTGTGATGGTAACCTCTGATTATGAGTCCGCCTTCGTGTCGACCTACCTTTGTGTTTAAGATCTGAGTCCGCCTTCGTGTCAGAATTTCTTTTGAAAATCCATCTTGTGATGGTAACCTCTGGTTATGAGTCCGCCTTCGTGTCGGCCTACCTTTGTGTTTTGGATCTGAGCCCGCATTTGGGTCGGCATTCCTTTTCAAAATCCATCTTGTGATGGTAACCTCTGGTTATGAGTTCGCCTTCGTGTCGGCCTACCTTTGTGTTTTAGATCTGAGTCCGCCTTCGTGTCGGCATTCCTTTTGAAAATCCATCTTGTGCTGGTAACCTCTGGTTATAAGTCCGCCTTCGTGTCGGCCTACATTTGTGTTTTGGATCTGAGCCCGCATATGTGTCGGCATTTCTTTTGAAAATCCATGTTGTGATGGTAACCTCTGGTTATGAGTTCGCCTTCGTGTCGGCCTACCTTTGTGTTTTAGATCTGAGTCCACCTTCGTGTCGGCATTCCTTTTGAAAATCCATCTTGTGATGGTAACCTCTGGTTATAAGTCCGCCTTCGTGTCGGCCTACCTTTGTGTTTTGGATCTGAGTCCGCCTTCGTGTCGACATTCCTTTTGAAAATCCATCTTGTGATGGTAACCTCTGGTTATAAGTCCGCCTTCGTGTCGGCCTACCTTTGTGTTTTGGATCTGAGTCCGCCTTCGTGTCGACATTCCTTTTGAAAATCCATCTTGTGATGGTAACCTCTGGTTATGATTCCGCCTTCAGGTCGGCCTACCTTTGTGTTTAGGATCTGAGTCCGCCTTCGTGTCGGAATTTTTTTTGAAAATCCATCTTGTGATGGTAACCTCTGGTTCTAAGTCCGCCTTCGTGTCAGCCTACCTTTGTGTTTTGGATCTGAGCCCTCATTTGTGTCGGCATTTCTTTTGAAAATCCATCTTGTGATGGTAACCTCTGGTTATGAGTCTGCCTTCATGTCGGCCTACCTTTGTGTTTTGGATCTGAGTCCGCCTTTGTGTCGGCATTCCTGTTTAAAATCCATCTTGTGATGGTAACCTCTGGTTATGATTCCGCCTTCAGGTCGGCCTACCTTTGTGTTTTGGATCTGAGTCCGCCTTCGTGTCAGAATTTCTTTTGAAAATCCATCTTGTGATGTTAACCTCTGGTTATGAGTCCGCCTTCGTGTCGGCCTACCTTTGTGTTTTGGATCTGAGTCCTCATTTGTGTCGGCATTTCTTTTGAAAATCCATCTTGTGATGGTAACCTCTGGTTATGAGTCCGCCTTAGTGTCGGCCTACCTTTGTGTTTTGGATCTGAGTCCGCCTTTGTGTCAGAATTTCTTGTGAAAATCCATCTTGTGATGGTAACCTCTGGTTATGAGTCCGCCTATGTGTCGGCCTCCCTTTGTGTTTTGGATTTGAGCCCGCATTTGTGTCGGCATTTCTTTTGAAAATCCATCTTGTGATGGTAACCTTTGATTATGAGTCCGCCTTCGTGTCGGCCTACCTTTGTGTTTAAGATCTGAGTCCACCTTCGTGTTAGAATTTCTTTTGAAAATCCATCTTGTGATGGTAACCTCTGGTTATGAGTCCGCCTTCGTGTCGGCCTACCTTTGTGTTTTGGATCTGAGCCCGCATTTGTGTCGGCATTCCTTTTTAAAATCCATCTTGCGATGGTAACCTCTGGTTATGAGTTCGCCTTCGTGTCGGCCTACCTTTGTCTTTTAGATCTGAGTCCGCCTTTGTGTCGGCATTCCTTTTGAAAATCCATCTTGTGCTGGTAACCTCTGGTTATAAGTCCGCCTTCGTGTCGGCCTACATTTGTGTTTTGGATCTGAGCCCGCATATGTGTCGGCATTTCTTTTGAAAATCCATGTTGTGATGGTAACCTCTGGTTATGAGTTCGCCTTCGTGTCGGCCTACCTTTGTGTTTTAGATCTGAGTCCACCTTCGTTTTGGCATTCCTTTTGAAAATCCATCTTGTGATGGTAACCTCTGCTTATAAGTCCGCCTTCGTGTCGGCCTACCTTTGTGTTTTGGATCTGAGTCTGCCTTCGTGTCGACATTCCTTTTGAAAATCCATCTTGTGATGGTAACCTCTGGTTATAAGTCCGCCTTCGTGTCGGCCTACCTTTGTGTTTTGGATCTGAGTCCGCCTTCGTGTCGACATTCCTATTGAAAATCCATCTTGTGATGGTGACCTCTGGTTATGATTCCGCCTTCAGGTCGGCCTACCTTTGTGTTTTGGATCTTAGTCCGCCTTCGTGTCGGAATTTCTTTTGAAAATCCATCTTTTGATGGTAACCTCTGGTTCTGAGTCCGCCTTCGTGTCAGCCAACCTTTGTATTTTGGATCTGAGCCCTCATTTGTGTCGGCATTTCTTTTGAGAATCCATCTTGTGATGGTAACCTCTGGTTATGAGTCCGTCTTCGTGTCGGCCTACCTTTGTGTTTTGGATCTGAGTCCGTCTTTGTGTCAGAATTTCTTTTGAAAATCCATCTTGTGATGGTAAACTCTGGTTATGAGTCCGCCTATGTGTCGGCCTACCTTTGTGTTTTGGATCTGAGCCCGCATTTGTGTCGGCATTTCTTTTGAAAATCCATCTTGTGATGGTAACCTCTGATTATGAGTCCGCCTTCGTGTCGGCCTACCTTTGTGTTTAAGATCTGAGTCCGCCTTCGTGTCAGAATTTCTTTTGAAAATCCATCTTGTGATGGTAACCTCTGGTTATGAGTCCGCCTTCGTGTCGGCCTACCTTTGTGTTTTAGATCTGAGTCCGCCTTCATGTCGGCATTCCTTTTGAAAATCCATCTTGTGCTGGTAACCTCTGGTTATAAGTCCGCCTTCGTGTCGGACTACATTTGTGTTTTGGATCTGAGCCCGCATATGTGTCGGCATTTCATTTGAAAATCCATGTTGTGATGGTAACCTCTGGTTATGAGTTCGCCTTCGTGTCGGCCTACCTTTGTGTTTTAGATCTGAGTCCACCTTCTTGTCGGCATTCCTTTTGAAAATCCATCTTGTGATGGTAACCTCTGGTTATAAGTCCGCCTTCATGTCGGCCTACCTTTGTGTTTTGGATCTGAGTCCGCCTTCGTGTCGACATTCCTTTTGAAAATCCATCTTGTGATGGTAACCTCTGGTTATAAGTCCGCCTTCGTGTCGGCCTACCTTTGTGTTTTGGATCTGAGTCCGCCTTCGTGTCGACATTCCTTTTGAAAATCCATCTTGTGATGGTAACCTCTGGTTATGATTTCGCCTTCAGGTCGGCCTACCTTTGTGTTTTGGATCTGAGTCCGCCTTCGTGTCGGAATTTCTTTTGAAAATCTATCTTTTGATGGTAACCTCTGGTTCTGAGTCCGCCTTCGTGTCAGCCAACCTTTGTATTTTGGATCTGAGCCCTCATTTGTGTCGGCATTTCTTTTGAGAATCCATCTTGTGATGGTAACCTCTGGTTATGAGTCCGCCTTCGTGTCGGCCTACCTTTGTGTTTTGGATCTGAGTCCGTCTTTGTCTCAGAATTTCTTTTGAAAATCCATCTTGTGATGGTAAACTCTGGTTATGAGTCCGCCTATGTGTCGGTCTACCTTTGTGTTTTGGATCTGAGCCCGCATTTGTGTCGGCATTTCTTTTGAAAATCCATCTTGTGATGGTAACCTCTGATTATGAGTCCGCCTTCGTGTCGGCCTACCTTTGTGTTTAAGATCTGAGTCCGCCTTCGTGTCAGAATTTTTTTTGAAAATCCATCTTGTGATGGTAACCTCTGGTTATGAGTCCGCCTTCGTGTCGGCCTACCTTTGTGTTTTAGATCTGAGTCCGCCTTCATGTCGGCATTCCTTTTGAAAATCCATCTTGTGCTGGTAACCTCTGGTTATAAGTCCGCCTTCGTGTCGGACTACATTTGTGTTTTGGATCTGAACCCGCATATGTGTCGGCATTTCATTTGAAAATCCATGTTGTGATGGTAACCTCTGGTTATGAGTTCGCCTTCGTGTCGGCCTACCTTTGTGTTTTAGATCTGAGTCCACCTTCGTGTCGGCATTCCTTTTGAAAATCCATCTTGTGATGGTAACCTCTGGTTATAAGTCCGCCTTCGTGTCGGCCTACCTTTGTGTTTTGGATCTGAGTCCGCCTTCGTGTCGACATTCCTTTTGAAAATCCATCTTGTGATGGTAACCTCTGGTTATAAGTCCGCCTTCGTGTCGGCCTACCTTTGTGTTTTGTATCTGAGTCTGCCTTCGTGTCGACATTCCTTTTGAAAATCCAACTTGTGATGGTAACCTCTGGTTATGATTCCGCCTTCAGGTCGGCCTACCTTTGTGTTTTGGATCTGAGTCCGCCTTCGTGTCGGAATTTCTTTTGAAAATCCATCTTGTGATGGTAACCTCTGGTTCTGAGTCCGCCTTCGTGTCAGCCTACCTTTGTGTTTTGGATCTGAGCCCTCATTTGTGTCGGCATTTCTTTTGAAAATCCATCTTGTGATGGTAACCTCTGGTTATGAGTCCGCCTTCGTGTCGGCCTACCTTTGTGTTTTGGATCTGAGTCCGCCTTTGTGTCGGCATTCATTTTTAAAATCGATCTAGTGATGGTAACCTCTGGTTATGAGTTCGCCTTCGTGTCGGCCTACCTTTGTGTTTTAGATCTGAGTCCACCTTCGTTTCGGCATTCCTTTTGAAAATCCATCTTGTGATGGTAACCTCTAGTTATAAGTCCGCCTTCGTGTCGGCCTACCTTTGTGTTTTGGATCTGAGTCCGCCTTCGTGTCGACATTCCTTTTGAAAATCCATCTAGTGATGGTAACCTCTGGTTATGATTCCGCCTTCAGGTCGGCCTACCTTTGTGTTTTGGATCTGAGTCCGCCTTCGTGTCAGAATTTCTTTTGAAAATCCATCTTGTGATGGTAACCTCTAGTTCTGAGTCCGCCTTCGTGTCAGCCTACCTTTGTGTTTTGGATCTGAGCCCTCATTTGTGTCGGCATTTCTTTTGAAAATCCATCTTGTGATGGTAACCTCTGGTTATGAGTCCGCTTTCGTGTCGGCCTACCTTTGTGTTTTGGATCTGAGTCCGCCTTCGTGTCAGAATTTCTTTTGAAAACCCATCTTGTGATGTTAACCTCTGGTTATGAGTCGGCCTTCGTGTCGGCCTACCTTTGTGTTTTGGATCTGAGCCCTCATTTGTGTCGGCATTTCTTTTTAAAATCCATCTTGTGATGGTAACCTCTGGTTATGAGTTCGCCTTCGTGTCGGCCTACCTTTGTGTTTTAGATCTTAGTCCGCCTTCGTGTCAGAATTTCTTTTGAAAATCCATCTTGTGATGTTAACCTCTGGTTATGAGTCGGCCTTCGTGTCGGCCTACCTTTGTGTTTTGGATCTGAGCCCTCATTTGTGTCGGCATTTCTTTTGAAAATCCATCTTGTGATGGTAACCTCTGGTTATGAGTCCGCCTTCGTGTCGGTCTACCTTTGTGTTTTGGATCTGAGTCCGCCTTTGTGTTAGAATTTCTTTTGAAAATCCATCTTGTGATGGTAACCTCTGGTTATAAGTCCGCCTTCGTGTCGGACTACATTTGTGTTTTGGATCTAAGCCCGCATATGTGTCGGCATTTCATTTGAAAATCCATGTTGTGATGGTAACCTCTGGTTATGAGTTCGCCTTCGTGTCGGCCTACCTTTGTGTTTCAGATCTGAGTCCACCTTCGTGTCGGCATTCCTTTTGAAAATCCATCTTGTGATGGTAACCTCTGGTTATAAGTCCGCCTTCGTGTCGGCCTACCTTTGTGTTTTGGATCTGAGTCCGCCTTCGTGTCGACATTCCTTTTGAAAATCCATCTTGTGATGGTAACCTCTGGTTATAAGTCCGCCTTCGTGTCGGCCTACCTTTGTGTTTTGTATCTGAGTCTGCCTTCGTGTCGACATTCCTTTTGAAAATCCATCTTGTGATGGTAACCTCTGGTTATGATTCCGCCTTCAGGTCGGCCTACCTTTGTGTTTTGGATCTGAGTCCGCCTTCGTGTCGGAATTTCTTTTGAAAATCCATCTTGTGATGGTAACCTCTGGTTCTGAGTCCGCCTTCGTGTCAGCCTACCTTTGTGTTTTGGATCTGAGCCCTCATTTGTGTCGGCATTTCTTTTGAAAATCCATCTTGTGATGGTAACCTCTGGTTATGAGTCCGCCTTCGTGTCGGCCTACCTTTGTGTTTTGGATGTGAGTCCGCCTTTGTGTCGGCATTCATTTTTAAAATCGATCTAGTGATGGTAACCTCTGGTTATGAGTTCGCCTTCGTGTCGGCCTACCTTTGTGTTTTAGATCTGAGTCCACCTTCGTGTCGGCATTCCTTTTGAAAATCCATCTTGTGATGGTAACCTCTGGTTATAAGTCCGCCTTCGTGTCGGCCTACCTTTGTGTTTTGGATCTGACTCCGCCTTCGTGTCGACATTCCTTTTGAAAATCCATCTTGTGATGGTAACCTCTGGTTATGATTCCGCCTTCAGGTCGGCCTACCTTTGTGTTTTGGATCTGAGTCCGTCTTTGTCTCAGAATTTCTTTTGAAAATCCATCTTGTGATGGTAAACTCTGGTTATGAGTCCGCCTATGTGTCGGTCTACCTTTGTGTTTTGGATCTGAGCCCGCATTTGTGTCGGCATTTCTTTTGAAAATCCATCTTGTGATGGTAACCTCTGATTATGAGTCCGCCTTCGTGTCGGCCTACCTTTGTGTTTAAGATCTGAGTCCGCCTTCGTGTCAGAATTTTTTTTGAAAATCCATCTTGTGATGGTAACCTCTGGTTATGAGTCCGCCTTCGTGTCGGCCTACCTTTGTGTTTTAGATCTGAGTCCGCCTTCATGTCGGCATTCCTTTTGAAAATCCATCTTGTGCTGGTAACCTCTGGTTATAAGTCCGCCTTCGTGTCGGACTACATTTGTGTTTTGGATCTGAACCCGCATATGTGTCGGCATTTCATTTGAAAATCCATGTTGTGATGGTAACCTCTGGTTATGAGTTCGCCTTCGTGTCGGCCTACCTTTGTGTTTTAGATCTGAGTCCACCTTCGTGTCGGCATTCCTTTTGAAAATCCATCTTGTGATGGTAACCTCTGGTTATAAGTCCGCCTTCGTGTCGGCCTACCTTTGTGTTTTGGATCTGAGTCCGCCTTCGTGTCGACATTCCTTTTGAAAATCCATCTTGTGATGGTAACCTCTGGTTATAAGTCCGCCTTCGTGTCGGCCTACCTTTGTGTTTTGTATCTGAGTCTGCCTTCGTGTCGACATTCCTTTTGAAAATCCAACTTGTGATGGTAACCTCTGGTTATGATTCCGCCTTCAGGTCGGCCTACCTTTGTGTTTTGGATCTGAGTCCGCCTTCGTGTCGGAATTTCTTTTGAAAATCCATCTTGTGATGGTAACCTCTGGTTCTGAGTCCGCCTTCGTGTCAGCCTACCTTTGTGTTTTGGATCTGAGCCCTCATTTGTGTCGGCATTTCTTTTGAAAATCCATCTTGTGATGGTAACCTCTGGTTATGAGTCCGCCTTCGTGTCGGCCTACCTTTGTGTTTTGGATCTGAGTCCGCCTTTGTGTCGGCATTCATTTTTAAAATCGATCTAGTGATGGTAACCTCTGGTTATGAGTTCGCCTTCGTGTCGGCCTACCTTTGTGTTTTAGATCTGAGTCCACCTTCGTTTCGGCATTCCTTTTGAAAATCCATCTTGTGATGGTAACCTCTAGTTATAAGTCCGCCTTCGTGTCGGCCTACCTTTGTGTTTTGGATCTGAGTCCGCCTTCGTGTCGACATTCCTTTTGAAAATCCATCTAGTGATGGTAACCTCTGGTTATGATTCCGCCTTCAGGTCGGCCTACCTTTGTGTTTTGGATCTGAGTCCGCCTTCGTGTCAGAATTTCTTTTGAAAATCCATCTTGTGATGGTAACCTCTAGTTCTGAGTCCGCCTTCGTGTCAGCCTACCTTTGTGTTTTGGATCTGAGCCCTCATTTGTGTCGGCATTTCTTTTGAAAATCCATCTTGTGATGGTAACCTCTGGTTATGAGTCCGCTTTCGTGTCGGCCTACCTTTGTGTTTTGGATCTGAGTCCGCCTTCGTGTCAGAATTTCTTTTGAAAACCCATCTTGTGATGTTAACCTCTGGTTATGAGTCGGCCTTCGTGTCGGCCTACCTTTGTGTTTTGGATCTGAGCCCTCATTTGTGTCGGCATTTCTTTTTAAAATCCATCTTGTGATGGTAACCTCTGGTTATGAGTTCGCCTTCGTGTCGGCCTACCTTTGTGTTTTAGATCTTAGTCCGCCTTCGTGTCAGAATTTCTTTTGAAAATCCATCTTGTGATGTTAACCTCTGGTTATGAGTCGGCCTTCGTGTCGGCCTACCTTTGTGTTTTGGATCTGAGCCCTCATTTGTGTCGGCATTTCTTTTGAAAATCCATCTTGTGATGGTAACCTCTGGTTATGAGTCCGCCTTCGTGTCGGTCTACCTTTGTGTTTTGGATCTGAGTCCGCCTTTGTGTTAGAATTTCTTTTGAAAATCCATCTTGTGATGGTAACCTCTGGTTATAAGTCCGCCTTCGTGTCGGACTACATTTGTGTTTTGGATCTAAGCCCGCATATGTGTCGGCATTTCATTTGAAAATCCATGTTGTGATGGTAACCTCTGGTTATGAGTTCGCCTTCGTGTCGGCCTACCTTTGTGTTTCAGATCTGAGTCCACCTTCGTGTCGGCATTCCTTTTGAAAATCCATCTTGTGATGGTAACCTCTGGTTATAAGTCCGCCTTCGTGTCGGCCTACCTTTGTGTTTTGGATCTGAGTCCGCCTTCGTGTCGACATTCCTTTTGAAAATCCATCTTGTGATGGTAACCTCTGGTTATAAGTCCGCCTTCGTGTCGGCCTACCTTTGTGTTTTGTATCTGAGTCTGCCTTCGTGTCGACATTCCTTTTGAAAATCCATCTTGTGATGGTAACCTCTGGTTATGATTCCGCCTTCAGGTCGGCCTACCTTTGTGTTTTGGATCTGAGTCCGCCTTCGTGTCGGAATTTCTTTTGAAAATCCATCTTGTGATGGTAACCTCTGGTTCTGAGTCCGCCTTCGTGTCAGCCTACCTTTGTGTTTTGGATCTGAGCCCTCATTTGTGTCGGCATTTCTTTTGAAAATCCATCTTGTGATGGTAACCTCTGGTTATGAGTCCGCCTTCGTGTCGGCCTACCTTTGTGTTTTGGATGTGAGTCCGCCTTTGTGTCGGCATTCATTTTTAAAATCGATCTAGTGATGGTAACCTCTGGTTATGAGTTCGCCTTCGTGTCGGCCTACCTTTGTGTTTTAGATCTGAGTCCACCTTCGTGTCGGCATTCCTTTTGAAAATCCATCTTGTGATGGTAACCTCTGGTTATAAGTCCGCCTTCGTGTCGGCCTACCTTTGTGTTTTGGATCTGACTCCGCCTTCGTGTCGACATTCCTTTTGAAAATCCATCTTGTGATGGTAACCTCTGGTTATGATTCCGCCTTCAGGTCGGCCTACCTTTGTGTTTTGGATCTGAGTCCGCCTTCGTGTCAGAATTTCTTTTGAAAATCCATCTTGTGATGGTAACCTCTAGTTCTGAGTCCGCCTTCGTGTCAGCCTACCTTTGTGTTTTGGATCTGAGCCCTCATTTGTGTCGGCATTTCTTTTGAAAATCCATCTTGTGATGGTAACCTCTGGTTATGAGTCCGCCTTCGTGTCGGCCTACCTTTGTGTTTTGGATCTGAGTCCGCCTTTGTGTCGGCATTCCTTTTTAAAATCCATCTTGTGATGGTAACCTCTGGTTATGAGTTCGCCTTCGTGTCGGCCTACCTTTGTGTTTTAGATCTTAGTCCGCCTTCGTGTCAGAATTTCTTTTGAAAACCCATCTTGTGATGTTAACCTCTGGTTATGAGTCGGCCTTCGTGTCGGCCTACCTTTGTGTTTTGGATATGAGCCCTCATTTGTGTCGGCATTTCTTTTGAAAATCCATCTTGTGATGGTAACCTCTGGTTATGAGTCCGCCTTCGTGTCGGTCTACCTTTGTGTTTTGGATCTGAGTCCGCCTTTGTGTTAGAATTTCTTTTGAAAATCCATCTTGTGATGGTAACCTCTGGTTATAAGTCCGCCTTCGTGTCGGACTACATTTGTGTTTTGGATCTGAGCCCGCATATGTGTCGGCATTTCATTTGAAAATCCATGTTGTGATGGTAACCTCTGGTTATGAGTTCGCCTTCGTGTCGGCCTACCTTTGTGTTTTAGATCTGAGTCCACCTTCGTGTCGGCATTCCTTTTGAAAATCCATCTTGTGATGGTAACCTCTGGTTATAAGTCCGCCTTCGTGTCGGCCTACCTTTGTGTTTTGGATCTGAGTCCGTCTTCGTGTCGACATTCCTTTTGAAAATCCATCTTGTGATGGTAACCTCTGGTTATAAGTCCGCCTTCGTGTCGGCCTACCTTTGTGTTTTGTATCTGAGTCTGCCTTCGTGTCGACATTCCTTTTGAAAATCCATCTTGTGATGGTAACCTCTGGTTATGATTCCGCCTTCAGGTCGGCCTACCTTTGTGTTTTGGATCTGAGTCCGCCTTCGTGTCGGAATTTCTTTTGAAAATCCATCTTGTGATGGTAACCTCTGGTTCTGAGTCCGCCTTCGTGTCAGCCTACCTTTGTGTTTTGGATCTGAGCCCTCATTTGTGTCGGCATTTCTTTTGAAAATCCATCTTGTGATGGTAACCTCTGGTTATGAGTCCGCCTTCGTGTCGGCCTACCTTTGTGTTTTGGATCTGAGTCCGCCTTTGTCTCGGCATTCATTTTTAAAATCGATCTAGTGATGGTAACCTCTGGTTATGAGTTCGCCTTCGTGTCGGCCTACCTTTGTGTTTTAGATCTGAGTCCACCTTCGTGTCGGCATTCCTTTTGAAAATCCATCTTGTGATGGTAACCTCTGGTTATAAGTCCGCCTTCGTGTCGGCCTACCTTTGTGTTTTGGATCTGAGTCCGCCTTCGTGTCGACATTCCTTTTGAAAATCCATCTTGTGATGGTAACCTCTGGTTATGATTCCGCCTTCAGGTCGGCCTACCTTTGTGTTTTGGATCTGAGTCCGCCTTCGTGTCAGAATTTCTTTTGAAAATCCATCTTGTGATGGTAACCTCTAGTTCTGAGTCCGCGTTCGTGTCAGCCTACCTTTGTGTTTTGGATCTGAGCCCTCATTTGTGTCGGCATTTCTTTTGAAAATCCATCTTGTGATGGTAACCTCTGGTTATGAGTCCGCCTTCGTGTCGGCCTACCTTTGTGTTTTGGATCTGAGTCCGCCTTTGTGTCGGCATTCCTTTTTAAAATCCATCTTGTGATGGTAACCTCTGGTTATGAGTTCGCCTTCGTGTCGGCCTACCTTTGTGTTTTAGATCTTAGTCCGCCTTCGTGTCAGAATTTCTTTTGAAAACCCATCTTGTGATGTTAACCTCTGGTTATGAGTCCGCCTTCGTGTCGGCCTACCTTTGTGTTTTGGATCTGAGCCCTCATTTGTGTCGGCATTTCTTTTGAAAATCCATCTTGTGATGGTAACCTCTGGTTATGAGTCCGCCTTCGTGTCGGTCTACCTTTGTGTTTTGGATCTGAGTCCGCCTTTGTGTTAGAATTTCTTTTGAAAATCCATCTTGTGATGGTAACCTCTGGTTATGAGTCCGCCTATGTGTCGGCCTACCTTTGTGATTTGGATCTGAGCCCGCATATGTGTCGGCATTTCTTTCGAAAATCCATCTTGTGATGGTAACCTCTGATTATGAGTTCGCCTTCGTGTCGGCCTACCTTTGTGTTTAAGATCTGAGTCCGCCTTCGTGTCAGAATTTCTTTTGAAAATCCATCTTGTGATGGTAACCTCTGGTTATAAGTCCGCCTTCGTGTCGGCCTACCTTTGTGTTTTGGATCTGAGTCCGCTTCGTGTCGACATTCCATTTGAAAATCCATCTTGTGATGGTAACCTCTGGTTATAAGTCCGCCTTCGTGTCGGCCTACCTTTGTGTTTTGGATCTGAGTCCGCCTTCGTGTCGACATTCCTTTTGAAAATCCATCTTGTGATGGTAACCTCTGGTTATGATTCCGCCTTCGTGTCGGCCTACCTTTGTGTTTTGGATCTGAGTCCACCTTCGTGTCGGCATTCCTTTTGAAAATCCATCTTGTGATGCTAACCTCTGGTTATAAGTCCGCCTTCGTGTCGGCCTACCTTTGTGTTTTGGATCTGAGTCCGCCTTCGTGTCGACATTCCATTTGAAAATCCATCTTGTGATGGTAACCTCTAGTTATAAGTCCGCCTTCGTGTCGGCCTACCTTTGTGTTTTGGATCTGAGTCCGCCTTCGTGTCGACATTCCATTTGAAAATCCATCTTGTGATGGTAACCTCTGGTTATAAGTCCGCCTTCGTGTCGGCCTACCTTTGTGTTTTGGATCTGAGTCCACCTTCGTGTCGGCATTCCTTTTGAAAATCCATCTTGTGATGGTAACCTCTGGTTATAAGTCCGCCTTCGTGTCGGCCTACCTTTGTGTTTTGGATCTGAGTCCGCCTTCGTGTCGACATTCCTTTTGAAAATCCATCTTGTGATGGTAACCTCTGGTTATGATTCCGCCTTCAGGTCGCCCTACCTTTGTGTTTTGGATCTGAGTCCGCCTTCGTGTCAGAATTTCTTTTGAAAATCCATCTTGTGATGGTAACCTCTAGTTCTGAGTCCGCCTTCGTGTCAGCCTACCTTTGTGTTTTGGATCTGAGCCCTCATTTGTGTCGGCATTTCGTTTGAAAATGCATCTTGTGATGGTAACCTCTGGTTATGAGTCCGCCTTCGTGTCGGCCTACCTTTGTGTTTTGGATCTGAGTCCGCCTTTGTGTCGGCATTCCTTTTTAAAATCCATCTTGTGATGGTAACCTCTGGTTATGAGTTCGCCTTCGTGTCGGCCTACCTTTGTGTTTTAGATCTTAGTCCGCCTTCGTGTCAGAATTTCTTTTGAAAACCCATCTTGTGATGTTAACCTCTGGTTATGAGTCCGCCTTCGTGTCGGCCTACCTTTGTGTTTTGGATCTGAGCCCTCATTTGTGTCGGCATTTCTTTTGAAAATCCATCTTGTGATGGTAACCTCTGGTTATGAGTCCGCCTTCGTGTCGGTCTACCTTTGTGTTTTGGATCTGAGTCCGCCTTTGTGTTAGAATTTCTTTTGAAAATCCATCTTGTGATGGTAACCTCTGGTTATGAGTCCGCCTATGTGTCGGCCTACCTTTGTGATTTGGATCTGAGCCCGCATATGTGTCGGCATTTCTTTCGAAAATCCATCTTGTGATGGTAACCTCTGATTATGAGTTCGCCTTCGTGTCGGCCTACCTTTGTGTTTAAGATCTGAGTCCGCCTTCGTGTCAGAATTTCTTTTGAAAATCCATCTTGTGATGGTAACCTCTGGTTATAAGTCCGCCTTCGTGTCGGCCTACCTTTGTGTTTTGGATCTGAGTCCGCCTTCGTGTCGACATTCCATTTGAAAATCCATCTTGTGATGGTAACCTCTGGTTATAAGTCCGCCTTCGTGTCGGCCTACCTTTGTGTTTTGGATCTGAGTCCGCCTTCGTGTCGACATTCCTTTTGAAAATCCATCTTGTGATGGTAACCTCTGGTTATGATTCCGCCTTCGTGTCGGCCTACCTTTGTGTTTTGGATCTGAGTCCACCTTCGTGTCGGCATTCCTTTTGAAAATCCATCTTGTGATGGTAACCTCTGGTTATAAGTCCGCCTTCGTGTCGGCCTACCTTTGTGTTTTGGATCTGAGTCCGCCTTCGTGTCGACATTCCATTTGAAAATCCATCTTGTGATGGTAACCTCTAGTTATAAGTCCGCCTTCGTGTCGGCCTACCTTTGTGTTTTGGATCTGAGTCCGCCTTCGTGTCGACATTCCATTTGAAAATCCATCTTGTGATGGTAACCTCTGGTTATAAGTCCGCCTTCGTGTCGGCCTACCTTTGTGTTTTGGATCTGAGTCCACCTTCGTGTCGGCATTCCTTTTGAAAATCCATCTTGTGATGGTAACCTCTGGTTATAAGTCCGCCTTCGTGTCGGCCTACCTTTGTGTTTTGGATCTGAGTCCGCCTTCGTGTCGACATTCCTTTTGAAAATCCATCTTGTGATGGTAACCTCTGGTTATGATTCCGCCTACAGGTCGCCCTACCTTTGTGTTTTGGATCTGAGTCCGCCTTCGTGTCAGAATTTCTTTTGAAAATCCATCTTGTGATGGTAACCTCTAGTTCTGAGTCCGCCTTCGTGTCAGCCTACCTTTGTGTTTTGGATCTGAGCCCTCATTTGTGTCGGCATTTCGTTTGAAAATCCATCTTGTGATGGTAACCTCTGGTTATGAGTCCGCCTTCGTGTCGGCCTACCTTTGTGTTTTGGATCTGAGTCCGCCTTTGTGTCGGCATTCCTTTTTAAAATCCATCTTGTGATGGTAACCTCTGGTTATGAGTTCGCCTTCGTGTCGGCCTACCTTTGTGTTTTAGATCTTAGTCCGCCTTCGTGTCAGAATTTCTTTTGAAAACCCATCTTGTGATGTTAACCTCTGGTTATGAGTCCGCCTTCGTGTCGGCCTACCTTTGTGTTTTGGATCTGAGCCCTCATTTGTGTCGGCATTTCTTTAGAAAATCCATCTTGTGATGGTAACCTCTGGTTATGAGTCCGCCTTCGTGTCGGTCTACCTTTGTGTTTTGGATCTGAGTCCGCCTTTGTGTTAGAATTTCTTTTGAAAATCCATCTTGTGATGGTAACCTCTGGTTATGAGTCCGCCTATGTGTCGGCCTACCTTTGTGTTTTGGATCTGAGCCCGCATATGTGTCGGCATTTCTTTCGAAAATCCATCTTGTGATGGTAACCTCTGATTATGAGTTCGCCTTTGTGTCGGCCTACCTTTGTGGTTAAGATCTGAGTCTGCCTTCGTGTCAGAATTTCTTTTGAAAATCCATCTTGTGATGGTAACCTCTGGTTATAAGTCCGCCTTCGTGTCGGCCTACCTTTGTGTTTTGGATCTGAGTCCGCCTTCGTGTCGACATTCCATTTGAAAATCCATCTTGTGATGGTAACCTCTGGTTATAAGTCCGCCTTCGTGTCGGCCTACCTTTGTGTTTTGGATCTGAGTCCGCCTTCGTGTCGACATTCCTTTTGAAAATCCATCTTGTGATGGTAACCTCTGGTTATGATTCCGCCTTCAGGTCGGCCTACCTTTGTGTTTTGGATCTGAGTCCGCCTTCGTGTCGGAATTTCTTTTGAAAATCCATCTTGTGATAGTAACCTCTAGTTCTGAGTCCGCCTTCGTGTCAGCCTACCTTTGTGTTTTGGATCTGAGGCCTCATTTGTGTCGGCATTTCTTTTGAAAATCCATCTTGTGATGGTAACCTCTGGTAATGAGTCCGCCTTCGTGTCGGCCTACCTTTGTGTTTTGGATCTGAGTCCGCCTTTGTGTCGGCATTCCTTTTTAAAATCCATCTTGTGATGGTAACCTCTGGTTATGAGTTCGCCTTCGTGTCAGCCTACCTTTGTGTTTTAGATCTTAGTCCGCCTTCGTGTCAGAATTTCTTTTGAAAATCCATCTTGTGATGTTAACCTCTGGTTATGAGTCCGCCTTCGTGTCGGCCTACCTTTGTGTTTTGGATCTGAGCCCTCATTTGTGTCGGCATTTCTTTTGAAAATCCATCTTGTGATGGTAACCTCTGGTTATGAGTCCGCCTTCGTGTCGGCCTACCTTTGTGTTTTGGATCTGAGTCCGCCTTCGTGTCGACATTCCTTTTGAAAATCCATCTTGTGATGGTAACCTCTGGTTATGATTCCGCCTTCAGGTCGCCCTACCTTTGTGTTTTGGATCTTAGTCCGCCTTCGTGTCAGAATTTCTTTTGAAAATCCATCTTGTGATGGTAACCTCTAGTTCTGAGTCCGCCTTCGTGTCAGCCTACCTTTGTGTTTTGGATCTGAGCCCTCATTTGTGTCGGCATTTCGTTTGAAAATCCATCTTGTGATGGTAACCTCTGGTTATGAGTCCGCCTTCGTGTCGGCCTACCTTTGTGTTTTGGATCTGAGTCCGCCTTTGTGTCGGCATTCCTTTTTAAAATCCATCTTGTGATGGTAACCTCTGGTTATGAGTCCGCCTTCGTGTCGGTCTACCTTTGTGTTTTGGATCTGAGTCCGCCTTTGTGTTAGAATTTCTTTTGAAAATCCATCTTGTGATGGTAACCTCTGGTTATGAGTCCGCCTATGTGTCGGCCTACCTTTGTGTTTTGGATCTGAGCCCGCATATGTGTCGGCATTTCTTTCGAAAATCCATCTTGTGATGGTAACCTCTGATTATGAGTTCGCCTTTGTGTCGGCCTACCTTTGTGGTTAAGATCTGAGTCTGCCTTCGTGTCAGAATTTCTTTTGAAAATCCATCTTGTGATGGTAACCTCTGGTTATAAGTCCGCCTTCGTGTCGGCCTACCTTTGTGTTTTGGATCTGAGTCCGCCTTCGTGTCGACATTCCATTTGAAAATCCATCTTGTGATGGTAACCTCTGGTTATAAGTCCGCCTTCGTGTCGGCCTACCTTTGTGTTTTGGATCTGAGTCCGCCTTCGTGTCGACATTCCTTTTGAAAATCCATCTTGTGATGGTAACCTCTGGTTATGATTCCGCCTTCAGGTCGGCCTACCTTTGTGTTTTGGATCTGAGTCCGCCTTCGTGTCGGAATTTCTTTTGAAAATCCATCTTGTGATAGTAACCTCTAGTTCTGAGTCCGCCTTCGTGTCAGCCTACCTTTGTGTTTTGGATCTGAGCCCTCATTTGTGTCGGCATTTCTTTTGAAAATCCATCTTGTGATGGTAACCTCTGGTAATGAGTCCGCCTTCGTGTCGGCCTACCTTTGTGTTTTGGATCTGAGTCCGCCTTTGTGTCGGCATTCCTTTTTAAAATCCATCTTGTGATGGTAACCTCTGGTTATGAGTTCGCCTTCGTGTCAGCCTACCTTTGTGTTTTAGATCTTAGTCCGCCTTCGTGTCAGAATTTCTTTTGAAAATCCATCTTGTGATGTTAACCTCTGGTTATGAGTCCGCCTTCGTGTCGGCCTACCTTTGTGTTTTGGATCTGAGCCCTCATTTGTGTCGGCATTTCTTTTGAAAATCCATCTTGTGATGGTAACCTCTGGTTATGAGTCCGCCTTCGTGTCGGCCTACCTTTGTGTTTTGGATCTGAGTCCGCCTTCGTGTCGACATTCCTTTTGAAAATCCATCTTGTGATGGTAACCTCTGGTTATGATTCCGCCTTCAGGTCGCCCTACCTTTGTGTTTTGGATCTGAGTCCGCCTTCGTGTCAGAATTTCTTTTGAAAATCCATCTTGTGATGGTAACCTCTAGTTCTGAGTCCGCCTTCGTGTCAGCCTACCTTTGTGTTTTGGATCTGAGCCCTCATTTGTGTCGGCATTTCGTTTGAAAATCCATCTTGTGATGGTAACCTCTGGTTATGAGTCCGCCTTCGTGTCGGCCTACCTTTGTGTTTTGGATCTGAGTCCGCCTTTGTGTCGGCATTCCTTTTTAAAATCCATCTTGTGATGGTAACCTCTGGTTATGAGTTCGCCTTCGTGTCGGCCTACCTTTGTGTTTTAGATCTTAGTCCGCCTTCGTGTCAGAATTTCTTTTGAAAACCCATCTTGTGATGTTAACCTCTGGTTATGAGTCCGCCTTCGTGTCGGCCTACCTTTGTGTTTTGGATCTGAGCCCTCATTTGTGTCGGCATTTCTTTAGAAAATCCATCTTGTGATGGTAACCTCTGGTTATGAGTCCGCCTTCGTGTCGGTCTACCTTTGTGTTTTGGATCTGAGTCCGCCTTTGTGTTAGAATTTCTTTTGAAAATCCATCTTGTGATGGTAACCTCTGGTTATGAATCCGCCTATGTGTCGGCCTACCTTTGTGTTTTGGATCTGAGCCCGCATATGTGTCGGCATTTCTTTCAAAAATCCATCTTGTGATGGTAACCTCTGATTATGAGTTCGCCTTTGTGTCGGCCTACCTTTGTGGTTAAGATCTGAGTCTGCCTTCGTGTCAGAATTTCTTTTGAAAATCCATCTTGTGATGGTAACCTCTGGTTATAAGTCCGCCTTCGTGTCGGCCTACCTTTGTGTTTTGGATCTGAGTCCGCCTTCGTGTCGACATTCCATTTGAAAATCCATCTTGTGATGGTAACCTCTGGTTATAAGTCCGCCTTCGTGTCGGCCTACCTTTGTGTTTTGGATCTGAGTCCGCCTTCGTGTCGACATTCCTTTTGAAAATCCATCTTGTGATGGTAACCTCTGGTTATGATTCCGCCTTCAGGTCGGCCTACCTTTGTGTTTTGGATCTGAGTCCGCCTTCGTGTCGGAATTTCTTTTGAAAATCCATCTTGTGATGGTAACCTCTAGTTCTGAGTCCGCCTTCGTGTCAGCCTACCTTTGTGTTTTGGATCTGAGCCCTCATTTGTGTCGGCATTTCTTTTGAAAATCCATCTTGTGATGGTAACCTCTGGTAATGAGTCCGCCTTCGTGTCGGCCTACCTTTGTGTTTTGGATCTGAGTCCGCCTTTGTGTCGGCATTCCTTTTTAAAATCCATCTTGTGATGGTAACCTCTGGTTATGAGTTCGCCTTCGTGTCAGCCTACCTTTGTGTTTTAGATCTTAGTCCGCCTTCGTGTCAGAATTTCTTTTGAAAATCCATCTTGTGATGTTAACCTCTGGTTATGAGTCCGCCTTCGTGTCGGCCTACCTTTGTGTTTTGGATCTGAGCCCTCATTTGTGTCGGCATTTCTTTTGAAAATCCATCTTGTGATGGTAACCTCTGGTTATGAGTCCGCCTTCGTGTCGGTCTACCTTTGTGTTTTGGATCTGAGTCCGCCTTTGTGTTATAATTTCTTTTGAAAATCCATCTTGTGATGGTAACCTCTAGTTATGAGTCCGCCTATGTGTCGGCCTACCTTTGTGTTTTGGATCTGAGCCCGCATATGTGTCGGCATTTCTTTCGAAAATCCATCTTGTGATGGTAACCTCTGATTATGAGTCCGCCTTCGTGTCAGCCTACCTTTGTGTTTAAGATCTGAGTCCGCCTTCGTGTCAGAATTTCTTTTGAAAATCCATCTTGTGATGGTAACCTCTGGTTATGAGTCCGCCTTCGTGTCGGCCTACCTTTGTGTTTTGGATCTGAGCCCGCATTTGTGTCGGCATTCCTTTTTAAAATCCATGTTGTGATGGTAACCTCTGGTTGTGAGTTCGCCTTCGTGTCGGCCTACCTTTGTGTTTTAGATCTGAGTCCGCCTTCGTGTTGGCATTCCTTTTGAAAATCCATCTTGTGATGGTAACCTCTGGTTATAAGTCCGCCTTCGTGTCGGCCTACCTTTGTGTTTTGGATCTGAGTCCGCCTTCGTGTCGACAATCCTTTTGAAAATCCATCTTGTGATGGTAACCTCTGGTTATAAGTCCGCCTTCGTGTCGGCCTACCTTTGTGTTTTGGATCTGAGTCCGCCTTCGTGTCGGCATTCCTTTTGAAAATCCATCTTGTGATGGTAACCTCTGGTTATGATTCCGCCTTCAGGTCGGCCTACCTTTGTGTTTTGGATCTGAGTCCGCCTTCGTGTCGGAATTTCTTTTGAAAATCCATCTTTTGATGGTAACCTCTAGTTCTGAGTCCGCCTTCGTGTCAGCCTACCTTTGTGTTTTGGATCTGAGCCCTCATTTGTGTCGGCATTTCTTTTGAAAATCCATCTTGTGATGGTAACCTCTGGTAATGAGTCCGCCTTCGTGTCGGCCTACCTTTGTGTTTTGGATCTGAGTCCGCCATTGTGTCGGCATTCCTTTTTAAAATCCATCTTGTGATGGTAACCTCTGGTTATGAGTTCGCCTTCGTGTCAGCCTACCTTTGTGTTTTAGATCTTAGTCCGCCTTCGTGTCAGAATTTCTTTTGAAAATCCATCTTGTGATGTTAACCTCTGGTTATGAGTCCGCCTTCGTGTCGGCCTACCTTTGTGTTTTGGATCTGAGCCCTCATTTGTGTCGGCATTTCTTTTGAAAATCCATCTTGTGATGGTAACCTCTGGTTATGAGTCCGCCTTCGTGTCGGTCTACCTTTGTGTTTTGGATCTGAGTCCGCCTTTGTGTTATAATTTCTTTTGAAAATCCATCTTGTGATGGTAACCTCTAGTTATGAGTCCGCCTATGTGTCGGCCTACCTTTGTGTTTTGGATCTGAGCCCGCATATGTGTCGGCATTTCTTTCGAAAATCCATCTTGTGATGGTAACCTCTGATTATGAGTCCGCCTTCGTGTCAGCCTACCTTTGTGTTTAAGATCTGAGTCCGCCTTCGTGTCAGAATTTCTTTTGAAAATCCATCTTGTGATGGTAACCTCTGGTTATGAGTCCGCCTTCGTGTCGGCCTACCTTTGTGTTTTGGATCTGAGCCCGCATTTGTGTCGGCATTCCTTTTTAAAATCCATGTTGTGATGGTAACCTCTGGTTGTGAGTTCGCCTTCGTGTCGGCCTACCTTTGTGTTTTAGATCTGAGTCCGCCTTCGTGTTGGCATTCCTTTTGAAAATCCATCTTGTGATGGTAACCTCTGGTTATAAGTCCGCCTTCGTGTCGGCCTACCTTTGTGTTTTGGATCTGAGTCCGCCTTCGTGTCGACAATCCTTTTGAAAATCCATCTTGTGATGGTAACCTCTGGTTATAAGTCCGCCTTCGTGTCGGCCTACCTTTGTGTTTTGGATCTGAGTCCGCCTTCGTGTCGGCATTCCTTTTGAAAATCCATCTTGTGATGGTAACCTCTGGTTATGATTCCGCCTTCAGGTCGGCCTACCTTTGTGTTTTGGATCTGAGTCCGCCTTCGTGTCGGAATTTCTTTTGAAAATCCATCTTTTGATGGTAACCTCTAGTTCTGAGTCCGCCTTCGTGTCAGCCTACCTTTGTGTTTTGGATCTGAGCCCTCATTTGTGTCGGCATTTCTTTTGAAAATCCATCTTGTGATGGTAACCTCTGGTAATGAGTCCGCCTTCGTGTCGGCCTACCTTTGTGTTTTGGATCTGAGTCCGCCTTTGTGTCGGCATTCCTTTTTAAAATCCATCTTGTGATGGTAACCTCTGGTAATGAGTCCGCCTTCGTGTCGGCCTACCTTTGTGTTTTGGATCTGAGCCCTCATTTGTGTCGGCATTTCTTTTGAAAATCCATCTTGTGATGGTAACCTCTGGTTATGAGTCCGCCTTCGTGTCGGTCTACCTTTGTGTTTTGGATCTGAGTCCGCCTTTGTGTTATAATTTCTTTTGAAAATCCATCTTGTGATGGTAACCTCTAGTTATGAGTCCGCCTATGTGTCGGCCTACCTTTGTGTTTTGGATCTGAGCCCGCATATGTGTCGGCATTTCTTTCGAAAATCCATCTTGTGATGGTAACCTCTGATTATGAGTCCGCCTTCGTGTCAGCCTACCTTTGTGTTTAAGATCTGAGTCCGCCTTCGTGTCAGAATTTCTTTTGAAAATCCATCTTGTGATGGTAACCTCTGGTTATGAGTCCGCCTTCGTGTCGGCCTACCTTTGTGTTTTGGATCTGAGCCCGCATTTGTGTCGGCATTCCTTTTTAAAATCCATGTTGTGATGGTAACCTCTGGTTGTGAGTTCGCCTTCGTGTCGGCCTACCTTTGTGTTTTAGATCTGAGTCCGCCTTCGTGTTGGCATTCCTTTTGAAAATCCATCTTGTGATGGTAACCTCTGGTTATAAGTCCGCCTTCGTGTCGGCCTACCTTTGTGTTTTGGATCTGAGTCCGCCTTCGTGTCGACAATCCTTTTGAAAATCCATCTTGTGATGGTAACCTCTGGTTATAAGTCCGCCTTCGTGTCGGCCTACCTTTGTGTTTTGGATCTGAGTCCGCCTTCGTGTCGGCATTCCTTTTGAAAATCCATCTTGTGATGGTAACCTCTGGTTATGATTCCGCCTTCAGGTCGGCCTACCTTTGTGTTTTGGATCTGAGTCCGCCTTCGTGTCGGAATTTCTTTTGAAAATCCATCTTTTGATGGTAACCTCTGGTTCTGAGTCCGCCTTCGTGTCAGCCAACCTTTGTATTTTGGATCTGAGCCCTCATTTGTGTCGGCATTTCTTTTGAGAATCCATCTTGTGATGGTAACCTCTGGTTATGAGTCCGCCTTCGTGTCGGTCTACCTTTGTGTTTTGGATCTGAGTCCGCCTTTGTGTTATAATTTCTTTTGAAAATCCATCTTGTGATGGTAACCTCTAGTTATGAGTCCGCCTATGTGTCGGCCTACCTTTGTGTTTTGGATCTGAGCCCGCATATGTGTCGGCATTTCTTTCGAAAATCCATCTTGTGATGGTAACCTCTGATTATGAGTCCGCCTTCGTGTCAGCCTACCTTTGTGTTTAAGATCTGAGTCCGCCTTCGTGTCAGAATTTCTTTTGAAAATCCATCTTGTGATGGTAACCTCTGGTTATGAGTCCGCCTTCGTGTCGGCCTACCTTTGTGTTTTGGATCTGAGCCCGCATTTGTGTCGGCATTCCTTTTTAAAATCCATGTTGTGATGGTAACCTCTGGTTGTGAGTTCGCCTTCGTGTCGGCCTACCTTTGTGTTTTAGATCTGAGTCCGCCTTCGTGTTGGCATTCCTTTTGAAAATCCATCTTGTGATGGTAACCTCTGGTTATAAGTCCGCCTTCGTGTCGGCCTACCTTTGTGTTTTGGATCTGAGTCCGCCTTCGTGTCGGCATTCCTTTTGAAAATCCATCTTGTGATGGTAACCTCTGGTTATGATTCCGCCTTCAGGTCGGCCTACCTTTGTGTTTTGGATCTGAGTCCGCCTTCGTGTCGGAATTTCTTTTGAAAATCCATCTTTTGATGGTAACCTCTAGTTCTGAGTCCGCCTTCGTGTCAGCCTACCTTTGTGTTTTGGATCTGAGCCCTCATTTGTGTCGGCATTTCTTTTGAAAATCCATCTTGTGATGGTAACCTCTGGTAATGAGTCCGCCTTCGTGTCGGCCTACCTTTGTGTTTTGGATCTGAGTCCGCCTTTGTGTCGGCATTCCTTTTTAAAATCCATCTTGTGATGGTAACCTCTGGTTATGAGTTCGCCTTCGTGTCAGCCTACCTTTGTGTTTTAGATCTTAGTCCGCCTTCGTGTCAGAATTTCTTTTGAAAATCCATCTTGTGATGTTAACCTCTGGTTATGAGTCCGCCTTCGTGTCGGCCTACCTTTGTGTTTTGGATCTGAGCCCTCATTTGTGTCGGCATTTCTTTTGAAAATCCATCTTGTGATGGTAACCTCTGGTTATGAGT
The DNA here is from genome assembly GCA_022829125.1 of Lathyrus tuberosus. Taxonomy (NCBI): domain Eukaryota; kingdom Viridiplantae; phylum Streptophyta; class Magnoliopsida; order Fabales; family Fabaceae; genus Lathyrus; species Lathyrus tuberosus. The sequence goes on along the minus strand of JALAZF010000061.1, from coordinate 18,135,798 downwards.
CCGCCTTCGTGTCGGTCTACCTTTGTGTTTTGGATCTGAGTCCGCCTTTGTGTTATAATTTCTTTTGAAAATCCATCTTGTGATGGTAACCTCTAGTTATGAGTCCGCCTATGTGTCGGCCTACCTTTGTGTTTTGGATCTGAGCCCGCATATGTGTCGGCATTTCTTTCGAAAATCCATCTTGTGATGGTAACCTCTGATTATGAGTCCGCCTTCGTGTCAGCCTACCTTTGTGTTTAAGATCTGAGTCCGCCTTCGTGTCAGAATTTCTTTTGAAAATCCATCTTGTGATGGTAACCTCTGGTTATGAGTCCGCCTTCGTGTCGGCCTACCTTTGTGTTTTGGATCTGAGCCCGCATTTGTGTCGGCATTCCTTTTTAAAATCCATGTTGTGATGGTAACCTCTGGTTGTGAGTTCGCCTTCGTGTCGGCCTACCTTTGTGTTTTAGATCTGAGTCCGCCTTCGTGTTGGCATTCCTTTTGAAAATCCATCTTGTGATGGTAACCTCTGGTTATAAGTCCGCCTTCGTGTCGGCCTACCTTTGTGTTTTGGATCTGAGTCCGCCTTCGTGTCGACAATCCTTTTGAAAATCCATCTTGTGATGGTAACCTCTGGTTATAAGTCCGCCTTCGTGTCGGCCTACCTTTGTGTTTTGGATCTGAGTCCGCCTTCGTGTCGGCATTCCTTTTGAAAATCCATCTTGTGATGGTAACCTCTGGTTATGATTCCGCCTTCAGGTCGGCCTACCTTTGTGTTTTGGATCTGAGTCCGCCTTCGTGTCGGAATTTCTTTTGAAAATCCATCTTTTGATGGTAACCTCTAGTTCTGAGTCCGCCTTCGTGTCAGCCTACCTTTGTGTTTTGGATCTGAGCCCTCATTTGTGTCGGCATTTCTTTTGAAAATCCATCTTGTGATGGTAACCTCTGGTAATGAGTCCGCCTTCGTGTCGGCCTACCTTTGTGTTTTGGATCTGAGTCCGCCATTGTGTCGGCATTCCTTTTTAAAATCCATCTTGTGATGGTAACCTCTGGTTATGAGTTCGCCTTCGTGTCAGCCTACCTTTGTGTTTTAGATCTTAGTCCGCCTTCGTGTCAGAATTTCTTTTGAAAATCCATCTTGTGATGTTAACCTCTGGTTATGAGTCCGCCTTCGTGTCGGCCTACCGTTGTGTTTTGGATCTGAGCCCTCATTTGTGTCGGCATTTCTTTTGAAAATCCATCTTGTGATGGTAACCTCTGGTTATGAGTCCGCCTTCGTGTCGGTCTACCTTTGTGTTTTGGATCTGAGTCCGCCTTCATGTCGGCATTCCTTTTGAAAATCCATCTTGTGCTGGTAACCTCTGGTTATAAGTCCGCCTTCGTGTCGGACTACATTTGTGTTTTGGATCTGAGTCCACCTTCGTGTCGGAATTTCTTTTGAAAATCCATCTTGTGATGGTAACCTCTGGTTCTGAGTCCGACTTCGTGTCAGCCTACCTTTGTGTTTTGGATCTGAGCCCTCATTTGTGTCGGCATTTCTTTTGAAAATCCATCTTGTGATGGTAACCTCTGGTTATGAGTCCGCCTTCGTGTCGGCCTACCTTTGTGTTTTAGAACTGAGTCTGCCTTTGTGTCGGCCTACCTTTGTGTTTAAGATCTGAGTCCGCCTTCGTGTCAGAATTTCTTTTGAAAATCCATCTTGTGATGGTAACCTCTGGTTATGAGTCCGCCTTCGTGTCGGCCTACCTTTGTGTTTTGGATCTGAGCCCGCATTTGTGTCGGCATTCCTTTTTAAAATCCATCTTGTGATGGTAACCTCTGGTTATGTGTTCGCCTTCGTGTCGGCCTACCTTTGTGTTTTAGATCTGAGTCCGCCTTCGTGTCGGCATTCCTTTTGAAAATCCATCTTGTGCTGGTAACCTCTGGTTATAAGTCCGCCTTCGTGTCGGCCTACATTTGTGTTTTGGATCTGAGCCCGCATATGTGTCGGCATTTCTTTCGAAAATCCATGTTGTGATGGTAACCTCTTGTTATGAGTTCGCCTTCGTGTCGGCCTACCTTTGTGTTTTAGATCTGAGTCCACCTTCGTGTCGGCATTCCTTTTGAAAATCCATCTTGTGATGGTAACCTCTGGTTATAAGGCCGCCTTCGTGTCGGCCTACCTTTGTGTTTTGGATCTGAGTCCGCCTTCGTGTCGACATTCCATTTGAAAATCCATCTTGTGATGGTAACCTCTGGTTATAAGTCCGCCTTCGTGTCGGCCTACCTTTGTGTTTTGGATCTGAGTCCGCCTTCGTGTCGACATTCCTTTTGAAAATCCATCTTGTGATGGTAACCTCTGGTTATGATTCCGCCTTCAGGTCGGCCTACCTTTGTGTTTTGGATCTGAGTCCGCCTTCGTGTCGGAATTTCTTTTGAAAATCCATCTTGTGATGGTAACCTCTGGTTCTGAGTCCGCCTTCGTGTCAGCCTACCTTTGTGTTTTGGATCTGAGCCCTCATTTGTGTCGGCATTTCTTTTGAAAATCCATCTTGTGATGGTAACCTCTGGTTATGAGTCCGCCTTCGTGTCGGCCTACCTTTGTGTTTTGGATCTGAGTCCGCCTTTGTGTCGGCATTCATTTTTAAAATCGATCTAGTGATGGTAACCTCTGGTTATGAGTTCGCCTTCGTGTCGTCCTACCTTTGTGTTTTAGAACTGAGTCTGCCTTTGTGTCGGCCTACCTTTGTGTTTAAGATCTGAGTCCGCCTTCGTGTCAGAATTTCTTTTGAAAATCCATCTTGTGATGGTAACCTCTGGTTATGAGTCTGCCTTCGTGTCGGCCTACCTTTGTGTTTTGGATCTGAGCCCGCATTTGTGTCGGCATTCCTTTTTAAAATCCATCTTGTGATGGTAACCTCTGGTTAAGTGTTCGCCTTCGTGTCGGCCTACTTTTGTGTTTTAGATCTGAGTCCGCCTTCGTGTCGGCATTCCTTTTGAAAATCCATCTTGTGCTGGTAACCTCTGGTTATAAGTCCGCCTTCGTGTCGGCCTACATTTGTGTTTTGGATCTGAGCCCGCATATGTGTCGGCATTTCTTTCGAAAATCCATGTTGTGATGGTAACCTCTGGTTATGAGTTCGCCTTCGTGTCGGCCTACCTTTGTGTTTTAGATCTGAGTCCACCTTCGTGTCGGCATTCCTTTTGAAAATCCATCTTGTGATGGTAACCTCTGGTTATAAGGCCGCCTTTGTGTCGGCCTACCTTTGTGTTTTGGATCTGAGTCCGCCTTCGTGTCGACATTCCATTTGAAAATCCATCTTGTGATGGTAACCTCTGGTTATAAGTCCGCCTTCGTGTCGGCCTACCTTTGTGTTTTGGATCTGAGTCCGCCTTCGTGTCGACATTCCTTTTGAAAATCCATCTTGTGATGGTAACCTCTGGTTATGATTCCGCCTTCAGGTCGGCCTACCTTTGTGTTTTGGATCTGAGTCCGCCTTCGTGTCGGAATTTCTTTTGAAAATCCATCTTGTGATGGTAACCTCTGGTTCTGAGTCCGCCTTCGTGTCAGCCTACCTTTGTGTTTCGGATCTGAGCCCTCATTTGTGTCGGCATTTCTTTTGAAAATCCATCTTGTGATGGTAACCTCTGGTTATGAGTCCGCCTTCGTGTCGGCCTACCTTTGTGTTTTGGATCTGAGTCCGCCTTTGTGTCGGCATTCATTTTTAAAATCGATCTAGTGATGGTAACCTCTGGTTATGAGTTCGCCTTCGTGTCGTCCTACCTTTGTGTTTTAGAACTGAGTCTGCCTTTGTGTCGGCCTACCTTTGTGTTTAAAATCTGAGTCCGCCTTCGTGTCAGAATTTCTTTTGAAAATCCATCTTGTGATGGTAACCTCTGGTTATGAGTCTGCCTTCGTGTCGGCCTACCTTTGTGTTTTGGATCTGAGCCCGCATTTGTGTCGGCATTCCTTTTTAAAATCCATCTTGTGATGGTAACCTCTGGTTATGTGTTCGCCTTCGTGTCGGCCTACCTTTGTGTTTTAGATCTGAGTCCGCCTTCGTGTCGGCATTCCTTTTGAAAATCCATCTTGTGCTGGTAACCTCTGGTTATAAGTCCGCCTTCGTGTCGGCCTACATTTGTGATTTGGATCTGAGCCCGCATATGTGTCGGGATTTCTTTCGAAAATCCATGTTGTGATGGTAACCTCTGGTTATGAGTTCGCCTTCGTGTCGGCCTACCTTTGTGTTTTAGATCTGAGTCCACCTTCGTGTCGGCATTCCTTTTGAAAATCCATCTTGTGATGGTAACCTCTGGTTATAAGTCCGCCTTCGTGTCGGCCTACCTTTGTGTTTTGGATCTGAGTCCGCCTTCGTGTCGACATTCCATTTGAAAATCCATCTTGTGATGGTAACCTCTGGTTATAAGTCCGCCTTCGTGTCGGCCTACCTTTGTGTTTTGGATCTGAGTCCGCCTTCGTGTCGACATTCCTTTTGAAAATCCATCTTGTGATGGTAACCTCTGGTTATGATTCCGCCTTCAGGTCGGCCTACCTTTGTGTTTTGGATCTGAGTCCGCCTTCGTGTCGGAATTTCTTTTGAAAATCCATCTTGTGATGGTAACCTCTAGTTCTGAGTCCGCCTTCGTGTCAGCCTACCTTTGTGTTTTGGATCTGAGCCCTCATTTGTGTCGGCATTTCTTTTGAAAATCCATCTTGTGATGGTAACCTCTGGTTATGAGTCCGCCTTCGTGTCGGCCTACCTTTGTGTTTTGGATCTGAGTCCGCCTTTGTGTCGGCATTCATTTTTAAAATCGATCTAGTGATGGTAACCTCTGGTTATGAGTTCGCCTTCGTGTCGTCCTACCTTTGTGTTTTAGAACTGAGTCTGCCTTTGTGTCGGCCTACCTTTGTGTTTAAGATCTGAGTCCGCCTTCGTGTCAGAATTTCTTTTGAAAATCCATCTTGTGATGGTAACCTCTGGTTATGAGTCTGCCTTCGTGTCGGCCTACCTTTGTGTTTTGGATCTGAGCCCGCATTTGTGTCGGCATTCCTTTTTAAAATCCATCTTGTGATGGTAACCTCTGGTTATGTGTTCGCCTTCGTGTCGGCCTACCTTTGTGTTTTAGATCTGAGTCCGCCTTCGTGTCGGCATTCCTTTTGAAAATCCATCTTGTGTTGGTAACCTCTGGTTATAAGTCCGCCTTCGTGTCGGCCTACATTTGTGTTTTGGATCTGAGCCCGCATATGTGTCGGCATTTCTTTCGAAAATCCATGTTGTGATGGTAACCTCTGGTTATGAGTTCGCCTTCGTGTCGGCCTACCTTTGTGTTTTAGATCTGAGTCGACCTTCGTGTCGGCATTCCTTTTGAAAATCCATCTTGTGATGGTAACCTCTGGTTATAAGTCCGCCTTCGTGTCGGCCTACCTTTGTGTTTTGGATCTGAGTCCGCCTTCGTGTCGACATTCCATTTGAAAATCCATCTTGTGATGGTAACCTCTGGTTATAAGTCCGCCTTCGTGTCGGCCTACCTTTGTGTTTTGGATCTGAGTCCGCCTTCGTGTCGACATTCCTTTTGAAAATCCATCTTGTGATGGTAACCTCTGGTTATGATTCCGCCTTCAGGTCGGCCTACCTTTGTGTTTTGGATCTGAGTCCGCCTTCGTGTCGGAATTTCTTTTGAAAATCCATCTTGTGATGGTAACCTCTAGTTCTGAGTCCGCCTTCGTGTCAGCCTACCTTTGTGTTTTGGATCTGAGCCCTCATTTGTGTCGGCATTTCTTTTGAAAATCCATCTTGTGATGGTAACCTCTGGTTATGAGTCCGCCTTCGTGTCGGCCTACCTTTGTGTTTTGGATCTGAGTCCGCCTTTGTGTCGGCATTCATTTTTAAAATCGATCTAGTGATGGTAACCTCTGGTTATGAGTTCGCCTTCGTGTCGGCCTACCTTTGTGTTTTAGAACTGAGTCTGCCTTTGTGTCGGCCTACCTTTGTGTTTAAGATCTGAGTCCGCCTTCGTGTCAGAATTTCTTTTGAAAATCCATCTTGTGATGGTAACCTCTGGTTATGAGTCTGCCTTCGTGTCGGCCTACCTTTGTGTTTTGGATCTGAGCCCGCATTTGTGTCGGCATTCCTTTTTAAAATCCATCTTGTGATGGTAACCTCTGGTTATGTGTTCGCCTTCGTGTCGGCCTACCTTTGTGTTTTAGATCTGAGTCCGCCTTCGTGTCGGCATTCCTTTTGAAAATCCATCTTGTGCTGGTAACCTCTGGTTATAAGTCCGCCTTCGTGTCGGCCTACATTTGTGTTTTGGATCTGAGCCCGCATATGTGTCGGCATTTCTTTCGAAAATCCATGTTGTGATGGTAACCTCTGGTTATGAGTTCGCCTTCGTGTCGGCCTACCTTTGTGTTTTAGATCTGAGTCCACCTTCGTGTCGGCATTCCTTTTGAAAATCCATCTTGTGATGGTAACCTCTGGTTATAAGGCCGCCTTCGTGTCGGCCTACCTTTGTGTTTTGGATCTGAGTCCGCCTTCGTGTCGACATTCCATTTGAAAATCCATCTTGTGATGGTAACCTCTGGTTATAAGTCCGCCTTCGTGTCGGCCTACCTTTGTGTTTTGGATCTGAGTCCGCCTTCGTGTCGACATTCCTTTTGAAAATCCATCTTGTGATGGTAACCTCTGGTTATGATTCCGCCTTCAGGTCGGCCTACCTTTGTGTTTTGGATCTGAGTCCGCCTTCGTGTCGGAATTTCTTTTGAAAATCCATCTTGTGATGGTAACCTCTGGTTCTGAGTCCGCCTTCGTGTCAGCCTACCTTTGTGTTTTGGATCTGAGCCCTCATTTGTGTCGGCATTTCTTTTGAAAATCCATCTTGTGATGGTAACCTCTGGTTATGAGTCCGCCTTCGTGTCGGCCTACCTTTGTGTTTTGGATCTGAGTCCGCCTTTGTGTCGGCATTCATTTTTAAAATCGATCTAGTGATGGTAACCTCTGGTTATGAGTTCGCCTTCGTGTCGTCCTACCTTTGTGTTTTAGAACTGAGTCTGCCTTTGTGTCGGCCTACCTTTGTGTTTAAGATCTGAGTCCGCCTTCGTGTCAGAATTTCTTTTGAAAATCCATCTTGTGATGGTAACCTCTGGTTATGAGTCTGCCTTCGTGTCGGCCTACCTTTGTGTTTTGGATCTGAGCCCGCATTTGTGTCGGCATTCCTTTTTAAAATCCATCTTGTGATGGTAACCTCTGGTTATGTGTTCGCCTTCGTGTCGGCCTACCTTTGTGTTTTAGATCTGAGTCCGCCTTCGTGTCGGCATTCCTTTTGAAAATCCATCTTGTGCTGGTAACCTCTGGTTATAAGTCCGCCTTCGTGTCGGCCTACATTTGTGTTTTGGATCTGAGCCCGCATATGTGTCGGCATTTCTTTCGAAAATCCATGTTGTGATGGTAACCTCTGGTTATGAGTCCGCCTTCGTGTCGGCCTACCTTTGTGTTTTAGATCTGAGTCGACCTTCGTGTCGGCATTCCTTTTGAAAATCCATCTTGTGATGGTAACCTCTGGTTATAAGTCCGCCTTCGTGTCGGCCTACCTTTGTGTTTTGGATCTGAGTCCGCCTTCGTGTCGACATTCCATTTGAAAATCCATCTTGTGATGGTAACCTCTGGTTATAAGTCCGCCTTCGTGTCGGCCTACCTTTGTGTTTTGGATCTGAGTCCGCCTTCGTGTCGACATTCCTTTTGAAAATCCATCTTGTGATGGTAACCTCTGGTTATGATTCCGCCTTCAGGTCGGCCTACCTTTGTGTTTTGGATCTGAGTCCGCCTTCGTGTCGGAATTTCTTTTGAAAATCCATCTTGTGATGGTAACCTCTAGTTCTGAGTCCGCCTTCGTGTCAGCCTACCTTTGTGTTTTGGATCTGAGCCCTCATTTGTGTCGGCATTTCTTTTGAAAATCCATCTTGTGATGGTAACCTCTGGTTATGAGTCCGCCTTCGTGTCGGCCTACCTTTGTGTTTTGGATCTGAGTCCGCCTTTGTGTCGGCATTCATTTTTAAAATCGATCTAGTGATGGTAACCTCTGGTTATGAGTTCGCCTTCGTGTCGGCCTACCTTTGTGTTTTAGAACTGAGTCTGCCTTTGTGTCGGCCTACCTTTGTGTTTAAGATCTGAGTCCGCCTTCGTGTCAGAATTTCTTTTGAAAATCCATCTTGTGATGGTAACCTCTGGTTATGAGTCTGCCTTCGTGTCGGCCTACCTTTGTGTTTTGGATCTGAGCCCGCATTTGTGTCGGCATTCCTTTTTAAAATCCATCTTGTGATGGTAACCTCTGGTTATGTGTTCGCCTTCGTGTCGGCCTACCTTTGTGTTTTAGATCTGAGTCCGCCTTCGTGTCGGCATTCCTTTTGAAAATCCATCTTGTGCTGGTAACCTCTGGTTATAAGTCCGCCTTCGTGTCGGCCTACATTTGTGTTTTGGATCTGAGCCCGCATATGTGTCGGCATTTCTTTCGAAAATCCATGTTGTGATGGTAACCTCTGGTTATGAGTTCGCCTTCGTGTCGGCCTACCTTTGTGTTTTAGATCTGAGTCCACCTTCGTGTCGGCATTCCTTTTGAAAATCCATCTTGTGATGGTAACCTCTGGTTATAAGGCCGCCTTCGTGTCGGCCTACCTTTGTGTTTTGGATCTGAGTCCGCCTTCGTGTCGACATTCCATTTGAAAATCCATCTTGTGATGGTAACCTCTGGTTATAAGTCCGCCTTCGTGTCGGCCTACCTTTGTGTTTTGGATCTGAGTCCGCCTTCGTGTCGACATTCCTTTTGAAAATCCATCTTGTGATGGTAACCTCTGGTTATGATTCCGCCTTCAGGTCGGCCTACCTTTGTGTTTTGGATCTGAGTCCGCCTTCGTGTCGGAATTTCTTTTGAAAATCCATCTTGTGATGGTAACCTCTAGTTCTGAGTCCGCCTTCGTGTCAGCCTACCTTTGTGTTTTGGATCTGAGCCCTCATTTGTGTCGGCATTTCTTTTGAAAATCCATCTTGTGATGGTAACCTCTGGTTATGAGTCCGCCTTCGTGTCGGCCTACCTTTGTGTTTTGGATCTGAGTCCGCCTTTGTGTCGGCATTCATTTTTAAAATCGATCTAGTGATGGTAACCTCTGGTTATGAGTTCGCCTTCGTGTCGGCCTACCTTTGTGTTTTAGAACTGAGTCTGCCTTTGTGTCGGCCTACCTTTGTGTTTAAGATCTGAGTCCGCCTTCGTGTCAGAATTTCTTTTGAAAATCCATCTTGTGATGGTAACCTCTGGTTATGAGTCTGCCTTCGTGTCGGCCTACCTTTGTGTTTTGGATCTGAGCCCGCATTTGTGTCGGCATTCCTTTTTAAAATCCATCTTGTGATGGTAACCTCTGGTTATGTGTTCGCCTTCGTGTCGGCCTACCTTTGTGTTTTAGATCTGAGTCCGCCTTCGTGTCGGCATTCCTTTTGAAAATCCATCTTGTGCTGGTAACCTCTGGTTATAAGTCCGCCTTCGTGTCGGCCTACATTTGTGTTTTGGATCTGAGCCCGCATATGTGTCGGCATTTCTTTCGAAAATCCATGTTGTGATGGTAACCTCTGGTTATGAGTTCGCCTTCGTGTCGGCCTACCTTTGTGTTTTAGATCTGAGTCCACCTTCGTGTCGGCATTCCTTTTGAAAATCCATCTTGTGATGGTAACCTCTGGTTATAAGGCCGCCTTCGTGTCGGCCTACCTTTGTGTTTTGGATCTGAGTCCGCCTTCGTGTCGACATTCCATTTGAAAATCCATCTTGTGATGGTAACCTCTGGTTATAAGTCCGCCTTCGTGTCGGCCTACCTTTGTGTTTTGGATCTGAGTCCGCCTTCGTGTCGACATTCCTTTTGAAAATCCATCTTGTGATGGTAACCTCTGGTTATAAGTCCGCCTTCGTGTCGGCCTACCTTTGTGTTTTGGATCTGAGTCCGCCTTCGTGTCGACATTCCTTTTGAAAATCCATCTTGTGATGGTAACCTCTGGTTATGATTCCGCCTTCAGGTCGGCCTACCTTTGTGTTTTGGATCTGAGTCCGCCTTCGTGTCGGAATTTCTTTTGAAAATCCATCTTGTGATGGTAACCTCTAGTTCTGAGTCCGCCTTCGTGTCAGCCTACCTTTGTGTTTTGGATCTGAGCCCTCATTTGTGTCGGCATTTCTTTTGAAAATCCATCTTGTGATGGTAACCTCTGGTTATGAGTCCGCCTTCGTGTCGGCCTACCTTTGTGTTTTGGATCTGAGTCCGCCTTTGTGTCGGCATTCCTTTTTAAAATCCATCTTGTGATGGTAACCTCTGGTTATGAGTTCGCCTTCGTGTCGGCCTACCTTTGTGTTTTAGATCTTAGTCCGCCTTCGTGTCAGAATTTCTTTTGAAAATCAATCTTGTGATGTTAACCTCTGGTTATGAGTCCGCCTTCGTGTCGGCCTACCTTTGTGTTTTGGATCTGAGCCCTCATTTGTGTCGGCATTTCTTTTGAAAATCCATCTTGTGATGGTAACCTCAGGTTATGAGTCCGCCTTCGTGTCGGTCTACCTTTGTGTTTTGGATCTGAGTCCGCCTTTGTGTTAGAATTTCTTTTGAAAATCCATCTTGTGATGGTAACCTCTGGTTATGAGTCCGCCTATGTGTCGGCCTACCTTTGTGTTTTGGATCTGAGCCCGCATATGTGTCGGCATTTCTTTCGAAAATCCATCTTGTGATGGTAACCTCTGATTATGAGTCCGCCTTCGTGTCAGCCTACCTTTGTGTTTAAGATCTGAGTCCGCCTTCGTGTCAGAATTTCTTTTGAAAATCCATCTTGTGATGGTAACCTCTGGTTATGAGTCCGCCTTCGTGTCGGCCTACCTTTGTGTTTTGGATCTGAGCCCGCATTTGTGTCGGCATTCCTTTTTAAAATCCATCTTGTGATGGTAACCTCTGGTTATGAGTTCGCCTTCGTGTCGGCCTACCTTTGTGTTTTAGATCTGAGTCCGCCTTCGTGTCGGCATTCCTTTTGAAAATCCATCTTGTGCTGGAAACCTCTGGTTATAAGTCCGCCTTCGTGTCGGCCTACATTTGTGTTTTGGATCTGAGCCCGCATATGTATCGGCATTTCTTTTGAAAATCCATGTTGTGATGGTAACCTCTGGTTATGAGTTTGCCTTCGTGTCGGCCTACCTTTGTGTTTTAGATCTGAGTCCACCTTCGTGTCGGCATTCCTTTTGAAAATCCACCTTGTGATGGTAACCTCTGGTTATAAGTCCGCCTTCGTGTCAGCCTACCTTTGTGTTTTGGATCTGAGTCCGCCTTCGTGTCGACATTCCTTTTGAAAATCCATCTTGTGATGGTAACCTCTGGTTATAAGTCCGCCTTCGTGTCGGCCTACCTTTGTGTTTTGGATCTGAGTCCGCCTTCGTGTCGACATTCCTTTTGAAAATCCATCTTGTGATGGTAACCTCTGGTTATGATTCCTCCTTCAGGTCGGCCTACCTTTGTGTTTTGGATCTGAGTCCGCCTTCGTGTCGGAATTTCTTTTGAAAATCCATCTTGTGATGGTAACCTCTGGTTCTGAGTCCGCCTTCGTGTCAGCCTACGTTTGTGTTTTGGATCTAAGCCCTCATTTGTGTCGGCATTTCTTTTGAAAATCCATCTTGTGATGGTAACCTCTGGTTATGAGTCCGCCTTCGTGTCGGCCTAGCTTTGTGTTTTGGATCTGAGTCCGCCTTTGTGTCGGCATTCATTTTTAAAATCCATCTTGTGATGGTAACCTCTGGTTATGAATTCGCCTTCGTGTCGGTCTACCTTTGTGTTTTAGAACTGAGTCTGCCTTTGTGTCGGCCTACCTTTGTGTTTAAGATCTGAGTCCGCCTTCGTGTCAGAATTTCTTTTGAAAATCCATCTTGTGATGGTAACCTCTGGTTATGAGTCTGCCTTCGTGTCGGCCTACCTTTGTGTTTTGGATCTGAGCCCGCCTTCGTGTCGACATTCCTTTTGAAAATCCATCTTGTGATGGTAACCTCTGGTTATAAGTCCACCTTCGTGTCGGCCTACCTTTGTGTTTTGGATCTGAGTCCGCCTTAGTGTCGACATTCCTTTTGAAAATCCATCTTGTGATGGTAACCTCTGGTTATGATTCCGCCTTCAGGTCGGCCTACCTTTGTGTTTTAGATCTGAGTCCGCCTTCGTGTCGGCATTCCTTTTGAAAATCCATCTTGTGCTGGTAACCTTTGGTTATAAGTCCGCCTTCGTGTCGGCCTACATTTGTGTTTTGGATCTGAGCCCGCATATGTGTCGGCATTTCTTTTGAAAATCCATGTTGTGATGGTAACCTCTGGTTATGAGTTCGCCTTCGTGTCGGCCTACCTTTGTATTTTAGATCTGAGTCCACCTTCGTGTCGGCATTCCTTTTGAAAATCCATCTTGTGATGGTAACCTCTGGTTATAAGTCCGCCATCGTGTCGGCCTACCTTTGTGTTTTGGATCTGAGTCCGCCTTCGTGTCGACATTCCTTTTGAAAATCCATCTTGTGATGGTAACCTCTGGTTATAAGTCCGCCTTCGTGTCGGCCTACCTTTGTGTTTTGGATCTGAGTCCGCCTTAGTGTCGACATTCCTTTTGAAAATCCATCTTGTGATGGTAACCTCTGGTTATGATTCCGCCTTCAGGTCGGCCTACCTTTGTGTTTTGGATCTGAGTCCGCCTTCGTGTCGGAATTTCTTTTGAAAATCCATCTTGTGATGGTAACCTCTGGTTCTGAGTCCGCCTTCGTGTCAGCCTACCTTTGTGTTTTGGATCTGAGCCCTCATTTGTGTCGGCATTTCTTTTGAAAATCCATCTTGTGATGGTAACCTCTGGTTATGAGTCCGCCTTCGTGTCGGCCTACCTTTGTGTTTTGGATCTGAGTCCGCCTTTGTGTCGGCATTCATTTTTAAAATCCATCTTGTGATGGTAACCTCTGGTTATGAGTTCGCCTTCGTGTCGGCCTACCTTTGTGTTTTAGAACTGAGTCTTCCTTTGTGTCGGCCTACCTTTGTGTTTAAGATCTGAGTCCGCCTTCGTGTCAGAATTTCTTTTGAAAATCCATCTTGTGATGGTAACCTCTGGTTATGAGTCTGCCTTCGTGTCGGCCTACCTTTGTGTTTTGGATCTGAGCCCGCATTTGTGTCGGCATTCCTTTTTAAAATCCATCTTGTGATGGTAACCTCTGGTTATGTGTTCGCCTTCGTGTCGGCCTACCTTTGTGTTTTAGATCTGAGTCCGCCTTCGTGTCGGCATTCCTTTTGAAAATCCATCTTGTGCTGGTAACCTCTGGTTATAAGTCCGCCTTCGTGTCAGCCTACATTTGTGTTTTGGATCTGAGCCCGCATATGTGTCGGCATTTCTTTCTAAAATCCATGTTGTGATGGTAACCTCTGGTTATGAGTTCGCCTTCGTGTCGGCCTACCTTTGTGTTTTAGATCTGAGTCCACCTTCGTGTCGGCATTCCTTTTGAAAATCCATCTTGTGATGGTAACCTCTGGTTATAAGTCCGCCTTCGTGTCGGCCTACCTTTGTGTTTTGGATCTGAGTCCGCCTTCGTGTCGACATTCCATTTGAAAATCCATCTTGTGATGGTAACCTCTGAAATAAGTCCGCCTTCGTGTCGGCCTACCTTTGTGTTTTGGATCTGAGTCCGCCTTCGTGTCGACATTCCTTTTGAAAATCCATCTTGTGATGGTAACCTATGGTTATGATTCCGCCTTCAGGTCGGCCTACCTTTGTGTTTTGGATCTGAGTCCGCCTTCGTGTCGGAATTTCTTTTGAAAATCCATCTTGTGATGGTAACCTCTAGTTCTGAGTCCGCCTTCGTGTCAGCCTACCTTTGTGTTTTGGATCTGAGTCCTCATTTGTGTCGGCATTTCTTTTGAAAATCCATCTTGTGATGGTAACCTCTAGTTATGAGTCCGCCTTCGTGTCGGCCAACCTTTGTGTTTTGGATCTGAGTCCGCCTTTGTGTCGACATTCCTTTTTAAAATCCATCTTGTGATGGTAACCTCTGGTTATGAGTTCGCCTTCGTGTCGGCCTACCTTTGTGTTTTAGATCTTAGTCCGCCTTCGTGTCAGAATTTCTTTTGAAAATCCATCTTGTGATGTTAACCTCTGGTTATGAGTCCGCCTTCGTGGCGGCCTACCTTTGTGTTTTGGATCTGAGCCCTCATTTGTGTCGGCATTTCTTTTGAAAATCCATCTTGTGATGGTAACCTCTGGTTATAAGTCCGCCTTCGTGTCGGTCTACCTTTGTGTTTTGGATCTGAGTCCGCCTTTGTGTTAGAATTTCTTTTGAAAATCCATCTTGTGATGTAACCTCTGGTTATGAGTCCGCCTATGTGTCGGCCTAGCTTTGTGTTTTGGATCTGAGCCCGCATATGTGTCGGCATTTCTTTCGAAAATCCATCTTGTGATGGTAACCTTTGATTATGAGTCCGCCTTCATGTCAGCCTACCTTTGTGTTTAAGATTTGAGTCCGCCTTCGTGTCAGAATTTCTTTTGAAAATCCATCTTGTGATGGTAACCTCTGGTTATGAGTCCGCCTTCGTGTCGGCCTACCTTTGTGTTTTGGATCTGCGCCCGCATTTGTGTCGGTATTCCTTTTTAAAATCCATCTTGTGATGGTAACCTCTGGTTATGAGTTCGCCTTCGTGTCGGCCTACCTTTGTGTTTTAGATCTGAGTCCGCCTTCGTGTCGGCATTCCTTTTGAAAATCCATCTTGTGCTGGTAACCTCTGGTTATAAGTCCGCCTTCGTGTCGGCCTACATTTGTGTTTTGGATCTGAGCCCGCATATGTGTCGGCATTTCTTTTGAAAATCCATGTTGTGATGGTAACCTCTGGTTATGAGTTCGCCTTCGTGTCGGCCTACCTTTGTGTTTTAGATCTGAGTCCACCTTCGTGTCGGCATTCCTTTTGAAAATCCATCTTGTGATGGTAACCTCTGGTTATAAGTCCGCCTTCGTGTCGGCCTACCTTTGTGTTTTGGATCTGAGTCCGCTTTCGTGTCGGAATTTCTTTTGAAAATACATCTTGTGATGGTAACCTCTAGTTCTGAGTCCGCCTTCGTGTCAGCCTACCTTTGTGTTTTGGATCTGAGTCCTCATTTGTGTCGGCATTTCTTTTGAAAATCCATCTTGTGATGGTAACCTCTGGTTATGAGTCCGCCTTCGTGTCGGCCTACCTTTGTGTTTTGGATCTGAGTCCACCTTTGTGTCGGCATTCCTTTTTAAAATCCATCTTGTGATGGTAACCTCTGGTTATGAGTTCGCCTTCGTGTCGGCCTACCTTTGTGTTTTAGATCTTAGTCCGCCTTCGTGTCAGAATTTCTTTTGAAAATCCATCTTGTGATGGTAACCTCTGGTTATAAGTCCGCCTTCGTGTCGGCCTACCTTTGTGTTTTGGATCTGAGTCCGCTTTCGTGTCGGAATTTCTTTTGAAAATCCATCTTGTGATGGTAACCTCTAGTTCTGAGTCCGCCTTCGTGTCAGCCTACCTTTGTGTTTTGGATCTGTGTCCTCATTTGTGTCGGCATTTCTTTTGAAAATCCATCTTGTGATGGTAACCTCTGGTTATGAGTCCGCCTTCGTGTCGGCCTACCTTTGTGTTTTGGATCTGAGTCCGCCTTTGTGTCGGCATTCCTTTTTAAAATCCATCTTGTGATGGTAACCTCTGGTTATGAGTTCGCCTTCGTGTCGGCCTACCTTTGTGTTTTAGATCTTAGTCCGCCTTCGTGTCAGAATTTCTTTTGAAAATCCATCTTGTGATGTTAACCTCTGGTTATGAGTCCGCCTTCGTGGCGGCCTACCTTTGTGTTTTGGATCTGAGCCCTCATTTGTGTCGGCATTTCTTTTGAAAATCCATCTTGTGATGGTAACCTCTGGTTATAAGTCCGCCTTCGTGTCGGTCTACCTTTGTGTTTTGGATCTGAGTCCGCCTTTGTGTTAGAATTTCTTTTGAAAATCCATCTTGTGATGTAACCTCTGGTTATGAGTCCGCCTATGTGTCGGCCTAGCTTTGTGTTTTGGATCTGAGCCCGCATATGTGTCGGCATTTCTTTTGAAAATCCATGTTGTGATGGTAACCTCTGGTTATGAGTTCGCCTTCGTGTCGGCCTACCTTTGTGTTTTAGATCTGAGTCCACCTTCGTGTCGGCATTCCTTTTGAAAATCCATCTTGTGATGGTAACCTCTGGTTATAAGTCCGCCTTCGTGTCGGCCTACCTTTGTGTTTTGGATCTGAGTCCGCTTTCGTGTCGGAATTTCTTTTGAAAATCCATCTTGTGATGGTAACCTCTAGTTCTGAGTCCGCCTTCGTGTCAGCCTACCTTTGTGTTTTGGACCTGAGTCCTCATTTGTGTCGGCATTTCTTTTGAAAATCCATCTTGTGATGGTAACCTCTGGTTATGAGTCCGCCTTCGTGTCGGCCTACCTTTGTGTTTTGGATCTGAGTCCACCTTTGTGTCGGCATTCCTTTTTAAAATCCATCTTGTGATGGTAACCTCTGGTTATGAGTTCGCCTTCGTGTCGGCCTACCTTTGTGTTTTAGATCTTAGTCCGCCTTCGTGTCAGAATTTCTTTTGAAAATCCATCTTGTGATGGTAACCTCTGGTTATAAGTCCGCCTTCGTGTCGGCCTACCTTTGTGTTTTGGATCTGAGTCCGCTTTCGTGTCGGAATTTCTTTTGAAAATCCATCTTGTGATGGTAACCTCTAGTTCTGAGTCCGCCTTCGTGTCAGCCTACCTTTGTGTTTTGGATCTGTGTCCTCATTTGTGTCGGCATTTCTTTTGAAAATCCATCTTGTGATGTTAACCTCTGGTTATGAGTCCGCCTTCGTGTCGGCCTACCTTTGTGTTTTGGATCTGAGTCCGCCTTTGTGTCGGCATTCCTTTTTAAAATCCATCTTGTGATGGTAACCTCTGGTTATGAGTTCGCCTTCGTGTCGGCCTACCTTTGTGTTTTAGATCTTAGTCCGCCTTCGTGTCAGAATTTCTTTTGAAAATCCATCTTGTGATGTTAACCTCTGGTTATGAGTCCGCCTTCGTGGCGGCCTACCTTTGTGTTTTGGATCTGAGCCCTCATTTGTGTCGGCATTTCTTTTGAAAATCCATCTTGTGATGGTAACCTCTGGTTATAAGTCCGCCTTCGTGTCGGTCTACCTTTGTGTTTTGGATCTGAGTCCGCCTTTGTGTTAGAATTTCTTTTGAAAATCCATCTTGTGATGTAACCTCTGGTTATGAGTCCGCCTATGTGTCGGCCTAGCTTTGTGTTTTGGATCTGAGCCCGCATATGTGTCGGCATTTCTTTCGAAAATCCATCTTGTGATGGTAACCTCTGATTATGAGTCCGCCTTCATGTCAGCCTACCTTTGTGTTTAAGATTTGAGTCCGCCTTCGTGTCAGAATTTCTTTTGAAAATCCATCTTGTGATGGTAACCTCTGGTTATGAGTCCGCCTTCGTGTCGGCCTACCTTTGTGTTTTGGATCTGAGCCCGCATTTGTGTCGGTATTCCTTTTTAAAATCCATCTTGTGATGGTAACCTCTGGTTATGAGTTCGCCTTCGTGTCGGCCTACCTTTGTGTTTTAGATCTGAGTCCGCCTTCGTGTCGGCATTCCTTTTGAAAATCCATCTTGTGCTGGTAACCTCTGGTTATAAGTCCGCCTTCGTGTCGGCCTACATTTGTGTTTTGGATCTGAGCCCGCATATGTGTCGGCATTTCTTTTGAAAATCCATGTTGTGATGGTAACCTCTGGTTATGAGTTCGCCTTCGTGTCGGCCTACCTTTGTGTTTTAGATCTGAGTCCACCTTCGTGTCGGCATTCCTTTTGAAAATCCATCTTGTGATGGTAACCTCTGGTTATAAGTCCGCCTTCGTGTCGGCCTACCTTTGTGTTTTGGATCTGAGTCCGCTTTCGTGTCGGAATTTCTTTTGAAAATCCATCTTGTGATGGTAACCTCTAGTTCTGAGTCCGCCTTCGTGTCAGCCTACCTTTGTGTTTTGGATCTGAGTCCTCATTTGTGTCGGCATTTCTTTTGAAAATCCATCTTGTGATGGTAACCTCTGGTTATGAGTCCGCCTTCGTGTCGGCCTACCTTTGTGTTTTGGATCTGAGTCCACCTTTGTGTCGGCATTCCTTTTTAAAATCCATCTTGTGATGGTAACCTCTGGTTATGAGTTCGCCTTCGTGTCGGCCTACCTTTGTGTTTTAGATCTTAGTCCGCCTTCGTGTCAGAATTTCTTTTGAAAATCCATCTTGTGATGGTAACCTCTGGTTATAAGTCCGCCTTCGTGTCGGCCTACCTTTGTGTTTTGGATCTGAGTCCGCTTTCGTGTCGGAATTTCTTTTGAAAATCCATCTTGTGATGGTAACCTCTAGTTCTGAGTCCGCCTTCGTGTCAGCCTACCTTTGTGTTTTGGATCTGTGTCCTCATTTGTGTCGGCATTTCTTTTGAAAATCCATCTTGTGATGGTAACCTCTGGTTATGAGTCCGCCTTCGTGTCGGCCTACCTTTGTGTTTTGGATCTGAGTCCGCCTTTGTGTCGGCATTCCTTTTTAAAATCCATCTTGTGATGGTAACCTCTGGTTATGAGTTCGCCTTCGTGTCGGCCTACCTTTGTGTTTTAGATCTTAGTCCGCCTTCGTGTCAGAATTTCTTTTGAAAATCCATCTTGTGATGTTAACCTCTGGTTATGAGTCCGCCTTCGTGTCGGCCTACCTTTGTGTTTTGGATCTGAGCCCTCATTTGTGTCGGCATTTCTTTTGAAAATCCATCTTGTGATGGTAACCTCTGGTTATAAGTCCGCCTTCGTGTCGGTCTACCTTTGTGTTTTGGATCTGAGTCCGCCTTTGTGTTAGAATTTCTTTTGAAAATTCATCTTGTGATGGTAACCTCTGGTTATGAGTCCGCCTATGTGTCGGCCTAGCTTTGTGTTTTGGATCTGAGCCCGCATATGTGTCGGCATTTCTTTCGAAAATCCATCTTGTGATGGTAACCTCTGATTATGAGTCCGCCTTCATGTCAGCCTACCTTTGTGTTTAAGATCTGAGTCCGCCTTCGTGTCAGAATTTCTTTTGAAAATCCATCTTGTGATGGTATCCTCTGGTTATGAGTCCGCCTTCGTGTCGGCCTACCTTTGTGTTTTGGATCTGAGCCCGCATTTGTGTCGGCATTCCTTTTTAAAATCCATCTTGTGATGGTAACCTCTGGTTATGAGTTCGCCTTCGTGTCGGCCTACCTTTGTGTTTTAGATCTGAGTCCGCCTTCGTGTCGGCATTCCTTTTGAAAATCCATCTTGTGCTGGTAACCTCTGGTTATAAGTCCGCCTTCGTGTCGGCCTACATTTGTGTTTTGGATCTGAGCCCGCATATGTGTCGGCATTTCTTTTGAAAATCCATGTTGTGATGGTAACCTCTGGTTATGAGTTCGCCTTCGTGTCGGCCTACCTTTGTGTTTTAGATCTGAGTCCACCTTCGTGTCGGCATTCCTTTTGAAAATCCATCTTGTGATGGTAACCTCTGGTTATAAGTCCGCCTTCGTGTCGGCCTACCTTTGTGTTTTGGATCTGAGTCCGCCTTCGTGTCGGAATTTCTTTTGAAAATCCATCTTGTGATGGTAACCTCTAGTTCTGAGTCCTCCTTCGTGTCAGCCTACCTTTGTGTTTTGGATCTGAGTCCTCATTTGTGTCGGCATTTCTTTTGAAAATCCATCTTGTGATGGTAACCTCTGGTTATGAGTCCGCCTTCGTGTCGGCCTACCTTTGTGTTTTGGATCTGAGTCCGCCTTTGTGTCGGCATTCCTTTTTAAAATCCATCTTGTGATGGTAACCTCTGGTTATGAGTTCGCCTTCGTGTCGGCCTACCTTTGTGTTTTAGATCTTAGTCCGCCATCGTGTCAGAATTTCTTTTGAAAATCCATCTTGTGATGTTAACCTCTGGTTATGAGTCCGCCTTCGTGTCGGCCTACCTTTGTGTTTTGGATCTGAGCCCTCATTTGTGTCGGCATTTCTTTTGAAAATCCATCTTGTGATGGTAACCTCTGGTTATAAGTCCGCCTTCGTGTCGGTCTACCTTTGTGTTTTGGATCTGAGTCCGCCTTTGTGTTAGAATTTCTTTTGAAAATTCATCTTGTGATGGTAACCTCTGGTTATGAGTCCGCCTATGTGTCGGCCTAGCTTTGTGTTTTGGATCTGAGCCCGCATATGTGTCGGCATTTCTTTCGAAAATCCATCTTGTGATGGTAACCTCTGATTATGAGTCCGCCTTCATGTCAGCCTACCTTTGTGTTTAAGATCTGAGTCCGCCTTCGTGTCAGAATTTCTTTTGAAAATCCATCTTGTGATGGTATCCTCTGGTTATGAGTCCGCCTTCGTGTCGGCCTACCTTTGTGTTTTGGATCTGAGCCCGCATTTGTGTCGGCATTCCTTTTTAAAATCCATCTTGTGATGGTAACCTCTGGTTATGAGTTCGCCTTCGTGTCGGCCTACCTTTGTGTTTTAGATCTGAGTCCGCCTTCGTGTCGGCATTCCTTTTGAAAATCCATCTTGTGCTGGTAACCTCTGGTTATAAGTCCGCCTTCGTGTCGGCCTACATTTGTGTTTTGGATCTGAGCCCGCATATGTGTCGGCATTTCTTTTGAAAATCCATGTTGTGATGGTAACCTCTGGTTATGAATTCGCCTTCGTGTCGGCCTACCTTTGTGTTTTAGATCTGAGTCCACCTTCGCGTCGGCATTCCTTTTGAAAATCCATCTTGTGATGGTAACCTCTGGTTATAAGTCCGCCTTCGTGTCGGCCTACCTTTGTGTTTTGGATCTGAGTCCGCCTTCGTGTCAGAATTTCTTTTGAAAATCCATCTTGTGATGGTAACCTCTAGTTCTGAGTCCGCCTTCGTGTCAGCCTACCTTTGTGTTTTGGATCTGAGTCCTCATTTGTGTCGGCATTTCTTTTGAAAATCCATCTTGTGATGGTAACCTCTGGTTATGAGTCCGCCTTCGTGTCGGCCTACCTTTGTGTTTTGGATCTGAGTCCGCCTTTGTGTCGGCATTCCTTTTTAAAATCCATCTTGTGATGGTAACCTCTGGTTATGAGTTCGCCTTCGTGTCGGCCTACCTTTGTGTTTTAGATCTTAGTCCGCCTTCGTGTCAGAATTTCTTTTGAAAATCCATCTTGTGATGTTAACCTCTGGTTATGAGTCTGCCTTCGTGTCGGCCTACCTTTGTGTTTTGGATCTGAGCCCTCATTTGTGTCGGCATTTCTTTTGAAAATCCATCTTGTGATGGTAACCTCTGGTTATAAGTCCGCCTTCGTGTCGGTCTACCTTTGTGTTTTGGATCTGAGTCCGCCTTTGTGTTAGAATTTCTTTTGAAAATTCATCTTGTGATGGTAACCTCTGGTTATGAGTCCGCCTATGTGTCGGCCTAGCTTTGTGTTTTGGATCTGAGCCCGCATATGTGTCGGCATTTCTTTCGAAAATCCATCTTGTGATGGTAACCTCTGATTATGAGTCCGCCTTCATGTCAGCCTACCTTTGTGTTTAAGATCTGAGTCCGCCTTCGTGTCAGAATTTCTTTTGAAAATCCATCTTGTGATGGTATCCTCTGGTTATGAGTCCGCCTTCGTGTCGGCCTACCTTTGTGTTTTGGATCTGAGCCCGCATTTGTGTCGGCATTCCTTTCTAAAATCCATCTTGTGATGGTAACCTCTGGTTATGAGTTCGCCTTCGTGTCGGCCTACCTTTGTGTTTTAGATCTGAGTCCGCCTTCGTGTCGGCATTCCTTTTGAAAATCCATCTTGTGCTGGTAACCTCTGGTTATAAGTCCGCCTTCGTGTCGGCCTACATTTGTGTTTTGGATCTGAGCCCGCATATGTGTCGGCATTTCTTTTGAAAATCCATGTTGTGATGGTAACCTCTGGTTATGAGTTCGCCTTCGTGTCGGCCTACCTTTGTGTTTTAGATCTGAGTCCACCTTCGCGTCGGCATTCCTTTTGAAAATCCATCTTGTGATGGTAACCTCTGGTTATAAGTCCGCCTTCGTGTCGGCCTACCTTTGTGTTTTGGATCTGAGTCCGCCTTCGTGTCGGAATTTCTTTTGAAAATCCATCTTGTGATGGTAACCTCTAGTTCTGAGTCCGCCTTCGTGTCAGCCTACCTTTGTGTTTTGGATCTGAGTCCTCATTTGTGTCGGCATTTCTTTTGAAAATCCATCTTGTGATGGTAACCTCTGGTTATGAGTTCGCCTTCGTGTCGGCCTACCTTTGTGTTTTGGATCTGAGTCCGCCTTTGTGTCGGCATTCCTTTTTAAAATCCATCTTGTGATGGTAACCTCTGGTTATGAGTTCGCCTTCGTGTCGGCCTACCTTTGTGTTTTAGATCTTAGTCCGCCTTCGTGTCAGAATTTCTTTTGAAAATCCATCTTGTGATGTTAACCTCTGGTTATGAGTCCGCCTTCGTGTCGGCCTACCTTTGTGTTTTGGATCTGAGCCCTCATTTGTGTCGGCATTTCTTTTGAAAATCCATCTTGTGATGGTAACCTCTGGTTATAAGTCCGCCTTCGTGTCGGTCTACCTTTGTGTTTTGGATCTGAGTCCGCCTTTGTGTTAGAATTTCTTTTGAAAATTCATCTTGTGATGGTAACCTCTGGTTATGAGTCCGCCTATGTGTCGGCCTAGCTTTGTGTTTTGGATCTGAGCCCGCATATGTGTCGGCATTTCTTTCGAAAATCCATCTTGTGATGGTAACCTCTGATTATGAGTCCGCCTTCATGTCAGCCTACCTTTGTGTTTAAGATCTGAGTCCGCCTTCGTGTCAGAATTTCTTTTGAAAATCCATCTTGTGATGGTATCCTCTGGTTATGAGTCCGCCTTCATGTCGGCCTACCTTTGTGTTTTGGATCTGAGCCCGCATTTGTGTCGGCATTCCTTTTTAAAATCCGTCTTGTGATGGTAACCTCTGGTTATGAGTTCGCCTTCGTGTCGGCCTTCCTTTGTGTTTTAGATCTGAGTCCGCCTTCGTGTCGGCATTCCTTTTGAAAATCCATCTTGTGCTGGTAACCTCTGGTTATAAGTCCGCCTTCGTGTCGGCCTACATTTGTGTTTTGGATCTGAGCCCGCATATGTGTCGGCATTTCTTTTGAAAATCCATGTTGTGATGGTAACCTCTGGTTATGAGTTCGCCTTCGTGTCGGCCTACCTTTGTGTTTTAGATCTGAGTCCACCTTCGTGTCGGCATTCCTTTTGAAAATCCATCTTGTGATGGTAACCTCTGGTTATAAGTCCGCCTTCGTGTCGGCCTACATTTGTGTTTTGGATCTGAGTCCGCCTTCGTGTCGGAATTTCTTTTGAAAATCCATCTTGTGATGGTAACCTCTAGTTCTGAGTCCGCCTTCGTGTCAGCCTACCTTTGTGTTTTGGATCTGAGTCCTCATTTGTGTCGGCATTTCTTTTGAAAATCCATCTTGTGATGGTAACCTCTGTTTATGAGTCCGCCTTCGTGTCGGCCTACCTTTGTGTTTTGGATCTGAGTCCGCCTTTGTCTCGGCATTCCTTTTTAAAATCCATCTTGTGATGGTAACCTCTGGTTATGAGTTAGCCTTCGTGTCGGCCTACCTTTGTGTTTTAGATCTTAGTCCGCCTTCGTGTCAGAATTTCTTTTGAAAATCCATCTTGTGATGTTAACCTCTGGTTATGAGTCCGCCTTCGTGTCGGCCTACCTTTGTGTTTTGGATCTGAGCCCTCATTTGTGTCGGCATTTCTTTTGAAAATCCATCTTGTGATGGTAACCTCTGGTTATAACTCCGCCTTCGTGTCGGTCTACCTTTGTGTTTTGGATCTGAGTCCGCCTTTGTGTTAGAATTTCTTTTGAAAATCCATCTTGTGATGGTAACCTCTGGTTATGAGTCCGCCTATGTGTTGGCCTAGCATTGTGTTTTGGATCTGAGCCCACATATGTGTCGGCATATCTTTCGAAAATCCATCTTGTGATGGTAACCTCTGATTATGAGTCCGCCTTCATGTCAGCCTACCTTTGTGTTTAAGATCTGAGTCCGCCTTCGTGTCAGAATTTCTTTTGAAAATCCATCTTGTGATGGTAACCTCTGGTTATGAGTCCGCCTTCGTGTCGGCCTACCTTTGTGTTTTGGATCTGAACCCGCATTTGTGTCGGCATTCCTTTTTAAAATCCATCTTGTGATGGTAACCTCTGGTTATGAGTTCGCCTTCGTGTCGGCCTACCTTTGTGTTTTAGATCTGAGTCCGCCTTCGTGTCGGCATTCCTTTTGAAAATCCATCTTGTGCTGGTAACCTCTGGTTATAAGTCCGCCTTCGTGTCGGCCTACATTTGTGTTTTGGATCTGAGCCCGCATATGTGTCGGCATTTCTTTTGAAAATCCATGTTGTGATGGTAACCTCTGGTTATGAGTTCGCCTTCGTGTCGGCCTACCTTTGTGTTTTAGATCTGAGTCCACCTTCGTGTCGGCATTCCTTTTGAAAATCCATCTTGTGATGGTAACCTCTGGTTATAAGTCCGCCTTCGTGTCGGCCTACCTTTGCGTTTTGGATCTGAGTCCGCCTTCGTGTCGGAATTTCTTTTGAAAATCCATCTTGTGATGGTAATCTCTAGTTCTAAGTCTGCCTTCGTGTCAGCCTACCTTTGTGTTTTGGATCTGAGTCCTCATTTGTTTCGGCATTTCTTTTGAAAATCCATCTTGTGATGGTAACCTCTGGTTATGAGTCCGCCTTCGTGTCGGACTACCATTGTGTTTTGGATCTGTGTCCGCCTTTGTGTCGGCATTCCTTTTTAAAATCCATCTTGTGATGGTAACCTCTGGTTATGAGTTCGCCTTCGTGTCGGCCTACCTTTTTGTTTTAGATCTTAGTCCGCCTTCGTGTCATAATTTCTTTTGAAAATCTATCTTGTGATGTTAACCTCTGGTTATGAGTCCGCCTTCGTGTCGGCCTACCTTTGTGTTTTGGATCTGAGCCCTCATTTGTGTCGGCATTTCTTTTGAAAATCCATCTTGTGATGGTAACCTCCGGTCATAAGTCCGCCTTCGTGTCGGTCTACCTTTGTGTTTTGGATCTGAGTCCGCCTTTGTGTTAGAATTTCTTTTGAAAATTCATCTTGTGATGGTAACCTCTGGTTATGAGTCCGCCTATGTGTCGGCATAGCTTTGTGTTTTGGATCTGAGCCCGCATATGTGTCAGCATTTCTTTCGAAAATCCATCTTGTGATGGTAACCTCTGATTATGAGTCTGCCTTCATGTCAGCCTACCTTTGTGTTTAAGATCTGAGTCCGCCTTCGTGTCAGAATTTCTTTTGAAAATCCATCTTGTGATGGTATCCTCTGGTTATGAGTCCGCCTTCGTGTCGGCCTACCTTTGTGTTTTGGATCTGAGCCCGCATTTGTGTCGGCATTCCTTTTTAAAATCCATCTTGTGATGGTAACCTCTGGTTATGAGTTCGCCTTCGTGTCGGCCTACCTTTGTGTTTTAGATCTGAGTCCGCCTTCGTGTCGGCATTCCTTTTGAAAATCCATCTTGTGCTGGTAACCTCTGGTTATAAGTCCGCCTTCGTGTCGGCCTACATTTGTGTTTTGGATCTGAGCCCGCATATGTGTCGGCATTTCTTTTGAAAATCCATGTTATGATGGTAACCTCTGGTTATGAGTTCGCCTTCGTGTCGGCCTACCTTTGTGTTTTAGATCTGAGTCCACCTTCGTGTCGGCATTCCTTTTGAAAATCCATCTTGTGATGGTAACCTCTGGTTATAAGTCCGCCTTCGTGTCGGCCTACCTTTGTGTTTTGGATCTGAGTCCGCCTTCGTGTCGGAATTTCTTTTGAAAATCCATCTTGTGATGGTAACCTCTAGTTCTGAGTCCGCCTTCGTGTCAGCCTACCTTTGTGTTTTGGATCTGAGCCCTCATTTGTGTCGGCATTTCTTTTGAAAATCCATCTTGTGATGGTAACCTCTGGTTATGAGTCCGCCTTTGTGTCGGCCTACCTTTGTGTTTTGGATCTGAGTCCGCCTTTGTGTCGGCATTCCTTTTTAAAATCCATCTTGTGATGGTAACCGCTGGTTATGAGTTCGCCTTCGTGTCGGCCTACCTTTGTGTTTTGGATCTGAGCCCTCATTTGTGTCGGCATTTCTTTGGAAAATCCATCTTGTGATGGTAACCTCTGGTTATGAGTCCGCCTTCGTGTCGGTCTACCTTTGTGTTTTGGATCTGAGTCCGCCTTTGTGTTAGAATTTCTTTTGAAAATCCATCTTGTGATGGTAACCTCTGGTTATGAGTCCGCCTATTTGTCGGCCTAGCTTTGTGTTTTGGATCTGAGCCCGCATATGTGTCGGCATTTCTTTCAAAAATCCATCTTGTGATGGTAACCTCTGATTATGAGTCCGCCTTCGTGTCAGCCTACCTTTGTGTTTAAGATCTGATTCCGCCTTCGTGTCAGAATTTCTTTTGAAAATCCATCTTGTGATGGTAACCTCTGGTTATGAGTCCGCCTTCGTGTCGGCCTACCTTTGTGTTTTGGATCTGAGCCCGCATTTGTGTCGGCATTCCTTTTTAAAATCCATCTTGTGATGGTAACCTCTGGTTATGAGTTCGCCTTCGTGTCGGCCTACCTTTGTGTTTTAGGTCTGAGTCCGCCTTCGTGTCGGCATTCCATTTGAAAATCTATCTTGTGCTGGTAACCTCTGGTTATAAGTCCGCCTTCGTGTCGGCCTACATTTGTGTTTTGGATCTGAGCCCGCATATGTGTCGGCATTTCTTTTGAAAATCCATGTTGTGATGGTAACCTCTGGTTATGAGTTCGCCTTCGTGTCGGCCTACCTTTGTGTTTTAGATCTGAGTCAACCTTCGTGTCGGCATTCCTTTTGAAAATCCATCTTGTGATGGTAACCTCTGGTTATAAGTCCGCCTTCGTGTCGGCCTACCTTTGTGTTTTGAATCTGAGTCCGCCTTCGTGTCGACATTCCTTTTGAAAATCCATCTTGTGATGGTAACCTCCGGTTATGATTCCGCCTTCAGGTCGGCCTACCTTTGTGTTTTGGATCTGAGTCCGCCTTCGTGTCGGAATTTCTTTTGAAAATCCATCTTGTGATGGTAACCTCTGGTTCTGAGTCCGCCTTCGTGTCAACCTACCTTTCTGTTTTGGATCTGAGCCCTCATTTGTGTCGGCATTTCTTTTGAAAATCCATCTTGTGATGGTAACCTCTAGTTATGAGTCCGCCTTCGTGTCGGCCTACCTTTGTGTTTTGGATCTGAGTCCGCCTTTGTGTCGGCATTCATTTTCAAAATCCATCTTGTGATGGTAACCTCTGGTTATGAGTTCGCCTTCGTGTCGGCCTACCTTTGTGTTTTAGAACTGAGTCTGCCTTTGTGTCGGCCTACCTTTGTGTTTAAGATTTGAGTCCGCCTTCGTGTCAGAATTTCTTTTGAAAATCCATCTTGTGATGGTAACCTCTGGTTATGAGTCTGCCTTCGTGTCGGCCTACCTTTGTGTTTTGGATCTGAGCCCGCATTTGTGTCGGCATTCCTTTTTAAAATCCATCTTGTGATGGTAACCTCTGGTTATGTGTTCGCCTTCGTGTCGGCCTACCTTTGTGTTTTAGATCTGAGTCCGCCTTCGTGTCGGCATTCCTTTTGAAAATCCATCTTGTGCTGGTAACCTCTGGTTATAAGTCCGCCTTCGTGTCGGCCTACATTTGTGTTTTGGATCTGAGCCCGCATATGTGTCGGCATATCTTTCGAAAATCCATGTTGTGATGGTAACCTCTGGTTATGAGTTCGCCTTCGTGTCGGCCTACCTTTGTGTTTTAGATCTGAGTCCACCTTCGTGTCGGCATTCCTTTTGAAAATCCATCTTGTGATGGTAACCTCTTGTTATAAGTCCGCCTTCGTGTCGGCCTACCTTTGTGTTTTGGATCTGAGTCCGCCTTCGTGTCGACATTCCATTTGAAAATCCATCTTGTGATGGTAACCTCTGGTTATAAGTCCGCCTTCGTGTCGGCCTACCTTTGTGTTTTGGATCTGAGTCCGCCTTCGTGTCGACATTCCTTTTGAAAATCCATCTTGTGATGGTAACCTCTGGTTATGATTCCGCCTTGAGGCCGGCCTACCTTTGTGTTTTGGATCTGAGTCCGCCTTCGTGTCGGAATTTCTTTTGAAAATCCATCTTGTGATGGTAACCTCTAGTTCTGAGTCCGCCTTCGTGTCAGCCTACCTTTGTGTTTTGGATCTGAGCCCTCATTTGTGTCGACATTTCTTTTGAAAATCCATCTTGTGATGGTAACCTCTGGTTATGAGTCCGCCTTCGTGTCGGCCTACCTTTGTGTTTTGGATCTGAGTCTGCCTTTGTGTCGGCATTCCTTTTTAAAATCCATCTTGTGATGGTAACCTCTGGTTATAAGTCCGCCTTCGTGTCGGCCTACCTTTGTGTTTTGGATCTGAGTCCGCCTTCGTGTCGGAATTTCTTTTGAAAATCCATCTTGTGATGGTAACCTCTAGTTCTGAGTCCGCCTTCGTGTCAGCCTACCTTTGTGTTTTGGATCTGAGTCCTCATTTGTGTCGGCATTTCTTTTGAAAATCCATCTTGTGATGGTAACCTCTGGTTATGAGTCCGCCTTCGTGTCGGCCTACCTTTGTGTTTTGGATCTGAGCCCGCATTTGTGTCGGCATTCCTTTTTAAAATCCATCTTGTGATGGTAACCTCTGGTTATGAGTTCGCCTTCGTGTCGGCCTACCTTTGTGTTTTAGGTCTGAGTCCGCCTTCGTGTCGGCATTCCTTTTGAAAATCCATCTTGTGCTGGTAACCTCTGGTTATAAGTCCGCCTTCGTGTCGGCCTACATTTGTGTTTTGGATCTGAGCCCGCATATGTGTCGGCATTTCTTTTGAAAATCCATGTTGTGATGGTAACCTCTGGTTATGAGTTCGCCTTCGTGTCGGCCTACCTTTGTGTTTTAGATCTGAGTCCACCTTCGTTTCGGCATTCCTTTTGAAAATCCATCTTGTGATGGTAACCACTGGTTATAAGTCCGCCTTCGTGTCGGCCTACCTTTGTGTTTTGGATCTGAGTCCGCCTTCGTGTCGACATTCCTTTTGAAAATCCATCTTGTGATGGTAACCTCTGGTTATAAGTCCGCCTTCGTGTCGGCCTACCTTTGTGTTTTGAATCTGAGTCCGCCTTCGTGTCGACATTTCTTTTGAAAATCCATCTTGTGATGGTAACCTCTGGTTATGATTCCGCCTTGAGGCCGGCCTACCTTTGTGTTTTGGATCTGAGTCCGCCTTCGTGTCGGAATTTCTTTTGAAAATCCATCTTGTGATGGTAACCTCTGGTTATGATTCCGCCTTCGTGTCAGCCTACCTTTGTGTTTTGGATCTGAGTCCGCCTTCGTGTCCGAATTTCTTTTGAAAATCCATCTTGTGATGGTAACCTCTGGTTCTGAGTCCGCCTTCGTGTCAGCCTACCTTTGTGTTTTGGATCTGAGCCCTCATTTGTGTCGGCATTTCTTTTGAAAATCCATCTTGTGATGGTAACCTCTGGTTATGAGTCCGCCTTCGTGTCGGCCTACCTTTGTGTTTTGGATCTGAGTCCACCTTTGTGTCGGCATTCATTTTTAAAATCCATCTTGTGATGGTAACCTCTGGTTATGAGTTCGCCTTCGTGTCGGCCTACCTTTGTGTTTTAGAACTGAGTCTGCCTTTGTGTCGGCCTACCTTTGTGTTTAAGATTTGAGTCCGCCTTCGTGTCAGAATTTCTTTTGAAAATCCATCTTGTGATGGTAACCTCTGGTTATGAGTCTGCCTTCGTGTCGGCCTACCTTTGTGTTTTGGATCTGAGCCCGCATATGTGTCGGCATTTCTTTTGAAAATCCATGTTGTGATGGTAACCTCTGGTTATGAGTTCGCCTTCGTGTCGGCCTACCTTTGTGTTTTAGATCTGAGTCCACCTTCGTGTCGGCATTCCTTTTGAAAATCCATCTTGTGATGGTAACCTCTGGTTATAAGTCCGCCTTCGTGTCGGCCTACCTTTGTGTTTTGGATCTGAGTCCGCCTTCGTGTCGACATTCCTTTTGAAAATCCATCTTGTGATGGTAACCTCTGGTTATAAGTCCGCCTTCGTGTCGGCCTACCTTTGTGTTTTGAATCTGAGTCCGCCTTCGTGTCGACATTTCTTTTGAAAATCCATCTTGTGATGGTAACCTCTGGTTATGATTCCGCCTTGAGGCCGGCCTACCTTTGTGTTTTGGATCTGAGTCCGCCTTCGTGTCGGAATTTCTTTTGAAAATCCATCTTGTGATGGTAACCTCTGGTTATGATTCCGCCTTCGTGTCAGCCTACCTTTGTGTTTTGGATCTGAGTCCGCCTTCGTGTCCGAATTTCTTTTGAAAATCCATCTTGTGATGGTAACCTCTGGTTCTGAGTCCGCCTTCGTGTCAGCCTACCTTTGTGTTTTGGATCTGAGCCCTCATTTGTGTCGGCATTTCTTTTGAAAATCCATCTTGTGATGGTAACCTCTGGTTATGAGTCCGCCTTCGTGTCGGCCTACCTTTGTGTTTTGGATCTGAGTCCACCTTTGTGTCGGCATTCATTTTTAAAATCCATCTTGTGATGGTAACCTCTGGTTATGAGTTCGCCTTCGTGTCAGCCTACCTTTGTGTTTTAGAACTGAGTCTGCCTTTGTGTCGGCCTACCTTTGTGTTTAAGATTTGAGTCCGCCTTCGTGTCAGAATTTCTTTTGAAAATCCATCTTGTGATGGTAACCTCTGGTTATGAGTCTGCCTTCGTGTCGGCCTACCTTTGTGTTTTGGATCTGAGCCCGCATTTGTGTCGGCATTCCTTTTTAAAATCCATCTTGTGATGGTAACCTCTGGTTATGTGTTCGCCTTCGTGTCGGCCTACCTTTGTGTTTTAGATCTGAGTCCGCCTTCGTGTCGGCATTCCTTTTGAAAATCCATCTTGTGCTGGTAACCTCTGGTTATAAGTCCGCCTTCGTGTCGGCCTACATTTGTGTTTTGGATCTGAGCCTGCATATGTGTCGGCATTTCTTTCGAAAATCCATGTTGTGATGGTAGCCTCTGGTTATGAGTTCGCCTTCGTGTCGGCCTACCTTTGTGTTTTAGATCTGAGTCCACCTTCGTGTCGGCATTCCTTTTGAAAATCCATCTTGTGATGGTAACCTCTGGTTATAAGTCCGCCTTCGTGTTGGCCTACCTTTGTGTTTTGGATCTGAGTCCGCCTTCGTGTCGACATTCCATTTGAAAATCCATCTTGTGATGGTAACCTCTGGTTATAAGTCCGCCTTCGTGTCGGCCTACCTTTGTGTTTTGGATCTGAGTCCGCCTTCGTGTCGACATTCCTTTTGAAAATCCATCTTGTGATGGTAACCTCTGGTTATGATTCCGCCTTGAGGCCGGCCTACCTTTGTGTTTTGGATCTGAGTCCGCCTTCGTGTCGGAATTTCTTTTGAAAATCCATCTTGTGATGGTAACCTCTAGTTCTGAGTCCGCCTTCGTGTCAGCCTACCTTTGTGTTTTGGATCTGAGCCCTCATTTGTGTCGGCATTTCTTTTGAAAATCCATCTTGTGATGGTAACCTCTGGTTATGAGTCCGCCTTCGTGTCGGCCTACCTTTGTGTTTTGGATCTGAGTCCGCCTTTGTGTCGGCATTCCTTTTTAAAATCCATCTTGTGATGGTAACCTCTGGTTATGAGTTCGCCTTCGTGTCGGCCTACCTTTGTGTTTTAGATCTTAGTCCGCCTTTGTGTTAGAATTTCTTTTGAAAATCCATCTTGTGATGGTAACCTCTGGTTATGAGTCCGCCTATGTGTCGGCCTAGCTTTGTGTTTTGGATCTGAGCCCGCATATGTGTCGGCATTTCTTTCGAAAATCCATCTTGTGATGGTAACCTCTGATTATGAGTCCGCCTTCGTGTCAGCCTACCTTTGTGTTTAAGATCTGAGTCCGCCTTCGTGTCAGAATTTCTTTTGAAAATCCATCTTGTGATGGTAACCTCTGGTTATGAGTCCGCCTTCGTGTTGGCCTACCTTTGTGTTTTGGATCTGAGCCCGCATTTGTGTCGGCATTCCTTTTTAAAATCCATCTTGTGATGGTAACCTCTGGTTATGAGTTCGCCTTCGTGTCGGCCTACCTTTGTGTTTTAGGTCTGAGTCCGCCTTCGTGTCGGCATTCCTTTTGAAAATCCATCTTGTGCTGGTAACCTCTGGTTATAAGTCCGCCTTCGTGTCGGCCTACATTTGTGTTTTGGATCTGAGCCCGCATATGTGTCGGCATTTCTTTTGAAAATCCATGTTGTGATGGTAACCTCTGGTTATGAGTTCGCCTTCGTGTCGGCCTACCTTTGTGTTTTAGATCTGAGTCCACCTTCGTGTCGGCATTCCTTTTGAAAATCCATCTTGTTATGGTAACCTCTAGTTATAAGTCCGCCTTCGTGTCGGCCTACCTTTGTGTTTTGGATCTGAGTCCGCCTTCGTGTCGACATTCCTTTTGAAAATCCATCTTGTGATGGTAACCTCTGGTTATAAGTCCACCTTCGTGTCGGCCTACCTTTGTGTTTTGAATCTGAGTCCGCCTTCGTGTCGACATTTCTTTTGAAAATCCATCTTGTGATGGTAACCTCTGGTTATGAGTCCGCCTTCAGGTCGGCCTACCTTTGTGTTTTGGATCTGAGTCCGCCTTCGTGTCGGAATTTCTTTTGAAAATCCATCTTGTGATGGTAACCTCTGGTTCTGAGTCCGCCTTCGTGTCAGCCTACCTTTGTGTTTTGGATCTGAGCCCTCATTTGTGTCGGCATTTCTTTTGAAAATCCATCTTGTGATGGTAACCTCTGGTTATGAGTCCGCCTTCGTGTCGGCCTACCTTTGTGTTTTGGATCTGAGTCCGCCTTTGTGTCGGCATTCATTTTTAAAATCCATCTTGTGATGGTAACCTCTGGTTATGAGTTCGCCTTCGTGTCGACCTACCTTTGTGTTTTAGAACTGAGTCTGCCTTTGTGTCGGCCTACCTTTGTGTTTAAGATTTGAGTCCGCCTTCGTGTCAGAATTTCTTTTGAAAATCCATCTTGTGATGGTAACCTCTGGTTATGAGTCTGCCTTCGTGTCGGCCTACCTTTGTGTTTTGGATCTGAGCCCGCATTTGTGTCGGCATTCCTTTTTAAAATCCATCTTGTGATGGTAACCTCTGGTTATGTGTTCGCCTTCGTGTCGGCCTACCTTTGTGTTTTAGATCTGAGTCCGCCTTCGTGTCGGCATTCCTTTTGAAAATCCATCTTGTGCTGGTAACCTCTGGTTATAAGTCCGCCTTCGTGTCGGCCTACATTTGTGTTTTGGATCTGAGCCTGCATATGTGTCGGCATTTCTTTCGAAAATCCATGTTGTGATGGTAGCCTCTGGTTATGAGTTCGCCTTCGTGTCGGCCTACCTTTGTGTTTTAGATCTGAGTCCACCTTCGTGTCGGCATTCCTTTTGAAAATCCATCTTGTGATGGTAACCTCTGGTTATAAGTCCGCCTTCGTGTTGGCCTACCTTTGTGTTTTGGATCTGAGTCCGCCTTCGTGTCGACATTCCATTTGAAAATCCATCTTGTGATGGTAACCTCTGGTTATAAGTCCGCCTTCGTGTCGGCCTACCTTTGTGTTTTGGATCTGAGTCCGCCTTCGTGTCGACATTCCTTTTGAAAATCCATCTTGTGATGGTAACCTCTGGTTATGATTCCGCCTTGAGGCCGGCCTACCTTTGTGTTTTGGATCTGAGTCCGCCTTCGTGTCGGAATTTCTTTTGAAAATCCATCTTGTGATGGTAACCTCTAGTTCTGAGTCCGCCTTCGTGTCAGCCTACCTTTGTGTTTTGGATCTGAGCCCTCATTTGTGTCGGCATTTCTTTTGAAAATCCATCTTGTGATGGTAACCTCTGGTTATGAGTCCGCCTTCGTGTCGGCCTACCTTTGTGTTTTGGATCTGAGTCCGCCTTTGTGTCGGCATTCCTTTTTAAAATCCATCTTGTGATGGTAACCTCTGGTTATGAGTTCGCCTTCGTGTCGGCCTACCTTTGTGTTTTAGATCTTAGTCCGCCTTTGTGTTAGAATTTCTTTTGAAAATCCATCTTGTGATGGTAACCTCTGGTTATGAGTCCGCCTATGTGTCGGCCTAGCTTTGTGTTTTGGATCTGAGCCCGCATATGTGTCGGCATTTCTTTCGAAAATCCATCTTGTGATGGTAACCTCTGATTATGAGTCCGCCTTCGTGTCAGCCTACCTTTGTGTTTAAGATCTGAGTCCGCCTTCGTGTCAGAATTTCTTTTGAAAATCCATCTTGTGATGGTAACCTCTGGTTATGAGTCCGCCTTCGTGTCGGCCTACCTTTGTGTTTTGGATCTGAGCCCGCATTTGTGTCGGCATTCCTTTTTAAAATCCATCTTGTGATGGTAACCTCTGGTTATGAGTTCGCCTTTGTGTCGGCCTACCTTTGTGTTTTAGGTCTGAGTCCGCCTTCGTGTCGGCATTCCTTTTGAAAATCCATCTTGTGCTGGTAACCTCTGGTTATAAGTCCGCCTTCGTGTCGGCCTACATTTGTGTTTTGGATCTGAGCCCGCATATGTGTCGGCATTTCTTTTGAAAATCCATGTTGTGATGGTAACCTCTGGTTATGAGTTCGCCTTCGTGTCGGCCTACCTTTGTGTTTTAGATCTGAGTCCACCTTCGTGTCGGCATTCCTTTTGAAAATCCATCTTGTTATGGTAACCTCTAGTTATAAGTCCGCCTTCGTGTCGGCCTACCTTTGTGTTTTGGATCTGAGTCCGCCTTCGTGTCGACATTCCTTTTGAAAATCCATCTTGTGATGGTAACCTCTGGTTATAAGTCCGCCTTCGTGTCGGCCTACCTTTGTGTTTTGAATCTGAGTCCGCCTTCGTGTCGACATTTCTTTTGAAAATCCATCTTGTGATGGTAACCTCTGGTTATGAGTCCGCCTTCAGGTCGGCCTACCTTTGTGTTTTGGATCTGAGTCCGCCTTCGTGTCGGAATTTCTTTTGAAAATCCATCTTGTGATGGTAACCTCTGGTTCTGAGTCCGCCTTCGTGTCAGCCTACCTTTGTGTTTTGGATCTGAGCCCTCATTTGTGTCGGCATTTCTTTTGAAAATCCATCTTGTGATGGTAACCTCTGGTTATGAGTCCGCCTTCGTGTCGGCCTACCTTTGTGTTTTGGATCTGAGCCCGCATTTGTGTCGGCATTCCTTTTTAAAATCCATCTTGTGATGGTAACCTCTGGTTATGAGTCCGCCTTCGTGTCGGCCTACCTTTGTGTTTTGGATCTGAGTCTGCCTTTGTGGCGGCATTCCTTTTTAAAATCCATCTTGTGATGGTAACCTCTGGTTATAAGTCCGCCTTCGTGTCGGCCTACCTTTGTGTTTTGGATCTGAGTCCGCCTTCGTGTCGGAATTTCTTTTGAAAATCCATCTTGTGATGGTAACCTCTAGTTCTGAGTCCGCCTTCGTGTCAGCCTACCTTTGTGTTTTGGATCTGAGTCCTCATTTGTGTCGGCATTTCTTTTGAAAATCCATCTTGTGATGGTAACCTCTGGTTATGAGTCCGCCTTCGTGTCGGCCTACCTTTGTGTTTTGGATCTGAGCCCGCATTTGTGTCGGCATTCCTTTTTAAAATCCATCTTGTGATGGTAACCTCTGGTTATGAGTTCGCCTTCGTGTCGGCCTACCTTTGTGTTTTAGGTCTGAGTCCGCCTTCGTGTCGGCATTCCTTTTGAAAATCCATCTTGTGCTGGTAACCTCTGGTTATAAGTCCGCCTTCGTGTCGGCCTACATTTGTGTTTTGGATCTGAGCCCGCATATGTGTCGGCATTTCTTTTGAAAATCCATGTTGTGATGGTAACCTCTGGTTATGAGTTCGCCTTCGTGTCGGCCTACCTTTGTGTTTTAGATCTGAGTCCACCTTCATGTCGGCATTCCTTTTGAAAATCCATCTTGTGATGGTAACCTCTGGTTATAAGTCCGCCTTCGTGTCGGCCTACCTTTGTGTTTTGGATCTGAGTCCGCCTTCGTGTCGACATTCCTTTTGAAAATCCATCTTGTGATGGTAACCTCTGGTTATAAGTCCGCCTTCGTGTCGGCCTACCTTTGTGTTTTGAATCTGAGTCCGCCTTCGTGTCGACATTTCTTTTGAAAATCCATCTTGTGATGGTAACCTCTGGTTATGATTCCGCCTTCAGGTCGGCCTACCTTTGTGTTTTGGATCTGAGTCCGCCTTCGTGTCCGAATTTCTTTTGAAAATCCATCTTGTGATGGTAACCTCTGGTTCTGAGTCCGCCTTCGTGTCAGCCTACCTTTGTGTTTTGGATCTGAGCCCTCATTTGTGTCGGCATTTCTTTTGAAAATCCATCTTGTGATGGTAACCTCTGGTTATGAGTCCGCCTTCGTGTCGGCCTACCTTTGTGTTTTGGATCTGAGTCCACCTTTGTGTCGGCATTCATTTTTAAAATCCATCTTGTGATGGTAACCTCTGGTTATGAGTTCGCCTTCGTGTCGGCCTACCTTTGTGTTTTAGAACTGAGTCTGCCTTTGTGTCGGCCTACCTTTGTGTTTAAGATTTGAGTCCGCCTTCGTGTCAGAATTTCTTTTGAAAATCCATCTTGTGATGGTAACCTCTGGTTATGAGTCTGCCTTCGTGTCGGCCTACCTTTGTGTTTTGGATCTGAGCCCGCATTTGTGTCGGCATTCCTTTTTAAAATCCATCTTGTGATGGTAACCTCTGGTTATGTGTTCGCCTTCGTGTCGGCCTACCTTTGTGTTTTAGATCTGAGTCCGCCTTCGTGTCGGCATTCCTTTTGAAAATCCATCTTGTGCTGGTAACCTCTGGTTATAAGTCCGCCTTCGTGTCGGCCTACATTTGTGTTTTGGATCTGAGCCTGCATATGTGTCGGCATTTCTTTCGAAAATCCATGTTGTGATGGTAGCCTCTGGTTATGAGTTCGCCTTCGTGTCGGCCTACCTTTGTGTTTTAGATCTGAGTCCACCTTCGTGTCGGCGTTCCTTTTGAAAATCCATCTTGTGATGGTAACCTCTGGTTATAAGTCCGCCTTCGTGTTGGCCTACCTTTGTGTTTTGGATCTGAGTCCGCCTTCGTGTCGACATTCCATTTGAAAATCCATCTTGTGATGGTAACCTCTGGTTATAAGTCCGCCTTCGTGTCGGCCTACCTTTGTGTTTTGGATCTGAGTCCGCCTTCGTGTCGACATTCCTTTTGAAAATCCATCTTGTGATGGTAACCTCTGGTTATGATTCCGCCTTGAGGCCGGCCTACCTTTGTGTTTTGGATCTGAGTCCGCCTTCGTGTCGGAATTTCTTTTGAAAATCCATCTTGTGATGGTAACCTCTAGTTCTGAGTCCGCCTTCGTGTCAGCCTACCTTTGTGTTTTGGATCTGAGCCCTCATTTGTGTCGGCATTTCTTTTGAAAATCCATCTTGTGATGGTAACCTCTGGTTATGAGTCCGCCTTCGTGTCGGCCTACCTTTGTGTTTTGGATCTGAGTCCGCCTTTGTGTCGGCATTCCTTTTTAAAATCCATCTTGTGATGGTAACCTCTGGTTATGAGTTCGCCTTCGTGTCGGCCTACCTTTGTGTTTTAGATCTTAGTCCGCCTTTGTGTTAGAATTTCTTTTGAAAATCCATCTTGTGATGGTAACCTCTGGTTATGAGTCCGCCTAT
Source organism: Lathyrus tuberosus (assembly GCA_022829125.1). Classification (NCBI taxonomy): domain Eukaryota; kingdom Viridiplantae; phylum Streptophyta; class Magnoliopsida; order Fabales; family Fabaceae; genus Lathyrus; species Lathyrus tuberosus. Next base: position 18,098,051 of record JALAZF010000061.1, on the reverse strand, counting down.
GTGTCGGCCTAGCTTTGTGTTTTGGATCTGAGCCCGCATATGTGTCGGCATTTCTTTCGAAAATCCATCTTGTGATGGTAACCTCTGATTATGAGTCCGCCTTCGTGTCAGCCTACCTTTGTGTTTAAGATCTGAGTCCGCCTTCGTGTCAGAATTTCTTTTGAAAATCCATCTTGTGATGGTAACCTCTGGTTATGAGTCCGCCTTCGTGTCGGCCTACCTTTGTGTTTTGGATCTGAGCCCGCATTTGTGTCGGCATTCCTTTTTAAAATCCATCTTGTGATGGTAACCTCTGGTTATGAGTTCGCCTTCGTATCGGCCTACCTTTGTGTTTTAGGTCTGAGTCCGCCTTCGTGTCGGCATTCCTTTTGAAAATCCATCTTGTGCTGGTAACCTCTGGTTATAAGTCCGCCTTCGTGTCGGCCTACATTTGTGTTTTGGATCTGAGCCCGCATATGTGTCGGCATTTCTTTTGAAAATCCATGTTGTGATGGTAACCTCTGGTTATGAGTTCGCCTTCGTGTCGGCCTACCTTTGTGTTTTAGATCTGAGTCCACCTTCGTGTCGGCATTCCTTTTGAAAATCCATCTTGTTATGGTAACCTCTAGTTATAAGTCCGCCTTCGTGTCGGCCTACCTTTGTGTTTTGGATCTGAGTCCGCCTTCGTGTCGACATTCCTTTTGAAAATCCATCTTGTGATGGTAACCTCTGGTTATAAGTCCACCTTCGTGTCGGCCTACCTTTGTGTTTTGAATCTGAGTCCGCCTTCGTGTCGACATTTCTTTTGAAAATCCATCTTGTGATGGTAACCTCTGGTTATGAGTCCGCCTTCAGGTCGGCCTACCTTTGTGTTTTGGATCTGAGTCCGCCTTCGTGTCGGAATTTCTTTAGAAAATCCATCTTGTGATGGTAACCTCTGGTTCTGAGTCCGCCTTCGTGTCAGCCTACCTTTGTGTTTTGGATCTGAGCCCTCATTTGTGTCGGCATTTCTTTTGAAAATCCATCTTGTGATGGTAACCTCTGGTTATGAGTCCGCCTTCGTGTCGGCCTACCTTTGTGTTTTGGATCTGAGTCCGCCTTTGTGTCGGCATTCATTTTTAAAATCCATCTTGTGATGGTAACCTCTGGTTATGAGTTCGCCTTCGTGTCGACCTACCTTTGTGTTTTAGAACTGAGTCTGCCTTTGTGTCGGCCTACCTTTGTGTTTAAGATTTGAGTCCGCCTTCGTGTCAGAATTTCTTTTGAAAATCCATCTTGTGATGGTAACCTCTGGTTATGAGTCTGCCTTCGTGTCGGCCTACCTTTGTGTTTTGGATCTGAGCCCGCATTTGTGTCGGCATTCCTTTTTAAAATCCATCTTGTGATGGTAACCTCTGGTTATGTGTTCGCCTTCGTGTCGGCCTACCTTTGTGTTTTAGATCTGAGTCCGCCTTCGTGTCGGCATTCCTTTTGAAAATCCATCTTGTGCTGGTAACCTCTGGTTATAAGTCCGCCTTCGTGTCGGCCTACATTTGTGTTTTGGATCTGAGCCTGCATATGTGTCGGCATTTCTTTCGAAAATCCATGTTGTGATGGTAGCCTCTGGTTATGAGTTCGCCTTCGTGTCGGCCTACCTTTGTGTTTTAGATCTGAGTCCACCTTCGTGTCGGCATTCCTTTTGAAAATCCATCTTGTGATGGTAACCTCTGGTTATAAGTCCGCCTTCGTGTTGGCCTACCTTTGTGTTTTGGATCTGAGTCCGCCTTCGTGTCGACATTCCATTTGAAAATCCATCTTGTGATGGTAACCTCTGGTTATAAGTCCGCCTTCGTGTCGGCCTACCTTTGTGTTTTGGATCTGAGTCCGCCTTCGTGTCGACATTCCTTTTGAAAATCCATCTTGTGATGGTAACCTCTGGTTATGATTCCGCCTTGAGGCCGGCCTACCTTTGTGTTTTGGATCTGAGTCCGCCTTCGTGTCGGAATTTCTTTTGAAAATCCATCTTGTGATGGTAACCTCTAGTTCTGAGTCCGCCTTCGTGTCAGCCTACCTTTGTGTTTTGGATCTGAGACCTCATTTGTGTCGGCATTTCTTTTGAAAATCCATCTTGTGATGGTAACCTCTGGTTATGAGTCCGCCTTCGTGTCGGCCTACCTTTGTGTTTTGGATCTGAGTCCGCCTTTGTGTCGGCATTCCTTTTTAAAATCCATCTTTTGATGGTAACCTCTGGTTATGAGTTCGCCTTCGTGTCGGCCTACCTTTGTGTTTTAGATCTTAGTCCGCCTTTGTGTTAGAATTTCTTTTGAAAATCCATCTTGTGATGGTAACCTCTGGTTATGAGTCCGCCTATGTGTCGGCCTAGCTTTGTGTTTTGGATCTGAGCCCGCATATGTGTCGGCATTTCTTTCGAAAATCCATCTTGTGATGGTAACCTCTGATTATGAGTCCGCCTTCGTGTCAGCCTACCTTTGTGTTTAAGATCTGAGTCCGCCTTCGTGTCAGAATTTCTTTTGAAAATCCATCTTGTGATGGTAACCTCTGGTTATGAGTCCGCCTTCGTGTCGGCCTACCTTTGTGTTTTGGATCTGAGCCCGCATTTGTGTCGGCATTCCTTTTTAAAATCCATCTTGTGATGGTAACCTCTGGTTATGAGTTCGCCTTCGTGTCGGCCTACCTTTGTGTTTTAGGTCTGAGTCCGCCTTCGTGTCGGCATTCCTTTTGAAAATCCATCTTGTGCTGGTAACCTCTGGTTATAAGTCCGCCTTCGTGTCGGCCTACATTTGTGTTTTGGATCTGAGCCCGCATATGTGTCGGCATTTCTTTTGAAAATCCATGTTGTGATGGTAACCTCTGGTTATGAGTTCGCCTTCGTGTCGGCCTACCTTTGTGTTTTAGATCTGAGTCCACCTTCGTGTCGGCATTCCTTTTGAAAATCCATCTTGTTATGGTAACCTCTAGTTATAAGTCCGCCTTCGTGTCGGCCTACCTTTGTGTTTTGGATCTGAGTCCGCCTTCGTGTCGACATTCCTTTTGAAAATCCATCTTGTGATGGTAACCTCTGGTTATAAGTCCGCCTTGGTGTCGGCCTACCTTTGTGTTTTGAATCTGAGTCCGCCTTCGTGTCGACATTTCTTTTGAAAATCCATCTTGTGATGGTAACCTCTGGTTATGAGTCTGCCTTCAGGTCGGCCTACCTTTGTGTTTTGGATCTGAGTCCGCCTTCGTGTCGGAATTTCTTTTGAAAATCCATCTTGTGATGGTAACCTCTGGTTCTGAGTCCGCCTTCGTGTCAGCCTACCTTTGTGTTTTGGATCTGAGCCCTCATTTGTGTCGGCATTTCTTTTGAAAATCCATCTTGTGATGGTAACCTCTGGTTATGAGTCCGCCTTCGTGTCGGCCTACCTTTGTGTTTTGGATCTGAGTCCGCCTTTGTGTCGGCATTCATTTTTAAAATCCATCTTGTGATGGTAACCTCTGGTTATGAGTTCGCCTTCGTGTCGACCTACCTTTGTGTTTTAGAACTGAGTCTGCCTTTGTGTCGGCCTACCTTTGTGTTTAAGATTTGAGTCCGCCTTCGTGTCAGAATTTCTTTTGAAAATCCATCTTGTGATGGTAACCTCTGGTTATGAGTCTGCCTTCGTGTCGGCCTACCTTTGTGTTTTGGATCTGAGCCCGCATTTGTGTCGGCATTCCTTTTTAAAATCCATCTTGTGATGGTAACCTCTGGTTATGTGTTCGCCTTCGTGTCGGCCTACCTTTGTGTTTTAGATCTGAGTCCGCCTTCGTGTCGGCATTCCTTTTGAAAATCCATCTTGAGTTGGTAACCTCTGGTTATAAGTCCGCCTTCGTGTCGGCCTACATTTGTGTTTTGGATCTGAGCCCGCATATGTGTCGGCATTTCTTTCGAAAATCCATGTTGTGATGGTAACCTCTGGTTATGAGTTCGCCTTCGTGTCGGCCTACCTTTGTGTTTTAGATCTGAGTCCACCTTCGTGTCGGCATTCCTTTTGAAAATCCATCTTGTGATGGTAACCTCTGGTTATAAGTTCGCCTTCGTGTCGGCCTACCTTTGTGTTTTGGATCTGAGTCCGCCTTCGTGTCGACATTCCATTTGAAAATCCATCTTGTGATGGTAACCTCTGGTTATAAGTCCGCCTTCGTGTCGGCCTACCTTTGTGTTTTGGATCTGGGTCCGCCTTCGTGTCGACATTCCTTTTGAAAATCCATCTTGTGATGGTAACCTCTGGTTATGATTCCGCCTTGAGGTCGGCCTACCTTTGTGTTTTGGATCTGAGTCCGCCTTCGTGTAGGAATTTCTTTTGAAAATTCATCTTGTGATGGTAACCTCTAGTTCTGAGTCCGCCTTCGTGTCAGCCTACCTTTGTGTTTTGGATCTGAGCCCTCATTTGTGTCGGCATTTCTTTTGAAAATCCATCTTGTGATGGTAACCTCTGGTTATGAGTCCGCCTTCGTGTCGGCCTACCTTTGTGTTTTGGATCTGAGTCCGCCTTTGTGTCGGCATTCCTTTTTAAAATCCATCTTGTGATGGTAACCTCTGGTTATGAGTTCGCCTTCGTGTCGGCCTACCTTTGTGTTTTAGATCTTAGTCCGCCTTCGTGTCAGAATTTCTTTTGAAAATCCATCTTGTGATGTTAACCTCTGGTAATGAGTCCGCCTTCGTGTCGGCCTACCTTTGTGTTTTGGATCTGAGCCCTCATTTGTGTCGGCATTTCTTTGGAAAATCCATCTTGTGATGGTAACCTCTGGTTATGAGTCCGCCTTCGTGTCGGTCTACCTTTGTGTTTTGGATCTGAGTCCGCCTTTGTGTTAGAATTTCTTTTGAAAATCCATTTTGTGATGGTAACCTCTGGTTATGAGTCCGCCTATGTGTCGGCCTAGCTTTGTGTTTTGGATCTGAGCCCGCATATGTGTCGGCATTTCTTTCGAAAATCCATCTTGTGATGGTAACCTCTGATTATGAGTCGGCCTTCGTGTCAGCCTACCTTTGTGTTTAAGATCTGAGTCCGCCTTCGTGTCAGAATTTCTTTTGAAAATCCATCTTGTGATGGTAACCTCTGGTTATGAGTCCGCCTTCGTGTCGGCCTACCTTTGTGTTTTGGATCTGAGCCCGCATTTGTGTCGGCATTCCTTTTTAAAATCCATCTTGTGATGGTAACCTCTGGTTATGAGTTCGCCTTTGTGTCGGCCTACCTTTGTGTTTTAGGTCTGAGTCCGCCTTCGTGTCGGCATTCCTTTTGAAAATCCATCTTGTGCTGGTAACCTCTGGTTATAAGTCCGCCTTCGTGTCGGCCTACATTTGTGTTTTGGATCTGAGCCCGCATATGTGTCGGCATTTCTTTTGAAAATCCATGTTGTGATGGTTACCTCTGGTTATGAGTTCGCCTTCGTGTCGGCCTACCTTTGTGTTTTAGATCTGAGTCCACCTTCGTGTCGGCATTCCTTTTGAAAATCCATCTTGTGATGGTAACCTCTGGTTATAAGTCCGCCTTCGTGTCGGCCTACCTTTGTGTTTTGGATCTGAGTTCGCCTTCGTGTCGACATTCCTTTTGAAAATCCATGTTGTGATGGTAACCTCTGGTTATAAGTCCGCCTTCGTGTCGGCCTACCTTTGTGTTTTGAATCTGAGTCCGCCTTCGTGTCGACATTCCTTTTGAAAATCCATCTTGTGATAGTAACCTCTGGTTATGATTCCGCCTTCAGGTCGGCCTACCTTTGTGTTTTGGATCTGAGTCCGCCTTCGTGTCGGAATTTCTTTTGAAAATCCATCTTGTGATGGTAACCTTTGGTTCTGAGTCCGCCTTCGTGTCAGCCTACCTTTGTGTTTTGGATCTGAGCCCTCATTTGTGTCGGCATTTCTTTTGAAAATCCATCTTGTGATGGTAACCTCTGGTTATGAGTCCGCCTTCGTGTCGGCCTACCTTTGTGTTTTGGATCTGAGTCCGCCTTTGTGTCGGCATTCATTTTTAAAATCCATCTTGTGATGGTAACCTCTGGTTATGAGTTCGCCTTCGTGTCGGCCTACCTTTGTGTTTTAGAACTGAGTCTGCCTTTGTGTCGGCCTAACTTTGTGTTTAAGATCTGAGTCCGCCTTCGTGTCAGAATTTCTTTTGAAAATCCATCTTGTGATGGTAACCTCTGGTTATGAGTCTGCCTTCGTGTCGGCCTACCTTTGTGATTTGGATCTGAGCCCGCATTTGTGTCGGCATTCCTTTTTAAAATCCATCTTGTGATGGTAACCTCTGGTTATGTGTTCGCCTTCGTGTCGGCCTACCTTTGTGTTTTAGATCTGAGTCCGCCTTCGTGTCGGCATTCCTTTTGAAAATACATCTTGTGCTGGTAACCTCTGGTTATAAGTCCGCCTTCGTGTCGGCCTACATTTGTGTTTTTGATCTGAGCCCGCATATGTGTCGGCATTTCTTTCGAAAATCCATGTTGTGATGGTAACCTCTGGTTATGAGTTCGCCTTCGTGTCGGCCTACCTTTGTGTTTTAGATCTGAGTCCACCTTCGTGTCAGCATTCCTTTTGAAAATCCATCTTGTGATGGTAACCTCTGGTTATAAGTCCGCCTTCGTGTCGGCCTACCTTTGTGTTTTGGATCTGAGTCCGCCTTCGTGTCGACATTGCATTTGAAAATCCATCTTGTGATGGTAACCTCTGGTTATAAGTCCGCCTTCGTGTCGGCCTACCTTTGTGTTTTGGATCTGAGTCCGCCTTCGTGTCGACATTCCTTTTGAAAATCCATCTTGTGATGGTAACCTCTGGTTATGATTCCGCCTTGAGGTCGGCCTACCTTTGTGTTTTGGATCTGAGTCCGCCTTCGTGTCGGAATTTCTTTTGAAAATCCATCTTGTGATGGTAACCTCTAGTTCTGAGTCCGCCTTCGTGTCAGCCTACCTTTGTGTTTTGGATCTGAGCCCTCATTTGTGTCGGCATTTCTTTTGAAAATCCATCTTGTGATGGTAACCTCTGGTTATGAGTCCGCCTTCGTGTCGGCCTACCTTTGTGTTTTGGATCTGAGTCCGCCTTTGTGTCGGCATTCCTTTTTAAAATCCATCTTGTGATGGTAACCTCTGGTTATGAGTTCGCCTTCGTGTCGGCCTACCTTTGTGTTTTAGATCTTAGTCCGCCTTCGTGTCAGAATTTCTTTTGAAAATCCATCTTGTGATGTTAACCTCTGGTAATGAGTCCGCCTTCGTGTCGGCCTACCTTTGTGTTTTGGATCTGAGCCCTCATTTGTGTCGGCATTTCTTTGGAAAATCCATCTTGTGATGGTAACCTCTGGTTATGAGTCCGCCTTCGTGTCGGTCTACCTTTGTGTTTTGGATCTGAGTCCGCCTTTGTGTTAGAATTTCTTTTGAAAATCCATTTTGTGATGGTAACCTCTGGTTATCAGTCCGCCTATGTGTCGGCCTAGCTTTATGTTTTGGATCTGAGCCCGCATATGTGTCGGCATTTCTTTCGAAAATCCATCTTGTGATGGTAACCTCTGATTATGAGTCCGCCTTCGTGTCAGCCTACCTTTGTGTTTAAGATCTGAGTCCGCCTTCGTGTCAGAATTTCTTTTGAAAATCCATCTTGTGATGGTAACCTCTGGTTATGAGTCCGCCTTCGTGTCGGCCTACCTTTGTGTTTTGGATCTGAGTCCGCCTTTGTGTCGGCATTCCTTTTTAAAATCCATCTTGTGATGGTAACCTCTGGTTATGAGTTCGCCTTCGTGTCGGCCTACCTTTGTGTTTTAGGTCTGAGTCCGCCTTCGTGTCGGCATTCCTTTTGAAAATCCATCTTGTGCTGGTAACCTCTGGTTATAAGTCCGCCTTCGTGTCGGCCTACATTTGTGTTTTGGATCTGAGCCCGCATATGTGTCGGCATTTCTTTTGAAAATCCATGTTGTGATGGTAACCTCTGGTTATGAGTTCGCCTTCGTGTCGGCCTACCTTTGTGTTTTAGATCTGAGTCCACCTTCGTGTCGGCATTCCTTTTGAAAATCCATCTTGTGATGGTAACCTCTGGTTATAAGTCCGCCTTCGTGTCGGCCTACCTTTGTGTTTTGGATCTGAGTCCGCCTTCGTGTCGACATTCCTTTTGAAAATCCATGTTGTGATGGTAACCTCTGGTTATAAGTCCGCCTTCGTGTCGGCCTACCTTTGTGTTTTGGATCTGAGTCCGCCTTCGTGTCGGAATTTCTTTTGAAAATCCATCTTGTGATGGTAACCTCTGGTTCTGAGTCCGCCTTCGTGTCAGCCTACCTTTGTGTTTTGGATCTGAGCCCTCATTTGTGTCGGCATTTCTTTTGAAAATCCATCTTGTGATGGTAACCTCTGGTTATGAGTCCGCCTTCGTGTCGGCCTACCTTTGTGTTTTGGATCTGAGTCCGCCTTTGTGTCGGCATTCATTTTTAAAATCCATCTTGTGATGGTAACCTCTGGTTATGAGTTCGCCTTCGTGTCGGCCTACCTTTGTGTTTTAGAACTGAGTCTGCCTTTGTGTCGGCCTACCTTTGTGTTTAAGATCTGAGTCCGCCTTCGTGTCAGAATTTCTTTTGAAAATCCATCTTGTGATGGTAACCTCTGGTTATGAGTCTGCCTTCGTGTCGGCCTACCTTTGTGATTTGGATCTGAGCCCGCATTTGTGTCGGCATTCCTTTTTAAAATCCATCTTGTGATGGTAACCTCTGGTTATGTGTTCGCCTTCGTGTCGGCCTACCTTTGTGTTTTAGATCTGAGTCCGCCTTCGTGTCGGAATTTCTTTTGAAAATCCATCTTGTGATGGTAACCTCTAGTTCTGAGTCCGCCTTCGTGTCAGCCTACCTTTGTGTTTTGGATCTGAGCCCTCATTTGTGTCGGCATTTCTTTTGAAAATCCATCTTGTGATGGTAACCTCTGGTTATGAGTCCGCCTTCGTGTCGGCCTACCTTTGTGTTTTGGATCTGAGTCCGCCTTTGTGTCGGCATTCCTTTTTAAAATCCATCTTGTGATGGTAACCTCTGGTTATGAGTTCGCCTTCGTGTCGGCCTACCTTTGTGTTTTAGATCTTAGTCCGCCTTCGTGTCAGAATTTCTTTTGAAAATCCATCTTGTGATGTTAACCTCTGGTAATGAGTCCGCCTTCGTGTCGGCCTACCTTTGTGTTTTGGATCTGAGCCCTCATTTGTGTCGGCATTTCTTTGGAAAATCCATCTTGTGATGGTAACCTCTGGTTATGAGTCCGCCTTCGTGTCGGTCTACCTTTGTGTTTTGGATCTGAGTCCGCCTTTGTGTTAGAATTTCTTTTGAAAATCCATTTTGTGATGGTAACCTCTGGTTATCAGTCCGCCTATGTGTCGGCCTAGCTTTATGTTTTGGATCTGAGCCCGCATATGTGTCGGCATTTCTTTCGAAAATCCATCTTGTGATGGTAACCTCTGATTATGAGTCCGCCTTCGTGTCAGCCTACCTTTGTGTTTAAGATCTGAGTCCGCCTTCGTGTCAGAATTTCTTTTGAAAATCCATCTTGTGATGGTAACCTCTGGTTATGAGTCCGCCTTCGTGTCGGCCTACCTTTGTGTTTTGGATCTGAGTCCGCCTTTGTGTCGGCATTCCTTTTTAAAATCCATCTTGTGATGGTAACCTCTGGTTATGAGTTCGCCTTCGTGTCGGCCTACCTTTGTGTTTTAGGTCTGAGTCCGCCTTCGTGTCGGCATTCCTTTTGAAAATCCATCTTGTGCTGGTAACCTCTGGTTATAAGTCCGCCTTCGTGTCGGCCTACATTTGTGTTTTGGATCTGAGCCCGCATATGTGTCGGCATTTCTTTTGAAAATCCATGTTGTGATGGTAACCTCTGGTTATGAGTTCGCCTTCGTGTCGGCCTACCTTTGTGTTTTAGATCTGAGTCCACCTTCGTGTCGGCATTCCTTTTGAAAATCCATCTTGTGATGGTAACCTCTGGTTATAAGTCCGCCTTCGTGTCGGCCTACCTTTGTGTTTTGGATCTGAGTCCGCCTTCGTGTCGACATTCCTTTTGAAAATCCATGTTGTGATGGTAACCTCTGGTTATAAGTCCGCCTTCGTGTCGGCCTACCTTTGTGTTTTGGATCTGAGTCCGCCTTCGTGTCGGAATTTCTTTTGAAAATCCATCTTGTGATGGTAACCTCTGGTTCTGAGTCCGCCTTCGTGTCAGCCTACCTTTGTGTTTTGGATCTGAGCCCTCATTTGTGTCGGCATTTCTTTTGAAAATCCATCTTGTGATGGTAACCTCTGGTTATGAGTCCGCCTTCGTGTCGGCCTACCTTTGTGTTTTGGATCTGAGTCCGCCTTTGTGTCGGCATTCATTTTTAAAATCCATCTTGTGATGGTAACCTCTGGTTATGAGTTCGCCTTCGTGTCGGCCTACCTTTGTGTTTTAGAACTGAGTCTGCCTTTGTGTCGGCCTACCTTTGTGTTTAAGATCTGAGTCCGCCTTCGTGTCAGAATTTCTTTTGAAAATCCATCTTGTGATGGTAACCTCTGGTTATGAGTCTGCCTTCGTGTCGGCCTACCTTTGTGATTTGGATCTGAGCCCGCATTTGTGTCGGCATTCCTTTTTAAAATCCATCTTGTGATGGTAACCTCTGGTTATGTGTTCGCCTTCGTGTCGGCCTACCTTTGTGTTTTAGATCTGAGTCCGCCTTCGTGTCGGCATTCCTTTTGAAAATCCATCTTGTGCTGGTAACCTCTGGTTATAAGTCCGCCTTCGTGTCGGCCTACATTTGTGTTTTGGATCTGAGCCCGCATATGTGTCGGCATTTCTTTCGAAAATCCATGTTGTGATGGTAACCTCTGGTTATGAGTTCGCCTTCGTGTCGGCCTACCTTTGTGTTTTAGATCTGAGTCCACCTTCGTGTCGGCATTCCTTTTGAAAATCCATCTTGTGATGGTAACCTCTGGTTATAAGTCCGCCTTCGTGTCGGCCTACCTTTGTGTTTTGGATCTGAGTCCGCCTTCGTGTCGACATTCCATTTGAAAATCCATCTTGTGATGGTAACCTCTGGTTATAAGTCCGCCTTCGTGTCGGCCTACCTTTGTGTTTTGGATCTGAGTCCGCCTTCGTGTCGACATTCCTTTTGAAAATCCATCTTGTGATGGTAACCTCTGGTTACGATTCCGCCTTGAGGTCGGCCTACCTTTGTGTTTTGGATCTGAGTCCGCCTTCGTGTCAGAATTTCTTTTGAAAATCCATCTTGTGATGGTAACCTCTAGTTCTGAGTCCGCCTTCGTGTCGGCCTACCTTTGTGTTTTAGATCTGAGTCCACCTTCGTGTCGGCATTCCTTTTGAAAATCCATCTTGTGATGGTAACCTCTGGTTATAAGTCCGCCTTCGTGTCGGCCTACCTTTGTGTTTTGGATCTGAGTCCGCCTTCGTGTCGACATTCCATTTGAAAATCCATCCTGTGATGGTAACCTCTGGTTATAAGTCCGCCTTCGTGTCGGCCTACCTTTGTGTTTTGGATCTGAGTCCGCCTTCGTGTCGACATTCCTTTTGAAAATCCATCTTGTGATGGTAACCTCTGGTTATGATTCCGCCTTGAGGTCGGCCTACCTTTGTGTTTTGGATCTGAGTCCGCCTTCGTGTCGGAATTTCTTTTGAAAATCCATCTTGTGATGGTAACCTCTAGTTCTGAGTCCGCCTTCGTGTCAGCCTACCTTTGTGTTTTGGATCTGAGCCCTCATTTGTGTCGGCATTTCTTTTGAAAATCCATCTTGTGATGGTAACCTCTGGTTATGAGTCCGCCTTCGTGTCGGCCTACCTTTGTGTTTTGGATCTGAGTCCGCCTTTGTGTCGGCATTCCTTTTTAAAATCCATCTTGTGATGGTAACCTCTGGTTATGAGTTCGCCTTCGTGTCGGCCTACCTTTGTGTTTTAGATCTTAGTCCGCCTTCGTGTCAGAATTTCTTTTGAAAATCCATCTTGTGATGTTAACCTCTGGTAATGAGTCCGCCTTCGTGTCGGCCTACCTTTGTGTTTTGGATCTGAGCCCTCATTTGTGTCGGCATTTCTTTGGAAAATCCATCTTGTGATGGTAACCTCTGGTTATGAGTCCGCCTTCGTGTCGGTCTACCTTTGTGTTTTGGATCTGAGTCCGCCTTTGTGTTAGAATTTCTTTTGAAAATCCATTTTGTGATGGTAACCTCTGGTTATCAGTCCGCCTATGTGTCGGCCTAGCTTTACGTTTTGGATCTGAGCCCGCATATGTGTCGGCATTTCTTTCGAAAATCCATCTTGTGATGGTAACCTCTGATTATGAGTCCGCCTTCGTGTCAGCCTACCTTTGTGTTTAAGATCTGAGTCCGCCTTCGTGTCAGAATTTCTTTTGAAAATCCATCTTGTGATGGTAACCTCTGGTTATGAGTCCGCCTTCGTGTCGGCCTACCTTTGTGTTTTGGATCTGAGTCCGCCTTTGTGTCGGCATTCCTTTTTAAAATCCATCTTGTGATGGTAACCTCTGGTTATGAGTTCGCCTTCGTGTCGGCCTACCTTTGTGTTTTAGGTCTGAGTCCGCCTTCGTGTCGGCATTCCTTTTGAAAATCCATCTTGTGCTGGTAACCTCTGGTTATAAGTCCGCCTTCGTGTCGGCCTACATTTGTGTTTTGGATCTGAGCCCGCATATGTGTCGGCATTTCTTTTGAAAATCCATGTTGTGATGGTAACCTCTGGTTATGAGTTCGCCTTCGTGTCGGCCTACCTTTGTGTTTTAGATCTGAGTCCACCTTCGTGTCGGCATTCCTTTTGAAAATCCATCTTGTGATGGTAACCTCTGGTTATAAGTCCGCCTTCGTGTCGGCCTACCTTTGTGTTTTGGATCTGAGTCCGCCTTCGTGTCGACATTCCTTTTGAAAATCCATGTTGTGATGGTAACCTCTGGTTATAAGTCCGCCTTCGTGTCGGCCTACCTTTGTGTTTTGGATCTGAGTCCGCCTTCGTGTCGGAATTTCTTTTGAAAATCCATCTTGTGATGGTAACCTCTGGTTCTGAGTCCGCCTTCGTGTCAGCCTACCTTTGTGTTTTGGATCTGAGCCCTCATTTGTGTCGGCATTTCTTTTGAAAATCCATCTTGTGATGGTAACCTCTGGTTATGAGTCCGCCTTCGTGTCGGCCTACCTTTGTGTTTTGGATCTGAGTCCGCCTTTGTGTCGGCATTCATTTTTAAAATCCATCTTGTGATGGTAACCTCTGGTTATGAGTTCGCCTTCGTGTCGGCCTACCTTTGTGTTTTAGAACTGAGTCTGCCTTTGTGTCGGCCTACCTTTGTGTTTAAGATCTGAGTCCGCCTTCGTGTCAGAATTTCTTTTGAAAATCCATCTTGTGATGGTAACCTCTGGTTATGAGTCTGCCTTCGTGTCGGCCTACCTTTGTGATTTGGATCTGAGCCCGCATTTGTGTCGGCATTCCTTTTTAAAATCCATCTTGTGATGGTAACCTCTGGTTATGTGTTCGCCTTCGTGTCGGCCTACCTTTGTGTTTTAGATCTGAGTCCGCCTTCGTGTCGGCATTCCTTTTGAAAATCCATCTTGTGCTGGTAACCTCTGGTTATAAGTCCGCCTTCGTGTCGGCCTACATTTGTGTTTTGGATCTGAGCCCGCATATGTGTCGGCATTTCTTTCGAAAATCCATGTTGTGATGGTAACCTCTGGTTATGAGTTCGCCTTCGTGTCGGCCTACCTTTGTGTTTTAGATCTGAGTCCACCTTCGTGTCGGCATTCCTTTTGAAAATCCATCTTGTGATGGTAACCTCTGGTTATAAGTCCGCCTTCGTGTCGGCCTACCTTTGTGTTTTGGATCTGAGTCCGCCTTCGTGTCGACATTCCATTTGAAAATCCATCTTGTGATGGTAACCTCTGGTTATAAGTCCGCCTTCGTGTCGGCCTACCTTTGTGTTTTGGATCTGAGTCCGCCTTCGTGTCGACATTCCTTTTGAAAATCCATCTTGTGATGGTAACCTCTGGTTACGATTCCGCCTTGAGGTCGGCCTACCTTTGTGTTTTGGATCTGAGTCCGCCTTCGTGTCAGAATTTCTTTTGAAAATCCATCTTGTGATGGTAACCTCTAGTTCTGAGTCCGCCTTCGTGTCAGCCTACCTTTGTGTTTTGGATCTGAGCCCTCATTTGTGTCGGCATTTCTTTTGAAAATCCATCTTGTGATGGTAACCTCTGGTTATGAGTCCGCCTTCGTGTCGGCCTACCTTTGTGTTTTGGATCTGAGTCCGCCTTTGTGTCGGCATTCCTTTTTAAAATCCATCTTGTGATGGTAACCTCTGGTTATGAGTTCGCCTTCGTGTCGGCCTACCTTTGTGTTTTAGATCTTAGTCCGCCTTCGTGTCAGAATTTCTTTTGAAAATCCATCTTGTGATGTTAACCTCTGGTAATGAGTCCGCCTTCGTGTCGGCCTACCTTTGTGTTTTGGATCTGAGCCCTCATTTGTGTCGGCATTTCTTTGGAAAATCCATCTTGTGATGGTAACCTCTGGTTATGAGTCCGCCTTCGTGTCGGTCTACCTTTGTGTTTTGGATCTGAGTCCGCCTTTGTGTTAGAATTTCTTTTGAAAATCCATTTTGTGATGGTAACCTCTGGTTATGAGTCCGCCTATGTGTCGGCCTAGCTTTGTGTTTTGGATCTGAGCCCGCATATGTGTCGGCATTTCTTTCGAAAATCAATCTTGTGATGGTAACCTCTGATTATGAGTCCGCCTTCGTGTCAGCCTACCTTTGTGTTTAAGATCTGAGTCCGCCTTCGTGTCAGAATTTCTTTTGAAAATCCATCTTGTGATGGTAACCTCTGGTTATGAGTCCGCCTTCGTGTCGGCCTACCTTTGTGTTTTGGATCTGAGCCCGCATTTGTGTCGGCATTCCTTTTTAAAATCCATCTTGTGATGGTAACCTCTGGTTATGAGTTCGCCTTCGTGTCGGCCTACCTTTGTGTTTTAGGTCTGAGTCCGCCGTCGTGTCGGCATTCCTTTTGAAAATCCATCTTGTGCTGGTAACCTCTGGTTATAAGTCCGCCTTCGTGTCGGCCTACATTTGTGTTTTGGATCTGAGACCGCATATGTGTCGGTATTTCTTTTGAAAATCCATGTTGTGATGGTAACCTCTGGTTATGAGTTCGCCTTCGTGTCGGCCTACCTTTGTGTTTTAGATCTGAGTCCACCTTCGTGTCGGCATTCCTTTTGAAAATCCATCTTGTGATGGTAACCTCTGGTTATAAGTCCGCCTTCGTGTCGGCCTACCTTTGTGTTTTGGATCTGAGTCCGCCTTCGTGTCGACATTCCTTTTGAAAATCCATGTTGTGATGGTAACCTCTGGTTATAAGTCCGCCTTCGTGTCGGCCTACCTTTGTGTTTTGAATCTGAGTCCGCCTTCGTGTCGACATTCCTTTTGAAAATCCATCTTGTGATGGTAACCTCTGGTTATGATTCCGCATTTAGGTCGGCCTACATTTGTGTTTTGGATCTGAGTCCGCCTTCGTGTCGGAATTTCTTTTGAAAATCCATCTTGTGATGGTAACCTCTGGTTCTGAGTCCGCCTTCGTGTCAGCCTACCTTTGTGTTTTGGATCTGAGCCCTCATTTGTGTCGGCATTTCTTTTGAAAATCCATCTTGTGATGGTACCCTCTGGTTATGAGTCCGCCTTCGTGTCGGCCTACCTTTGTGTTTTGGATCTGAGTCCGCCTTTGTGTCGGCATTCATTTTTAAAATCCATCTTGTGATGGTAACCTCTGGTTATGAGTTCGCCTTCGTGTCGGCCTACCTTTGTGTTTTAGAACTGAGTCTGCCTTTGTGTCGGCCTACCTTTGTGTTTAAGATCTGAGTCCGCCTTCGTGTCAGAATTTCTTTTGAAAATCCATCTTGTGATGGTAACCTCTGGTTATGAGTCTGCCTTCGTGTCGGCCTACCTTTGTGTTTTGGATCTGAGCCCGCATTTGTGTCGGCATTCCTTTTTAAAATCCATCTTGTGATGGTAACATCTAGTTATGTGTTCGCCTTCGTGTCGGCCTACCTTTGTGTTTTAGATCTGAGTCCGCCTTCGTGTCGGCATTCCTTTTGAAAATCCATCTTGTGCTGGTAACCTCTGGTTATAAGTCCGCCTTCGTGTCGGCCTACATTTGTGTTTTGGATCTGAGCCGGCATATGTGTCGGCATTTCTTTCGAAAATCCATGTTGTGATGGTAACCTCTGGTTATGAGTTCGCCTTCGTGTCGGCCTACCTTTGTGTTTTAGATCTGAGTCCACCTTCGTGTCGGCATTCCTTTTGAAAATCCATCTTGTGATGGTAACCTCTGGTTATAAGTCCGCCTTCGTGTCGGCCTACCTTTGTGTTTTGGATCTGAGTCCGCCTTCGTGTCGACATTCCATTTGAAAATCCATCTTGTGATGGTAACCTCTGGTTATAAGTCCGCCTTCGTGTCGGCCTACCTTTGTGTTTTGGATCTGAGTCCGCCTTCGTGTCGACATTCCTTTTGAAAATCCATCTTGTGATGGTAACCTCTGGTTATGATTCCGCCTTTAGGTCGGCCTACATTTGTGTTTTGGATCTGAGTCCGCCTTCGTGTCGGAATTTCTTTTGAAAATCCATCTTGTGATGGTAACCTCTGGTTCTGAGTCCGCCTTCGTGTCAGCCTACCTTTGTGTTTTGGATCTGAGCCCTCATTTGTGTCGGCATTTCTTTTGAAAATCCATCTTGTGATGGTAACCAGTCCGCCTTCGTGTCGGCCTACCTTTGTGTTTTGGATCTGAGTCCGCCTTTGTGTCGGCATTCATTTTTAAAATCCATCTTGTGATGGTAACCTCTGGTTATGAGTTCGCCTTCGTGTCGGCCTACCTTTGTGTTTTAGAACTGAGTCTGCCTTTGTGTCGGCCTACCTTTGTGTTTAAGATCTGAGTCCGCCTTCGTGTCAGAATTTCTTTTGAAAATCCATCTTGTGATGGTAACCTCTGGTTATGAGTCTGCCTTCCTGTCGGCCTACCTTTGTGTTTTGGATCTGAGCCCGCATTTGTGTCGGCATTCCTTTTTAAAATCCATCTTGTGATGGTAACCTCTAGTTATGTGTTCGCCTTCGTGTCGGCCAACCTTTGTGTTTTAGATCTGAGTCCGCCTTCGTGTCGGCATTCCTTTTGAAAATCCATCTTGTGCTGGTAACCTCTGGTTATAAGTCCGCCTTCGTGTCGGCCTACATTTGTGTTTTGGATCTGAGCCGGCATATGTGTCGGCATTTCTTTCGAAAATCCATGTTGTGATGGTAACCTCTGGTTATGAGTTCGCCTTCGTGTCGGCCTACCTTTGTGTTTTAGATCTGAGTCCACCTTCGTGTCGGCATTCCTTTTGAAAATCCATCTTGTGATGGTAACCTCTGGTTATAAGTCCGCCTTCGTGTCGGCCTACCTTTGTGTTTTGGATCTGAGTCCGCCTTCGTGTCGACATTCCATTTGAAAATCCATCTTGTGATGGTAACCTCTGGTTATAAGTCCGCCTTCGTGTCGGCCTACCTTTGTGTTTTGGATCTGAGTCCGCCTTCGTGTCGACATTCCTTTTGAAAATCCATCTTGTGATGGTAACCTCTGGTTATGATTCCGCCTTCAGGCCGGCCTACCTTTGTGTTTTGGATCTGAGTCCGCCTTCGTGTCGACATTCCTTTTGAAAATCCATGTTGTGATGGTAACCTCTGGTTATAAGTCCGCCTTCGTGTCGGCCTACCTTTGTGTTTTGAATCTGAGTCCGCCTTCGTGTCGACATTCCTTTTGAAAATCCATCTTGTGATGGTAACCTCTGGTTCTGAGTCCGCCTTCGTGTCAGCCTACCTTTGTGTTTTGGATCTGAGCCCTCATTTGTGTCGGCATTTCTTTTGAAAATCCATCTTGTGATGGTAACCTCTGGTTATGAGTTCGCCTTCGTGTCGGCCTACCTTTGTGTTTTGGATCTGAGTCCGCCTTCGTGTTGACATTCCTTTTGAAAATCCATGTTGTGATGGTAACCTCTGGTTATAAGTCCGCCTTCGTGTCGGCCTACATTTGTGTTTTGGATCTGAGTCCGCCTTCGTGTCGGCATTCCTTTTGAAAATCCATCTTGTGATGGTAACCTCTGGTTATAAGTCCGCCTTCGTGTCGGCCTACCTTTGTGTTTTGGATCTGAGTCCGCCTTCGTGTCGACATTCCTTTTGAAAATCCATGTTGTGATGGTAACCTCTGGTTATAAGTCCGCCTTCGTGTCGGCCTACCTTTGTGTTTTGAATCTGAGTCCGCCTTCGTGTCGACATTCCTTTTGAAAATCCATCTTGTGATGGTAACCTCTGGTAATGATTCCGCCTTCAGGTCGGCCTACATTTGTGTTTTGGATCTGAGTCCGCCTTCGTGTCGGAATTTCTATTGAAAATCCATCTTGTGATGGTAACCTCTGGTTCTGAGTCCGCCTTCGTGTCAGCCTACCTTTGTGTTTTGGATCTGAGCCCTCATTTGTGTCGGCATTTCTTTTGAAAATCCATCTTGTGATGGTAACCTCTGGTTATGAGTCCGCCTTCGTGTCGGCCTACCTTTGTGTTTTGGATCTGAGTCCGCCTTTGTGTCGGCATTCATTTTTAAAATCCATCTTGTGATGGTAACCTCTGGTTATGAGTTCGCCTTCGTGTCGGCCTACCTTTGTGTTTTAGAACTGAGTCTGCCTTTGTGTCGGCCTACCTTTGTGTTTAAGATCTGAGTCCGCCTTCGTGTCAGAATTTCTTTTGAAAATCCATCTTGTGATGGTAACCTCTGGTTATGAGTCTGCCTTCGTGTCGGCCTACCTTTGTGTTTTGGATCTGAGCCCGCATTTGTGTCGGCATTCCTTTTTAAAATCCATCTTGTGATGGTAACCTCTAGTTATGTGTTCGCCTTCGTGTCGGCCTACCTTTGTGTTTTAGATCTGAGTCCGCCTTCGTGTCGGCATTCCTTTTGAAAATCCATCTTGTGCTGGTAACCTCTGGTTATAAGTCCGCCTTCGTGTCGGACTACATTTGTGTTTTGGATCTGAGTCCGCCTTCGTGTCGGCATTCCTTTTGAAAATCCATCTTGTGATGGTAACCTCTGGTTATAAGTCCGCCTTCGTGTCGGCCTACCTTTGTGTTTTGGATCTGAGTCCGCCTTCGTGTCGACATTCCTTTTGAAAATCCATGTTGTGATGGTAACCTCTGGTTATAAGTCCGCCTTCGTGTCGGCCTACCTTTGTGTTTTGAATCTGAGTCCGCCTTCGTGTCGACATTCCTTTTGAAAATCCATCTTGTGATGGTAACCTCTGGTTATGATTCCGCCTTCAGGTCGGCCTACATTTGTGTTTTGGATCTGAGTACGCCTTCGTGTCGGAATTTCTTTTGAAAATCCATCTTGTGATGGTAACCTCTGGTTCTGAGTCCGCCTTCGTGTCAGCCTACCTTTGTGTTTTGGATCTGAGCCCTCATTTGTGTCGGCATTTCTTTTGAAAATCCATCTTGTGATGGTAACCTCTGGTTATGAGTCCGCCTTCGTGTCGGCCTACCTTTGTGTTTTGGATCTGAGTCCGCCTTTGTGTCGGCATTCATTTTTAAAATCCATCTTGTGATGGTAACCTCTGGTTATGAGTTCGCCTTCGTGTCGGCCTACCTTTGTGTTTTAGAACTGAGTCTGCCTTTGTGTCGGCCTACCTTTGTGTTTAAGATCTGAGTCCGCCTTCGTGTCAGAATTTCTTTTGAAAATCCATCTTGTGATGGTAACCTCTGGTTATGAGTCTGCCTTCGTGTCGGCCTACCTTTGTGTTTTGGATCTGAGCCCGCATTTGTGTCGGCATTCCTTTTTAAAATCCATCTTGTGATGGTAACCTCTAGTTATGTGTTCGCCTTCGTGTCGGCCTACCTTTGTGTTTTAGATCTGAGTCCGCCTTCGTGTCGGCATTCCTTTTGAAAATCCATCTTGTGCTGGTAACCTCTGGTTATAAGTCCGCCTTCGTGTCGGCCTACATTTGTGTTTTGGATCTGAGCCCGCATATGTGTCGGCATTTCTTTCGAAAATCCATGTTGTGATGGTAACCTCTGGTTATGAGTTCGCCTTCGTGTCGGCCTACCTTTGTGTTTTAGATCTGAGTCCACCTTCGTGTCGGCATTCCTTTTGAAAATCCATCTTGTGATGGTAACCTCTGGTTATAAGTCCGCCTTCGTGTCGGCCTACCTTTGTGTTTTGGATCTGAGTCCGCCTTCGTGTCGACATTCCATTTGAAAATCCATCTTGTGATGGTAACCTCTGGTTATAAGTCCGCCTTCGTGTCGGCCTACCTTTGTGTTTTGGATCTGAGTCCGCCTTCGTGTCGACATTCCTTTTGAAAATCCATGTTGTGATGGTAACCTCTGGTTATAAGTCCGCCTTCGTGTCGGCCTACCTTTGTGTTTTGGATCTGAGTCCGCCTTCGTGTCGGAATTTCTTTTGAAAATCCATCTTGTGATGGTAACCTCTGGTTCTGAGTCCGCCTTCGTGTCAGCCTACCTTTGTGTTTTGGATCTGAGCCCTCATTTGTGTCGGCATTTCTTTTGAAAATCCATCTTGTGATGGTAACCTCTGGTTATGAGTCCGCCTTCGTGTCGGCCTACCTTTGTGTTTTGGATCTGAGTCCGCCTTTGTGTCGGCATTCATTTTTAAAATCCATGTTGTGATGGTAACCTCTGGTTATGAGTTCGCCTTCGTGTCGGCCTACCTTTGTGTTTTAGAACTGAGTCTGCCTTTGTGTCGGCCTACCTTTGTGTTTAAGATCTGAGTCCGCCTTCGTGTCAGAATTTCTTTTGAAAATCCATCTTGTGATGGTAACCTCTGGTTATGAGTCTGCCTTCGTGTCGGCCTACCTTTGTGATTTGGATCTGAGCCCGCATTTGTGTCGGCATTCCTTTTTAAAATCCATCTTGTGATGGTAACCTCTGGTTATGTGTTCGCCTTCGTGTCGGCCTACCTTTGTGTTTTAGATCTGAGTCCGCCTTCGTGTCGGCATTCCTTTTGAAAATCCATCTTGTGCTGGTAACCTCTGGTTATAAGTCCGCCTTCGTGTCGGCCTACATTTGTGTTTTGGATCTGAGCCCGCATATGTGTCGGCATTTCTTTCGAAAATCCATGTTGTGATGGTAACCTCTGGTTATGAGTTCGCCTTCGTGTCGGCCTACCTTTGTGTTTTAGATCTGAGTCCACCTTCGTGTCGGCATTCCTTTTGAAAATCCATCTTGTGATGGTAACCTCTGGTTATAAGTCCGCCTTCGTGTCGGCCTACCTTTGTGTTTTGGATCTGAGTCCGCCTTCGTGTCGACATTCCATTTGAAAATCCATCTTGTGATGGTAACCTCTGGTTATAAGTCCGCCTTCGTGTCGGCCTACCTTTGTGTTTTGGATCTGAGTCCGCCTTCGTGTCGACATTCCTTTTGAAAATCCATGTTGTGATGGTAACCTCTGGTTATAAGTCCGCCTTCGTGTCGGCCTACCTTTGTGTTTTGGATCTGAGTCCGCCTTCGTGTCGGAATTTCTTTTGAAAATCCATCTTGTGATGGTAACCTCTGGTTCTGAGTCCGCCTTCGTGTCAGCCTACCTTTGTGTTTTGGATCTGAGCCCTCATTTGTGTCGGCATTTCTTTTGAAAATCCATCTTGTGATGGTAACCTCTGGTTATGAGTCCGCCTTCGTGTCGGCCTACCTTTGTGTTTTGGATCTGAGTCCGCCTTTGTGTCGGCATTCATTTTTAAAATCCATCTTGTGATGGTAACCTCTGGTTATGAGTTCGCCTTCGTGTCGGCCTACCTTTGTGTTTTAGAACTGAGTCTGCCTTTGTGTCGGCCTACCTTTGTGTTTAAGATCTGAGTCCGCCTTCGTGTCAGAATTTCTTTTGAAAATCCATCTTGTGATGGTAACCTCTGGTTATGAGTCTGCCTTCGTGTCGGCCTACCTTTGTGATTTGGATCTGAGCCCGCATTTGTGTCGGCATTCCTTTTTAAAATCCATCTTGTGATGGTAACCTCTGGTTATGTGTTCGCCTTCGTGTCGGCCTACCTTTGTGTTTTAGATCTGAGTCCGCCTTCGTGTCGGCATTCCTTTTGAAAATCCATCTTGTGCTGGTAACCTCTGGTTATAAGTCCGCCTTCGTGTCGGCCTACATTTGTGTTTTGGATCTGAGCCCGCATATGTGTCGGCATTTCTTTCGAAAATCCATGTTGTGATGGTAACCTCTGGTTATGAGTTCGCCTTCGTGTCGGCCTACCTTTGTGTTTTAGATCTGAGTCCACCTTCGTGTCGGCATTCCTTTTGAAAATCCATCTTGTGATGGTAACCTCTGGTTATAAGTCCGCCTTCGTGTCGGCCTACCTTTGTGTTTTGGATCTGAGTCCGCCTTCGTGTCGACATTCCATTTGAAAATCCATCTTGTGATGGTAACCTCTGGTTATAAGTCCGCCTTCGTGTCGGCCTACCTTTGTGTTTTGGATCTGAGTCCGCCTTCGTGTCGACATTCCTTTTGAAAATCCATCTTGTGATGGTAACCTCTGGTTACGATTCCGCCTTGAGGTCGGCCTACCTTTGTGTTTTGGATCTGAGTCCGCCTTCGTGTCAGAATTTCTTTTTAAAATCCATCTTGTGATGGTAACCTCTAGTTCTGAGTCCGCCTTCGTGTCAGCCTACCTTTGTGTTTTGGATCTGAGCCCTCATTTGTGTCGGCATTTCTTTTGAAAATCCATCTTGTGATGGTAACCTCTGGTTATGAGTCCGCCTTCGTGCCGGCCTACCTTTGTGTTTTGGATCTGAGTCCGCCTTTGTGTCGGCATTCCTTTTTAAAATCCATCTTGTGATGGTAACCTCTGGTTATGAGTTCGCCTTCGTGTCGGCCTACCTTTGTGTTTTAGATCTTAGTCCGCCTTCGTGTCAGAATTTCTTTTGAAAATCCATCTTGTGATGTTAACCTCTGGTAATGAGTCCGCCTTCGTGTCGGCCTACCTTTGTGTTTTGGATCTGAGCCCTCATTTGTGTCGGCATTTCTTTGGAAAATCCATCTTGTGATGGTAACCTCTGGTTATGAGTCCGCCTTCGTGTCGGTCTACCTTTGTGTTTTGGATCTGAGTCCGCCTTTGTGTTAGAATTTCTTTTGAAAATCCATTTTGTGATGGTAACCTCTGGTTATGAGTCCGCCTATGTGTCGGCCTAGCTTTGTGTTTTGGATCTGAGCCCGCATATGTGTCGGCATTTCTTTCGAAAATCAATCTTGTGATGGTAACCTCTGATTATGAGTCCGCCTTCGTGTCAGCCTACCTTTGTGTTTAAGATCTGAGTCCGCCTTCGTGTCAGAATTTCTTTTGAAAATCCATCTTGTGATGGTAACCTCTGGTTATGAGTCCGCCTTCGTGTCGGCCTACCTTTGTGTTTTGGATCTGAGCCCGCATTTGTGTCGGCATTCCTTTTTAAAATCCATCTTGTGATGGTAACCTCTGGTTATGAGTTCGCCTTCGTGTCGGCCTACCTTTGTGTTTTAGGTCTGAGTCCGCCTTCGTGTCGGCATTCCTTTTGAAAATCCATCTTGTGCTGGTAACCTCTGGTTATAAGTCCGCCTTCGTGTCGGCCTACATTTGTGTTTTGGATCTGAGACCGCATATGTGTCGGTATTTCTTTTGAAAATCCATGTTGTGATGGTAACCTCTGGTTATGAGTTCGCCTTCGTGTCGGCCTACCTTTGTGTTTTAGATCTGAGTCCACCTTCGTGTCGGCATTCCTTTTGAAAATCCATCTTGTGATGGTAACCTCTGGTTATAAGTCCGCCTTCGTGTCGGCCTACCTTTGTGTTTTGGATCTGAGTCCGCCTTCGTGTCGACATTCCTTTTGAAAATCCATGTTGTGATGGTAACCTCTGGTTATAAGTCCGCCTTCGTGTCGGCCTACCTTTGTGTTTTGAATCTGAGTCCGCCTTCGTGTCGACATTCCTTTTGAAAATCCATCTTGTGATGGTAACCTCTGGTTATGATTCCGCCTTTAGGCCGGCCTACATTTGTGTTTTGGATCTGAGTCCGCCTTCGTGTCGGAATTTCTTTTGAAAATCCATCTTGTGATGGTAACCTCTGGTTCTGAGTCCGCCTTCGTGTCAGCCTACCTTTGTGTTTTGGATCTGAGCCCTCATTTGTGTCGGCATTTCTTTTGAAAATCCATCTTGTGATGGTAACCTCTGGTTATGAGTCCGCCTTCGTGTCGGCCTACCTTTGTGTTTTGGATCTGAGTCCGCCTTTGTGTCGGCATTCATTTTTAAAATCCATCTTGTGATGGTAACCTCTGGTTATGAGTTCGCCTTCGTGTCGGCCTACCTTTGTGTTTTAGAACTGAGTCTGCCTTTGTGTCGGCCTACCTTTGTGTTTAAGATCTGAGTCCGCCTTCGTGTCAGAATTTCTTTTGAAAATCCATCTTGTGATGGTAACCTCTGGTTATGAGTCTGCCTTCGTGTCGGCCTACCTTTGTGTTTTGGATCTGAGCCCGCATTTGTGTCGGCATTCCTTTTTAAAATCCATGTTGTGATGGTAACCTCTAGTTATGTGTTCGCCTTCGTGTCGGCCTACCTTTGTGTTTTAGATCTGAGTCCGCCTTCGTGTCGGCATTCCTTTTGAAAATCCATCTTGTGCTGGTAACCTTTGGTTATAAGTCCGCCTTCGTGTCGGCCTACATTTGTG
Source organism: Lathyrus tuberosus (assembly GCA_022829125.1). Classification (NCBI taxonomy): domain Eukaryota; kingdom Viridiplantae; phylum Streptophyta; class Magnoliopsida; order Fabales; family Fabaceae; genus Lathyrus; species Lathyrus tuberosus. The sequence continues at coordinate 18,073,381 of JALAZF010000061.1, read as the reverse complement.
TTTTGGATCTGAGCCGGCATATGTGTCGGCATTTCTTTCGAAAATCCATGTTGTGATGGTAACCTCTGGTTATGAGTTCGCCTTCGTGTCGGCCTACCTTTGTGTTTTAGATCTGAGTCCACCTTCGTGTCGGCATTCCTTTTGAAAATCCATCTTGTGATGGTAACCTCTGGTTATAAGTCCGCCTTCGTGTCGGCCTACCTTTGTGTTTTGGATCTGAGTCCGCCTTCGTGTCGACATTCCATTTGAAAATCCATCTTGTGATGGTAACCTCTGGTTATAAGTCCGCCTTCGTGTCGGCCTACCTTTGTGTTTTGGATCTGAGTCCGCCTTCGTGTCGACATTCCTTTTGAAAATCCATCTTGTGATGGTAACCTCTGGTTATGATTCCGCCTTTAGGTCGGCCTACATTTGTGTTTTGGATCTGAGTCCGCCTTCGTGTCGGAATTTCTTTTGAAAATCCATCTTGTGATGGTAACCTCTGGTTCTGAGTCCGCCTTCGTGTCAGCCTACCTTTGTGTTTTGGATCTGAGCCCTCATTTGTGTCGGCATTTCTTTTGAAAATCCATCTTGTGATGGTAACCAGTCCGCCTTCGTGTCGGCCTACCTTTGTGTTTTGGATCTGAGTCCGCCTTTGTGTCGGCATTCATTTTTAAAATCCATCTTGTGATGGTAACCTCTGGTTATGAGTTCGCCTTCGTGTCGGCCTACCTTTGTGTTTTAGAACTGAGTCTGCCTTTGTGTCGGCCTACCTTTGTGTTTAAGATCTGAGTCCGCCTTCGTGTCAGAATTTCTTTTGAAAATCCATCTTGTGATGGTAACCTCTGGTTATCAGTCTGCCTTCGTGTCGGCCTACCTTTGTGTTTTGGATCTGAGGCCGCATTTGTGTCGGCATTCCTTTTTAAAATCCATCTTGTGATGGTAACCTCTAGTTATGTGTTCGCCTTCGTGTCGGCCAACCTTTGTGTTTTAGATCTGAGTCCGCCTTCGTGTCGGCATTCCTTTTGAAAATCCATCTTGTGCTGGTAACCTCTGGTTATAAGTCCGCCTTCATGTAGGCCTACATTTGTGTTTTGGATCTGAGCCGGCATATGTGTCGGCATTTCTTTCGAAAATCCATGTTGTGATGGTAACCTCTGGTTATGAGTTCGCCTTCGTGTCGGCCTACCTTTGTGTTTTAGATCTGAGTCCACCTTCGTGTCGGCATTCCTTTTGAAAATCCATCTTGTGATGGTAACCTCTGGTTATAAGTCCGCCTTCGTGTCGGCCTACCTTTGTGTTTTGGATCTGAGTCCGCCTTCGTGTCGACATTCCATTTGAAAATCCATCTTGTGATGGTAACCTCTGGTTATAAGTCCGCCTTCGTGTCGGCCTACCTTTGTGTTTTGGATCTGAGTCCGCCTTCGTGTCGACATTCCTTTTGAAAATCCATCTTGTGATGGTAACCTCTGGTTATGATTCCGCCTTCAGGCCGGCCTACCTTTGTGTTTTGGATCTGAGTCCGCCTTCGTGTCGACATTCCTTTTGAAAATCCATGTTGTGATGGTAACCTCTGGTTATAAGTCCGCCTTCGTGTCGGCCTACCTTTGTGTTTTGAATCTGAGTCCGCCTTCGTGTCGACATTCCTTTTGAAAATCCATCTTGTGATGGTAACCTCTGGTTCTGAGTCCGCCTTCGTGTCAGCCTACCTTTGTGTTTTGGATCTGAGCCCTCATTTGTGTCGGCATTTCTTTTGAAAATCCATCTTGTGATGGTAACCTCTGGTTATGAGTTCGCCTTCGTGTCGGCCTACCTTTGTGTTTTGGATCTGAGTCCGCCTTCGTGTCGACATTCCTTTTGAAAATCCATGTTGTGATGGTAACCTCTGGTTATAAGTCCGCCTTCGTGTCGGCCTACATTTGTGTTTTGGATCTGAGTCCGCCTTCGTGTCGGCATTCCTTTTGAAAATCCATCTTGTGATGGTAACCTCTGGTTATAAGTCCGCCTTCGTGTCGGCCTACCTTTGTGTTTTGGATCTGAGTCCGCCTTCGTGTCGACATTCCTTTTGAAAATCCATGTTGTGATGGTAACCTCTGGTTATAAGTTCGCCTTCGTGTCGGCCTACCTTTGTGTTTTGAATCTGAGTCCGCCTTCGTGTCGACATTCCTTTTGAAAATCCATCTTGTGATGGTAACCTCTGGTTATGATTCCGCCTTCAGGTCGGCCTACACTTGTGTTTTGGATCTGAGTCCGCCTTCGTGTCGGAATTTCTTTTGAAAATCCATCTTGTGATGGTAACCTCTGGTTCTGAGTCCGCCTTCGTGTCAGCCTACCTTTGTGTTTTGGATCTGAGCCCTCATTTGTGTCGGCATTTCTTTTGAAAATCCATCTTGTGATGGTAACCTCTGGTTATGAGTCCGCCTTCGTGTCGGCCTACCTTTGTGTTTTGGATCTGAGTCCGCCTTTGTGTCGGCATTCATTTTTAAAATCCATCTTGTGATGGTAACCTCTGGTTATGAGTTCGCCTTCGTGTCGGCCTACCTTTGTGTTTTAGAACTGAGTCTGCCTTTGTGTCGGCCTACCTTTGTGTTTAAGATCTGAGTCCGCCTTCGTGTCAGAATTTCTTTTGAAAATCCATCTTGTGATGGTAACCTCTGGTTATGAGTCTGCCTTCGTGTCGGCCTACCTTTGTGTTTTGGATCTGAGCCCGCATTTGTGTCGGCATTCCTTTTTAAAATCCATCTTGTGATGGTAACCTCTAGTTATGTGTTCGCCTTCGTGTCGGCCTACCTTTGTGTTTTAGATCTGAGTCCGCCTTCGTGTCGGCATTCCTTTTGAAAATCCATCTTGTGCTGGTAACCTCTGGTTATAAGTCCGCCTTCGTGTCGGACTACATTTGTGTTTTGGATCTGAGTCCGCCTTCGTGTCGGCATTCCTTTTGAAAATCCATCTTGTGATGGTAACCTCTGGTTATAAGTCCGCCTTCGTGTCGGCCTACCTTTGTGTTTTGGATCTGAGTCCGCCTTCGTGTCGACATTCCTTTTGAAAATCCATGTTGTGATGGTAACCTCTGGTTATAAGTCCGCCTTCGTGTCGGCCTACCTTTGTGTTTTGAATCTGAGTCCGCCTTCGTGTCGACATTCCTTTTGAAAATCCATCTTGTGATGGTAACCTCTGGTTATGATTCCGCCTTCAGGTCGGCCTACATTTGTGTTTTGGATCTGAGTACGCCTTCGTGTCGGAATTTCTTTTGAAAATCCATCTTGTGATGGTAACCTCTGGTTCTGAGTCCGCCTTCGTGTCAGCCTACCTTTGTGTTTTGGATCTGAGCCCTCATTTGTGTCGGCATTTCTTTTGAAAATCCATCTTGTGATGGTAACCTCTGGTTATGAGTCCGCCTTCGTGTCGGCCTACCTTTGTGTTTTGGATCTGAGTCCGCCTTTGTGTTGGGATTCATTTTTAAAATCCATCTTGTGATGGTAACCTCTGGTTATGAGTTCGCCTTCGTGTCGGCCTACCTTTGTGTTTTAGAACTGAGTCTGCCTTTGTGTCGGCCTACCTTTGTGTTTAAGATCTGAGTCCGCCTTCGTGTCAGAATTTCTTTTAAAAATCCATCTTGTGATGGTAACCTCTGGTTATGAGTCTGCCTTCGTGTCGGCCTACCTTTGTGTTTTGGATCTGAGCCCGCATTTGTGTCGGCATTCCTTTTTAAAATCCATCTTGTGATGGTAACCTCTAGTTATGTGTTCGCCTTCGTGTCGGCCTACCTTTGTGTTTTAGATCTGAGTCCGCCTTCGTGTCGGCATTCCTTTTGAAAATCCATCTTGTGCTGGTAACCTCTGGTTATAAGTCCGCCTTCGTGTCGGCCTACATTTGTGTTTTGGATCTGAGCCCGCATATGTGTCGGCATTTCTTTCGAAAATCCATGTTGTGATGGTAACCTCTGGTTATGAGTTCGCCTTCGTGTCGGCCTACCTTTGTGTTTTAGATCTGAGTCCACCTTCGTGTCGGCATTCCTTTTGAAAATCCATCTTGTGATGGTAACCTCTGGTTATAAGTCCGCCTTCGTGTCGGCCTACCTTTGTGTTTTGGATCTGAGTCCGCCTTCGTGTCGACATTCCATTTGAAAATCCATCTTGTGATGGTAACCTCTGGTTATAAGTCCGCCTTCGTGTCGGCCTACCTTTGTGTTTTGGATCTGAGTCCGCCATCGTGTCGACATTCCTTTTGAAAATCCATCTTGTGATGGTAACCTCTGGTTATGATTCCGCCTTCAGGCCGGCCTACCTTTGTGTTTTGGATCTGAGTCCGCCTTCGTGTCGGAATTTCTTTTGAAAATCCATCTTGTGATGGTAACCTCTAGTTCTGAGTCCGCCTTCGTGTCAGCCTACCTTTGTGTTTTGGATCTGAGCCCTCATTTGTGTCGGCATTTCTTTTGAAAATCCATCTTGTGATGGTAACCTCTGGTTATGAGTCCGCCTTCGTGTCGGCCTACCTTTGTGTTTTGGATCTGAGTCCGCCTTTGTGTCGGCATTCCTTTTTAAAATCCATCTTGTGATGGTAACCTCTGGTTATGAGTTCGCCTTCGTGTCGGCCTACCTTTGTGTTTTAGATCTTAGTCCGCCTTTGTGTCAGAATTTCTTTTGAAAATCCATCTTATGATGTTAACCTCTGGTTATGAGTCCGCCTTCGTGTCGGCCTACCTTTGTGTTTTGGATCTGAGCCCTCATTTGTGTCGGCATTTCTTTTGAAAATCCATCTTGTGATGGTAACCTCTGGTTATGAGTCCGCCTTCGTGTCGGTCTACCTTTGTGTTTAGGATCTGAGTCCGCCTTTCTGTTAGAATTTCTTTTGAAAATCCATCTTGTGATGGTAACCTCTGGTTATGAGTCCGCCTATGTGTCGGCCTACCTTTGTGTTTTGGATCTGAGCCCGCATATGTGTCGGCATTACTTTCGAAAATCCATCTTGTGATGGTAACCTCTGATTATGAGTCCGCCTTCGTGTCAGCCTACCTTTGTGTTTAAGATCTGAGTCCGCCTTCGTGTCAGAATTTCTTTTGAAAATCCATCTTGTGATGGTAACCTCTGGTTATGAGTCCGCCTTCGTGTCGGCCTACCTTTGTGTTTTGGATCTGAGCCCGCATTTGTGTCGGCATTCCTTTTTTAAATCCATCTTGTGATGGTAACCTCTGGTTATGAGTTCGCCTTCGTGTCGGCCTACCTTTGTGTTTTGGATCTGAGCCCTCATTTGTGTCGGCATTTCTTTTGAAAATCCATCTTGTGATGGTAACCTCTGGTTATGAGTCCGCCTTCGTGTCGGTCTACCTTTGTGTTTTGGATCTGAGTCCGCCTTTGTGTTAGAATTTCTTTTGAAAATCCATCTTGTGATGGTAACCTCTGGTTATGAGTCCGCCTATGTGTCGGCCTACCTTTGTGTTTTGGATCTGAGCCCGCATATGTGTCGGCATTTCTTTCGAAAATCCATCTTGTGATGGTAACCTCTGATTATGAGTCCGCCTTCGTGTCAGCCTACCTTTGTGTTTAAGATCTGAGTCCGCCTTCGTGTCAGAATTTCTTTTGAAAATCCATCTTGTGATGGTAACCTCTGGTTATGAGTCTGCCTTCGTGTCGGCCTACCTTTGTGTTTTGGATCTGAGCCCGCATTTGTGTCGGCATTCCTTTTTAAAATCCATCTTGTGATGGTAACCTCTAGTTATGTGTTCGCCTTCGTGTCGGCCTACCTTTGTGTTTTAGATCTGAGTCCGCCTTCGTGTCGGCATTCCTTTTGAAAATCCATCTTGTGCTGGTAACCTCTGGTTATAAGTCCGCCTTCGTGTCGGCCTACATTTGTGTTTTGGATCTGAGCCCGCATATGTGTCGGCATTTCTTTCGAAAATCCATGTTGTGATGGTAACCTCTGGTTATGAGTTCGCCTTCGTGTCGGCCTACCTTTGTGTTTTAGATCTGAGTCCACCTTCGTGTCGGCATTCCTTTTGAAAATCCATCTTGTGATGGTAACCTCTGGTTATAAGTCCGCCTTCGTGTCGGCCTACCTTTGTGTTTTGGATCTGAGTCCGCCTTCGTGTCGACATTCCATTTGAAAATCCATCTTGTGATGGTAACCTCTGGTAATAAGTCCGCCTTCGTGTCGGCCTACCTTTGTGTTTTGGATCTGAGTCCGCCATCGTGTCGACATTCCTTTTGAAAATCCATCTTGTGATGGTAACCTTTGGTTATGATTCCGCCTTCAGGCCGGCCTACCTTTGTGTTTTGGATCTGAGTCCGCCTTCGTGTCGGAATTTCTTTTGAAAATCCATCTTGTGATGGTAACCTCTAGTTCTGAGTCCGCCTTCGTGTCAGCCTACCTTTGTGTTTTGGATCTGAGCCCTCATTTGTGTCGGCATTTCTTTTGAAAATCCATCTTGTGATGGTAACCTCTGGTTATGAGTCCGCCTTCGTGTCGGCCTACCTTTGTGTTTTGGATCTGAGTCCGCCTTTGTGTCGGCATTCCTTTTTAAAATCCATCTTGTGATGGTAACCTCTGGTTATGAGTTCGCCTTCGTGTCGGCCTACCTTTGTGTTTTAGATCTTAGTCCGCCTTTGTGTCAGAATTTCTTTTGAAAATCCATCTTATGATGTTAACCTCTGGTTATGAGTCCGCCTTCGTGTCGGCCTACCTTTGTGTTTTGGATCTGAGCCCTCATTTGTGTCGGCATTTCTTTTGAAAATCCATCTTGTGATGGTAACCTCTGGTTATGAGTCCGCCTTCGTGTCGGTCTACCTTTGTGTTTAGGATCTGAGTCCGCCTTTCTGTTAGAATTTCTTTTGAAAATCCATCTTGTGATGGTAACCTCTGGTTATGAGTCCGCCTATGTGTCGGCCTACCTTTGTGTTTTGGATCTGAGCCCGCATATGTGTCGGCATTACTTTCGAAAATCCATCTTGTGATGGTAACCTCTGATTATGAGTCCGCCTTCGTGTCAGCCTACCTTTGTGTTTAAGATCTGAGTCCGCCTTCGTGTCAGAATTTCTTTTGAAAATCCATCTTGTGATGGTAACCTCTGGTTATGAGTCCGCCTTCGTGTCGGCCTACCTTTGTGTTTTGGATCTGAGCCCGCATTTGTGTCGGCATTCCTTTTTTAAATCCATCTTGTGATGGTAACCTCTGGTTATGAGTTCGCCTTCGTGTCGGCCAACCTTTGTGTTTTGGATCTGAGCCCTCATTTGTGTCGGCATTTCTTTTGAAAATCCATCTTGTGATGGTAACCTCTGGTTATGAGTCCGCCTTCGTGTCGGTCTACCTTTGTGTTTTGGATCTGTGTCCGCCTTTGTGTTAGAATTTCTTTTGAAAATCCATCTTGTGATGGTAACCTCTGGTTATGAGTCCGCCTATGTGTCGGCCTACCTTTGTGTTTTGGATCTGAGCCCGCATATGTGTCGGCATTTCTTTCGAAAATCCATCTTGTGATGGTAACCTCTGATTATGAGTCCGCCTTCGTGTCAGCCTACCTTTGTGTTTAAGATCTGAGTCCGCCTTCGTGTCAGAATTTCTTTTGAAAATCCATCTTGTGATGGTAACCTCTGGTTATGAGTCCGCCTTCGTGTCGGCCTACCTTTGTGTTTTGGATCTGAGCCCGCATTTGTGTCGGCATTCCTTTTTTAAATCCATCTTGTGATGGTAACCTCTGGTTATGAGTTCGCCTTCGTGTCAGCCTACCTTTGTGTTTTAGATCTGAGTCCGCCTTCGTGTCGGCATTCCTTTTGAAAATCCATCTTGTGCTGGAAACCTCTGGTAATAAGTCCTCCTTCGTGTCGGCCTACATTTGTGTTTTGGATCTGAGCCCGCATATGTGTCGGCATTTCTTTTGAAAATCCATGTTGTGATGGTAACCTCTGGTTATGAGTTCGCTTTCGTGTCGGACTACCTTTGTGTTTTAGATCTGAGTCATCCTTCGTGTCGGCATTCCTTTTGAAAATCCATCTTGTGATGGTAACCTCTGGTTATAAGTCCGCCTTCGTGTCGGCCTACCTTTGTGTTTTGGATCTGAGTCCGCCTTCGTGTCGACATTCCTTTTGAAAATCCATCTTGTGATGGTAACCTCTGGTTATGATTCCGCCTTCAGGCCGGCCTACCTTTGTGTTTTGGATCTGAGTCCGCCTTCGTGTCGGAATTTCTTTTGAAAATCCATCTTGTGATGGTAACCTCTAGTTCTGAGTCCGCCTTCGTGTCAGCCTACCTTTGTGTTTTGGATCTGAGCCCTCATTTGTGTCGGCATTTCTTTTGAAAATCCATCTTGTGATGGTAACCTCTGGTTATGAGTCCGCCTTCGTGTCGGCCTACCTTTGTGTTTTGGATCTGAGTCCGCCTTTGTGTCGGCATTCCTTTTTTAAATCCATCTTGTGATGGTAACCTCTGGTTATGAGTTCGCCTTCGTGTCGGCCTACCTTTGTGTTTTAGATCTGAGTCCGCCTTCGTGTCGGCATTCCTTTTGAAAATCCATCTTGTGCTGGAAACCTCTGGTAATAAGTCCGCCTTCGTGTCGGCCTACCTTTGTGTTTTGAATCTGAGTCCGCCTTCGTGTCGACATTCCTTTTGAAAATCCATCTTGTGATGGTAACCTCTGGTTATGATTCCGCCTTCAGGTCGGCCTACATTTGTGTTTTGGATCTGAGTCCGCCTTCGTGTCGGAATTTCTTTTGAAAATCCATCTTGTGATGGTAACCTCTGGTTCTGAGTCCGCCTTCGTGTCAGCCTACCTTTGTGTTTTGGATCTGAGCCCTCATTTGTGTCGGCATTTCTTTTGAAAATCCATCTTGTGATGGTAACCTCTGGTTATGAGTCCGCCTTCGTGTCGGCCTACCTTTGTGTTTTGGATCTGAGTCCGCCTTTGTGTCGGAATTTCTTTTGAAAATCCATCTTGTGATGGTAACCTCTAGTTCTGAGTCCGCCTTCGTGTCAGCCTACCTTTGTGTTTTGGATCTGAGCCCTCATTTGTGTCGACATTTCTTTTGAAAATCCATCTTGTGATGGTAACCTCTGGTTATGAGTCCGCCTTCGTGTCGGCCTACCTTTGTGTTTTGGATCTGAGTCCGCCTTTGTGTCGGCATTCCTTTTTAAAATCCATCTTGTGATGGTAACCTCTGGTTATGAGTTCGCCTTCGTGTCGGCCTACCTTTGTGTTTTAGATCTTAGTCCGCCTTCGTGTCAGAATTTCTTTTGAAAATCCATCTTCTGATGTTAACCTCTGGTAATGAGTCCGCCTTCGTGTCGGCCTACCTTTGTGTTTTGGATCTGAGCCCTCATTTGTGTCGGCATTTCTTTTGAAAATCCATCTTGTGATGGTAACCTCTGGTTATGAGTCCGCCTTCGTGTCGGTCTACCATTGTGTTTTGGATCTGAGTCCGCCTTTGTGTTAGAATTTCTTTTGAAAATCCATCTTGTGATGGTAACCTCTGGTTATGAGTCCGCCTATGTGTCGGCCTACCTTTGTGTTTTGGATCTGAGCCCGCATATGTGTCGGCATTTCTTTCGAAAATCCATCTTGTGATGGTAACCTCGGATTATGAGTCCGCCTTCGTGTCATCCTACCTTTGTGTTTAAGATCTGAGTCCGCCTTCGTGTCAGAATTTCTTTTGAAAATCCATCTTGTGATGGTAACCTCTGGTTATGAGTCCGCCTTCGTGTCGGCCTACCTTTGTGTTTTGGATCTGAGCCCGCATTTGTGTCGGCATTCCTTTTTTAAATCCATCTTGTGATGGTAACCTCTGGTTATGAGTTCGCCTTCGTGTCGGCCTACCTTTTTGTTTTAGATCTGAGTCCGCCTTCGTGTCGGCATTCCTTTTGAAAATCCATCTTGTGCTGGAAACCTCTGGTAATAAGTCCTCCTTCGTGTCGGCCTACATTTGTGTTTTGGATCTGAGCCCGCATATGTGTCGGCATTTCTTTTGAAAATCCATGTTGTGAAGGTAACCTCTGGTTATGAGTTCGCTTTCGTGTCGGACTACCTTTGTGTTTTAGATCTGAGTCCACCTTCGTGTCGGCATTCCTTTTGAAAATCCATCTTGTGATGGTAACCTCTGGTTATAAGTCCGCCTTCGTGTCGGCCTACCTTTGTGTTTTGGATCTGAGTCCGCCTTCGTGTCGACATTCCTTTTGAAAATCCATCTTGTGATGGTAACCTCTGGTTATGATTCCGCCTTCAGGCCGGCCTACCTTTGTGTTTTGGATCTGAGTCCGCCTTCGTGTCGGAATTTCTTTTGAAAATCCATCTTGTGATGGTAACCTCTAGTTCTGAGTCCGCCTTCGTGTCAGCCTACCTTTGTGTTTTGGATCTGAGCCCTCATTTGTGTCGGCATTTCTTTTGAAAATCCATCTTGTGATGGTAACCTCTGGTTATGAGTCCGCCTTCGTGTCGGCCTACCTTTGTGTTTTGGATCTGAGTCCGCCTTTGTGTCGGCATTCCTTTTTTAAATCCATCTTGTGATGGTAACCTCTGGTTATGAGTTCGCCTTCGTGTCGGCCTACCTTTGTGTTTTAGATCTGAGTCCGCCTTCGTGTCGGCATTCCTTTTGAAAATCCATCTTGTGCTGGAAACCTCTGGTAATAAGTCCGCCTTCGTGTCGGCCTACCTTTGTGTTTTGAATCTGAGTCCGCCTTCGTGTCGACATTCCTTTTGAAAATCCATCTTGTGATGGTAACCTCTGGTTATGATTCCGCCTTCAGGTCGGCCTACATTTGTGTTTTGGATCTGAGTCCGCCTTCGTGTCGGAATTTCTTTTGAAAATCCATCTTGTGATGGTAACCTCTGGTTCTGAGTCCGCCTTCGTGTCAGCCTACCTTTGTGTTTTGGATCTGAGCCCTCATTTGTGTCGGCATTTCTTTTGAAAATCCATCTTGTGATGGTAACCTCTGGTTATGAGTCCGCCTTCGTGTCGGCCTACCTTTGTGTTTTGGATCTGAGTCCGCCTTTGTGTCGGAATTTCTTTTGAAAATCCATCTTGTGATGGTAACCTCTAGTTCTGAGTCCGCCTTCGTGTCAGCCTACCTTTGTGTTTTGGATCTGAGCCCTCATTTGTGTCGACATTTCTTTTGAAAATCCATCTTGTGATGGTAACCTCTGGTTATGAGTCCGCCTTCGTGTCGGCCTACCTTTGTGTTTTGGATCTGAGTCCGCCTTTGTGTCGGCATTCCTTTTTAAAATCCATCTTGTGATGGTAACCTCTGGTTATGAGTTCGCCTTCGTGTCGGCCTACCTTTGTGTTTTAGATCTTAGTCCGCCTTCGTGTCAGAATTTCTTTTGAAAATCCATCTTCTGATGTTAACCTCTGGTAATGAGTCCGCCTTCGTGTCGGCCTACCTTTGTGTTTTGGATCTGAGCCCTCATTTGTGTCGGCATTTCTTTTGAAAATCCATCTTGTGATGGTAACCTCTGGTTATGAGTCCGCCTTCGTGTCGGTCTACCATTGTGTTTTGGATCTGAGTCCGCCTTTGTGTTAGAATTTCTTTTGAAAATCCATCTTGTGATGGTAACCTCTGGTTATGAGTCCGCCTATGTGTCGGCCTACCTTTGTGTTTTGGATCTGAGCCCGCATATGTGTCGGCATTTCTTTCGAAAATCCATCTTGTGATGGTAACCTCGGATTATGAGTCCGCCTTCGTGTCATCCTACCTTTGTGTTTAAGATCTGAGTCCGCCTTCGTGTCAGAATTTCTTTTGAAAATCCATCTTGTGATGGTAACCTCTGGTTATGAGTCCGCCTTCGTGTCGGCCTACCTTTGTGTTTTGGATCTGAGCCCGCATTTGTGTCGGCATTCCTTTTTTAAATCCATCTTGTGATGGTAACCTCTGGTTATGAGTTCGCCTTCGTGTCGGCCAACCTTTGTGTTTTAGATCTGAGTCCGCCTTCGTGTCGGCATTCCTTTTGAAAATCCATCTTGTGCTGGAAACCTCTGGTAATAAGTCCTCCTTCGTGTCGGCCTACATTTGTGTTTTGGATCTGAGCCCGCATATGTGTCGGCATTTCTTTTGAAAATCCATGTTGTGATGGTAACCTCTGGTTATGAGTTCGCTTTCGTGTCGGACTACCTTTGTGTTTTAGATCTGAGTCCACCTTCGTGTCGGCATTCCTTTTGAAAATCCATCTTGTGATGGTAACCTCTGGTTATAAGTCCGCCTTCGTGTCGGCCTACCTTTGTGTTTTGGATCTGAGTCCGCCTTCGTGTCGACATTCCTTTTGAAAATCCATCTTGTGATCGTAACCTCTGGTTATAAGTCCGCCTTCGTGTTGGCCTACCTTTGTGTTTTGGATCTGAGTCCGCCTTCGTGTCGACATTCCTTTTGAAAATCCATCTTGTGATGGTAACCTCTGGTTATGATTCCGCCTTCAGGCCGGCCTACCTTTGTGTTTTGGATCTGAGTCCGCCTTCGTGTCGGAATTTCTTTTGAAAATCCATCTTGTGATGTTAACCTCTGGTTCTGAGTCCGCCTTCGTGTCAGTCTACCTTTGTGTTTTGGATCTGAGCCCTCATTTGTGTCGGCATTTCTTTTGAAAATCCATCTTGTGATGGTAACCTCTGGTTACGAGTCCGCCTTCGTGTCGGCCTACCTTTGTGTTTTGGATCTGAGTCCGCCTTTGTGTCGGCATTCCTTTTTAAAATCCATCTTGTGATGGTAACCTCTGGTTATGAGTTCGCCTTCGTGTCGGCCTACCTTTGTGTTTTAGATCTGACTCCGCCTTTGTGTCAGAATTTCTTTTGAAAATCCATCTTGTGATGGTAACCTCTGGTTATGAGTCCGTCTATGTGTCGGCCTACCTTTGTGTTTTGGATCTGAGCCCGCATTTGTGTCGGCATTTCTTTTGAAAATCCATCTTGTGATGGTAACCTCTGATTATGAGTCCTCCTTCGTGTCGGCCTACCTTTGTGTTTAAGATCTGAGTCCGCCTTCGTGTCAGAATTTCTTTTGAAAATCCATCTTGTGATGGTAACCTCTGGTTATGAGTCCGCCTTCGTGTCGGCCTACCTTTGTGTTTTGGAACTGAGCCCGCATTTGTGTCGGCATTCCTTTTTAAAATCCATCTTGTGATGGTAACCTCTGGTTATGAGTTCGCCTTCGTGTCGGCCTACCTTTGTGTTTTAGATCTGAGTCCGCCTTCGTGTCGGCATTTCTTTTTAAAATCCATCTTGTGACGGTAACCTCTGGTTATGAGTCCGCCTTCGTGTCAGCCTACCTTTATGTTTTGGATCTGAGTCCGCCTTCGTGTCGGCATTCCTTTTGAAAATCCATTTTGTGATGGTAACCTCTGGTTATGAGTCCGCCTTCGTGTCAGCCTACCTTTGTGTTTTGGATCTGAGTCCGCCTTCGTGTCGGCATTCCTTTTGAAAATCCATCTTGTGATGGTAACCTCTGGTTATAATTCTGACTTCGTGTCGGCCTACCTTTGTGTTTTGGATTCGAGTCCGCCTTCGTGTCGACATTCCTTTTGAAAATCCATCTTGTAATGATAACCTCTGGTTATAAGTCCTCCTTTGTGTTAGCCTACCTTTGTGTTTTAGATCTGAGTCCGCCTTCGTGTCGGCATTCCTTTTGAAAATCCATCTTGTGATGGTAACCTCTGGTTATGAGTCCGCCTTTGTGTCGGCCTACATTTGTGTTTTGGATCTGAGTCTGCCTTTATGTTGGCATTCCTTTGGGAAATCCATCTTGTGATGGTAACCTCTGGTTATGAGTCCGCCTTCGTGTCAGCCTACCTTTGTGTTTTGGATCTGAGCCCTCATTTGTGTCGGCATTTCTTTTTAAAATCCATCTTGTGATGGTAACCTCTGGTTATGAGTCCGCCTTCGTGTCGGCCTACCTTTGTGTTTTGGATCTGAGTCCGCCTTTGTGTCGGCATTCCTTTTTAAAATCCATCTTGTGATGGTAACCTCTGGTTATGAGTTCGCCTTCGTGTCGGCCTACCTTTGTGTTTTAGATCTGACTCCGCCTTTGTGTCAGAATTTCTTTTGAAAATCCATCTTGTGATGGTAACCTCTGGTTATGAGTCCGCCTATGTGTCGGCCTACCTTTGTGTTTAGGATCTGAGCCCGCATTCGTGTCGGCATTTCTTTTGAAAATCCATCTTGTGATGGTAACCTCTGATTATGAGTCCGCCTTCGTGTCGGCCTACCTTTGTGTTTAAGATCTGAGTCCGCCTTCGTGTCAGAATTTCTTTTGAAAATCCATCTTGTGATGGTAACGTCTGGTTATGAGTCCGCCTTCGTGTCGGCCTACCTTTGTGTTTTGGAACTGAGCCCGCATTTGTGTCGGCATTCCTTTTTAAAATCCATCTTGTGATGGTAACCTCTGGTTATGAGTTCGCCTTCGTGTCGGCCTACCTTTGTGTTTTAGATCTGAGTCCGCCTTCGTGTCGGCATTCCTTTTGAAAATCCATCTTGTGCTGGTAACCTCTGGTTATAAGTCCGCCTTCGTGTCGGCCTACATTTGTGTTTTGGATCTGAGCCCGCATATGTGTCGGCATTTCTTTTGAAAATCCATGTTGTGATGGTAACCTCTGGTTATGAGTTCGCCTTCGTGTCGGCCTACCTTTGTGTTTTAGATCTTAGTCCACCTTCGTGTCGGCATTCCTTTTGAAAATCCATCTTGTGATGGTAACGTCTGGTTATGAGTCCGCCTTCGTGTCGGCCTACCTTTGTGTTTTGGAACTGAGCCCGCATTTGTGTCGGCATTCCTTTTTAAAATCCATCTTGTGATGGTAACCTCTAGTTATAAGTCCGCCTTCGTGTCGGCCTACCTTTGTGTTTTGGATCTGAGTCCGCCTTCGTGTCGACATTCCTTTTGAAAATCCATCTTGTGATGGTAACCTCTGGTTATAAGTCCGCCTTCGTGTCGGCCTACCTTTGTGTTTTGGATCTGAGTCAGCCTTCGTGTCGACATTCCTTTTGGAAATCCATCTTGTGATGCTAACCTCTGGTTATGAGTCCGCCTTCGTGTCAGCCTACCTTTGTGTTTTGGATCTGAGCCCTCATTTGTGTCGGCATTTATTTTTAAAATCCATCTTGTGATGGTAACCTCTGGTTATGAGTCCGCCTTCGTGTCGGCCTACCTTTGTGTTTTGGATCTGAGTCCGCCTTTGTGTCGGCATTCCTTTTTAAAATCCATCTTGTGATGGTAACCTCTGGTTATGAGTCCGCCTATGTGTCGGCCTACCTTTGTGTTTTGGATCTGAGCCCGCATTTGTGTCGGCATTTCTTTTGAAAATCCATCTTGTGATGGTAACCTCTGATTATGAGTCTGCCTTCGTGTCGGCCTACCTTTGTGTTTAAGATCTGAGTCCGCCTTCGTGCCAGAATTTCTTTTGAAAATCCATCTTGTGATGGTAACCTCTGGTTATGAGTCCGCCTTCGTGTCGGCCTACCTTTGTGTTTTGGAACTGAGCCCGCATTTGTGTCGGCATTCCTTTTTAAAATCCATCTTGTGATGGTAACCTCTGGTTATGTGTTCGCCTTCGTGTCGGCCTACCTTTGTGTTTTAGATCTGAGTCCGCCTTCGTGTCGGCATTCCATTTGAAAATCCATCTTGTGCTGGTAACCTCTGGTTATAAGTCCGCCTTCGTGTCGGCCTACATTTGTGTTTTGGATCTGAGCCCGCATATGTGTCGGCATTTCTTTTGAAAATCCATGTTGTGATGGTAACCTCTGGTTATGAGTTCGCCTTCGTGTCGGCCTACCTTTGTGTTTTAGATCTTAGTCCACCTTCGTGTCGGCATTCCTTTTGAAAATCCATCTTGTGATGGTAACCTCTAGTTATAAGTCCGCCTTCGTGTCGGCCTACCTTTGTGTTTTGGATCTGAGTCCGCCTTCGTGTCGACATTCCTTTTGAAAATCCATCTTGTGATGGTAACCTCTGGTTATAAGTCCGCCTTCGTGTCGGCCTACCTTTGTGTTTTGGATCTGAGTCAGCCTTCGTGTCGACATTCCTTTTGGAAATCCATCTTGTGATGCTAACCTCTGGTTATGAGTCCGCCTTCATGTCAGCCTACCTTTGTGTTTTGGATCTGAGCCCTCATTTGTGTCGGCATTTATTTTTAAAATCCATCTTGTGATGGTAACCTCTGGTTATGAGTCCGCCTTCGTGTCGGCCTACCTTTGTGTTTTGGATCTGAGTCCGCCTTTGTGTCGGCATTCCTTTTTAAAATCCATCTTGTGATGGTAACCTCTGGTTATGAGTTCGCCTTCGTGTCAGCCTACCTTTGTGTTTTAGATCTGACTCCGCCTTTGTGTCAGAATTTCTTTTGAAAATCCATCTTGTGATGGTAATCTCTGGTTATGAGTCCGCCTATGTGTCGGCCTACCTTTGTGTTTTGGATCTGAGCCCGCATTTGTGTCGGCATTTCTTTTGAAAATCCATCTTGTGATGGTAACCTCTGATTATGAGTCTGCCTTCGTGTCGGCCTACCTTTGTGTTTAAGATCTGAGTCCGCCTTCGTGCCAGAATTTCTTTTGAAAATCCATCTTGTGATGGTAACCTCTGGTTATGAGTCCGCCTTCGTGTCGGCCTACCTTTGTGTTTTGGAACTGAGCCCGCATTTGTGTCGGCATTCCTTTTTAAAATCCATCTTGTGATGGTAACCTCTGGTTATGTGTTCGCCTTCGTGTCGGCCTACCTTTGTGTTTTAGATCTGAGTCCGCCTTCGTGTCGGCATTCCATTTGAAAATCCATCTTGTGCTGGTAACCTCTGGTTATAAGTCCGCCTTCGTGTCGGCCTACATTTGTGTTTTGGATCTGAGCCCGCATATGTGTCGGCATTTCTTTTGAAAATCCATGTTGTGATGGTAACCTCTGGTTATGAGTTCGCCTTCGTGTCGGCCTACCTTTGTGTTTTAGATCTTAGTCCACCTTCGTGTCGGCATTCCTTTTGAAAATCCATCTTGTGATGGTAACCTCTAGTTATAAGTCCGCCTTCGTGTCGGCCTACCTTTGTGTTTTGGATCTGAGTCCGCCTTCGTGTCGACATTCCTTTTGAAAATCCATCTTGTGATGGTAACCTCTGGTTATAAGTCCGCCTTCGTGTCGGCCTACCTTTGTGTTTTGGATCTGAGTCAGCCTTCGTGTCGACATTCCTTTTGGAAATCCATCTTGTGATGCTAACCTCTGGTTATGAGTCCGCCTTCGTGTCAGCCTACCTTTGTGTTTTGGATCTGAGCCCTCATTTGTGTCGGCATTTATTTTTAAAATCCATCTTGTGATGGTAACCTCTGGTTATGAGTCCGCCTTCGTGTCGGCCTACCTTTGTGTTTTGGATCTGAGTCCGCCTTTGTGTCGGTATTCCTTTTTAAAATCCATCTTGTGATGGTAACCTCTGGTTATGAGTTCGCCTTCGTGTCAGCCTACCTTTGTGTTTTAGATCTGACTCCGCCTTTGTGTCAGAATTTCTTTTGAAAATCCATCTTGTGATGGTAATCTCTGGTTATGAGTCCGCCTATGTGTCGGCCTACCTTTGTGTTTTGGATCTGAGCCCGCATTTGTGTCGGCATTTCTTTTGAAAATCCATCTTGTGATGGTAACCTCTGATTATGAGTCTGCCTTCGTGTCGGCCTACCTTTGTGTTTAAGATCTGAGTCCGCCTTCGTGTCAGAATTTCTTTTGAAAATCCATCTTGTGATGGTAACCTCTGGTTATGAGTCCGCCTTCGTGTCGGCCTACCTTTGTGTTTTGGAACTGAGCCCGCATTTGTGTCGGCATTCCTTTTTAAAATCCATCTTGTGATGGTAACCTCTGGTTATGAGTTCGCCTTCGTGTCGGCCTACCTTTGTGTTTTAGATCTGAGTCCGCCTTCGTGTCGGCATTCCATTTGAAAATCCATCTTGTGCTGGTAACCTCTGGTTATAAGTCCGCCTTCGTGTCGGCCTACATTTGTGTTTTGGATCTGAGCCCGCATATGTGTCGGCATTTCTTTTGAAAATCCATGTTGTGATGGTAACCTCTGGTTATGAGTTCGCCTTCGTGTCGGCCTACCTTGGTGTTTTAGATCTTAGTCCACCTTCGTGTCGGCATTCCTTTTGAAAATACATCTTGTGATGGTAACCTCTAGTTATAAGTCCGCCTTCGTGTCGGCCTACCTTTGTGTTTTGGATCTGAGTCCGCCTTCGTGTCGACATTCCTTTTGAAAATCCATCTTGTGATGGTAACCTCTGGTTATAAGTCCGCCTTCGTGTCGGCCTACCTTTGTGTTTTGGATCTGAGTCAGCCTTCGTGTCGACATTCCTTTTGAAAATCCATCTTGTGATGCTAACCTCTGGTTATGATTCCGCCTTCAGGTCGGCCTACCTTTGTGTTTTGGATCTGAGCCCTCATTTGTGTCGGCATTTCTTTTGAAAATCCATCTTGTGATGGTAACCTCTGGTTATGAGTCCGCCTTCGTGTCGGCCTACCTTTGTGTTTTGGATCTGAGTCCGCCTTTGTGTCGGCATTCCTTTTTAAAATCCATCTTGTGATGGTAACCTCTGGTTATGAGTTCGCCTTCGTGTCGGCCTACCTTTGTGTTTTAGATCTGAGTCCGCCTTCGTGTCGGCATTCCTTTTGAAAATCCATCTTGTGATGGTAACCTCTGGTTATAAGCCCGCCTTCGTGTCGGCCTACCTTTGTGTTTTGGATCTGAGTCCGCCTTCGTGTCGGCATTCCTTTTGAAAATTTATCTTGTGATGGTAACCTCTGGTTATGAGTCCGCCTTCGTGTCGGCCTACCTTTGTGTTTTGGATCTGAGTCCGCCTTCGTGTCGACATTTCTTTTGAAAATCCATCTTGTGATGGTAACCTCTGGTTATGAGTCCGCCTTCGTGTCGTCGTACCTTTGTGTTTTGGATCTGAGTCCGCCTTCGTGTCGGCATTTCTTTTTAAAATCCATCTTGTGACGGTAACCTCTGGTTATGAGTCCGCCTTCGTGTCAGCCTACCTTTATGTTTTGGATCTGAGTCTGCCTTCGTGTCGGCATTCCTTTTGAAAATCCATTTTGTGATGGTAACCTCTGGTTATGAGTCTGCCTTCGTGTCAGCCTACCTTTGTGTTTTGGATCTGAGTCCGCCTTCGTGTCGGCATTCCTTTTTAAAATCCATCTTGTGATGGTAACCTCTGGTTATAAGTCTGACTTCGTGTCGGCCTACCTTTGTGTTTTGGATCCGAGTCCGCCTTCGTGTCGACATTCCTTTTGAAAATCCATCTTGTAATGGTAACCTCTGGTTATAAGTCCTCCTTTGTGTCAGCCTACCTTTGTGTTTTAGATCTGAGTCCGCCTTTGTGTCGGCATTCCTTTTGAAAATCCATCTTGTGATGGTAACCTCTGGTTATGAGTCCGCCTTTGTGTCGGCCTACATTTGTGTTTTGGATCTGAGTCTGCCTTTATGTCGGCATTCCTTTGGAAAATCCATCTTGTGATGGTAACCTCTGGTTATGAGTCCGCCTTCGTGTCAGCCTACCTTTGTGTTTTGGATCTGAGCCTTCATTTGTGTCGGCATTTCTTTTGAAAATCCATCTTGTGATGGTAACCTCTGGTTATGAGTCCGCCTTCGTGTCGGCCTACCTTTGTGTTTTGGATCTGAGTCCGCATTTGGGTCGGCATTCCTTTTTAAAATCCATCTGGTGATGGTAACCTCTGGTTATGAGTTCGCCTTCGTGTCGACCTACCTTTGTGTTTTAGATCTGATTCCGCCTTTGTGTCAGAATTTCTTTTGAAAATCCATCTTGTGATGGTAACCTCTGGTTATGAGTCCGCCTATGTGTCGGCCTACCTTTGTGTTTTGGATCTGAGCCCGCATTTGTGTCGGCATTTCTTTTGAAAATCCATCTTGTGATGGTAACCTCTGATTATGAGTCCGCCTTCGTGTCGGCCTACCTTTGTGTTTAAGATCTGAGTCCGCCTTCGTGTCAGAATTTCTTTTGAAAATCGATCTTGTGATGGTAACCTCTGGTTATGAGTCCGCCTTCGTGTCGGCCTACCTTTGTGTTTTGGAACTGAGCCCGCATTTGTGTCGGCATTCCTTTTTAAAATCCATCTTGTGATGGTAACCTCTGGTTATGAGTTCGCCTTCGTGTCGGCCTACCTTTGTGTTTAGATCTGAGTCCGCCTTCGTGTCGGCATTCCTTTTGAAAATCCATCTTGTGCTGGTAACCTCTGGTTATAAGTCCGCCTTCGTGTCGGCCTACATTTGTGTTTTGGATCTGAGCCCGCATATGTGTCGGCATTTCTTTTGAAAATCCATGTTGTGATGGTAACCTCTGGTTATGAGTTCGCCTTCGTGTCGGCCTACCTTTGTGTTTTAGATCTTAGTCCACCTTCGTGTCGGCATTCCTTTTGAAAATCCATCTTGTGATGGTAACCTCTAGTTATAAGTCCACCTTCGTGTCGGCCTACCTTTGTGTTTTGGATCTGAGTCCGCCTTCGTGTCGACATTCCTTTTGAAAATCCATCTTGTGATGGTAACCTCTGGTTATAAGTCCGCCTTCGTGTCGGCCTACCTTTGTGTTTTGGATCTGAGTCAGCCTTCGTGTCGACATTCCTTTTGAAAATCCATCTTGTGATGCTAACCTCTGGTTATGATTCCGCCTTCAGGTCGGCCTACCTTTGTGTTTTGGATCTGAGCCCTCATTTGTGTCGGCATTTCTTTTGAAAATCCATCTTGTGATGGTAACCTCTGGTTATGAGTCCGCCTTCGTGTCGACCTACCTTTGTGTTTTGGATCTGAGTCCGCCTTTGTGTCGGCATTCCTTTTTAAAATCCATCTTGTGATGGTAACCTCTGGTTATGAGTTCGCCTTCGTGTCGGCCTACCTTTGTGTTTTAGATCTGAGTCCGCCTTCGTGTCGGCATTCCTTTTGAAAATCCATCTTGTGATGGTAACCTCTGGTTATAAGCCCGCCTTCGTGTCGGCCTACCTTTGTGTTTTGGATCTGAGTCCGCCTTCGTGTCGGCATTCCTTTTGAAAATTTATCTTGTGATGGTAACCTCTGGTTATGAGTCCGCCTTCGTGTCGGCCTACCTTTGTGTTTTGGATCTGAGTCCGCCTTCGTGTCGACATTTCTTTTGAAAATCCATCTTGTGATGGTAACCTCTGGTTTTGAGTCCGCCTTCGTGTCGTCCTACCTTTGTGTTTTGGATCTGAGTCCGCCTTCGTGGCGGCATTTCTTTTTAAAATCCATCTTGTGACGGTAACCTCTGGTTATGAGTCCGCCTTCGTGTCAGCCTACCTTTATGTTTTGGATCTGAGTCTGCCTTCGTGTCGGCATTCCTTTTGAAAATCCATTTTGTGATGGTAACCTCTGGTTATGAGTCTGCCTTCGTGTCAGCCTACCTTTGTGTTTTGGATCTGAGTCCGCCTTCGTGTCGGCATTCCTTTTGAAAATCCATCTTGTGATGGTAACCTCTGGTTATAAGTCTGACTTCGTGTCGGCCTACCTTTGTGTTTTGGATCCGAGTCCTCCTTCGTGTCGACATTCCTTTTGAAAATCCATCTTGTAATGGTAACCTCTGGTTATAAGTCCTCCTTTGTGTCAGCCTACCTTTGTGTTTTAGATCTGAGTCCGCCTTCGTGTCGGCATTCCTTTTGAAAATCCATCTTGTGCTGGTAACCTCTGGTTATGAGTCTGCCTTCGTGTCAGCCTACCTTTGTGTTTTGGATCTGAGTCCGCCTTCGTGTCGGCATTCCTTTTGAAAATCCATCTTGTGATGGTAACCTCTGGTTATAAGTCTGACTTCGTGTCGGCCTACCTTTGTGTTTTGGATCCGAGTCCGCCTTCGTGTCGACATTCCTTTTGAAAATCCATCTTGTAATGGTAACCTCTGGTTATAAGTCCTCCTTTGTGTCAGCCTACCTTTGTGTTTTAGATCTGAGTCCGCCTTCGTGTCGGCATTCCTTTTGAAAATCCATCTTGTGATGGTAACCTCTGGTTATGAGTCCGCCTTTGTGTCGGCCTACATTTGTGTTTTGGATCTGAGTCTGCCTTTATGTCGGCATTCCTTTGGAAAATCCATCTTGTGATGGTAACCTCTGGTTATGAGTCCGCCTTCGTGTCAGCCTACCTTTGTGTTTTGGATCTGAGCCTTCATTTGTGTCGGCATTTCTTTTGAAAATCCATCTTGTGATGGTAACCTCTGGTTATGAGTCCGCCTTCGTGTCGGCCTACCTTTGTGTTTTGGATCTGAGTCCGCATTTGGGTCGGCATTCCTTTTTAAAATCCATCTTGTGATGGTAACCTCTGGTTATGAGTTCGCCTTCGTGTCGACCTACCTTTGTGTTTTAGATCTGATTCCGCCTTTGTGTCAGAATTTCTTTTGAAAATCCATCTTGTGATGGTAACCTCTGGTTATGAGTCCGCCTATGTGTCGGCCTACCTTTGTGTTTTGGATCTGAGCCCGCATTTGTGTCGGCATTTCTTTTGAAAATCCATCTTGTGATGGTAACCTCTGATTATGAGTCCGCCTTCGTGTCGGCCTACCTTTGTGTTTAAGATCTGAGTCCGCCTTCGTGTCAGAATTTCTTTTGAAAATCGATCTTGTGATGGTAACCTCTGGTTATGAGTCCGCCTTCGTGTCGGCCTACCTTTGTGTTTTGGAACTGAGCCCGCATTTGTGTCGGCATTCCTTTTTAAAATCCATCTTGTGATGGTAACCTCTGGTTATGAGTTCGCCTTCGTGTCGGCCTACCTTTGTGTTTAGATCTGAGTCCGCCTTCGTGTCGGCATTCCTTTTGAAAATCCATCTTGTGATGGTAACCTCTGGTTATAAGTCCGCCTTCGTGTCGGCCTACATTTGTGTTTTGGATCTGAGCCCGCATATGTGTCGGCATTTCTTTTGAAAATCCATCTTGTGATGGTAACCTCTGGTTATGAGTCCGCCTTCGTGTCAGCCTACCTTTGTGTTTTGGATCTGAGCCTTCATTTGTGTCGGCATTTCTTTTGAAAATCCATCTTGTGATGGTAACCTCTGGTTATGAGTCCGCCTTCGTGTCGGCCTACCTTTGTGTTTTGGATCTGAGTCCGCATTTGGGTCGGCATTCCTTTTTAAAATCCATCTTGTGATGGTAACCTCTGGTTATGAGTTCGCCTTCGTGTCGACCTACCTTTGTGTTTTAGATCTGATTCCGCCTTTGTGTCAGAATTTCTTTTGAAAATCCATCTTGTGATGGTAACCTCTGGTTATGAGTCCGCCTATGTGTCGGCCTACCTTTGTGTTTTGGATCTGAGCCCGCATTTGTGTCGGCATTTCTTTTGAAAATCCATCTTGTGATGGTAACCTCTGATTATGAGTCCGCCTTCGTGTCGGCCTACCTTTGTGTTTAAGATCTGAGTCCGCCTTCGTGTCAGAATTTCTTTTGAAAATCGATCTTGTGATGGTAACCTCTGGTTATGAGTCCGCCTTCGTGTCGGCCTACCTTTGTGTTTTGGAACTGAGCCCGCATTTGTGTCGGCATTCCTTTTTAAAATCCATCTTGTGATGGTAACCTCTGGTTATGAGTTCGCCTTCGTGTCGGCCTACCTTTGTGTTTAGATCTGAGTCCGCCTTCGTGTCGGCATTCCTTTTGAAAATCCATCTTGTGCTGGTAACCTCTGGTTATAAGTCCGCCTTCGTGTCGGCCTACATTTGTGTTTTGGATCTGAGCCCGCATATGTGTCGGCATTTCTTTTGAAAATCCATGTTGTGATGGTAACCTCTGGTTATGAGTTCGCCTTCGTGTCGGCCTACCTTTGTGTTTTAGATCTTAGTCCACCTTCGTGTCGGCATTCCTTTTGAAAATCCATCTTGTGATGGTAACCTCTAGTTATAAGTCCACCTTCGTGTCGGCCTACCTTTGTGTTTTGGATCTGAGTCCGCCTTCGTGTCGACATTCCTTTTGAAAATCCATCTTGTGATGGTAACCTCTGGTTATAAGTCCGCCTTCGTGTCGGCCTACCTTTGTGTTTTGGATCTGAGTCAGCCTTCGTGTCGACATTCCTTTTGAAAATCCATCTTGTGATGCTAACCTCTGGTTATGATTCCGCCTTCAGGTCGGCCTACCTTTGTGTTTTGGATCTGAGCCCTCATTTGTGTCGGCATATCTTTTGAAAATCCATCTTGTGATGGTAACCTCTGGTTATGAGTCCGCCTTCGTGTCGACCTACCTTTGTGTTTTGGATCTGAGTCCGCCTTTGTGTCGGCATTCCTTTTTAAAATCCATCTTGTGATGGTAACCTCTGGTTATGAGTTCGCCTTCGTGTCGGCCTACCTTTGTGTTTTAGATCTTAGTCCGCCTTCGTGTCGGCATTCCTTTTGAAAATCCATCTTGTGATGGTAACCTCTGGTTATAAGCCCGCCTTCGTGTCGGCCTACCTTTGTGTTTTGGATCTGAGTCCGCCTTCGTGTCGGCATTCCTTTTGAAAATTTATCTTGTGATGGTAACCTCTGGTTATGAGTCCGCCTTCGTGTCGGCCTACCTTTGTGTTTTGGATCTGAGTCCGCCTTCGTGTCGACATTTCTTTTGAAAATCCATCTTGTGATGGTAACCTCTGGTTTTGAGTCCGCCTTCGTGTCGTCCTACCTTTGTGTTTTGGATCTGAGTCCGCGTTCGTGGCGGCATTTCTTTTTAAAATCCATCTTGTGACGGTAACCTCTGGTTATGAGTCTGCCTTCGTGTCAGCCTACCTTTATGTTTTGGATCTGAGTCTGCCTTCGTGTCGGCATTCCTTTTGAAAATCCATTTTGTGATGGTAACCTCTGGTTATGAGTCTGCCTTCGTGTCAGCCTACCTTTGTGTTTTGGATCTGAGTCCGCCTTCGTGTCGGCATTCCTTTTGAAAATCCATCTTGTGATGGTAACCTCTGGTTATAAGTCTGACTTCGTGTCGGCCTACCTTTGTGTTTTGGATCCGAGTCCTCCTTCGTGTCGACATTCCTTTTGAAAATCCATCTTGTAATGGTAACCTCTGGTTATAAGTCCGCCTTCGTGTCGTCCTACCTTTGTGTTTTGGATCTGAGTCCGCCTTCGTGTCGGCATTCCTTTTGAAAATCCATCTTGTGATGGTAACCTCTGGTTATGAGTCCGCCTTTGTGTCGGCCTACATTTGTGTTTTGGATCTGAGTCTGCCTTTATGTCGGCATTCCTTTGGAAAATCCATCTTGTGATGGTAACCTCTGGTTATGAGTCCGCCTTCGTGTCAGCCTACCTTTGTGTTTTGGATCTGAGCCCTCATTTGTGTCGGCATTTCTTTTGAAAATCCATCTTGTGATGGTAACCTCTGGTTATGAGTCCGCCTTCGTGTCGGCCTACCTTTGTGTTTTGGATCTGAGTCCGCCTTTGGGTCGGCATTCCTTTTTAAAATCCATCTTGTGATGGTAACCTCTGGTTATGAGTTCGCCTTAGTGTCGGCCTACCTTTGTGTTTTAGATCTGATTCCGCCTTTGTGTCAGAATTTATTTTGAAAATCCATCTTGTGATGGTAACCTCTGGTTATGAGTCCGCCTATGTGTCGGCCTACCTTTGTGTTTTGGATCTGAGCCCGCATTTGTGTCGGCATTTCTTTTGAAAATCCATCTTGTGATGGTAACCTCTGATTATGAGTCCGCCTTCGTGTCGGCCTACCTTTGTGTTTAAGATCTGAGTCCGCCTTCGTGTCAGAATTTCTTTTGAAAATCCATCTTGTGATGGTAACCTCTGGTTATGAGTCCGCCTTCGTGTCGGCCTACCTTTGTGTTTTGGAACTGAGCCCGCATTTGTGTCGGCATTCCTTTTTAAAATCCATCTTGTGATGGTAACCTCTGGTTATGAGTTCGCCTTCGTGTCGGCCTACCTTTGTGTTTAGATCTGAGTCCGCCTTCGTGTCGGCATTCCTTTTGAAAATCCATCTTGTGCTGGTAACCTCTGGTTATAAGTCCGCCTTCGTGTCTGCCTACATTTGTGTTTTGGATCTGAGCCTGCATATGAGTCGGCATTTCTTTTGAAAATCCATGTTGTGATGGTAACCTCTGGTTATGAGTTCGCCTTCGTGTCGGCCTACCTTTGTGTTTTAGATCTGAGTCCACCTTCGTGTCGGCATTCCTTTTGAAAATCCATCTTGTGATGGTAACCTCTAGTTATAAGTCCGCCTTCGTGTTGGCCTACCTTTGTGTTTTGGATCTGAGTCTGCCTTCGTGTCGACATTCCTTTTGAAAATCCATCTTGTGATGGTAACCTCTGGTTATAAGTCCGCCTTCGTGTCGGCCTACCTTTGTGTTTTGGATCTGAGCCCGCATATGTGTCGGCATTTCTTTTGAAAATCCATGTTGTGATGGTAACCTCTGGTTATGAGTTCGCCTTCGTGTCGGCCTACCTTTGTGTTTTAGATCTTAGTCCACCTTCGTGTCGGCATTCCTTTTGAAAATCCATCTTGTGATGGTAACCTCTAGTTATAAGTCCACCTTCGTGTCGGCCTACCTTTGTGTTTTGGATCTGAGTCCGCCTTCGTGTCGACATTCCTTTTGAAAATCCATCTTGTGATGGTAACCTCTGGTTATAAGTCCGCCTTCGTGTCGGCCTACCTTTGTGTTTTGGATCTGAGTCAGCCTTCGTGTCGACATTCCTTTTGAAAATCCATCTTGTGATGCTAACCTCTGGTTATGATTCCGCCTTCAGGTCGGCCTACCTTTGTGTTTTGGATCTGAGCCCTCATTTGTGTCGGCATTTCTTTTGAAAATCCATCTTGTGATGGTAACCTCTGGTTATGAGTCCGCCTTCGTGTCGACCTACCTTTGTGTTTTGGATCTGAGTCCGCCTTTGTGTCGGCATTCCTTTTTAAAATCCATCTTGTGATGGTAACCTCTGGTTATGAGTTCGCCTTCGTGTCGGCCTACCTTTGTGTTTTAGATCTGAGTCCGCCTTCGTGTCGGCATTCCTTTTGAAAATCCATCTTGTGATGGTAACCTCTGGTTATAAGCCCGCCTTCGTGTCGGCCTACCTTTGTGTTTTGGATCTGAGTCCGCCTTCGTGTCGGCATTCCTTTTGAAAATTTATCTTGTGATGGTAACCTCTGGTTATGAGTCCGCCTTCGTGTCGGCCTACCTTTGTGTTTTGGATCTGAGTCCGCCTTCGTGTCGACATTTCTTTTGAAAATCCATCTTGTGATGGTAACCTCTGGTTTTGAGTCCGCCTTCGTGTCGTCCTACCTTTGTGTTTTGGATCTGAGTCCGCCTTCGTGGCGGCATTTCTTTTTAAAATCCATCTTGTGACGGTAACCTCTGGTTATGAGTCCGCCTTCGTGTCAGCCTACCTTTATGTTTTGGATCTGAGTCTGCCTTCGTGTCGGCATTCCTTTTGAAAATCCATTTTGTGATGGTAACCTCTGGTTATGAGTCTGCCTTCGTGTCAGCCTACCTTTGTGTTTTGGATCTGAGTCCGCCTTCGTGTCGGCATTCCTTTTGAAAATCCATCTTGTGATGGTAACCTCTGGTTATAAGTCTGACTTCGTGTCGGCCTACCTTTGTGTTTTGGATCCGAGTCCTCCTTCGTGTCGACATTCCTTTTGAAAATCCATCTTGTAATGGTAACCTCTGGTTATAAGTCCTCCTTTGTGTCAGCCTACCTTTGTGTTTTAGATCTGAGTCCGCCTTCGTGTCGGCATTCCTTTTGAAAATCCATCTTGTGCTGGTAACCTCTGGTTATGAGTCTGCCTTCGTGTCAGCCTACCTTTGTGTTTTGGATCTGAGTCCGCCTTCGTGTCGGCATTCCTTTTGAAAATCCATCTTGTGATGGTAACCTCTGGTTATAAGTCTGACTTCGTGTCGGCCTACCTTTGTGTTTTGGATCCGAGTCCGCCTTCGTGTCGACATTCCTTTTGAAAATCCATCTTGTAATGGTAACCTCTGGTTATAAGTCCTCCTTTGTGTCAGCCTACCTTTGTGTTTTAGATCTGAGTCCGCCTTCGTGTCGGCATTCCTTTTGAAAATCCATCTTGTGATGGTAACCTCTGGTTATGAGTCCGCCTTTGTGTCGGCCTACATTTGTGTTTTGGATCTGAGTCTGCCTTTATGTCGGCATTCCTTTGGAAAATCCATCTTGTGATGGTAACCTCTGGTTATGAGTCCGCCTTCGTGTCAGCCTACCTTTGTGTTTTGGATCTGAGCCTTCATTTGTGTCGGCATTTCTTTTGAAAATCCATCTTGTGATGGTAACCTCTGGTTATGAGTCCGCCTTCGTGTCGGCCTACCTTTGTGTTTTGGATCTGAGTCCGCATTTGGGTCGGCATTCCTTTTTAAAATCCATCTTGTGATGGTAACCTCTGGTTATGAGTTCGCCTTCGTGTCGACCTACCTTTGTGTTTTAGATCTGATTCCGCCTTTGTGTCAGAATTTCTTTTGAAAATCCATCTTGTGATGGTAACCTCTGGTTATGAGTCCGCCTATGTGTCGGCCTACCTTTGTGTTTTGGATCTGAGCCCGCATTTGTGTCGGCATTTCTTTTGAAAATCCATCTTGTGATGGTAACCTCTGATTATGAGTCCGCCTTCGTGTCGGCCTACCTTTGTGTTTAAGATCTGAGTCCGCCTTCGTGTCAGAATTTCTTTTGAAAATCGATCTTGTGATGGTAACCTCTGGTTATGAGTCCGCCTTCGTGTCGGCCTACCTTTGTGTTTTGGAACTGAGCCCGCATTTGTGTCGGCATTCCTTTTTAAAATCCATCTTGTGATGGTAACCTCTGGTTATGAGTTCGCCTTCGTGTCGGCCTACCTTTGTGTTTAGATCTGAGTCCGCCTTCGTGTCGGCATTCCTTTTGAAAATCCATCTTGTGATGGTAACCTCTGGTTATAAGTCCGCCTTCGTGTCGGCCTACATTTGTGTTTTGGATCTGAGCCCGCATATGTGTCGGCATTTCTTTTGAAAATCCATCTTGTGATGGTAACCTCTGGTTATGAGTCCGCCTTCGTGTCAGCCTACCTTTGTGTTTTGGATCTGAGCCTTCATTTGTGTCGGCATTTCTTTTGAAAATCCATCTTGTGATGGTAACCTCTGGTTATGAGTCCGCCTTCGTGTCGGCCTACCTTTGTGTTTTGGATCTGAGTCCGCATTTGGGTCGGCATTCCTTTTTAAAATCCATCTTGTGATGGTAACCTCTGGTTATGAGTTCGCCTTCGTGTCGACCTACCTTTGTGTTTTAGATCTGATTCCGCCTTTGTGTCAGAATTTCTTTTGAAAATCCATCTTGTGATGGTAACCTCTGGTTATGAGTCCGCCTATGTGTCGGCCTACCTTTGTGTTTTGGATCTGAGCCCGCATTTGTGTCGGCATTTCTTTTGAAAATCCATCTTGTGATGGTAACCTCTGATTATGAGTCCGCCTTCGTGTCGGCCTACCTTTGTGTTTAAGATCTGAGTCCGCCTTCGTGTCAGAATTTCTTTTGAAAATCGATCTTGTGATGGTAACCTCTGGTTATGAGTCCGCCTTCGTGTCGGCCTACCTTTGTGTTTTGGAACTGAGCCCGCATTTGTGTCGGCATTCCTTTTTAAAATCCATCTTGTGATGGTAACCTCTGGTTATGAGTTCGCCTTCGTGTCGGCCTACCTTTGTGTTTAGATCTGAGTCCGCCTTCGTGTCGGCATTCCTTTTGAAAATCCATCTTGTGCTGGTAACCTCTGGTTATAAGTCCGCCTTCGTGTCGGCCTACATTTGTGTTTTGGATCTGAGCCCGCATATGTGTCGGCATTTCTTTTGAAAATCCATGTTGTGATGGTAACCTCTGGTTATGAGTTCGCCTTCGTGTCGGCCTACCTTTGTGTTTTAGATCTTAGTCCACCTTCGTGTCGGCATTCCTTTTGAAAATCCATCTTGTGATGGTAACCTCTAGTTATAAGTCCACCTTCGTGTCGGCCTACCTTTGTGTTTTGGATCTGAGTCCGCCTTCGTGTCGACATTCCTTTTGAAAATCCATCTTGTGATGGTAACCTCTGGTTATAAGTCCGCCTTCGTGTCGGCCTACCTTTGTGTTTTGGATCTGAGTCAGCCTTCGTGTCGACATTCCTTTTGAAAATCCATCTTGTGATGCTAACCTCTGGTTATGATTCCGCCTTCAGGTCGGCCTACCTTTGTGTTTTGGATCTGAGCCCTCATTTGTGTCGGCATATCTTTTGAAAATCCATCTTGTGATGGTAACCTCTGGTTATGAGTCCGCCTTCGTGTCGACCTACCTTTGTGTTTTGGATCTGAGTCCGCCTTTGTGTCGGCATTCCTTTTTAAAATCCATCTTGTGATGGTAACCTCTGGTTATGAGTTCGCCTTCGTGTCGGCCTACCTTTGTGTTTTAGATCTTAGTCCGCCTTCGTGTCGGCATTCCTTTTGAAAATCCATCTTGTGATGGTAACCTCTGGTTATAAGCCCGCCTTCGTGTCGGCCTACCTTTGTGTTTTGGATCTGAGTCCGCCTTCGTGTCGGCATTCCTTTTGAAAATTTATCTTGTGATGGTAACCTCTGGTTATGAGTCCGCCTTCGTGTCGGCCTACCTTTGTGTTTTGGATCTGAGTCCGCCTTCGTGTCGACATTTCTTTTGAAAATCCATCTTGTGATGGTAACCTCTGGTTTTGAGTCCGCCTTCGTGTCGTCCTACCTTTGTGTTTTGGATCTGAGTCCGCGTTCGTGGCGGCATTTCTTTTTAAAATCCATCTTGTGACGGTAACCTCTGGTTATGAGTCTGCCTTCGTGTCAGCCTACCTTTATGTTTTGGATCTGAGTCTGCCTTCGTGTCGGCATTCCTTTTGAAAATCCATTTTGTGATGGTAACCTCTGGTTATGAGTCTGCCTTCGTGTCAGCCTACCTTTGTGTTTTGGATCTGAGTCCGCCTTCGTGTCGGCATTCCTTTTGAAAATCCATCTTGTGATGGTAACCTCTGGTTATAAGTCTGACTTCGTGTCGGCCTACCTTTGTGTTTTGGATCCGAGTCCTCCTTCGTGTCGACATTCCTTTTGAAAATCCATCTTGTAATGGTAACCTCTGGTTATAAGTCCGCCTTCGTGTCGTCCTACCTTTGTGTTTTGGATCTGAGTCCGCCTTCGTGTCGGCATTCCTTTTGAAAATCCATCTTGTGATGGTAACCTCTGGTTATGAGTCCGCCTTTGTGTCGGCCTACATTTGTGTTTTGGATCTGAGTCTGCCTTTATGTCGGCATTCCTTTGGAAAATCCATCTTGTGATGGTAACCTCTGGTTATGAGTCCGCCTTCGTGTCAGCCTACCTTTGTGTTTTGGATCTGAGCCCTCATTTGTGTCGGCATTTCTTTTGAAAATCCATCTTGTGATGGTAACCTCTGGTTATGAGTCCGCCTTCGTGTCGGCCTACCTTTGTGTTTTGGATCTGAGTCCGCCTTTGGGTCGGCATTCCTTTTTAAAATCCATCTTGTGATGGTAACCTCTGGTTATGAGTTCGCCTTAGTGTCGGCCTACCTTTGTGTTTTAGATCTGATTCCGCCTTTGTGTCAGAATTTATTTTGAAAATCCATCTTGTGATGGTAACCTCTGGTTATGAGTCCGCCTATGTGTCGGCCTACCTTTGTGTTTTGGATCTGAGCCCGCATTTGTGTCGGCATTTCTTTTGAAAATCCATCTTGTGATGGTAACCTCTGATTATGAGTCCGCCTTCGTGTCGGCCTACCTTTGTGTTTAAGATCTGAGTCCGCCTTCGTGTCAGAATTTCTTTTGAAAATCCATCTTGTGATGGTAACCTCTGGTTATGAGTCCGCCTTCGTGTCGGCCTACCTTTGTGTTTTGGAACTGAGCCCGCATTTGTGTCGGCATTCCTTTTTAAAATCCATCTTGTGATGGTAACCTCTGGTTATGAGTTCGCCTTCGTGTCGGCCTACCTTTGTGTTTAGATCTGAGTCCGCCTTCGTGTCGGCATTCCTTTTGAAAATCCATCTTGTGCTGGTAACCTCTGGTTATAAGTCCGCCTTCGTGTCTGCCTACATTTGTGTTTTGGATCTGAGCCTGCATATGAGTCGGCATTTCTTTTGAAAATCCATGTTGTGATGGTAACCTCTGGTTATGAGTTCGCCTTCGTGTCGGCCTACCTTTGTGTTTTAGATCTGAGTCCACCTTCGTGTCGGCATTCCTTTTGAAAATCCATCTTGTGATGGTAACCTCTAGTTATAAGTCCGCCTTCGTGTTGGCCTACCTTTGTGTTTTGGATCTGAGTCTGCCTTCGTGTCGACATTCCTTTTGAAAATCCATCTTGTGATGGTAACCTCTGGTTATAAGTCCGCCTTCGTGTCGGCCTACCTTTGTGTTTTGGATCTGAGTCCGCCTTCGTGTCGGAATTTCTTTTGAAAATCCATCTTGTGATGGTAACCTCTGGTTCTGAGTCTGCCTTCGTGTCAGCCTACCTTTGTGTTTTGGATCTGAGCCCTCATTTGTGTCGGCATTCCTTTTGAAAATCCATCTTGTGATGGTAACCTCTGGTTATGATTTCGCCTTCGTGTCGGCCTACCTTTGTGTTTTAGATCTGAGTCCGCCTTCGTGTCGGCATTCCTTTTGAGAATCCATCTTGTGATGGTAACCTCTGGTTATAAGCCCGCCTTCCTGTCGGCCTACCTTTGCGTTTTGGATCTGAGTCCGCCTTCGTGTCGGCATTCGTTTTGAAAATTTATCTTGTGATGGTAACCTCTGGTTATGAGTCCGCCTTCGTGTCGGCCTACCTTTGTGTTTTGGATCTGAGTCCGCCTTCGTGTCGACATTTCTTTTGAAAATCCATCTTGTGATGGTAACCTCTGGTTATGAGTCCGCCTTCGTGTCGTCCTACCTTTGTGTTTTGGATCTGAGTCCGCCTTCGTGTCGGCATTTCTTTTTAAAATCCATCTTGTGACGGTAACCTCTGGTTATGAGTCCGCCTTCGTGTCAGCCTACCTTTATGTTTTGGATCTGAGTCCGCCTTCGTGTCGGCATTCCTTTTGAAAATCCATTTTGTGATGGTAACCTCTGGTTATGAGTCCGCCTTCGTGTCAGCCTACCTTTGTGTTTTGGATCTGAGTCCGCCTTCGTGTCGGCATTCCTTTTGAAAATCCATCTTGTGATGGTAACCTCTGGTTATAAGTCTGACTTCGTGTCGGCCTACCTTTGTGTTTTGGATCCGAGTCCGCCTTCGTGTCGACATTCCTTTTGAAAATCCATCTTGTAATGGTAACCTCTGGTTATAAGTCCTCCTTTGTGTCAGCCTACCTTTGTGTTTTAGATCTGAGTCCGCCTTCGTGTCGGCATTCCTTTTGAAAATCCATCTTGTGATGGTAACCTCTGGTTATGAGTCCGCCTTTGTGTCGGCCTACATTTGTGTTTTGGATCTGAGTCTGCCTTTATGTCGGCATTCCTTTGGGAAATCCATCTTGTGATGGTAACCTCTGGTTATGAGTCCGCCTTCGTGTCAGCCTACCTTTGTGTTTTGGATCTGAGCCCTCATTTGTGTCGGCATTTCTTTTGAAAATCCATCTTGTGATGGTAACCTCTGGTTATGAGTCCGCCTTCGTGTCGGCCTACCTTTGTGTTTTGGATCTGAGTCCGCCTTTGTGTCGGCATTCCTTTTTAAAATCCATCTTGTGATGGTAACCTCTGGTTATGAGTTCGCCTTCGTGTCGGCCTACCTTTGTGTTTTAGATCTGACTCCGCCTTTGTGTCAGAATTTCTTTTGAAAATCCATCTTGTGATGGTAACCTCTGGTTATGAGTCCGCCTATGTGTCGGCCTACCTTTGTGTTTTGGATCTGAGCCCGCATTTGTGTCGGCATTTCTTTTGAAAATCCATCTTGTGATGGTAACCTCTGATTATGAGTCCGCCTTCGTGTCGGCCTACCTTTGTGTTTAAGATCTGAGTCTGCCTTCGTGTCAGAATTTCTTTTGAAAATCCATCTTGTGATGGTAACCTCTGGTTATGAGTCCGCCTTCGTGTCGGCCTACCTTTGTGTTTTGGAACTGAGCCCGCATTTGTGTCGGCATTCCTTTTTAAAATCCATCTTGTGATGGTAACCTCTGGTTATGAGTTCGCCTTCGTGTCGGCCTACCTTTGTGTTTTAGATCTGAGTCCGCCTTCGTGTCGGCATTCCTTTTGAAAATCCATCTTGTGCTGGTAACCTCTGGTTATAAGTCCGCCTTCGTGTCTGCCTACATTTGTGTTTTGGATCTGAGCCCGCATATGTATCGGCATTTCTTTTGAAAATCCATGTTGTGATGGTAACCTCTGGTTATGAGTTCGCCTTCGTGTCGGCTTACCTTTGTGTTTTAGATCTGAGTCCACCTTCGTGTCGGCATTCCTTTTGAAAATCCATCTTGTGATGGTAACCTCTAGTTATAAGTCCGCCTTCGTGTCGGCCTACCTTTGTGTTTTGGATCTGAGTCCGCCTTCGTGTCGACATTCCTTTTGAAAATCCATCTTGTGATGGTAACCTCTGGTTATAAGTCCGCCTTCGTGTCGGCCTACCTTTGTGTTTTGGATCTGAGTCAGCCTTCGTGTCGACATTCCTTTTGAAAATCCATCTTGTGATGCTAACCTCTGGTTATGATTCCGCCTTCAGGTCGGCCTACCTTTGTGTTTGGGATCTGAGTCCGCCTTCGTGTCGGAATTTCTTTTGAAAATCCATCTTGTGATGGTAACCTCTAGTTCTGAGTCCGCCTTCGTGTCAGCCTACCTTTGTATTTTGGATCTGAGCCCTCATTTGTGTCGGCATTCCTTTTGAAAATCCATCTTGTGATGGTAACCTCTGGTTATGAGTTCGCCTTCGTGTCGGCCTACCTTTGTGTTTTGGATCTGAGTCCGCCTTTGTGTCGGCATTCCTTTTTAAAATCCATCTTGTGATGGTAACCTCTGGTTATGAGTTCGCCTTCGTGTCGGCCTACCTTTGTGTTTTAGATCTGAGTCCGCCTTCGTGTCGGCATTCCTTTTGAAAATCCATCTTGTGATGGTAACCTCTGGTTATAAGCCCGCCTTCGTGTCGGCCTACCTTTGCGTTTTGGATCTGAGTCCGCCTTCGTGTCGGCATTCGTTTTGAAAATTTATCTTGTAATGGTAACCTCTGGTTATGAGTCCGCCTTCGTGTCGGCCTACCTTTGTGTTTTGGATCTGAGTCCGCCTTCGTGTCGACATTTCTTTTGAAAATCCATCTTGTGATGGTAACCTCTGGTTATGAGTCCGCCTTCGTGTCGTCCTACCTTTGTGTTTTGGATCTGAGTCCGCCTTCGTGTCGGCATTTCTTTTTAAAATCCATCTTGTGACGGTAACCTCTGGTTATGAGTCCGCCTTCGTGTCAGCCTACCTTTATGTTTTGGATCTGAGTCCGCCTTCGTGTCGGCATTCCTTTTGAAAATCCATTTTGTGATGGTAACCTCTGGTTATGAGTCCGCCTTCGTGTCAGCCTACCTTTGTGTTTTAGATCTGAGTCCGCCTTCGTGTCGGCATTCCTTTTGAAAATACATCTTGTGATGGTAACCTCTGGTTATAAGTCTGACTTCGTGTCGGCCTACCTTTATGTTTTGGATCCGAGTCCGCCTTCGTGTCGGCATTCCTTTTGAAAATCCATCTTGTAATGGTAACCTCTGGTTATAAGTCCTCCTTTGTGTCAGCCTACCTTTGTGTTTTGGATCTGAGTCCGCCTTCGTGTCGGAATTTCTTTTTAAAATCCATCTTGTGATGGTAACCTCTGGTTATGAGTCCGCCTTCGTGTCGGCCTACCTTTGTGTTATGGATCTGAGTCTGCCTTTATGTCGGCATTCCTTTGGGAAATCCATCTTGTGATGGTAACCTCTGGTTATGAGTCCGCCTTCGTATCAGCCTACCTTTGTGTTTTGGATCTGAGCCCTCATTTGTGTCGGCATTTCTTTTGAAAATCCATCTTGTGATGGTAACCTCTGGTTATGAGTCCGCCTTCGTGTCGGCCTACCTTTGTGTTTTGGATCTGAGTCCGCCTTTGTGTCGGCATTCCTTTTTAAAATCCATCTTGTGATGGTAACCTCTGGTTATGAGTTCGCCTTCGTGTCGGCCTACCTTTGTGTTTTAGATCTGACTCCATCTTTGTGTCAGAATTTCTTTTGAAAATCCATCTTGTGATGGTAACCTCTGGTTATGAGTCCGCCTATGTGTCGGCCTACCTTTGTGTTTTGGATCTGAGCCCGCATTTGTGTCGGCATTTCTTTTGAAAATCCATCTTGTGATGGTAACCTCTGATTATGAGTCCGCCTTCGTGTCGGCCTACCTTTGTGTTTAAGATCTGAGTCTGCCTTCGTGTCAGAATTTCTTTTGAAAATCCATCTTGTGATGGTAACCTCTGGTTATGAGTCCGCCTTCGTGTCGGCCTACCTTTGTGTTTTGGAACTGAGCCCGCATTTGTGTCGGCATTCCTTTTTAAAATCCATCTTGTGATGGTAACCTCTGGTTATGAGTTCGCCTTCGTGTCGGCCTACCTTTGTGTTTTAGATCTGAGTCCGCCTTCGTGTCGGCATTCCTTTTGAAAATACATCTTGTGCTGGTAACCTCTGGTTATAAGTTCGCCTTCGTGTCTGCCTACATTTGTGTTTTGGATCTGAGCCCGCATATGTATCGGCATTTCTTTTGGAAATCCATGTTGTGATGGTAACCTCTGGTTATGAGTTCGCCTTCGTGTCGGCTTACCTTTGTGTTTTAGATCTGAGTCCACCTTCGTGTCGGCATTCCTTTTGAAAATCCATCTTGTGATGGTAACCTCTAGTTATAAGTCCGCCTTCGTGTCGGCCTACCTTTGTGTTTTGGATCTGAGTCCGCCTTCGTGTCGACATTCCTTTTGAAAATACACCTTGTGATGGTAACCTCTGGTTATAAGTCTGACTTCGTGTCGGCCTACCTTTATGTTTTGGATCCGAGTCCGCCTTCGTGTCGGCATTCCTTTTGAAAATCCATCTTGTAATGGTAACCTCTGGTTATAAGTCCTCCTTTGTGTCAGCCTACCTTTGTGTTTTGGATCTGAGTCCGCCTTCGTGTCGGAATTTCTTTTTAAAATCCATCTTGTGATGGTAACCTCTGGTTATGAGTCCGCCTTCATGTCGGCCTACCTTTGTGTTATGGATCTGAGTCTGCCTTTATGTCGGCATTCCTTTGGGAAATCCATCTTGTGATGGTAACCTCTGGTTATGAGTCCGCCTTCGTGTCAGCCTACCTTTGTGTTTTGGATCTGAGCCCTCATTTGTGTCGGCATTTCTTTTGAAAATCCATCTTGTGATGGTAACCTCTGGTTATGAGTCCGCCTTCGTGTCGGCCTACCTTTGTGTTTTGGATCTGAGTCCGCCTTTGTGTCGGCATTCCTTTTTAAAATCCATCTTGTGATGGTAACCTCTGGTTATGAGTTCGCCTTCGTGTCGGCCTACCTTTGTGTTTTAGATCTGACTCCACCTTTGTGTCAGAATTTCTTTTGAAAATCCATCTTGTGATGGTAACCTCTGGTTATGAGTCCGCCTATGTGTCGGCCTACCTTTGTGTTTTGGATCTGAGCCCGCATTTGTGTCGGCATTTCTTTTGAAAATCCATCTTGTGATGGTAACCTCTAATTATGAGTCCGCCTTCGTGTCGGCCTACCTTTGTGTTTAAGATCTGAGTCTGCCTTCGTGTCAGAATTTCTTTTGAAAATCCATCTTGTGATGGTAACCTCTGGTTATGAGTCCGCCTTCGTGTCGGCCTACCTTTGTGTTTTGGAACTGAGCCCGCATTTGTGTCGGCATTCCTTTTTAAAATCCATCTTGTGATGGTAACCTCTGGTTATGAGTTCGCCTTCGTGTCGGCCTACCTTTGTGTTTTAGATCTGAGTCCGCCTTCGTGTCGGCATTCCTTTTGAAAATACATCTTGTGCTGGTAACCTCTGGTTATAAGTCCGCCTTCGTGTCTGCCTACATTTGTGTTTTGGATCTGAGCCCGCATATGTATCGGCATTTCTTTTGAAAATCCATGTTGTGATGGTAACCTCTGGTTATGAGTTCGCCTTCGTGTCGGCTTACCTTTGTGTTTTAGATCTGAGTCCACCTTCGTGTCGGCATTCCTTTTGAAAATCCATCTTGTGATGGTAACCTCTAGTTATAAGTCCGCCTTCGTGTCGGCCTACCTTTGTGTTTTGGATCTGAGTCCGCCTTCGTGTCGACATTCCTTTTGAAAATCCATCTTGTGATGGTAACCTCTGGTTATAAGTCCGCCTTCGTGTCGGCCTACCTTTGTGTTTTGGATCTGAGTCAGCCTTCGTGTCGACATTCCTTTTGAAAATCCATCTTGTGATGCTAACCTCTGGTTATGATTCCGCCTTCAGGTCGGCCTACCTTTGTGTTTTGGATCTGAGTCCGCCTTCGTGTCGGAATTTCTTTTGAAAATCCATCTTGTGATGGTAACCACTAGTTCTGAGTCCGCCTTCGTGTCAGCCTACCTTTGTATTTTGGATCTGAGCCCTCATTTGTGTCGGCATTCCTTTTGAAAATCCATCTTGTGATGGTAACCTCTGGTTATGAGTTCGCCTTCGTGTCGGCCTACCTTTGTGTTTTGGATCTGAGTCCGCCTTTGTGTCGGCATTCCTTTTTAAAATCCATCTTGTGATGGTAACCTCTGGTTATGAGTTCGCCTTCGTGTCGGCCTACCTTTGTGTTTTAGATCTGAGTCCGCCTTCGTGTCGGCATTCCTTTTGAAAATCCATCTTGTGATGGTAACCTCTGGTTATAAGCCCGCCTTCGTGTCGGCCTACCTTTGCGTTTTGGATCTGAGTCCGCCTTCGTGTCGGCATTCGTTTTGAAAATTTATCTTGTAATGGTAACCTCTGGTTATGAGTCCGCCTTCGTGTCGGCCTACCTTTGTGTTTTGGATCTGAGTCCGCCTTCGTGTCGACATTTCTTTTGAAAATCCATCTTGTGATGGTAACCTCTGGTTATGAGTCCGC
Source organism: Lathyrus tuberosus (assembly GCA_022829125.1). Lineage (NCBI taxonomy): Eukaryota > Viridiplantae > Streptophyta > Magnoliopsida > Fabales > Fabaceae > Lathyrus > Lathyrus tuberosus. The sequence continues at coordinate 18,034,506 of JALAZF010000061.1, read as the reverse complement.
CTTCGTGTCGTCCTACCTTTGTGTTTTGGATCTGAGTCCGCCTTCGTGTCGGCATTTCTTTTTAAAATCCATCTTGTGACGGTAACCTCTGGTTATGAGTCCGCCTTCGTGTCAGCCTACCTTTATGTTTTTGATCTGAGTCCGCCTTCGTGTAGGCATTCCTTTTGAAAATCCATTTTGTGATGGTAACCTCTGGTTATGAGTCCGCCTTCGTGTCAGCCTACCTTTGTGTTTTAGATCTGAGTCCGCCTTCGTGTCGGCATTCCTTTTGAAAATACATCTTGTGATGGTAACCTCTGGTTATAAGTCTGACTTCGTGTCGGCCTACCTTTATGTTTTGGATCCGAGTCCGCCTTCGTGTCGGCATTCCTTTTGAAAATCGATCTTGTAATGGTAACCTCTGGTTATGATTCCGCCTTCATATCGGCCTACCTTTGTGTTTTGGATCTGAGTCCGCCTTCGTGTCGGAATTTCTTTTTAAAATCCATCTTGTGATGGTAACCTCTGGTTATGAGTCCGCCTTCGTGTCGGCCTACCTTTGTGTTATGGATCTGAGCCCGCATTTGTGTCGGTATTTCTTTTGAAAATGCATTTTGTGATGGTTACCTCTGGTTATGAGTCCGCCTTCGTGTCGTCCTACCTTTGTGTTTTAGATCTGAGTCCGTCTTTGTGTCGGCATTCCATTTTAAAATCCATCTTGTGATGGTAACCTCTGGTTATGAGTTCGCCTTCGTGTCGCCCTACCTTTGTGTTTTAGATCTGAGTCCGCCTTCGTGTCGGCATTCCTTTTGAAAATCCATCTTGTGATGGTCACCTCTGGTTATAAGTCCGCCTTCGTGTCGGCCTACCTTTGTGTTTTGGATCTGAGTCCGCCTTCGTGTCGACATTCCTTTTGAAAATTCATCTTGTGATGGTAACCTCTGGTTATAAGTCCGCATTCGTGTCGGCCTACCTTTGTGTTTTGGATCTAGGTCCGCCTTCGTGTCGATATTCCTTTTGAAAATCCATCTTGTAATGGTAACCTCTGGTTACGAGTCCTCCTTCGTGTCGTCCTACCTTTGTGTTTTGGATATGAGTCCGCCTTCGTGTCGGCATTTCTTTTTAAAATCCATCTTGTGATGGTAACCTCTGGTTATGAGTCCGCCTTCGTGTCAGCCTACCATTATGTTTTTGATCTGAGTACGCCTTCGTGTCGGCATTCCTTTTGAAATTCCATTTTGTGATGGTAACCTTTGGTTATGAGTCCGCCTTCGTGTCAGCCTACCTTTGTGTTTTGGATCTGAGTCCGCCTTCGTGTCGACATTCCATTTGAAAATCCATTTTGTGATGGTATCATCTGGTTATGAGTCCGCCTTCGTGTCAGCCTACCTTTGTGTTTTAGATCTGAGTCCGCCTTCGTGTCGGCATTCCTTTTGAAAATACATCTTGTGATGGTAACCTCTGGTTACGAGTCCTCCTTCGTGACGTCCTACCTTTGTGTTTTGGATCTGAGTCCGCCTTCGTGTCGGCATTTCTTTTTAAAATCCATCTTGTGATGGTAACCTCTGGTTATGAGTCCGCCTTCGTGTCAGCCTACCATTATGTTTTTGATCTGAGTCCGCCTTCGTGTCGGCATTCCTTTTGAAATTCCATTTTGTGATGGTAACCTTTGGTTATGAGTCCGCCTTCGTGTCAGCCTACCTTTGTGTTTTGGATCTGAGTCCGCCTTCGTGTCGACATTCCATTTGAAAATCCATCCTGTGATGGTAACCTCTGGTTATAAGTCTGACTTCGTGTCGGCCTACCTTTGTGTTTTGGATCCGAGTCCGCCTTCGTGTCGGCAATCCTTTTGAAAATCTATCTTGTGATGGTAACCTCTGGTTATTATTCCGCCTTCGTGTCGGCCTACCTTTGTGTTTTGGATCTGAGTCCGGCTTCGTGTCGGCATTTCTTTTTAAAATCCATCTTGTGATGGTAACCTCTGGTTATGAGTCCGCCTTCGTGTCAGCCTACCTTTATGTTTTGGATCTGAGTCCGCCTTCGTGTCGGCATTCCTTTTGAAAATCCATTTTGTGATGGTATCATCTGGTTATGAGTCCGCCTTCGTGTCAGCCTACCTTTGTGTTTTAGATCTGAGTCCGCCTTCATGTCGGCATTCCTTTTGAAAATACATCTTGTGATGGTAACCTCTGGTTATAAGTCTGACTTCGTGTCGGCCTACCTTTATGTTTAGGATCCGAGTCCGCCTTCGTGTCGGCATTCCTTTTGAAAATCCATGTTGTGATGGTAACCTCTGGTTATGATTCCGCCTTCATATCGGCCAACCTTTGTGTTTTGGATCTGAGTCCGCCTTCGTGTCGGAATTTCTTTTTAAAATCCATCTTGTTATGGTAACCTCTGGTTATGAGTCCGCCTTCGTGTCGGCCTACCTTTGTGTTATGGATCTGAGCCCGCATTTGTGTCGGTATTTCTTTTGAAAATCCATTTTGTGATGGTTACCTCTGGTTATGAGTCCTCCTTCGTGTCGTCCTACCTTTGTGTTTTAGATCTGAGTCCGTCTTTGTGTCGGCATTCCATTTTAAAATCCATCTTGTGATGGTAACCTCTGGTTATGAGTTCGCCTTCGTGTCGCCCTACCTTTGTGTTTTAGATCTGAGTCCGCCTTCGTGTCGGCATTCCTTTTGAAAATCCATTTTGTGATGGTATCATCTGGTTATGAGTCCGCCTTCGTGTCAGCCTACCTTTGTGTTTTTGATCTGAGTCCGCCTTCGTGTCGGCATTCCTTTTGAAAATACATCTTGTGATGGTAACCTCTGGTTATAAGTCTGACTTCGTGTCGGCCTACCTTTATGTTTTGGATCCGAGTCCGCCTTCGTGTCGGCATTCCTTTTGAAAATCCATCTTGTGATGGTAACCTCTGGTTATGATTCCGCCTTCATATCGGCCTACCTTTGTGTTTTGGATCTGAGTCCGCCTTCGTGTCGGAATTTCTTTTTAAAATCCATCTTGTGATGGTAACCTCTGGTTATGAGTCCGCCTTCTTGTCGGCCTACCTTTGTGTTATGGATCTGAGCCCGCATTTGTGTCGGTATTTCTTTTGAAAATCCATTTTGTGATGGTTACCTCTGGTTATGAGTCCGCCTTCGTGTCGTCCTACCTTTGTGTTTTAGATCTGAGTCCGTCTTTGTGTCGGCATTCCATTTTAAAATCCATCTTGTGATGGTAATCTCTGGTTATGAGTTCGCCTTCGTGTCGCCCTACCTTTGTGTTTTAGATCAGAGTCCGCCTTCGTGTCGGCATTCCTTTTGAAAATCCATCTTGTGATGGTCACCTCTGGTTATAAGTCCGCCTTCGTGTCGGCCTACCTTTGTGTTTTGGATCTGAGTCCGCCTTCGTGTCGACATTCCTTTTGAAAGTTCATCTTGTGATGGTAACCTCTGGTTATAAGTCCGCATTCGTGTCGGCCTACCTTTGTGTTTTGGATCTAGGTCCGCCTTCGTGTCGATATTCCTTTTGAAAATCCATCTTGTAATGGTAACCTCTGGTTACGAGTCCTCCTTCGTGTCGTCCTACCTTTGTGTTTTGGATATGAGTCCGCCTTCGTGTCGGCATTTCTTTTTAAAATCCATCTTGTGATGGTAACCTCTGGTTATGAGTCCGCCTTCGTGTCAGCCTACCATTATGTTTTTGATCTGAGTACGCCTTCGTGTCGGCATTCCTTTTGAAATTCCATTTTGTGATGGTAACCTTTGGTTATGAGTCCGCCTTCGTGTCAGCCTACCTTTGTGTTTTGGATCTGAGTCCGCCTTCGTGTCGACATTCCATTTGAAAATCCATTTTGTGATGGTATCATCTGGTTATGAGTCCGCCTTCGTGTCAGCCTACCTTTGTGTTTTAGATCTGAGTCCGCCTTCGTGTCGGCATTCCTTTTGAAAATACATCTTGTGATGGTAACCTCTGGTTATAAGTCTGACTTCGTGTCGGCCTACCTTTATGTTTTGGATCCGAGTCCGCCTTCGTGTCGGCATTCCTTTTGAAAATCCATCTTGTGATGGTAACCTCTGGTTATGAGTCCGCCTTCGTGTCGTCCTACCTTTGTGTTTTAGATCTGAGTCCGCCTTTGTGTCGGCATTCCATTTTAAAATCCATCTTGTGATGGTAACCTCTGGTTATGAGTTCGCCTTCGTGTCGCCCTACCTTTGTGTTTTAGATCTGAGTCCGCCTTCGTGTCGGCATTCCTTTTGAAAATCCATCTTGTGATGGTCACCTCTGGTTATAAGTCCGCCTTCGTGTCGGCCTACCTTTGTGTTTCGGATCTGAGTCCGCCTTTGTGTCGACATTCCTTTTGAAAATTCATCTTGTGATGGTAACCTCTGGTTATAAGTCCGCCTTCGTGTCGGCCTACCTTTGTGTTTTGGATCTAGGTCCGCCTTCGTGTCGATATTCCTTTTGAAAATCCATCTTGTGATGGTAACCTCTGGTTACGAGTCCTCCTTCGTGTCGTCCTACCTTTGTGTTTTGGATCTGAGTCCGCCTTCGTGTCGGCATTTCTTTTTAAAATCCATCTTGTGATGGTAACCTCTGGTTATGAGTCCGCCTTCGTGTCAGCCTACCATTATGTTTTTGATCTGAGTCCGCCTTCGTGTCGGCATTCCTTTTGAAATTCCATTTTGTGATGGTAACCTTTGGTTATGAGTCCGCCTTCGTGTCAGCCTACCTTTGTGTTTTGGATCTGAGTCCGCCTTCGTGTCGACATTCCATTTGAAAATCCATCCTGTGATGGTAACCTCTGGTTATAAGTCTGACTTCGTGTCGGCCTACCTTTGTGTTTTGGATCCGAGTCCGCCTTCGTGTCGGCAATCCTTTTGAAAATCTATCTTGTGATGGTAACCTCTGGTTATTATTCCGCCTTCGTGTCGGCCTACCTTTGTGTTTTGGATCTGAGTCCGGCTTCGTGTCGGCATTTCTTTTTAAAATCCATCTTGTGATGGTAACCTCTGGTTATGAGTCCGCCTTCGTGTCAGCCTACCTTTATGTTTTGGATCTGAGTCCGCCTTCATGTCGGCATTCCTTTTGAAAATCCATTTTGTGATGGTATCATCTGGTTATGAGTCCGCCTTCGTGTCAGCCTACCTTTGTGTTTTAGATCTGAGTCCGCCTTCATGTCGGCATTCCTTTTGAAAATACATCTTGTGATGGTAACCTCTGGTTATAAGTCTGACTTCGTGTCGGCCTACCTTTATGTTTTGGATCCGAGTCCGCCTTCGTGTCGGCATTCCTTTTGAAAATCCATGTTGTGATGGTAACCTCTGGTTATGATTCAGCCTTCATATCGGCCTACCTTTGTGTTTTGGATCTGAGTCCGCCTTCGTGTCGGAATTTCTTTTTAAAATCCATCTTGTTATGGTAACCTCTGGTTATGAGTCCGCCTTCGTGTCGGCCTACCTTTGTGTTATGGATCTGAGCCCGCATTTGTGTCGGTATTTCTTTTGAAAATCCATTTTGTGATGGTTACCTCTGGTTATGAGTCCTCCTTCGTGTCGTCCTACCTTTGTGTTTTAGATCTGAGTCCGTCTTTGTGTCGGCATTCCATTTTAAAATCCATCTTGTGATGGTAACCTCTGGTTATGAGTTCGCCTTCGTGTCGCCCTACCTTTGTGTTTTAGATCTGAGTCCGCCTTCGTGTCGGCATTCCTTTTGAAAATCCATTTTGTGATGGTATCATCTGGTTATGAGTCCGCCTTCGTGTCAGCCTACCTTTGTGTTTTTGATCTGAGTCCGCCTTCGTGTCGGCATTCCTTTTGAAAATACATCTTGTGATGGTAACCTCTGGTTATAAGTCTGACTTCGTGTCGGCCTACCTTTATGTTTTGGATCCGAGTCCGCCTTCGTGTCGGCATTCCTTTTGAAAATCCGTCTTGTGATGGTAACCTCTGGTTATGATTCCGCCTTCATATCGGCCTACCTTTGTGTTTTGGATCTGAGTCCGCCTTCGTGTCGGAATTTCTTTTTAAAATCCATCTTGTGATGGTAACCTCTGGTTATGTGTCCGCCTTCTTGTCGGCCTACCTTTGTGTTATGGATCTGAGCCCGCATTTGTGTCGGTATTTCTTTTGAAAATCCATTTTGTGATGGTTACCTCTGGTTATGAGTCAGCCTTCGTGTCGTCCTACCTTTGTGTTTTAGATCTGAGTCCGTCTTTGTGTCGGCATTCCATTTTAAAATCCATCTTGTGATGGTAACCTCTGGTTATGAGTTCGCCTTCGTGTCGCCCTACCTTTGTGTTTTAGATCTGAGTCCGCCTTCGTGTCGGCATTCCTTTTGAAAATCCATCTTGTGATGGTCACCTCTGGTTATAAGTCCGCCTTCGTGTCGGCCTACCTTTGTGTTTTGGTTCTGAGTCCGCCTTCGTGTCGACATTCCTTTTGAAAATTCATCTTGTGATGGTAACCTATGGTTATAAGTCCGCCTTCGTGTCGGCCTACCTTTGTGTTTTGGATCTAGGTCTGCCTTCGTGTCGATATTCCTTTTGAAAATCCATCTTGTGATGGTAACCTCTGGTTACGAGTCCTCCTTCGTGTCGTCCTACCTTTGTGTTTTGGATCTGAGTCTGCCTTCGTGTCGGCATTTCTTTTTAAAATCCATCTTGTGATGGTAACCTCTGGTTATGAGTCCGCCTTCGTGTCAGCCTACCATTATGTTTTTGATCTGAGTCCGCCTTCGTGTCGGCATTCCTTTTGAAATTCCATTTTGTGATGGTAACCTTTGGTTAGGAGTCCGCCTTCGTGTCAGCCTACCTTTGTGTTTTGGATCTGAGTCCGCCTTCGTGTCGACATTCCATTTGAAAATCCATCCTGTGATGGTAACCTCTGGTTATAAGTCTGACTTCGTGTCGGCCTACCTTTGTGTTTTGGATCCGAGTCCGCCTTCGTGTCGGCAATCCTTTTGAAAATCTATCTTGTGATGGTAACCTCTGGTTATTATTCCGCCTTCGTGTCGGCCTACCTTTGTGTTTTGGATCTGAGTCCGGCTTCGTGTCGGCATTTCTTTTTAAAATCCATCTTGTGATGGTAACCTCTGGTTATGAGTCCGCCTTCGTGTCAGCCTACCTTTATGTTTTGGATCTGAGTCCGCCTTCGTGTCGGCATTCCTTTTGAAAATCCATTTTGTGATGGTATCATCTGGTTATGAGTCCGCCTTCGTGTCAGCCTACCTTTGTGTTTTAGATCTGAGTCCGCCTTCGTGTCGGCATTCCTTTTGAAAATACATCTTGTGATGGTAACCTCTGGTTATAAGTCTGACTTCGTGTCGGCCTACCTTTATGTTTTGGATCCGAGTCCGCCTTCGTGTCGGCATTCCTTTTGAAAATCCATCTTGTGACGGTAACCTCTAGTTATGATTCCGCCTTCATATCGGCCTACCTTTGTGTTTTGGATCTGAGTCCGCCTTCGTGTCGGAATTTCTTTTTAAAATCCATCTTGTGATGGTAACCTCTGGTTATGAGTCCGCCTTCGTGTCAGCCTACCATTATGTTTTTGATCTGAGTCCGCCTTCGTGTCGGCATTCCTTTTGAAATTCCATTTTGTGATGGTAACCTTTGGTTATGAGTCCGCCTTCGTGTCAGCCTACCTTTGTGTTTTGGATCTGAGTCCGCATTCGTGTCGACATTCCATTTGAAAATCCATCCTGTGATGGTAACCTCTGGTTATAAGTCTGACTTCGTGTCGGCCTACCTTTGTGTTTTGGATCCGAGTCCACCTTCGTGTCGGCAATCCTTTTGAAAATCTATCTTGTGATGGTAACCTCTGGTTATTATTCCGCCTTCGTGTCGGCCTACCTTTGTGTTTTGGTTCTGAGTCCGGCTTCGTGTCGGCATTTCTTTTTAAAATCCATCTTGTGATGGTAACCTCTGGTTATGAGTCCGCCTTCGTGTCAGCCTACCTTTATGTTTTGGATCTGAGTCCGCCTTCGTGTCGGCATTCCTTTTGAAAATCCATTTTGTGATGGTATCATCTGGTTATGAGTCCGCCTTCGTGTCAGCCTACCTTTGTGTTTTAGATCTGAGTCCGCCTTCGTGTCGGCATTCCTTTTGAAAATACATCTTGTGATGGTAACCTCTGGTTATAAGTCTGACTTCGTGTCGGCCTACCTTTATGTTTTGGATCCGAGTCCGCCTTCGTGTCGGCATTCCTTTTGAAAATCCATGTTGTGATGGTAACCTCTGGTTATGATTCCGCCTTCATATCGGCCTACCTTTGTGTTTTGGATCTGAGTCCGCCTTCGTGTCGGAATTTCTTTTTAAAATCCATCTTGTGATGGTAACCTCTGGTTATGAGTCCGCCTTCGTGTCGGCCTACCTTTGTGTTATGGATCTGAGCCCGCATTTGTGTCGGTATTTCTTTTGAAAATCCATTTTGTGATGGTTACCTCTGGTTATGAGTCGGCCTTCGTGTCGTCCTACCTTTGTGTTTTAGATCTGAGTCCGTCTTTGTGTCGGATTCCATTTTAAAATCCATCTTGTGATGGTAAACCCTGGTTATGAGTTCTCCTTCGTGTCGCCCTACCTTTGTGTTTTAGATCTGAGTCCGCCTTCGTGTCGGCATTCCTTTTGAAAATCCATCTTGTGATGGTCACCTCTGGTTATAAGTCCGCCTTCGTGTCGGCCTACCTTTGTGTTTTGGATCTGAGTCCGCCTTCGTGTCGACATTCCTTTTGAAAATTCATCTTGTGATGGTAACCTCGGGTTATAAGTCCGCCTTCGTGTCGGCCTACCTTTGTGTTTTGGATCCGAGTCCGCCTTCGTGTCGATATTCCTTTTGAAAATCCATCTTGTGATGGTAACCTCTGGTTACGAGTCCTCCTTCGTGTCGTCCTACCTTTGTGTTTTGGATCTGAGTCCGCCTTCGTGTCGGCATTTCTTTTTAAAATCCATCTTGTGATGGTAACCTCTGGTTATGAGTCCGCCTTCGTGTCAGCCTACCATTATGTTTTTGATCTGAGTCCGCCTTCGTGTCGGCATTCCTTTTGAAATTCCATTTTGTGATGGTAACCTTTGGTTAGGAGTCCGCCTTCGTGTCAGCCTACCTTTGTGTTTTGGATCTGAGTCCGCCTTCGTGTCGACATTCCATTTGAAAATCCATCCTGTGATGGTAACCTCTGGTTATAAGTCTGACTTCGTGTCGGCCTACCTTTGTGTTTTGGATCCGAGTCCGCCTTCGTGTCGGCAATCCTTTTGAAAATCTATCTTGTGATGGTAACCTCTGGTTATTATTCCGCCTTCGTGTCGGCCTACCTTTGTGTTTTGGATCTGAGTCCGGCTTCGTGTCGGCATTTCTTTTTAAAATCCATCTTGTGATGGTAACCTCTGGTTATGAGTCCGCCTTCGTGTCAGCCTACCTTTATGTTTTGGATCTGAGTCCGCCTTCGTGTCGGCATTCCTTTTGAAAATCCATTTTGTGATGGTATCATCTGGTTATGAGTCCGCCTTCGTGTCAGCCTACCTTTGTGTTTTAGATCTGAGTCCGCCTTCGTGTCGGCATTCCTTTTGAAAATACATCTTGTGATGGTAACCTCTGGTTATAAGTCTGACTTCGTGTCGGCCTACCTTTATGTTTTGGATCCGAGTCCGCCTTCGTGTCGGCATTCCTTTTGAAAATCCATCTTGTGACGGTAACCTCTGGTTATGATTCCGCCTTCATATCGGCCTACCTTTGTGTTTTGGATCTGAGTCCGCCTTCGTGTCGGAATTTCTTTTTAAAATCCATCTTGTGATGGTAACCTCTGGTTATGAGTCCGCCTTCGTGTCAGCCTACCATTATGTTTTTGATCTGAGTCCGCCTTCGTGTCGGCATTCCTTTTGAAATTCCATTTTGTGATGGTAACCTTTGGTTATGAGTCCGCCTTCGTGTCAGCCTACCTTTGTGTTTTGGATCTGAGTCCGCATTCGTGTCGACATTCCATTTGAAAATCCATCCTGTGATGGTAACCTCTGGTTATAAGTCTGACTTCGTGTCGGCCTACCTTTGTGTTTTGGATCCGAGTCCGCCTTCGTGTCGGCAATCCTTTTGAAAATCTATCTTGTGATGGTAACCTCTGGTTATTATTCCGCCTTCGTGTCGGCCTACCTTTGTGTTTTGGTTCTGAGTCCGGCTTCGTGTCGGCATTTCTTTTTAAAATCCATCTTGTGATGGTAACCTCTGGTTATGAGTCCGCCTTCGTGTCAGCCTACCTTTATGTTTTGGATCTGAGTCCGCCTTCGTGTCGGCATTCCTTTTGAAAATCCATTTTGTGATGGTATCATCTGGTTATGAGTCCGCCTTCGTGTCAGCCTACCTTTGTGTTTTAGATCTGAGTCCGCCTTCGTGTCGGCATTCCTTTTGAAAATACATCTTGTGATGGTAACCTCTGGTTATAAGTCTGACTTCGTGTCGGCCTACCTTTATGTTTTGGATCCGAGTCCGCCTTCGTGTCGGCATTCCTTTTGAAAATCCATGTTGTGATGGTAACCTCTGGTTATGATTCCGCCTTCATATCGGCCTACCTTTGTGTTTTGGATCTGAGTCCGCCTTCGTGTCGGCATTTCTTTTTAAAATCCATCTTGTGATGGTAACCTCTGGTTATGAGTCCGCCTTCGTGTCAGCCTACCTTTATGTTTTGGATCTGAGTCCGCCTTCGTGTCGGCATTCCTTTTGAAAATCCATTTTGTGATGGTATCATCTGGTTATGAGTCCGCCTTCGTGTCAGCCTACCTTTGTGTTTTAGATCTGAGTCCGCCTTCGTGTCGGCATTCCTTTTGAAAATACATCTTGTGATGGTAACCTCTGGTTATAAGTCTGCCTTCGTGTCGCCCTACCTTTATGTTTTGGATCCGAGTCCGCCTTCGTGTCGGCATTCCTTTTGAAAATCCATCTTGTGACGGTAACCTCTGGTTATGATTCCGCCTTCATATCGGCCTACCTTTGTGTTTTGGATCTGAGTCCGCCTTCGTGTCGGAATTTCTTTTTAAAATCCATCTTGTGATGGTAACCTCTGGTTATGAGTCCGCCTTCGTGTCAGCCTACCATTATGTTTTTGATCTGAGTCCGCCTTCGTGTCGGCATTCCTTTTGAAATTCCATTTTGTGATGGTAACCTTTGGTTATGAGTCCGCCTTCGTGTCAGCCTACCTTTGTGTTTTGGATCTGAGTCCGCATTCGTGTCGACATTCCATTTGAAAATCCATCCTGTGATGGTAACCTCTGGTTATAAGTCTGACTTCGTGTCGGCCTACCTTTGTGTTTTGGATCCGAGTCCGCCTTCGTGTCGGCAATCCTTTTGAAAATCTATCTTGTGATGGTAACCTCTGGTTATTATTCCGCCTTCGTGTCGGCCTACCTTTGTGTTTTGGTTCTGAGTCCGGCTTCGTGTCGGCATTTCTTTTTAAAATCCATCTTGTGATGGTAACCTCTGGTTATGAGTCCGCCTTCGTGTCAGCCTACCTTTATGTTTTGGATCTGAGTCCGCCTTCGTGTCGGCATTCCTTTTGAAAATCCATTTTGTGATGGTATCATCTGGTTATGAGTCCGCCTTCGTGTCAGCCTACCTTTGTGTTTTAGATCTGAGTCCGCCTTCGTGTCGGCATTCCTTTTGAAAATACATCTTGTGATGGTAACCTCTGGTTATAAGTCTGACTTCGTGTCGGCCTACCTTTATGTTTTGGATCCGAGTCCGCCTTCGTGTCGGCATTCCTTTTGAAAATCCATGTTGTGATGGTAACCTCTGGTTATGATTCCGCCTTCATATCGGCCTACCTTTGTGTTTTGGATCTGAGTCCGCCTTCGTGTCGGAATTTCTTTTTAAAATCCATCTTGTGATGGTAACCTCTGGTTATGAGTCCGCCTTCGTGTCGGCCTACCTTTGTGTTATGGATCTGAGCCCGCATTTGTGTCGGTATTTCTTTTGAAAATCCATTTTGTGATGGTTACCTCTGGTTATGAGTCGGCCTTCGTGTCGTCCTACCTTTGTGTTTTAGATCTGAGTCCGTCTTTGTGTCGGATTCCATTTTAAAATCCATCTTGTGATGGTAAACCCTGGTTATGAGTTCGCCTTCGTGTCGCCCTACCTTTGTGTTTTAGATCTGAGTCCGCCTTCGTGTCGGCATTCCTTTTGAAAATCCATCTTGTGATGGTCACCTCTGGTTATAAGTCCGCCTTCGTGTCGGCCTACCTTTGTGTTTTGGATCTGAGTCCGCCTTCGTGTCGACATTCCTTTTGAAAATTCATCTTGTGATGGTAACCTCGGGTTATAAGTCCGCCTTCGTGTCGGCCTACCTTTGTGTTTTGGATCCGAGTCCGCCTTCGTGTCGATATTCCTTTTGAAAATCCATCTTGTGATGGTAACCTCTGGTTACGAGTCCTCCTTCGTGTCGTCCTACCTTTGTGTTTTGGATCTGAGTCCGCCTTCGTGTCGGCATTTCTTTTTAAAATCCATCTTGTGATGGTAACCTCTGGTTATGAGTCCGCCTTCGTGTCAGCCTACCATTATGTTTTTGATCTGAGTCCGCCTTCGTGTCGGCATTCCTTTTGAAATTCCATTTTGTGATGGTAACCTTTGGTTAGGAGTCCGCCTTCGTGTCAGCCTACCTTTGTGTTTTGGATCTGAGTCCGCCTTCGTGTCGACATTCCATTTGAAAATCCATCCTGTGATGGTAACCTCTGGTTATAAGTCTGACTTTGTGTCGGCCTACCTTTGTGTTTTGGATCCGAGTCCGCCTTCGTGTCGGCAATCCTTTTGAAAATCTATCTTGTGATGGTAACCTCTGGTTATTATTCCGCCTTCGTGTCGGCCTACCTTTGTGTTTTGGATCTGAGTCCGGCTTCGTGTCGGCATTTCTTTTTAAAATCCATCTTGTGATGGTAACCTCTGGTTATGAGTCCGCCTTCGTGTCAGCCTACCTTTATGTTTTGGATCTGAGTCCGCCTTCGTGTCGGCATTCCTTTTGAAAATCCATTTTGTGATGGTATCATCTGGTTATGAGTCCGCCTTCGTGTCAGCCTACCTTTGTGTTTTAGATCTGAGTCCGCCTTCGTGTCGGCATTCCTTTTGAAAATACATCTTGTGATGGTAACCTCTGGTTATAAGTCTGACTTCGTGTCGGCCTACCTTTATGTTTTGGATCCGAGTCCGCCTTCGTGTCGGCATTCCTTTTGAAAATCCATCTTGTGACGGTAACCTCTGGTTATGATTCCGCCTTCATATCGGCCTACCTTTGTGTTTTGGATCTGAGTCCGCCTTCGTGTCGGAATTTCTTTTTAAAATCCATCTTGTGATGGTAACCTCTGGTTATGAGTCCGCCTTCGTGTCAGCCTACCATTATGTTTTTGATCTGAGTCCGCCTTCGTGTCGGCATTCCTTTTGAAATTCCATTTTGTGATGGTAACCTTTGGTTATGAGTCCGCCTTCGTGTCAGCCTACCTTTGTGTTTTGGATCTGAGTCCGCATTCGTGTCGACATTCCATTTGAAAATCCATCCTGTGATGGTAACCTCTGGTTATAAGTCTGACTTCGTGTCGGCCTACCTTTGTGTTTTCGATCCGAGTCCACCTTCGTGTCGGCAATCCTTTTGAAAATCTATCTTGTGATGGTAACCTCTGGTTATTATTCCGCCTTCGTGTCGGCCTACCTTTGTGTTTTGGATCTGAGTCCGGCTTCGTGTCGGCATTTCTTTTTAAAATCCATCTTGTGATGGTAACCTCTGGTTATGAGTCCGCCTTCGTGTCAGCCTACCTTTATGTTTTGGATCTGAGTCCGCCTTCGTGTCGGCATTCCTTTTGAAAATCCATTTTGTGATGGTATCATCTGGTTATGAGTCCGCCTTCGTGTCAGCCTACCTTTGTGTTTTAGATCTGAGTCCGCCTTCATGTCGGCATTCCTTTTGAAAATACATCTTGTGATCGTAACCTCTGGTTATAAGTCTGACTTCGTGTCGGCCTACCTTTATGTTTTGGATCCGAGTCCGCCTTCGTGTCGGCATTCCTTTTGAAAATCCATGTTGTGATGGTAACCTCTGGTTATGATTCAGCCTTCATATCGGCCTACCTTTGTGTTTTGGATCTGAGCCCGCCTTCGTGTCGGAATTTCTTTTTAAAATCCATCTTGTTATGGTAACCTCTGGTTATGAGTCCGCCTTCGTGTCGGCCTACCTTTGTGTTATGGATCTGAGCCCGCATTTGTGTCGGTATTTCTTTTGAAAATCCATTTTGTGATGGTTACCTCTGGTTATGAGTCCTCCTTCGTGTCGTCCTACCTTTGTGTTTTAGATCTGAGTCCGTCTTTGTGTCGGCATTCCATTTTAAAATCCATCTTGTGATGGTAACCTCTGGTTATGAGTTCGCCTTCGTGTCGCCCTACCTTTGTGTTTTAGATCTGAGTCCGCCTTCGTGTCGGCATTCCTTTTGAAAATCCATTTTGTGATGGTATCATCTGGTTATGAGTCTGCCTTCGTGTCAGCCTACCTTTGTGTTTTTGATCTGAGTCCGCCTTCGTGTCGGCATTCCTTTTGAAAATACATCTTGTGATGGTAACCTCTGGTTATAAGTCTGACTTCGTGTCGGCCTACCTTTATGTTTTGGATCCGAGTCCGCCTTCGTGTCGGCATTCCTTTTGAAAATCCATCTTGTGATGGTAACCTCTGGTTATGATTCCGCCTTCATATCGGCCTACCTTTGTGTTTTGGATCTGAGTCCGCCTTCGTGTCGGAATTTCTTTTTAAAATCCATCTTGTGATGGTAACCTCTGGTTATGTTCCGCCTTCTTGTCGGCCTACCTTTGTGTTATGGATCTGAGCCCGCATTTGTGTCGGTATTTCTTTTGAAAATCCATTTTGTGATGGTTACCTCTGGTTATGAGTCCGCCTTCGTGTCGTCCTACCTTTGTGTTTTAGATCTGAGTCCGTCTTTGTGTCGGCATTCCATTTTAAAATCCATCTTGTGATGGTAACCTCTGGTTATGAGTTCGCCTTCGTGTCGCCCTACCTTTGTGTTTTAGATCTGAGTCCGCCTTCGTGTCGGCATTCCTTTTGAAAATCCATCTTGTGATGGTCACCTCTGGTTATAAGTCCGCCTTCGTGTCGGCCTACCTTTGTGTTTTGGATCTGAGTCCGCCTTCGTGTCGACATTCCTTTTGAAAATTCATCTTGTGATGGTAACCTATGGTTATAAGTCCGCCTTCGTGTCGGCCTACCTTTGTGTTTTGGATCTAGGTCTGCCTTCGTGTCGATATTCCTTTTGAAAATCCATCTTGTGATGGTAACCTCTGGTTACGAGTCCTCCTTCGTGTCGTCCTACCTTTGTGTTTTGGATCTGAGTCTGCCTTCGTGTCGGCATTTCTTTTTAAAATCCATCTTGTGATGGTAACCTCTGGTTATGAGTCCGCCTTCGTGTCAGCCTACCATTATGTTTTTGATCTGAGTCCGCCTTCGTGTCGGCATTCCTTTTGAAATTCCATTTTGTGATGGTAACCTTTGGTTAGGAGTCCGCCTTCGTGTCAGCCTACCTTTGTGTTTTGGATCTGAGTCCGCCTTCGTGTCGACATTCCATTTGAAAATCCATCCTGTGATGGTAACCTCTGGTTATAAGTCTGACTTCGTGTCGGCCTACCTTTGTGTTTTGGATCCGAGTCCGCCTTCGTGTCGGCAATCCTTTTGAAAATCTATCTTGTGATGGTAACCTCTGGTTATTATTCCGCCTTCGTGTCGGCCTACCTTTGTGTTTTGGATCTGAGTCCGGCTTCGTGTCGGCATTTCTTTTTAAAATCCATCTTGTGATGGTAACCTCTGGTTATGAGTCCGCCTTCGTGTCAGCCTACCTTTATGTTTTGGATCTGAGTCCGCCTTCGTGTCGGCATTCCTTTTGAAAATCCATTTTGTGATGGTATCATCTGGTTATGAGTCCGCCTTCGTGTCAGCCTACCTTTGTGTTTTAGATCTGAGTCCGCCTTCGTGTCGGCATTCCTTTTGAAAATACATCTTGTGATGGTAACCTCTGGTTATAAGTCTGACTTCGTGTCGGCCTACCTTTATGTTTTGGATCCGAGTCCGCCTTCGTGTCGGCATTCCTTTTGAAAATCCATCTTGTGACGGTAACCTCTGGTTATGATTCCGCCTTCATATCGGCCTACCTTTGTGTTTTGGATCTGAGTCCGCCTTCGTGTCGGAATTTCTTTTTAAAATCCATCTTGTGATGGTAACCTCTGGTTATGAGTCCGCCTTCGTGTCAGCCTACCATTATGTTTTTGATCTGAGTCCGCCTTCGTGTCGGCATTCCTTTTGAAATTCCATTTTGTGATGGTAACCTTTGGTTATGAGTCCGCCTTCGTGTCAGCCTACCTTTGTGTTTTGGATCTGAGTCCGCATTCGTGTCGACATTCCATTTGAAAATCCATCCTGTGATGGTAACCTCTGGTTATAAGTCTGACTTCGTGTCGGCCTAACTTTGTGTTTTGGATCCGAGTCCACCTTCGTGTCGGCAATCCTTTTGAAAATCTATCTTGTGATGGTAACCTCTGGTTATTATTCCGCCTTCGTGTCGGCCTACCTTTGTGTTTTGGTTCTGAGTCCGGCTTCGTGTCGGCATTTCTTTTTAAAATCCATCTTGTGATGGTAACCTCTGGTTATGAGTCCGCCTTCGTGTCAGCCTACCTTTATGTTTTGGATCTGAGTCCGCCTTCGTGTCGGCATTCCTTTTGAAAATCCATTTTGTGATGGTATCATCTGGTTATGAGTCCGCCTTCGTGTCAGCCTACCTTTGTGTTTTAGATCTGAGTCCGCCTTCGTGTCGGCATTCCTTTTGAAAATACATCTTGTGATGGTAACCTCTGGTTATAAGTCTGACTTCGTGTCGGCCTACCTTTATGTTTTGGATCCGAGTCCGCCTTCGTGTCGGCATTCCTTTTGAAAATCCATGTTGTGATGGTAACCTCTGGTTATGATTCCACCTTCATATCGGCCTACCTTTGTGTTTTGGATCTGAGTCCGCCTTCGTGTCGGAATTTCTTTTTAAAATCCATCTTGTGATGGTAACCTCTGGTTATGAGTCCGCCTTCGTGTCGGCCTACCTTTGTGTTATGGATCTGAGCCCGCATTTGTGTCGGTATTTCTTTTGAAAATCCATTTTGTGATGGTTACCTCTGGTTATGAGTCGGCCTTCGTGTCGTCCTACCTTTGTGTTTTAGATCTGAGTCCGTCTTTGTGTCGGATTCCATTTTAAAATCCATCTTGTGATGGTAAACCCTGGTTATGAGTTCGCCTTCGTGTCGCCCTACCTTTGTGTTTTAGATCTGAGTCCGCCTTCGTGTCGGCATTCCTTTTGAAAATCCATCTTGTGATGGTCACCTCTGGTTATAAGTCCGCCTTCGTGTCGGCCTACCTTTGTGTTTTGGATCTGAGTCCGCCTTCGTGTCGACATTCCTTTTGAAAATTCATCTTGTGATGGTAACCTCGGGTTATAAGTCCGCCTTCGTGTCGGCCTACCTTTGTGTTTTGGATCCGAGTCCGCCTTCGTGTCGATATTCCTTTTGAAAATCCATCTTGTGATGGTAACCTCTGGTTACGAGTCCTCCTTCGTGTCGTCCTACCTTTGTGTTTTGGATCTGAGTCCGCCTTCGTGTCGGCATTTCTTTTTAAAATCCATCTTGTGATGGTAACCTCTGGTTATGAGTCCGCCTTCGTGTCAGCCTACCATTATGTTTTTGATCTGAGTCCGCCTTCGTGTCGGCATTCCTTTTGAAATTCCATTTTGTGATGGTAACCTTTGGTTAGGAGTCCGCCTTCGTGTCAGCCTACCTTTGTGTTTTGGATCTGAGTCCGCCTTCGTGTCGACATTCCATTTGAAAATCCATCCTGTGACGGTAACCTCTGGTTATAAGTCTGACTTCGTGTCGGCCTACCTTTGTGTTTTGGATCCGAGTCCGCCTTCGTGTCGGCAATCCTTTTGAAAATCTATCTTGTGATGGTAACCTCTGGTTATTATTCCGCCTTCGTGTCGGCCTACCTTTGTGTTTTGGATCTGAGTCCGGCTTCGTGTCGGCATTTCTTTTTAAAATCCATCTTGTGATGGTAACCTCTGGTTATGAGTCCGCCTTCGTGTCAGCCTACCTTTATGTTTTGGATCTGAGTCCGCCTTCGTGTCGGCATTCCTTTTGAAAATCCATTTTGTGATGGTATCATCTGGTTATGAGTCCGCCTTCGTGTCAGCCTACCTTTGTGTTTTAGATCTGAGTCCGCCTTCGTGTCGGCATTCCTTTTGAAAATACATCTTGTGATGGTAACCTCTGGTTATAAGTCTGACTTCGTGTCGGCCTACCTTTATGTTTTGGATCCGAGTCCGCCTTCGTGTCGGCATTCCTTTTGAAAATCCATCTTGTGACGGTAACCTCTGGTTATGATTCCGCCTTCATATCGGCCTACCTTTGTGTTTTGGATCTGAGTCCGCCTTCGTGTCGGAATTTCTTTTTAAAATCCATCTTGTGATGGTAACCTCTGGTTATGAGTCCGCCTTCGTGTCAGCCTACCATTATGTTTTTGATCTGAGTCCGCCTTCGTGTCGGCATTCCTTTTGAAATTCCATTTTGTGATGGTAACCTTTGGTTATGAGTCCGCCTTCGTGTCAGCCTACCTTTGTGTTTTGGATCTGAGTCCGCATTCGTGTCGACATTCCATTTGAAAATCCATCCTGTGATGGTAACCTCTGGTTATAAGTCTGACTTCGTGTCGGCCTACCTTTGTGTTTTGGATCCGAGTCCACCTTCGTGTCGGCAATCCTTTTGAAAATCTATCTTGTGATGGTAACCTCTGGTTATTATTCCGCCTTCGTGTCGGCCTACCTTTGTGTTTTGGTTCTGAGTCCGGCTTCGTGTCGGCATTTCTTTTTAAAATCCATCTTGTGATGGTAACCTCTGGTTATGAGTCCGCCTTCGTGTCAGCCTACCTTTATGTTTTGGATCTGAGTCCGCCTTCGTGTCGGCATTCCTTTTGAAAATCCATTTTGTGATGGTATCATCTGGTTATGAGTCCGCCTTCGTGTCAGCCTACCTTTGTGTTTTAGATCTGAGTCCGCCTTCGTGTCGGCATTCCTTTTGAAAATACATCTTGTGATGGTAACCTCTGGTTATAAGTCTGACTTCGTGTCGGCCTACCTTTATGTTTTGGATCCGAGTCTGCCTTCGTGTCGGCATTCCTTTTGAAAATCCATGTTGTGATGGTAACCTCTGGTTATGATTCCGCCTTCATATCGGCCTACCTTTGTGTTTTGGATCTGAGTCCGCCTTCGTGTCGGAATTTCTTTTTAAAATCCATCTTGTGATGGTAACCTCTGGTTATGAGTCCGCCTTCGTGTCGGCCTACCTTTGTGTTATGGATCTGAGCCCGCATTTGTGTCGGTATTTCTTTTGAAAATCCATTTTGTGATGGTTACCTCTGGTTATGAGTCGGCCTTCGTGTCGTCCTACCTTTGTGTTTTAGATCTGAGTCCGTCTTTGTGTCGGATTCCATTTTAAAATCCATCTTGTGATGGTAAACCCTGGTTATGAGTTCGCCTTCGTGTCGCCCTACCTTTGTGTTTTAGATCTGAGTCCGCCTTCGTGTCGGCATTCCTTTTGAAAATCCATCTTGTGATGGTCACCTCTGGTTATAAGTCCGCCTTCGTGTCGGCCTACCTTTGTGTTTTGGATCTGAGTCCGCCTTCGTGTCGACATTCCTTTTGAAAATTCATCTTGTGATGGTAACCTCGGGTTATAAGTCCGCCTTCGTGTCGGCCTACCTTTGTGTTTTGGATCCGAGTCCGCCTTCGTGTCGATATTCCTTTTGAAAATCCATCTTGTGATGGTAACCTCTGGTTACGAGTCCTCCTTCGTGTCGTCCTACCTTTGTGTTTTGGATCTGAGTCCGCCTTCGTGTCGGCATTTCTTTTTAAAATCCATCTTGTGATGGTAACCTCTGGTTATGAGTCCGCCTTCGTGTCAGCCTACCATTATGTTTTTGATCTGAGTCCGCCTTCGTGTCGGCATTCCTTTTGAAATTCCATTTTGTGATGGTAACCTTTGGTTATGAGTCCGCCTTCGTGTCACCCTACCTTTGTGTTTTGGATCTGAGTCCGCCTTCGTGTCGACATTCCATTTGAATATCCATCCTGTGATGGTAACCTCTGGTTATAAGTCTGACTTCGTGTCGACCTACCTTTGTGTTTTGGATCCGAGTCCGCCTTCGTGTCGGCAATCCTTTTGAAAATCTATCTTGTGATGGTAACCTCTGGTTATTATTCCGCCTTCGTGTCGGCCTACCTTTGTGTTTTGGATCTGAGTCCGGCTTCGTGTCGGCATTTCTTTTTAAAATCCATCTTGTGATGGTAACCTCTGGTTATGAGTCCGCCTTCGTGTCAGCCTACCTTTGTGTTTTAGATCTGAGTCCGCCTTCGTGTCGGCATTCCTTTTGAAAATACATCTTGTGATGGTAACCTCTGGTTATAAGTCTGACTTCGTGTCGGCCTACCTTTATGTTTTGGATCCGAGTCCGCCTTCGTGTCGGCATTCCTTTTGAAAATCCATGTTGTGATGGTAACCTCTGGTTATAAGTCTGACTTCGTGTCGGCCTACCTTTATGTTTTGGATCCGAGTCCGCCTTCGTGTCGGCATTCCTTTTGAAAATCCATCTTGTGACGGTAACCTCTGGTTATGATTCCGCCTTCATATCGGCCTACCTTTGTGTTTTGGATCTGAGTCCGCCTTCGTGTCGGAATTTCTTTTTAAAATCCATCTTGTGATGGTAACCTCTGGTTATGAGTCCGCCTTCGTGTCAGCCTACCATTATGTTTTTGATCTGAGTCCGCCTTCGTGTCGGCATTCCTTTTGAAATTCCATTTTGTGATGGTAACCTTTGGTTATGAGTCCGCCTTCGTGTCAGCCTACCTTTGTGTTTTGGATCTGAGTCCGCATTCGTGTCGACATTCCATTTGAAAATCCATCCTGTGATGGTAACCTCTGGTTATAAGTCTGACTTCGTGTCGGCCTACCTTTGTGTTTTGGATCCGAGTCCACCTTCGTGTCGGCAATCCTTTTGAAAATCTATCTTGTGATGGTAACCTCTGGTTATTATTCCGCCTTCGTGTCGGCCTACCTTTGTGTTTTGGTTCTGAGTCCGGCTTCGTGTCGGCATTTCTTTTTAAAATCCATCTTGTGATGGTAACCTCTGGTTATGAGTCCGCCTTCGTGTCAGCCTACCTTTATGTTTTGGATCTGAGTCCGCCTTCGTGTCGGCATTCCTTTTGAAAATCCATTTTGTGATGGTATCATCTGGTTATGAGTCCGCCTTCGTGTCAGCCTACCTTTGTGTTTTAGATCTGAGTCCGCCTTCGTGTCGGCATTCCTTTTGAAAATACATCTTGTGATGGTAACCTCTGGTTATAAGTCTGACTTCGTGTCGGCCTACCTTTATGTTTTGGATCCGAGTCCGCCTTCGTGTCGGCATTCCTTTTGAAAATCCATGTTGTGATGGTAACCTCTGGTTATGATTCCGCCTTCATATCGGCCTACCTTTGTGTTTTGGATCTGAGTCCGCCTTCGTGTCGGAATTTCTTTTTAAAATCCATCTTGTGATGGTAACCTCTGGTTATGAGTCCGCCTTCGTGTCGGCCTACCTTTGTGTTATGGATCTGAGCCCGCATTTGTGTCGGTATTTCTTTTGAAAATCCATTTTGTGATGGTTACCTCTGGTTATGAGTCGGCCTTCGTGTCGTCCTACCTTTGTGTTTTAGATCTGAGTCCGTCTTTGTGTCGGATTCCATTTTAAAATCCATCTTGTGATGGTAAACCCTGGTTATGAGTTCGCCTTCGTGTCGCCCTACCTTTGTGTTTTAGATCTGAGTCCGCCTTCGTGTCGGCATTCCTTTTGAAAATCCATCTTGTGATGGTCACCTCTGGTTATAAGTCCGCCTTCGTGTCGGCCTACCTTTGTGTTTTGGATCTGAGTCCGCCTTCGTGTCGACATTCCTTTTGAAAATTCATCTTGTGATGGTAACCTCGGGTTATAAGTCCGCCTTCGTGTCGGCCTACCTTTGTGTTTTGGATCCGAGTCCGCCTTCGTGTCGATATTCCTTTTGAAAATCCATCTTGTGATGGTAACCTCTGGTTACGAGTCCTCCTTCGTGTCGTCCTACCTTTGTGTTTTGGATCTGAGTCCGCCTTCGTGTCGGCATTTCTTTTTAAAATCCATCTTGTGATGGTAACCTCTGGTTATGAGTCCGTCTTCGTGTCAGCCTACCATTATGTTTTTGATCTGAGTCCGCCTTCGTGTCGGCATTCCTTTTGAAATTCCATTTTGTGATGGTAACCTTTGGTTATGAGTCCGCCTTCGTGTCACCCTACCTTTGTGTTTTGGATCTGAGTCCGCCTTCGTGTCGACATTCCATTTGAATATCCATCCTGTGATGGTAACCTCTGGTTATAAGTCTGACTTCGTGTCGACCTACCTTTGTGTTTTGGATCCGAGTCCGCCTTCGTGTCGGCAATCCTTTTGAAAATCTATCTTGTGATGGTAACCTCTGGTTATTATTCCGCCTTCGTGTCGGCCTACCTTTGTGTTTTGGATCTGAGTCCGGCTTCGTGTCGGCATTTCTTTTTAAAATCCATCTTGTGATGGTAACCTCTGGTTATGAGTCCGCCTTCGTGTCAGCCTACCTTTGTGTTTTAGATCTGAGTCCGCCTTCGTGTCGGCATTCCTTTTGAAAATACATCTTGTGATGGTAACCTCTGGTTATAAGTCTGACTTCGTGTCGGCCTACCTTTATGTTTTGGATCCGAGTCCGCCTTCGTGTCGGCATTCCTTTTGAAAATCCATGTTGTGATGGTAACCTCTGGTTATGATTCCGCCTTCATATCGGCCTACCTTTGTGTTTTGGATCTGAGTCCGCCTTCGTGTCGGCATTCCATTTTAAAATCCATCTTGTGATGGTAACCTCTGGTTATGAGTTCGGCTTCGTGTCGCCCTACCTTTGTGTTTTAGATCTGAGTCCGCCTTCGTGTCGGCATTCCTTTTGAAAATCCATCTTGTGATGGTCACCTCTGGTTATAAGTCTGACTTCGTGTCGGCCTACCTTTATGTTTTGGATCCGAGTCCGCCTTCGTGTCGGCATTCCTTTTGAAAATCCATGTTGTGATGGTAACCTCTGGTTATGATTCCGCCTTCATATCGGCCTACCTTTGTGTTTTGGATCTGAGTCCGCCTTCGTGTCGGAATTTCTTTTTAAAATCCATCTTGTGATGGTAACCTCTGGTTATGAGTCCGCCTTCGTGTCGGCCTACCTTTGTGTTATGGATCTGAGCCCGCATTTGTGTCGGTATTTCTTTTGAAAATCCATTTTGTGATGGTTACCTCTGGTTATGAGTCGGCCTTCGTGTCGTCCTACCTTTGTGTTTTAGATCTGAGTCCGTCTTTGTGTCGGATTCCATTTTAAAATCCATCTTGTGATGGTAAACCCTGGTTATGAGTTCGCCTTCGTGTCGCCCTACCTTTGTGTTTTAGATCTGAGTCCGCCTTCGTGTCGGCATTCCTTTTGAAAATCCATCTTGTGATGGTCACCTCTGGTTATAAGTCCGCCTTCGTGTCGGCCTACCTTTGTGTTTTGGATCTGAGTCCGCCTTCGTGTCGACATTCCTTTTGAAAATTCATCTTGTGATGGTAACCTCGGGTTATAAGTCCGCCTTCGTGTCGGCCTACCTTTGTGTTTTGGATCCGAGTCCGCCTTCGTGTCGATATTCCTTTTGAAAATCCATCTTGTGATGGTAACCTCTGGTTACGAGTCCTCCTTCGTGTCGTCCTACCTTTGTGTTTTGGATCTGAGTCCGCCTTCGTGTCGGCATTTCTTTTTAAAATCCATCTTGTGATGGTAACCTCTGGTTATGAGTCCGCCTTCGTGTCAGCCTACCATTATGTTTTTGATCTGAGTCTGCCTTCGTGTCGGCATTCCTTTTGAAATTCCATTTTGTGATGGTAACCTTTGGTTATGAGTCCGCCTTCGTGTCACCCTACCTTTGTGTTTTGGATCTGAGTCCGCCTTCGTGTCGACATTCCATTTGAATATCCATCCTGTGATGGTAACCTCTGGTTATAAGTCTGACTTCGTGTCGACCTACCTTTGTGTTTTGGATCCGAGTCCGCCTTCGTGTCGGCAATCCTTTTGAAAATCTATCTTGTGATGGTAACCTCTGGTTATTATTCCGCCTTCGTGTCGGCCTACCTTTGTGTTTTGGATCTGAGTCCGGCTTCGTGTCGGCATTTCTTTTTAAAATCCAT
The DNA here is from genome assembly GCA_022829125.1 of Lathyrus tuberosus. Lineage (NCBI taxonomy): Eukaryota > Viridiplantae > Streptophyta > Magnoliopsida > Fabales > Fabaceae > Lathyrus > Lathyrus tuberosus. Next base: position 18,010,209 of record JALAZF010000061.1, on the reverse strand, counting down.
CTTGTGATGGTAACCTCTGGTTATGAGTCCGCCTTCGTGTCAGCCTACCTTTGTGTTTTAGATCTGAGTCCGCCTTCGTGTCGGCATTCCTTTTGAAAATACATCTTGTGATGGTAACCTCTGGTTATAAGTCTGACTTCGTGTCGGCCTACCTTTATGTTTTGGATCCGAGTCCGCCTTCGTGTCGGCATTCCTTTTGAAAATCCATGTTGTGATGGTAACCTCTGGTTATGATTCCGCCTTCATATCGGCCTACCTTTGTGTTTTGGATCTGAGTCCGCCTTCGTGTCAGAATTTCTTTTTAAAATCCATCTTGTGATGGTAACCTCTGGTTATGAGTCCGCCTTCGTGTCGGCCTACCTTTGTGTTATGGATCTGAGCCCGCATTTGTGTCGGTATTTCTTTTGAAAATCCATTTTGTGATGGTTACCTCTGGTTATGAGTCCGCCTTCGTGTCGTCCTACCTTTGTGTTTTAGATCTGAGTCCGTCTTTGTGTCGGCATTCCATTTTAAAATCCATCTTGTGATGGTAACCTCTGGTTATGAGTTCGGCTTCGTGTCGCCCTACCTTTGTGTTTTAGATCTGAGTCCGCCTTCGTGTCGGCATTCCTTTTGAAAATCCATCTTGTGATGGTCACCTCTGGTTATAAGTCCGCCTTTGTGTCGGCCTACCTTTGTGTTTTGGATCTGAGTCCGCCTTCGTGTCGACATTCCTTTTGAAAATTCATCTTGTGATGGTAACCTCTGGTTATAAGTCCGCCTTCGTGTCGGCCTACCTTTGTGTTTTGGATCTAGGTCCGCCTTCGTGTCGATATTCCTTTTGAAAATCCATCTTGTGATGGTAACCTCTGGTTACGAGTCCTCCTCCGTGTCGTCCTACCTTTGTGTTTTGGATCTGAGTCCGCCTTCGTGTCGGCATTTCTTTTTAAAATCCATCTTGTGATGGTAACCTCTGGTTATGAGTCCGCCTTCGTGTCAGCCTACCATTATGTTTTTGATCTGAGTTCGCCTTCGTGTCGGCATTCCTTTTGAAATTCCATTTTGTGATGGTAACCTTTGGTTATGAGTCCGCCTTCGTGTCAGCCTACCTTTGTGTTTTGGATCTGAGTCCGCCTTCGTGTCGACATTCCATTTGAAAATCCATCCTGTGATGGTAACCTCTGGTTATAAGTATGACTTCGTGTCAGCCTACCTTTGTGTTTTGGATCTGAGTCCGCCTTCGTGTCGACATTCCTTTTGAAAATTCATCTTGTGATGGTAACCTCTGGTTATAAGTCCGCCTTCGTGTCGGCCTACCTTTTTGTTTTAGATCTAGGTCCGCCTTCGTGTCGATATTCCTTTTGAAAATCCATCTTGTGATTGTAACCTCTGGTTACGAGTCCTCCTTCGTGTCGTCCTACCTTTGTGTTTTGGATCTGAGTCCGCCTTCGTGTCGGAATTTCTTTTGAAAATCCATTTTGTGATGGTATCATCTGGTTATGAGTCCGCCTTCGTGTCAGCCTACCTTTGTGTTTTAGATCTGAGTCCGCCTTCGTGTCGGCATTCCTTTTGAAAATACATCTTGTGATGGTAACCTCTGGTTATAAGTCTGACTTCGTGTCGGCCTACCTTTATATTTTGGATCCGAGTCCGCCTTCGTGTCGGAATTCCTTTTGAAAATCCATCTTGTGATGGTAACCTTTGGTTATGATTCTGCCTTCATGTCGGCCTACCTTTGTGTTTTGGATCTGAGTCCGCCTTCGTGTCGGAATTTCTTTTGAAAATCCATCTTGTGATTGTAACCTCTGGTTATGAGTCCGCCTTCGTGTCGGCCTACCTTTGTGTTATGGATCTGAGCCCGCATTTGTGTCGGTATTTCATTTGAAAATCCATTTTGTGATGGTAACCTCTGGTTATGAGTCCGCCTTCGTGTCGTCCTACCTTTGTGTTTTAGATCTGAGTCCGCCTTTGTGTCGGTATTCCATTTTAAAATCCATCTTGTGATGGTAACCTCTGGTTATGAGTTCGCCTTCGTGTCGCCCTACCTTTGTGTTTTAGATCTGAGTCCGCCTTCGTGTCGGCATTCCTTTTGAAAATCCATCTTGTGATGGTCACCTCTGGTTATAAGTCCACCTTCGTGTCGGCCTACCTTTGTGTTTTGGATCTGAGTCCGCCTTCGTGTCGACATTCCTTTTGAAAATTCATCTTGTGATGGTAACCTCTGGTTATAAGTCCGCCTTCGTGTCGGCCTACCTTTGTGTTTTGGATCTAGGTCCGCCTTCGTGTCGATATTCCTTTTGAAAATCCATCTTGTAATGGTAACCTCTGGTTACGAGTCCTCCTTCGTGTCGTCCTACCTTTGTGTTTTGGATCTGAGTCCGCCTTCGTGTCGGCATTTCTTTTTAAAATCCATCTTGTGATGGTAACCTCTGGTTATGAGTCCGCCTTCGTGTCAGCCTACCATTATGTTTTTGATCTGAGTCCGCCTTCGTGTCGGCATTCCTTTTGAAATTCCATTTTGTGATGGTAACCTTTGGTTATGAGTCCGCCTTCGTGTCAGCCTACCTTTGTGTCTTGGATCTGAGTCCGCCTTCGTGTCGACATTCCATTTGAAAATCCATTTTGTGATGGTATCATCTGGTTATGAGTCCGCCTTCGTGTCAGCCTACCTTTGTGTTTTAGATCTGAGTCCGCCTTCGTGTCGGCATTCCTTTTGAAAATACATCTTGTGATGGTAACCTCTGGTTATAAGTCTGACTTCGTGTCGGCCTACCTTTATATTTTGGATCCGAGTCCGCCTTCGTGTCGGCATTCCTTTTGAAAATCCATCTTGTGATGGTAACCTCTGGTTATGATTCCGCCTTCATGTCGGCCTACCTTTGTGTTTTGGATCTGAGTCCGCCTTCGTGTCGAAATTTCTTTTGAAAATCCATCTTGTGATTGTAACCTCTGGTTATGAGTCCGCCTTCGTGTCGGCCTACCTTTGTGTTATGGATCTGAGCCCGCATTTGTGTCGGTATTTCATTTGAAAATCCATTTTGTGATGGTAACCTCTGGTTATGAGTCCGCCTTCGTGTCGTCCTACCTTTGTGTTTTAGATCTGAGTCCGCCTTTGTGTCGGCATTCCATTTTAAAATCCATCTTGTGATGGTAACCTCTGGTTATGAGTTCGCCTTCGTGTCGCCCTACCTTTGTGTTTTAGATCTGAGTCCGCCTTCGTGTCGGCATTCCTTTTGAAAATCCATCTTGTGATGGTCACCTCTGGTTATAAGTCCACCTTCGTGTCGGCCTACCTTTGTGTTTTGGATCTGAGTCCGCCTTCGTGTCGACATTCCTTTTGAAAATTCATCTTGTGATGGTAACCTCTGGTTATAAGTCCGCCTTCGTGTCGGCCTACCTTTGTGTTTTGGATCTAGGTCCGCCTTCGTGTCGATATTCCTTTTGAAAATCCATCTTGTAATGGTAACCTCTGGTTACGAGTCCTCCTTCGTGTCGTCCTACCTTTGTGTTTTGGATCTGAGTCCGCCTTCGTGTCGGCATTTCTTTTTAAAATCCATCTTGTGATGGTAACCTCTGGTTATGAGTCCGCCTTCGTGTCAGCCTACCATTATGTTTTTGATCTGAGTCCGCCTTCGTGTCGGCATTCCTTTTGAAATTCCATTTTGTGATGGTAACCTTTGGTTATGAGTCCGCCTTCGTGTCAGCCTACCTTTGTGTTTTGGATCTGAGTCCGCCTTCGTGTCGACATTCCATTTGAAAATCCATTTTGTGATGGTATCATCTGGTTATGAGTCTGCCTTCGTGTCAGCCTACCTTTGTGTTTTAGATCTGAGTCCGCCTTCGTGTCGGCATTCCTTTTGAAAATACATCTTGTGATGGTAACCTCTGGTTATAAGTCTGACTTCGTGTCGGCCTACCTTTGTGTTATGGATCTGAGCCCGCATTTGTGTCGGTATTTCATTTGAAAATCCATCTTGTGATGGTAACCTCTGGTTATGATTCCGCCTTCATGTCGGCCTACCTTTGTGTTTTGGATCTGAGTCCGCCTTCGTGTCGGAATTTCTTTTGAAAATCCATCTTGTGATGGTAACCTCTGGTTATGAGTCCGCCTTCGTGTCGGCCTACCTTTGTGTTATGGATCTGAGCCAGCATTTGTGTCGGTATTTCTTTTGAAAATCCATTTTGTGATGGTAAACTCTGGTTATGAGTCCGCCTTCGTGTCGTCCTACCTTTGTGTTTTAGATCTGAGTCCGCCTTTATGTCGGCATTCCATTTTAAAATCCATCTTGTGATGGTAACCTCTGGTTATGAGTTCGCCTTCGTGTCGCCCTACCTTTGTGTTTTAGATCTGAGTCCGCCTTCGTGTCGGCATTCCTTTTGAAAATCCATCTTGTGATGGTCACCTCTGGTTATAAGTCCGCCTTCATGTCGTCCTACCTTTGTGTTTCGGATCTGAGTCCGCCTTCGTGTCGACATTCCTTTTGAAAATTCATCTTGTGATGGTAACCTCTGGTTATAAGTCCGCCTTCGTGTCGGCCTACCTTTGTGTTTTGGATCTAGGTCCACCTTCGTGTCGATATTCCTTTTGAAAATCCATCTTGTGATGGTAACCTCTGGTTACGAGTCCTCCTTCGTGTCGTCCTACCTTTGTGTTTTGGATCTGAGTCCGCCTTCGTGTCGGTATTTCTTTTTAAAATCCATCTTGTGATGGTAACCTCTGGTTATGAGTCCGCCTTCATGTCAGCCTCCCATTATGTTTTTGATCTGAGTCCGCCTTCGTGTCGGCATTCCTTTTGAAATTCCATTTTGTGATGGTAACCTTTGGTTATGAGTCCGCCTTCGTGTCAGCCTACCTTTGTGTTTTGGATCTGAGTCCGCCTTCGTGTCGACATTCCATTTGAAAATCTATCCTGTGATGGTAACCTCTGGTTATAAGTCTGACTTCGTGTCGGCCTACCTTTGTGTTTTGGATCCGAGTCCGCCTTCGTGTCGGCAATCCTTTTGAAAATCTATCTTGTGATGGTAACCTCTGGTTATTATTCCGCCTTCGTGTCGGCCTACCTTTGTGTTTTGGATCTGAGTCCGGCTTCGTGTCGGCATTTCTTTTTAAAATCCATCTTGTGATGGTAACCTCTGGTTATGAGTCCGCCTTCGTGTCAGCCTACCTTTATGTTTTGGATCTGAGTCCGCCTTCGTGTCGGCATTCCTTTTGAAAATCCATTTTGTGATGGTATCATCTGGTTATGAGTCCGCCTTCGTGTCAGCCTACCTTTGTGTTTTTGATCTGAGTCCGCCTTCGTGTCGGCATTCCTTTTGAAAATACATCTTGTGATGGTAACCTCTGGTTATAAGTCTGACTTCGTGTCGGCCTACCTTTATGTTTTGGATCCGAGTCCGCCTTCGTGTCGGCATTCCTTTTGAAAATCCATCTTGTGATGGTAACCTCTGGTTATGATTCCGCCTTCATATCGGCCTACCTTTGTGTTTTGGATCTGAGTCCGCCTTCGTGTCAGAATTTCTTTTTAAAATCCATCTTGTGATGGTAACCTCTGGTTATGAGTCCGCCTTCTTGTCGGCCTACCTTTGTGTTATGGATCTGAGCCCGCATTTGTGTCGGTATTTCTTTTGAAAATCCATTTTGTGATGGTTACCTCTGGTTATGAGTCCGCCTTCGTGTCGTCCTACCTTTGTGTTTTAGATCTGAGTCCGTCTTTGTGTCGGCATTCCATTTTAAAATCCATCTTGTGATGGTAACCTCTGGTTATGAGTTCGCCTTCGTGTCGCCCTACCTTTGTGTTTTAGATCTGAGTCCGCCTTCGTGTCGGCATTCCTTTTGAAAATCCATCTTGTGATGGTCACCTCTGGTTATAAGTCCGCCTTCGTGTCGGCCTACCTTTGTGTTTCGGATCTGAGTCCGCCTTCGTGTCGACATTCCTTTTGAAAATTCATCTTGTGATGGTAACCTCTGGTTATAAGTCCGCCTTCGTGTCGGCCTACCTTTGTGTTTTGGATCTAGGTCCGCCTTCGTGTCGATATTCCTTTTGAAAATCCATCTTGTGATGGTAACCTCTGGTTACGAGTCCTCCTTCGTGTCATCCTACCTTTGTGTTTTGGATCTGAGTCCGCCTTCGTGTCGGCATTTCTTTTTAAAATCCATCTTGTGATGGTAACCTCTGGTTATGAGTCCGCCTTCGTGTCAGCCTACCATTATGTTTTTGATCTGAGTTCGCCTTCGTGTCGGCATTCCTTTTGAAATTCCATTTTGTGATGGTATCCTTTGGTTATGAGTCCGCCTTCGTGTCAGCCTACCTTTGTGTTTTGGATCTGAGTCCGCCTTCGTGTCGACATTCCATTTGAAAATCCATCCTGTGATGGTAACCTCTGGTTATAAGTCTGACTTCGTGTCGGCCTACCTTTGTGTTTTGGATCCGAGTCCGCCTTCGTGTCGGCATTCCTTTTGAAAATCTATCTTGTGATGGTAACCTCTGGTTATTATTCCGCCTTCGTGTCGGCCTACCTTTGTGTTTTGGATCTGAGTCCGCCTTCGTGTCGGAATTTCTTTTGAAAATCCATTTTGTGATGGTATCATCTGGTTATGAGTCCGCCTTCGTGTCAGCCTACCTTTGTGTTTTAGATCTGAGTCCGCCTTCGTGTCGGCATTCCTTTTGAAAATACATCTTGTAATGGTAACCTCTGGTTATAAGTCTGACTTCGTGTCGGCCTACCTTTATATTTTGGATCCGTGTCCGCCTTCGTGTCGGCATTCCTTTTGAAAATCCATCTTGTGATGGTAACCTCTGGTTATGATTCCGCCTTCATGTCGGCCTACCTTTGTGTTTTGGATCTGAGTCCGCCTTCGTGTCGGAATTTCTTTTGAAAATCCATCTTGTGATTGTAACCTCTGGTTATGAGTCCGCCTTCGTGTCGGCCTACCTTTGTGTTATGGATCTGAGCCCGCATTTGTGTCGGTATTTCATTTGAAAATCCATTTTGTGATGGTAACCTCTGGTTATGAGTCCGCCTTCGTGTCGTCCTACCTTTGTGTTTTAGATCTGAGTCCGCCTTTGTGTCGGCATTCCATTTTAAAATCCATCTTGTGATGGTAACCTCTGGTTATGAGTTCGCCTTCGTGTCGCCCTACCTTTGTGTTTTAGATCTGAGTCCGCCTTCGTGTCGGCATTCCTTTTGAAAATCCATCTTGTGATGGTCACCTCTGGTTATAAGTCCACCTTCGTGTCGGCCTACCTTTGTGTTTTGGATCTGAGTCCGCCTTCGTGTCGACATTCCTTTTGAAAATTCATCTTGTGATGGTAACCTCTGGTTATAAGTCCGCCTTCGTGTTGGCCTACCTTTGTGTTTTAGATCTAGGTCCGCCTTCGTGTCGGCATTCCTTTTAAAAATCCATCTTGTAATGGTAACCTCTGGTTACGAGTCCTCCTTCGTGTCGTCCTACCTTTGTGTTTTGGATTTGAGTCCGCCTTCGTGTCGGCATTTCTTTTTAAAATCCATCTTGTGATGGTAACCTCTGGTTATGAGTCCGCCTTCGTGTCGGCCTACCTTTGTGTTATGGATCTGAGCCCGCATTTGTGTCGGTATTTCTTTTGAAAATCCATTTTGTGATGGTTACCTCTGGTTATGAGTCCGCCTTCGTGTCGTCCTACCTTTGTGTTTTAGATCTGAGTCCGTCTTTGTGTCGGCATTCCATTTTAAAATCCATCTTGTAATGGTAACCTCTGGTTATGAGTTCGCCTTCGTGTCGTCCTACCTTTGTGTTTTAGATCTGAGTCCGCCTTCGTGTCGACATTCCTTTTGAAAATCCATCTTGTGATGGTCACCTCTGGTTATAAGTCCGCCTTCGTGTCGGCCTACCTTTGTGTTTTGGATATAGGTCCGCCTTCGTGTCGATATTCCTTTTGAAAATCCATCTTGTGATGGTAACCTCTGGTTACGAGTCCTCCTTCGTGTCGTCCTACCTTTGTGTTTTGGATCTGAGTCCGCCTTCGTGTCGGCATTTCTTTTTAAAATCCATCTTGTGATGGTAACCTCTGGTTACGAGTCCTCCTTCGTGTCATCCTACCATTATGTTTTGGATCTGAGTTCGCCTTCGTGTCGGCATTCCTTTTGAAATTCCATTTTGTGATGGTAACCTCTGGTTATGAGTCCGCCTTCGTGTCAGCCTACCATTATGTTTTTTATCTGAGTTCGCCTTCGTGTCGGCATTCCTTTTGAAATTCCATTTTGTGATGGTAACCTTTGGTTATGAGTCCGCCTTCGTGTCCGCCTACCTTTGTGTTTTGGATCTGAGTCCGCCTTCGTGTCGACATTCCATTTGAAAATCCATCCTGTGATGGTAACCTCTGGTTATAAGTCTGACTTCGTGTTGGCCTACCTTTGTGTTTTGGATCCGAGTCCGCCTTCGTGTCGGCATTCCTTTTGAAAATCTATCTTGTGATGGTAACCTCTGGTTATTATTCCGCCTTCGTGTCGGCCTACCTTTGTGTTTTGGATCTGAGTCCGCCTTCGTGTCGGCATTCCTTTTGAAAATCTATCTTGTGATGGTAACCTCTGGTTATGATTCCGCCTTCATATCGGCCTACCTTTGTGTTTTGGATCTGAGTCCGCCTTCGTGTCGGAATTTCTTTTTAAAATCCATCTTGTGATGGTAACCTCTGGTTATGAGTCCGACTTCGTGTCGGCCTACCTTTGTGTTATGGATCTGAGCCCGCATTTGTGTCGGTATTTCATTTGAAAATCCATTTTGTGATGGTAACCTCTGGTTATGAGTCCGCCTTCGTGTCGTCCTACCTTTGTGTTTTAGATCTGAGTCCGCCTTTGTGTCGGCATTCCATTTTAAAATCCATCTTGTGATGGTAACCTCTGGTTATGAGTTCGCCTTCGTGTCGCCCTACCTTTGTGTTTTAGATCTGAGTCCGCCTTCGTGTCGGCATTCGTTTTGAAAATCCATCTAGTGATGGTCACCTCTGGTTATAAGTCCACCTTCGTGTCGGCCTACAATTGTGTTTTGGATCTGAGTCCGCCTTCGTGTCGACATTCCTTTTGAAAATTCATCTTGTGATGGTAACCTCTGGTTATAAGTCCGCCTTCGTGTCGGCCTACCTTTGTGTTTTGGATCTAGGTCCGCCTTCGTGTCGATATTCCTTTTGAAAATCCATCTTTTAATGGTAACCTCTGGTTACGAGTCCTCCTTCATGTCGTCCTACCTTTGTGTTTTGGATCTGAGTCCGCCTTCGTGTCGGCATTTCTTTTTAAAATCCATCTTGTGATGGTAACCTCTGGTTATGAGTCCGCCTTCGTGTCAGCCTACCATTATGTTTTTGATCTGAGTCCGCCTTCGTGTCGGCATTCCTTTTGAAATTCCATTTTGTGATGGTAACCTTTGGTTATGAGTCCGCCTTCGTGTCAGCCTACCTTTGTGTTTTGGATCTGAGTCCGCCTTCGTGTCGACATTCCATTTGAAAATCCATCCTGTGATGGTAACCTCTGGTTATAAGTCTGACTTCGTGTCGGCCTACCTTTGTGTTTTGGATCCGAGTCCGCCTTCGTGTCGGCATTCCTTTTGAAAATCTATCTTGTGATGGTAACCTCTGGTTATTATTCCGCCTTCGTGTCGGCCTACCTTTGTGTTTTGGATCTGAGTCCGCCTTCGTGTCGGAATTTCTTTTGAAAATCCATTTTGTGATGGTATCATCTGGTTATGAGTCCGCCTTCGTGTCAGCCTACCTTTGTGTTTTAGATCTGAGTCCGCCTTCGTGTCGGCATTCCTTTTGAAAATACATCTTGTAATGGTAACCTCTGGTTATAAGTCTGACTTCATGTCGGCCTACCTTTATATTTTGGATCCGTGTCCGCCTTCGTGTCGGCATTCCTTTTGAAAATCCATCTTGTGATGGTAACCTCTGGTTATGATTCCGCCTTCATGTCGGCCTACCTTTGTGTTTTGGATCTGAGTCCGCCTTCGTGTCTGAATTTCTTTTGAAAATCCATCTTGTGATTGTAACCTCTGGTTATGAGTCCGCCTTCGTGTCGGCCTACCTTTGTGTTATGGATCTGAGCCCGCATTTGTGTCGGTATTTCATTTGAAAATCCATTTTGTGATGGTAACCTCTGGTTATGAGTCCGCCTTCGTGTCGTCCTACCTTTGTGTTTTAGATCTGAGTCCGCCTTTGTGTCGGCATTCCATTTTAAAATCCATCTTGTGATGGTAACCTCTGGTTATGAGTTCGCCTTCGTGTCGCCCTACCTTTGTGTTTTAGATCTGAGTCCGCCTTCGTGTCGGCATTCCTTTTGAAAATCCATCTTGTGATGGTCACCTCTGGTTATAAGTCCACCTTCGTGTCGGCCTACCTTTGTGTTTTGGATCTGAGTCCGCCTTCGTGTCGACATTCCTTTTGAAAATTCATCTTGTGATGGTAACCTCTGGTTATAAGTCCGCCTTCGTGTTGGCCTACCTTTGTGTTTTAGATCTAGGTCCGCCTTCGTGTCGGCATTCCTTTTGAAAATCCATCTTGTAATGGTAACCTCTGGTTACGAGTCCTCCTTCGTGTCGTCCTACCTTTGTGTTTTGGATTTGAGTCCGCCTTCGTGTCGGCATTTCTTTTTAAAATCCATCTTGTGATGGTAACCTCTGGTTATGAGTCCGCCTTCGTGTCGGCCTACCTTTGTGTTATGGATCTGAGCCCGCATTTGTGTCGGTATTTCTTTTGAAAATCCATTTTGTGATGGTTACCTCTGGTTATGAGTCCGCCTTCGTGTCGTCCTACCTTTGTGTTTTAGATCTTAGTCCGTCTTTGTGTCGGCATTCCATTTTAAAATCCATCTTGTAATGGTAACCTCTGGTTATGAGTTCGCCTTCGTGTCGTCCTACCTTTGTGTTTTAGATCTGAGTCCGCCTTCGTGTCGACATTCCTTTTGAAAATCCATCTTGTGATGGTCACCTCTGGTTATAAGTCCGCCTTCGTGTCGGCCTACCTTTGTGTTTTGGATATAGGTCCGCCTTCGTGTCGATATTCCTTTTGAAAATCCATCTTGTGATGGTAACCTCTGGTTACGAGTCCTCCTTCGTGTCGTCCTACCTTTGTGTTTTGGATCTGAGTCCGCCTTCGTGTCGGCATTTCTTTTTAAAATCCATCTTGTGATGGTAACCTCTGGTTACGAGTCCTCCTTCGTGTCGTCCTACCATTATGTTTTGGATCTGAGTTCGCCTTCGTGTCGGCATTCCTTTTGAAATTCCATTTTGTGATGGTAACCTCTGGTTATGAGTCCGCCTTCGTGTCAGCCTACCATTATGTTTTTTATCTGAGTTCGCCTTCGTGTCGGCATTCCTTTTGAAATTCCATTTTGTGATGGTAACCTTTGGTTATGAGTCCGCCTTCGTGTCCGCCTACCTTTGTGTTTTGGATCTGAGTCCGCCTTCGTGTCGACATTCCATTTGAAAATCCATCCTGTGATGGTAACCTCTGGTTATAAGTCTGACTTCGTGTGGCCTACCTTTGTGTTTTGGATCCGAGTCCGCCTTCGTGTCGGCATTCCTTTTGAAAATCTATCTTGTGATGGTAACCTCTGGTTATTATTCCGCCTTCGTGTCGGCCTACCTTTGTGTTTTGGATCCGAGTCCGCCTTCGTGTCGGCATTCCTTTTGAAAATCTATCTTGTGATGGTAACCTCTGGTTATGATTCCGCCTTCATATCGGCCTACCTTTGTGTTTTGGATCTGAGTCCGCCTTCGTGTCGGAATTTCTTTTTAAAATCCATCTTGTGATGGTAACCTCTGGTTATGAGTCCGACTTCGTGTCGGCCTACCTTTGTGTTATGGATCTGAGCCCGCATTTGTGTCGGTATTTCATTTGAAAATCCATTTTGTGATGGTAACCTCTGGGTATGAGTCCGCCTTCGTGTCGTCCTACCTTTGTGTTTTAGATCTGAGTCCGCCTTTGTGTCGGCATTCCATTTTAAAATCCATCTTATGATGGTAACCTCTGGTTATGAGTTCGCCTTCGTGTCGCCCTACCTTTGTGTTTTAGATCTGAGTCCGCCTTCGTGTCGGCATTCGTTTTGAAAATCCATCTAGTGATGGTCACCTCTGGTTATAAGTCCACCTTCGTGTCGGCCTACAATTGTGTTTTGGATCTGAGTCCGCCTTCGTGTCGACATTCCTTTTGAAAATTCATCTTGTGATCGTAACCTCTGGTTATAAGTCCGCCTTCGTGTCGGCCTACCTTTGTGTTTTGGATCTAGGTCCGCCTTCGTGTCGATATTCCTTTTGAAAATCCATCTTTTAATGGTAACCTCTGGTTACGAGTCCTCCTTCGTGTCGTCCTACCTTTGTGTTTTGGATCTGAGTCCGCCTTCGTGTCGGCATTTCTTTTTAAAATCCATCTTGTGATGGTAACCTCTGGTTATGAGTCCGCCTTCGTGTCAGCCTACCATTATGTTTTTGATCTGAGTCCGCCTTCGTGTCGGAATTCCTTTTGAAATTCCATTTTGTGATGGTAACGTTTGGTTATGAGTCCGCCTTCGTGTCAGCCTACCTTTGTGTTTTGGATCTGAGTCCGCCTTCGTGTCGACATTCCATTTGAAAATCCATTTTGTGATGGTATCATCTGGTTATGAGTCCGCCTTCGTGTCAGCCTACCTTTGTGTTTTAGATCTGAGTCCGCCTTCGTGTCGGCATTCCTTTTGAAAATACATCTTGTGATGGTAACCTCTGGTTATAAGTCTGACTTCGTGTCGGCCTACCTTTATGTTTTGGATCCGAGTCCGCCTTCGTGTCGGCATTCCTTTTGAAAATCCATCTTGTGATGGTAACCTCTGGTTATGAGTCCGCCTTCGTGTCGGCCTACCTTTGTGTTATGGATCTGAGCCCGCATTTGTGTCGGTATTTCTTTTGAAAATCCATTTTGTGATGGTAACCTCTGGTTATGAGTCCGCCTTCGTGTCGTCCTACCTTTGTGTTTTAGATCTGAGTCCGCCTTTGTGTCGGCATTTCATTTTAAAATCCATCTTGTGATGGTAACCTCTGGTTATGAGTTCGCCTTCGTGTTGCCCTACCTTTGTGTTTTAGATCTGAGTCCGCCTTCGTGTCGGCATTCCTTTTGAAAATCCATCTTGTGATGGTAACCTCTGGTTATAAGTCCGCCTTCGTGTCGGCCTACCTTTGTGTTTTGGATCTAGGTCCGCCTTCGTGTCGATATTCCTTTTGAAAATCCATCTTTTAATGGTAACCTCTGGTTACGAGTCCTCCTTCGTGTCGTCCTACCTTTGTGTTTTGGATCTGAGTCCGCCTTCGTGTCGGCATTTCTTTTTAAAATCCATCTTGTGATGGTAACCTCTGGTTATGAGTCCGCCTTCGTGTCAGCCTACCATTATGTTTTTGATCTGAGTCCGCCTTCGTGTCGGAATTCCTTTTGAAATTCCATTTTGTGATGGTAACGTTTGGTTATGAGTCCGCCTTCGTGTCAGCCTACCTTTGTGTTTTGGATCTGAGTCCGCCTTCGTGTCGACATTCCATTTGAAAATCCATTTTGTGATGGTATCATCTGGTTATGAGTCCGCCTTCGTGTCAGCCTACCTTTGTGTTTTAGATCTGAGTCCGCCTTCGTGTCGGCATTCCTTTTGAAAATACATCTTGTGATGGTAACCTCTGGTTATAAGTCTGACTTCGTGTCGGCCTACCTTTATGTTTTGGATCCGAGTCCGCCTTCGTGTCGGCATTCCTTTTGAAAATCCATCTTGTGATGGTAACCTCTGGTTATGAGTCCGCCTTCGTGTCGGCCTACCTTTGTGTTATGGATCTGAGCCCGCATTTGTGTCGGTATTTCTTTTGAAAATCCATTTTGTGATGGTAACCTCTGGTTATGAGTCCGCCTTCGTGTCGTCCTACCTTTGTGTTTTAGATCTGAGTCCGCCTTTGTGTCGGCATTTCATTTTAAAATCCATCTTGTGATGGTAACCTCTGGTTATGAGTTCGCCTTCGTGTTGCCCTACCTTTGTGTTTTAGATCTGAGTCCGCCTTCGTGTCGGCATTCCTTTTGAAAATCCATCTTGTGATGGTCACCTCTGGTTATAAGTCCGCCTTCGTGTCGTCCTACCTTTGTGTTTCGGATCTGAGTCCGCCTTCGTGTCGACATTCCTTTTGAAAATTCATCTTGTGATGGTAACCTCTGGTTATAAGTCCGCCTTCGTGTCGGCCTACCTTTGTGTTTTGGATCTAGGTCCGCCTTCGTGTCGATATTCCTTTTGAAAATCCATCTTCTGATGGTAACCTCTGGTTACGAGTCCTCCTTCGTGTCGTCCTACCTTTGTGTATTGGATCTGAGTCCGCCTTCGTGTCGGCATTTCTTTTTAAAATCCATCTTGTGATGGTAACCTCTGGTTATGAGTCCGCCTTCGTGTCAGCCTACCATTATGTTTTTGATCTGAGTCCGCCTTCGTGTCGGCATTCCTTTTGAAATTCCATTTTGTGATGGTAACCTTTGGTTATGAGTCCGCCTTCGTGTCAGCCTACCTTTGTGTTTTGGATCTGAGTCCGCCTTCGTGTCGACATTCCATTTGAAAATCCATCCTGTGATGGTAACCTCTGGTTATAAGTCTGACTTCGTGTCGGCCTACCTTTGTGTTTTGGATCCGAGTCCGCCTTCGTGTCGGCAATCCTTTTGAAAATCTATCTTGTGATGGTAACCTCTGGTTATTATTCCTCCTTCGTGTCGGCCTACCTTTGTGTTTTGTATCTGAGTCCGCCTTCGTGTCGGAATTTCTTTTAAAAATCCATCTTGTGATGGTAACCTCTTTTTATGAGTCCGCCTTCGTGTCGGCCTACCTTTGTGTTTTGGATCTGAGTCCGCCTTTGTGTCGGCATTCCTTTTTAAAATCCATCTTGTGATGGTAACCTCTGGTTATGAGTTCGCCTTCGTGTCAGCCTAACTTTGTGTTTTAGATCTGAGTCCGCCTTCGTGTCGGCATTCCTTTTGAAAATCTATCTTGTGATGGTAACCTCTGGTTATAAGTACGCCTTCGTGTCGGCCTACCTTTGTGTTTTAGATCTGAGTCCGCCTTCGTGTCGACATTCCTTTTAAAAATCCATCTTGTGATGGTAACCTCTGGTTATGAGTCTGCCTTCGTGTCGTCCTACCTTTGTGTTTTGGATCTGAGTCCGCCTTCGTGTCGGTATTTCTTTTTTAAATCGATCTTGTGATGGTAACCTCTGATTATGAGTCCGCCTTCGTGTCAGCCTACCTTTATGTTTTGGATCTGAGTCAGCCTTCGTGTCGGCCTTCCTTTTGAAAATCCATTTTGTGATGGTAACCTCTGGTTATGAGTCCGCCTTCGTGTCAGCCTACCTTTGTGTTTTGGATCTGAGTCAGCCTTCGTGTCGGCATTCCTTTTGAAAATCCATCTTGTGATGGTAACCTCTGGTTATAAGTCCGCCTTCGTGTCGGCCTACCTTTGTGTTTTGGATCTGAGTCCGCCTTTGTGTCGGCATTCCTTTTTAAAATCCATCTTGTGATGGTAACCTCTGGTTATGAGTTCGCCTTCGTGTCGTCCTACCTTTGTGTTTTGGATCTGAGTCCGCCTTCGTGTCGGCATTCCTTTTTAAAATCTATCTTGTGATGGTAACCTCTGGTTATAAGTCCGCCTTCGTGTCGGCCTACCTTTGTGATTTAGATCTGAGTCCGCCTTCGTGTCGGCATTCCTTTTGAAAATCTATCTTGTGATGGTAACCTCTGGTTATAAGTCCGCCTTCGTGTCGGCCTACCTTTGTGTTTTGGATCTAGGTCCGCCTTCGTGTCGATATTCCTTTTGAAAATCCTTCTTGTAATGGTAACCTCTGGTTACGAGTCCTCCTTCGTGTCGTCCTACCTTTGTGTTTTGGATCTGAGTCCGCCTTCGTGTCGACATTTCTTTTTAAAATCCATCTTGTGATGGTAACCTCTGGTTATGAGTCCGCCTTCGTGTCAGCCTACCATTATGTTTTTGATCTGAGTCCGCCTTCGTGTCGGCATTCCTTTTGAAATTCCATTTTGTGATGGTAACCTTTGGTTATGAGTCCGCCTTCGTGTCAGCCTACCTTTGTGTTTTGGATCTGAGTCCGCCTTCGTGTCGACATTCCATTAGAAAATCCATTTTGTGATGGTATCATCTGGTTATGAGTCCGCCTTCGTGTCAGCCTACCTTTGTGTTTTAGATCTGAGTCCGCCTTCGTGTCGGCATTCCTTTTGAAAATACATCTTGTGATGGTAACCTCTGGTTATAAGTCTGACTTCGTGTCGGCCTACCTTTATGTTTTGGATCCGAGTCCGCCTTCGTGTCGGCATTCCTTTTGAAAATCCATCTTGTGATGGTAAACTCTGGTTATAAGTCTGACTTCGTGTCGGCCTACCTTTGAGTTTTGGATCCGAGTCCGCCTTCATGTCGGCATTTCTTTTTAAAATCCATCTTGTGATGGTAACCTCTGGTTATGAGTCAGCCTTCGTGTCGGCATTCCTTTTGAAAATACATCTTGTGATGGTAACCTCTGGTTATAAGTCTGACTTCGTGTCGGCCTACCTTTATGTTTTGGATCCGAGTCCGCCTTCGTGTCGGCATTCCTTTTGAAAATCCATCTTGTGATGGTAACCTCTGGTTATGATTCCGCCTTCATGTCGGCCTACCTTTGTGTTTTGGATCTGAGTCCGTCTTCGTGTCGAAATTTCTTTTGAAAATCCATCTTGTGATGGTAACCTCTGGTTATGAGTCCGCCTTCGTGTCGGCCTACCTTTGTGTTATGGATCTGAGCCCGCATTTGTGTCGGTATTTCTTTTGAAAATCCATTTTGTGATGGTAACCTCTGGTTATGAGTCCGCCTTCGTGTCGTCCTACCTTTGTGTTTTAGATCTGAGTCCGCCTTTGTGTCGGCATTTCATTTTAAAATCCATCTTGTGATGGTAACCTCTGGTTATGGTTCGCCTTCGTGTCGCCCTACCTTTGAGTTTTAGATCTGAGTCCGCCTTCGTGTCGGCATTCCTTTTGAAAATCCATCTTGTGATGGTCACCTCTGGTTATAAGTCTGCCTTCGTGTCGTCCTACCTTTGTGTTTCGGATCTGAGTCCGCCTTCGTGTCGACATTCCTTTTGAAAATTCATCTTGTGATGGTAACCTCTGGTTATAAGTCCGCCTTCGTGTCGGCCTACCTTTGTGTTTTGGATCTAGGTCCGCCTTCGTGTCGATATTCCTTTTGAAAATCCATCTTGTGATGGTAACCTCTGGTTACGAGTCCTCCTTCGTGTCGTCCTACCTTTGTGTTTTGGATCTGAGTCCGCCTTCGTGTCGGCATTTCTTTTTAAAATCCATCTTGTGATGGTAACCTCTGGCTATGAGTCCGCCTTCGTGTCAACCTACCATTATGTTTTTGATCTGAGTCCGCCTTCGTGTCGGCATTCCTTTTGAAATTCCATTTTGTGATGGTAACCTTTGGTTATGAGTCCGCCTTCGTGTCAGCCTACCTTTGTGTTTTGGATCTGAGTCCGCCTTCGTGTCGACATTCCATTTGAAAATCCATCCTGTGCTGGTAACCTCTGGTTATAAGTCTGACTTCGTGTCGGCCTACCTTTGTGTTTTGGATCCGCGTCCGCCTTCGTGTCGGCAATCCTTTTGAAAATCTATCTTGTGATGGTAACCTCTGGTTATTATTCCGCCTTCGTGTCGGCCTACCTTTGTGTTTTGGATCTGAGTCCGCCTTCGTGTCGGAATTTCTTTTAAAAATCCATCTTGTGATGGTAACCTCTGGTTATGAGTCCGCCTTCGTGTCGGCCTACCTTTGTGTTTTGGATCTGAGTCCGCCTTTGTGTCGGCATTCCTTTTTAAAATCCATCTTGTGATGGTAACCTCTGGTTATGAGTTCGCCTTCGTGTCGGCCTAACTTTGTGTTTTAGATCTGAGTCCGCCTTCGTGTCTGCATTCCTTTTGAAAATCTATCTTGTGATGGTAACCTCTGGTTATAAGTACGCCTTCGTGTCGGCCTACCTTTGTGTTTTGGATCTGAGTCCGCCTTCGTGTCGACATTCCTTTTAAAAATCCATCTTGTGATGGTAACCTCTGGTTATGAGTCTGCCTTCGTGTCGTCCTACCTTTGTGTTTTGGATCTGAGTCCGCCTTCGTGTCGGCATTTCTTTTTTAAATCCATCTTGTGATGGTAACCTCTGATTATGAGTCCGCCTTCGTGTCAGCCTACCTTTATGTTTTGGATCTGAGTCCGCCTTCGTGTCGGCCTTCCTTTTGAAAATCCATTTTGTGATGGTAACCTCTGGTTATGAGTCCGCCTTCGTGTCAGCCTACCTTTGTGTTTTGGATCTGAGTCAGCCTTCGTGTCGGCATTCCTTTTGAAAATCTATCTTGTGATGGTAACCTCTGGTTATAAGTCCGCCTTCGTGTCGGCCTACCTTTGTGTTTTGGATCTGAGTCCGCCTTTGTGTCGGCATTCCTTTTTAAAATCCATCTTGTGATGGTAACCTCTGGTTATGAGTTCGCCTTGGTGTCGTCCTACCTTTGTGTTTTGGATCTGAGTCCGCCTTCGTGTCTGCATTCCTTTTGAAAATCTATCTTGTGATGGTAACCTCTGGTTATAAGTACGCCTTCGTGTCGGCCTACCTTTGTGTTTTGGATCTGAGTCCGCCTTCGTGTCGACATTCCTTTTAAAAATCCATCTTGTGATGGTAACCTCTGGTTATGAGTCTGCCTTCGTGTCGTCCTACCTTTGTGTTTTGGATCTGAGTCCGCCTTCGTGTCGGCATTTCTTTTTTAAATCCATCTTGTGATGGTAACCTCTGATTATGAGTCCGCCTTCGTGTCAGCCTACCTTTATGTTTTGGATCTGAGTCCGCCTTCGTGTCGGCCTTCCTTTTGAAAATCCATTTTGTGATGGTAACCTCTGGTTATGAGTCCGCCTTCGTGTCAGCCTACCTTTGTGTTTTGGATCTGAGTCAGCCTTCGTGTCGGCATTCCTTTTGAAAATCCATCTTGTGATGGTAACCTCTGGTTATAAGTCCGCCTTCGTGTCGGCCTACCTTTGTGTTTTGGATCTGAGTCCGCCTTTGTGTCGGCATTCCTTTTTAAAATCCATCTTGTGATGGTAACCTCTGGTTATGAGTTCGCCTTGGTGTCGTCCTACCTTTGTGTTTTGGATCTGAGTCCGCCTTCGTGTCGGCATTCCTTTTTAAAATCTATCTTGTGATGGTAACCTCTGGTTATAAGTCCGCCTTCGTGTCGGCCTACCTTTGTGTTTTAGATCTGAGTCCGCCTTCGTGTCGGCATTCCTTTTGAAAATCTATCTTGTGATGGTAACCTCTGGTTATAAGTCCGCCTTCGTGTCGGCTTACCTTTGTGTTTTGGATCTGAGTCCGCCTTCGTGTCGACATTCCTTTTGAAAATCCATCTTGTGATGGTAACCTCTGGTTATGAGTCTGCCTTCGTGTCGTCCTACCTTTGTGTTTTGGATCTGAGTCCGCCTTCGTGTCGGCATTTCTTTTTTAAATCCATCTTGTGATGGTAACCTCTGGTTATGAGTCCGCCTTCGTGTCAGCCTACCTTTATGTTTTGGATCTGAGTCCGCCTTCGTGTCGGCCTTCCTTTTGAAAATCCATTTTGTGATGGTAACCTCTGGTTATGAGTCCGCCTTCGTGTCAGCCTACCTTTGTGTTTTGGATCTGAGTCCGCCTTCGTGTCGGCATTCCTTTTGAAAATCCATCTTGTGATGGTAACCTCTGGTTATAAGTCTGACTTCGTGTTGGCCTACCTTTGTGTTTTGGATTCGAGTCCGCCTTCGTGTCGACATTCCTTTTGAAAATCCATCTTGTAATGGTAACCTCTGGTTATAAGTCCTCCTTTGTGTCAGCCTACCTTTGTGTTTTAGATCTGAGTCCGCCTTCGTGTCGGCATTCCTTTTGAAAATCCATCTTGTGATGGTAACCTCTGGTTATGAGTCCGCCTTCGTGTCGGCCTATCTTTGTGTTTTGGATCTGAGTCCGCCTTGGTGTCGGCATTCCTTTTTAAAATCCATCTTGTGATGGTAACCTCTGGTTATGAGTTCGCCTTCGTGTCGGCCTACCTTTGTGTTTTAGATCTGAGTCCGCCTTCGTGTCGGCATTCCTTTTGAAAATCCATCTTGTGATGGTAAACTCTGGTTATAAGTCTGACTTCGTGTCGGCCTACCTTTGAGTTTTGGATCCGAGTCCGCCTTCATGTCGGCATTTCTTTTTAAAATCCATCTTGTGATGGTAACCTCTGGTTATGAGTCCGCCTTCGTGTCAGCCTACCTTTGTGTTTTGGATCTGAGTCCGCCTTCGTGTCGGCCTTCCTTTTGAAAATCCATTTTGTGATGGTAACCTCTGGTTATGAGTCCGCCTTCGTGTCAGCCTACCTTTGTGTTTTGGATCTGAGTCAGCCTTCGTGTCGGCATTCCTTTTGAAAATCCATATTGTGATGGTAACCTCTGGTTATAAGTCCGCCTTCGTGTCGGCCTACCTTTGTGTTTTGGATCTGAGTCCGCCTTTGTGTCGGCATTCCTTTTTAAAATCCATCTTGTGATGGTAACCTCTGGTTATGAGTTCGCCTTGGTGTCGTCCTACCTTTGTGTTTTGGATCTGAGTCCGCCTTCGTGTCGGCATTCCTTTTTAAAATCTATCTTGTGATGGTAACCTCTGGTTATAAGTCCGCCTTCGTGTCGGCCTACCTTTGTGTTTTAGATCTGAGTCCGCCTTCGTGTCGGCATTCCTTTTGAAAATCTATCTTGTGATGGTAACCTCTGGTTATAAGTCCGCCTTCGTGTCGGCTTACCTTTGTGTTTTGGATCTGAGTCCGCCTTCGTGTCGACATTCCTTTTGAAAATCCATCTTGTGATGGTAACCTCTGGTTATGAGTCTGCCTTCGTGTCGTCCTACCTTTGTGTTTTGGATCTGAGTCCGCCTTCGTGTCGGCATTTCTTTTTTAAATCCATCTTGTGATGGTAACCTCTGGTTATGAGTCCGCCTTCGTGTCAGCCTACCTTTATGTTTTGGATCTGAGTCCGCCTTCGTGTCGGCCTTCCTTTTGAAAATCCATTTTGTGATGGTAACCTCTGGTTATGAGTCCGCCTTCGTGTCAGCCTACCTTTGTGTTTTGGATCTGAGTCCGCCTTCGTGTCGGCATTCCTTTTGAAAATCCATCTTGTGATGGTAACCTCTGGTTATAAGTCTGACTTCGTGTTGGCCTACCTTTGTGTTTTGGATTCGAGTCCGCCTTCGTGTCGACATTCCTTTTGAAAATCCATCTTGTAATGGTAACCTCTGGTTATAAGTCCTCCTTTGTGTCAGCCTACCTTTGTGTTTTAGATCTGAGTCCGCCTTCGTGTCGGCATTCCTTTTGAAAATCCATCTTGTGATGGTAACCTCTGGTTATGAGTCCGCCTTCGTGTCGGCCTATCTTTGTGTTTTGGATCTGAGTCCGCCTTGGTGTCGGCATTCCTTTTTAAAATCCATCTTGTGATGGTAACCTCTGGTTATGAGTTCGCCTTCGTGTCGGCCTACCTTTGTGTTTTAGATCTGAGTCCGCCTTCGTGTCGGCATTCCTTTTGAAAATCCATCTTGTGATGGTAAACTCTGGTTATAAGTCTGACTTCGTGTCGGCCTACCTTTGAGTTTTGGATCCGAGTCCGCCTTCATGTCGGCATTTCTTTTTAAAATCCATCTTGTGATGGTAACCTCTGGTTATGAGTCCGCCTTCGTGTCAGCCTACCTTTGTGTTTTGGATCTGAGTCCGCCTTCGTGTCGGCCTTCCTTTTGAAAATCCATTTTGTGATGGTAACCTCTGGTTATGAGTCCGCCTTCGTGTCAGCCTACCTTTGTGTTTTGGATCTGAGTCAGCCTTCGTGTCGGCATTCCTTTTGAAAATCCATATTGTGATGGTAACCTCTGGTTATAAGTCCGCCTTCGTGTCGGCCTACCTTTGTGTTTTGGATCTGAGTCCGCCTTTGTGTCGGCATTCCTTTTTAAAATCCATCTTGTGATGGTAACCTCTGGTTATGAGTTCGCCTTGGTGTCGTCCTACCTTTGTGTTTTGGATCTGAGTCCGCCTTTGTGTCGGCATTCCTTTTTAAAATCCATCTTGTGATGGTAACCTCTGGTTATGAGTTCGCCTTGGTGTCGTCCTACCTTTGTGTTTTGGATCTGAGTCCGCCTTCGTGTCGGCATTCCTTTTTAAAATCTATCTTGTGATGGTAACCTCTGGTTATAAGTCCGCCTTCGTGTCGGCCTACCTTTGTGTTTTAGATCTGAGTCCGCCTTCGTGTCGGCATTCCTTTTGAAAATCTATCTTGTCATGGTAACCTCTGGTTATAAGTCCGCCTTCGTGTCGGCTTACCTTTGTGTTTTGGATCTGAGTCCGCCTTCGTGTCGACATTCCTTTTGAAAATCCATCTTGTGATGGTAACCTCTGGTTATGAGTCTGCCTTCGTGTCGTCCTACCTTTGTGTTTTGGATCTGAGTCCGCCTTCGTGTCGGCATTTCTTTTTTAAATCCATCTTGTGATGGTAACCTCTGGTTATGAGTCCGCCTTCGTGTCAGCCTACCTTTATGTTTTGGATCTGAGTCCGCCTTCGTGTCGGCCTTCCTTTTGAAAATCCATTTTGTGATGGTAACCTCTGGTTATGAGTCCGCCTTCGTGTCAGCCTACCTTTGTGTTTTGGATCTGAGTCCGCCTTCGTGTCGGCATTCCTTTTGAAAATCCATCTTGTGATGGTAACCTCTGGTTATAAGTCTGACTTCGTGTTGGCCTACCTTTGTGTTTTGGATTCGAGTCCGCCTTCGTGTCGACATTCCTTTTGAAAATCCATCTTGTAATGGTAACCTCTGGTTATAAGTCCTCCTTTGTGTCAGCCTACCTTTGTGTTTTAGATCTGAGTCCGCCTTCGTGTCGGCATTCCTTTTGAAAATCCATCTTGTGATGGTAACCTCTGGTTATGAGTCCGCCTTCGTGTCGGCCTATCTTTGTGTTTTGGATCTGAGTCCGCCTTGGTGTCGGCATTCCTTTTTAAAATCCATCTTGTGATGGTAACCTCTGGTTATGAGTTCGCCTTCGTGTCGGCCTACCTTTGTGTTTTAGATCTGAGTCCGCCTTCGTGTCGGCATTCCTTTTGAAAATCCATCTTGTGATGGTAAACTCTGGTTATAAGTCTGACTTCGTGTCGGCCTACCTTTGTGTTTTGGATCCGAGTCCGCCTTCATGTCGGCATTTCTTTTTAAAATCCATCTTGTGATGGTAACCTCTGGTTATGAGTCCGCCTTCGTGTCAGCCTACCTTTGTGTTTTGGATCTGAGTCCGCCTTCGTGTTGGCATTCCTTTTGAAAATCCATTTTGTGATGGTATCCTCTGGTTATGAATCCGCCTTCGTGCCAGCCTACATTTTTGTTTTGGATCTGAGTCCGCCTTCGTGTTGGCATTCCTTTTGAAAATACATCTTGTGATGGTAAACTCTGGTTATAAGTCTGACTTCGTGTCGGCCTACCTTTGTGTTTTGGATCCGAGTCCGCCTTCGTGTCGGCATTCCTTTTGAAAATCCATCTTGTGATGGTAACCTCTGGTTATGAGTCTGCCTTCGTGTCGTCCTACCTTTGTGTTTTGGATCTGAGTCCGCCTTCGTGTCGGCATTTCTTTTTTAAATCCATCTTGTGATGGTAACCTCTGATTATGAGTCCGCCTTCGTGTCAGCCTACCTTTATGTTTTGGATCTGAGTCCGCCTTCGTGTCGGCCTTCCTTTTGAAAATCCATTTTGTGATGGTAACCTCTGGTTATGAGTCCGCCTTCGTGTCGTCCTACCTTTGTGTTTTGGATCTGAGTCAGCCTTCGTGCCGGCCTACCTTTGTGTTTTGGATCTGAGTCCGCCTTCGTGTCAGAATTTCTTTTGAAAATCCATCTTGAGATGGTAACCTCTGGTTATGAGTCCGCCTTCGTGTCAGCCTACCTTTGTGTTATGGATCTGAGCCCGCATTTGTGTCGGCATTTCTTTTGAAAATCCATATTGTGATGGTAACCTCTAGTTATGAGTCCGCCTTCGTGTCGTCCTACCTTTGTTTTTTAGATCTGAGTCCGCCTTTGTGTCGGCATTCCATTTTAAAATCCGTGTTGTGATGGTAACTTCTGGTTAGGAGTTCACCTTCGTGTCGCCCTACCTTTGTGTTTTAGATCTGAGTCCGCCTTCGTGTCGGCATTCCTTTTGAAAACCCATCTTGTGATGGTCACCTCTGGTTATAAGTTCGCCTTCGTGTCGGCCTACCTTTGTGTTTTGGATCTGAGTCCGCCTTCGTTTCGGCATTCCTTTTGAAAATCCATCTTGTGATGGTAACCTCTGGTTATGAGTCCGCCTTCGTGTCGTCCTACCTTTGTGTTTTGGATCTGAGTCCGCCTTCGTGTCGACATTTCTTTTTAAAATCCTTCTTGTGATAGTAACCTCAGGTTATGAGTCCGCCTTCGTGTCGGCTTACCTTTGTGTTTTGGATCTGAGTCCGCCTTCGTGTCGACATTCCTTTTGAAAATTCATCTTGTAATGGTAACCTCTGGTTATAAGTCCGCCTTCGTGTCGGCTTACCTTTGTGTTTTGGATCTGAGTCCGCCTTCGTGTCGACATTCCTTTTGAACATCCATCTTGTGATGGTAACCTCTGGTTATGAGTCCTCCTTCGTGTCGGCCTACCTTTGTGTTTTGGATTTGAGTCCGCCTTCGTGTTGACATTCCTTTTAAAAATCCATATTGTGATGGTAACCTCTAGTTATAAGTCTGCCTTCGTGTCGGCCTACCTCTGTGTTTTGGATCTGAGTCCGCCTTCGTGTCGACATTCATTTTGAAAATCCATCTTGTGATGGTAACCTCTGGTTATGAGTCCGACTTCGTGTCGTCCTACCTTTGTGTTTTGGATCTGAGTCCGCCTTCGTGTCGACATTTCTTTTTAAAATCCATCTTGTGATGGTAACTTCTGGTTATGAGTCTGCCTTCGTGCCAGCTTACCTTTATGTTTTGGATCTGAGTTCGCCTTCGTGTCGGCATTCCTTTTGAATATCCATTTTGTGATGGTAACCTCTGGTTATGAGTCCTCCTTCGTGTCAGCCTACCTTTGTGTTTTGGATCTGAGTCCGCCTTCGTTTCGGCATTCCTTTTGAAAATCCATCTTGTGATGGTAACCTCTGGTTATAAGTCTGACTTCGTGTCGGCCTACCTTTTTGTTTTGGATCCGAGTCCGCCTTCATGTCGACATTCCTTTTGAAAATCCATCTTGTAATGGTAACCTTTGGTTATAAGTCCTCCTCCGTGTTAGCCTACCTTTGTGTTTTAGATCTGAGTCCGCCTTCGTGTCGGCATTCCTTTTGAAAATCCATCTTGTGATAGTAACCTCTGGTTATGAATCAGCCTTCGTGTCGGCCTACATTTGTGTTTTGGATCTGAGTCCGCCTTTATGTCGACATTCCTTTGGGAAATCCATCTTGTGATGGTAACCTCTGTTTATGAGTCCTCCTTCGTGTCGGCCTACCTTTGTGTTTTGGATCTGAGTCCTCCTTCGTGTCGACATTCCTTTTGAAAATCCATCTTGTGATGGTAACCTCTGGTTATGAGTCCGCCTTCGTGTCGTCCTACCTTTGTGTTTTGGATCTGAGTCCGCCTTCGTGTCGACATTTCTTTTTAAAATCCATCTTGTGATAGCAACCTCAGGTTATGAGTCCGCCTTCGTGTCTGCCTACCTTTATGTTTTGGATCTGAGTCCACCTTCGTGTCGGCATTCCTTTTGAAAATCCATTTTGTGATGGTAACCTCTGGTTATGAGTCCGCCTTCGTGTCGTCCTACCTTTGTGTTTTGGATCTGAGTCTGCCTTCGTGTCGGCATTCCTTTTGAAAATCCATCTTGTGATGGTAACCTCTGGTTATAAGTCTGACTTCGTGTCGGCCTACCTTTGTGTTTTGGATCCGAGTCCGCCTTCGTGTCGACATTCCTTTTGAAAATCCATCTTGTAATGGTAACCTCTAGTTATAAGTCCTCCTTCGTGTTAGCCTACCTTTGTGTTTTAGATCTGAGTCCGCCTTCGTGTTGGCATTCCTTTTGAAAATCCATCTTGTGATGGTAACCTCTGGTTATGAATCCGCCTTCGTGTCGGCCTACATTTGTGTTTTGGATCTGAGTCTGCCTTTATGTCGACATTCCTTTGGGAAATCCATCTGGTGAGGGTGACCTCTGGTTATGAGTCCTCCTTCGTGTCGTCCTACCTTTGTGTTTTGGATATGAGTCCGCCTTCGTGTCGGCATTTCTTTTTAAAATCCATCTTGTGATGGTAACCTCTGGTTATGAGTCCGTCTTCGTGTCAGCCTACCATTATGTTTTGGATCTGAGTCCGCCTTCGTGTCGGCATTCCCTTTGAAAATCCATTTTGTGATGGTAACCTCTGGTTACGAGTCCGCCTTCGTGTCAGCCTACCTTTGTGTTTTGGATCTGAGTCCGCCTTCGTGTCGGCATTCCATTTGAAAATCCATCTTGTGATGGTAACCTCTGGTTATAAGTCTGACTTCGTGTCGGCCTACCTTTGTGTTTTGGATCCGAGTCCGCCTTCGTGTCGGCATTCCTTTTGAAAATCCATCTTGTTATGGAAACCTCTGGTTATTATTCCGCCTTCAGGTCGGCCTACCTTTGTGTTTTGGATCTGAGTCCGCCTTCGTGTCGGAATGTCTTTTGAAAATCCATCTTGTGATGGTAACCTCTGGTTATGAGTCTGCCTTCGTGTCGGCCTACCTTTGTGTTTTGGATCTGAGCCCTCATTTGTGTCGGCATTTCTTTTGAAAATCCATCTAGTGATGGTAACTTCTGGTTATGAGTCCGCCTTCGTGTCGGCCTTCCTTTGTGTTTTAGACCTGAGTCCGCCTTCGTGTCGGCATTCCTTTTGAAAATCTATCTTGTGATGGTAACCTCGGGTTATAAGTCCGCCTTCGTGTCGGCCAACCTTTGTGTTTTGGATCTGAGTCCGCCTTAGTGTCGACATTCCTTTTGAAAATCCATCTTGTGATGGTAACCTCTGGTTATAAGTCTGCCTTCGTGTCGGCCTACCTTTGTGTTTTGGATCTGAGTCCGCCTTCGTGTCGACATTCCTTTTGAAAATCCATCTTGTGATGGTAACCTCTGGTTATGAGTCCGCCTTCGTGTCGTCCTACCTTTGTGTTTTGGATCTGAGTCCGCCTTCGTGTCGGCATTTCTTTTTAAAATCCATCTTGTGATGGTAACCTCTGGTTATGAGTCCGCCTTCGTGTCAGCCTACCTTTGTGTTTTGGATCTGAGTCCGCCTTTATTTCGGCATTCCTTTTGAAAATCCATCTTGTGATGGTAACCTCTGGTTATAAGTCTGACTTCGTGTCGGCCTACCTTTGTGTTTTGGATCCGAGTCCGCCTTCGTGTCGACATTTCTTTTGAAAATCCATCTTGTAATGGTAACCTCTGGTTATAAGTCCTCCTTCGTGTTAGGCTACCTTTGTGTTTTAGATCTGAGTCCGCCTTCGTGTTGGCATTCCTTTTGAAAATCCATCTTGTGATGGTAACCTCTGGTTATGAATCCGCCTTCGTGTCGGCCTACATTTGTGTTTTGGATCTGAGTCTGCCTTTATGTCGACATTCCTTTGGGAAATCCATCTGGTGATGGTAACCTCTGGTTATGAGTCCTCCTTCGTGTCGTCCTACCTTTGTGTTTTGGATCTGAGTCCGCCTTCGTGTCGGCATTTCTTTTTAAAATCCATCTTGTGATGGTAACCTCTGGTTATGAGTCCGTCTTTGTGTCAGCCTACCATTATATTTTGGATCTGAGTCCGCCTTCGTGTCGGCATTCCTTTTGAAAATCCATTTTGTGATGGTAACCTCTGCTTACGAGTCCGCCTTCGTGTCAGCCTACCTTTGTGTTTTGGATCTGAGTCCGCCTTCGTGTCAGCATTCCATTTGAAAATCCATCTTGTGATGGTAACCTCTGGTTATAAGTCTGACTTCGTGTCGGCTTACCTTTGTGTTTTGGATCCGAGTCCGCCTTCGTGTCGGCATTCCTTTTGAAAATCCATCTTGTTATGGTAACCTCTGGTTATTATTCCGCCTTCAGGTCGGCCTACCTTTGTGTTTTGGATCTGAGTCCGCCTTCGTGTCGGAATGTCTTTTGAAAATCCATCTTGTGATGGTAACCTCTGGTTATGAGTCCGCCTTCGTGTCGGCCTACCTTTGTGTTTTGGATCTGAGCCTTCATTTGTGTCGGCATTTCTTTTGAAAATCCATCTAGTGATGGTAACTTCTGGTTATGAGTCCGCCTTCGTGTCGGCCTACCTTTGTGTTTTAGACCTGAGTCCGCCTTCGTGTCGGCATTCCTTTTGAATATCTATCTTGTGATGGTAACCTCGGGTTATAAGTCCGCCTTCGTGTCGGCCAACCTTTGTGTTTTGGATCTGAGTCCGCCTTAGTGTCGACATTCCTTTTGAAAATCCATCTTGTGATGGTAACCTCTGGTTATAAGTCTGCCTTCGTGTCGGCCTACCTTTGTGTTTTGGATCTGAGTCCGCCTTCGTGTCGACATTCCTTTTGAAAATCCATCTTGTGATGGTAACCTCTGGTTATGAGTCCGCCTTCGTGTCGTCCTACCATTGTGTTTTGGATCTGAGTCCGCCTTCGTGTCGGCATTTCTTTTTAAAATCCATCTTGTGATGGTAACCTCTGGTTATGAGTCCGCCTTCGTGTCAGCCTACCTTTGTGTTTTGGATCTGAGTCCGCCTTTATTTCGGCATTCCTTTTGAAAATCCATCTTGTGATGGTAACCTCTGGTTATAAGTCTGACTTCGTGTCGGCCTACCTTTGTGTTTTGGATCCGAGTCCGCCTTCGTGTCGACATTTCTTTTGAAAATCCATCTTGTAATGGTAACCTCTGGTTATAAGTCCTCCTTCGTGTTAGCCTACCTTTGTGTTTTAGATCTGAGTCCGCCTTCGTGTTGGCATTCCTTTTGAAAATCCATCTTGTGATGGTAACCTCTGGTTATGAATCCGCCTTCGTGTCGGCCTACATTTGTGTTTTGGATCTGAGTCTGCCTTTATGTCGACATTCCTTTGGGAAATCCATCTGGTGATGGTAACCTCTGGTTATGAGTCCTCCTTCGTGTCGTCCTACCTTTGTGTTTTGGATCTGAGTCCGCCTTCGTGTCGGCATTTCTTTTTAAAATCCATCTTGTGATGGTAACCTCTGGTTATGAGTCCGTCTTTGTGTCAGCCTACCATTATATTTTGGATCTGAGTCCGCCTTCGTGTCGGCATTCCTTTTGAAAATCCATTTTGTGATGGTAACCTCTGCTTACGAGTCCGCCTTCGTGTCAGCCTACCTTTGTGTTTTGGATCTGAGTCCGCCTTCGTGTCGGCATTCCATTTGAAAATCCATCTTGTGATGGTAACCTCTGGTTATAAGTCTGACTTCGTGTCGGCCTACCTTTGTGTTTTGGATCCGAGTCCGCCTTCGTGTCGGCATTCCTTTTGAAAATCCATCTTGTTATGGTAACCTCTGGTTATTATTCCGCCTTCAGGTCGGCCTACCTTTGTGTTTTGGATCTGAGTCCGCCTTCGTGTCGGAATGTCTTTTGAAAATCCATCTTGTGATGGTAACCTCTGGTTATGAGTCCGCCTTCGTGTCGGCCTACCTTTGTGTTTTGGATCTGAGCCTTCATTTGTGTCGGCATTTCTTTTGAAAATCCATCTAGTGATGGTAACTTCTGGTTATGAGTCCGCCTTCGTGTCGGCCTACCTTTGTGTTTTAGACCTGAGTCCGCCTTCGTGTCGGCATTCCTTTTGAATATCTATCTTGTGATGGTAACCTCGGGTTATAAGTCCGCCTTCGTGTCGGCCAACCTTTGTGTTTTGGATCTGAGTCCGCCTTAGTGTCGACATTCCTTTTGAAAATCCATCTTGTGATGGTAACCTCTGGTTATAAGTCTGCCTTCGTGTCGGCCTACCTTTGTGTTTTGGATCTGAGTCCGCCTTCGTGTCGACATTCCTTTTGAAAATCCATCTTGTGATGGTAACCTCTGGTTATGAGTCCGCCTTCGTGTCGTCCTACCATTGTGTTTTGGATCTGAGTCCGCCTTCGTGTCGGCATTTCTTTTTAAAATCCATCTTGTGATGGTAACCTCTGGTTATGAGTCCGCCTTCGTGTCAGCCTACCTTTGTGTTTTGGATCTGAGTCCGCCTTTGTTTCAGCATTCCTTTTGAAAATCCATCTTGTGATGGTAACCTCTGGTTATAAGTCTGACTTCGTGTCGGCCTACCTTTGTGTTTTGGATCCGAGTCCGCCTTCGTGTCGACATTTCTTTTGAAAATCCATCTTGTAATGGTAACCTCTGGTTATAAGTCCTCCTTCGTGTTAGCCTACCTTTGTGTTTTAGATCTGAGTCCGCCTTCGTGTTGGCATTCCTTTTGAAAATCCATCTTGTGATGGTAACCTCTGGTTATGAATCCGCCTTCGTGTCGGCCTACATTTGTGTTTTGGATCTGAGTCGGCCTTTATGTCGAAATTCCTTTGGGAAATCCATCTGGTGATGGTAACCTCGGGTTATAAGTCCGCCTTCGTGTCGGCCTACCTTTGTGTTTTGGATCTGAGTCCGCCTTCGTGTCGGCATTCCTTTTGAAAATCCAATTTGTGATGGTAACCTCTGCTTACGAGTCCGCCTTCGTGTCAGCCTACCTTTGTGTTTTGGATCTGAGTCCGCCTTCGTGTCGGCATTCCATTTGAAAATCCATCTTGTGATGGTAACCTCTGGTTATAAGTCTGACTTCGTGTCGGCCTACCTTTGTGTTTTGGATCCGAGTCCGCCTTCGTGTCGGCATTCCTTTTGAAAATCCATCTTGTTATGGTAACCTCTGGTTATTATTCCGCCTTCAGGTCGGCCTACCTTTGTGTTTTGGATCTGAGTCCGCCTTCGTGTCGGAATGTCTTTTGAAAATCCATCTTGTGATGGTAACCTCTGGTTATGAGTCCGCCTTCGTGTCGGCCTACCTTTGTGTTTTGAATCTGAGCCTTCATTTGTGTCGGCATTTCTTTTGAAAATCCATCTAGTGATGGTAACTTCTGGTTATGAGTCCGCCTTCGTGTCGGCCTACCTTTGTGTTTTAGACCTGAGTCCGCCTTCGTGTCGGCATTCCTTTTGAAAATCTATCTTGTGATGGTAACCTCGGGTTATAAGTCCGCCTTCGTGTCGGCCAACCTTTGTGTTTTGGATCTGAGTCCGCCTTAGTGTCGACATTCCTTTTGAAAATCCATCTTGTGATGGTAACCTCTGGTTATAAGTCTGCCTTCGTGTCGGCCTACCTTTGTGTTTTGGATCTGAGTCCGCCTTCGTGTCGACATTCCTTTTGAAAATCCATCTTGTGTTGGTAACCTCCGGTTATGAGTCCGCCTTCGTGTCGTCCTACCTTTGTGTTTTGGATCTGAGTCCGCCTTCGTGTCGGCATTTCTTTTTAAAATCCATCTTGTGATGGTAACCTCTGGTTATGAGTCCGCCTTTGTGTCAGCCTACCTTTGTGTTTTGGATCTGAGTCCGCCTTTGTTTCAGCATTCCTTTTGAAAATCCATCTTGTGATGGTAACCTCTGGTTATAAGTCTGACTTCGTGTCGGCCTACCTTTGTGTTTTGGATCCGAGTCCGCCTTCGTGTCGACATTTCATTTGAAAATCCATCTTGTAATGGTAACCTCTGGTTATCAGTCCTCCTTCGTGTTAGCCTACCTTTGTGTTTTAGATCTGAGTCCGCCTTCGTGTTGGCATTCCTTTTGAAAATCCATCTTGTGATGGTAACCTCTGGTTATGAATCCGCCTTCGTGTCGGCCTACATTTGTGTTTTGGATCTGAATCGGCCTTTATGTCGACATTCCTTTGGGAAATCCATCTGGTGATGGTAACCTCTGGTTATGAGTCCTCCTTCGTGTCGTCCTACCTTTGTGTTTTGGATCTGAGTCCGCCTTCGTGTCGACATTTCTTTTTAAAATCCATCTTGTGATGGTAACCTCTGGTTATGAGTCCGTCTTCGTGTCAGCCTACCATTATGCTTTGGATCTGAGTCCGCCTTCGTGTCGGCATTCCTTTTGAAAATCCATTTTGTGATGGTAACCTCTGCTTACGAGTCCGCCTTCGTGTCAGCCTACCTTTGTGTTTTGGATCTGAGTCTGCCTTCGTGTCGGCATTCCATTTGAAAATCCATCTTGTGATGGTAACCTCTGGTTATAAGTCTGAATTCGTGTCGGCCTACCTTTGTGTTTTGGATCCGAGTCCGCCTTCGTGTCGACATTCCTTTTGAAAATCCATCTTGTTATGGTAACCTCTGGTTATTATTCTGCCTTCAGGTCGGCCTACCTTTGTGTTTTGGATCTGAGTCCGCCTTCGTGTCGGAATGTCTTTTGAAAATCCATCTTGTGATGGTAACCTCTGGTTATGAGTCCGCCTTCGTGTCGGCCTACCTTTGTGTTTTGGATCTGAGCCCTCATTTGTGTCGGCATTTCTTTTGAAAATCCATCTAGTGATGGTAACCTCTGGTTATGAGTCTGCCTTCGTGTCGGCCTACCTTTGTGTTTTAGACCTGAGTCCGCCTTCGTGTCGGCATTCCTTTTGAAAATCTATCTTGTGATGGTAACCTCAGGTTATAAGTCCGCCTTCGTGTCGGCCAACCTTTGTGTTTTGGATCTGAGTCCGCCTTAGTGTCGACATTCCTTTTGAAAATCCATCTTGTGATGGTAACCTCTGGTTATAAGTCTGCCTTCGTGTTGGCCTACCTTTGTGTTTTGGATCTGAGTCCGCCTTCGTGTCGACATTCCTTTTGAAAATCCATCTTGTGATGGTAACCTCTGGTTATGAGTCCGCCTTCGTGTCGTCCTACCTTTGTGTTTTGGATCTGAGTCCGCCTTCGTGTCGGCATTTCTTTTTAAAATCCATCTTGTGATGGTAACCTCTGGTTATGAGTCCGCCTTCGTGTCAGCCTACCTTTGTGTTTTGGATCTGAGTCCGCCTTCGTTTCGGCATTCCTTTTGAAAATCCATCTTGTGATGGTAACCTCTAGTTATAAGTCTGACTTCGTGTCGGCCTACCTTTGTGTTGTGGATCCGAGTCCGCCTTCGTGTCGACATTCCTTTTGAAAATCCATCTTGTAATGGTAACCTCTGGTTATAATTCCTCCTTCGTGTTAGCCTACCTTTGTGTTTTAGATCTGAGTCCGCCTTCATGTTGGCATTCCTTTTGAAAATCCATCTTGTGATGGTAACCTCTGGTTATGAATCCGCCTTCGTGTCGGCCTACATTTGTGTTTTGGATCTGAGTCTGCCTTTATGTCGACATTCCTTTGGGAAATCCATCTGGTGATGGTAACCTCTGGTTATGAGTCCTCCTTCGTGTCGTCCTACCTTTGTGTTTTGGATCTGAGTTCGCCTTCGTGTCGGCATTTCTTTTTAAAATCCATCTTGTGATGGTAACCCCTGGTTATGAGTTCGCCTTCGTGTCGGCCTACCTTTGTGTTTTAGACCTGAGTCCGCCTTCGTGTCGGCATTCCTTTTGAAAATCTATCTTGTGATGGTAATAACGGGTTATAAGTCCGCCTTCGTGTCGGGCAACCTTTGTGTTTTGGATCTGAGTCCGCCTTAGTGTCGACATTCCTTTTGAAAATCCATCTTGTGATGGTAACCTCTGGTTATAAGTCTGCGTTCGTGTCGGCCTACCTTTGTGTTTTGGATCTGAGTCCGCCTTCGTGTCGACATTCCTTTTGAAAATCCATCTTGTGATGGTAACCTCTGGTTATGAGTCCGCCTTCGTGTCGTCCTACCTTTGTGTTTTGGATCTGAGTCCGCCTTCGTGTCGGCATTTCTTTTTAAAATCCATCTTGTGATGGTAACATCTGGTTATGAGTCCGCCTTCGTGTCAGCCTACCTTTGTGTTTTGGATCTGAGTCCGCCTTCGTGTCGGCATTCCATTTGAAAATCCATCTTGTGATGGTAACCTCTAGTTATAAGTCTGACTTCGTGTCGGCCTACCTTTGTGTTTTGGATCCGAGTCCGCCCTCGTGTCGACATTCCTTTTGAAAATCCATCTTGTGATGGTAACCTCTGGTTATTATTCCGCCTTCAGGTCGGCCTACCTTTGTGTTTTGGATCTGAGTCCGCCTTCGTGTCGGAATGTCTTTGGAAAATCCATCTTGTGATGGTAACCTCTGGTTATGAGTCCGCCTTCGTGTCGGCCTACCTTTGTGTTTTGGATCTGAGCCCTCATTTGTGTCGGCATTTCTTTTGAAAATCCATCTAGTGAAGGTAACCTCTGGTTATGAGTCCGCCTTCGTGTCGGCCTACCTTTGTGTTTTGGATCTGAGTCCGCCTTTGTGTCGGCATTCCTTTTTAAAATCCATCTTGTGATGGTAACCTCTGGTTATGAGTCCGCCTTCGTGTCGGCCTACCTTTGTGTTTTAGACCTGAGTCCGCCTTCGTGTCGGCATTCCTTTTGAAAATCTATCTTGTGATGGTAACCTCGGGTTATAAGTACGCCTTCGTGTCGGCCAACCTTTGTGTTTTAGACCTGAGTCCGCCTTCGTGTCGACATTTCTTTTGAAAATCCATCTTGTAATGGTAACCTCTGGTTATAAGTCCTCCTTCGTGTTAGCCTACCTTTGTGTTTTAGATCTGAGTCCGCCTTCGTGTTGGCATTCCTTTTGAAAATCCATCTTGTGATGGTAACCTCTGGTTATAAGTCTGCCTTCGTGTCGGCCTACCTTTGTGTTTTGGATCTGAGTCCGCCTTCGTGTCGACATTCCTTTAGAAAATCCATCTTGTGATGGTAACCTCTGGTTATGAGTCCGCCTTCGTGTCGTCCTACCTTTGTGTTTTGGATCTGAGTCCGCCTTCGTGTCGGCATTTCTTTTTAAAATCCATCTTGTGATGGTAACCTCTGGTTATGAGTCCGCCTTCGTGTCAGCCTACCATTATGTTTTTGATCTGAGTTCGCATTCGTGTCGGCATTCCTTTTCAAATTCCATTTTGTGATGGTAACCTTTGGTTATGAGTCCGCCTTCGTGTCAGCCTACCTTTGTGTTTTGGATCTGAGTCCGCCTTCGTGTCGACATTCCATTTGAAAATCCATCCTGTGATGGTAACCTCTGGTTATAAGTCTGACTTCGTGTCGGCCTACCTTTGTGTTTTGGATCCGAGTCCGCCTTCGTGTCGGCATTCCTTTTGAAAATCCATCTTGTGATGGTAACCTCTGGTTATAAGTCTGCCTTCGTGTCGGCCAACCTTTGTGTTTTGGATCTGAGTCCGCCTTAGTGTCGACATTCCTTTTGAAAATCCATCTTGTGATGGTAACCTCTGGTTATAAGTCTGCCTTCGTGTCGGCCAACCTTTGTGTTTTGGATCTGAGTCCGCCTTCGTGTCGACATTCCTTTTGAAAATCCATCTTGTGATGGTAACCTCTGGTTATGAGTCCGCCTTCGTGTCGTCCTACCATTGTGTTTTGGATCTGAGTCCGCCTTCGTGTCGACATTTCTTTTTAAAATCCATCTTGTGATGGTAACCTCTGGTTATGAGTCCGCCTTCGTGTCAGCCTACCTTTGTGTTTTGGATCTGAGTCCGCCTTTGTTTCGGCATTCCTTTTGAAAATCCATCTTGTGATGGTAACCTCTGGTTATAAGTCTGACTTCGTGTCGGCCTACCTTTGTGTTTTGGATCCGAGTCCGCCTTCGTGTCGACATTTCTTTTGAAAATCCATCTTGTAATGGTAACCTCTGGTTATAAGTCCTCCTTCGTGTTAGCCTACCTTTGTGTTTTAGATCTGAGTCCGCCTTCGTGTTGGCATTCCTTTTGAAAATCCATCTTGTGATGGTAACCTCTGGTTATGAATCCGCCTTCGTGTCGGCCTACATTTGTGTTTTGGATCTGAGTCGGCCTTTATGTCGACATTCCTTTGGGAAATCCATCTGGTGATGGTAACCTCTGGTTATGAGTCCTCCCTCGTGTCGTCCTACCTTTGTGTTTTGGATCTGAGTCCGCCTTCGTGTCGGCATTTCTTTTTAAAATCCATCTTGTGATGGTAACCTCTGGTTATGAGTCCGTCTTCATATCAGCCTACCATTATATTTTGGATCTGAGTCCGCCTTCGTGTCGGCATTCCTTTTGAAAATCCAATTTGTGATGGTAACCTCTGCTTACGAGTCCACCTTCGTGTCAGCCTACCTTTGTGTTTTGGATCTGAGTCCGCCTTCGTGTCGGCATTCCATTTGAAAATCCATCTTGTGATGGTAACCTCTGGTTATAAGTCTGACTTCGTGTCGGCCTACCTTTGTGTTTTGGATCCGAGTCCGCCTTCGTGTCGGCATTCCTTTTGAAAATCTATCTTGTGATGGTAACCTCTGGTTATGAATCCGCCTTCGTGTCGTCCTACCTTTGTGTTTTGGATCTGAGTCCGCCTTCGTGTCGGCATTTCTTTTTAAAATCCATCTTGTGATGGTAACCTCTGGTTATGAGTCCGCCTTCGTGTCAGCCTACCTTTGTGTTTTGGATCTGAGTCCGCCTTCGTGTCGGCATTCCATTTGAAAATCCATCTTGTGATGGTAACCTCTAGTTATAAGTCTGACTTCGTGTTGGCCTACCTTTGTGTTTTGGATCCGAGTCCGCCCTCGTGTCGACATTCCTTTTGAAAATCCATCTTGTGATGGTAACCTCTGGTTATTATTCCGCCTTCAGGTCGGCCTACCTTTGTGTTTTGGATCTGAGTCCGCCTTCGTGTCGGAATGTCTTTGGAAAATCCATCTTGTGATGGTAACCTCTGGTTATGAGTCCGCCTTCGTGTCGGCCTACCTTTGTGTTTTGGATCTGAGCCCTCATTTGTGTCGGCATTTCTTTTGAAAATCCATCTAGTGATGGTAACCTCTGGTTATGAGTCCGCCTTCGTGTCGGCCTACCTTTGTGTTTTGGATCTGAGTCCGCCTTTGTGTCGGCATTCCTTTTTAAAATCCATCTTGTGATGGTAACCTCTGGTTATGAGTCCGCCTTCGTGTCGGCCTACCTTTGTGTTTTAGACCTGAGTCCGCCTTCGTGTCGGCATTCCTTTTGAAAATCTATCTTGTGATGGTAACCTCGGGTTATAAGTACGCCTTCGTGTCGGCCAACCTTTGTGTTTTAGACCTGAGTCCGCCTTCGTGTCGACATTTCTTTTGAAAATCCATCTAGTGATGGTAACCTCTGGTTATGAGTCCGCCTTCGTGTCAGCCTACCTTTGTGTTTTGGATCTGAGTCCGCCTTCGTGTCGACATTCCATTTGAAAATCCATCCTGTGATGGTAACCTCTGGTTATAAGTCTGACTTCGTGTCGGCCTACCTTTGTGTTTTGGATCCGAGTCCGCCTTCGTGTCGGCATTCCTTTTGAAAATCCATCTTGTGATGGTAACCTCTGGTTATAAGTCTGCCTTCGTGTCGGCCAACCTTTGTGTTTTGGATCTGAGTCCGCCTTAGTGTCGACATTCCTTTTGAAAATCCATCTTGTGATGGTAACCTCTGGTTATAAGTCTGCCTTCGTGTCGGCCAACCTTTGTGTTTTGGATCTGAGTCCGCCTTCGTGTCGACATTCCTTTTGAAAATCCATCTTGTGATGGTAACCTCTGGTTATGAGTCCGCCTTCGTGTCGTCCTACCATTGTGTTTTGGATCTGAGTCCGCCTTCGTGTCGACATTTCATTTTAAAATCCATCTTGTGATGGTAACCTCTGGTTATGAGTCCGCCTTCGTGTCAGCCTACCTTTGTGTTTTGGATCTGAGTCCGCCTTTGTTTCGGCATTCCTTTTGAAAATCCATCTTGTGATGGTAACCTCTGGTTATAAGTCTGACTTCGTGTCGGCCTACCTTTGTGTTTTGGATCCGAGTCCGCCTTCGTGTCGACATTTCTTTTGAAAATCCATCTTGTAATGGTAACCTCTGGTTATAAGTCCTCCTTCGTGTTAGCCTACCTTTGTGTTTTAGATCTGAGTCCGCCTTCGTGTTGGCATTCCTTTTGAAAATCCATCTTGTGATGGTAACCTCTGGTTATGAATCCGCCTTCGTGTCGGCCTACATTTGTGTTTTGGATCTGAGTCGGCCTTTATGTCGACATTCCTTTGGGAAATCCATCTGGTGATGGTAACCTCTGGTTATGAGTCCTCCCTCGTGTCGTCCTACCTTTGTGTTTTGGATCTGAGTACGCCTTCGTGTCGGCATTTCTTTTTAAAATCCATCTTGTGATGGTAACCTCTGGTTATGAGTCCGTCTTCATATCAGCCTACCATTATATTTTGGATCTGAGTCCGCCTTCGTGTCGGCATTCCTTTTGAAAATCCAATTTGTGATGGTAACCTCTGCTTACGAGTCCACCTTCGTGTCAGCCTACCTTTGTGTTTTGGATCTGAGTCCGCCTTCGTGTCGGCATTCCATTTGAAAATCCATCTTGTGATGGTAACCTCTGGTTATAAGTCTGACTTCGTGTCGGCCTACCTTTGTGTTTTGGATCCGAGTCCGCCTTCGTGTCGGCATTCCTTTTGAAAATCTATCTTGTGATGGTAACCTCTGGTTATGAATCCGCCTTCGTGTCGTCCTACCTTTGTGTTTTGGATCTGAGTCCGCCTTCGTGTCGGCATTTCTTTTTAAAATCCATCTTGTGATGGTAACCTCTGGTTATGAGTCCGCCTTCGTGTCAGCCTACCTTTGTGTTTTGGATCTGAGTCCGCCTTCGTGTCGGCATTCCATTTGAAAATCCATCTTGTGATGGTAACCTCTAGTTATAAGTCTGACTTCGTGTCGGCCTACCTTTGTGTTTTGGATCCGAGTCCGCCCTCGTGTCGACATTCCTTTTGAAAATCCATCTTGTGATGGTAACCTCTGGTTATTATTCCGCCTTCAGGTCGGCCTACCTTTGTGTTTTGGATCTGAGTCCGCCTTCGTGTTGGAATGTCTTTGGAAAATCCATCTTGTGATGGTAACCTCTGGTTATGAGTCCGCCTTCGTGTCGGCCTACCTTTGTGTTTTGGATCTGAGCCCTCATTTGTGTCGGCATTTCTTTTGAAAATCCATCTAGTGATGGTAACCTCTGGTTATGAGTCCGCCTTCGTGTCGGCCTACCTTTGTGTTTTGGATCTGAGTCCGCCTTTGTGTCGGCATTCCTTTTTAAAATCCATCTTGTGATGGTAACCTCTGGTTATGAGTCCGCCTTCGTGTCGGCCTACCTTTGTGTTTTAGACCTGAGTCCGCCTTCGTGTCGGCATTCCTTTTGAAAATCTATCTTGTGATGGTAACCTCGGGTTATAAGTACGCCTTCGTGTCGGCCAACCTTTGTGTTTTAGACCTGAGTCCGCCTTCGTGTCGACATTTCTTTTGAAAATCCATCTTGTAATGGTAACCTCTGGTTATAAGTCCTCCTTCGTGTTAGCCTACCTTTGTGTTTTAGATCTGAGTCCGCCTTCGTGTTGGCATTCCTTTTGAAAATCCATCTTGTGATGGTAACCTCTGGTTATAAGTCTGCCTTCGTGTCGGCCTACCTTTGTGTTTTGGATCTGAGTCCGCCTTCGTGTCGACATTCCTTTAGAAAATCCATCTTGTGATGGTAACCTCTGGTTATGAGTCCGCCTTCGTGTCGTCCTACCTTTGTGTTTTGGATCTGAGTCTGCCTTCGTGTCGGCATTTCTTTTTAAAATCCATCTTGTGATGGTAACCTCTGGTTATGAGTCCGCCTTCGTGTCAGCCTACCATTATGTTTTTGATCTGAGTTCGCCTTCGTGTCGGCATTCCTTTTGAAATTCCATTTTGTGATGGTAACCTTTGGTTATGAGTCCGCCTTCGTGTCAGCCTACCTTTGTGTTTTGGATCTGAGTCCGCCTTCGTGTCGACATTCCATTTGAAAATCCATCCTGTGATGGTAACCTCTAGTTATAAGTCTGACTTCGTGTCGGCCTACCTTTGTGTTTTGGATCCGAGTCCGCCTTCGTGTCGGCATTCCTTTTGAAAATCCATCTTGTTATGGTAACCTCTGGTTATTATTCCGCCTTCAGGTCGGCCTACCTTTGTGTTTTGGATCTGAGTCCGCCTTCGTGTCGGAATGTCTTTTGAAAATCCATCTTGTGATGGTAACCTCTGGTTATGAGTCCGCCTTCGTGTCGGCCTACCTTTGTGTTTTGGATCTGAGCCCTCATTTGTGTCGGCATTTCTTTTGAAAATCCATCTAGTGATGGTAACCTCTGGTTATGAGTCCGCCTTCGTGTCGGCCTACCTTTGTGTTTTAGACCTGAGTCCGCCTTCGTGTCGGCATTCCTTTTGAAAATCTATCTTGTGATGGTAACCTCGGGTTATAAGTCCGCCTTCGTGTCGGCCATCCTTTGTGTTTTGGATCTGAGTCCGCCTTAGTGTCGACATTCCTTTTGAAAATCCATCTTGTGATGGTAACCTCTGGTTATAAGTCTGCCTTCGTGTTGGCCTACCTTTGTGTTTTGGATCTGAGTCCGCCTTCGTGTCGACATTCCTTTTGAAAATCCATCTTGTGATGGTAACCTCGGGTTATGAGTCTGCCTTCGTGTCGTCCTACCTTTGTGTTTTGGATCTGAGTCCACCTTCGTGTCGGCATTTCTTTTTAAAATCCATCTTGTGATGGTAACCTCTGGTTATGAGTCAGCCTTCGTGTCAGCCTACCTTTGTGTTTTGGATCTGAGTCCGCCTTCGTTTCGGCATTCCTTTTGAAAATCCATCTTGTGATGGTAACCTCTGGTTATAAGTCTGACTTCGTGTCGGCCTACCTTTGTGTTTTGGTTCCGAGTCCGCCTTCGTGTCGACATTCCTTTTGAAAATCCATCTTGTAATGGTTACCTCTGGTTATAAGTCCTCCTTCGTGTTAGCCTACCTTTGTGTTTTAGATCTGAGTCCGCCTTCGTGTTGGCATTCCTTTTGAAAATCCATCTTGTGATGGTAACCTATGGTTATGAATCCGCCTTCGTGTCGGCCTACATTTGTGTTTTGGATCTGAGTCTGCCTTTATGTCGACATTCCTTTGGGAAATCCATCTGGTGATGGTAACCTCTGGTTATGAGTCCTCCTTCGTGTCGTCCTACCTTTGTGTTTTGGATCTGAGTCCGCCTTCGTGTCGGCATTTCTTTTTAAAATCCATCTTGTGATGGTAACCTCTGGTTATGAGTCTGCCTTCGTGTCAGCCTACCTTTGTGTTTTGGATCTGAGTCCGCCTTCGTGTCGGCATTCCATTTGAAAATCCATCTTGTGATGGTAACCTCTGGTTATAAGTCTGACTTCGTGTTGGCCTACCTTTGTGTTTTGGATCCGAGTCCGCCTTCGTGTCGGCATTCCTTTTGAAAATCCATCTTGTTATGGTAACCTCTGGTTATTATTCCGCCTTCAGGTCGGCCTACCTTTGTGTTTTGGATCTGAGTCCGCCTTCGTGTCGGAATGTCTTTTGAAAATCCATCTTGTGATGGTAACCTCTGGTTATGAGTCCGCCTTCGTGTCGGCCTACCTTTGTGTTTTGGATCTGAGCCCTCATTTATGTCGGCATTTCTTTTGAAAATCCATCTAGCGATGGTAACCTCTGGTTATGAGTCCGCCTTCGTGTCGGCCTACCTTTGTGTTTTGGATCTGAGTCCGCCTTTGTGTCGGCATTCCTTTTTAAAATCCATCTTGTGATGGTAACCTCTGGTTATGACTTCGCCTTCGTGTCAGCCTACCTTTGTGTTTTAGACCTGAGTCCGCCTTCGTGTCGGCATTCCTTTTGAAAATCTATCTTGTGATGGTAACCTCGGGTTATAAGTCCGCCTTCGTGTCGGCCAACCTTTGTGTTTTGGATCTGAGTCCGCCTTAGTGTCGACATTCCTTTTGAAAATCCATCTTGTGATGGTAACCTCTGGTTATAAGTCTGCCTTCGTGTCGGCATACATTTGTGTTTTGGATCTGAGTCCGCCTTCGTGTCGACATTCCTTTTGAAAATCCTTCTTGTGATGGTAACCTCTGGTTATGAGTCCGCCTTCGTGTCGTCCTACCTTTGTGTTTTGGAACTGAGTCCGCCTTCGTGTCGGCATTTCTTTTTAAAATCCATCTTTTGATGGTAACCTCTGGTTATGAGTCCGCCTTCGTGTCAGCCTACCTTAGTGTTTTGGATCTGAGTCCGCCTTCGTGTCGGCATTCCATTTGAAAATCCATCTTGTGATGGTAACCTCTGGTTATAAGTCTGACTTCGTGTCGGCCTACCTTTGTGT
Organism: Lathyrus tuberosus; assembly: GCA_022829125.1. Lineage (NCBI taxonomy): Eukaryota > Viridiplantae > Streptophyta > Magnoliopsida > Fabales > Fabaceae > Lathyrus > Lathyrus tuberosus. Next base: position 17,967,931 of record JALAZF010000061.1, on the reverse strand, counting down.
TTTGGATCCGAGTCCGCCCTCGTGTCGGCATTCCTTTTGAAAATCCATCTTGTGATGGTAACCTCTGGTTATTATTCCGCCTTCAGGTCGGCCTACCTTTGTGTTTTGGATCTGAGTCCGCCTTCGTGTCGGAATGTCTTTTGAAAATCCATCTTGTGATGGTAACCTCTGGTTATGAGTCCGCCTTCGTGTCGGCCTACCTTTGTGTTTTGGATCTGAGTCCGCCTTTGTGTCGGCATTCCTTTTTAAAATCCATCTTGTGATGGTAACCTCTGGTTATGAGTACGCCTTCGTGTCGGCCTACCTTTTTGTTTTAGACCTGAGTCCGCCTTCGTGTCGGCATTCCTTTTGAAAATCTATCTTGTGATGGTAACCTCGGGTTATAAGTCCGCCTTCGTGTCGGCCAACCTTTGTGTTTTGGATCTGAGTCCGCCTTAGTGTCGACATTCCTTTTGAAAATCCATCTTGTGATGGTAACCTCTGGTTATAAGTCTGCCTTCGTGTCGGCCTACCTTTGTGTTTTGGATCTGAGTCCGCCTTCGTGTCGACATTCCTTTTGAAAATCCATCTTGTGATGGTAACCTCTGGTTATGAGTCCGCCTTCGTGTCGTCCTACCTTTGTGTTTTGGATCTGAGTCCGCCTTCGTGTCGGCATTTCTTTTTAAAATCCATCTTTTGATGGTAACCTCTGGTTATGAGTCCGCCTTCGTGTCAGCCTACCTTTGTGTTTTGGATCTGAGTCCGACTTCGTGTCGGCATTCCATTTGAAAATCCATCTTGTGATGGTAACCTCTGGTTATAAGTCTGACTTCGTGTCGGCCTACCTTTGTGTTTTGGATCCGAGTCCGCCTTCGTGTCGGCATTCCTTTTGAAAATCCATCTTGTGATGATAACCTCTGGTTATTATTCCGCCTTCAGGTCGGCCTACCTTTGTGTTTTGGATCTGAGTCCGCCTTCGTGTCGGAATGTCTTTTGAAAATCCATCTTGTGATGGTAACCTCTGGTTATGAGTCCGCCTTCGTGTCGGCCTACCTTTGTGTTTTGGATCTGAGCCCTCATTTGTGTCGGCATTTCTTTTGAAAATCCATCTAGTGATGGTAACCTCTGGTTATGAGTCCGCCTTCGTGTCGGCCTACCTTTGTGTTTTAGACCTGAGTCCGCCTTCGTGTCGGCATTCCTTTTGAAAATCTATCTTGTGATGGTAACCTCGGGTTATAAGTCCGCCTTCGTGTCGGCCATCCTTTGTGTTTTGGATCTGAGTCCGCCTTAGTGTCGACATTCCTTTTGAAAATCCATCTTGTGATGGTAACCTCTGGTTATAAGTCTGCCTTCGTGTTGGCCTACCTTTGTGTTTTGGATCTGAGTCCGCCTTCGTGTCGACATTCCTTTTGAAAATCCATCTTGTGATGGTAACCTCGGGTTATGAGTCTGCCTTCGTGTCGTCCTACCTTTGTGTTTTGGATCTGAGTCCACCTTCGTGTCGGCATTTCTTTTTAAAATCCATCTTGTGATGGTAACCTCTGGTTATGAGTCAGCCTTCGTGTCAGCCTACCTTTGTGTTTTGGATCTGAGTCCGCCTTCGTTTCGGCATTCCTTTTGAAAATCCATCTTGTGATGGTAACCTCTGGTTATAAGTCTGACTTCGTGTCGGCCTACCTTTGTGTTTTGGTTCCGAGTCCGCCTTCGTGTCGACATTCCTTTTGAAAATCCATCTTGTAATGGTTACCTCTGGTTATAAGTCCTCCTTCGTGTTAGCCTACCTTTGTGTTTTAGATCTGAGTCCGCCTTCGTGTTGGCATTCCTTTTGAAAATCCATCTTGTGATGGTAACCTATGGTTATGAATCCGCCTTCGTGTCGGCCTACATTTGTGTTTTGGATCTGAGTCTGCCTTTATGTCGACATTCCTTTGGGAAATCCATCTGGTGATGGTAACCTCTGGTTATGAGTCCTCCTTCGTGTCGTCCTACCTTTGTGTTTTGGATCTGAGTCCGCCTTCGTGTCGGCATTTCTTTTTAAAATCCATCTTGTGATGGTAACCTCTGGTTATGAGTCTGCCTTCGTGTCAGCCTACCTTTGTGTTTTGGATCTGAGTCCGCCTTCGTGTCGGCATTCCATTTGAAAATCCATCTTGTGATGGTAACCTCTGGTTATAAGTCTGACTTCGTGTTGGCCTACCTTTGTGTTTTGGATCCGAGTCCGCCTTCGTGTCGGCATTCCTTTTGAAAATCCATCTTGTTATGGTAACCTCTGGTTATTATTCCGCCTTCAGGTCGGCCTACCTTTGTGTTTTGGATCTGAGTCCGCCTTCGTGTCGGAATGTCTTTTGAAAATCCATCTTGTGATGGTAACCTCTGGTTATGAGTCCGCCTTCGTGTCGGCCTACCTTTGTGTTTTGGATCTGAGCCCTCATTTATGTCGGCATTTCTTTTGAAAATCCATCTAGCGATGGTAACCTCTGGTTATGAGTCCGCCTTCGTGTCGGCCTACCTTTGTGTTTTGGATCTGAGTCCGCCTTTGTGTCGGCATTCCTTTTTAAAATCCATCTTGTGATGGTAACCTCTGGTTATGAGTTCGCCTTCGTGTCAGCCTACCTTTGTGTTTTAGACCTGAGTCCGCCTTCGTGTCGGCATTCCTTTTGAAAATCTATCTTGTGATGGTAACCTCGGGTTATAAGTCCGCCTTCGTGTCGGCCAACCTTTGTGTTTTGGATCTGAGTCCGCCTTAGTGTCGACATTCCTTTTGAAAATCCATCTTGTGATGGTAACCTCTGGTTATAAGTCTGCCTTCGTGTCGGCATACATTTGTGTTTTGGATCTGAGTCCGCCTTCGTGTCGACATTCCTTTTGAAAATCCTTCTTGTGATGGTAACCTCTGGTTATGAGTCCGCCTTCGTGTCGTCCTACCTTTGTGTTTTGGAACTGAGTCCGCCTTCGTGTCGGCATTTCTTTTTAAAATCCATCTTTTGATGGTAACCTCTGGTTATGAGTCCGCCTTCGTGTCAGCCTACCTTAGTGTTTTGGATCTGAGTCCGCCTTCGTGTCGGCATTCCATTTGAAAATCCATCTTGTGATGGTAACCTCTGGTTATAAGTCTGACTTCGTGTCGGCCTACCTTTGTGTTTTGGATCCGAGTCCGCCCTCGTGTCGGCATTCCTTTTGAAAATCCATCTTGTGATGGTAACCTCTGGTTATTATTCCGCCTTCAGGTCGGCCTACCTTTGTGTTTTGGATCTGAGTCCGCCTTCGTGTCGGAATGTCTTTTGAAAATCCATCTTGTGATGGTAACCTCTGGTTATGAGTCCGCCTTCGTGTCGGCCTACCTTTGTGTTTTGGATCTGAGTCCGCCTTTGTGTCGGCATTCCTTTTTAAAATCCATCTTGTGATGGTAACCTCTGGTTATGAGTTCGCCTTCGTGTCGGCCTACCTTTTTGTTTTAGACCTGAGTCCGCCTTCGTGTCGGCATTCCTTTTGAAAATCTATCTTGTGATGGTAACCTCGGGTTATAAGTCCGCCTTCGTGTCGGCCAACCTTTGTGTTTTGGATCTGAGTCCGCCTTAGTGTCGACATTCCTTTTGAAAATCCATCTTGTGATGGTAACCTCTGGTTATAAGTCTGCCTTCGTGTCGGCCTACCTTTGTGTTTTGGATCTGAGTCCGCCTTCGTGTCGACATTCCTTTTGAAAATCCATCTTGTGATGGTAACCTCTGGTTATGAGTCCGCCTTCGTGTCGTCCTACCTTTGTGTTTTGGATCTGAGTCCGCCTTCGTGTCGGCATTTCTTTTTAAAATCCATCTTTTGATGGTAACCTCTGGTTATGAGTCCGCCTTCGTGTCAGCCTACCTTTGTGTTTTGGATCTGAGTCCGACTTCGTGTCGGCATTCCATTTGAAAATCCATCTTGTGATGGTAACCTCTGGTTATAAGTCTGACTTCGTGTCGGCCTACCTTTGTGTTTTGGATCCGAGTCCGCCTTCGTGTCGGCATTCCTTTTGAAAATCCATCTTGTGATGATAACCTCTGGTTATTATTCCGCCTTCAGGTCGGCCTACCTTTGTGTTTTGGATCTGAGTCCGCCTTCGTGTCGGAATTTCTTTTGAAAATCTATCTTGTGATGGTAACCTCTGGTTATGAGTGCGCCTTCGTGTCGGCCTACCTTTGTGTTTTGGATCTGAGCCCTCATTTGTGTCGGCATTTCTTTTGAAAATCCATCTTGTGATGGTAACCTCTGGTTATGAGTCCGCCTTCGTGTCGGCCTACCTTTGTGTTTTGGATCTGAGCCCTCATTTATGTCGGCATTTCTTTTGAAAATCCATCTAGCGATGGTAACCTCTGGTTATGAGTCCGCCTTCGTGTCGGCCTACCTTTGTGTTTTGGATCTGAGTCCGCCTTTGTGTCGGCATTCCTTTTTAAAATCCATCTTGTGATGGTAACCTCTGGTTATGAGTTCGCCTTCGTGTCAGCCTACCTTTGTGTTTTAGACCTGAGTCCGCCTTCGTGTCGGCATTCCTTTTGAAAATCTATCTTGTGATGGTAACCTCGGGTTATAAGTCCGCCTTCGTGTCGGCCAACCTTTGTGTTTTGGATCTGAGTCCGCCTTAGTGTCGACATTCCTTTTGAAAATCCATCTTGTGATGGTAACCTCTGGTTATAAGTCTGCCTTCGTGTCGGCATACATTTGTGTTTTGGATCTGAGTCCGCCTTCGTGTCGACATTCCTTTTGAAAATCCTTCTTGTGATGGTAACCTCTGGTTATGAGTCCGCCTTCGTGTCGTCCTACCTTTGTGTTTTGGAACTGAGTCCGCCTTCGTGTCGGCATTTCTTTTTAAAATCCATCTTTTGATGGTAACCTCTGGTTATGAGTCCGCCTTCGTGTCAGCCTACCTTAGTGTTTTGGATCTGAGTCCGCCTTCGTGTCGGCATTCCATTTGAAAATCCATCTTGTGATGGTAACCTCTGGTTATAAGTCTGACTTCGTGTCGGCCTACCTTTGTGTTTTGGATCCGAGTCCGCCCTCGTGTCGGCATTCCTTTTGAAAATCCATCTTGTGATGGTAACCTCTGGTTATTATTCCGCCTTCAGGTCGGCCTACCTTTGTGTTTTGGATCTGAGTCCGCCTTCGTGTCGGAATGTCTTTTGAAAATCCATCTTGTGATGGTAACCTCTGGTTATGAGTCCGCCTTCGTGTCGGCCTACCTTTGTGTTTTGGATCTGAGTCCGCCTTTGTGTCGGCATTCCTTTTTAAAATCCATCTTGTGATGGTAACCTCTGGTTATGAGTTCGCCTTCGTGTCGGCCTACCTTTTTGTTTTAGACCTGAGTCCGCCTTCGTGTCGGCATTCCTTTTGAAAATCTATCTTGTGATGGTAACCTCGGGTTATAAGTCCGCCTTCGTGTCGGCCAACCTTTGTGTTTTGGATCTGAGTCCGCCTTAGTGTCGACATTCCTTTTGAAAATCCATCTTGTGATGGTAACCTCTGGTTATAAGTCTGCCTTCGTGTCGGCCTACCTTTGTGTTTTGGATCTGAGTCCGCCTTCGTGTCGACATTCCTTTTGAAAATCCATCTTGTGATGGTAACCTCTGGTTATGAGTCCGCCTTCGTGTCGTCCTACCTTTGTGTTTTGGATCTGAGTCCGCCTTCGTGTCGGCATTTCTTTTTAAAATCCATCTTTTGATGGTAACCTCTGGTTATGAGTCCGCCTTCGTGTCAGCCTACCTTTGTGTTTTGGATCTGAGTCCGACTTCGTGTCGGCATTCCATTTGAAAATCCATCTTGTGATGGTAACCTCTGGTTATAAGTCTGACTTCGTGTCGGCCTACCTTTGTGTTTTGGATCCGAGTCCGCCTTCGTGTCGGCATTCCTTTTGAAAATCCATCTTGTGATGATAACCTCTGGTTATTATTCCGCCTTCAGGTCGGCCTACCTTTGTGTTTTGGATCTGAGTCCGCCTTCGTGTCGGAATTTCTTTTGAAAATCTATCTTGTGATGGTAACCTCTGGTTATGAGTGCGCCTTCGTGTCGGCCTACCTTTGTGTTTTGGATCTGAGCCCTCATTTGTGTCGGCATTTCTTTTGAAAATCCATCTTGTGATGGTAACCTCTGGTTATGAGTCCGCCTTCGTGTCGGCCTACCTTTGTGTTTTGGATCTGAGTCCGCCTTTGTGTCGGCATTCCTTTTTAAAATCCATCATGTGATGGTAACCTCTGGTTATGAGTTCGCCTTCGTGTCGGCCTAAATTTGTGTTTTAGACCTGAGTCCGCCTTCGTGTCGGCATTCCTTTTGAAAATCTATCTTGTGATGGTAACCTCTGGTTATAAGTCCGCCTTCGTGTCGGCCTACCTTTGTGTTTTGGATCTGAGTCCGCCTTAGTGTCGACATTCCTTTTGAAAATCCATCTTGTTATGGTAACCTCTGGTTATAAGTCTGCCTTCGTGTCGGCTTACCTTTGTGTTTTGGATCTGAGTCCGCCTTCGTATCGACATTCCTTTTGAAAATCGATCTTGTGATGGTAACCTTTGGTTATGAGTCCGCCTTCGTGTCGTCCTACCTTTGTGTTTCGGATCTGAGTCCGCCTTCGTGTCGCCATTTCTTTTTAAAATCCATCTTGTGATGGTAACCTCTGGTTATGAGTCCGCCTTCGTGTCAGCCTACCTTTATGTTTTGGATCTGAGTCCGCCTTCGTGTCGGCATTCCTTTTGAAAATCCATTTTGTGATGGTAACCTCAGGTTATGAGTCCGCCTTCGTGTCAGCCTACCTTTGTGTTTTGGATCTGAGTCCGCCTTCGTGTCGGCATTCCTTTTGAAAATCCATCTTGTGATGGTAACCTCTGGTTATAAGTCTGACTTCGTGTCGGCCTACCTTTGTGTTTTGGATTCGAGTCTGCCTTCGTGTCGACATTCCTTTTGAAAATCCATCTTGTAATGGTAACCTCTGGTTATAAGTCCTCATTTGTGTCAGCCTACCTTTGTGTTTTAGATCTGAGTCCGCCTTCGTGTCGGCATTCCTTTTGAAAATCCATCTTGTGATGGTAACCTCTGGTTATGAGTCCGCCTTCGTGTCGGCCTACCTTTGTGTTTTGGATCTGAGTCCGCCTTTGTGTCGGCATTCCTTTTTAAAATCCATCTTGTGATGGTAACCTCTGGTTATAAGTCTGACTTCGTGTCGGCCTACCTTTGTGTTTTGGATCCGAGTCCGCCTTCGTGTCGGCATTCCTTTTGAAAATCCATCTTGTGATGGTAACCTCTGGTTATGATTCCGCCTTTATGCCGACCTACCTTTGTGTTTTGGATCTGAGTCCGCCTTCGTGTCGGCATTTCTTTTTAAAATCCATCTTGTGATGGTAACCTCTGGTTATGAGTCCGCCTTCGTGTCAGCCTACCATTATGTTTTGGATCTGAGTCCGCCTTCGTGTCGGCATTCCTTTTGAAAATCCATTTTGTGATGGTAACCTCTGGTTATGAGTCCGCCTTCGTGTCAGCCTACCTTTGTGTTTTGGATCTGAGTCCGCCTTCGTGTCGGCATTCCATTTAAAAATCCATCTTGTGATGGTAACCTCTGGTTATAAGTCTTACTTCGTGTCGGCCTACCTTTGTGTTTTGGATCCGAGTCCGCCTTCGTGTTGGCATTCCTTTTGAAAATCCATCTTGTGATGGTAACCTCTGGTTATTATTCCGCCTTCAGGTCGGCCTACCTTTGTGTTTTGGATCTGAGTCTGCCTTCGTGTCAGAATTTCTTTTGAAAATCCATCTTGTGATAGTAACCTCTGGTTATGAGTCCGCCTTCGTGTCGGCCTACCTTTGTGTTTTGGATCTGAGCCCTCATTTGTGAAGGCATTTCTTTTGAAAATCCATCTTGTGATGGTAACCTCTGGTTATGAGTTCGCCTTAGTGTCGGCCTACCTTTGTGTTTTGGATCTGAGTCCGCCTTTGTGTCGGCATTCCTTTTTAAAATCCATCTTGTGATGGTAACCTCTGGTTATGAGTCCGCCTTCGTGTCGGCATACCTTTGTGTTTTGGATCTGAGTCTGCCTTCGTGTCGACATTCCTTTTGAAAATACATCTTGTGATGGTAACCTCTGGTTATGATTCCGCCTTCAGGTCGGCCTACCTTTGTGTTTTGGATCTGAGTCCGCCTTCGTGTCGGAATTTCTTTTGAAAATCCATCTTGTGATGGTAACCTCTGGTTATGAGTCCGCATTCGTGTCAGCCTACCTTTGTGTTTTGGATCTGAGCCCTCATTTGTGTCGGCATTTCTTTTGAAAATCCATCTTGTGATGGTAACCTCTGGTTATGAGTCCGCCTTCGTGTCGGCCTACCTTTGTGTTTTGGATCAGAGTCCGCCTTTGTGTCAGAATTTCGTTTAAAAATCCATCTTGTGATGGTAACCTCTGGTTATGAGTCCGCCTATGTGTCGGCCTACCTTTGTTTTTTGGATCTGAGCCCGCATTTGTGTCGGTATTTCTTGTGAAAATCCATGTTGTGATGGTAACCTCTGATTATGAGTCCGCCTTCGTGTCGGCCTACCTTTGTGTTTAAGATCTGAGTCCGCCTTCGTGTCGGCATTCCTTTTGAAAATCCATCTTGTGATGGTAACCTCTGGTTATGAGTCTGCCTTCGTGTCGGCCTACCTTTGTGTTTTGGATCTGAGCCCTCATTTGTGTCGGCATTTCTTTTGAAAATCCATCTTGTGATGGTAACCTCTGGTTATGAGTCCGCCTTCGTGTCGGCCTACCTTTGTGTTTTGGATCTGAGTCCGCCTTTGTGTCGGCATTCCTTTTTAAAATCCATCATGTGATGGTAACCTCTGGTTATGAGTTCGCCTTCGTGTCGGCCTAAATTTGTGTTTTAGACCTGAGTCCGCCTTCGTGTCGGCATTCCTTTTGAAAATCTATCTTGTGATGGTAACCTCTGGTTATAAGTCCGCCTTCGTGTCGGCCTACCATTATGTTTTGGATCTGAGTCCGCCTTCGTGTCGGCATTCCTTTTGAAAATCCATTTTGTGATGGTAACCTCTGGTTATGAGTCCGCCTTCGTGTCAGCCTACCTTTGTGTTTTGGATCTGAGTCCGCCTTCGTGTCGGCATTCCATTTAAAAATCCATCTTGTGATGGTAACCTCTGGTTATAAGTCTTACTTCGTGTCGGCCTACCTTTATGTTTTGGATCCGAGTCCGCCTTCGTGTTGGCATTCCTTTTGAAAATCCATCTTGTGATGGTAACCTCTGGTTATTATTCCGCCTTCAGGTCGGCCTACCTTTGTGTTTTGGATCTGAGTCTGCCTTCGTGTCAGAATTTCTTTTGAAAATCCATCTTGTGATAGTAACCTCTGGTTATGAGTCCGCCTTCGTGTCGGCCTACCTTTGTGTTTTGGATCTGAGCCCTCATTTGTGAAGGCATTTCTTTTGAAAATCCATCTTGTGATGGTAACCTCTGGTTATGAGTTCGCCTTAGTGTCGGCCTACCTTTGTGTTTTGGATCTGAGTCCGCCTTTGTGTCGGCATTCCTTTTTAAAATCCATCTTGTGATGGTAACCTCTGGTTATGAGTCCGCCTTCGTGTCGGCATACCTTTGTGTTTTGGATCTGAGTCTGCCTTCGTGTCGACATTCCTTTTGAAAATACATCTTGTGATGGTAACCTCTGGTTATGATTCCGCCTTCAGGTCGGCCTACCTTTGTGTTTTGGATCTGAGTCCGCCTTCGTGTCGGAATTTCTTTTGAAAATCCATCTTGTGATGGTAACCTCTGGTTATGAGTCCGCATTCGTGTCAGCCTACCTTTGTGTTTTGGATCTGAGCCCTCATTTGTGTCGGCATTTCTTTTGAAAATCCATCTTGTGATGGTAACCTCTGGTTATGAGTCCGCCTTCGTGTCGGCCTACCTTTGTGTTTTGGATCAGAGTCCGCCTTTGTGTCAGAATTTCGTTTAAAAATCCATCTTGTGATGGTAACCTCTGGTTATGAGTCCGCCTATGTGTCGGCCTACCTTTGTTTTTTGGATCTGAGCCCGCATTTGTGTCGGTATTTCTTGTGAAAATCCATGTTGTGATGGTAACCTCTGATTATGAGTCCGCCTTCGTGTCGGCCTACCTTTGTGTTTAAGATCTGAGTCCGCCTTCGTGTCAGAATTTCTTTTGAAAATCCATCTTGTGATGGTAACCTCTGGTTATGAGTCTGCCTTCGTGTCGGCCTACCTTTGTGTTTTGGATCTGAGCCCTCATTTGTGTCGGCATTTCTTTTGAAAATCCATCTTGTGATGGTAACCTCTGGTTATGAGTCCGCCTTCGTGTCGGCCTACCTTTGTGTTTTGGATCTGAGTCCGCCTTTGTGTCGGCATTCCTTTTTAAAATCCATCATGTGATGGTAACCTCTGGTTATGAGTTCGCCTTCGTGTCGGCCTAAATTTGTGTTTTAGACCTGAGTCCGCCTTCGTGTCGGCATTCCTTTTGAAAATCTATCTTGTGATGGTAACCTCTGGTTATAAGTCCGCCTTCGTGTCGGCCTACCTTTGTGTTTTGGATCTGAGTCCGCCTTAGTGTCGACATTCCTTTTGAAAATCCATCTTGTTATGGTAACCTCTGGTTATAAGTCTGCCTTCGTGTCGGCTTACCTTTGTGTTTTGGATCTGAGTCCGCCTTCGTATCGACATTCCTTTTGAAAATCGATCTTGTGATGGTAACCTCTGGTTATGAGTCCGCCTTCGTGTCGTCCTACCTTTGTGTTTCGGATCTGAGTCCGCCTTCGTGTCGCCATTTCTTTTTAAAATCCATCTTGTGATGGTAACCTCTGGTTATGAGTCCGCCTTCGTGTCAGCCTACCTTTATGTTTTGGATCTGAGTCCGCCTTCGTGTCGGCATTCCTTTTGAAAATCCATTTTGTGATGGTAACCTCAGGTTATGAGTCCGCCTTCGTGTCAGCCTACCTTTGTGTTTTGGATCTGAGTCCGCCTTCGTGTCGGCATTCCTTTTGAAAATCCATCTTGTGATGGTAACCTCTGGTTATAAGTCTGACTTCGTGTCGGCCTACCTTTGTGTTTTGGATTCGAGTCTGCCTTCGTGTCGACATTCCTTTTGAAAATCCATCTTGTAATGGTAACCTCTGGTTATAAGTCCTCATTTGTGTCAGCCTACCTTTGTGTTTTAGATCTGAGTCCGCCTTCGTGTCGGCATTCCTTTTGAAAATCCATCTTGTGATGGTAACCTCTGGTTATGAGTCCGCCTTCGTGTCGGCCTACCTTTGTGTTTTGGATCTGAGTCCGCCTTTGTGTCGGCATTCCTTTTTAAAATCCATCTTGTGATGGTAACCTCTGGTTATAAGTCTGACTTCGTGTCGGCCTACCTTTGTGTTTTGGATCCGAGTCCGCCTTCGTGTCGGCATTCCTTTTGAAAATCCATCTTGTGATGGTAACCTCTGGTTATGATTCCGCCTTTATGCTGACCTACCTTTGTGTTTTGGATCTGAGTCCGCCTTCGTGTCGGCATTTCTTTTTAAAATCCATCTTGTGTTGGTAACCTCTGGTTATGAGTCCGCCTTCGTGTCAGCCTACCATTATGTTTTGGATCTGAGTCCGCCTTCGTGTCGGCATTCCTTTTGAAAATCCATTTTGTGATGGTAACCTCTGGTTATGAGTCCGCCTTCGTGTCAGCCTACCTTTGTGTTTTGGATCTGAGTCCGCCTTCGTGTCGGCATTCCATTTAAAAATCCATCTTGTGATGGTAACCTCTGGTTATAAGTCTTACTTCGTGTCGGCCTACCTTTGTGTTTTGGATCCGAGTCCGCCTTCGTGTTGGCATTCCTTTTGAAAATCCATCTTGTGATGGTAACCTCTGGTTATTATTCCGCCTTCAGGTCGGCCTACCTTTGTGTTTTGGATCTGAGTCTGCCTTCGTGTCAGAATTTCTTTTGAAAATCCATCTTGTGATAGTAACCTCTGGTTATGAGTCCGCCTTCGTGTCGGCCTACCTTTGTGTTTTGGATCTGAGCCCTCATTTGTGAAGGCATTTCTTTTTAAAATCCATCTTGTGATGGTAACCTCTGGTTATGAGTTCGCCTTAGTGTCGGCCTACCTTTGTGTTTTGGATCTGAGTCCGCCTTTGTGTCGGCATTCCTTTTTAAAATCCATCTTGTGATGGTAACCTCTGGTTATGAGTCCGCCTTCGTGTCGGCATACCTTTGTGTTTTGGATCTGAGTCTGCCTTCGTGTCGACATTCCTTTTGAAAATCCATCTTGTGATGGTAACCTCTGGTTATGATTCCGCCTTCAGGTCGGCCTACCTTTGTGTTTTGGATCTGAGTCCGCCTTCGTGTCGGAATTTCTTTTGAAAATCCATCTTGTGATGGTAACCTCTGGTTATGAGTCCGCATTCGTGTCAGCCTACCTTTGTGTTTTGGATCTGAGCCCTCATTTGTGTCGGCATTTCTTTTGAAAATCCATCTTGTGATGGTAACCTCTGGTTATGAGTCCGCCTTCGTGTCGGCCTACCTTTGTGTTTTGGATCAGAGTCCGCCTTTGTGTCAGAATTTCGTTTAAAAATCCATCTTGTGATGGTAACCTCTGGTTATGAGTCTGCCTTCGTGTCGGCCTACCTTTGTGTTTTGGATCTGAGCCCGCATTTGTGTCGGCATTCCTTTTTAAAATCCATCTTGTGATGGTAACCTCTGGTTATGAGTTCGCCTTCGTGTCGGCCTACCTTTGTGTTTTAGACCTGAGTCCGCCTTCGTGTCGGCATTCCTTTTGAAAATCTATCTTGTGATGGTAACCTCTGGTTATAAGTCCGCCTTCGTGTCGGCCTACCTTTGTGTTTTGGATCTGAGTCCGCCTTAGTGTCGACATTCCTTTTGAAAATCCATCTTGTTATGGTAACCTCTGGTTATAAGTCTGCCTTCGTGTCGGCTTACCTTTGTGTTTTGGATCTGAGTCCACCTTCGTATCGACATTCCTTTTGAAAATCGATCTTGTGATGGTAACCTCTGGTTATGAGTCCGCCTTCGTGTCGTCCTACCTTTGTGTTTCGGATCTGAGTCCGCCTTCGTGTCGCCATTTCTTTTTAAAATCCATCTTGTGATGGTAACCTCTGGTTATGAGTCCGCCTTCGTGTCAGCCTACCTTTATGTTTTGGATCTGAGTCCGCCTTCGTGTCGGCATTCCTTTTGAAAATCCATTTTGTGATGGTAACCTCAGGTTATGAGTCCGCCTTCGTGTCAGCCTACCTTTGTGTTTTGGATCTGAGTCCGCCTTCGTGTCGGCATTCCTTTTGAAAATCCATCTTGTGATGGTAACCTCTGGTTATAAGTCTGACTTCGTGTCGGCCTACCTTTGTGTTTTGGATTCGAGTCTGCCTTCGTGTCGACATTCCTTTTGAAAATCCATCTTGTAATGGTAACCTCTGGTTATAAGTCCTCATTTGTGTCAGCCTACCTTTGTGTTTTAGATCTGAGTCCGCCTTCGTGTCGGCATTCCTTTTGAAAATCCATCTTGTGATGGTAACCTCTGGTTATGAGTCCGCCTTCGTGTCGGCCTACCTTTGTGTTTTGGATCTGAGTCCGCCTTTGTGTCGGCATTCCTTTTTAAAATCCATCTTGTGATGGTAACCTCTGGTTATAAGTCTGACTTCGTGTCGGCCTACCTTTGTGTTTTGGATCCGAGTCCGCCTTCGTGTCGGCATTCCTTTTGAAAATCCATCTTGTGATGGTAACCTCTGGTTATGATTCCGCCTTTATGCCGACCTACCTTTGTGTTTTGGATCTGAGTCCGCCTTCGTGTCGGCATTTCTTTTTAAAATCCATCTTGTGATGGTAACCTCTGGTTATGAGTCCGCCTTCGTGTCAGCCTACCATTATGTTTTGGATCTGAGTCCGCCTTCGTGTCGGCATTCCTTTTGAAAATCCATTTTGTGATGGTAACCTCTGGTTATGAGTCCGCCTTCGTGTCAGCCTACCTTTGTGTTTTGGATCTGAGTCCTCCTTCGTGTCGGCATTCCATTTAAAAATCCATCTTGTGATGGTAACCTCTGGTTATAAGTCTTACTTCGTGTCGGCCTACCTTTGTGTTTTGGATCCGAGTCCGCCTTCGTGTTGGCATTCCTTTTGAAAATCCATCTTGTGATGGTAACCTCTGGTTATTATTCCGCCTTCAGGTCGGCCTACCTTTGTGTTTTGGATCTGAGTCTGCCTTCGTGTCAGAATTTCTTTTGAAAATCCATCTTGTGATAGTAACCTCTGGTTATGAGTCCGCCTTCGTGTCGGCCTACCTTTGTGTTTTGGATCTGAGCCCTCATTTGTGAAGGAATTTCTTTTGAAAATCCATCTTGTGATGGTAACCTCTGGTTATGAGTTCGCCTTAGTGTCGGCCTACCTTTGTGTTTTGGATCTGAGTCCGCCTTTGTGTCGGCATTCCTTTTTAAAATCCAACTTGTGATGGTAACCTCTGGTTATGAGTCCGCCTTCGTGTCGGCATACCTTTGTGTTTTGGATCTGAGTCTGCCTTCGTGTCGACATTCCTTTTGAAAATCCATCTTGTGATGGTAACCTCTGGTTATGATTCCGCCTTCAGGTCGGCCTACCTTTGTGTTTTGGATCTGAGTCCGCCTTTGTGTCGGAATTTCTTTTGAAAATCCATCTTGTGATGGTAACCTCTGGTTATGAGTCCGCATTCGTGTCAGCCTACCTTTGTGTTTTGGATCTGAGCCCTCATTTGTGTCGGCATTTCTTTTGAAAATCCATCTTGTGATGGTAACCTCTGGTTATGAGTCCGCCTTCGTGTCGGCCTACCTTTGTGTTTTGGATCAGAGTCCGCCTTTGTGTCAGAATTTCGTTTAAAAATCCATCTTGTGATGGTAACCTCTGGTTATGAGTCCGCCTATGTGTCGGCCTACCTTTGTTTTTTGGATCTGAGCCCGCATTTGTGTCGGTATTTCTTGTGAAAATCCATGTTGTGATGGTAACCTCTGATTATGAGTCCGCCTTCGTGTCGGCCTACCTTTGTGTTTAAGATCTGAGTCCGCCTTCGTGTCAGAATTTCTTTTGAAAATCCATCTTGTGATGGTAACCTCTGGTTATGAGTCTGCCTTCGTGTCGGCCTACCTTTGTGTTTTGGATCTGAGCCCGCATTTGTGTCGGCATTCCTTTTTAAAATCCATCTTGTGATGGTAACCTCTGGTTATGAGTTCGCCTTCGTGTCGGCCTACCTTTGTGTTTTAGATCTGAGTCCGCCTTCGTGTCGGCATTCCTTTTGAAAATCCATCTTGTGCTGGTAACCTCTGGTTATAAGTCCGCCTTCGTGTCAGCCTACATTTGTGTTTTGGATCTGAGCCCGCATATGTGTCGGCATTTATTTTGAAAATCCATGTTGTGATGGTAACCTCTGGTTATGAGTTCGCCTTCGTGTCGGCCTACCTTTGTGTTTTAGATCTGAGTCCACCTTCGTGTCGGTATTCCTTTTGAAAATCCATCTTGTGATGGTAACCTCTTGTTATAAGTCCGCCTTCGTGTCGGCCTACCTTTGTGTTTTGGATCTGAGTCCGCCTTCGTGTCGACATTCCTTTTGAAAATCCATCTTGTGATGGTAACCTCTGGTTATAAGTCCGCCTTCGTGTCGGCCTACCTTTGTGTTTTGGATCTGAGTCCGCCTTCGTGTCGACATTCCTTTTGAAAATCCATCTTGTGATGGTAACCTCTGGTTATGATTCCGCCTTCAGGTCGGCCTACCTTTGTGTTTTGGATCTGAGTCCGCCTTCGTGTCGGAATTTCTTTTGAAAATCCATCTTGTGATGGTAACCTCTGGTTATGAGTCCACCTTCGTGTCGGCCTACCTTTGTGTTTTGGATCTGAGTCCGTCTTTGTGTCAGAATTTCTTTTGAAAATCCATCTTGTGATGGTAACCTCTGGTTATGAGTCCGCCTATGTGTCGGCCTACCTTTGTGTTTTGGATCTGAGTCCGCCTTCGTGTCAGAATTTGTTTTGAAAATCCATCTTGCGATGTTAACCTCTGGTTATGAGTCCGCCTTCGTGTCGGCCTACCTTTGTGTTTTGGATCTGAGCCCTCATTTGTGTCGGCATTTCTTTTGAAAATCCATCTTGTGATGGTAACCTCTAGTTATGAGTCCGCCTTCGTGTCGGCCTACCTTTGTGTTTTGGATCTGAGTCCGCCTTTGTGTCAGAATTTCTTTTGAAAATCCATCTTGTGATGGTAACCTCTGGTTATGAGTCCGCCTATGTGTCGGCCTACCTTTGTGTTTTGGATTTGAGCCCGCATTTGTGTCGGCATTTCTTTTGAAAATCCATCTTGTGATGGTAACCTCTGATTATGAGTCCGCCTTCGTGTCGGCCTACCTTTGTGTTTAAGATCTGAGTCCGCCTTCGTGTCAGAATTTCTTTTGAAAATCCATCTTGTGATGGTAACCTCTGGTTATGAGTCCGCCTTCGTGTCAGCCTACCTTTGTGTTTTGGATCTGAGTCCGCCTTCGTGTCGACATTCCTTTTGAAAATCCATCTTGTGATGGTAACCTCTGGTTATGATTCCGCCTTCAGGTCGGCCTACCTTTGTGTTTTGGATCTGAGTCCGCCTTCGTGTCGTAATTTCTTTTGAAAATCCACCTTGTGATGGTAACTTCTGGTTCTGAGTCCGCCTTCGTGTCAGCCTACCTTTGTGTTTTGGATCTGAGCCCGCATTTGTGTCGGTATTTCTTGTGAAAATCCATGTTGTGATGGTAACCTCTGATTATGAGTCCGCCTTCGTGTCGGCCTACCTTTGTGTTTAAGATCTGAGTCCGCCTTCGTGTCAGAATTTCTTTTGAAAATCCATCTTGTGATGGTAACCTCTGGTTATGAGTCTGCCTTCGTGTCGGCCTACCTTTGTGTTTTGGATCTGAGCCCGCATTTGTGTCGGCATTCCTTTTTAAAATCCATCTTGTGATGGTAACCTCTGGTTATGAGTTCGCCTTCGTGTCGGCCTACCTTTGTGTTTTAGATCTGAGTCCGCCTTCGTGTCGGCATTCCTTTTGAAAATCCATCTTGTGCTGGTAACCTCTGGTTATAAGTCCGCCTTCGTGTCAGCCTACATTTGTGTTTTGGATCTGAGCCCGCATATGTGTCGGCATTTATTTTGAAAATCCATGTTGTGATGGTAACCTCTGGTTATGAGTTCGCCTTCGTGTCGGCCTACCTTTGTGTTTTAGATCTGAGTCCACCTTCGTGTCGGTATTCCTTTTGAAAATCCATCTTGTGATGGTAACCTCTTGTTATAAGTCCGCCTTCGTGTCGGCCTACCTTTGTGTTTTGGATCTGAGTCCGCCTTCGTGTCGACATTCCTTTTGAAAATCCATCTTGTGATGGTAACCTCTGGTTATAAGTCCGCCTTCGTGTCGGCCTACCTTTGTGTTTTGGATCTGAGTCCGCCTTCGTGTCGACATTCCTTTTGAAAATCCATCTTGTGATGGTAACCTCTGGTTATGATTCCGCCTTCAGGTCGGCCTACCTTTGTGTTTTGGATCTGAGTCCGCCTTCGTGTCGGAATTTCTTTTGAAAATCCATCTTGTGATGGTAACCTCTGGTTATGAGTCCACCTTCGTGTCGGCCTACCTTTGTGTTTTGGATCTGAGTCCGTCTTTGTGTCAGAATTTCTTTTGAAAATCCATCTTGTGATGGTAACCTCTGGTTATGAGTCCGCCTATGTGTCGGCCTACCTTTGTGTTTTGGATCTGAGTCCGCCTTCGTGTCAGAATTTGTTTTGAAAATCCATCTTGCGATGTTAACCTCTGGTTATGAGTCCGCCTTCGTGTCGGCCTACCTTTGTGTTTTGGATCTGAGCCCTCATTTGTGTCGGCATTTCTTTTGAAAATCCATCTTGTGATGGTAACCTCTAGTTATGAGTCCGCCTTCGTGTCGGCCTACCTTTGTGTTTTGGATCTGAGTCCGCCTTTGTGTCAGAATTTCGTTTGAAAATCCATCTTGTGATGGTAACCTCTGGTTATGAGTCCGCCTATGTGTCGGCCTACCTTTGTGTTTTGGATTTGAGCCCGCATTTGTGTCGGCATTTCTTTTGAAAATCCATCTTGTGATGGTAACCTCTGATTATGAGTCCGCCTTCGTGTCGGCCTACCTTTGTGTTTAAGATCTGAGTCCGCCTTCGTGTCAGAATTTCTTTTGAAAATCCATCTTGTGATGGTAACCTCTGGTTATGAGTCCGCCTTCGTGTCAGCCTACCTTTGTGTTTTGGATCTGAGTCCGCCTTCGTGTCGACATTCCTTTTGAAAATCCATCTTGTGATGGTAACCTCTGGTTATGATTCCGCCTTCAGGTCGGCCTACCTTTGTGTTTTGGATCTGAGTCCGCCTTCGTGTCGTAATTTCTTTTGAAAATCCACCTTGTGATGGTAACTTCTGGTTCTGAGTCCGCCTTCGTGTCAGCCTACCTTTGTGTTTTGGATCTGAGCCCGCATTTGTGTTGGCATTCCTTTTTAAAATCCATCTTGTGATGGTAACCTCTGGTTATGAGTTCGCCTTCGTGTCGACCTACCTTTGTGTTTTAGATCTGAGTCCGCCTTTGTGTCGGCATTCCTTTGGAAAATCCATCTCGTGCTGGTAACCTCTGGTTATAAGTCCGCCTTCGTGTCGGCCTACATTTGTGTTTTGGATCTGAGCCCGCATATGTGTCGGCATTTCTTTTGAAAATCCATGTTGTGATGGTAACCTCTGGTTATGAGTTCGCCTTCGTGTCGGCCTACCTTTGTGTTTTAGATCTGAGTCCACCTTCTTGTCGGCATTCCATTTGAAAATCCATCTTGTGATGGTAACATCTGGTTATAAGTCCACCTTCGTGTCGGCCTACCTTTGTGTTTTGGATCTGAGTCCGCCTTCGTGTCGGAATTTCTTTTGAAAATCCATCTTGTGATGGTAACCTCTGGTTCTGAGTCCGCCTTCGTGTCAGCCTACCTTTGTGTTTTGGATCTGAGCCCTCATTTGTGTTGGCATTTCTTTTGAAAATCCATCTTGTGATGGTAACCTCTGGTTATGAGTTCGCCTTCGTGTCGTCCTACCTTTGTGTTTTGGATCTGAGTCCGCCTTTGTGTCAGAATTTCTTTTGAAAATCCATCTTGTGATGGTAACCTCTGGTTATGAGTCCGCCTATGTGTCGGCCTACCTTTGTGTTTGGATCTGAGCCCGCATTTCTGTCGGCATTTCTTTTGAAAATCCATCTTGTGATGGTAACCTCTGATTATGAGTCCGCCTTTGTGTCGGCCTACCTTTGTGTTTAAGATCTGAGTCCGCCTTCGTGTCAGAATTTCTTTTGAAAATCCATCTTGTGATGGTAACCTCTGGTTATGAGTCCGCCTTCGTGTCAGCCTACCTTTGTGTTTTGGATCTGAGCCCGCATTTGTGTCGGCATTCCTTTTTAAAATCCATCTTATGATGGTAACCTCTGGTTATGAGTTCGCCTTCGTGTCGGCCTACCTTTGTGTTTTAGATCTGAGTCCGCCTTCGTGTCGGCATTCCTTTTGAAAATCCATCTTGTGCTGGTAACCTCTGGTTATAAGTCCGCCTTCGTGTCGGCCTACATTTGTGTTTTGGATCTGATCCCGCATATGTGTCGGCATTTCTTTTGAAATCCATGTTGTTATGGTAACCTCTGGTTATGAGTTCTCCTTCGTGTCGGCCAACCTTTGTGTTTTAGATCTGAGTCCACCTTCGTGTCGGCATTCCTTTTGAAAATCCATATTGTGATGGTAACCTCTGGTTATAAGTCCGCCTTCGTGTCGGCCTACCTTTGTGTTTTGGATCTGAGTCCGCCTTCGTGTCGACATTCCTTTTGAAAATCCATCTTGTGATGGTAACCTCTGGTTATAAGTCCGCCTTCGTGTCGGCCTACCTTTGTGTTTTGGATCTGAGTCCGCCTTCGTGTCGACATTCCTTTTGAAGATCCATCTTGTGATGGTAACCTCTGGTTATGATTCTGCCTTCAGGTCGGCCTACCTTTGTGTTTTAGATCTGAGTCCGCCTTCGTGTCGGAATTTCTTTTGAAAATCCATCTTGTGATGGTAACCTCTGGTTATGAGTCCGCCTTCGTGTCGGCCTACCTTTGTGTTTTGGATCTGAGTCCGTCTTTGTGTCAGAATTTCTTTAGAAAATCCATCTTGTGATGGTAACCTCTGGTTATGAGTCCGCCTATGTGTCGGCCTACCTTTGTGTTTTGGATCTGAGCCCGCATTTGTGTCGGCATTTCTTTTGAAAATCCATCTTGTGATGGTAACCTCTGATTATGAGTCCGCCTTCGTGTCGGCCTACCTTTGTGTTTAAGATCTGAGTCCGCCTTCGTGTCAGAATTTCTTTTGAAAATCAATCTTGTGATGGTAACCTCTGGTTATGAGTCCGCCTTCGTGTCGGCCTACCTTTGTGTTTTGGATCTGAGCCCTTATTTGTGTCGGCATTCCTTTTTAAAATCCATCTTGTGATGGTAACCTCTAGTTATGAGTTCGCCTTCGTGTCGGCCTACCTTTGTGTTTTAGATCTGAGTCCGCCTTCGTGTCGGCATTCCTTTTGAAAATCCATCTTGTGCTGGTAACCTCTGGTTATAAGTCCGCCTTCGTGTCGGCCTACATTTGTGTTTTGGATCTGAGCCCGCATATGTGTCGGCATTTCTTTTGAAAATCCATGTTGTGATGGTAACCTCTGGTTATGAGTTCGCCTTCGTGTCGGCCTACCTTTGTGTTTTGGATCTGAGTCCGCCTTCGCATCGACATTCCTTTTGAAAATCCATCTTGTGATGGTAACCTCTGGTTATAAGTCCGCCTTCGTGTCGGCCTACCTTTGTGTTTTGGATCTGAGTCCGCCTTCGTGTCGACATTCCTTTTGAAAATCCATCTTGTGATGGTAACCTCTAGTTATGATTCCGCCTTCAGGTCGGCCTACCTTTGTGTTTTGGATCTGAGTCCGCCTTCGTGTCGGAATTTCTTTTGAAAATCCACCTTGTGATGGTAACCTCTGGTTCTGAGCCCGCCTTCGTGTCAGCCTACCTTTGTGTTTTGGATCTGAGCCCTCATTTGTGTCGGCATTTCTTTTGAAAATCCATCTTGTGATGGTAACCTCTGGTTATGAGTCCGCCTTCGTGTCGGCCTACCTTTGTGTTTTGGATCTGAGTCCGCCTTTGTGTCAGCATTCCTTTTTAAAATCCATCTTGTGATGGAAACCTCTGGTTATGATTCCGCCTTCAGGTCGGCCTACCTTTGTGTTTTGGATCTGAGTCCGCCTTCGTGTAAGAATTTCTTTTGAAAATCCATCTTGCGATGTTCACCTCTGGTTATGAGTCCGCCTTCGTGCCGGCCTACCTTTGTGTTTTGGATCTGAGCCCTCATTTGTGTCGGCATTTCTTTTGAAAATCCATCTTGTGATGGTAACCTCTAGTTATGAGTCCGCCTTCGTGTCGGCCTACCTTTGTGTTTTGGATCAGAGTCCGCCTTTGTGTCAGAATTTCTTTTGAAAATCCATCTTGTGATGGTAACCTCTGGTTATGAGTCCGCCTTCGTGTCGGCCTACCTTTGTGTTTTGGATCTGAGCCCTTATTTGTGTCGGCATTCCTTTTTAAAATCCATCTTGTGATGGTAACCTCTGGTTATGAGTTCGCCTTCGTGTCGGCCTACCTTTGTGTTTTAGATCTGAGTCCGCCTTCGTGTCGGCATTCCTTTTGAAAATCCATCTTGTGCTGGTAACCTCTGGTTATAAGTCCGCCTTCGTGTCGGCCTACATTTGTGTTTTGGATCTGAGCCCGCATATGTGTCGGCATTTCTTTTGAAAATCCATGTTGTGATGGTAACCTCTGGTTATGAGTTCGCCTTCGTGTCGGCCTACCTTTGTGTTTTAGATCTGAGTCCACCTTCGTGTCGGCATTCCTTTTGAAAATCCATCTTGTGATGGTAACCTCTGGTTATAAGTCCGCCTTCGTGTCGGCCTACCTTTGTGTTTTGGATCTGAGTCCGCCTTCGCATCGACATTCCTTTTGAAAATCCATCTTGTGATGGTAACCTCTGGTTATAAGTCCGCCTTCGTGTCGGCCTACCTTTGTGTTTTGGATCTGAGTCCGCCTTCGTGTCGACATTCCTTTTGAAAATCCATCTTGTGATGGTAACCTCTAGTTATGATTCCGCCTTCAGGTCGGCCTACCTTTGTGTTTTGGATCTGAGTCCGCCTTCGTGTCGGAATTTCTTTTGAAAATCCACCTTGTGATGGTAACCTCTGGTTCTGAGTCCGCCTTCGTGTCAGCCTACCTTTGTGTTTTGGATCTGAGCCCTCATTTGTGTCGGCATTTCTTTTGAAAATCCATCTTGTGATGGTAACCTCTGGTTATGAGTCCGCCTTCGTGTCGGCCTACCTTTGTGTTTTGGATCTGAGTCCGCCTTTGTGTCAGCATTCCTTTTTAAAATCCATCTTGTGATGGAAACCTCTGGTTATGATTCCGCCTTCAGGTCGGCCTACCTTTGTGTTTTGGATCTGAGTCCGCCTTCGTGTAAGAATTTCTTTTGAAAATCCATCTTGCGATGTTCACCTCTGGTTATGAGTCTGCCTTCGTGCCGGCCTACCTTTGTGTTTTGGATCTGAGCCCTCATTTGTGTCGGCATTTCTTTTTAAAATCCATCTTGTGATGGTAACCTCTAGTTATGAGTCCGCCTTCGTGTCGGCCTACCTTTGTGTTTTGGATCTGAGTCCGCCTTTGTGTCAGAATTTCTTTTGAAAATCCATCTTGTGATGGTAACCTCTGGTTATGAGTCCGCCTTCGTGTCGGCCTACCTTTGTGTTTTGGATCTGAGCCCTTATTTGTGTCGGCATTCCTTTTTAAAATCCATCTTGTGATGGTAACCTCTGGTTATGAGTTCGCCTTCGTGTCGGCCTACCTTTGTGTTTTAGATCTGAGTCCGCCTTCGTGTCGGCATTCCTTTTGAAAATCCATCTTGTGCTGGTAACCTCTGGTTATAAGTCCGCCTTCGTGTCGGCCTACATTTGTGTTTTGGATCTGAGCCCGCATATGTGTCGGCATTTCTTTTGAAAATCCATGTTGTGATGGTAACCTCTGGTTATGAGTTCGCCTTCGTGTCGGCCTACCTTTGTGTTTTAGATCTGAGTCTACCTTCGTGTCGGCATTCCTTTTGAAAATCCATCTTGTGATGGTAACCTCTGGTTATAAGTCCGCCTTCGTGTCGGCCTACCTTTGTGTTTTGGATCTGAGTCCGCCTTCGCGTCGACATTCCTTTTGAAAATCCATCTTGTGATGGTAACCTCTGGTTATAAGTCCGCCTTCGTGTCGGCCTACCTTTGTGTTTTGGATCTGAGTCCGCCTTCGTGTCGACATTCCTTTTGAAAATCCATCTTGTGATGGTAACCTCTGGTTATGATTCCGCCTTCAGGTCGGCCTACCTTTGTGTTTTGGATCTCAGTCCGCCTTCGTGTCGGAATTTCTTTTGAAAATCCACCTTGTGATGGTAACCTCTGGTTCTGAGTCCGCCTTCGTGTCAGCCTACCTTTGTGTTTTGGATCTGAGCCCTCATTTGTGTCGGCATTTCTTTTGAAAATCCATCTTGTGATGGTAACCTCTGGTTATGAGTCTGCCTTCGTGTCGGCCTACCTTTGTGTTTTAGATCTGAGCCCGCCTTTGTGTCAGCATTCCTTTTTAAAATCCATCTTGTGATGGAAACCTCTGGTTATGATTCCGCCTTCAGGTCGGCCTACCTTTGTGTTTTGGATCTGAGTCCGCCTTCGTGTCAGAATTTCTTTTGAAAATCCATCTTGCGATGTTCACCTCTGGTTATGAGTCCGCCTTCGTGTCGGCCTACCTTTGTGTTTTGGATCTGAGCCCTCATTTGTGTCGGCATTTCTTTTGAAAATCCATCTTGTGATGGTAACCTCTAGTTATGAGTCCGCCTTCGTGTCGGCCTACCTTTGTGTTTTGGATCTGAGTCCGCCTTTGTGTCTGAATTTCTTTTGAAAATCCATCTTGTGATGGTAACCTCTGGTTATGAGTCCGCCTATGTGTCGGCCTACCTTTGTGTTTTGGATTTGAGCCCGCATTTGTGTCGGCATTTCTTTTGAAAATCCATCTTGTGATGGTAACCTCTGCTTATGAGTCTGCCTTCGTGTCGGCCTACCTTTGTGTTTAAGATCTGAGTCCGCCTTCGTGTCAGAATTTCTTTTGAAAATCCATCTTGTGATGGTAACCTCTGGTTATGAGTCCGCCTTCGTGTCGGCCTACCTTTGTGTTTTGGATCTGAGTCCGCTTTCGTGTCGACATTCCTTTTGAAAATCCATCTTGTGATGGTAACCTCTGGTTATGATTCCGCCTTCAGGTCGGCCTACCTTTGTGTTTTGGATCTGAGTCCGCCTTCGTGTCGGAATTTCTTTTGAAAATCCATCTTGTGATGGTAACCTCTGGTTCTGAGTCCGCCTTCGTGTCAGCCTACCTTTGTGTTTTGGATCTGAGCCCTCATTTGTGTCGGCATTTCTTTTGAAAATCCATCTTGTGATGGTAACCTCTGGTTATGAGTTCGCCTTCGTGTCGGCCTACCTTTGTGTTTTGGATCTGAGTCCGCCTTTGTGTCAGAATTTATTTTGCAAATCCATCTTGTGATGGTAACCTCTGGTTATGAGTCCGCCTATGTGTCGGCCTACCTTTGTGTTTTGGATCTGAGCCCGCATTTGTGTCGGCATTTCTTTTGAAAATCCATCTTGTGATGGTAACCTCTGATTATAAGTCCGCCTTTGTGTCGGCCTACCTTTGTGTTTAATATCTGAGTCCGCCTTCCTGTCAGAATTTCTTTTGAAAATCCATCTTGTGATGGTAACCTCTGGTTATGAGTCCGCCGTCGTGTCGGCCTACCTTTGTGTTTTGGATCTGAGCCCGCATTTGTGTCGGCATTCCTTTTTAAAATCCATCTTGTGATGGTAACCTCTGGTTATGAGTTCGCCTTCGTGTCGGCCTACCTTTGTGTTTTAGATCTGAGTCCGCCTTCGTGTCGGCATTCCTTTTGAAAATCCATCTTGTGCTGGTAACCTCTGGTTATAAGTCCGCCTACATTTGTGTTTTGGATCTGAGCCCGCCTTCGTGTCGACATTCCTTTTGAAAATCCATCTTGTGATGGTAACCTCTGGTTATAAGTCCGCCTTCGTGTCGGCCTACCTTTGTGTTTTGGATCTGAGTCCGCCTTCGTGTCGACATTCCTTTTGAAAATCCATCTTGTGATGGTAACCTCTAGTTATGATTCCGCCTTCAGGTCGGCCTACCTTTGTGTTTTGGATCTGAGTCCGCCTTCGTGTCGGAATTTCTTTTGAAAATCCACCTTGTGATGGTAACCTCTGGTTCTGAGTCCGCCTTCGTGTCAGGCTACCTTTGTGTTTTGGATCTGAGCCCTCATTTGTGTCGGCATTTCTTTTGAAAATCCATCTTGTGATGGTAACCTCTGGTTATGAGTCCGCCTTCGTGTCGGCCTACCTTTGTGTTTTGGATCTGAGTCCGCCTTTGTGTCAGCATTCCTTTTTAAAATCCATCTTGTGATGGAAACCTCTGGTTATGATTCCGCCTTCAGGTCGGCCTACCTTTGTGTTTTGGATCTGAGTCCGCCTTCGTGTAAGAATTTCTTTTGAAAATCCATCTTGCGATGTTCACCTCTGGTTATGAGTCCGCCTTCGTGCCGGCCTACCTTTGTGTTTTGGATCTGAGCCCTCATTTGTGTCGGCATTTCTTTTGAAAATCCATCTTGTGATGGTAACCTCTAGTTATGAGTCCGCCTTCGTGTCGGCCTACCTTTGTGTTTTGGATCTGAGTCCGCCTTTGTGTCAGAATTTCTTTTGAAAATCCATCTTGTGATGGTAACCTCTGGTTATGAGTCCGCCTTCGTGTCGGCCTACCTTTGTGGTTTGGATCTGAGCCCTTATTTGTGTCGGCATTCCTTTTTAAAATCCATCTTGTGATGGTAACCTCTGGTTATGAGTTCGCCTTCGTGTCGGCCTACCTTTGTGTTTTAGATCTGAGTCCGCCTTCGTGTCGGCATTCCTTTTGAAAATCCATCTTGTGCTGGTAACCTCTGGTTATAAGTCCGCCTTCGTGTCGGCCTACATTTGTGTTTTGGATCTGAGCCCGCATATGTGTCGGCATTTCTTTTGAAAATCCATGTTGTGATGGTAACCTCTGGTTATGAGTTCGCCTTCGTGTCGGCCTACCTTTGTGTTTTAGATCTGAGTCCACCTTCGTGTCGGCATTCCTTTTGAAAATCCATCTTGTGATGGTAACCTCTGGTTATAAGTCCGCCTTCGTGTCGGCCTACCTTTGTGTTTTGGATCTGAGTCCGCCTTCGCGTCGACATTCCTTTTGAAAATCCATCTTGTGATGGTAACCTCTGGTTATAAGTCCGCCTTCGTGTCGGCCTACCTTTGTGTTTTGGATCTGAGTCCGCCTTCGTGTCGACATTCCTTTTGAAAATCCATCTTGTGATGGTAACCTCTGGTTATGATTCCGCCTTCAGGTCGGCCTACCTTTGTGTTTTGGATCTGAGTCCGCCTTCGTGTCGGAATTTCTTTTGAAAATCCACCTTGTGATGGTAACCTCTGGTTCTGAGTCCGCCTTCGTGTCAGCCTACCTTTGTGTTTTGGATCTGAGCCCTCATTTGTGTCGGCATTTCTTTTGAAAATCCATCTTGTGATGGTAACCTCTGGTTATGAGTCTGCCTTCGTGTCGGCCTACCTTTGTGTTTAAGATCTGAGTCCGCCTTCGTGTCAGAATTTCTTTTGAAAATCCATCTTGTGATGGTAACCTCTGGTTATGAGTCCGCCTTCGTGTCGGCCTACCTTTGTGTTTTGGATCTGAGTCCGCTTTCGTGTCGACATTCCTTTTGAAAATCCATCTTGTGATGGTAACCTCTGGTTATGATTCCGCCTTCAGGTCGGCCTACCTTTGTGTTTTGGATCTGAGTCCGCCTTCGTGTCGGAATTTCTTTTGAAAATCCATCTTGTGATGGTAACCTCTGGTTCTGAGTCCGCCTTCGTGTCAGCCTACCTTTGTGTTTTGGATCTGAGCCCTCATTTGTGTCGGCATTTCTTTTGAAAATCCATCTTGTGATGGTAACCTCTGGTTATGAGTTCGCCTTCGTGTCGGCCTACCTTTGTGTTTTGGATCTGAGTCCGCCTTTGTGTCAGAATTTATTTTGCAAATCCATCTTGTGATGGTAACCTCTGGTTATGAGTCCGCCTATGTGTCGGCCTACCTTTGTGTTTTGGATCTGAGCCCGCATTTGTGTCGGCATTTCTTTTGAAAATCCATCTTGTGATGGTAACCTCTGATTATAAGTCCGCCTTTGTGTCGGCCTACCTTTGTGTTTAATATCTGAGTCCGCCTTCCTGTCAGAATTTCTTTTGAAAATCCATCTTGTGATGGTAACCTCTGGTTATGAGTCCGCCGTCGTGTCGGCCTACCTTTGTGTTTTGGATCTGAGCCCGCATTTGTGTCGGCATTCCTTTTTAAAATCCATCTTGTGATGGTAACCTCTGGTTATGAGTTCGCCTTCGTGTCGGCCTACCTTTGTGTTTTAGATCTGAGTCCGCCTTCGTGTCGGCATTCCTTTTGAAAATCCATCTTGTGCTGGTAACCTCTGGTTATAAGTCCGCCTACATTTGTGTTTTGGATCTGAGCCCGCCTTCGTGTCGACATTCCTTTTGAAAATCCATCTTGTGATGGTAACCTCTGGTTATAAGTCCGCCTTCGTGTCGGCCTACCTTTGTGTTTTGGATCTGAGTCCGCCTTCGTGTCGACATTCCTTTTGAAAATCCATCTTGTGATGGTAACCTCTAGTTATGATTCCACCTTCAGGTCGGCCTACCTTTGTGTTTTGGATCTGAGTCCGCCTTCGTGTCGGAATTTCTTTTGAAAATCCACCTTGTGATGGTAACCTCTGGTTCTGAGTCCGCCTTCGTGTCAGGCTACCTTTGTGTTTTGGATCTGAGCCCTCATTTGTGTCGGCATTTCTTTTGAAAATCCATCTTGTGATGGTAACCTCTGGTTATGAGTCCGCCTTCGTGTCGGCCTACCTTTGTGTTTTGGATCTGAGTCCGCCTTTGTGTCAGCATTCCTTTTTAAAATCCATCTTGTGATGGAAACCTCTGGTTATGATTCCGCCTTCAGGTCGGCCTACCTTTGTGTTTTGGATCTGAGTCCGCCTTCGTGTAAGAATTTCTTTTGAAAATCCATCTTGCGATGTTCACCTCTGGTTATGAGTCCGCCTTCGTGCCGGCCTACCTTTGTGTTTTGGATCTGAGCCCTCATTTGTGTCGGCATTTCTTTTGAAAATCCATCTTGTGATGGTAACCTCTAGTTATGAGTCCGCCTTCGTGTCGGCCTACCTTTGTGTTTTGGATCTGAGTCCGCCTTTGTGTCAGAATTTCTTTTGAAAATCCATCTTGTGATGGTAACCTCTGGTTATGAGTCCGCCTTCGTGTCGGCCTACCTTTGTGTTTTGGATCTGAGCCCTTATTTGTGTCGGCATTCCTTTTTAAAATCCATCTTGTGATGGTAACCTCTGGTTATGAGTTCGCCTTCGTGTCGGCCTACCTTTGTGTTTTAGATCTGAGTCCGCCTTCGTGTCGGCATTCCTTTTGAAAATCCATCTTGTGCTGGTAACCTCTGGTTATAAGTCCGCCTTCGTGTCGGCCTACATTTGTGTTTTGGATCTGAGCCCGCATATGTGTCGGCATTTCTTTTGAAAATCCATGTTGTGATGGTAACCTCTGGTTATGAGTTCGCCTTCGTGTCGGCCTACCTTTGTGTTTTAGATCTGAGTCCACCTTCGTGTCGGCATTCCTTTTGAAAATCCATCTTGTGATGGTAACCTCTGGTTATAAGTCCGCCTTCGTGTCGGCCTACCTTTGTGTTTTGGATCTGAGTCCGCCTTCGCGTCGACATTCCTTTTGAAAATCCATCTTGTGATGGTAACCTCTGGTTATAAGTCCGCCTTCGTGTCGGCCTACCTTTGTGTTTTGGATCTGAGTCCGCCTTCGTGTCGACATTCCTTTTGAAAATCCATCTTGTGATGGTAACCTCTGGTTATGATTCCGCCTTCAGGTCGGCCTACCTTTGTGTTTTGGATCTGAGTCCGCCTTCGTGTCGGAATTTCTTTTGAAAATCCACCTTGTGATGGTAACCTCTGGTTCTGAGTCCGCCTTCGTGTCAGCCTACCTTTGTGTTTTGGATCTGAGCCCTCATTTGTGTCGGCATTTCTTTTGAAAATCCATCTTGTGATGGTAACCTCTGGTTATGAGTCTGCCTTCGTGTCGGCCTACCTTTGTGTTTTAGATCTGAGCCCGCCTTTGTGTCAGCATTCCTTTTTAAAATCCATCTTGTGATGGAAACCTCTGGTTATGATTCCGCCTTCAGGTCGGCCTACCTTTGTGTTTTGGATCTGAGTCCGCCTTCGTGTCAGAATTTCTTTTGAAAATCCATCTTGCGATGTTCACCTCTGGTTATGAGTCCGCCTTTGTGTCGGCCTACCTTTGTGTTTTGGATCTGAGCCCTCATTTGTGTCGGCATTTCTTTTGAAAATCCATCTTGTGATGGTAACCTCTAGTTATGAGTCCGCCTTCGTGTCGGCCTACCTTTGTGTTTTGGATCTGAGTCCGCCTTTGTGTCAGAATTTCTTTTGAAAATCCATCTTGTGATGGTAACCTCTGGTTATGAGTCCGCCTATGTGTCGGCCTACCTTTGTGTTTTGGATTTGAGCCCGCATTTGTGTCGGCATTTCTTTTGAAAATCCATCTTGTGATGGTAACCTCTGCTTATGAGTCTGCCTTCGTGTCGGCCTACCTTTGTGTTTAAGATCTGAGTCCGCCTTCGTGTCAGAATTTCTTTTGAAAATCCATCTTGTGATGGTAACCTCTGGTTATGAGTCCGCCTTCGTGTCGGCCTACCTTTGTGTTTTGGATCTGAGTCCTCTTTCGTGTCGACATTCCTTTTGAAAATCCATCTTGTGATGGTAACCTCTGGTTATGATTCCGCCTTCAGGTCGGCCTACCTTTGTGTTTTGGATCTGAGTCCGCCTTCGTGTCGGAATTTCTTTTGAAAATCCATCTTGTGATGGTAACCTCTGGTTCTGAGTCCGCCTCCGTGTCAGCCTACCTTTGTGTTTTGGATCTGAGCCCTCATTTGTGTCGGCATTTCTTTTGAAAATCCATCTTGTGATGGTAACCTCTGGTTATGAGTTCGCCTTCGTGTCGGCCTACCTTTGTGTTTTGGATCTGAGTCCGCCTTTGTGTCAGAATTTATTTTGCAAATCCATCTTGTGATGGTAACCTCTGGTTATGAGTCCGCCTATGTGTCGGCCTACCTTTGTGTTTTGGATCTGAGCCCGCATTTGTGTCGGCATTTCTTTTGAAAATCCATCTTGTGATGGTAACCTCTGGTTATGAGTCCGCCTTCGTGTCGGCCTACCTTTGTGTTTTGGATCTGAGCCCTTATTTGTGTCGGCATTCCTTTTTAAAATCCATCTTGTGATGGTAACCTCTGGTTATGAGTTCGCCTTCGTGTCGGCCTACCTTTGTGTTTTAGATCTGAGTCCGCCTTCGTGTCGGCATTCCTTTTGAAAATCCATCTTGTGCTGGTAACCTCTGGTTATAAGTCCGCCTTCGTGTCGGCCTACATTTGTGTTTTGGATCTGAGCCCGCATATGTGTCGGCATTTCTTTTGAAAATCCATGTTGTGATGGTAACCTCTGGTTATGAGTTCGCCTTCGTGTCGGCCTACCTTTGTGTTTTAGATCTGAGTCCACCTTCGTGTCGGCATTCCTTCTGAAAATCCATCTTGTGATGGTAACCTCTGGTTATAAGTCCGCCTTCGTGTCGGCCTACCTTTGTGTTTTGGATCTGAGTCCGCCTTCGCGTCGACATTCCTTTTGAAAATCCATCTTGTGATGGTAACCTCTGGTTATAAGTCCGCCTTCGTGTCGGCCTACCTTTGTGTTTTGGATCTGAGTCCGCCTTCGTGTCGACATTCCTTTTGAAAATCCATCTTGTGATGGTAACCTCTTGTTATGATTCCGCCTTCAGGTCGGCCTACCTTTGTGTTTTGGATCTGAGTCCGCCTTCGTGTCGGAATTTCTTTCGAAAATCCACCTTGTGATGGTAACCTCTGGTTCTGAGTCCGCCTTCGTGTCAGCCTACCTTTGTGTTTTGGATCTGAGCCCTCATTTGTGTCGGCATTTCTTTTGAAAATCCATCTTGTGATGGTAACCTCTGGTTATGAGTCTGCCTTCGTGTCGGCCTACCTTTGTGTTTTAGATCTGAGCCCGCCTTTGTGTCAGCATTCCTTTTTAAAATCCATCTTGTGATGGAAACCTCTGGTTATGATTCCGCCTTCAGGTCGGCCTACCTTTGTGTTTTGGATCTGAGTCCGCCTTCGTGTCAGAATTTCTTTTGAAAATCCATCTTGCGATGTTCACCTCTGGTTATGAGTCCGCCTTCGTGTCGGCCTACCTTTGTGTTTTGGATCTGAGCCCTCATTTGTGTCGGCATTTCTTTTGAAAATCCATTTTGTGATGGTAACCTCTAGTTATGAGTCCGCCTTCGTGTCGGCCTACCTTTGTGTTTTGGATCTGAGTCCGCCTTTGTGTCAGAATTTCTTTTGAAAATCCATCTTGTGATGGTAACCTCTGGTTATGAGTCCGCCTATGTGTCGGCCTACCTTTGTGTTTTGGATTTGAGCCCGCATTTGTGTCGGCATTTCTTTTGAAAATCCATCTTGTGATGGTAACCTCTGCTTATGAGTCTGCCTTCGTGTCGGCCTACCTTTGTGTTTAAGATCTGAGTCCGCCTTCGTGTCAGAATTTCTTTTGAAAATCCATCTTGTGATGGTAACCTCTGGTTATGAGTCCGCCTTCGTGTCGGCCTACCTTTGTGTTTTGGATCTGAGTCCGCTTTCGTGTCGACATTCCTTTTGAAAATCCATCTTGTGATGGTAACCTCTGGTTATGATTCCGCCTTCAGGTCGGCCTACCTTTGTGTTTTGGATCTGAGTCCGCCTTCGTGTCGGAATTTCTTTTGAAAATCCATCTTGTGATGGTAACCTCTAGTTATGAGTTCGCCTTCGTGTCGGCCTACCTTTGTGTTTTAGATCTGAGTCCGCCTTCGTGTCGGCATTCCTTTTGAAAATCCATCTTGTGCTGGTAACCTCTGGTTATAAGTCCGCCTACATTTGTGTTTTGGATCTGAGCCCGCATTTGTGTCGGCATTCCTTTTTAAAATCCATCTTGTGATGGTAACCTCTGGTTATGAGTTCGCCTTCGTGTCAGCCTACCTTTGTGTTTTAGATCTGAGTCCGCCTTCGTGTCGGCATTCCTTTTTAAAATCCATCTTGTGCTGGTAACCTCTAGTTATAAGTCCGACTTCGTGTCGGCCTACATTTGTGTTTTGGATCTGAGCCCGCATATGTGTCGGCATTTCTTTTGAAAATCCATGTTGTGATGGTAACCTCTGGTTATGAGTTCGCCTTCGTGTCGGCCTACCTTTGTGTTTTAGATCTGAGTCCACCTTCGTGTCGGCATTCCTTTTGAAAATCCATCTTGTGATGGTAACCTCTGGTTATAAGTCCGCCTTCGTGTCGGCCTACCTTTGTGTTTTGGATCTGAGTCCGCCTTTGTGTCGGCATTCCTTTTTAAAATCTATCTTGTGATGGTAACCTCTGGTTATGAGTTCGCCTTCGCGTCGGCCTACCTTTGTGTTTTAGATCTGAGTCCGCCTTCGTGTCGGCCTACCTTTGTGTTTAAGATCTGAGTCCGCCTTCGTGTCAGAATTTCTTTTGAAAATCCATCTTGTGATGGTAACCTCTGGTTATGAGTCCGCCTTCGTGTCGGCCTACCTTTGTGTTTTGGATCTGAGCCCGCATTTGTGTCGGCATTCCTTTTTAAAATCCATCTTGTGATGGTAACCTCTGGTTATGAGTTCGCTTTCGTGTCAGCCTACCTTTGTGTTTTAGATCTGAGTCCGCCTTCGTGTCGGCATTCCTTTTGAAAATCCATCTTGTGCTGGTAACCTCTGGTTATAAGTCCGCCTTCGTGTCGGCCTACATTTGTGTTTTGGATCTGAGCCCGCCTTCGTGTCGACATTCCTTTTGAAAATCCATCTTGTGATGGTAACCTCTGGTTATAAGTCCGCCTTCGTGTCGGCCTTCCTTTGTGTTTTGGATCTGAGTCCGCCGTCGTGTCGACATTCCTTTTGAAAATCCATCTTGTGATGGTATCCTCTGGTTATGATTCCGCCTTCAGGTCGGCCTACCTTTGTGTTTTGGATCTGAGTCCGCCTTCGTGTCAGAATTTCTTTTGAAAATCCATCTTGTGATGGTAACCTCTGGTTCTGAGTCCGCCTTCGTGTCAGCCTACCTTTGTGTTTTGGATCTGAGCCCTCATTTGTGTCGGCATTTCTTTTGAAAATCCATCTTGTGATGGTAACCTGTGGTTATGAGTCCGCCTTCGTGTCGGCCTACCTTTGTGTTTTGGATCTGAGTCCGCCTTTGTGTCTGCATTCCTTTTTAAAATCCATCTTGTGATGGTAACCTCTGGTTATGAGTTCGCCTTCGTGTCGGCCTACCTTTGTGTTTTAGATCTGAGTCCGCCTTCGTGTCGGCCTACCTTTGTGTTTAAGATCTGAGTCCGCCTTCGTGTCAGAATATCTTTTGAAAATCCATCTTGTGATGGTAACCTCTGGTTATGAGTCCGCCTTCGTGTCGGCCTACCTTTGTGTTTTGGATCTGAGCCCGCATTTGTGTCGGCATTCCTTTTTAAAATCCATCTTGTGATGGTAACCTCTGGTTATGAGTTCGCCTTCGTGTCAGCCTACCTTTGTGTTTTAGATCTGAGTCCGCCTTCGTGTCGGCATTCCTTTTTAAAATCCATCTTGTGCTGGTAACCTCTAGTTATAAGTCCGACTTCGTGTCGGCCTACATTTGTGTTTTGGATCTGAGCCCGCATATGTGTCGGCATTTCTTTTGAAAATCCATGTTGTGATGGTAACCTCTGGTTATGAGTTCGCCTTCGTGTCGGCCTACCTTTGTGTTTTAGATCTGAGTCCACCTTCGTGTCGGCATTCCTTTTGAAAATCCATCTTGTGATGGTAACCTCTGGGTATAAGTCCGCCTTCGTGTCGGCCTACCTTTGTGTTTTGGATCTGAGTCCGCCTTTGTGTCGGCATTCCTTTTTAAAATCTATCTTGTGATGGTAACCTCTGGTTATGAGTTCGCCTTCGCGTCGGCCTACCTTTGTGTTTTAGATCTGAGTCCGCCTTCGTGTCGGCCTACCTTTGTGTTTAAGATCTGAGTCCGCCTTCGTGTCAGAATTTCTTTTGAAAATCCATATTGTGATGGTAACCCCTGGTTATGAGTCCGCCTTCGTGTCGGCCTACCTTTGTGTTTTGGATCTGAGCCCGCATTTGTGTCGGCATTCCTTTTTAAAATCCATCTTGTGATGGTAACCACTAGCTATGAGTTCGCCTTCGTGTCGGCCTACCTTTGTGTTTTAGATCTGAGTCCGCCTTCGTGTCGGCATTCCTTTTGAAAATCCATCTTGTGCTGGTAACCTCTGGTTATAAGTCCGCCTTCGTGTCGGCCTACATTTGTTTTTTGGATCTGAGCCCGCATATGTGTCGGCATTTCTTTTGAAAATCCATGTTGTGATGGTAACCTCTGGTTATGAGTTCGCCTTCGTGTCGGCCTACCTTTGTGTTTTAGATCTGAGTCCACCTTCGTGTCGGCATTCCTTTTGAAAATACAACTTGTGATGGTAACCTCTGGTTATAAGTCCGCCTTCGTGTCGGCCTACCTTTGTGTTTTGGATCTGAGTCCGCCTTCGTGTCGACATTCCTTTTGAAAATCCATCTTGTGATGGTAACCTCTGGTTATAAGTCCGCCTTCGTGTCGGCCTACCTTTGTGTTTTGGATCTGAGTCCGCCTTCGTGTCGACATTCCATTTGAAAATCCATCTTGTGATGGTATCCTCTGGTTATGATTCCGCCTTCAGGTCGGCCTACCTTTGTGTTTTGGATCTGAGTCCGCCTTCGTGTCGGAATTTCTTTTGAAAATCCATCTTGTGATGGTAACCTCTGGTTCTGAGTCCGCCTTCGTGTCAGCCTACCTTTGTGTTTTGGATCTGAGCTCTCATTTGTGTCGGCATTTCTTTTGAAAATCCATCTTGTGATGGTAACCTCTGGTTATGAGTCCGCCTTCGTGTCGGCCTACCTTTGTGTTTTGGATCTGAGTCCGCCTTTGTGTCTGCATTCCTTTTTAAAATCCATCTTGTGATGGTAACCTCTGGTTATGAGTTCGCCTTCGTGTCGGCCTACCTTTGTGTTTTAGATCTGAGTCCGCCTTCGTGTCGGCCTACCTTTGTGTTTAAGATCTGAGTCCGCCTTCGTGTCAGAATTTCTTTTGAAAATCCATCTTGTGATGGTAACCTCTGGTTATGAGTCCGCCTTCGTGTCGGCCTACCTTTGTGTTTTGGATCTGAGCCCGCATTTGTGTCGGCATTCCTTTTTAAAATCCATCTTGTGATGGTAACCTCTGGTTATGAGTTCGCCTTCGTGTCAGCCTACCTTTGTGTTTTAGATCTGAGTCCGCCTTCGTGTCGGCATTCCTTTTTAAAATCCATCTTGTGCTGGTAACCTCTAGTTATAAGTCCGACTTCGTGTCGGCCTACATTTGTGTTTTGGATCTGAGCCCGCATATGTGTCGGCATTTCTTTTGAAAATCCATGTTGTGATGGTAACCTCTGGTTATGAGTTCGCCTTCGTGTCGGCCTACCTTTGTGTTTTAGATCTGAGTCCACCTTCGTGTCGGCATTCCTTTTGAAAATCCATCTTGTGATGGTAACCTCTGGTTATAAGTCCGCCTTCGCGTCGGCCTACCTTTGTGTTTTGGATCTGAGTCCGCCTTTGTGTCGGCATTCCTTTTTAAAATCCATCTTGTGATGGTAACCTCTGGTTATGAGTTCGCCTTAGCGTCGGCCTACCTTTGTGTTTTAGATCTGAGTCCGCCTTCGTGTCGGCCTACCTTTGTGTTTAAGATCTGAGTCCGCCTTCGTGTCAGAATTTCTTTTGAAAATCCATCTTGTGATGGTAACCCCTGGTTATGAGTCCGCCTTCGTGTCGGCCTACCTTTGTGTTTTGGATCTGAGCCCGCATTTGTGTCGGCATTCCTTTTTAAAATCCATCT
This sequence comes from Lathyrus tuberosus, assembly GCA_022829125.1. NCBI lineage: Eukaryota > Viridiplantae > Streptophyta > Magnoliopsida > Fabales > Fabaceae > Lathyrus > Lathyrus tuberosus. The sequence goes on along the minus strand of JALAZF010000061.1, from coordinate 17,931,730 downwards.
TGTGATGGTAACCTCTAGTTATGAGTTCGCCTTCGTGTCGGCCTACCTTTGTGTTTTAGATCTGAGTCCGCCTTCGTGTCGGCATTCCTTTTGAAAATCCATCTTGTGCTGGTAACCTCTGGTTATAAGTCCGCCTTCGTGTCGGCCTACATTTGTTTTTTGGATCTGAGCCCGCATATGTGTCGGCATTTCTTTTGAAAATCCATGTTGTGATGGTAACCTCTGGTTATGAGTTCGCCTTCGTGTCGGCCTACCTTTGTGTTTTAGATCTGAGTCCACCTTCGTGTCGGCATTCCTTTTGAAAATCCATCTTGTGATGGTAACCTCTGGTTATAAGTCCGCCTTCGTGTCGGCCTACCTTTGTGTTTTGGATCTGAGTCCGCCTTTGTGTCGGCATTCCTTTTTAAAATCCATCTTGTGATGGTAACCTCTGGTTATGAGTTCGCCTTAGCGTCGGCCTACCTTTGTGTTTTAGATCTGAGTCCGCCTTCGTGTCGGCCTACCTTTGTGTTTAAGATCTGAGTCCGCCTTCGTGTCAGAATTTCTTTTGAAAATCCATCTTGTGATGGTAACCCCTGGTTATGAGTCCGCCTTCGTGTCGGCCTACCTTTGTGTTTTGGATCTGAGCCCGCATTTGTGTCGGCATTCCTTTTTAAAATCCATCTTGTGATGGTAACCTCTAGTTATGAGTTCGCCTTCGTGTCGGCCTACCTTTGTGTTTTAGATCTGAGTCCGCCTTCGTGTCGGCATTCCTTTTGAAAATCCATCTTGTGCTGGTAACCTCTGGTTATAAGTCCGCCTTCGTGTCGGCCTACATTTGTTTTTTGGATCTGAGCCCGCATATGTGTCGGCATTTCTTTTGAAAATCCATGTTGTGATGGTAACCTCTGGTTATGAGTTCGCCTTCGTGTCGGCCTACCTTTGTGTTTTAGATCTGAGTCCACCTTCGTGTCGACATTCCTTTTGAAAATACAACTTGTGATGGTAACCTCTGGTTATAAGTCCGCCTTCGTGTCGGCCTACCTTTGTGTTTTGGATCTGAGTCCGCCTTCGTGTCGACATTCCTTTTGAAAATCCATCTTGTGATGGTAACCTCTGGTTATAAGTCCGCCTTCGTGTCGACCTATCTTTGTGTTTTGGATCTGAGTCCGCCTTCGTGTCGACATTCCTTTTGAAAATCCATCTTGTGATGGTATCCTCTGGTTATGATTCCGCCTTCAGGTCGGCCTACCTTTGTGTTTTGGATCTGAGTCCGCCTTCGTGTCGGAATTTCTTTTGAAAATCCATCTTGTGATGGTAACCTCTGGTTCTGAGTCCGCCTTCGTGTCAGCCTACCTTTGTGTTTTGGATCTGAGCCCTCATTTGTGTCGGCATTTCTTTTGAAAATCCATCTTGTGATGGTAACCTGTGGTTATGAGTCCGCCTTCGTGTCGGCCTACCTTTGTGTTTTGGATCTGAGTCCGCCTTTGTGTCTGCATTCCTTTTTAAAATCCATCTTGTGATGGTAACCTCTGGTTATGAGTTCGCCTTCGTGTCGGCCTACCTTTGTGTTTTAGATCTGAGTCCGCCTTCGTGTCGGCCTACCTTTGTGTTTAAGATCTGAGTCCGCCTTCGTGTCAGAATTTCTTTTGAAAATCCATCTTGTGATGGTAACCTCTGTTTATGAGTCCGCCTTCGTGTCGGCCTACCTTTGTGTTTTGGATCTGAGCCCGCATTTGTGTCGGCATTCCTTTTTAAAATCCATCTTGTGATGGTAACCTCTGGTTATGAGTTCGCCTTCGTGTCAGCCTACCTTTGTGTTTTAGATCTGAGTCCGCCTTCGTGTCGGCATTCCTTTTTAAAATCCATCTTGTGCTGGTAACCTCTAGTTATAAGTCCGACTTCGTGTCGGCCTACATTTGTGTTTTGGATCTGAGCCCGCATATGTGTCGGCATTTCTTTTGAAAATCCATGTTGTGATGGTAACCTCTGGTTATGAGTTCGCCTTCGTGTCGGCCTACCTTTGTGTTTTGGATCTGAGTCCGCCTTTGTGTCGGCATTCCTTTTTAAAATCCATCTTGTGATGGTAACCTCTGGTTATAAGTCCGCCTTCGTGTCGGCCTACCTTTGTGTTTTGGATCTGAGTCCGCCTCCGTGTCGACATTCCTTTTGAAAACCCATCTTGTGATGGTAACCTCTGGTTATAAGTCCGCCTTCGTGTCGGCCTACCTTTGTGTTTTGGATCTGATTCCGCCTTCGTGTCGACATTCCTTTTGAAAATCCATCTTGTGATGGTAACCTCTGGTTATTCCGCCTTCAGGTCGGCCTACCTTTGTGTTTTGGATCTGAGTCCGCCTTCGTGTCGGAATTTCTTTTGAAAATCCATCTTGTGATGGTAACCTCTGGTTCTGAGTCCGCCTTCGTGTCAGCCTACCTTTGTGTTTTGGATCTGAGCCCTCATTTGTGTCGGCATTTCTTTTGAAAATCCATCTTGTGAGGGTAACCTGTGGTTATGAGTTCGCCTTCGTGTCGGCCTACCTTTGTGTTTTGGATCTGAGTCCGCCTTTGTGTCTGCATTCCTTTTTAAAATCCATCTTGTGATGGTAACCTCTGGTTATGAGTTCGCCTTCGTGTCGGCCTACCTTTGTGTTTTAGATCTGAGTCCGCCTTCGTGTCGGCCTACCTTTGTGTTTAAGATCTGAGTCCACCTTCGTGTCAGAATTTCTTTTGAAAATCCATCTTGTGATGGTAACCTCTGGTTATGAGTCCGCCTTCGTGTCGGCCTACCTTTGTGTTTTGGATCTGAGCCCGCATTTGTGTCGGCATTCCTTTTTAAAATACATCTTGTGATGGTAACCTCTGGTTATGAGTTCGCCTTCGTGTCAGCCTACCTTTGTGTTTTAGATCTGAGTCCGCCTTCGTGTCGGCATTCCTTTTTAAAATCCATCTTGTGCTGGTAACCTCTAGTTATAAGTCCGACTTCGTGTCGGCCTACATTTGTGTTTTGGATCTGAGCCCGCATATGTGTCGGCATTTCTTTTGAAAATCCATGTTGTGATGGTAACCTCTGGTTATGAGTTCGCCTTCGTGTCGGCCTACCTTTGTGTTTTAGATCTGAGTCCACCTTCGTGTCGGCATTCCTTTTGAAAATCCATCTTGTGATGGTAACCTCTGGTTATAAGTCCGCCTTCGTGTCGGCCTACCTTTGTGTTTGGGATCTGAGTCCGCCTTCGTGTCGACATTCCTTTTGAAAATCCATCTTGTGACGGTAACCTCTGGTTATAAGTCCGCCTTCGTGTCGGCCTACCTTTGTGTTTTGGATCTGAGTCCGCCTTCGTGTCGTCATTCCTTTTGAAAATCCATCTTGTGATGGTAACCTCTGGTTATGATTCCGCCTTCAGGTCGGCCTACCTTTGTGTTTTGGATCTGAGTCCGCCTTCGTGTCGGAATTTCTTTTGAAAATCCATCTTGTGATGGTAACCTCTGGTTCTGAGTCCGCCTTCGTGTCAACCTACCTTTGTGTTTTGGATCTGAGCCCTCATTTGTGTCGGCATTTCTTTTGAAAATCCATCTTGTGATGGTAACCTGTGGTTATGAGTCCGCCTTCGTGTCGGCCTACCTTTGTGTTTTGGATCTGAGTCCGCCTTTGTGTCTGCATTCCTTTTTAAAATCCATCTTGTGATGGTAACCTCTGGTTATGAGTTCGCCTTCGTGTCGGCCTACCTTTGTGTTTTAGATCTGAGTCCGCCTTCGTGTCGGCCTACATTTGTGTTTAAGATCTGAGTCCGCCTTCGTGTCAGAATTTCTTTTGAAAATCCATCTTGTGATGGTAACCTCTGGTTATGAGTCCGCCTTCGTGTCGGCCTACCTTTGTGTTTTGGATCTGAGCCCGCATTTGTGTCGGCATTCCTTTTTAAAATCCATCTTGTGATGGTAACCTCTGGTTATGAGTTCGCCTTCGTGTCAGCCTACCTTTGTGTTTTAGATCTGAGTCCGCCTTCGTGTCGGCATTCCTTTTTAAAATCCATCTTGTGCTGATAACCTCTAGTTATAAGTCCGACTTCGTGTCGGCCTACATTTGTGTTTTGGATCTGAGAACGCATATGTGTCGGCATTTCTTTTGAAAATCCATGTTGTGATGGTAACCTCTGGTTATGAGTTCGCCTTCGTGTCGGCCTACCTTTGTGTTTTAGATCTGAGTCCACCTTCGTGTCGGCATTCCTTTTGAAAATCCATCTTGTGATGGTAACCTCTGGTTATAAGTCCGCCTTCGTGTCGGCCTACCTTTGTGTTTTGGATCTGAGTCCGCCTTCGTGTCGACATTCCTTTTGAAAATCCATCTTGTGATGGTAACCTCTGGTTATAAGTCCGCCTTCGTGTCGGCCTACCTTTGTGTTTTGGATCTGAGTCCGCCTTCGTGTCGACATTCCTTTTGAAAATCCATCTTGTGATGGTAACCTCTGGTTATGATTCCGCCTTCAGGTCGGCCTACCTTTGTGTTTTGGATCTGAGTCCGCCTTCGTGTCGGAATTTCTTTTGAAAATCCATCTTGTGATGGTAACCTCTGGTTCTGAGTCCGCCATCGTGTCAGCCTACCTTTGTGTTTTGGATCTGAGCCCTCATTTGTGTCGGCATTTCTTTTGAAAATCCATCTTGTGATGGTAACCTCTGGTTATGAGTCCGCCTTCGTGTCGGCCTACCTTTGTGTTTTGGATCTGAGTCCGCCTTTGTGTCGGCATTCCTTTTTAAAATCCATCTTGTGATGGTAACCTCTGGTTATGAGTTCGCCTTCGTGTCGGCCTACCTTTGTGTTTTAGATCTTAGTCCGCCTTCGTGTCAGAATTTCTTTTGAAAATCCATCTTGTGATGTTAACCTCTGGTTATGAGTCCGCCTTCGTGTCGGACTACCTTTGTGTTTTGGATCTGAGCCCTCATTTGTGTCGGCATTTCTTTTGAAAATCCATCTTGTGATGGTAACCTCTGATTATGAGTCCGCCTTCGTGTCAGCCTACCTTTGTGTTTAAGATCTGAGTCCGCCTTCGTGTCAGAATTTCTTTTGAAAATCCATCTTGTGATGGTAACCTCTGGTTATGAGTCCGCCTTCGTGTCGGCCTACCTTTGTGTTTTGGATCTGAGCCCGCATTTGTGTCGGCATTCCTTTTTAATATCCATCTTGTGATGGTAACCTCTGGTTATGAGTTCGCCTTCGTGTCGGCCTACCTTTGTGTTTTAGATCTGAGTCCGCCTTCGTGTCGGCATTCCTTTTGAAAATCCATCTTGTGCTGGAAACCTCTGGTAACAAGTCCTCCTTCGTGTCGGCCTACATTTGTGTTTTGGATCTGAGCCCGCATATGTGTCGGCATTTCTTTTGAAAATCCATGTTGTGATGGTAACCTCTGGTTATGAGTTCGCCTTCGTGTCGGCCTACCTTTGTGTTTTAGATCTGAGTCCACCTTCGTGTCGGCATTCCTTTTGAAAATCCATCTTGTGATGGTAACCTCTGGTTATAAGTCCGCCTTCGTGTCGGCCTACCTTTGTGTTTTGGATCTGAGTCCGCCTTCGTGTCGACATTCCTTTTGAAAATCCATCTTGTGATGGTAACCTCTGGTTATAAGTCCGCCTTCGTGTCGGCCTACCTTTGTGTTTTGGATCTGAGTCCGCCTTCGTGTCGACATTCCTTTTGAAAATCCATCTTGTGATGGTAATCTCTGGTTATGATTCCGCCTTCAGGTCGGCCTACCTTTGTGTTTTAGATCTGAGTCCGCCTTCGTGTCGGAACTTCTTTTGAAAATCCATTTTGTGATGGTAACCTCTGGTTCTGAGTCCGCCTTCGTGTCGGCCTACATTTGTGTTTTGGATCTGAGCCCGCATATGTGTCGGCATTTCTTTTGAAAATCCATGTTGTGATGGTAACCTCTGGTTATGAGTTCGCCTTCGTGTCGGCCTACCTTTGTGTTTTAGATCTGAGTCCACCTTCGTGTTGGCATTTCTTTTGAAAATCCATCTTGTGATGGTAACCTCTGGTTATAAGTCCGCCTTCGTGTCGGCCTACCTTTGTGTTTTGGATCTGAGTCCGCCTTTGTGTTAGAATTTCTTTTGAAAATCCATCTTGTGATGGTAACCTCTGGTTATGAGTCCGCCTATGTGTCGGCCTACCTTTGTGTTTTGGATTTGAGCCCGCATATGTGTCGGCATTTCTTTCGAAAATCCATCTTGTGATGGTAACCTCTGATTATGAGTCCGCCTTCGTGTCAGCCTACCTTTGTGTTTAAGATCTGAGTCCGCCTTCGTGTCAGAATTTCTTTTGAAAATCCATCTTGTGATGGTAACCTCTGGTTATGAGTCCGCCTTCGTGTCGGCCTACCTTTGTGTTTTGGATCTGAGCCCGCATTTGTGTCGGCATTCCTTTTTAAAATCCATCTTGTGATGGTAACCTCTGGTTATGAGTTCGCCTTCGTGTCGGCCTACCTTTGTGTTTTAGAACTGAGTCCGCCTTCGTGTCGGCATTCCTTTTGAAAATCCATCTTGTGCTAGAAACCTCTGGTAATAAGTCCTCCTTCGTGTCGGCCTACATTTGTGTTTTGGATCTGAGCCCGCATATGTGTCGGCATTTCTTTTGAAAATCCATGTTGTGATGGTAACCTCTGGTTATGAGTTCGCCTTCGTGTCGGCTTACCTTTGTGTTTTAGATCTGAGTCCACCTTCATGTCGGCATTCCTTTTGAAAATCCATCTTGTGATGGTAACCTCTGGTTATAAGTCCGCCTTCGTGTCGGCCTACCTTTGTGTTTTGGTCTGAGTCCGCCTTCGTGTCGACATTCCTTTTGAAAATCCATCTTGTGATGGTAACCTCTGGTTATAAGTCCGCCTTCGTGTCGGCCTACCTTTGTGTTTTGGATCTGAGTCCGCCTTCGTGTCGACATTCCTTTTGAAAATCCATCTTGTGATGGTAACCTCTGGTTATGATTCCGCCTTCAGGTCGGCCTACCTTTGTGTTTTGGATCTGAGTCCGCCTTCGTGTCGGAATTTCTTTTGAAAATCCATCTTGTGATGGTAATCTCTGGTTCTGAGTCCACCTTCATGTCAGCCTACCTTTGTGTTTTGGATCTGAGCCCTCATTTGTGTCGGCATTCCTTTTTAAAATCCATCTTGTGATGGTAACCTCTGGTTATGAGTTCGCCTTCGTGTCGGCCTACCTTTGTGTTTTAGATCTGAGTCCGCCGTTGTGTCACAATTTCTTTTGAAAATCCATCTTGTGATGGTAACCTATGGTTATGAGTCCGCCTATGTGTCGGCCTACCTTTGTGTTTTGGATCTGAGCCCGCATTTGTGTCGGCATTTCTTTTGAAAATCCATCTTGTGATGGTAACCTCTAATTATGAGTCCGCCTTCGTGTCGGCCTACCTTTGTGTTTTAGAATTGAGTCCGCCTTCGTGTCGGCATTCCTTTTGAAAATCCATCTTGTGCTAGAAACCTCTGGTAATAAGTCCTTCTTCGTGTCGGCCTACATTTGTGTTTTGGATCTGAGCCCGCATATGTGTCGGCATTTCTTTTGAAAATCCATGTTGTGATGGTAACCTCTGGTTATGAGTTCGCCTTCGTGTCGGCTTACCTTTGTGTTTTAGATCTGAGTCCACCTTCATGTCGGCATTCCTTTTGAAAATCCATCTTGTGATGGTAACCTCTGGTTATAAGTCCGCCTTCGTGTCGGCCTACCTTTGTGTTTTGGTCTGAGTCCGCCTTCGTGTCGACATTCCTTTTGAAAATCCATCTTGTGATGGTAACCTCTGGTTATAAGTCCGCCTTCGTGTCGGCCTACCTTTGTGTTTTGGATCTGAGTCCGCCTTCGTGTCGACATTCCTTTTGAAAATCCATCTTGTGATGGTAACCTCTGGTTATGATTCCGCCTTCAGGTCGGCCTACCTTTGTGTTTTGGATCTGAGTCCGCCTTCGGGTCGGAATTTCTTTTGAAAATCCATCTTGTGATGGTAATCTCTGGTTCTGAGTCCGCCTTCATGTCAGCCTACCTTTGTGTTTTGGATCTGAGCCCTCATTTGTGTCGGCATTTCTTTTGAAAATCCATCTTGTGATGGTAACCTCTGGTTATGAGTCCGCCTTCGTGTCGGCCTACCTTTGTGTTTTGGATCTGAGTCCGCCTTTGTGTCGGCATTCCTTTTTAAAATCCATCTTGTGATGGTAACCTCTGGTTATGAGTTCGCCTTCGTGTCGGCCTACCTTTGTGTTTTAGATCTGAGTCCGCCTTTGTGTCAGAATTTCTTTTGAAAATCCATCTTGTGATGGTAACCTATGGTTATGAGTCCGCCTATGTGTCGGCCTACCTTTGTGTTTTGGATCTGAGCCCGCATTTGTGTCGGCATTTCTTTTGAAAATCCATCTTGTGATGGTAACCTCTGATTATGAGTCCGCCTTCGTGTCGGCCTACCTTTGTGTTTTAGAACTGAGTCCGCCTTCGTGTCGGCATTCCTTTTAAAAATCCATCTTGTGCTAGAAACCTCTGGTAATAAGTCCTTCTTCGTGTCGGCCTACATTTGTGTTTTGGATCTGAGCCCACATATGTGTCGGCATTTCTGTTGAAAATCCATGTTGTGATGGTAACCTCTGGTTATGAGTTCGCCTTCGTGTCGGCCTACCTTTGTGTTTTAGATCTTAGTCCACCTTCATGTCGGCATTCCTTTTGAAAATCCATCTTGTGATGGTAACCTCTGGTTATAAGTCCGCCTTCGTGTCGGCCTACCTTTGTGTTTTGGATCTGAGTCCGCCTTCGTGTCGACATTCCTTTTGAAAATCCATCTTGTGATGGTAACCTCTGGTTATAAGTCCGCCTTCGGGTCGGCCTACCTTTGTGTTTTGGATCTGAGTCCGCCTTCGTGTCGACATTCCTTTTGAAAATCCATCTTGTGATGGTAACCTCTGATTATGAGTCCGCCTTCGTGTCGGCCTACCTTTGTGTTTTAGAACTGAGTCCGCCTTCGTGTCGGCATTCCTTTTGAAAATCCATCTTGTGCTAGAAACCTCTGGTAATAAGTCCTCCTTCGTGTCGGCCTACATTTGTGTTTTGGATCTGAGCCCGCATATGTGTCGGCATTTCTGTTGAAAATCCATGTTGTGATGGTAACCTCTGGTTATGAGTTCGCCTTCGTGTCGGCCTACCTTTGTGTTTTGGTCTGAGTCCGCCTTCGTGTCGACATTCCTTTTGAAAATCCATCTTGTGATGGTAACCTCTGGTTATAAGTCCGCCTTCGTGTCGGCCTACCTTTGTGTTTTGGATCTGAGTCCGCCTTCGTGTCGACATTCCTTTTGAAAATCCATCTTGTGATGGTAACCTCTGGTTATGATTCCGCCTTCAGGTCGGCCTACCTTTGTGTTTTGGATCTGAGTCCGCCTTCGTGTCGGAATTTCTTTTGAAAATCCATCTTGTGATGGTAATCTCTGGTTCTGAGTCCGCCTTCATGTCAGCCTACCTTTGTGTTTTGGATCTGAGCCCTCATTTGTGTCGGCATTTCTTTTGAAAATCCATCTTGTGATGGTAACCTCTGGTTATGAGTCCGCCTTCGTGTCGGCCTACCTTTGTGTTTTGGATCTGAGTCCGCCTTTGTGTCAGAATTTCTTTTGAAAATCCATCTTGTGATGGTAACCTATGGTTATGAGTCCGCCTATGTGTCGGCCTACCTTTGTGTTTTGGATCTGAGCCCGCATTTGTGTCGGCATTTCTTTTGAAAATCCATCTTGTGATGGTAACCTCTGATTATGAGTCCGCCTTCGTGTCGGCCTACCTTTGTGTTTTAGAACTGAGTCCGCCTTCGTGTCGGCATTCCTTTTGAAAATCCATCTTGTGCTAGAAACCTCTGGTAATAAGTCCTCCTTCGTGTCGGCCTACATTTGTGTTTTGGATCTGAGCCCGCATATGTGTCGGCATTTCTGTTGAAAATCCATGTTGTGATGGTAACCTCTGGTTATGAGTTCGCCTTCGTGTCGGCCTACCTTTGTGGTTTAGATCTGAGTCCACCTTCATGTCGGCATTCCTTTTGAAAATCCATCTTGTGATGGTAACCTCTGGTTATAAGTCCGCCTTCGTGTCGGCCTACCTTTGTGTTTTGGATCTGAGTCCGCCTTCGTGTCGACATTCCTTTTGAAAATCCATCTTGTGATGGTAACCTCTGGTTATAAGTCCGCCTTCGTGTCGGCCTACCTTTGTGTTTTGGATCTGAGTCCGCCTTCGTGTCGACATTCCTTTTGAAAATCCATCTTGTGATGGTAACCTCTGGTTATGATTCCGCCTTCAGGTCGGCCTACCTTTGTGTTTTGGATCTGAGTCCGCCTTTGTGTCGGAATTTCTTTTGAAAATATATCACAAGATGGTAACCTCTGGTTCTGAGTCCGCCTTCGTGTCAGCCTACGTTTGTGTTTTGGATCTGAGCCTTCATTTGTGTCGGCATTTCTTTTGAAAATCCATCTTGTGATGGTAACCTCTGGTTATGAGTCCGCCTTCGTGTCGGCCTACCTTTGTGTTTTGGATCTGAGTCCGCCTTTGTGTCGGCATTCCTTTTTAAAATCCATCTTGTGATGGTAACCTCTGGTTATGAGTTCGCCTTCGTGTCGGCCTACCTTTGTGTTTTAGATCTGAGTCCGCCTTTGTGTCAGAATTTCTTTTGAAAATCCATCTTGTGATGGTAACCTATGGTTATGAGTCCGCCTATGTGTCGGCCTACCTTTGTGTTTTGGATCTGAGCCCGCATTTGTGTCAGCATTTCTTTTGAAAATCCATCTTGTGATGGTAACCTCTGATTATGAGTCCGCCTTCGTGTCGGCCTACCTTTGTGTTTAAGATCTGAGTCCGCCTTCGTGTCAGAATTTCTTTTGAAAATCCATCTTGTGATGGTAACCTCTGGTTATGAGTCCGCCTTCGTGTCGGCCTACCTTTGTGTTTTGGATCTGAGCCCGCATTTGTGTCGGCATTCCTTTTTAAAATCCATCTTGTGATGGTAACCTCTGGTTATGAGTTCGCCTTCGTGTCGGCCTACCTTTGTGTTTTAGATCTGAGTCCGCCTTCGTGTCGGCATTCCTTTTGAAAATCCATCTTGTGCTGGTAACCTCTGGTTATAAGTCCGCCTTTGTGTCGGCCTACATTTGTGTTTTGGATCTGAGCCCGCATATGTGTCGGCATTTCTTTTGAAAATCCATGTTGTGATGGTAACCTCTTGTTATGAGTTCGCCTTCGTGTCGGCCTACCTTTGTGTTTTAGATCTGAGTCCATCTTCGTGTCGGCATTCCTTTTGAAAATCCATCTTGTGATGGTAACCTCTGGTTATAAGTCCGCCTTCGTGTCGGCCTGCCTTTGTGTTTTGGATCTGAGTCCGCCTTCGTGTCGACATTCCTTTTGAAAATCCATCTTGTGATGGTAACCTCTGGTTATAAGTCCGCCTTCGTGTCGGCCTACCTTTGTGTTTTGGATCTGAGTCCGCCTTCGTTTCGACATTCCTTTTGAAAATCCATCTTGTGATGGTAACCTCTGGTTATGATTCCGCCTTCAGGTCGGCCTACCTTTGTGTTTTGGATCTGAGTCCGCCTTTGTGTCGGAATTTCTTTTGAAAATCCATCTTGTGATGGTAACCTATGGTTATGAGTCCACCTATGTGTCGGCCTACCTTTGTGTTTTGGATCTGAGCCCGCATTTGTGTCGGCATTTCTTTTGAAAATCCATCTTGTGATGGTGACCTCTGGTTATGAGTCCGCCTTCGTGTCGGCCTACCTTTGTGTTTTGGATCTGAGTCCGCCTTTGTGTCGGCATTCCTTTTTAAAATCCATCTTGTGATGGTAACCTCTGGTTATGAGTTCGCCTTCGTGTCGGCCTACCTTTGTGTTTTAGATCTGAGTCTGCCTTTGTGTCAGAATTTCTTTTGAAAATCCATCTTGTGATGGTAACCTATGGTTATGAGTCCACCTATGTGTCGGCCTACCTTTGTGTTTTGGATCTGAGCCCGCATTTGTGTCGGCATTTCTTTTGAAAATCCATCTTGTGATGGTAACCTCTGATTATGAGTCCGCCTTCGTGTCGGCCTACCTTTGTGTTTAAGATCTGAGTCCGCCTTCGTGTCAGAATTTCTTTTGGAAATCCATCTTGTGATGGTAACCTCTGGTTATGAGTCCGCCTTCGTGTCGGCCTACCTTTGTGTTTTGGATCTGAGCCCGCATTTGTGTCGGCATTCCTTTTTAAAATCCATCTTGTGATGGTAACCTCTGGTTATGAGTTCGCCTTCGTGTCGGCCTACCTTTGTGTTTTAGATCTGAGTCCGCCTTTGTGTCGGCATTCCTTTTGAAAATCCATCTTGTGCTGGTAACCTCTGGTTATAAGTCCGCCTTCGTGTCGACCTACATTTGTGTTTTGGATCTAAGCCCGCATATGTGTCGGCATTTCTTTTGAATATCCAAGTTGTGATGGTAACCTCTTGTTATGAGTTCCCCTTCGTGTCGGCCTACCTTTGTGTTTTAGATCTGAGTACACCTTCGTGTCGGCATTCCTTTTGAAAATCTATCTTGTGATGGTAACCTGTGGTTATAAGTCCGCCTTCGTGTCGGCCTACCTTTGTGTTTTGGATCTGAGTCCGCCTTCGTGTCGACATTCCTTTTGAAAATCCATCTTGTGATGGTAACCTCTGGTTATAAGTCCGCCTTCGTGTCGGCCTACCTTTGTGTTTTAGATCTGAGTCCGCCTTTGTGTCGGCATTCCTTTTGAAAATCCATCTTGTGCTGGTAACCTCTGGTTATAAGTCCGCCTTCGTGTCGACCTACATTTGTGTTTTGGATCTAAGCCCGCATATGTGTCGGCATTTCTTTTGAATATCCAAGTTGTGATGGTAACCTCTTGTTATGAGTTCCCCTTCGTGTCGGCCTACCTTTGTGTTTTAGATCTGAGTACACCTTCGTGTCGGCATTCCTTTTGAAAATCTATCTTGTGATGGTAACCTGTGGTTATAAGTCCGCCTTCGTGTCGGCCTACCTTTGTGTTTTGGATCTGAGTCCGCCTTCGTGTCGACATTCCTTTTGAAAATCCATCTTGTGATGGTAACCTCTGGTTATAAGTCCGCCTTCGTGTCGGCCTACCTTTGTGTTTTGGATCTGAGTCCGCCTTCGTGTCGACATTCCTTTTGAAAATCCATCTTGTGGTGGTAACCTCTGGTTATGATTCCGCCTTCAGGTCGGCCTACCTTTGTGTTTTGGATCTGAGTCCGCCTTCGTGTCGGAATTTCTTTTGAAAATCCATCTTGTGATGGTAACCTCTGGTTCTGAGTCCGCCTTCGTGTCAGCCTACCTTTGTGTTTTAGATCTGAGCCCTCATTTGTGTCGGCATTTCTTTTGAAAATCCATCTTGTGATGGTAACCTGTGGTTATGAGTCCGCATTCGTGTCGGCCTACCTTTGTGTTTTGGATCTGAGTCCGCCTTTGTGTCGGCATTCCTTTTTAAAATCCATCTTGTGATGGTAACCTCTGGTTATGAGTTCGCCTTCGTGTCGGCCTACCTTTGTGTTTTAGATCTGAGTCCGCCTTCGTGTCGGCATTCCTTTTGAAAATCCATCTTGTGATGGTAACCTCTGGTTATAAGCCCGCCTTCGTGATGGCCTACCTTTGTGTTTTGGATCTGAGTCCGCCTTCGTGTCAGCATTCCTTTTGAAAATCTATCTTGTGATGGTAACCTTTGGTTATGAGTCCCCCTACGTGTCGGCCTACCTTTGTGTTTTGGATCTGAGTCCGCCTTCGTGTCGACATTTCTTTTGAAAATCCATCTTGTGATGGTAACCTCTAGTTATAAATCTGCCTTCGTGTCGTCCTACCTTTGTGTTTTGGATCTGAGTCCGTCTTCGTGTCGGCATTTCTTTTTAAAATCCATCTTGTGACGGTAACCTCTGGTTATGAGTCCGCCTTCGTGTCAGCCTACCTTTATCTTTTGGATCTGAGTCCGCCTTCGTGTCGGCATTCCTTTTGAAAATCCATTTTGTGATGGTAACCTCTGGTTATGAGTCCGCCTTCGTGTCAGCCTACCTTTGTGTTTTGGATCTGAGTCCGCCTTCGTGTCGGCATTCCTTTTGAAAATCCATCTTGTGATGGTAACCTCTGGTTATAAGTCTGACTTCGTGTCGGCCTACCTTTGTGTTTTGGATCCGAGTCCGCCTTCGTGTCGACATTCCTTTTGAAAATCCATCTTGTAATGGCAACCTCTGGTTATAAGTCCTCCTTTGTGTCATCCTACCTTTGTGTTTTAGATCTGAGTCCGCCTTCGTGACGGCATTCCTTTTGAAAATCCATCTTGTGATGGTAACCTCTGGTTATGGGTCCGCCTTCGTGTCGGCCTACATTTGTGTTTTGGATCTGAGTCTGCCTTTATGTTGGCATTCCTTTGTGAAATCAATCTTGTGATGGTAACCTCTGGTTATGAGTCCGCCTTCGTGTCGGCCAACCTTTGTGTTTTGGATCTGAGTCCGCCTTCGTGTCGGCATTCCTTTTGAAAATCCATCTTGTGATGGTAACCTCTGGTTATGAGTCTGCCTTCGTGTCGGCCTACCTTTGTGTTTTGGATCTGAGTCAGATTTCGTGTCGGCATTCCTTTTGAAAATCCATCTTGTGATGGTAACCTCTGGTAATGAGTTCGCCTTCGTGTCGGCCTACCTTTGTGTTTGGGATCTGAGTCCGCCTTCTTATCGGCATTCCTTTTAAAAAACTATCTTTTGATGTTAACCTCTGATTATAAGTCCGCCTTCGTGTCGGCCTACCTTTGTTGTTTGGGACCTGAGTCCGCCTTCTTGTCGGCATTCCTTTTGAAAATCCATCTTGTGATATTAACCTCTAGTTATGAGTCCGCCTTCATGTCGGCCTACCTTTGTTGTTTGCCATCTGAATCCTCCTTCGTGTCGGCATTCCTATTGAAAATCCATCTTGTGATGGTAACCTCTGGTTATAAGTCCGCCTTCGTGTCGGCCTACCTTTGTGTTTTGGATCTGAGTCCGCCTTCGTGTCGACATTCCTTTTGAAAATCCATCTTGTGATGGTAACCTCTAGTTATGAGTACGCCTTTGTGTCGTCCTACCTTTGTGTTTTAGAACTGAGTCCGCCTTCGTGTCGGCATTCCTTTTGAAAATCCATCTTGTGCTAGAAACCTCTGGTAATAAGTCCTCCTTCGTGTCGGCCTACATTTGTGTTTTGGATCTGAGCCCGCATATGTGTCGGAATTTATTTTGAAAATCCATGTTTTGATTGTAACCTCTGGTTATAAGTTCGCCTTCGTGTCGGCCTACCTTTGTGTTTTAGAACTGAGTCCACCTTCATGTCGGCATTCCTTTTGAAAATCCATCTTGTGATGGTAACCTCTGGTTATAAGTCCGCCTTCGTGTCGGCCTACCTTTGTGTTTTGGATCTGAGTCCGCCTTCGTGTCGACATTCCTTTTGAAAATCCATCTTGTGATGGTAACCTCTGGTTATAAGTCCGCCTTCGTGTCGGCCTACCTTTGTGTTTTGGATCTGAGTCCGCCTTCGTGTCGACATTCCTTTTGAAAATCCATCTTGTGATGGTAACCTCTGGTTATGATTCCGCCTTCAGGTCGGCCTACCTTTGTGTTTTGGATCTGAGTCCGCCTTTCTGTCGGAATTTCTTTTGAAAATATATCTTGTGATGGTAACCTCTGGTTCTGAGTCCGCCTTCGTGTCAGCCTACCTTTGTGTTTTGGATCTGAGCCCTCATTTGTGTCGGCATTTCTTTTGAAAATCCATCTTGTGATGGTAACCTCTGGTTATGAGTCCGCCTTCGTGTCGGCCTACCTTTGTGTTTTGGATCTGAGTCCGCCTTTGTGTCGGCATTCCTTTTTAAAATCCATCTTGTGATTTTAACCTCTGGTTATGAGTTCGCCTTCGTGTCGGCCTACCTTTGTGTTTTAGATCTTAGTCCGCCTTTGTGTCAGAATTTCTTTTGAAAATCCATCTTGTGATGGTAACCTATGGTTATGAGTCCGCCTTTGTGTCGGCCTACCTTTGTGTTTTGGATCTGAGCCCGCATTTGTGTCGGCATTTCTTTTGAAAATCCATCTTGTGATGGTAACCTCTGATTATGAGTCCGCCTTCGTGTCGGCCTACCTTTGTGTTTAAGATCTGAGTCCGCCTTCGTGTCAGAATTTCTTTTGAAAATCCATCTTGTGATGGTAACCTCTGGTTATGAGTCCGCCTTCGTGTCAGCCTACCTTTGTGTTTTGGATCTGAGCCCGCATTTGTGTCGGCATTCCTTTTTAAAATCCATCTTTTGATGGTAACCTCTGGTTATAAGTCCCCCTTCGTGTCGGCCTACCTTTGTGTTTTGGATCTGAGTCCGCCTTCGTGTCGACATTCCTTTTGAAAATCCATCTTGTGATGGTAACCTCTGGTTATGATTCCGCCTTCAGGTCGGCCTACCTTTGTGTTTTGGATCTGAGTCCGCCTTTGTGTCGGAATTTCTTTTGAAAATCCATCTTGTGATGGTAACCTCTGGTTCTGAGTCCGCCTTCGTGTCAGCCTACCTTTGTGTTTTGGATCTGAGCCCTCATTTGTGTCGGCATTTCTTTTGAAAATCCATCTTGTGATGGTGACCTCTGGTTATGAGTCCGCCTTCGTGTCGGCCTACCTTTGTGTTTTGGATCTGAGTCCGCCTTTGTGTCGGCATTCCTTTTTAAAATCCATCTTGTGATGGTAACCTCTGGTTATGAGTTTGCCTTCGTGTCGGCCTACCTTTGTGTTTTAGATCTGAGTCCGCCTTTGTGTCAGAATTTCTTTTGAAAATTCATCTTGTGATGGTAACCTATGGTTATGAGTCCACCTATGTGTCGGCCTACCTTTGTGTTTTGGATCTGAGCCCGCATTTGTGTCGGCATTTCTTTTGAAAATCCATCTTGTGATGGTAACCTCTGATTATGAGTCCGCCTTTGTGTCGGCCTACCTTTGTGTTTAAGATCTGAGTCCGCCTTCGTGTCAGAATTTCTTTTGAAAATCCATCTTGTGATGGTAACCTCTGGTTATGAGTCCGCCTTCGTGTCGGCCTACCTTTGTGTTTTGGATCTGAGCCCGCATTTGTGTCGGCATTCCTTTTTAAAATCCATCTTGTGATGGTAACCTCTGGTTATGAGTTCGCCTTCGTGTCGGCCTACCTTTGTGTTTTAGATTTGAGTCCGCCTTCGTGTCGGCATTCCTTTTGAAAATCCATCTTGTGCTGGTAACCTCTGGTTATAAGTCCGCCTTCGTGTCGGCCTACCTTTGTGTTTTGGATCTGAGTCCGCCTTCGTGTCGACATTCCTTTTGAAAATCCATCTTGTGATGGTAACCTCTGGTTATGATTCCGCCATCAGGTCGGCCTACCTTTGTGTTTTGGATCTGAGTCCGCCTTTCTGTCGGAATTTCTTTTGAAAATATATCTTGTGATGGTAACCTCTGGTTCTGAGTCCGCCTTCGTGTCAGCCTACCTTTGTG
This sequence comes from Lathyrus tuberosus, assembly GCA_022829125.1. Classification (NCBI taxonomy): domain Eukaryota; kingdom Viridiplantae; phylum Streptophyta; class Magnoliopsida; order Fabales; family Fabaceae; genus Lathyrus; species Lathyrus tuberosus. The sequence continues at coordinate 17,914,253 of JALAZF010000061.1, read as the reverse complement.
TTTTGGATCTGAGCCCTCATTTGTGTCGGCATTTCTTTTGAAAATCCATCTTGTGATGGTAACCTCTGGTTATGAGTCCGCCTTCGTGTCGGCCTACCTTTGTGTTTTGGATCTGAGTCCGCCTTTGTGTCGGCATTCCTTTTTAAAATCCATCTTGTGATTTTAACCTCTGGTTATGAGTTCGCCTTCGTGTCGGCCTACCTTTGTGTTTTAGATCTTAGTCCGCCTTTGTGTCAGAATTTCTTTTGAAAATCCATCTTGTGATGGTAACCTATGGTTATGAGTCCGCCTTTGTGTCGGCCTACCTTTGTGTTTTGGATCTGAGCCCGCATTTGTGTCGGCATTTCTTTTGAAAATCCATCTTGTGATGGTAACCTCTGATTATGAGTCCGCCTTCGTGTCGGCCTACCTTTGTGTTTAAGATCTGAGTCCGCCTTCGTGTCAGAATTTCTTTTGAAAATCCATCTTGTGATGGTAACCTCTGGTTATGAGTCCGCCTTCGTGTCAGCCTACCTTTGTGTTTTGGATCTGAGCCCGCATTTGTGTCGGCATTCCTTTTTAAAATCCATCTTTTGATGGTAACCTCTGGTTATAAGTCCCCCTTCGTGTCGGCCTACCTTTGTGTTTTGGATCTGAGTCCGCCTTCGTGTCGACATTCCTTTTGAAAATCCATCTTGTGATGGTAACCTCTGGTTATGATTCCGCCTTCAGGTCGGCCTACCTTTGTGTTTTGGATCTGAGTCCGCCTTTGTGTCGGAATTTCTTTTGAAAATCCATCTTGTGATGGTAACCTCTGGTTCTGAGTCCGCCTTCGTGTCAGCCTACCTTTGTGTTTTGGATCTGAGCCCTCATTTGTGTCGGCATTTCTTTTGAAAATCCATCTTGTGATGGTGACCTCTGGTTATGAGTCCGCCTTCGTGTCGGCCTACCTTTGTGTTTTGGATCTGAGTCCGCCTTTGTGTCGGCATTCCTTTTTAAAATCCATCTTGTGATGGTAACCTCTGGTTATGAGTTCGCCTTCGTGTCGGCCTACCTTTGTGTTTTAGATCTGAGTCCGCCTTTGTGTCAGAATTTCTTTTGAAAATTCATCTTGTGATGGTAACCTATGGTTATGAGTCCACCTATGTGTCGGCCTACCTTTGTGTTTTGGATCTGAGCCCGCATTTGTGTCGGCATTTCTTTTGAAAATCCATCTTGTGATGGTAACCTCTGATTATGAGTCCGCCTTTGTGTCGGCCTACCTTTGTGTTTAAGATCTGAGTCCGCCTTCGTGTCAGAATTTCTTTTGAAAATCCATCTTGTGATGGTAACCTCTGGTTATGAGTCCGCCTTCGTGTCGGCCTACCTTTGTGTTTTGGATCTGAGCCCGCATTTGTGTCGGCATTCCTTTTTAAAATCCATCTTGTGATGGTAACCTCTGGTTATGAGTTCGCCTTCGTGTCGGCCTACCTTTGTGTTTTAGATCTGAGTCCGCCTTCGTGTCGGCATTCCTTTTGAAAATCCATCTTGTGCTGGTAACCTCTGGTTATAAGTCCGCCTTCGTGTCGGCCTACATTTGTGTTTTGGATCTGAGCCCGCATATGTGTCGGCATTTCTTTTGAAAATCCATGTTGTGATGGTAACCTCTTGTTATGAGTTCGCCTTCGTGTCGGCCTACCTTTGTGTTTTAGATCTGAGTCCACCTTCGTGTCGGCATTCCTTTTGAAAATCCATCTTGTGATGGTAACCTCTGGTTATAAGTCCGCCTTCGTGTCGGCCTACCTTTGTGTTTTGGATCTGAGTCCGCCTTCGTGTCGACATTCCTTTTGAAAATCCATCTTGTGATGGTAACCTCTGGTTATAAGTCCGCCTACGTGTCGGCCTACCTTTGTGTTTTGGATCTGAGTCCGCCTTCGTGTCGACATTCCTTTTGAAAATCCATCTTGTGATGGTAACCTCTGGTTATGATTCCGCCTTCAGGTCAGCCTACCTTTGTGTTTTGGATCTGAGTCCGCCTTTGTGTCGAAATTTCTTTTGAAAATCCATCTTGTGATGGTAACCTCTGGTTCTGAGTCCGCCTTCGTGTCAGCCTACCTTTGTGTTTTGGATCTGAGCCCTCATTTGTGTCGGCATTTCTTTTGAAAATCCATCTTGTGATGGTGACCTCTGGTTATGAGTCCGCCTTCGTGTCGGCCTACCTTTGTGTTTTGGATCTGAGTCCGCCTTTGTGTCGGCATTTCTTTTGAAAATCCATCTTGTGATGGTAACCTCTGATTATGAGTCCGCCTTCGTGTCGGCCTACCTTTGTGTTTAAGATCTGAGTCCGCCTTCGTGTCAGAATTTCTTTTCAAAATCCATCTTGTGATGGTAACCTCTGGTTATGAGTCCGCCTTCGTGTCGGCCTACCTTTGTGATTTGGATCTGAGCCCGCATTTGTGTCGGCATTCCTTTTTAAAATCCATCTTGTGATGGTAACCTCTGGTTATGAGTTCGCCTTCGTGTCGGCCTACCTTTGTGTTTTAGATCTGAGTCCGCCTTTGTGTCGGCATTCCTTTTGAAAATCCATCTTGTGCTGGTAACCTCTGGTTATAAGTCCGCCTTCGTGTCGGCCTACATTTGTGTTTTCGATCTGAGCCCGCATATGTGTCGGCATTTCTTTTGAAAATCCAAGTTGTGATGGTAACCTCTTGTTATGAGTTCGCCTTCGTGTCGGCCTACCTTTGTGTTTTAGATCTGAGTCCACCTTCGTGTCGGCATTCCTTTTGAAAATCCATCTTGTGATGGTAACCTGTGGTTATAAGTCCGCCTTCGTGTCGGCCTACCTTTGTGTTTTGGATCTGAGTCCGCCTTCGTGTCGACATTCCTTTTGAAAATCCATCTTGTGATGGTAACCTCTGGTTATAAGTCTGCCTTCGTGTCGGCCTACCTTTGTGTTTTGGATCTGAGTCCGCCTTCGTGTCGACATTCCTTTTGAAAATCCATCTTGTGATGGTAACCTCTGGTTATGATTCCGCCTTCAGGTCGGCCTACCTTTGTGTTTTGGATCTGAGTCCGCCTTCGTGTCGGAATTTCTTTTGAAAATCCATCTTGTGATGGTAACCTCTGGTTCTGAGTCCGCCTTCGTGTCAGCCTACCTTTGTGTTTCAGATCTGAGCCCTCATTTGTGTCGGCATTTCTTTTGAAAATCCATCTTGTGATGGTAACCTGTGGTTATGAGTCCGCCTTCGTGTCGGCCTACCTTTGTGTTTTGGATCTGAGTCCGCCTTTGTGTCAGCATTCCTTTTTAAAATCCATCTTGTGATGGTAACCTCTGGTTATGAGTTCGCCTTCGTGTCGGCCTACCTTTGTGTTTTAGATCTGAGTCCGCCTTCGTGTCGGCATTCCTTTTGAAAATCCATCTTGTGATGGTAACCTCTGGTTATAAGCCCGCCTTCGTGACGGCCTACCTTTGTGTTTTGGATTTGAGTCCGCCTTCGTGTCAGCATTCCTTTTGAAAATCTATCTTGTGATGGTAACCTCTGGTTATGAGTCCCCCTACGTGTCGGCCTACCTTTGTGTTTTGGATCTGAGTCCGCCTTCGTGTCGACATTTCTTTTGAAAATCCATCTTGTGATGGTAACCTCTAGTTATGAATCCGCCTTCGTGTCGTCCTACCTTTGTGTTTTGGATCTGAGTCCGCCTTCGTGTCGGCATTTCTTTTTAAAATCCATCTTGTGACGGTAACCTCTGGTTATGAGTCCGCCTTCGTGTCAGCCTACCTTTATCTTTTGGATCTGAGTCCGCCTTCGTGTCGGCATTCCTTTTGAAAATCCATTTTGTGATGGTAACCTCTGGTTATGAGTCCGCCTTCGTGTCAGCCTACCTCTGTGTTTTGGATCTGAGTCCGCCTTCGTGTCGGCATTCCTTTTGAAAATCCATCTTTTGATGGTAACCTCTGGTTATGAGTTCGCCTTCGTGTCGGCCTACCTTTGTGTTTTGGATCTGAGTCCGCCTTCGTGTCGGCATTCCTTTTGAAAATCCATCTTTTGATGGTAACCTCTGGTTATAAGTCCGCCTTCGTGTCGGCCTACATTTGTGTTTTGGATCTGAGCCCGCATATGTGTCGGCATTTCTTTTGAAAATCCATGTTGTGATGGTAACCTCTTGTTATGAGTTCGCCTTCGTGTCGGCCTACCTTTGTGTTTTAGATCTGAGTCCACCTTCGTGTCAGCATTCCTTTTGAAAATCCATCTTGTGATGGTAACCTCTGGTTATAAGTCCGCCTTCGTGTCGGCCTACCTTTGTGTTTTGGATCTGAGTCCGCCTTCGTGTCGACATTCCTTTTGAAAATCCATCTTGTGATGGTAACCTCTGGTTATAAGTCCGCCTTCGTGTCGGCCTACCTTTGTGTTTTGGATCTGAGTCCGCCTTCGTGTCGACATTCCTTTTGAAAATCCATCTTGTGATGGTAACCTCTGGTTATGATTCCGCCTTCAGGTCGGCCTACCTTTGTGTTTTGGATCTGAGTCCGCCTTTGTGTCGGAATTTCATTTGAAAATCCATCTTGTGATGGTAACCTCTGGTTCTGAGTCCGCCTTCGTGTCAGCCTACCTTTGTGTTTTGGATCTGAGCCCTCATTTGTGTCGGCATTTCTTTTGAAAATCCATCTTGTGATGGTGACCTCTGGTTATGAGTCCGCCTTCGTGTCGGCCTACCCTTGTGTTTTGGATCTGAGTCCGCCTTTGTGTCGGCATTCCTTTTTAAAATCCATCTTGTGATGGTAACCTCTGGTTATGAGTTCGCCTTCGTGTCGGCCTACCTTTGTGTTTTAGATCTGAGTCCGCCTTTGTGTCAGAATTTCTTTTGAAAATTCATCTTGTGATGGTAACCTATGGTTATGAGTCCACCTATGTGTCGGCCTACCTTTGTGTTTTGGATCTGAGCCCGCATTTGTGTCGGCATTTCTTTTGAAAATCCATCTTGTGATGGTAACCTCTGATTATGAGTCCGCCTTCGTGTCGGCCTACCTTTGTGTTTAAGATCTGAGTCCGCCTTCGTGTCAGAATTTCTTTTGAAAATCCATCTTGTGATGGTAACCTCTGGTTATGAGTCCGCCTTCGTGTCGGCCTACCTTTGTGTTTTGGATCTGAGCCCGCATTTGTGTCGGCATTCCTTTTTAAAATCCATCTTGTGATGGTAACCTCTGGTTATGAGTCCGCCTTCGTGTCGGCCTACCTTTGTGTTTTGGATCTGAGCCCGCATTTGTGTCGGCATTCCTTTTTAAAATCCATCTTGTGATGGTAACTTCTGGTTATGAGTTCGCCTTCGTGTCGGCCTACCTTTGTGTTTTAGATCTGAGTCCGCCTTCGTGTCGGCATTCCTTTTGAAAATCCATCTTGTGCTGGTAACCTCTGGTTATAAGTCCGCCTTCGTGTCGGCCTACATTTGTGTTTTGGATCTGAGCCCGCATATGTGTCGGCATTTCTTTTGAAAATCCATGTTGTGATGGTAACCTCTTGTTATGAGTTCGCCTTCGTGTCGGCCTACCTTTGTGTTTTAGATCTGAGTCCACCTTCGTGTCGGCATTCCTTATGAAAATCCATCTTGTGATGGTAACCTCTGGTTATAAGTCCGCCTTCGTGTCGGCCTACCTTTGTGTTTTGGATCTGAGTCCGCCTTCGTGTCGACATTCCTTTTGAAAATCCATCTTGTGATGGTAACCTCTGGTTATGATTCCGCCTTCAGGTCGGCCTACCTTTGTGTTTTGGATCTGAGTCCGCCTTTGTGTCGGAATTTCTTTTGAAAATCCATCTTGTGATGGTAACCTCTGGTTCTGAGTCCGCATTCGTGTCAGCCTACCTTTGTGTTTTGGATCTGAGCCCTCATTTGTGTCGGCATTTCTTTTGAAAATCCATCTTGTGATGGTGACCTCTGGTTATGAGTCCGCCTTCGTGTCGGCCTACCTTTGTGTTTTGGATCTGAGTCCGCCTTTGTGTCGGCATTCCTTTTTAAAATCCATCTTGTGATGGTAACCTCTTGTTATGAGTTCGCCTTCGTGTCGGCCTACCTTTGTGTTTTAGATCTGAGTCCGCCTTTGTGTCAGAATTTCTTTTGAAAATCCATCTTGTGATGGTAACCTATGGTTATGAGTCCACCTATGTGTCGGCCTACCTTTGTGTTTTGGATATGAGCCCGCATTTGTGTCGGCATTTCTTTTGAAAATCCATCTTGTGATGGTAACCTCTGATTATGAGTCAGCCTTCGTGTCGGCCTACCTTTGTGTTTAAGATCTGAGTCCGCCTTCGTGTCAGAATTTCTTTTCAAAATCCATCTTGTGATGGTAACCTCTGGTTATGAGTCCGCCTTCGTGTCGGCCTACCTTTGTGTTTTGGATCTGAGCCCGCATTTGTGTCGGCATTCCTCTTTAAAATCCATCTTGTGATGGTAACCTCTGGTTATGAGTTCGCCTTCGTGTCGGCCTACCTTTGTGTTTTAGATCTCAGTCCGCCTTTGTGTCGGCATTCCTTTTGAAAATCCATCTTGTGCTGGTAACCTCTGGTTATAAGTCCGCCTTCGTGTCGGCCTACATTTGTGTTTTGGATCTGAGCCCGCATATGTGTCGGCATTTCTTTTGAAAATCCAAGTTGTGATGGTAACCTCTTGTTATGAGTTCGCCTTCGTGTCGGCCTACCTTTGTGTTTTAGATCTGAGTCCACCTTCGTGTCGGCATTCCTTTTGAAAATCCATCTTGTGATGGTAACCTGTGGTTATAAGTCCGCCTTCGTGTCGGCCTACCTTTGTGTTTTGGATCTGAGTCCGCCTTCGTGTCGACATTCCTTTTGAAAATCCATCTTGTGATGGTAACCTCTGGTTATAAGTCTGCCTTCGTGTCGGCCTACCTTTGTGTTTATGATCTGAGTCCGCCTTCGTGTCGACATTCCTTTTGAAAATCCATCTTGTGATGGTAACCTCTGGTTATGATTCCGCCTTCAGGTCGGCCTACCTTTGTGTTTTGGATCTGAGTCCGCCTTTGTGTCGGCATTCCTTTTTAAAATCCATCTTGTGATGGTAACCTCTTGTTATGAGTTCGCCTTCGTGTCGGCCTACCTTTGTGTTTTAGATCTGAGTCCGCCTTTGTGTCAGAATTTCTTTTGAAAATCCATCTTGTGATGGTAACCTATGGTTATGAGTCCACCTATGTGTCGGCCTACCTTTGTGTTTTGGATATGAGCCCGCATTTGTGTCGGCATTTCTTTTGAAAATCCATCTTGTGATGGTAACCTCTGATTATGAGTCAGCCTTCGTGTCGGCCTACCTTTGTGTTTAAGATCTGAGTCCGCCTTCGTGTCAGAATTTCTTTTCAAAATCCATCTTGTGATGGTAACCTCTGGTTATGAGTCCGCCTTCGTGTCGGCCTACCTTTGTGTTTTGGATCTGAGCCCGCATTTGTGTCGGCATTCCTCTTTAAAATCCATCTTGTGATGGTAACCTCTGGTTATGAGTTTGCCTTCGTGTCGGCCTACCTTTGTGTTTTAGATCTCAGTCCGCCTTTGTGTCGGCATTCCTTTTGAAAATCCATCTTGTGCTGGTAACCTCTGGTTATAAGTCCGCCTTCGTGTCGGCCTACATTTGTGTTTTGGATCTGAGCCCGCATATGTGTCGGCATTTCTTTTGAAAATCCAAGTTGTGATGGTAACCTCTTGTTATGAGTTCGCCTTCGTGTCGGCCTACCTTTGTGTTTTAGATCTGAGTCCACCTTCGTGTCGGCATTCCTTTTGAAAATCCATCTTGTGATGGTAACCTGTGGTTATAAGTCCGCCTTCGTGTCGGCCTACCTTTGTGTTTTGGATCTGAGTCCGCCTTCGTGTCGACATTCCTTTTGAAAATCCATCTTGTGATGGTAACCTCTGGTTATAAGTCTGCCTTCGTGTCGGCCTACCTTTGTGTTTATGATCTGAGTCCGCCTTCGTGTCGACATTCCTTTTGAAAATCCATCTTGTGATGGTAACCTCTGGTTATGATTCCGCCTTCAGGTCGGCCTACCTTTGTGTTTTGGATCTGAGTCCGCCTTCGTGTCAGAATTTCTTTTGAAAATCCATCTTGTGATGGTAACCTCTGGTTCTGAGTCCGCCTTCGTATCAGCCTACCTTTGTGTTTCAGATCTGAGCCCTCATTTGTGTCGGCATTTCTTTTGAAAATCCATCTTGTGACGGTAACCTGTGGTTATGAGTCCGCCTTCGTGTCGGCCTACCTTTGTGTTTTGGATCTGAGTCCGCCTTTGTGTCGGCATTCCTTTTTAAAATCCATCTTGTGATGGTAACCTCTGGTTATGAGTCCGCCTTCGTGTCGGCCTACCTTTGTGTTTTGGATCTGAGTCCGCCTTTGTGTCGGCATTCCTTTTTAAAATCCATCTTGTGATGGTAACCTCTGGTTATGAGTTCGCCTTCGTGTCGGCCTACCTTTGTGTTTTAGATCTGAGTCCGCCTTTGTGTCAGAATTTCTTTTGAAAATTAATCTTGTGATGGTAACCTATGGTTATGAGTCCACCTATGTGTCGGCCTACCTTTTGGTTTTGGATCTGAGCCCGCATTTGTGTCGGCATTTCTTTTGAAAATCCATCTTGTGATGGTAACCTCTGATTATGAGTCCGCCTTCGTGTCGGCCTACCTTTGTGTTTAAGATCTGAGTCCGCCTTCGTGTCAGAATTTCTTTTGAAAATCCATCTTGTGATGGTAACCTCTGGTTATGAGTCCGCCTTCGTGTCAGCCTACCTTTGTGTTTTGGATCTGAGCCCGCATTTGTGTCGGCATTCCTTTTTAAAATCCATCTTGTGATGGTAACCTCTGGTTATGAGTTCGCCTTCGTGTCGGCCTACCTTTGTGTTTTAGATCTGAGTCCGCCTTCGTGTCGGCATTCCTTTTGAAAATCCATCTTGTGCTGGTAACCTCTGGTTATAAGTCCGCCTTCGTGTCGGCCTACATTTGTGTTTTGGATCTGAGCCCGCATATGTGTCGGCATTTCTTTTGAAAATCCATGTTGTGATGGTAACCTCTTGTTATGAGTTCGCCTTCGTGTCGGCCTACCTTTGTGTTTTAGATCTGAGTCCACCTTCGTGTCGGCATTCCTTTTGAAAATCCATCTTGTGATGGTAACCTCTGGTTATAAGTCCGCCTTCGTGTCGGCCTACCTTTGTGTTTTGGATCTGAGTCCGCCTTCGTGTCGACATTCCTTTTGAAAATCCATCTTGTGATGGTAACCTCTGGTTATAAGTCCGCCTTCGTGTCGGCCTACCTTTGTGTTTTGGATCTGAGTCCGCCTTCGTGTCGACATTCCTTTTGAAAATCCATCTTGTGATGGTAACCTCTGGTTATGATTCCGCCTTCAGGTCGGCCTACCTTTGTGTTTTGGATCTGAGTCCGCCTTTGTGTCGGAATTTCTTTTGAAAATCCATCTTGTGATGGTAACCTCTGGTTCTGAGTCCGCCTTCGTGTCAGCCTACCTTTGTGTTTTGGATCTGAGCCCTCATTTGTGTCGACATTTCTTTTGAAAATCCATCTTGTGATGGTGACCTCTGGTTATGAGTCCGCCTTCGTGTCGGCCTACCTTTGTGTTTTGGATCTGAGTCCGCCTTTGTGTCGGCATTCCTTTTTAAAATCCATCTTGTGATGGTAACCTCTGGTTATGAGTTCGCCTTCGTGTCGGCCTACCTTTGTGTTTTAGATCTGAGTCCGCCTTTGTGTCAGAATTTCTTTTGAAAATCCATCTTGTGATGGTAACCTATGGTTATGAGTCCACCTATGTGTCGGCCTACCTTTGTGTTTTGGATATGAGCCCGCATTTGTGTCGGCATTTCTTTTGAAAATCCATCTTGTGATGGTAACCTCTAATTATGAGTCCGCCTTCGTGTCGGCCTACATTTGTGTTTTGGATCTGAGCCCGCATATGTGTCGGCATTTCTTTTGAAAATCCAAGTTGTGATGGTAACCTCTTGTTATGAGTTCGCCTTCGTGTCGGCCTACCTTTGTGTTTTAGATCTGAGCCCGCATTTGTGTCGGCATTCCTTTTTAAAATCCATCTTTTGATGGTAACCTCTGGTTATAAGTCCCCCTTCGTGTCGGCCTACCTTTGTGTTTTGGATCTGAGTCCGCCTTCGTGTCGACATTCCTTTTGAAAATCCATCTTGTGATGGTAACCTCTGGTTATGATTCCGCCTTCAGGTCGGCCTACCTTTGTGTTTTGGATCTGAGTCCGCCTTTGTGTCGGAATTTCTTTTGAAAATCCATCTTGTGATGGTAACCTCTGGTTCTGAGTCCGCCTTCGTGTCAGCCTACCTTTGTGTTTTGGATCTGAGCCCTCATTTGTGTCGACATTTCTTTTGAAAATCCATCTTGTGATGGTGACCTCTGGTTATGAGTCCGCCTTCGTGTCGGCCTACCTTTGTGTTTTGGATCTGAGTCCGCCTTTGTGTCGGCATTCCTTTTTAAAATCCATCTTGTGATGGTAACCTCTGGTTATGAGTTCGCCTTCGTGTCGGCCTACCTTTGTGTTTTAGATCTGAGTCCGCCTTTGTGTCAGAATTTCTTTTTAAAATCCATCTTGTGATGGTAACCTCTGGTTATGAGTTCGCCTTCGTGTCGGCCTACCTTTGTGTTTTAGATCTGAGTCCGCCTTTGTGTCGGCATTCCTTTTGAAAATCCATCTTGTGCTGGTAACCTCTGGTTATAAGTCCGCCTTCGTGTCGGCCTACATTTGTGTTTTGGATCTGAGCCCGCATATGTGTCGGCATTTCTTTTGAAAATCCAAGTTGTGATGGTAACCTCTTGTTATGAGTTCGCCTTCGTGTCGGCCTACCTTTGTGTTTTAGATCTGAGTCCACCTTCGTGTCGGCATTCCTTATGAAAATCCATCTTGTGATGGTAACCTCTGGTTATAAGTCCGCCTTCGTGTCGGCCTACCTTTGTGTTTTGGATCTGAGTCCGCCTTCGTGTCGACATTCCTTTTGAAAATCCATCTTGTGATGTTAACCTCTGGTTATGATTCCGCCTTCAGGTCGGCCTACCTTTGTGTTTTGGATCTGAGTCCGCCTTCGTGTCAGAATTTCTTTTGAAAATCCATCTTGTGATGGTAACCTCTGGTTCTGAGTCCGCCTTCGTATCAGCCTACCTTTGTGTTTCAGATCTGAGCCCTCATTTGTGTCGGCATTTCTTTTGAAAATCCATCTTGTGACGGTAACCTGTGGTTATGAGTCCGCCTTCGTGTCGGCCTACCTTTGTGTTTTGGATCTGAGTCCGCCTTTGTGTCGGCATTCCTTTTTAAAATCCATCTTGTGATGGTAACCTCTGGTTATGAGTCCGCCTTCGTGTCGGCCTACCTTTGTGTTTTGGATCTGAGTCCGCCTTTGTGTCGGCATTCCTTTTTAAAATCCATCTTGTGATGGTAACCTCTGGTTATGAGTTCGCCTTCGTGTCGGCCTACCTTTGTGTTTTAGATCTGAGTCCGCCTTTGTGTCAGAATTTCTTTTGAAAATCCATCTTGTGATGGTAACCAGAGGTTATGAGTCCACCTATGTGTCGGCCTACCTTTGTGTTTTGGATATGAGCCCGCATTTGTGTCGGCATTTCTTTTGAAAATCCATCTTGTGATGGTAACCTCTGATTATGAGTCCGCCTTCGTGTCGGCCTACCTTTGTGTTTAAGATCTGAGTCCGCCTTCGTGTCAGAATTTCTTTTCAAAATCCATCTTCTGATGGTAACCTCTGGTTATGAGTCCGCCTTCGTGTCGGCCTACCTTTGTGTTTTGGATCTGAGCCCGCATTTGTGTCGGCATTCCTTTTTAAAATCCATCTTGTGATGGTAACCTCTGGTTATGAGTTCGCCTTCGTGTCGGCCTACCTTTGTGTTTTAGATCTGAGTCCGCCTTTGTGTCGGCATTCCTTTTGAAAATCCATCTTGTGCTGGTAACCTCTGGTTATAAGTCCGCCTTCGTGTCGGCCTACATTTGTGTTTTGGATCTGAGCCCGCATATGTGTCGGCATTTCTTTTGAAAATCCAAGTTGTGATGGTAACCTCTTGTTATGAGTTCGCCTTCGTGTCGGCCTACCTTTGTGTTTTAGATCTGAGTCCACCTTCCTGTCGGCATTCCTTTTGAAAATCCATCTTGTGATGGTAACCTGTGGTTATAAGTCCGCCTTCGTGTCGGCCTACCTTTGTGTTTTGGATCCGAGTCCGCCTTCGTGTCGACATTCCTTTTGAAAATCCATCTTGTGATGGTAACCTCTGGTTATGATTCCGCCTTCAGGTCGACCTACCTTTGTGTTTTGGATCTGAGTCCGCCTTCGTGTCGGAATTTCTTTTGAAAATCCATCTTGTGATGGTAACCTCTGGTTCTGAGTCCGCCTTCGTGTCAGCCTACCTTTGTGTTTCAGATCTGAGCCCTCATTTGTGTCGGCATTTCTTTTGAAAATCCATCTTGTGATGGTAACCTGTGGTTATGAGTCCGCCTTCGTGTCGGCCTACCTTTGTGTTTTGGATCTGAGTCCGCCTTTGTGTCGGCATTCCTTTTTAAAATCCATCTTGTGATGGTAACCTCTGGTTATGAGTTCGCCTTCGTGTCGGCCTACCTTTGTGTTTTAGATCTGAGTCCGCCTTCGTGTCGGCATTCCTTTTGAAAATCCATCTTGTGATGGTAACCTCTGGTTATATGCCCGCCTTCGTGACGGCCTACCTTTGTGTTTTGGATCTGAGTCCGGCTTCGTGTCAGCATTCCTTTTGAAAATCTATCTTGTGATGGTAACCTCTGGTTATGAGTCCCCCTACGTGTCGGCCTACCTTTGTGTTTTGGATCTAAGTCCGCCTTCGTGTCGACATTTCTTTTGAAAATCCATCTTGTGATGGTAACCTCTAGTTATGAATCCGCCTTCGTGTCGTCCTACCTTTGTGTTTTGGATCTGAGTCCGCCTTCGTGTCGGCATTTCTTTTTAAAATCCATCTTGTGACGGTAACCTCTGGTTATGAGTCCGCCTTCGTGTCAGCCTACCTTTATCTTTTGGATCTGAGTCCGCCTTCGTGTCGGCATTCCTTTTGAAAATCCATTTTGTGATGGTAACCTCTGGTTATGAGTCCGCCTTCGTGTCAGCCTACCTTTGTGTTTTGGATCTGAGTCCGCCTTCGTGTCGGCATTCCTTTTGAAAATCCATCTTGTGATGGTAACCTCTGGTTATAAGTCTGACTTCGTGTCGGCCTACCTTTGTGTTTTGGATCCGAGTCCGCCTTTGTGTCGACATTCCTTTTGAAAATCCATCTTGTAATGGTAACATCTGGTTATAAGTCCTCCTTTGTGTCAGCCTACCTTTCTTTTTTAGATCTGAGTCCGCCTTCGTGTCGGCATTCCTTTTGAAAATCCATCTTGTGATGGTAACCTCTGGTTATGGGTCCGCCTTCGTGTCGGCCTACATTTGTGTTTTGGATCTGAGTCTGCCTTTATGTCGGCATTCCTTTGTGAAATCCATCTTGTGATGGTAACCTCTGGTTATGAGTCCGCCTTCGTGTCGGCCTACCTTTGTTGTTTGGGACCTGAGTCCGCCTTCTTGTCGGCATTCCTTTTGAAAATCCATCTTGTGATATTAATCTCTAGTTATGAGTCCGCCTTCATGTCGGCCTACCTTTGTTGTTTGGCATCTGAATCCTCCTTCGTGTCGGCATTCCTATTGAAAATCCATCTTGTGATGGTAACCTCTGGTTATAAGTCCGCCTTCGTGTCGGCCTACCTTTGTGTTTTGGATCTGAGTCCGCCTTCGTGTCGACATTCCTTTTGAAAATCCATCTTGTGATGGTAACCTCTAGTTATGAGTACGCCTTTGTGTCGTCCTACCTTTGTGTTTTAGAACTGAGTCCGCCTTCGTGTCGGCATTCCTTTTGAAAATCCATTTTGTGATGGTATCATCTGGTTATGAGTCCGCCTTCGTGTCAGCCTACCTTTGTGTTTTAGATCTGAGTCCGCCTTCGTGTCGGCATTCCTTTTGAAAATACATCTTGTGATGGTAACCTCTAGTTATAAGTCTGACTTCGTGTCGGCCTACCTTTATGTTTTGGATCCGAGTCCGCCTTCGTGTCGGCATTCCTTTTGAAAATCCATCTTGTGATGGTAACCTCTGGTTATGATTCTGCCTTCATGTCGGCCTACCTTTGTGTTTTGGATCTGAGTCCGCCTTCGTGTCGGAATTTCTTTTGAAAATCCATCTTGTGATGGTAACCTCTGGTTATGAGTCAGCCTTCGTGTCGGCCTACCTTTGTGTTATGGATCTGAGCCCGCATTTGTGTCGGTATTTCTTTTGAAAATCCATTTTGTGATGGTAACCTCTGGTTATGAGTCTGCCTTCGTGTCGTCCTACCTTTGTGTTTTTAATCTGAGTCCGCCTTTGTGTCGGCATTCCATTTTAAAATCCGTCTTGTGATGGTAACCTCTGGTTATGAGTTCGCCTTCGTGTCGGCCTACCTCTGTGTTTTAGATCTGAGTCCGCCTTCGTGTCGGCATTCCTTTTGAAAATCCATCTTGTGATGGTAACCTCTGGTTATAAGCCCGCCTTCGTGTCGGCCTACCTTTGTGTTTTGGATCTGAGTCCGCCTTCGTGTCGGAATTTCTTTTGAAAATCCATCTTGTGATGGTAACCTCTGGTTATGAGGCCGCCTTCGTGTCGGCCTACCTTTGTGTTATGGATCTGAACCCGCATTTGTGTCGGTATTTCTTTTGAAAATCCATTTTGTGATGGTAACCTCTGGTTATGAGTCTGCCTTCGTGTCATCCTACCTTTGTGTTTTAGATCTGAGTCCGCCTTTGTGTCGGCATTCCATTTTAAAATCCATCTTGTGATGGTAACCTCTGGTTATGAGTTCGCCTTCGTGTCGGCCTACCTTTGTGTTTTAGATCTGAGTCTGCCTTCGTGTCGGCATTCCTTTTGAAAATCCATCTTGTGATGGTAACCTCTGGTTATAAGCCCGCCTTCGTGTCGGCCTACCTTTGTGTTTTGGATATGAGTCCGCCTTCGTGTCGGCATTCCTTTTGAAAATCTATCTTGTGATGGTAACCTCTGGTTATGAGTCCGCCTTCGTGTCGGCCTACCTTTGTGTTTTGGATCTGAGTCCGCCTTCGTGTCGACATTTCTTTTGAAAATCCATCTTGTGATGGTAACCTCTAGTTATGAGTCCGCCTTCGTGTCGTCCTACCTTTGTGTTTTGGATCTGAGTCCGCCTTCGTGTCGGCATTTCTTTTTAAAATCCATCTTGTGAGGGTAACCTCTGGTTATGAGTCCGCCTTCGTGTCAGCCTACCTTTGTGTTTTGGATCTGAGTCCGCCTTCGCGTCGGCATTCCTTTTGAAAATCCATCTTGTGAAGGTAACCTCTGGTTATAAGTCTGACTTCGTGTCGGCCTACCTTTGTGTTTTGGATCCGAGTCCGCCTTCGTGTCGACATTCCTTTTGAAAATCCATCTTGTAATGGTAACCTCTGGTTATAAGTCCTCCTTTGTGTCAGCCTACATTTGTGTTTTAGATCTGAGTCCGCCTTCGTGTCGGCATTCCTTTTGAAAATCCATCTTGTGATGGTAACCTCTGGTTATGAGTCCGCCTTCGTGTCGGCCTACATTTTTGTTTTGGATCTGAGTCTGCCTTTATGTCGGCATTCCTTTGGGAAATCCATCTTGTGATGGTAACCTCTGGTTATGAGTCCGCCTTCGTGTCGGCCTACCTTTGTGTTTTGGATCTGAGTCCGCCTTCGTGTCGACATTCCTTTTGAAAATCCATCTTGTGATGGTAACCTCTGGTTATGAGTCTGCCTTCGTGTCGGCCTACCTTTGTGTTTTGGATCTGAGTTCGCCTTCGTGTCGACATTTCTTTTTAAAATCCATCTTGTGACGGTAACCTCTGGTTATGAGTCCGCCTTCGTGTCAGCCTACCTTTATGTTTTGGATCTGAGTCCGCCTTCGTGTCGGCATTCCTTTTGAAAATCCATTTTGTGATGGTAACCTCTGGTTATGAGTCCGCCTTCGTGTCAGCCTACCTTTGTGTTTTGGATCTGAGTCCGCCTTCGTGTCGGCATTCCTTTTGAAAATCCATCTTGTGATGGTAACCTCTGGTTATAAGTCTGACTTCGTGTCGGCCTACCTTTGTGTTTTGGATCCGAATCCGCCTTCGTGTCGACATTCCTTTTGAAAATCCATCTTGTAATGGTAACCTCTGGTTATAAGTCCTCCTTTGTGTCAGCCTACCTTTGTGTTTTAGATCGGAGTCCGCCTTCGTGTCGGCATTCCTTTTGAAAATCCATCTTGTGATGGTAACCTCTGGTTATGAGTCCGCCTTCGTGTCGGCCTACATTTGTGTTTTGGATCTGAGTCTGCCTTTATGTCGGCATTCCTTTGTGAAATCCATCTTGTGATGGTAACCTCTGGTTATGAGTCTGCCATCGTGTCGGCCTACCTTTGTGTTTTGGATCTGAGTCCGCCTTCGTGTCGGCATTCCTTTTGAAAATCCATCTTGTGATGGTAACCTCTGGTTATGAGTCTGCCTTCGTGTCGGCCTACCTTTGTGTTTTGGATCTGAGTCAGATTTCGTGTCGGCATTCCTTTTGAAAATCCATCTTGTGATGGTAACCTCTGGTAATGAGTTCGCCTTCGTGTCGGCCTACCTTTGTGTTTGGGATCTGAGTCCGCCTTCTTATCGGCATTCCTTTTAAAAAACTATCTTGTGATGTTAACCTCTGATTATAAGTCCGCCTTCGTGTCGGCCTACCTTTGTTGTTTGGGACCTGAGTCCGCCTTCTTGTCGGCATTCCTTTTGAAAATCCATCTTGTGATATTAACCTCTAGTTATGAGTCCGCCTTCATGTCGGCCTACCTTTGTTGCTTGGAATCTGAATCCTCCTTCGTGTCGGCATTCCTATTGGAAATCCATCTTGTGATGGTAACCTCTGGTTATAAGTCCGCCTTCGTGTCGGCCTACCTTTGTGTTTTGGATCTGAGTCCGCCTTCGTGTCGACATTCCTTTTGAAAATCCATCTTGTGATGGTAACCTCTAGTTATGAGTCCGCCTTTGTGTCGTCCTACCTTTGTGTTTTGGATCTGAGTCCGGCTTCGTGTCGGCATTTCTTTTTAAAATCCATCTGGTGATGGTAACCTCTGGTTATGAGTCCGCCTTCGTGTCAGCCTACCTTTATGTTTTGGATCTGAGTCCGCCTTCGTGTCGGCATTCCTTTTGAAAATCCATTTTGTGATGGTATCATCAGGTTATGAGTCCGCCTTCGTGTCAGCCTACCTTTGTGTTTTAGATCTGAGTCCGCCTTCGTGTCGGCATTCCTTTTGAAAATACATCTTGTGATGGTAACCTCTGGTTATAAGTCTGACTTCGTGTCGGCCTACCTTTATGTTTTGGATCCGAGTCCGCCTTCGTGTCGGCATTCCTTTTGAAAACCCATCTTGTGATGGTAACCTCTGGTTATGATTCCGCCTTCATGTCAGCCTACCTTTGTGTTTTGGATCTGAGTCCGCCTTCGTGTCGGAATTTCTTTTGAAAATCCATCTTGTGATGGTAACCTCTGGTTATGAGTCCGCCTTCGTGTCGGCCTACCTTTGTGTTATGGATCTGAGCCCGCATTTGTGTCGGTATTTCTTTTGAAAATCCTTTTTGTGATAGTAACCTTTGGTTATGAGTCTGCCTTCGTGTCGTCCTACCTTTGTGTTTTAGATCTGAGTCCGCCTTTGTGTCGGCATTCCATTTTAAAATCCATCTTGTGATGGTAACCTCTGGTTATGAGTTCGCCTTCGTGTCGGCCTACCTTTGTGTTTTAGATCTGAGTCCGCCTTCGTGTCGGCATTCCTTTTGAAAATCCATCTTGTGATGGTAACCTCTGGTTATAAGCCCGCCTTTGTGTCGGCCTACCTTTGTGTTTTGGATCTGAGTCCGCCTTTGTGTCGGCATTCCTTTTGAAAATCCATCTTGTGATGGTAACCTCTGGATATGAGTCCGCCTTCGTGTCGTCCTACCTTTGTGTTTTGGATCTGAGTCCGCCTTCGTGTCGGCATTTCTTTTTAAAATCCATCTTGTGACGGTAACCTCTGGTTATGAGTCCGCTTCGTGTCAGCCTACCTTTATGTTTTGGATCTGAGTCCGCCTTCGTGTCGGCATTCCTTTTGAAAATCCATTTTGTGATGGTAACCTCTGGTTATGAGTCCGCCTTCGTGTCAGCCTACCTTTGTGTTTTGGATCTGAGTCCGCCTTCGTGTCGGCATTCCTTTTGAAAATCCATCTTGTGATGGTAACCTCTGGTTATAAGTCTGACTTCGTGTCGGCCTACCTTTGTGTTTTGGATCCGAATCCGCCTTCGTGTCGACATTCCTTTTGAAAATCCATCTTGTAATGGTAACCTCTGGTTATAAGTCCTCCTTTGTGTCAGCCTACCTTTGTGTTTTAGATCGGAGTCCGCCTTCGTGTCGGCATTCCTTTTGAAAATCCATCTTGTGATGGTAACCTCTGGTTATGAGTCCGCCTTCGTGTCGGCCTACATTTGTGTTTGGGATCTGAGTCTGCCTTTATGTCGGCATTCCTTTGTGAAATCCATCTTGTGATGGTAACCTCTGGTTATGAGTCTGCCATCGTGTCGGCCTACCTTTGTGTTTTGGATCTGAGTCCGCCTTCGTGTCGGCATTCCTTTTGAAAATCCATCTTGTGATGGTAACCTCTGGTTATGAGTCTGCCTTCGTGTCGGCCTACCTTTGTGTTTTGGATCTGAGTCAGATTTCGTGTCGGCATTCCTTTTGAAAATCCATCTTGTGATGGTAACCTCTGGTAATGAGTTCGCCTTCGTGTCGGCCTACCTTTGTGTTTGGGATCTGAGTTCGCCTTCTTATCGGCATTCCTTTTAAAAAACTATCTTGTGATGTTAACCTCTGATTATAAGTCCGCCTTCGTGTCGGCCTACCTTTGTTGTTTGGGACCTGAGTCCGCCTTCTTGTCGGCATTCCTTTTGAAAATCCATCTTGTGATATTAACCTCTAGTTATGAGTCCGCCTTCATGTCGGCCTACCTTTGTTGCTTGGCATCTGAATCCTCCTTCGTGTCGGCATTCCTATTGGAAATCCATCTTGTGATGGTAACCTCTGGTTATAAGTCCACCTTCGTGTCGGCCTACCTTTGTGTTTTGGATCTGAGTCCGCCTTCGTGTCGACATTCCTTTTGAAAATCCATCTTGTGATGGTAACCTCTAGTTATGAGTCCGCCTTTGTGTCGTCCTACCTTTGTGTTTTGGATCTGAGTCCGGCTTCGTGTCGGCATTTCTTTTTAAAATCCATCTGGTGATGGTAACCTCTGGTTATGAGTCCGCCTTCGTGTCAGCCTACCTTTATGTTTTGGATCTGAGTCCGCCTTCGTGTCGGCATTCCTTTTGAAAATCCATTTTGTGATGGTATCATCAGGTTATGAGTCCGCCTTCGTGTCAGCCTACCTTTGTGTTTTAGATCTGAGTCCGCCTTCGTGTCGGCATTCTTTTTGAAAATACATCTTGTGATGGTAACCTCTGGTTATAAGTCTGACTTCGTGTCGGCCTACCTTTATGTTTTGGATCCGAGTCCGCCTTCGTGTCGGCATTCCTTTTGAAAACCCATCTTGTGATGGTAACCTCTGGTTATGATTCCGCCTTCATGTCAGCCTACCTTTGTGTTTTGGATCTGAGTCCGCCTTCGTGTCGGAATTTCTTTTGAAAATCCATCTTGTGATGGTAACCTCTGGTTATGAGTCCGCCTTCGTGTCGGCCTACCTTTGTGTTATGGATCTGAGCCCGCATTTGTGTCGGTATTTCTTTTGAAAATCCTTTTTGTGATAGTAACCTTTGGTTATGAGTCTGCCTTCGTGTCGTCCTACCTTTGTGTTTTAGATCTGAGTCCGCCTTTGTGTCGGCATTCCATTTTAAAATCCATCTTGTGATGGTAACCTCTGGTTATGAGTTCGCCTTCGTGTCGGCCTACCTTTGTGTTTTAGATCTGAGTCCGCCTTCGTGTCGGCATTCCTTTTGAAAATCCATCTTGTGATGGTAACCTCTGGTTATAAGCCCGCCTTTGTGTCGGCCTACCTTTGTGTTTTGGATCTGAGTCCGCCTTTGTGTCGGCATTCCTTTTGAAAATCCATCTTGTGATGGTAACCTCTGGTTATGAGTCCGCCTTCGTGTCGTCCTACCTTTGTGTTTTGGATCTGAGTCCGCCTTCGTGTCGGCATTTCTTTTTAAAATCCATCTTGTGAGGGTAACCTCTGGTTATGAGTCCGCCTTCGTGTCAGCCTACCTTTGTGTTTTGGATCTGAGTCCGCCTTCGCGTCGGCATTCCTTTTGAAAATCCATCTTGTGAAGGTAACCTCTGGTTATAAGTCTGACTTCGTGTCGGCCTACCTTTGTGTTTTGGATCCGAGTCCGCCTTCGTGTCGACATTCCTTTTGAAAATCCATCTTGTAATGGTAACCTCTGGTTATAAGTCCTCCTTTGTGTCAGCCTACCTTTGTGTTTTAGATCTAAGTCCGCCTTCGTGTCGGCATTCCTTTTGAAAATCCATCTTGTGAGGGTAACCTCTGGTTATGAGTTCGCCTTCGTGTCGGCCTACCTTTGTGTTTTAGATCTGAGTCCGCCTTCGTGTCGGCATTCCTTTTGAAAATCCATCTTGTGATGGTAACCTCTGGTTATAAGCCCGCCTTTGTGTCGGCCTACCTTTGTGTTTTGGATCTGAGTCCGCCTTTGTGTCGGCATTCCTTTTGAAAATCCATCTTGTGATGGTAACCTCTGGTTATGAGTCCGCCTTCGTGTCGGCCTACATTTTTGTTTTGGATCTGAGTCTGCCTTTATGTCGGCATTCCTTTGGGAAATCCATCTTGTGATGGTAACCTCTGGTTATGAGTCCGCCTTCGTGTCGGCCTACCTTTGTGTTTTGGATCTGAGTCCGCCTTCGTGTCGACATTCCTTTTGAAAATCCATCTTGTGATGGTAACCTCTGGTTATTAGTCTGCCTTCGTGTCGGCCTACCTTTGTGTTTTGGATCTGAGTCAGATTTCGTGTCGGCATTCCTTTTGAAAATCCATCTTGTGATGGTAACCTCTAGTTATGAGTCCGCCTTTGTGTCGTCCTACCTTTGTGTTTTGGATCTGAGTCCGGCTTCGTGTCAGCATTTCTTTTTAAAATCCATCTGGTGATGGTAACCTCAGGTTATGAGTCCGCCTTCGTGTCAGCCTACCTTTATGTTTTGGATCTGAGTCCGCCTTCGTGTCGGCATTCCTTTTGAAAATCCATTTTGTGATGGTATCATCAGGTTATGAGTCCGCCTTCGTGTCAGCCTACCTTTGTGTTTTAGATCTGAGTCCGCCTTCGTGTCGGCATTCCTTTTGAAAATACATCTTGTGATGGTAACCTCTGGTTATGATTCCGCCTTCATGTCGGCCTACCTTTGTGTTTTGGATATGAGTCCGCCTTCGTGTCAGAATTTCTTTTGAAAATCCATCTTGTGATGGTAACCTCTGGTTATGAGTTCGCCTTCGTGTCGGCCTACCTTTGTGTTATGGATCTGAGCCCGCATTTGTGTCGGTATTTCTTTTGAAAATCCTTTTTGTGATAGTAGCCTCTGGTTATAAGTCTGACTTCGTGTCGGCCTACCTTTATGTTTTGGATCCGAGTCCGCCTTCGTGTCGGCATTCCTTTTGAAAATCCATCTTGTGATGGTAACCTCTGGTTATGATTCCGCCTTCATGTCGGCCTACCTTTGTGTTTTGGATCTGAGTCCGCCTTCGTGTCGGAATTTCTTTTGAAAATCCATCTTGTGATGGTAACCTCTGGTTATGAGTCCGCCTTCGTGTCGGCCTACCTTTGTGTTATGGATCTGAGCCCGCATTTGTGTCGGTATTTCTTTTGAAAATCCTTTTTGTGATAGTAACCTCTGGTTATGAGTCTGCCTTCGTGTCGTCCTACCTTTGTGTTTTAGATCTGAGTCCGCCTTTGTGTCGGCATTCCATTTTAAAATCCATCTTGTGATGGTAACCTCTGGTTATGAGTTCGCCTTCGTGTCGGCCTACCTTTGTGTTTTAGATCTGAGTCCGCCTTCGTGTCGGCATTCCTTTTGAAAATCCGTCTTGTGATGGTAACCTCTGGTTATAAGCCCGCCTTCGTGTCGGCCTACCTTTGTGTTTTGGATCTGAGTCCGCCTTTGTGTCGGCATTCCTTTTGAAAATCTATCTTGTGATGGTAACCTCTGGTTATGAGTCGGCCTTCGTGTCGGCCTACCTTTGTGTTTTGGATCTGAGTCCGCCTTCGTGTCGGAATTTCTTTTGAAAATCCATCTTGTGATGGTAACCTCTGGTTATGAGTCCGCCTTCGTGTCGGCCTACCTTTGTGTTATGGATCTGATCCCGCATTTGTGTCGGTATTTCTTTTGAAAATCCATTTTGTGATGGTAACCTCTGGTTATGAGTCTGCCTTCGTGTCGTCCTACCTTTGTGTTTTAGATCTGAGTCCGCCTTTGTGTCGGCATTCCATTTTAAAATCCATCTTGTGATGGTAACCTCTGGTTATGAGTTCGCCTTCGTGTCGGCCTACCTTTGTGTTTTAGATCTGAGTCTGCCATCGTGTCGGCATTCCTTTTGAAAATCCATCTTGTGATGGTAACCTCTGGTTATAAGCCCGCCTTCGTGTCGGCCTACCTTTGTGTTTTGGATCTGAGTCCGCCTTCGTGTCGGCATTCCTTTTGAAAATCTATCTTGTGATGGTAACCTCTGGTTATGAGTCCGCCTTCGTGTCGGCCTACCTTTGTGTTTTGGATCTGAGTCCGCCTTCGTGTCGACATTTCTTTTGAAAATCCATCTTGTGATGGTAACCTCTAGTTATGAGTCCGCCTTCGTGTCGTCCTACCTTTGTGTTTTGGATCTGAGTCCGCCTTCGTGTCGGCATTTCTTTTTAAAATCCATCTTTTGAGGGTAACCTCTGGTTATGAGTCCGCCTTCGTGTCAGCCTACCTTTGTGTTTTGGATCTGAGTCCGCCTTCGCGTCGGCATTCCTTTTGAAAACCATCTTGTGAAGGTAACCTCTGGTTATAAGTCTGACTTCGTGTCGGCCTACCTTTGTGTTTTGGATCCGAGTCCGCCTTCGTGTCGACATTCCTTTTAAAAATCCATCTTGTAATGGTAACCTCTGGTTATAAGTCCTCCTTTGTGTCAGCCTACCTTTGTGTTTTAGATCTGAGTCCGCCTTCGTGTCGGCATTCCTTTTGAAAATCCATCTTGTGATGGTAACCTCTGGTTATGAGTCCGCCTTCGTGTCGGCCTACATTTTTGTTTTGGATCTGAGTCTGCCTTTATGTCGGCATTCCTTTGGGAAATCCATCTTGTGATGGTAACCTCTGGTTATGAGTCCGCCTTCGTGTCGGCCTACCTTTGTGTTTTGGATCTGAGTCCGCCTTCGTGTCGACATTCCTTTTGAAAATCCATCTTGTGATGGTAACCTCTGGTTATGAGTCTGCCTTCGTGTCGGCCTACCTTTGTGTTTTGGATCTGAGTCAGATTTCGTGTCGGCATTCCTTTTGAAAATCCATCTTGTGATGGTAACCTCTGGTAATGAGTTCGCCTTCGTGTCGGCCTACCTTTATGTTTGGGATCTGAGTCCGCCTTCTTATCAGCATTCCATTTAAAAACCTATCTTTTGATGTTAACCTCTGATTATAAGTCCGCCTTCGTGTCGGCCTACCTTTGTTGTTTGGGACCTGAGTCCGCCTTCTTGTCGGCATTCCTTTTGAAAATCCATCTTGTGATATTAACCTCTAGTTATGAGTCCGCCTTCATGTCGGCCTACCTTTGTTGTTTGGCATCTGAATCCTCCTTCGTGTCGGCATTCCTATTGAAAATCCATCTTGTGATGGTAACCTCTGGTTATAAGTCTGCCTTCGTGTCGGCCTACCTTTGTGTTTTGGATCTGAGTCCGCCTTCGTGTCGACATTCCTTTTGAAAATCCATCTTGTGATGGTAACCTCTAGTTATGAGTTCGCCTTTGTGTCGTCCTACCTTTATGTTTTGGATCTGAGTCCGGCTTCGTGTCGGCATTTCTTTTTAAAATCCATCTGGTGATGGTAACCTCTGGTTATGAGTCCGCCTTCGTGTCAGCCTACCTTTATGTTTTGGATCTGAGTCCGCCTTCGTGTCCGCATTCCTTTTGAAAATCCATTTTGTGATGGTATCATCTGGTTATGAGTCCGCCTTCGTGTCAGCCTACCTTTGTATTTTAGATCTGAGTCCGCCTTCGTGTCGGCATTCCTTTTGAAAATACATCTTGTGATGGTAACCTCTGGTTATAAGTCTGACTTCGTGTCGGCCTACCTTTATGTTTTGGATCCGAGTCCACCTTCGTGTCGGCATTCCTTTTGAAAATCCATCTTGTGATGGTAACCTCTGGTTATGATTCCGCCTTCATGTCGGCCTACCTTTATGTTTTGGATCTGAGTCCGCCTTCGTGTCAGAATTTCTTTTGAAAATCCATCTTGTGATGGTAACCTCTGGTTACGAGTCCTCCTTCGTGTCGTCCTACCTTTGTGTTTTGGATCTGAGTCCGCCTTCGTGTTGGCATTCCTTTTGAAAATCCATCTTGTGATGGTAACCTCTGGTTATAAGCCCGCCTTCGTGTCGGCCTACCTTTGTGTTTTGGATCTGAGTCCGCCTTCGTGTCGGCATTCCTTTTGAAAATCTATCTTGTGATGGTAACCTCTGGTTATAAGTCCGCCTTCGTGTCGGCCTACCTTTGTGTTTTGGATCTGAGTCCGCCTTCGTGTCGACATTCCTTTTGAAAATCCATCTTGTGATGGTAACCTCTAGTTATGAGTCCGCCTTTGTGTCGTCCTACCTTTGTGTTTTGGATCTGAGTCCGGCTTCGTGTCGGCATTTCTTTTTAAAATCCATCTGGTGATGGTAACCTCTGGTTATGAGTCCGCCTTCGTGTCAGCCTACCTTTATGTTTTGGATCCGAGTCCGCCTTCGTGTCGGCATTCCTTTTGAAAATCCATCTTGTGATGGTAACCTCTGGTTATGATTCCGCCTTCATGTCGGCCTACCTTTGTGTTTTGGATCTGAGTCCGCCTTCGTGTCGGAATTTCTTTTGAAAATCCATCTTGTGATGGTAACCTCTGGTTATGAGTCCGCCTTCGTGTCGGCCTACCTTTGTGTTATGGATCTGAGCCCGCATTTGTGTCGGTATTTCTTTTGAAAATCCTTTTTGTGATAGTAACCTCTGGTTATGAGTCTGCCTTCGTGTCGTCCTACCTTTGTGTTTTAGATCTGAGTCCGCCTTTGTGTCGGCATTCCTTTTGAAAATCCATCTTGTGATGGTAACCTCTGGTTATAAGCCCGCCTTCGTGTCGGCCTACCTTTGTGTTTTGGATCTGAGTCCGCCTTCGTGTCGGCATTCCTTTTGAAAATCTATCTTGTGATGGTAACCTCTGGTTATAAGCCCGCCTTCGTGTCGGCCTACCTTTGTGTTTTGGATCTGAGTCCGCCTTCGTGTCGGCATTCCTTTTGAAAATCTATCTTGTGATGGTAACCTCTGGTTATGATTCCGCCTTCATGTCGGCCTACCTTTGTGTTTTGGATCTGAGTCCGCCTTCGTGTCGGAATTTCTTTTGAAAATCCATCTTGTGATGGTAACCTCTGGTTATGAGTCCGCCTTCGTGTCGGCCTACCTTTGTGTTATGGATCTGAGCCCGCATTTGTGTCGGTATTTCTTTTGAAAATCCTTTTTGTGATAGTAACCTCTGGTTATGAGTTCGCCTTCGTGTCGGCCTACCTTTGTGTTTTAGATCTGAGTCTGCCTTCGTGTCGGCATTCCTTTTGAAAATCCATCTTGTGATGGTAACCTCTGGTTATAAGCCCGCCTTCGTGTCGGCCTACCTTTGTGTTTTGGATCTGAGTCCGCCTTCGTGTCGGCATTCCTTTTGAAAATCTATCTTGTGATGGTAACCTCTGGTTATGAGTCCGCCTTCGTGTCGGCCTACCTTTGTGTTTTGGATCTGAGTCCGCCTTCGTGTCGACATTTCTTTTGAAAATCCATCTTGTGATGGTAACCTCTAGTTATGAGTCCGCCTTCGTGTCGTCCTACCTTTGTGTTTTGGATCTGAGTCCGCCTTCGTGTCGGCATTTCTTTTTAAAATCCATCTTTTGAGGGTAACCTCTGGTTATGAGTCCGCCTTCGTGTCAGCCTACCTTTGTGTTTTGGATCTGAGTCCGCCTTCGCGTCGGCATTCCTTTTGAAAATCCATCTTGTGAAGGTAACCTCTGGTTATAAGTCTGACTTCGTGTCGGCCTACCTTTGTGTTTTGGATCCGAGTCCGCCTTCGTGTCGACATTCCTTTTAAAAATCCATCTTGTAATGTTAACCTCTGGTTATAAGTCCTCCTTTGTGTCAGCCTACCTTTGTGTTTTAGATCTGAGTCCGCCTTCGTGTCGGCATTCCTTTTGAAAATCCATCTTGTGAAGGTAACCTCTGGTTATAAGTCTGACTTCGTGTCGGCCTACCTTTGTGTTTTGGATCCGAGTCCGCCTTCGTGTCGACATTCCTTTTGAAAATCCATCTTGTGATGGTAACCTCTGGTTATGAGTCTGCCTTCGTGTCGGCCTACCTTTGTGTTTTGGATCTGAGTCAGATTTCGTGTCGGCATTCCTTTTGAAAATCCATCTTGTGATGGTAACCTCTGGTAATGAGTTCGCCTTCGTGTCGGCCTACCTTTATGTTTGGGATCTGAGTCAGCCTTCTTATCAGCATTCCATTTAAAAACCTATCTTTTGATGTTAACCTCTGATTATAAGTCCGCCTTCGTGTCGGCCTACCTTTGTTGTTTGGGACCTGAGTCCGCCTTCTTGTCGGCATTCCTTTTGAAAATCCATCTTGTGATATTAACCTCTAGTTATGAGTCCGCCTTCATGTCGGCCTACCTTTGTTGTTTGGCATCTGAATCCTCCTTCGTGTCGGCATTCCTATTGAAAATCCATCTTGTGATGGTAACCTCTGGTTATAAGTCTGCCTTCGTGTCGGCCTACCTTTGTGTTTTGGATCTGAGTCCGCCTTCGTGTCGACATTCCTTTTGAAAATCCATCTTGTGATGGTAACCTCTAGTTATGAGTTCGCCTTTGTGTCGTCCTACCTTTATGTTTTGGATCTGAGTCCGGCTTCGTGTCGGCATTTCTTTTTAAAATCCATCTGGTGATGGTAACCTCTGGTTATGAGTCCGCCTTCGTGTCAGCCTACCTTTATGTTTTGGATCTGAGTCCGCCTTCGTGTCGGCATTCCTTTTGAAAATCCATTTCGTGATGGTATCATCTGGTTATGAGTCCGCCTTCGTGTCAGCCTACCTTTGTATTTTAGATCTGAGTCCGCCTTCGTGTCGGCATTCCTTTTGAAAATACATCTTGTGATGGTAACCTCTGGTTATAAGTCTGACTTCGTGTCGGCCTACCTTTATGTTTTGGATCCGAGTCCACCTTCGTGTCGGCATTCCTTTTGAAAATCCATCTTGTGATGGTAACCTCTGGTTATGATTCCGCCTTCATGTCGGCCTACCTTTATGTTTTGGATCTGAGTCCGCCTTCGTGTCAGAATTTCTTTTGAAAATCCATCTTGTGATGGTAACCTCTGGTTACGAGTCCTCCTTCGTGTCGTCCTACCTTTGTGTTTTGGATCTGAGTCCGCCTTCGTGTTGGCATTCCTTTTGAAAATCCATCTTGTGATGGTAACCTCTGGTTATAAGCCCGCCTTCGTGTCGGCCTACCTTTGTGTTTTGGATCTGAGTCCGCCTTCGTGTCGGCATTCCTTTTGAAAATCTATCTTGTGATGGTAACCTCTGGTTATAAGTCCGCCTTCGTGTCGGCCTACCTTTGTGTTTTGGATCTGAGTCCGCCTTCGTGTCGACATTCCTTTTGAAAATCCATCTTGTGATGGTAACCTCTAGTTATGAGTCCGCCTTTGTGTCGTCCTACCTTTGTGTTTTGGATCTGAGTCCGGCTTCGTGTCGGCATTTCTTTTTAAAATCCATCTGGTGATGGTAACCTCTGGTTATGAGTCCGCCTTCGTGTCAGCCTACCTTTATGTTTTGGATCCGAGTCCGCCTTCGTGTCGGCATTCCTTTTGAAAATCCATCTTGTGATGGTAACCTCTGGTTATGATTCCGCCTTCATGTCGGCCTACCTTTGTGTTTTGGATCTGAGTCCGCCTTCGTGTCGGAATTTCTTTTGAAAATCCATCTTGTGATGGTAACCTCTGGTTATGAGTCCGCCTTCGTGTCGGCCTACCTTTGTGTTATGGATCTGAGCCCGCATTTGTGTCGGTATTTCTTTTGAAAATCCTTTTTGTGATAGTAACCTCTGGTTATGAGTCTGCCTTCGTGTCGTCCTACCTTTGTGTTTTAGATCTGAGTCCGCCTTTGTGTCGGCATTCCATTTTAAAATCCATCTTGTGATGGTAACCTCTGGTTATGAGTTCGCCTTCGTGTCGGCCTACCTTTGTGTTTTAGATCTGAGTCCGCCTTCGTGTCGGCATTCCTTTTGAAAATCCATCTTGTGATGGTAACCTCTGGTTATAAGCCCGCCTTCGTGTCGGCCTACCTTTGTGTTTTGGATCTGAGTCCGCCTTCGTGTCGGCATTCCTTTTGAAAATCTATCTTGTGATGGTAACCTCTGGTTATGAGTCCGCCTTCGTGTCGGCCTACCTTTGTGTTTTGGATCTGAGTCCGCCTTCGTGTCGTAATTTCTTTTGAAAATCCATCTTGTGATGGTAACCTCTGGTTATGAGTCCGCCTTCGTGTCGGCCTACCTTTGTGTTTTGGATCTGAGTCCGCCTTCGTGTCGACATTCCTTTTGAAAATCCATCTTGTGATGGTAACCTCTGGTTATGAGTCTGCCTTCGTGTCGGCCTACCTTTGTGTTTTGGATCTGAGTCAGATTTCGTGTCGGCATTCCTTTTTAAAATCCATCTTGTGATGGTAACCTCTGGTAATGAGTTCGCCTTCGTGTCGGCCTACCTTTATGTTTGGGATCTGAGTCCGCCTTCTTATCGGCATTCCATTTAAAAACCTATCTTTTGATGTTAACCTCTGATTATAAGTCCGCCTTCGTGTCGGCCTACCTTTGTTGTTTGGGACCTGAGTCCGCCTTCTTGTCGGCATTCCTTTTGAAAATCCATCTTGTGATATTAACCTCTAGTTATGAGTCCGCCTTCATGTCGGCCTACCTTTGTTGTTTGGCATCTGAATCCTCCTTCGTGTCGGCATTCCTATTGAAAATCCATCTTGTGATGGTAACCTCTGGTTATAAGTCTGCCTTCGTGTCGGCCTACCTTTGTGTTTTGGATCTGAGTCCGCCTTCGTGTCGACATTCCTTTTGAAAATCCATCTTGTGATGGTAACCTCTAGTTATGAGTTCGCCTTTGTGTCGTCCTACCTTTATGTTTTGGATCTGAGTCCGGCTTCGTGTCGGCATTTCTTTTTAAAATCCATCTGGTGATGGTAACCTCTGGTTATGAGTCCGCCTTCGTGTCAGCCTACCTTTATGTTTTGGATCTGAGTCCGCCTTCGTGTCGGCATTCCTTTTGAAAATCTATTTTGTGATGGTATCATCTGGTTATGAGTCCGCCTTCGTGTCAGCCTACCTTTGTGTTTTAGATCTAAGTCCGCCTTCGTGTCGGCATTCCTTTTGAAAATACATCTTGTGATGGTAACCTCTGGTTATAAGTCTGACTTTGTGTCGGCCTACCTTTATGTTTTGGATCCGAGTCCACCTTCGTGTCGGCATTCCTTTTGAAAATCCATCTTGTGATGGTAACCTCTGGTTATGATTCCGCCTTCATGTCGGCCTACCTTTATGTTTTGGATCTGAGTCCGCCTTCGTGTCAGAATTTCTTTTGAAAATCCATCTTGTGATGGTAACCTCTGGTTACGAGTCCTCCTTCGTGTCGTCCTACCTTTGTGTTTTGGAT
Source organism: Lathyrus tuberosus (assembly GCA_022829125.1). Classification (NCBI taxonomy): domain Eukaryota; kingdom Viridiplantae; phylum Streptophyta; class Magnoliopsida; order Fabales; family Fabaceae; genus Lathyrus; species Lathyrus tuberosus. The sequence goes on along the minus strand of JALAZF010000061.1, from coordinate 17,884,283 downwards.
CTGAGTCCGCCTTCGTGTTGGCATTCCTTTTGAAAATCCATCTTGTGATGGTAACCTCTGGTTATAAGCCCGCCTTCGTGTCGGCCTACCTTTGTGTTTTGGATCTGAGTCCGCTTCGTGTCGGCATTCCTTTTGAAAATCTATCTTGTGATGGTAACCTCTGGTTATAAGTCCGCCTTCGTGTCGGCCTACCTTTGTGTTTTGGATCTGAGTCCGCCTTCGTGTCGACATTCCTTTTGAAAATCCATCTTGTGATGGTAACCTCTAGTTATGAGTCCGCCTTTGTGTCGTCCTACCTTTGTGTTTTGGATCTGAGTCCGGCTTCGTGTCGGCATTTCTTTTTAAAATCCATCTGGTGATGGTAACCTCTGGTTATGAGTCCGCCTTCGTGTTAGCCTACCTTTATGTTTTGGATCCGAGTCCGCCTTCGTGTCGGCATTCCTTTTGAAAATCCATCTTGTGATGGTAACCTCTGGTTATGATTCCGCCTTCATGTCGGCCTACCTTTGTGTTTTGGATCTGAGTCCGCCTTCATGTCGGAATTTCTTTTGAAAATCCATCTTGTGATGGTAACCTCTGGTTATGAGTCCGCCTTCGTGTCGGCCTACCTTTGTGTTATGGATCTGAGCCCGCATTTGTGTCGGTATTTCTTTTGAAAATCCTTTTTGTGATAGTAACCTCTGGTTATGAGTCTGCCTTCGTGTCGTCCTACCTTTGTGTTTTAGATCTGAGTCCGCCTTTGTGTCGGCATTCCATTTTAAAATCCATCTTGTGATGGTAACCTCTGGTTATGAGTTCGCCTTCGTGTCGGCCTACCTTTGTGTTTTAGATCTGAGTCCTCCTTCGTGTCGGCATTCCTTTTGAAAATCCATCTTGTGATGGTAACCTCTGGTTATAAGCCCGCCTTCGTGTCGGCCTACCTTTGTGTTTTGGATCTGAGTCCGCCTTCGTGTCGGAATTTCTTTTGAAAATCCATCTTGTGATGGTAACCTCTGGTTATGAGTCCGCCTTCGTGTCGGCCTACCTTTGTGTTTTGGATCTGAGTCCGCCTTCGTGTCGACATTCCTTTTGAAAATCCATCTTGTGATGGTAACCTCTGGTTATGAGTCTGCCTTCGTGTCGGCCTACCTTTGTGTTTTGGATCTGAGTCAGATTTCGTGTCGGCATTCCTTTTGAAAATCCATCTTGTGATGGTAACCTCTGGTAATGAGTTCGCCTTCGTGTCGGCCTACCTTTATGTTTGGGATCTGAGTCCGCCTTCTTATCGGCATTCCATTTAAAAACCTATCTTTTGATGTTAACCTCTGATTATAAGTCCGCCTTCGTGTCGGCCTACCTTTGTTGTTTGGGACCTGAGTCCGCCTTCTTGTCGGCATTCCTTTTGAAAATCCATCTTGTGATATTAACCTCTAGTTATGAGTCCGCCTTCATGTCGGCCTACCTTTGTTGTTTGGCATCTGAATCCTCCTTCGTGTCGGCATTCCTATTGAAAATCCACCTTGTGATGGTAACCTCTGGTTATAAGTCTGCCTTCGTGTCGGCCTACCTTTGTGTTTTGGGTCTGAGTCCGCCTTCGTGTCGACATTCCTTTTGAAAATCCATCTTGTGATGGTAACCTCTAGTTATGAGTTCGCCTTTGTGTCGTCCTACCTTTATGTTTTGGATCTGAGTCCGGCTTCGTGTCGGCATTTCTTTTTAAAATCCATTTGGTGATGGTAACCTCTGGTTATGAGTCCGCCTTCGTGTCAGCCTACCTTTATGTTTTGGATCTGAGTCCGCCTTCGTGTCGGCTTTCCTTTTGAAAATCCATTTTGTGATGGTATCATCTGGTTATGAGTCCGCCTTCGTGTCAGCCTACCTTTGTGTTTTAGATCTGAGTCCGCCTTCGTGTCGGCATTCCTTTTGAAAATACATCTTGTGATGGTAACCTCTGGTTATAAGTCTGACTTCGTGTCGGCCTACCTTTATGTTTTGGATCCGAGTCCACCTTCGTGTCGGCATTCCTTTTGAAAATCCATCTTGTGATGGTAACCTCTGGTTATGATTCCGCCTTCATGTCGGCCTACCTTTATGTTTTGGATCTGAGTCCGCCTTCGTGTCAGAATTTCTTTTGAAAATCCATCTTGTGATGGTAACCTCTGGTTACGAGTCCTCCTTCGTGTCGTCCTACCTTTGTGTTTTGGATCTGAGTCCGCCTTCGTGTTGGCATTCCTTTTGAAAATCCATCTTGTGATGGTAACCTCTGGTTATAAGCCCGCCTTCGTGTCGGCCTACCTTTGTGTTTTGGATCTGAGTCCGCCTTCGTGTCGGCATTCCTTTTGAAAATCTATCTTGTGATGGTAACCTCTGGTTATAAGTCCGTCTTCGTGTCGGCCTACCTTTGTGTTTTGGATCTGAGTCCGCCTTCGTGTCGACATTCCTTTTGAAAATCCATCTTGTGATGGTAACCTCTAGTTATGAGTCCGCCTTTGTGTCGTCCTACCTTTGTGTTTTGGATCTGAGTCCGGCTTCGTGTCGGCATTTCTTTTTAAAATCCATCTGGTGATGGTAACCTCTGGTTATGAGTCCGCCTTCGTGTCAGCCTACCTTTATGTTTTGGATCCGAGTCCGCCTTCGTGTCGGCATTCCTTTTGAAAATCCATCTTGTGATGGTAACCTCTGGTTATGATTCCGCCTTCATGTCGGCCTACCTTTGTGTTTTGGATCTGAGTCCGCCTTCGTGTCGGAATTTCTATTGAAAATCCATCTTGTGATGGTAACCTCTGGTTATGAGTCCGCCTTCGTGTCGGCCTACCTTTGTGTTATGGATCTGAGCCCGCATTTGTGTCGGTATTTCTTTTGAAAATCCTTTTTGTGATAGTAACCTCTGGTTATGAGTCTGCCTTCGTGTCGTCCTACCTTTGTGTTTTAGATCTGAGTCCGCCTTTGTGTCGGCATTCCATTTTAAAATCCATCTTGTGATGGTAACCTCTGGTTATGAGTTCGCCTTCGTGTCGGCCTACCTTTGTGTTTTAGATCTGAGTCCGCCTTCGTGTCGGCATTCCTTTTGAAAATCCATCTTGTGATGGTAACCTCTGGTTATAAGTCCGCCTTCGTGTCGGCCAACCTTTGTGTTTTGGATCTGAGTCCGCCTTCGTGTCGGCATTCCTTTTGAAAATCTATCTTGTGATGGTAACCTCTGGTTATGAGTCCGCCTTCGTGTCGGCCTACCTTTGTGTTTTGGATCTGAGTCCGCCTTCGTGTCGGAATTTCTTTTGAAAATCCATCTTGTGATGGTAACCTCTGGTTATGAGTCCGCCTTCGTGTCGGCCTACCTTTGTGTTTTGGATCTGAGTCCGCCTTCGTGTCGACATTCCTTTTGAAAATCCATCTTGTGATGGTAACCTCTGGTTATGAGTCTGCCTTCGTGTCGGCCTACCTTTGTGTTTTGGATCTGAGTCAGATTTCGTGTCGGCATTCCTTTTGAAAATCCATCTTGTGATGGTAACCTCTGGTAATGAGTTCGCCTTCGTGTCGGCCTACCTTTATGTTTGGGATCTGAGTCCGCCTTCTTATCGGCATTCCATTTAAAAACCTATCTTTTGATGTTAACCTCTGATTATAAGTCCGCCTTCGTGTCGGCCTACCTTTGTTGTTTGGGACCTGAGTCCGCCTTCTTGTCGGCATTCCTTTTGAAAATCCATCTTGTGATATTAACCTCTAGTTATGAGTCCGCCTTCATGTCGGCCTACCTTTGTTGTTTGGCATCTGAATCCTCCTTCGTGTCGGCATTCCTATTGAAAATCCACCTTGTGATGGTAACCTCTGGTTATAAGTCTGCCTTCGTGTCGGCCTACCTTTGTGTTTTGGATCTGAGTCCGCCTTCGTGTCGACATTCCTTTTGAAAATCCATCTTGTGATGGTAACCTCTAGTTATGAGTTCGCCTTTGTGTCGTCCTACCTTTATGTTTTGGATCTGAGTCCGGCTTCGTGTCGGCATTTCTTTTTAAAATCCATCTGGTGATGGTAACCTCTGGTTATGAGTCCGCCTTCGTGTCAGCCTACCTTTATGTTTTGGATCTGAGTCCGCCTTCGTGTCGGCATTCCTTTTGAAAATCCATTTTGTGATGGTATCATCAGGTTATGAGTCCGCCTTCGTGTCAGCCTACCTTTGTGTTTTAGATCTGAGTCCGCCTTCGTGTCGGCATTCCTTTTGAAAATACATCTTGTGATGGTAACCTCTGGTTATAAGTCTGACTTCGTGTCGGCCTACCTTTATGTTTTGGATCCGAGTCCACCTTCGTGTCGGCATTCCTTTTGAAAATCCATCTTGTGATGGTAACCTCTGGTTATGATTCCGCCTTCATGTCGGCCTACCTTTATGTTTTGGATCTGAGTCCGCCTTCGTGTCAGAATTTCTTTTGAAAATCCATCTTGTGATGGTAACCTCTGGTTACGAGTCCTCCTTCGTGTCGTCCTACCTTTGTGTTTTGGATCTGAGTCCGCCTTCGTGTTGGCATTCCTTTTGAAAATCCATCTTGTGATGGTAACCTCTGGTTATAAGCCCGCCTTCGTGTCGGCCTACCTTTGTGTTTTGGATCTGAGTCCGCCTTCGTGTCGGCATTCCTTTTGAAAATCTATCTTGTGATGGTAACCTCTGGTTATAAGTCCGCCTTCGTGTCGGCCTACCTTTGTGTTTTGGATATGAGTCCGCCTTCGTGTCGACATTCCTTTTGAAAATCCATCTTGTGATGGTAACCTCTAGTTATGAGTCCGCCTTTGTGTCGTCCTACCTTTGTGTTTTGGATCTGAGTCCGGCTTCGTGTCGGCATTTCTTTTTAAAATCCATCTGGTGATGGTAACCTCTGGTTATGAGTCCGCCTTCGTGTCAGCCTACCTTTATGTTTTGGATCCGAGTCCGCCTTCGTGTCGGCATTCCTTTTGAAAATCCATCTTGTGATGGTAACCTCTGGTTATGATTCCGCCTTCATGTCGGCCTACCTTTGTGTTTTGGATCTGAGTCCGCCTTCGTGTCGGTATTTCTTTTGAAAATCCATCTTGTGATGGTAACCTCTGGTTATGAGTCTGCCTTCGTGTCGTCCTACCTTTGTGTTTTAGATCTGAGTCCGCCTTTGTGTCGGCATTCCATTTTAAAATCCATCTTGTGATGGTAACCTCTGGTTATGAGTTCGCCTTCGTGTCGGCCTACCTTTGTGTTTTAGATCTGAGTCCGCCTTCGTGTCGGCATTCCTTTTGAAAATCCATCTTGTGATGCTAACCTCTGGTTATAAGCCCGCCTTCGTGTCGGCCTACCTTTGTGTTTTGGATCTGAGTCCGCCTTCGTGTCGGCATTCCTTTTGAAAATCTATCTTGTGATGGTAACCTCTGGTTATGAGTCCGCCTTCGTGTCGGCCTACCTTTGTGTTTTGGATCTGAGTCCGCCTTCGTGTCGGAATTTCTTTTGAAAATCCATCTTGTGATGGTAACCTCTGGTTATGAGTCCGCCTTCGTGTCGGCCTACCTTTGTGTTATGGATCTGATCCCGCATTTGTGTCGGTATTTCTTTTGAAAATCCATTTTGTGATGGTAACCTCTGGTTATGAGTCTGCCTTCGTGTCGTCCTACCTTTGTGTTTTAGATCTGAGTCCGCCTTTGTGTCGGCATTCCATTTTAAAATCCATCTTGTGATGGTAACCTCTGGTTATGAGTTCGCCTTCGTGTCGGCCTACCTTTGTGTTTTAGATCTGAGTGTGCCTTCGTGTCGGCATTCCTTTTGAAAATCCATCTTGTGATGGTAACCTCTGGTTATAAGCCCGCCTTCGTGTCGGCCTACCTTTGTGTTTTGGATCTGAGTCCGCCTTCGTGTCGACATTTCTTTTGAAAATCCATCTTGTGACGGTAACCTCTAGTTATGAGTCCGCCTTCGTGTCGTCCTACCTTTGTGTTTTGGATCTGAGTCCGCCTTCGTGTCGGCATTTCTTTTTAAAATCCATCTTGTGAGGGTAACCTCTGGTTATGAGTCCGCCTTCGTGTCAGCCTACCTTTGTGTTTTGGATCTGAGTCCGCCTTCGCGTCGGCATTCCTTTTGAAAATCCATCTTGTGAAGGTAACCTCTGGTTATAAGTCTGACTTCGTGTCGGCCTGCCTTTGTGTTTTGGATCCGAGTCCGCCTTCGTGTCGACATTCCTTTTGAAAATCCATCTTGTAATGGTAACCTCTGGTTATAAGTCCTCCTTTGTGTCAGCCTACCTTTGTGTTTTAGATCTGAGTCCGCCTTCGTGTCGGCATTCCTTTTGAAAATCCATCTTGTGATGGTAACCTCTGGTTATGAGTCCGCCTTCGTGTCGGCCTACATTTTTGTTTTGGATCTGAGTCTGCCTTTATGTCGGCATTCCTTTGGGAAATCCATCTTGTGATGGTAACCTCTGGTTATGAGTCCGCCTTCGTGTCGGCCTACCTTTGTGTTTTGGATCTGAGTCCGCCTTCGTGTCGACATTCCTTTTGAAAATCCATCTTGTGATGGTAACCTCTGGTTATGAGTCTGCCTTCGTGTCGGCCTACCTTTGTGTTTTGGATCTGAGTCAGATTTCGTGTCGGCATTCCTTTTGAAAATCCATCTTGTGATGGTAACTTCTGGTAATGAGTTCGCCTTCGTGTCGGCCTACCTTTATGTTTGGGATCTGAGTCCTACTTCTTATCGGCATTCCTTTTTAAAACCTATCTTTTGATGTTAACCTCTGATTATAAGTCCGCCTTCGTGTCGGCCTACCTTTGTTGTTTGGGACCTGAGTCCGCCTTCTTGTCGGCATTCCTTTTGAAAATCCATCTTGTGATATTAACCTCTAGTTATGAGTCCGCCTTCATGTCGGCCTACCTTTGTTGTTTGGCATCTGAATCCTCCTTCGTGTCGGCATTCCTATTAAAAATACATCTTGTGATGGTAAAATCTGGTTATAAGTCCGCCTTCGTGTCGGCCTACTTTTGTGTTTTGGATCTGAGTCCGCCTTCGTGTCGACATTCCTTTTGAAAATCCATCTTGTGATGGTAACCTCTAGTTATGAGTTCGCCTTTGTGTCGTCCTACCTTTATGTTTTGGATCTGAGTCCGGCTTCGTGTCGGCATTTCTTTTTAAAATCCATCTGGTGATGGTAACCTCTGGTTATGAGTCCGCCTTCGTGTCAGCCTACCTTTATGTTTTGGATCTGAGTCCGCCTTCGTGTCGGCATTCCTTTTGAAAATCCATTTTGTGATGGTATCATCTGGTTATGAGTCCGCCTTCGTGTCAGCCTACCTTTGTGTTTTAGATCTGAGTCCGCGTTCGTGTCGGCATTCCTTTTGAAAATACATCTTGTGATGGTAACCTCTGGTTATAAGTCTGACTTCGTGTCGGCCTACCTTTATGTTTTGGATCCGAGTCCGCCTTCGTGTCGGCATTCCTTTTGAATATCCATCTTGTGATGGTAACCTCTGGTTATGATTCCGCCTTCATGTCGGCCTACCTTTATGTTTTGGATCTGAGTCCGCCTTCGTGTCGGAATTTCTTTTGAAAATCCATCTTGTGATGGTAACCTCTGGTTACGAGTCCTCCTTCGTGTCGTCCTACCTTTGTGTTTTGGATCTGAGTCCGCCTTTGTGTCGGCCTACCTTTGTGTTATGGATCTGAGCCCGCATTTGTGTCTGTATTTCTTTTGAAAATCCATTTTGTGATGGTAACCTCTGGTTATGAGTTCGCCTTCGTGTCGTCCTACCTTTTTGTTTTAGATCTGAGTCCGCCTTTGTGTCGGCATTCCATTTTAAAATCCATCTTGTGATGGTAACCTCTGGTTATGAGTTCGCCTTCGTGTCGCCCTACCTTTGTGTTTTAGATCTGAGTCCGCCTTCGTGTCGGCATTCCTTTTGAAAATCCATCTTGTCATGGTCACCTCTGGTTATAAGTCCGCCTTCGTGTCGGTCTACCTTTGTGTTTTGGATCTAGGTCCGCCTTCGTGTCGATATTCCTTTTGAAAATCCATCTTGTGATGGTAACCTCTGGTTACGAGTCCTCCTTCGTGTCGTCCTACCTTTGTGTTTTGGATCTGAGTCCGCCTTCGTGTTGGCATTTCTTTTTAAAATCCATCTTGTGATTGTAACCTCTGGTTATGAGTCCGCCTTCGTGTCAGCCTACCATTATGTTTTTGATCTGAGTCCGCCTTCGTGTCGGCATTCCTTTTGAAGTTCCATTTTGTGATTGTAACCTTTGGTTATGAGTTTGCCTTCGTGTCAGCCTACCTTTGTGTTTTGGATCTGAGTCCGCCTTCGTGTCGACATTCCATTTGAAAATCCATCCTGTGATGGTAACCTCTGGATATAAGTCTGACTTCGTGTCGGCCTACCTTTGTGTTTTGGATCCGAGTCCGCCTTCGTGTCGTCATTCCTTTTGAAAATCTATCTTGTGATGGTAACCTCTAGTTATTATTCCGCCTTCGTGTCGGCCTACCTTTGTGTTTTGGATCTGAGTCCGCCTTTGTGTCGGCATTCCTTTTTAAAATCCATCTTGTGATGGTAACCTCTGGTTATGAGTTCGCCTTCGTGTCGGCCTAACTTTGTGTTTTAGATCTGAGTCCGCCTTCGTGTCGGCATTCCTTTTGAAAATCTATCTTGTGATGGTAACCTCTGGTTATAAGTCCGCCTACGTGTCGGCCTACCTTTGTGTTTTGGATCTGAGTCCGCCTTCGTGTCGACATTCCTTTTGAAAATCCATCTTGTGATGGTAACCTCTGGTTATGAGTCTGCCTTCGTGTCGTCCTACCTTTGTGTTTTGGATTTGAGTCCGCCTTCGTGTCGGCATTTCTTTTTAAAATCCATCTTGTGATGGTAAGCTCTGGTTATGAGTCCGCCTTCGTGTCAGCCTACCTTTATGTTTTGGATCTGAGTCCGCCTTCGTGTCGGCATTCCTTTTGAAAATCCATTTTTTGATGGTAACCTCTGGTTATGAGTCCGCCTTCGTGTCAGCCTACCTTTGTGTTTTGGATCTGAGTCCGCCTTCGTGTCGGCATTCCTTTTGAAAATCCATCTTGTGATGGTAACCTCTGGTCATAAGTCCGCCTTCGTGTCGGCCTACCTTTGTGTTTTGGATCTGAGTCCGCTTTTGTGTCGGCATTCCTTTTGAAAATCCATCTTGTGATGGTAACCTCTGGTTATGAGTCCGCCTTCGTGTCGTCCTACCTTTGTGTTTTAGATCTGAGTCCGCCTTTGTGTCGGCATTCCATTTTAAAATCCATCTTGTGATGGTAACCTCTGGTTATGAGTTCGCCTTCGTGTCGCCCTACCTTTGTGTTTTAGATCTGAGTCCGCCTTCGTGTCGGCATTCCTTTTGAAAATCCATCTTGTGATGGTCACCTCTGGTTATAAGTCCGCCTTCGTGTCGGTCTACCTTTGTGTTTTGGATCTGAGTCCGCCTTCGTGTCGACATTCCTTTTGAAAATTCATCTTGTGATGGTAACCTCTGGTTATAAGTCCGCCTTCGTGTCGGCCTACCTTTGTGTTTTGGATCTAGGTCCGCCTTCGTGTCGATATTCCTTTTGAAAATCCATCTTGTGATGGTAACCTCTGGTTACGAGTCCTCCTTCGTGTCGTCCTACCTTTGTGTTTTGGATCTGATTCCGCCTTCGTGTTGGCATTTCTTTTTAAAGTCCATCTTGTGATTGTAACCTCTGGTTATGAGTCCGCCTTCGTGTCAGCCTACCGTTATGTTTTTGATCTGAGTCCGCCTTCGTGTCGGCATTCCTTTTGAAGTTCCATTTTGTGATGGTAACCTTTGGTTATGAGTCCGCCTTCGTGTCAGCCTACCTTTGTGTTTTGGATCTGAGTCCGCCTTCGTGTCGACATTCCTTTTGAAAATCCATCCTGTGATGGTAACCTCTGGATATAAGTCTGACTTCGTGTCGGCCTACCTTTGTGTTTTGGATCCGAGTCCGCCTTCGTGTCGTCATTCCTTTTGAAAATCTATCTTGTGATGGTAACCTCTAGTTCTTATTCCGCCTTCGTGTCGGCCTACCTTTGTGTTTTGGATCTGAGTCCGCCTTTGTGTCGGCATTCCTTTTTAAAATCCATCTTGTGATGGTAACCTCTGGTTATGAGTTCGCCTTCGTGTCGGCCTAACTTTGTGTTTTAGATCTGAGTCCGCCTTCGTGTCGGCATTCCTTTTGAAAATCTATCTTGTGATGGTAACCTCTGGTTATAAGTCCGCCTTCGTGTCGGCCTACCTTTGTGTTTTGGATCTGAGTCCGCCTTCGTGTCGACATTCCTTTTGAAAATCCATCTTGTGATGGTAACCTCTGGTTATGAGTCTGCCTTCGTGTCGTCCTACCTTTGTGTTTTGGATTTGAGTCCGCCTTCGTGTCGGCATTTCTTTTTAAAATCCATCTTGTGATGGTAAGCTCTGGTTATGAGTCCGCCTTCGTGTCAGCCTACCTTTATGTTTTGGATCTGAGTCCGCCTTCGTGTCGGCATTCCTTTTGAAAATCCATTTTTTGATGGTAACCTCTGGTTATGAGTCCGCCTTCGTGTCAGCCTACCTTTGTGTTTTGGATCTGAGTCCGCCTTCGTGTCGGCATTCCTTTTGAAAATCCATCTTGTGATGGTAACCTCTGGTCATAAGTCCGCCTTCGTGTCGGCCTACCTTTGTGTTTTGGATCTGAGTCCGCTTTTGTGTCGGCATTCCTTTTGAAAATCCATCTTGTGATGGTAACCTCTGGTTATGAGTCCGCCTTCGTGTCGTCCTACCTTTGTGTTTTAGATCTGAGTCTGCCTTTGTGTCGGCATTCCATTTTAAAATCCATCTTGTGATGGTAACCTCTGGTTATGAGTTCGCCTTCGTGTCGCCCTACCTTTGTGTTTTAGATCTGAGTCCGCCTTCGTGTCGGCATTCCTTTTGAAAATCCATCTTGTGATGGTCACCTCTGGTTATAAGTCCGCCTTCGTGTCGGTCTACCTTTGTGTTTTGGATCTGAGTCCGCCTTCGTGTCGACATTCCTTTTGAAAATTCATCTTGTGATGGTAACCTCTGGTTATAAGTCCGCCTTCGTGTCGGCCTACCTTTGTGTTTTGGATCTAGGTCCGCCTTCGTGTCGATATTCCTTTTGAAAATCCATCTTGTGATGGTAACCTCTGGTTACGAGTCCTCCTTCGTGTCGTCCTACCTTTGTGTTTTGGATCTGAGTCCGCCTTCGTGTTGGCATTTCTTTTTAAAATCCATCTTGTGATTGTAACCTCTGGTTATGAGTCCGCCTTCGTGTCAGCCTACCATTATGTTTTTGATCTGAGTCCGCCTTCGTGTCGGCATTCCTTTTGAAGTTCCATTTTGTGATGGTAACCTTTGGTTATGAGTCCGCCTTCGTGTCAGCCTACCTTTGTGTTTTGGATCTGAGTCCGCCTTCGTGTCGACATTCCTTTTGAAAATCCATCCTGTGATGGTAACCTCTGGATATAAGTCTGACTTCGTGTCGGCCTACCTTTGTGTTTTGGATCCGAGTCCACCTTCGTGTCGTCATTCCTTTTGAAAATCTATCTTGTGATGGTAACCTCTAGTTCTTATTCCGCCTTCATGTCGGCCTACCTTTGTGTTTTGGATCTGAGTCCGCCTTTGTGTCGGCATTCCTTTTTAAAATCCATCTTGTGATGGTAACCTCTGGTTATGAGTTCGCCTTCGTGTCGGCCTAACTTTGTGTTTTAGATCTGAGTCCGCCTTCGTGTCGGCATTCCTTTTGAAAATCTATCTTGTGATGGTAACCTCTGGTTATAAGTCCGCCTTCGTGTCGGCCTACCTTTGTGTTTTGGATCTGAGTCCGCCTTCGTGTCGACATTCCTTTTGAAAATCCATCTTGTGATGGTAACCTCTGGTTATGAGTCTGCCTTCGTGTCGTCCTACCTTTGTGTTTTGGATTTGAGTCCGCCTTCGTGTCGGCATTTCTTTTTAAAATCCATCTTGTGATGGTAAGCTCTGGTTATGAGTCCGCCTTCGTGTCAGCCTACCTTTATGTTTTGGATCTGAGTCCGCCTTCGTGTCGGCATTCCTTTTGAAAATCCATTTTTTGATGGTAACCTCTGGTTATGAGTCCGCCTTCGTGTCAGCCTACGTTTGTGTTTTGGATCTGAGTCCGCCTTCGTGTCGGCATTCCTTTTGAAAATCCATCTTGTGATGGTAACCTCTGGTCATAAGTCCGCCTTCGTGTCGGCCTACCTTTGTGTTTTGGATCTGAGTCCACTTTTGTGTCGGCATTCCTTTTGAAAATCCATCTTGTGATGGTAACCTCTGGTTATGAGTCCGCCTTCGTGTCGTCCTACCTTTGTGTTTTAGATCTGAGTCCGCCTTTGTGTCGGCATTCCATTTTAAAATCCATCTTGTGATGGTAACCTCTGGTTATGAGTTCGCCTTCGTGTCGCCCTACCTTTGTGTTTTAGATCTGAGTCCGCCTTCGTGTCGGCATTCCTTTTGAAAATCCATCTTGTGATGGTCACCTCTGGTTATAAGTCCGCCTTCGTGTCGGTCTACCTTTGTGTTTTGGATCTGAGTCCGCCTTCGTGTCGACATTCCTTTTGAAAATTCATCTTGTGATGGTAACCTCTGGTTATAAGTCCGCCTTCGTGTCGGCCTACCTTTGTGTTTTGGATCTAGGTCCGCCTTCGTGTCGATATTCCTTTTGAAAATCCATCTTGTGATGGTAACCTCTGGTTACGAGTCCTCCTTCGTGTCGTCCTACCTTTGTGTTTTGGATCTGAGTCTGCCTTCGTGTTGGCATTTCTTTTTAAAATTCATCTTGTGATTGTAACCTCTGGTTATGAGTCCGCCTTCGTGTCAGCCTACCATTATGTTTTTTATCTGAGTCCGCCTTCGTGTCGGCATTCCTTTTGAAGTTCCATTTTGTGATGGTAACCTTTGGTTATGAGTCCGCCTTCGTGTCAGCCTACCTTTGTGTTTTGGATCTGAGTCCGCCTTCGTGTCGACATTCCTTTTGAAAATCCATCATGTGATGGTAACCTCTGGATATAAGTCTGACTTCGTGTCGGCCTACCTTTGTGTTTTGGATCCGAGTCCGCCTTCGTGTCGTCATTCCTTTTGAAAATCTATCTTGTGATGGTAACCTCCGGTTATTATTCCGCCTTCGTGTCGGCCTACCTTTGTGTTTTGGATCTGAGTCCGCCTTCGTGTCGACATTCCTTTTGAAAATCCATCTTGTGATGGTAACCTCTGGTTATGAGTCTGCCTTCGTGTCGTCCTACCTTTGTGTTTTGGATTTGAGTCCGCCTTCGTGTCGGCATTTCTTTTTAAAATCCATCTTGTGATGGTAAGCTCTGGTTATGAGTCCGCCTTCGTGTCAGCCTTCCTTTAAGTTTTAGATCTGAGTCCGCCTTCGTGTCGGCATTCCTTTTGAAAATCCATTTTTTGATGGTAACCTCTGGTTATGAGTCCGCCTTCGTGTCAGCCTACCTTTGTGTTTTGGATCTGAGTCCGCCTTCGTGTCGGCATTCCTTTTGAAAATCCATCTTGTGATGGTAACCTCTGGTTATAAGTCCGCCTTCGTGTCGGCCTACCTTTGTGTTTTGGATCTGAGTCCGCCTTTGTGTCGGCATTCCTTTTGAAAATCCATCTTGTGATGGTAACCTCTGGTTATGAGTCCGCCTTCGTGTCGTCCTACCTTTGTGTTTTAGATCTGAGTCCGCCTTTGTGTCGGCATTCCATTTTAAAATCCATCTTGTGATGGTAACCTCTGGTTATGAGTTCACCTTCGTGTCTCCCTACCTTTGTGTTTTAGATCTGAGTCCGCCTTCGTGTCGGCATTCCTTTTGAAAATCCATCTTGTGATGGTCACCTCTGGTTATAAGTCCGCCTTCGTGTCGGCCTACCTTTGTGTTTTGGATCTGAGTCCGCCTTCGTGTCGACATTCCTTTTGAAAATTCATCTTGTGATGGTAACCTCTGGTTATAAGTCCGCCTTCGTGTCGGCCTACCATTGTGTTTTGGATCTAGGTCCGCCTTCGTGTCGATATTCCTTTTGAAAATCCATCTTGTGATGGTAACCTCTGGTTACGAGTCCTCCTTCGTGTCGTCCTACCTTTGTGTTTTGGATCTGAGTCCGCCTTCGTGTCGGCATTTCTTTTTAAAATCCATCTTGTGATTGTAACCTCTGGTTATGAGTCCGCCTTCGTGTCAGCCTACCATTATGTTTTTGATCTGAGTCCGCCTTCGTGTCGGCATTCCTTTTGAAATTCCATTTTGTGATGGTAACCTTTGGTTATGAGTCCGCCTTCGTGTCAGCCTACCTTTGTGTTTTGGATCTGAGTCCGCCTTCGTGTCGACATTCCATTTGAAAATCCATCCTGTGATGGTAACCTCTGGATATAAGTCTGACTTCGTGTCGGCCTACCTTTGTGTTTTGGATCCGAGTCCTCCTTCATGTCGTCATTCCTTTTGAAAATCTATCTTGTGATGGTAACCTCCGGTTATTATTCCGCCTTCGTGTCGGCCTACCTTTGTGTTTTGGATCTGAGTCCGCCTTTGTGTCAACATTCCTTTTTAAAATCCATCTTGTGATGGTAACCTCTGGTTATGAGTTCGCCTTCGTGTCGGCCTAACTTTGTGTTTTAGATCTGAGTCCGCCTTCGTGTCGGCATTCCTTTTGAAAATCTATCTTGTGATGGTAACCTCTGGTTATAAGTCCGCCTTCGTGTCGGCCTACCTTTGTGTTTTGGATCTGAATACGCCTTCGTGTCGACATTCCTTTTGAAAATCCATCTTGTGATGGTAACCTCTGGTTATGAGTCTGCCTTCGTGTCATCCTACCTTTGTGTTTTGGATTTGAGTCCGCCTTCGTGTAGGCATTTCTTTTTAAAATCCATCTTGTGATGGTAAGCTCTGGTTATGAGTCCGCCTTCGTGTCAGCCTACCTTTATGTTTTGGATCTGAGTCCGCCTTCGTGTCGGCATTCCTTTTGAAAATCCATTTTTTGATGGTAACCTCTGGTTATGAGTCCGCCTTCGTGTCAGCCTACCTTTGTGTTTTGGATCTGAGTCCGCCTTCGTGTCGGCATTCCTTTTGAAAATCCATCTTGTGATGGTAACCTCTGGTTATAAGTCCGCCTTCGTGTCGGCCTACCTTTGTGTTTTGGATCTGAGTCCGCCTTTGTGTCGGCATTCCTTTTTAAAATCCATCTTGTGATGGTAACCTCTAGTTATGAGTTCGCCTTCGTGTCGTCCTACCTTTGTGTTTTGGATCTGAGTCCGCCATCGTGTCGGCATTCCTTTTTAAAATCTATCTTGTGATGGTAACCTCTGGTTATATGTCCGCCTTCGTGTCGGCCTACCTTTGTGTTTTAGATCTGAGTCCGCGTTCGTGTCGGCATTCCTTTTGAAAATCTATCTTGTGATGGTAACCTCTGGTTATAAGTCCGCCTTCGTGTCGGCCTACCTTTGTGTTTTGGATCTGAGTCCGCCTTCGTGTCGACATTCCTTTTGAAAATCCATCTTGTGATGGTAACCTCTGGTTTTGAGTCTACCTTCGTGTCGTCCTAGCTTTGTGTTTTGGATCTGAGTCCGCCTTCGTGTCGGCATTTCTTTTTTAAATCCATCTTGTGATGGTAACCTCTGGTTATGAGTCCGCCTTCGTGTCAGCCTACCTTTATGTTTTGGATCTGAGTCCGCCTTCGTGTCGGCCTTCCTTTTGAAAATCCATTTTGTGATGGTAACCTCTGGTTATGAGTCCGCCTTCGTGTCAGCCTACCTTTGTGTTTTGGATCTGAGTCCGCCTTCGTGTCGGCATTCCTTTTGAAACTCCATCTTGTGATGGTAACCTCTGGTTATGAGTCTGCCTTCGTGTCGTCCTACCTTTGTGTTTTGGATTTGAGTCTGCCTTCGTGTCGGCATTTCTTTTTAAAATCCATCTTGTGATGGTAACCTCTGGTTATGAGTCCGCCTTCGTGTCAGCCTACCTTTGTGTTTTGGATCTGAGTCCGCCTTCGTGTCGGCATTCCTTTTGAAAATTCATCTTGTGATGGTAACCTCTGGTTATAAGTCCGCCTTCGTGTCGGCCTACCATTGTGTTTTGGATCTAGGTCCGCCTTCGTGTCGATATTCCTTTTGAAAATCCATCTTGTGATGGTAACCTCTGGTTACGAGTCCTCCTTCGTGTCGTCCTACCTTTGTGTTTTGGATCTGAGTCCGCCTTCGTGTCGGCATTTCTTTTTAAAATCCATCTTGTGATTGTAACCTCTGGTTATGAGTCCGCCTTCGTGTCAGCCTACCATTATGTTTTTGATCTGAGTCCGCCTTCGTGTCGGCATTCCTTTTGAAATTCCATTTTGTGATGGTAACCTTTGGTTATGAGTCCGCCTTCGTGTCAGCCTACCTTTGTGTTTTGGATCTGAGTCCGCCTTCGTGTCGACATTCCATTTGAAAATCCATCCTGTGATGGTAACCTCTGGATATAAGTCTGACTTCGTGTCGGCCTACCTTTGTGTTTTGGATCCGAGTCCTCCTTCATGTCGTCATTCCTTTTGAAAATCTATCTTGTGATGGTAACCTCCGGTTATTATTCCGCCTTCGTGTCGGCCTACCTTTGTGTTTTGGATCTGAGTCCGCCTTTGTGTCAACATTCCTTTTTAAAATCCATCTTGTGATGGTAACCTCTGGTTATGAGTTCGCCTTCGTGTCGGCCTAACTTTGTGTTTTAGATCTGAGTCCGCCTTCGTGTCGGCATTCCTTTTGAAAATCTATCTTGTGATGGTAACCTCTGGTTATAAGTCCGCCTTCGTGTCGGCCTACCTTTGTGTTTTGGATCTGAATACGCCTTCGTGTCGACATTCCTTTTGAAAATCCATCTTGTGATGGTAACCTCTGGTTATGAGTCTGCCTTCGTGTCATCCTACCTTTGTGTTTTGGATTTGAGTCCGCCTTCGTGTAGGCATTTCTTTTTAAAATCCATCTTGTGATGGTAAGCTCTGGTTATGAGTCCGCCTTCGTGTCAGCCTACCTTTATGTTTTGGATCTGAGTCCGCCTTCGTGTCGGCATTCCTTTTGAAAATCCATTTTTTGATGGTAACCTCTGGTTATGAGTCCGCCTTCGTGTCAGCCTACCTTTGTGTTTTGGATCTGAGTCCGCCTTCGTGTCGGCATTCCTTTTGAAAATCCATCTTGTGATGGTAACCTCTGGTTATAAGTCCGCCTTCGTGTCGGCCTACCTTTGTGTTTTGGATCTGAGTCCGCCTTTGTGTCGGCATTCCTTTTTAAAATCCATCTTGTGATGGTAACCTCTAGTTATGAGTTCGCCTTCGTGTCGTCCTACCTTTGTGTTTTGGATCTGAGTCCGCCATCGTGTCGGCATTCCTTTTTAAAATCTATCTTGTGATGGTAACCTCTGGTTATATGTCCGCCTTCGTGTCGGCCTACCTTTGTGTTTTAGATCTGAGTCCGCGTTCGTGTCGGCATTCCTTTTGAAAATCTATCTTGTGATGGTAACCTCTGGTTATAAGTCCGCCTTCGTGTCGGCCTACCTTTGTGTTTTGGATCTGAGTCCGCCTTCGTGTCGACATTCCTTTTGAAAATCCATCTTGTGATGGTAACCTCTGGTTTTGAGTCTACCTTCGTGTCGTCCTAGCTTTGTGTTTTGGATCTGAGTCCGCCTTCGTGTCGGCATTTCTTTTTTAAATCCATCTTGTGATGGTAACCTCTGGTTATGAGTCCGCCTTCGTGTCAGCCTACCTTTATGTTTTGGATCTGAGTCCGCCTTCGTGTCGGCCTTCCTTTTGAAAATCCATTTTGTGATGGTAACCTCTGGTTATGAGTCCGCCTTCGTGTCAGCCTACCTTTGTGTTTTGGATCTGAGTCCGCCTTCGTGTCGGCATTCCTTTTGAAACTCCATCTTGTGATGGTAACCTCTGGTTATGAGTCTGCCTTCGTGTCGTCCTACCTTTGTGTTTTGGATTTGAGTCTGCCTTCGTGTCGGCATTTCTTTTTAAAATCCATCTTGTGATGGTAACCTCTGGTTATGAGTCCGCCTTCGTGTCAGCCTACCTTTGTGTTTTGGATCTGAGTCCGCCTTCGTGTCGGCATTCCTTTTGAAAATTCATCTTGTGATGGTAACCTCTGGTTATAAGTCCGCCTTCGTGTCGGCCTACCATTGTGTTTTGGATCTAGGTCCGCCTTCGTGTCGATATTCCTTTTGAAAATCCATCTTGTGATGGTAACCTCTGGTTACGAGTCCTCCTTCGTGTCGTCCTACCTTTGTGTTTTGGATCTGAGTCCGCCTTCGTGTCGGCATTTCTTTTTAAAATCCATCTTGTGATTGTAACCTCTGGTTATGAGTCCGCCTTCGTGTCAGCCTACCATTATGTTTTTGATCTGAGTCCGCCTTCGTGTCGGCATTCCTTTTGAAATTCCATTTTGTGATGGTAACCTCTGGTTATGAGTCCGCCTTCGTGTCAGCCTACCTTTGTGTTTTGGATCTGAGTCCGCCTTCGTGTCGACATTCCATTTGAAAATCCATCCTGTGATGGTAACCTCTGGATATAAGTCTGACTTCGTGTCGGCCTACCTTTGTGTTTTGGATCCGAGTCCTCCTTCATGTCGTCATTCCTTTTGAAAATCTATCTTGTGATGGTAACCTCCGGTTATTATTCCGCCTTCGTGTCGGCCTACCTTTGTGTTTTGGATCTGAGTCCGCCTTTGTGTCAGCATTCCTTTTTAAAATCCATCTTGTGATGGTAACCTCTGGTTATGAGTTCGCCTTCGTGTCGGCCTAACTTTGTGTTTTAGATCTGAGTCCGCCTTCGTGTCGGCATTCCTTTTGAAAATCTATCTTGTGATGGTAACCTCTGGTTATAAGTCCGCCTTCGTGTCGGCCTACCTTTGTGTTTTGGATCTGAATACGCCTTCGTGTCGACATTCCTTTTGAAAATCCATCTTGTGATGGTAACCTCTGGTTATGAGTCTGCCTTCATGTCATCCTACCTTTGTGTTTTGGATTTGAGTCCGCCTTCGTGTAGGCATTTCTTTTTAAAATCCATCTTGTGATGGTAAGCTCTGGTTATGAGTCCGCCTTCGTGTCAGCCTACCTTTATGTTTTGGATCTGAGTCCGCCTTCGTGTCGGCATTCCTTTTGAAAATCCATTTTTTGATGGTAACCTCTGGTTATGAGTCCGCCTTCGTGTCAGCCTACCTTTGTGTTTTGGATCTGAGTCCGCCTTCGTGTCGGCATTCCTTTTGAAAATCCATCTTGTGATGGTAACCTCTGGTTATAAGTCCGCCTTCGTGTCGGCCTACCTTTGTGTTTTGGATCTGAGTCCGCCTTTGTGTCGGCATTCCTTTTTAAAATCCATCTTGTGATGGTAACCTCTAGTTATGAGTTCGCCTTCGTGTCGTCCTACCTTTGTGTTTTGGATCTGAGTCCGCCATCGTGTCGGCATTCCTTTTTAAAATCTATCTTGTGATGGTAACCTCTGGTTATATGTCCGCCTTCGTGTCGGCCTACCTTTGTGTTTTAGATCTGAGTCCGCGTTCGTGTCGGCATTCCTTTTGAAAATCTATCTTGTGATGGTAACCTCTGGTTATAAGTCCGCCTTCGTGTCGGCCTACCTTTGTGTTTTGGATCTGAGTCCGCCTTCGTGTCGACATTCCTTTTGAAAATCCATCTTGTGATGGTAACCTCTGGTTTTGAGTCTACCTTCGTGTCGTCCTAGCTTTGTGTTTTGGATCTGAGTCCGCCTTCGTGTCGGCATTTCTTTTTTAAATCCATCTTGTGATGGTAACCTCTGGTTATGAGTCCGCCTTCGTGTCAGCCTACCTTTATGTTTTGGATCTGAGTCCGCCTTCGTGTCGGCCTTCCTTTTGAAAATCCATTTTGTGATGGTAACCTCTGGTTATGAGTCCGCCTTCGTGTCAGCCTACCTTTGTGTTTTGGATCTGAGTCCGCCTTCGTGTCGGCATTCCTTTTGAAACTCCATCTTGTGATGGTAACCTCTGGTTATGAGTCTGCCTTCGTGTCGTCCTACCTTTGTGTTTTGGATTTGAGTCTGCCTTCGTGTCGGCATTTCTTTTTAAAATCCATCTTGTGATGGTAACCTCTGGTTATGAGTCCGCCTTCGTGTCAGCCTACCTTTGTGTTTTGGATCTGAGTCCGCCTTCGTGTCGGCATTCCTTTTGAAAATCCATCTTGTGATGGTAACCTCTGGTTATAAGTCCGCCTTCGTGTCGGCCTACCTTTGTGTTTTGGATCTGAGTCCGCCTTTGTGTCGACATTCCTTTTTAAAATCCATCTTGTGATAGTAACCTCTAGTTATGAGTTCGCCTTCGTGTCGTCCTACCTTTGTGTTTTGGATCTGAGTCCGCCTTCGTGTCGGCATTCCATTTTAAAATCTATCTTGTGATGGTAACCTCTGGTTATAAGTCCGCCTTCGTGTCGGCCTACCTTTGTGTTTTAGATCTGAGTCCGCCTTCGTGTCGGCATTCCTTTTGAAAATCTATCTTGTGATGGTAACCTCTGGTTATAAGTCCGCCTTCGTGTCGGCCTACCTTTGTGTTTTGGATCTGAGTCCGCCTTCGTGTCGACATTCCTTTTGAAAATCCATCTTGTGATGGTAACCTCTGGTTATGAGTCTGCCTTCGTGTCGTCCTACCTTTGTGTTTTGGATCTGAGTCCGCCTTCGTGTCGGCATTTCTTTTTTAAATCCATCTTGTGATGGTAACCTCTGGTTATGAGTCCGCCTTCGTGTCAGCCTACCTTTATGTTTTGGATCTGAGTCCGCCTTCGTGTCGGCCTTCCTTTTGAAAATCCATTTTGTGATGGTAACCTCTGGTTATGAGTCCGCCTTCGTGTCAGCCTACCTTTGTGTTTTGGATCTGAGTCCGCCTTCGTGTCGGCATTCCTTTTGAAAATCCATCTTGTGATGGTAACCTCTGGTTATAAGTCTGACTTCGTGTTGGCCTACCTTTGTGTTTTGGATTCGAGTCCGCCTTCGTGTCGACATTCCTTTTGAAAATCCATCTTGTAATGGTAACCTCTGGTTATAAGTCCTCCTTTGTGTCAGCCTACCTTTGTGTTTTAGATCTGAGTCCGCCTTCGTGTCGGCATTCCTTTTGAAAATCCATCTTGTGATGGTAACCTCTGGTTATGAGTCCGCCTTCGTGTCTGCCTACCTTTGTGTTTTGGATTTGAGTCCGCCTTTGTGTCGGCATTCCTTTTTAAAATCCATCTTGTGATGGTAACCTCTGGTTATGAGTTCGCCTTCGTGTCGGCCTACCTTTGTGTTTTAGATCTGAGTCCGCCTTCGTGTCGGCATTCCTTTTGAAAATCTATCTTGTGATGATAACCTCTGGTTATAAGTCCGCCTTCGTGTCGGCCTACCTTTGTGTTTTGGATCTGAGTCCGCCTTCGTGTCGACATTCCTTTTGAAAATCCATCTTGTGATGGTAACCTCTGGTTATAAGTCCGCCTTCGTGTCGGCCTACCTTTGTGTTTTGGATCTAGGTCCGCCTTCGTGTCGATATTCCTTTTGAAAATCCATCTTGTGATGGTAACCTCTGGTTACGAGTCCTCCTTCGTGTCGTCCTACCTTTGTGTTTTGGATCTGAGTCCGCCTTCGTGTCGGCATTTCTTTTTAAAATCCATCTTGTGATGGTAACCTCTGGTTATGAGTCCGCCTTCGTGTCAGCCTACCATTATGTTTTTGATCTGAGTCCGCCTTCGTGTCGGCATTCCTTTTGAAATTCCATTTTGTGATGGTAACCTTTGGTTATGAGTCCGCCTTCGTGTCAGCCTACCTTTGTGTTTTGGATCTGAGTCCGCCTTCGTGTCGACATTCCATTTGAAAATCCATCATGTGATGGTAACCTCTGGTTATAAGTCTGACTTCGTGTCGGCCTACCTTTGTGTTTTGGATCCGAGTCCGCCTTCGTGTCGGCATTCCTTTCGAAAATCTATCTTGTGATGGTAACCTCTGGTTATTATTCCGCCTTCGTGTCGGCCTACCTTTGTGTTTTGGATCTGAGTCCGCCTTCGTGTCGGAATTTCTTTTGAAAATCCATCTTGTGATGGTAACCTCTGGTTATGAGTCCGCCTTCGTGTCGGCCTACCTTTGTGTTTTGGATCTGAGTCCGCCTTTGTGTCAGCATTCCTTTTTAAAATCCATCTTGTGATGGTAACCTCTGGTTATGAGTTCGCCTTCGTGTCGGCCTAACTTTGTGTTTTATATCTGAGTCCGCCTTCGTGTCGGCATTCCTTTTGAAAATCTATCTTGTGATGGTAACCTCTGGTTATAAGTCCGCCTTCGTGTCGGCCTACCTTTGTGTTTTGGATCTGAGTCCGCCTTTGTGTCGGCATTCCTTTTTAAAATCCATCTTGTGATGGTAACCTCTAGTTATGAGTTCGCCTTCGTGTCGTCCTACCTTTGTGTTTTGGATCTGAGTCCGCCATCGTGTCGGCATTCCTTTTTAAAATCTATCTTGTGATGGTAACCTCTGGTTATATGTCCGCCTTCGTGTCGGCCTACCTTTGTGTTTTAGATCTGAGTCCGCGTTCGTGTCGGCATTCCTTTTGAAAATCTATCTTGTGATGGTAACCTCTGGTTATAAGTCCGCCTTCGTGTCGGCCTACCTTTGTGTTTTGGATCTGAGTCCGCCTTCGTGTCGACATTCCTTTTGAAAATCCATCTTGTGATGGTAACCTCTGGTTTTGAGTCTACCTTCGTGTCGTCCTAGCTTTGTGTTTTGGATCTGAGTCCGCCTTCGTGTCGGCATTTCTTTTTTAAATCCATCTTGTGATGGTAACCTCTGGTTATGAGTCCGCCTTCGTGTCAGCCTACCTTTATGTTTTGGATCTGAGTCCGCCTTCGTGTCGGCCTTCCTTTTGAAAATCCATTTTGTGATGGTAACCTCTGGTTATGAGTCCGCCTTCGTGTCAGCCTACCTTTGTGTTTTGGATCTGAGTCCGCCTTCGTGTCGGCATTCCTTTTGAAACTCCATCTTGTGATGGTAACCTCTGGTTATGAGTCTGCCTTCGTGTCGTCCTACCTTTGTGTTTTGGATTTGAGTCTGCCTTCGTGTCGGCATTTCTTTTTAAAATCCATCTTGTGATGGTAACCTCTGGTTATGAGTCCGCCTTCGTGTCAGCCTACCTTTGTGTTTTGGATCTGAGTCCGCCTTCGTGTCGGCATTCCTTTTGAAAATCCATCTTGTGATGGTAACCTCTGGTTATAAGTCCGCCTTCGTGTCGGCCTACCTTTGTGTTTTGGATCTGAGTCCGCCTTTGTGTCGACATTCCTTTTTAAAATCCATCTTGTGATAGTAACCTCTAGTTATGAGTTCGCCTTCGTGTCGTCCTACCTTTGTGTTTTGGATCTGAGTCCGCCTTCGTGTCGGCATTCCATTTTAAAATCTATCTTGTGATGGTAACCTCTGGTTATAAGTCCGCCTTCGTGTCGGCCTACCTTTGTGTTTTAGATCTGAGTCCGCCTTCGTGTCGGCATTCCTTTTGAAAATCTATCTTGTGATGGTAACCTCTGGTTATAAGTCCGCCTTCGTGTCGGCCTACCTTTGTGTTTTGGATCTGAGTCCGCCTTCGTGTCGACATTCCTTTTGAAAATCCATCTTGTGATGGTAACCTCTGGTTATGAGTCTGCCTTCGTGTCGTCCTACCTTTGTGTTTTGGATCTGAGTCCGCCTTCGTGTCGGCATTTCTTTTTTAAATCCATCTTGTGATGGTAACCTCTGGTTATGAGTCCGCCTTCGTGTCAGCCTACCTTTATGTTTTGGATCTGAGTCCGCCTTCGTGTCGGCCTTCCTTTTGAAAATCCATTTTGTGATGGTAACCTCTGGTTATGAGTCCGCCTTCGTGTCAGCCTACCTTTGTGTTTTGGATCTGAGTCCGCCTTCGTGTCGGCATTCCTTTTGAAAATCCATCTTGTGATGGTAACCTCTGGTTATAAGTCTGACTTCGTGTTGGCCTACCTTTGTGTTTTGGATTCGAGTCCGCCTTCGTGTCGACATTCCTTTTGAAAATCCATCTTGTAATGGTAACCTCTGGTTATAAGTCCTCCTTTGTGTCAGCCTACCTTTGTGTTTTAGATCTGAGTCCGCCTTCGTGTCGGCATTCCTTTTGAAAATCCATCTTGTGATGGTAACCTCTGGTTATGAGTCCGCCTTCGTGTCTGCCTACCTTTGTGTTTTGGATTTGAGTCCGCCTTTGTGTCGGCATTCCTTTTTAAAATCCATCTTGTGATGGTAACCTCTGGTTATGAGTTCGCCTTCGTGTCGGCCTACCTTTGTGTTTTAGATCTGAGTCCGCCTTCGTGTCGGCATTCCTTTTGAAAATCTATCTTGTGATGATAACCTCTGGTTATAAGTCCGCCTTCGTGTCGGCCTACCTTTGTGTTTTGGATCTGAGTCCGCCTTCGTGTCGACATTCCTTTTGAAAATCCATCTTGTGATGGTAACCTCTGGTTATAAGTCCGCCTTCGTGTCGGCCTACCTTTGTGTTTTGGATCTAGGTCCGCCTTCGTGTCGATATTCCTTTTGAAAATCCATCTTGTGATGGTAACCTCTGGTTACGAGTCCTCCTTCGTGTCGTCCTACCTTTGTGTTTTGGATCTGAGTCCGCCTTCGTGTCGGCATTTCTTTTTAAAATCCATCTTGTGATGGTAACCTCTGGTTATGAGTCCGCCTTCGTGTCAGCCTACCATTATGTTTTTGATCTGAGTCCGCCTTCGTGTCGGCATTCCTTTTGAAATTCCATTTTGTGATGGTAACCTTTGGTTATGAGTCCGCCTTCGTGTCAGCCTACCTTTGTGTTTTGGATCTGAGTCCGCCTTCGTGTCGACATTCCATTTGAAAATCCATCATGTGATGGTAACCTCTGGTTATAAGTCTGACTTCGTGTCGGCCTACCTTTGTGTTTTGGATCCGAGTCCGCCTTCGTGTCGGCATTCCTTTCGAAAATCTATCTTGTGATGGTAACCTCTGGTTATTATTCCGCCTTCGCGTCGGCCTACCTTTGTGTTTTGGATCTGAGTCCGCCTTCGTGTCGGAATTTCTTTTGAAAATCCATCTTGTGATGGTAACCTCTGGTTATGAGTCCGCCTTCGTGTCGGCCTACCTTTGTGTTTTGGATCTGAGTCCGCCTTTGTGTCAGCATTCCTTTTTAAAATCCATCTTGTGATGGTAACCTCTGGTTATGAGTTCGCCTTCGTGTCGGCCTAACTTTGTGTTTTATATCTGAGTCCGCCTTCGTGTCGGCATTCCTTTTGAAAATCTATCTTGTGATGGTAACCTCTGGTTATAAGTCCGCCTTCGTGTCGGTCTACCTTTGTGTTTTGGATCTGAGTCCCCCTTCGTGTCGGAATTTCTTTTGAAAATCCATCTTGTGATGGTAACATCTGGTTATGAGTCCGCCTTCGTGTCGGCCTACCTTTGTGTTTTGGATCTGAGTCCGCCTTTGCGTCAGCATTCCTTTTTAAAATCCATCTTGTGATGGTAACCTCTGGTTATGAGTTCGCCTTCGTGTCGGCCTAACTTTGTGTTTTAGATCTGAGTCTGCCTTCGTGTCGGCATTCCTTTTGAAAATCTATCTTGTGATGGTAACCTCTGGTTATAAGTCCGCCTTCGTGTCGGCCTACCTTTGTGTTTTGGATCTGAGTCCCCCTTCGTGTCGACATTCCTTTTGAAAATCCATCTTGTGATGGTAACCTCTGGTTATGAGTCTGCCTTCGTGTCGTCCTACCTTTGTGTTTTGGATCGGAGTCCGCCTTCGTGTCGGAATTTCTTTTTAAAATCCATCTTGTGATGGTAACCTCTGGTTATGAGTCCGCCTTCGTGTCGTCCCTCCTTTGTGTTTTGGATCTGAGTCTGCCTTCGTGTCGACATTCCTTTTGAAAACCCATCTTGTGATGGTAACCTCTGGTTATAAGTCTTCCTTCGTGTCGGCCTGCCTTTGTGTTTTGGATCTGAGTCCGCCTTCGTGTCGACATTCCTTTTGAAAATCCATCTTGTGATGGTAACCTCTGGTTATGAGTCCGCCTTCGTGTCGTCCTACCTTTGCGTTTTGGATCTGAGTCCGCCTTCGTGTCGGCATTTCTTTTTAAAATCCATCTTGTCATGATAACCTCTGGTTATGAGTCCGCCTTCATGTCAGCCTACCTTTATGTTTTGGATCTGAGTCCGCCTTCGTGTCGGCATTCCTTTTGAAAATCCATTTTGTGATCGTAACCTCTGGTTATGTGTCCGCCTTCGTGTCAGCTTACCTTTGTGTTTAGGATCTGAGTCCGCCTTCGTGTCGACATTCCTTTTGAAAATCCATCTTGTGATGGTAACCTCTGGTTATGAGTCCGCCTTCGTGTCGTCCTACCTTTGTGTTTTGGATCTGAGTCCGCCTTCGTGTCGGCATTCCTTTTGAAAATCCATTTTGTGATCGTAACCTCTGGTTATGTGTCCGCCTTCGTGTCAGCTTACCTTTGTGTTTTGGATCTGAGTCCGCCTTCGTGTCGACATTCCTTTTGAAAATCCATCTTGTGATGGTAACCTCTGGTTATGAGTCTGCCTTCGTGTCGTCCTACCTTTGTGTTTTGGATCTGAGTCCGCCTTCGTGTCGGCATTTCTTTTTTAAATCCATCTTGTGATGGTAACCTCTGGTTATGAGTCCGCCTTCGTGTCAGCCTACCTTTATGTTTTGGATCTGAGTCCGCCTTCGTGTCGGCCTTCCTTTTGAAAATCCATTTTGTGATGGTAACCTCTTGTTATGAGTCCGCCTTCGTGTCAGCCTACCTTTGTGTTTTGGATCTGAGTCCGCCTTCGTGTCGGCATTCCTTTTGAAAATCCATCTTGTGATGGTAACCTCTGGTTATAAGTCTGACTTCGTGTTGGCCTACCTTTGTGTTTTGGATTCGAGTCCGCCTTCGTGTCGACATTCCTTTTGAAAATCCATCTTGTAATGGTAACCTCTGGTTATAAGTCCTCCTTTGTGTCAGCCTACCTTTGTGTTTTAGATCTGAGTCCGCCTTCGTGTCGGCATTCCTTTTGAAAATCCATCTTGTGATGGTAACCTCTGGTTATGAGTCCGCCTTCGTGTCTGCCTACCTTTGTGTTTTGGATTTGAGTCCGCCTTTGTGTCGGCATTCCTTTTTAAAATCCATCTTGTGATGGTAACCTCTGGTTATGAGTTCGCCTTCGTGTCGGCCTACCTTTGTGTTTTGGATCTGAGTCCGCCTTCGTGTCGGCATTTCTTTTTAAAATCCATCTTGTGATGGTAACCTCTGGTTATGAGTCCGCCTTCGTGTCAGCCTACCATTATGTTTTTGATCTGAGTCCGCCTTCGTGTCGGCATTCCTTTTGAAATTCCATTTTGTGATGGTAACCTTTGGTTATGAGTCCGCCTTCGTGTCAGCCTACCTTTGTGTTTTGGATCTGAGTCCGCCTTCGTGTCGACATTCCATTTGAAAATCCATCATGTGATGGTAACCTCTGGTTATAAGTCGGACTTCGTGTCGGCCTACCTTTGTGTTTTGGATCCGAGTCCGCCTTCGTGTCGGCATTCCTTTCGAAAATCTATCTTGTGATGGTAACCTCTGGTTATTATTCCGCCTTCGTGTCGGCCTACCTTTGTGTTTTGGATCTGAGTCCGCCTTCGTGTCGGAATTTCTTTTGAAAATCCATCTTGTGATGGTAACCTCTGGTTATGAGTCCGCCTTCGTGTCGGCCTACCTTTGTGATTTGGATCTGAGTCCGCCTTTGCGTCAGCATTCCTTTTTAAAATCCATCTTGTGATGGTAACCTCTGGTTATGAGTTCGCCTTCGTGTCGGCCTAACTTTGTGTTTTAGATCTGAGTCTGCCTTCGTGTCGGCATTCCTTTTGAAAATCTATCTTGTGATGGTAACCTCTGGTTATAAGTCCGCCTTCGTGTCGGCCTACCTTTGTGTTTTGGATTTGAGTCCCCCTTCGTGTCGACATTCCTTTTGAAAATCCATCTTGTGATGGTAACCTCTGGTTATGAGTCTGCCTTCGTGTCGTCCTACCTTTGTGTTTTGGATCGGAGTCCGCCTTCGTGTCGGAATTTCTTTTTAAAATCCATCTTGTGATGGTAACCTCTGGTTATGAGTCCGCCTTCGTGTCGTCCTTCCTTTGTGTTTTGGATCTGAGTCTGCCTTCGTGTCGACATTCCTTTTGAAAACCCATCTTGTGATGGTAACCTCTGGTTATGAGTCTGCCTTCGTGTCGTCCTACCTTTGTGTTTTGGATCGGAGTCCGCCTTCGTGTCGACATTCCTTTTGAAAATCCATCTTGTGATGGTAACCTCTGGTTATGAGTCTGCCTTCGTGTCGTCCTACCTTTGCGTTTTGGATCTGAGTCCTCCTTCGTGTCGGCATTTCTTTTTAAAATCCATCTTGTCATGATAACCTCTGGTTATGAGTCCGCCTTCATGTCAGCCTACCTTTATGTTTTGGATCTGAGTCCGCCTTCGTGTCGGCATTCCTTTTGAAAATCCATTTTATGATCGTAACCTCTGGTTATGTGTCCGCCTTCGTGTCAACTTACCTTTGTGTTTAGGATCTGAGTCCGCCTTCGTGTCGGCATTCCTTTTGAAAATCCATCTTGTGATGGTAAACTCTAGTTATAAGTCTGACTTCGTGTCGGCCTACCTTTGTGTTTTGGATCCTAGTCCGCCTTCGTGTCGGCATTTCTTTTTAAAATTCATCTTGTGATGGTAACCTCTGGTTATGAGTCCGCCTTCGTGTCAGCCTACCTTTGTGTTTTGGATCTCAGTCCGCCTTCGTGTCGGCATTCCTTTTGAAAATCCATTTTGTGATGGTATCCTCTAGTTATGAGTCCTCCTTCGTGTCAGCCTACCTTTGTGTTTTGGATCTGAGTCCGCCTTCGTGTTGGCATTCCTTTTGAAAATACATCTTTTGATGGTAACCTCTGGTTATAAGTCTGACTTCGTGTCGGCCTACCTTTGTGTTTTGGATCCGAGTCCGCCTTCGTGTCGGCATTCCTTTTGAAAATCCATCTTGTGATGGTAACCTCTGGTTATGATTCCCCCTTCATGCCGGCCTACCTTTGTGTTTTGGATCTGATTCCGCCTTCGTGTCAGAATTTCTTTTGAAAATCCATCTTGTGATGGTAACCTCTGGTTATGAGTCCGCCTTCGTGTCAGCCTACATTTGTGTTTTAGATCTGAGTCCGCCTTCGTGTCGGCATTCCTTTTGAAAATCCATCTTGTGATGGTAACCTCTGGTTATGAGTCCGCCTTCGTGTCGGCCTACCTTTGTGTTTTGGATCTGAGTCCGCCTTCATGTCGGCATTCCTTTTGAAAATCTATCTTGTGATGGTAACCTCTGTTTATAAGTCCGCCTTCGTGTCGGCCTACCTCTGTGTTTTGGATCTGAGTCCGCCTTCGTGTCGACATTCCTTTTGAAAATCCATCTTGTGATGGTAACCTCTGGTTATAAGTCTGCCTTCGTGTCGGCCTGCCTTTGTGTTTTGGATCTGAGTCCGCCTTCGTGTCGACATTCCTTTTGAAAATCCATCTTGTGATGGTAACCTCTGGTTATAACTCTGCCTTCGTGTCGGCCTACCTCTGTGTTTTGGATCTGAGTCCTCCTTCGTGTCGACATTCCTTTTGAAAATCCATCTTGTGATGGTAACCTCTGGTTATAAGTCTGCCTTCGTGTCGGCCTGCCTTTGTGTTTTGGATCTGAGTCCGCCTTCGTGTCGACATTCCTTTTGAAAATCCATCTTGTGATGGTAACCTCTGGTTATGAGTCCGCCTTCGTGTCGTCCTACCTTTGTGTTTTGGATCTGAGTCCGCCTTCGTGTCGGCATTTCTTTTTTAAATCCATCTTGTGATGGTAACCTCTGGTTATGAGTCCGCGTTCGTGTCAGCCTACCTTTATGTTTTGGATCTGAGTCCGCCTTCGTGTCGGCCTTCCTTTTGAAAATCCATTTTGTGATGGTAACCTCTGGTTATGAGTCCGCCTTCGTGTCAGCCTACCTTTGTGTTTTGGATCTGAGTCCGCCTTCTTGTCGACATTCCTTTTGAAAATCCATCTTGTGATGGTAACCTCTGGTTATAAGTCTGACTTCGTGTTGGCCTACCTTTGTGTTTTGGATTCGAGTCCGCCTTCGTGTCGACATTCCTTTTGAAAATCCATCTTGTAATGGTAACCTCTGGTTATAAGTCCTCCTTTGTGTCAGCCTACCTTTGTGTTTTAGATCTGAGTCCGCCTTCGTGTCGGCATTCCTTTTGAAAATCCATCTTGTGATGGTAACCTCTAGTTATGAGTCCGCCTTCGTGTCGGCCTACCTTTTTGTTTTGGATCTGAGTCCGCCTTCATGTCGGCATTCCTTTTGAAAATCTATCTTGTGATGGTAACCTCTGTTTATAAGTCCGCCTTCGTGTCGGCCTACCTTTGTGTTTTGGATCTGAGTCCGCCTTCGTGTCGACATTCCTTTTGAAAATCCATCTTGTGATGGTAACCTCTGGTTATAAGTCTGCCTTCGTGTCTGCCTGCCTTTGTGTTTTGGATCTGAGTCCGCCTTCGTGTCGATATTCCTTTTGAAAATCCATCTTGTGATGGTAACCTCTGGTTATGAGTCCGCCTTCGTGTCGTCCTACCTTTGTGTTTTGGATCTGAGTCTGCCTTCCTGTCGACATTCCTTTTGAAAACCCATCTTGTGATGGTAACCTCTGGTTATAAGTCTTCCTTCGTGTCGGCCTGCCTTTGTGTTTTGAATTTGAGTCCGCCTTCGTGTCGACATTCCTTTTGAAAATCCATCTTGTGATGGTAACCTCTGGTTATGAGTCCGCCTTCGTGTCGTCCTACCTTTGTGTTTTGGATCTGAGTCCGCCTTCGTGTCGGCATTTCTTTTTAAAATCCATCTTGTCATGATAACCTCTGGTTATGAGTCCGCCTTCATGTCAGCCTACCTTTATGTTTTTGATCTGAGTCCGCCTTCGTGTCGGCATTCCTTTTGAAAATCCATTTTGTGATGGTAACCTCTGGTTATGTGTCCGCCTTCGTGTCAGCCTACCTTTGTGTTTAGGATCTGAGTCCGCCTTCGTGTCGGCATTCCTTTTGAAAATCCATCTTGTGATGGTAAACTCTAGTTATAAGTCTGACTTCGTGTCGGCCTACCTTTGTGTTTTGGATCCTAGTCCGCCTTCGTGTCGGCATTTCTTTTTAAAATTCATCTTGTGATGGTAACCTCTGGTTATGAGTCCGCCTTCGTGTCAGCCTACCTTTGTGTTTTGGATCTGAGTCCGCCTTCGTGTCGGCATTCCTTTTGAAAATCCATTTTGTGATGGTATCCTCTGGTTATGAGTCCTCCTTCGTGTCAGCCTACCTTTGTGTTTTGGATCTGAGTCTGCCTTCGTGTTGGCATTCCTTTTGAAAATACATCTTTTGATGGTAACCTCTGGTTATAAGTCTGACTTCGTGTCGGCCTACCTTTGTGTTTTGGATCCGAGTCCGCCTTCGTGTCGGCATTCCTTTTGAAAATCCATCTTGTGATGGTAACCTCTGGTTATGATTCCCCCTTCATGCCGGCCTACCTTTGTGTTTTGGATCTGATTCCTCCTTCGTGTCAGAATTTCTTTTGAAAATCCATCTTGTGATGGTAACCTCTGGTTATGAGTCCGCCTTCGTGTCAGCCTACCTTTGTGTTATGGATCTGAGCCCGCGTTTGTGTCCGCATTTCTTTTGAAAATCCATATTGTGATGCTAACCTCTAGTTATGAGTCTGCCTTCGTGTCGTCCTACCTTTGTGTTTTAGATCTGAGTCCGCCTTTGTGTCGGAATTCCATTTTAAAATCCGTGTTGTGATGGTAACTTCTGGTTAGGAGTTCACCTTCGTGTCGCCCTACCTTTGTGTTTTAGATCTGAGTCCGCCTTCGTGTCGGCATTCCTTTTGAAAACCCATCTTGTGATGGTCACCTCTGGTTATAAGTCTGCCTTCGTGTCGGCCTACCTTTGTGTTTTGGATCTGAGTCCGCCTCCGTGTCGACATTCCTTTTGAAAATCCATCTTGTGATGGTAACCTCTGGTTATAAGTCTGACTTCGTGTTGGCCTACCTTTGTGTTTTGGATTCGAGTCCGCCTTCGTGTCGACATTCCCTTTGAAAATCCATCTTGTAATGGTAACCTCTGGTTATAAGTCCTCCTTTGTGTCAGCCTACCTTTGTGTTTTAGATCTGAGTCCGCCTTCGTGTCGGCATTCCTTTTGAAAATCCATCTTGTGATGGTAACCTCTGGTTATGAGTCCGCCTTCGTGTCGGCCTACCTTTGTGTTTTGGATCTGAGTCCGCCTTCATGTCGGCATTCCTTTTGAAAATCTATCTTGTGATGGTAACCTCTGTTTATAAGTCCGCCTTCGTGTCGGCCTACCTCTGTGTTTTGGATCTGAGTCCGCCTTCGTGTCGACATTCCTTTTGAAAATCCATCTTGTGATGGTAACCTCTGGTTATAAGTCTGCCTTCGTGTCGGCCTGCCTTTGTGTTTTGGATCTGAGTCCGCCTTCGTGTCGACATTCCTTTTGAAAATCCATCTTGTGATGGTAACCTCTGGTTATAAGTCTGCCTTCGTGTCGGCCTACCTCTGTGTTTTGGATCTGAGTCCGCCTTCGTGTCGACATTCCTTTTGAAAATCCATCTTGTGATGGTAACCTCTGGTTATAAGTCTGCCTTCGTGTCGGCCTGCCTTTGTGTTTTGGATCTGAGTCCGCCTTCGTGTCGACATTCCTTTTGAAAATCCATCTTGTGATGGTAACCTCTGGTTATGAGTCCGCCTTCGTGTCGTCCTACCTTTGTGTTTTGGATCTGAGTCCGCCTTCGTGTCGGCATTCCTTTTGAAAATCCATCTTGTGATGGTAACCTCTGGTTATGAGTCCGCCTTCGTGTCGTCCTACCTTTGTCTTTTGGATCTGAGTCCGCCTTCGTGTCGACATTCCTTTTGAAAATCCATCTTGTGATGGTAACCTCTGGTTATGAGTCCGCCTTCGTGTCGTCCTACCTTTGTGTTTTGGATCTGAGTCCGCCTTCGTGTCGGCATTTCTTTTTAAAATCCATCTTGTCATGATAACCTCTGGTTATGAGTCCGTCTTCATGTCAGCCTACCTTTATGTTTTGGATCTGAGTCCGCCTTCGTGTCGGCATTCCTTTTGAAAATCCATTTTGTGGTGGTAACCTCTGGTTATGTGTCCGCCTTCGTGTCAGCCTACCTTTGTGTTTAGGATCTGAGTCCGCCTTCGTGTCGGCATTCCTTTTGAAAATCCATCTTGTGATGGTAAACTCTAGTTATAAGTCTGACTTCGTGTCGGCCTACCTTTGTGTTTTGGATCCGAGTCCGCCTTCGTGTCGGCATTTCTTTTTAAAATTCATCTTGTGATGGTAACCTCTGGTTATGAGTCCGCCTTCGTGTCAGCCTACCTTTGTGTTTTGGATCTGAGTCCGCCTTCGTGTCGGCATTCCTTTTGAAAATCCATTTTGTGATGGTATCCTCTGGTTATGAGTCCTCCTTCGTGTCAGCCTACCTTTGTGTTTTGGATCTGAGTCCGCCTTCGTGTTGGCATTCCTTTTGAAAATACATCTTTTGATGGTAACCTCTGGTTATAAGTCTGACTTCGTGTCGGCCTACCATTGTGTTTTGGATCCGAGTCCGCCTTCGTGTCGGCATTCCTTTTGAAAATCCATCTTGTGATGGTAACCTCTGGTTATGATTCCCCCTTCATGCCGGCCTACGTTTGTGTTTTGGATCTGATTCCGCCTTCGTGTCAGAATTTCTTTTGAAAATCCATCTTGTGATGGTAACCTCTGGTTATGAGTCCGCCTTCGTGTCAGCCTACCTTTGTGTTATGGATATGAGCCCGCGTTTGTGTCGGCATTTCTTTTGAAAATCCATATTGTGATGGTAACCTCTAGTTATGAGTCCGCCTTCGTGTCGTCCTACCTTTGTGTTTTAGATCTGAGTCCGCCTTTGTGTCGGCATTCCATTTTAAAATCCGTGTTGTGATGGTAACTTCTGGTTAGGAGTTCACCTTCGTGTCGCCCTACCTTTGTGTTTAAGATCTGAGTCCGCCTTCGTGTCGGCATTCCTTTTGAAAACCCATCTTGTGATGGTCACCTCTGGTTATAAGTCCGCCTTCGTGTCGGCCTACCTTTGTGTTTTGGATCTGAGTCCGCCTCCGTGTCGACATTCCTTTTGAAAATTCATCTTGTGATGGTAACCTCTGGTTATAAGTCCGCCTTCGTGTCGGCCTACCTTTGTGTTTTGGATCTGAGTCCGCCTTCGTGTCGACATTCCTTTTGAACATCCATCTTGTGATGGTAACCTCTGGTTATGAGTCCTCCTTCGTGTCGGCCTACCTTTGTGTTTTGGATCTGAGTCCGCCTTCGTGTTGACATTCCTTTTGAAAATCCATCTTGTGATGGTAACCTCTGGTTATAAGTCTGCCTTCGTGTCGGCCTACCTCTGTGTTTTGGATCTGAGTCCGCCTTCGTGTCGACATTCCTTTTGAAAATCCATCTTGTGATGGTAACCTCTGGTTTTGAGTCCGACTTCGTGTCGTCCTACCTTTGTGTTTTGGATCTGAGTCCGCCTTCATGTCGACATTTCTTTTTAAAATCCATCTTGTGATGGTAACCCCTGGTTATGAGTCTGCCTTCGTGCCAGCTTACCTTTATGTTTTGGATCTGAGTCCGCCTTCGTGTCGGCATTCCTTTTGAATATCCATCTTGTGGTGGTAACCCCTGGTTATAAGTCTGCCTTCGTGTCGGCCTGCCTTTGTGTTTTGGATCTGAGTCCGCCTTCGTGTCGACATTCCTTTTAAAAATCCATCTTGTGATGGTAACCTCTGGTTATGAGTCCGCCTTCGTGTCGTCCTACCTTTGTGTTTTGGATCTGAGTCCGCCTTCGTGTCGACATTCCTTTTGAAAATCCATCTTGTGATGGTAACCTCTGGTTATAAGTCTGCCTTCGTGTCGGCCTGCCTTTGTGTTTTGGATCTGAGTCCGCCTTTGTGTCGGCATTTCTTTTTAAAATTCATCTTGTGATGGTAACCTCTGGTTATGAGTCCGCCTTCGTGTCAGCCTACCTTTGTGTTTTGGATCTGAGTCCGCCTTCGTGTCGGCATTCCTTTTGAAAATCCATTTTGTGATGGTATCCTCTGGTTATGAGTCCGCCTTTGTGTCAGCCTACCTTTGTGTTTTGGATCTGAGTCCGCCTTCGTGTTGGCATTCCTTTTGAAAATACATCTTTTGATGGTAACCTCTGGTTATAAGTCTGACTTCGTGTCGGCCTACCTTTGTGTTTTGGATCCGAGTCCGTCTTCGTGTCGGCATTCCTTTTGAAAATCCATCTTGTGATGGTAAACTCTGGTTATGATTCCGCCTTCATGCCGGCCTACCTTTGTGTTTTGGATCTGATTCCGCCTTCGTGTCAGAATTTCTTTTGAAAATCCATCTTGTGATGGTAACCTCTGGTTATGAGTCCGCCTTCGTGTCATCCTACCTTTGTGTTATGGATCTGAGCCCGCGTTTGTGTCGGCATTTCTTTTGAAAATCCATATTGTGATGCTAACCTCTAGTTATGAGTCCTCCTTCGTGTCGTCCTACCTTTGTGTTTTAGATCTGAGTCCGCCTTTGTGTCGACATTCCATTTTAAAATCCGTGTTGTGATGGTAACTTCTGGTTAGGAGTTCACCTTCGTGTCGCCCTACCTTTGTGTTTTAGATCTGAGTCCGCCTTCGTGTCGGCATTCCTTTTGAAAACCCATCTAGTGATGGTCACCTCTGGTTATAAGTCCGCCTTCGTGTCGGCCTACCTTTGTGTTTTGGATCTGAGTCCGCCTCCGTGTCGACATTCCTTTTGAAAATTCATCTTGTGATGGTAACCTCTGGTTATAAGTCCGCCTTCGTGTCGGCCTACCTTTGTGTTTTGGATCTGAGTCCGCCTTCGTGTCGACATTCCTTTTGAACATCCATCTTGTGATGGTAACCTCTGGTTATGAGTCCTCCTTCGTGTCGGCCTACCTTTGTGTTTTGGATCTGAGTCCGCCTTCGTGTTGACATTCCTTTTGAAAATCCATCTTCTGATGGTAACCTCTGGTTATAAGTCTGCCTTCGTGTCGGCCTACCTCTGTGTTTTGGATCTGAGTCCGCCTTCGTGTCGACATTCCTTTTGAAATTCCATCTTGTGATGGTAACCTCCGGTTATGAGTCCGACTTCGTGTCGTCCTACCTTTGTGTTTTGGATCTGAGTCCGCCTTCGTGTCGACATTTCTTTTTAAAATCCATCTTGTGATGGTAACCTCTGGTTATCAGTCTGCCTTCGTGCCAGCTTACCTTTATGTTTTGGATCTGAGTCCGCCTTCGTGTCGGCATTCCTTTTGAATATCCATTTTGTGATGGTAACCTCTGGTTATGAGTCCGCCTTCGTGTCAGCCTACCTTTGTGTTTTGGATCTGGGTCCTCCTTCGTGTCGGCATTCCTTTTGAAAATCCATCTTGTGATGGTAACCTCTGGTTATAAGTCCGCCTTCGTGTCGGCCTACCTTTGTGTTTTGGATCTGAGTCCGCCTTCGTGTCGGCATTCCTTTTGAACATCCATCTTGTGATGGTAACCTCTGGTTATGAGTCCTCCTTCGTGTCAGCCTACCTTTGTGTTTTGGATCTGAGTCCGCCTTCGTGTTGACATTCCTTTTGAAAATCCATCTTGTGATGGTAACCTCTGGTTATAAGTCTGCCTTCGTGTCGGCCTACCTCTGTGTTTTGGATCTGAGTCCGCCTTCGTGTCGACATTCCTTTTGAAAATCCATCTTGTGATGGTAACCTCTGGTTATGAGTCCGACTTCGTGTCGTCCTACCTTTGTGTTTTGGATCTGAGTCCGCCTTCGTGTCGACATTTCTTTTTAAAATCCATCTTGTGATGGTAACCCCTGGTTATGAGTCTGCCTTCGTGCCAGCTTACCTTTATGTTTTGGATCTGAGTCCGCCTTCGTGTCGGCATTCCTTTTGAATATCCATCTTGTGATGGTAACCACTGGTTATAAGTCTGCCTTCGTGTCGGCCTGCCTTTGTGTTTTGGATCTGAGTCCGCCTTCGTGTCGACATTCCTTTTGAAAATCCATCTTGTGATGGTAACCTCTGGTTATGAGTCCGCCTTCGTGTCGTCCTACCTTTGTGTTTTGGATCTGAGTCCGCCTTCGTGTCGACATTCCTTTTGAAAATCCATCTTGTGATGGTAACCTCTGGTTATAAGTCTGCCTTCGTGTCGGCCTGCCTTTGTGTTTTGGATCTGAGTCCGCCTTTGTGTCGGCATTTCTTTTTAAAATTCATCTTGTGATGGTAACCTCTGGTTATGAGTCCGCCTTCGTGTCAGCCTACCTTTGTGTTTTGGATCTGAGTCCGCCTTCGTGTCGGCATTCCTTTTGAAAATCCATTTTGTGATGGTATCCTCTGG
This sequence comes from Lathyrus tuberosus, assembly GCA_022829125.1. Lineage (NCBI taxonomy): Eukaryota > Viridiplantae > Streptophyta > Magnoliopsida > Fabales > Fabaceae > Lathyrus > Lathyrus tuberosus. The sequence continues at coordinate 17,846,840 of JALAZF010000061.1, read as the reverse complement.
TTATGAGTCCGCCTTTGTGTCAGCCTACCTTTGTGTTTTGGATCTGAGTCCGCCTTCGTGTTGGCATTCCTTTTGAAAATACATCTTTTGATGGTAACCTCTGGTTATAAGTCTGACTTCGTGTCGGCCTACCTTTGTGTTTTGGATCCGAGTCCGTCTTCGTGTCGGCATTCCTTTTGAAAATCCATCTTGTGATGGTAACCTCTGGTTATGATTCCGCCTTCATGCCGGCCTACCTTTGTGTTTTGGATCTGATTCCGCCTTCGTGTCAGAATTTCTTTTGAAAATCCATCTTGTGATGGTAACCTCTGGTTATGAGTCCGCCTTCGTGTCAGCCTACCTTTGTGTTATGGATCTGAGCCCGCGTTTGTGTCGGCATTTCTTTTGAAAATCCATATTGTGATGTTAACCTCTAGTTATGAGTCCGCCTTCGTGTCGTCCTACCTTTGTGTTTTAGATCTGAGTCCGCCTTTGTGTCGACATTCCATTTTAAAATCCGTGTTGTGATGGTAACTTCTGGTTAGGAGTTCACCTTCGTGTCGCCCTACCTTTGTGTTTTAGATCTGAGTCCGCCTTCGTGTCGGCATTCCTTTTGAAAACCCATCTAGTGATGGTCACCTCTGGTTATAAGTCCGCCTTCGTGTCGGCCTACCTTTGTGTTTTGGATCTGAGTCCGCCTCCGTGTCGACATTCCTTTTGAAAATTCATCTTGTGATGGTAACCTCTGGTTATAAGTCCGCCTTCGTGTCGGCCTACCTTTGTGTTTTGGATCTGAGTCCGCCTTCGTGTCGACATTCCTTTTGAACATCCATCTTGTGATGGTAACCTCTGGTTATGAGTCCTCCTTCGGGTCGGCCTACCTTTGTGTTTTGGATCTGAGTCCGCCTTCGTGTTGACATTCCTTTTGAAAATCCATCTTGTGATGGTAACCTCTGGTTATAAGTCTGCCTTCGTGTCGGCCTACCTCTGTGTTTTGGATCTGAGTCCGCCTTCGTGTCGACATTCCTTTTGAAAATCCATCTTGTGATGGTAACCTCCGGTTATGAGTCCGACTTCGTGTCGTCCTACCTTTGTGTTTTGGATCTGAGTCCGCCTTCGTGTCGACATTTCTTTTTAAAATCCATCTTGTGATGGTAACCTCTGGTTATGAGTCTGCCTTCGTGCCAGCTTACCTTTATGTTTTGGATCTGAGTCCGCCTTCGTGTCGGCATTCCTTTTGAATATCCATTTTGTGATGGTAACCTCTGGTTATGAGTCCGCCTTCGTGTCAGCCTACCTTTGTGTTTTGGATCTGAGTCCTCCTTCGTGTCGGCATTCCTTTTGAAAATCCATCTTGTGATGGTAACCTCTGGTTATAAGTCCGCCTTCGTGTCGGCCTACCTTTGTGTTTTGGATCTGAGTCCGCCTTCGTGTCGGCATTCCTTTTGAACATCCATCTTGTGATGGTAACCTCTGGTTATGAGTCCTCCTTCGTGTCAGCCTACCTTTGTGTTTTGGATCTGAGTCCGCCTTCGTGTTGACATTCCTTTTGAAAATCCATCTTGTGATGGTAACCTCTGGTTATAAGTCTGCCTTCGTGTCGGCCTACCTCTGTGTTTTGGATCTGAGTCCGCCTTCGTGTCGACATTCCTTTTGAAAATCCATCTTGTGATGGTAACCTCTGGTTATGAGTCCGACTTCGTGTCGTCCTACCTTTGTGTTTTGGATCTGAGTCCGCCTTCGTGTCGACATTTCTTTTTAAAATCCATCTTGTGATGGTAACCCCTGGTTATGAGTCTGCCTTCGTGCCAGCTTACCTTTATGTTTTGGATCTGAGTCCGCCTTCGTGTCGGCATTCCTTTTGAATATCCATCTTGTGATGGTAACCTCTGGTTATAAGTCTGCCTTCGTGTCGGCCTGCCTTTGTGTTTTGGATCTGAGTCCGCCTTCGTGTCGACATTCCTTTTGAAAATCCATCTTGTGATGGTAACCTCCGGTTATGAGTCCGACTTCGTGTCGTCCTACCTTTGTGTTTTGGATCTGAGTCCGCCTTCGTGTCGACATTTCTTTTTAAAATCCATCTTGTGATGGTAACCTCTGGTTATGAGTCTGCCTTCGTGCCAGCTTACCTTTATGTTTTGGATCTGAGTCCGCCTTCGTGTCGGCATTCCTTTTGAATATCCATTTTGTGATGGTAACCTCTGGTTATGAGTCCGCCTTCGTGTCAGCCTACCTTTGTGTTTTGGATCTGAGTCCTCCTTCGTGTCGGCATTCCTTTTGAAAATCCATCTTGTGATGGTAACCTCTGGTTATAAGTCCGCCTTCGTGTCGGCCTACCTTTGTGTTTTGGATCTGAGTCCGCCTTCGTGTCGGCATTCCTTTTGAACATCCATCTTGTGATGGTATCCTCTGGTTATGAGTCCTCCTTCGTGTCAGCCTACCTTTGTGTTTTGGATCTGAGTCCGCCTTCGTGTTGGCATTCCTTTTGAAAATACATCTTTTGATGGTAACCTCTGGTTATAAGTCTGACTTCGTGTCGGCCTACCTTTGTGTTTTGGATCCGAGTCCGTCTTCGTGTCGGCATTCCTTTTGAAAATCCATCTTGTGATGGTAACCTCTGGTTATGATTCCGCCTTCATGCCGGCCTACCTTTGTGTTTTGGATCTGATTCCGCCTTCGTGTCAGAATTTCTTTTGAAAATCCATCTTGTGATGGTAACCTCTGGTTATGAGTCCGCCTTCGTGTCAGCCTACCTTTGTGTTATGGATCTGAGCCCGCGTTTGTGTCGGCATTTCTTTTGAAAATCCATATTGTGATGTTAACCTCTAGTTATGAGTCCGCCTTCGTGTCGTCCTACCTTTGTGTTTTAGATCTGAGTCCGCCTTTGTGTCGACATTCCATTTTAAAATCCGTGTTGTGATGGTAACTTCTGGTTAGGAGTTCACCTTCGTGTCGCCCTACCTTTGTGTTTTAGATCTGAGTCCGCCTTCGTGTCGGCATTCCTTTTGAAAACCCATCTAGTGATGGTCACCTCTGGTTATAAGTCCGCCTTCGTGTCGGCCTACCTTTGTGTTTTGGATCTGAGTCCGCCTCCGTGTCGACATTCCTTTTGAAAATTCATCTTGTGATGGTAACCTCTGGTTATAAGTCCGCCTTCGTGTCGGCCTACCTTTGTGTTTTGGATCTGAGTCCGCCTTCGTGTCGACATTCCTTTTGAACATCCATCTTGTGATGGTAACCTCTGGTTATGAGTCCTCCTTCGGGTCGGCCTACCTTTGTGTTTTGGATCTGAGTCCGCCTTCGTGTTGACATTCCTTTTGAAAATCCATCTTGTGATGGTAACCTCTGGTTATAAGTCTGCCTTCGTGTCGGCCTACCTCTGTGTTTTGGATCTGAGTCCGCCTTCGTGTCGACATTCCTTTTGAAAATCCATCTTGTGATGGTAACCTCCGGTTATGAGTCCGACTTCGTGTCGTCCTACCTTTGTGTTTTGGATCTGAGTCCGCCTTCGTGTCGACATTTCTTTTTAAAATCCATCTTGTGATGGTAACCTCTGGTTATGAGTCTGCCTTCGTGCCAGCTTACCTTTATGTTTTGGATCTGAGTCCGCCTTCGTGTCGGCATTCCTTTTGAATATCCATTTTGTGATGGTAACCTCTGGTTATGAGTCCGCCTTCGTGTCAGCCTACCTTTGTGTTTTGGATCTGAGTCCTCCTTCGTGTCGGCATTCCTTTTGAAAATCCATCTTGTGATGGTAACCTCTGGTTATAAGTCCGCCTTCGTGTCGGCCTACCTTTGTGTTTTGGATCTGAGTCCGCCTTCGTGTCGGCATTCCTTTTGAACATCCATCTTGTGATGGTAACCTCTGGTTATGAGTCCTCCTTCGTGTCAGCCTACCTTTGTGTTTTGGATCTGAGTCCGCCTTCGTGTTGACATTCCTTTTGAAAATCCATCTTGTGATGGTAACCTCTGGTTATAAGTCTGCCTTCGTGTCGGCCTACCTCTGTGTTTTGGATCTGAGTCCGCCTTCGTGTCGACATTCCTTTTGAAAATCCATCTTGTGATGGTAACCTCTGGTTATGAGTCCGACTTCGTGTCGTCCTACCTTTGTGTTTTGGATCTGAGTCCGCCTTCGTGTCGACATTTCTTTTTAAAATCCATCTTGTGATGGTAACCCCTGGTTATGAGTCTGCCTTCGTGCCAGCTTACCTTTATGTTTTGGATCTGAGTCCGCCTTCGTGTCGGCATTCCTTTTGAATATCCATCTTGTGATGGTAACCTCTGGTTATAAGTCTGCCTTCGTGTCGGCCTGCCTTTGTGTTTTGGATCTGAGTCCGCCTTCGTGTCGACATTCCTTTTGAAAATCCATCTTGTGATGGTAACCTCTGGTTATGAGTCCGCCTTCGTGTCGTCCTACCTTTGTGTTTTGGATCTGAGTCCGCCTTCGTGTCGACATTCCTTTTGAAAATCCATCTTGTGATGGTAACCTCTGGTTATAAGTCTGCCTTCGTGTCGGCCTGCCTTTGTGTTTTGGATCTGAGTCCGCCTTTGTGTCGGCATTTCTTTTTAAAATTCATCTTGTGATGGTAACCTCTGGTTATGAGTCCCCCTTCGTGTCAGCCTACCTTTGTGTTTTGGATCTGAGTCCGCCTTCGTGTCGGCATTCCTTTTGAAAATCCATTTTGTGATGGTATCCTCTGGTTATGAGTCCGCTTTTGTGTCAGCCTACCTTTGTGTTTTGGATCTGAGTCCGCCTTCGTGTTGGCATTCCTTTTGAAAATACATCTTTTGATGGTAACCTCTGGTTATAAGTCTGACTTCGTGTCGGCCTACCTTTGTGTTTTGGATCCGAGTCTGTCTTCGTGTCGGCATTCCTTTTGAAAATCCATCTTGTGATGGTAACCTCTGGTTATGATTCCGCCTTCATGCCGGCCTACCTTTGTGTTTTGGATCTGATTCCGCCTTCGTGTCAGAATTTCTTTTGAAAATCCATCTTGTGATGGTAACCTCTGGTTATGAGTCCGCCTTCGTGTCAGCCTACCTTTGTGTTATGGATCTGAGCCCGCGTTTGTGTCGGCATTTCTTTTGAAAATCCATATTGTGATGCTAACCTCTAGTTATGAGTCCGCCTTCGTGTCGTCCTACCTTTGTGTTTTAGATCTTAGTCCGCCTTTGTGTCGGCATTCCATTTTAAAATCCGTGTTGTGATGGTAACTTCTGGTTAGGAGTTCACCTTCGTGTCGCCCTACCTTTGTGTTTTAGATCTGAGTCCGCCTTCGTGTCGGCATTCCTTTTGAAAACCCATCTTGTGATGGTCACCTCTGGTTATAAGTCCGCCTTCGTGTCGGCCTACCTTTGTGTTTTGGATCTGAGTCCGCCTCCCTGTCGACATTCCTTTTGAAAATTCATCTTGTGATGGTAACCTCTGGTTATAAGTCCGCCTTCGTGTCGGCCTACCTTTGTGTTTTGGATCTGAGTCCGCCTTCGTGTCGACATTCCTTTTGAACATCCATCTTGTGATGGTAACCTCTGGTTATGAGTCCTCCTTCGTGTCGGCCTACCTTTGTGTTTTGGATCTGAGTCCGCCTTCGTGTTGACATTCCTTTTGAACATCCATCTTGTGATGGTAACCTCTGGTTATGAGTCCTCCTTCGTGTCGGCCTACCTTTGTGTTTTGGATCTGAGTCCGCCTTCGTGTTGACATTCCTTTTGAAAATCCATCTTGTGATGGTAACCTCTGGTTATAAGTCTGCCTTCGTGTCGGCCTACCTCTGTGTTTTGGATCTGAGTCCGCCTTCGTGTCGACATTCCTTTTGAAAATCCATCTTGTGATGGTAACCTCTAGTTATGAGTCCGACTTCGTGTCGTCCTACCTTTGTGTTTTGGATCTGAGTCCGCCTTCGTGTCGACATTTCTTTTTAAAATCCATCTTGTGATGGTAACCTCTGGTTATGAGTCAGCCTTCGTGCCAGCTTACCTTTATGTTTTGGATCTGAGTCCGCCTTCGTGTCGGCATTCCTTTTGAATATCCATTTTGTGATGGTAACCTCTGGTTATGAGTCCGCCTTCGTGTCAGTCTACCTTTGTGTTTTGGATCTGAGTCCTCCTTCGTGTCGGCATTCCTTTTGAAAATCCATCTTGTGATGGTAACCTCTGGTTATAAGTCCGCCTTCGTGTCGGCCTACCTTTGTGTTTTGGATCTGAGTCCGCCTCCCTGTCGACATTCCTTTTGAAAATTCATCTTGTGATGGTAACCTCTGGTTATAAGTCCGCCTTCGTGTCGGCCTACCTTTGTGTTTTGGATCTGAGTCCGCCTTCGTGTCGACATTCCTTTTGAACATCCATCTTGTGATGGTAACCTCTGGTTATGAGTCCTCCTTCGTGTCGGCCTACCTTTGTGTTTTGGATCTGAGTCCGCCTTCGTGTCGACATTCCTTTTGAACATCCATCTTGTGATGGTAACCTCTGGTTATGAGTCCTCCTTCGTGTCGGCCTACCTTTGTGTTTTGGATCTGAGTCCGCCTTCGTGTTGACATTCCTTTTGAAAATCCATCTTGTGATGGTAACCTCTGGTTATAAGTCTGCCTTCGTGTCGGCCTACCTCTGTGTTTTGGATCTGAGTCCGCCTTCGTGTCGACATTCCTTTTGAAAATCCATCTTGTGATGGTAACCTCTAGTTATGAGTCCGACTTCGTGTCGTCCTACCTTTGTGTTTTGGATCTGAGTCCGCCTTCGTGTCGACATTTCTTTTTAAAATCCATCTTGTGATGGTAACCTCTGGTTATGAGTCAGCCTTCGTGCCAGCTTACCTTTATGTTTTGGATCTGAGTCCGCCTTCGTGTCGGCATTCCTTTTGAATATCCATTTTGTGATGGTAACCTCTGGTTATGAGTCCGCCTTCGTGTCAGTCTACCTTTGTGTTTTGGATCTGAGTCCTCCTTCGTGTCGGCATTCCTTTTGAAAATCCATCTTGTGATGGTAACCTCTGGTTATAAGTCCGCCTTCGTGTCGGCCTACCTTTGTGTTTTGGATCTGAGTCCGCCTTCGTGTCGGCATTCCTTTTGAACATCCATCTTGTGATGGTAACCTCTGGTTATGAGTCCTCCTTCATGTCGGCCTACCTTTGTGTTTTGGATCTGAGTCCGCCTTCGTGTTGACATTCCTTTTGAAAATCCATCTTGTGATGGTAACCTCTGGTTATAAGTCTGCCTTCGTGTCGGCCTACCTCTGTGTTTTGGATCTGAGTCCGCCTTCGTGTCGACATTCCTTTTGAAAATCCATCTTGTGATGGTAACCTCTGGTTATGAGTCCGACTTCGTGTCATCCTACCTTTTTGTTTTGGATCTGAGTCCGCCTTCGTGTCGACATTTCTTTTTAAAATCCATCTTGTGATGGTAACCCCTGGTTATGAGTCTGCCTTCGTGCCAGCTTACCTTTATGTTTTGGATCTGAGTCCGCCTTCGTGTCGGAATTCCTTTTGAATATCCATCTTGTGATGGTAACCTCTGGTTATAAGTCTGCCTTCGTTTCGGCCTGCCTTTGTGTTTTGGATCTGAGTCCGCCTTCGTGTCGACATTCCTTTTGAAAATCCATCTTGTGATGGTAACCTCTGGTTAAGAGTCCGCCTTCGTGTCGTCCTACCTTTGTGTTTTGGATCTGAGTCCGCCTTCGTGTCGACATTCCTTTTGAAAATCCATCTTGTGATGGTAACCTCTGGTTATAAGTCTGCCTTCGTGTCAGCCTGCCTTTGTGTTTTGGATCTGAGTCCGCCTTTATGTCGGCATTTCTTTTTAAAATTCATCTTGTGATGGTAACCTCTGATTATGAGTCCGCCTTTGTGTCAGCCTACCTTTGTGTTTTGGATCTGAGTCCGCCTTCGTGTCGGCATTCCTTTTGAATATCCATTTTGTGATGGTATCCTCTGGTTATGAGTCCGCCTTCGTGTCAGCCTACCTTTGTGTTTTGGATCTGAGTCCTCCTTCGTGTCGGCATTCCTTTTGAAAATCCATCTTGTGATGGTAACCTCTGGTTATAAGTCCGCCTTCGTGTCGGCCTACCTTTGTGTTTTGGATCTGAGTCCGCCTTCGTGTCGGCATTCCTTTTGAACATCCATCTTGTGATGGTAACCTCTGGTTATGAGTCCTCCTTCGTGTCAGCCTACCTTTGTGTTTTGGATCTGAGTCCGCCTTCGTGTTGACATTCCTTTTGAAAATCCATCTTGTGATGGTAACCTCTGGTTATAAGTCTGCCTTCGTGTCGGCCTACCTCTGTGTTTTGGATCTGAGTCCGCCTTCGTGTCGACATTCCTTTTGAAAATCCATCTTGTGATGGTAACCTCTGGTTATGAGTCCGACTTCGTGTCGTCCTACCTTTGTGTTTTGGATCTGAGTCCGCCTTCGTGTCGACATTTCTTTTTAAAATCCATCTTGTGATGGTAACCCCTGGTTATGAGTCTGCCTTCGTGCCAGCTTACCTTTATGTTTTGGATCTGAGTCCGCCTTCGTGTCGGCATTCCTTTTGAATATCCATCTTGTGATGGTAACCTCTGGTTATAAGTCTGCCTTCGTGTCGGCCTGCCTTTGTGTTTTGGATCTGAGTCCGCCTTCGTGTCGACATTCCTTTTGAAAATCCATCTTGTGATGGTAACCTCTGGTTATGAGTCCGCCTTCGTGTCGTCCTACCTTTGTGTTTTGGATCTGAGTCCGCCTTCGTGTCGACATTCCTTTTGAAAATCCATCTTGTGATGGTAACCTCTGGTTATAAGTCTGCCTTCGTGTCGGCCTGCCTTTGTGTTTTGGATCTGAGTCCGCCTTTGTGTCGGCATTTCTTTTTAAAATTCATCTTGTGATGGTAACCTCTGGTTATGAGTCCCCCTTCGTGTCAGCCTACCTTTGTGTTTTGGATCTGAGTCCGCCTTCGTGTCGGCATTCCTTTTGAAAATCCATTTTGTGATGGTATCCTCTGGTTATGAGTCCGCTTTTGTGTCAGCCTACCTTTGTGTTTTGGATCTGAGTCCGCCTTCGTGTTGGCATTCCTTTTGAAAATACATCTTTTGATGGTAACCTCTGGTTATAAGTCTGACTTCGTGTCGGCCTACCTTTGTGTTTTGGATCCGAGTCTGTCTTCGTGTCGGCATTCCTTTTGAAAATCCATCTTGTGATGGTAACCTCTGGTTATGATTCCGCCTTCATGCCGGCCTACCTTTGTGTTTTGGATCTGATTCCGCCTTCGTGTCAGAATTTCTTTTGAAAATCCATCTTGTGATGGTAACCTCTGGTTATGAGTCCGCCTTCGTGTCAGCCTACCTTTGTGTTATGGATCTGAGCCCGCGTTTGTGTCGGCATTTCTTTTGAAAATCCATATTGTGATGCTAACCTCTAGTTATGAGTCCGCCTTCGTGTCGTCCTACCTTTGTGTTTTAGATCTTAGTCCGCCTTTGTGTCGGCATTCCATTTTAAAATCCGTGTTGTGATGGTAACTTCTGGTTAGGAGTTCACCTTCGTGTCGCCCTACCTTTGTGTTTTAGATCTGAGTCCGCCTTCGTGTCGGCATTCCTTTTGAAAACCCATCTTGTGATGGTCACCTCTGGTTATAAGTCCGCCTTCGTGTCGGCCTACCTTTGTGTTTTGGATCTGAGTCCGCCTCCCTGTCGACATTCCTTTTGAAAATTCATCTTGTGATGGTAACCTCTGGTTATAAGTCCGCCTTCGTGTCGGCCTACCTTTGTGTTTTGGATCTGAGTCCGCCTTCGTGTCGACATTCCTTTTGAACATCCATCTTGTGATGGTAACCTCTGGTTATGAGTCCTCCTTCGTGTCGGCCTACCTTTGTGTTTTGGATCTGAGTCCGCCTTCGTGTTGACATTCCTTTTGAACATCCATCTTGTGATGGTAACCTCTGGTTATGAGTCCTCCTTCGTGTCGGCCTACCTTTGTGTTTTGGATCTGAGTCCGCCTTCGTGTTGACATTCCTTTTGAAAATCCATCTTGTGATGGTAACCTCTGGTTATAAGTCTGCCTTCGTGTCGGCCTACCTCTGTGTTTTGGATCTGAGTCCGCCTTCGTGTCGACATTCCTTTTGAAAATCCATCTTGTGATGGTAACCTCTAGTTATGAGTCCGACTTCGTGTCGTCCTACCTTTGTGTTTTGGATCTGAGTCCGCCTTCGTGTCGACATTTCTTTTTAAAATCCATCTTGTGATGGTAACCTCTGGTTATGAGTCAGCCTTCGTGCCAGCTTACCTTTATGTTTTGGATCTGAGTCCGCCTTCGTGTCGGCATTCCTTTTGAATATCCATTTTGTGATGGTAACCTCTGGTTATGAGTCCGCCTTCGTGTCAGTCTACCTTTGTGTTTTGGATCTGAGTCCTCCTTCGTGTCGGCATTCCTTTTGAAAATCCATCTTGTGATGGTAACCTCTGGTTATAAGTCCGCCTTCGTGTCGGCCTACCTTTGTGTTTTGGATCTGAGTCCGCCTCCCTGTCGACATTCCTTTTGAAAATTCATCTTGTGATGGTAACCTCTGGTTATAAGTCCGCCTTCGTGTCGGCCTACCTTTGTGTTTTGGATCTGAGTCCGCCTTCGTGTCGACATTCCTTTTGAACATCCATCTTGTGATGGTAACCTCTGGTTATGAGTCCTCCTTCGTGTCGGCCTACCTTTGTGTTTTGGATCTGAGTCCGCCTTCGTGTCGACATTCCTTTTGAACATCCATCTTGTGATGGTAACCTCTGGTTATGAGTCCTCCTTCGTGTCGGCCTACCTTTGTGTTTTGGATCTGAGTCCGCCTTCGTGTTGACATTCCTTTTGAAAATCCATCTTGTGATGGTAACCTCTGGTTATAAGTCTGCCTTCGTGTCGGCCTACCTCTGTGTTTTGGATCTGAGTCCGCCTTCGTGTCGACATTCCTTTTGAAAATCCATCTTGTGATGGTAACCTCTAGTTATGAGTCCGACTTCGTGTCGTCCTACCTTTGTGTTTTGGATCTGAGTCCGCCTTCGTGTCGACATTTCTTTTTAAAATCCATCTTGTGATGGTAACCTCTGGTTATGAGTCAGCCTTCGTGCCAGCTTACCTTTATGTTTTGGATCTGAGTCCGCCTTCGTGTCGGCATTCCTTTTGAATATCCATTTTGTGATGGTAACCTCTGGTTATGAGTCCGCCTTCGTGTCAGTCTACCTTTGTGTTTTGGATCTGAGTCCTCCTTCGTGTCGGCATTCCTTTTGAAAATCCATCTTGTGATGGTAACCTCTGGTTATAAGTCCGCCTTCGTGTCGGCCTACCTTTGTGTTTTGGATCTGAGTCCGCCTTCGTGTCGGCATTCCTTTTGAACATCCATCTTGTGATGGTAACCTCTGGTTATGAGTCCTCCTTCATGTCGGCCTACCTTTGTGTTTTGGATCTGAGTCCGCCTTCGTGTTGACATTCCTTTTGAAAATCCATCTTGTGATGGTAACCTCTGGTTATAAGTCTGCCTTCGTGTCGGCCTACCTCTGTGTTTTGGATCTGAGTCCGCCTTCGTGTCGACATTCCTTTTGAAAATCCATCTTGTGATGGTAACCTCTGGTTATGAGTCCGACTTCGTGTCATCCTACCTTTTTGTTTTGGATCTGAGTCCGCCTTCGTGTCGACATTTCTTTTTAAAATCCATCTTGTGATGGTAACCCCTGGTTATGAGTCTGCCTTCGTGCCAGCTTACCTTTATGTTTTGGATCTGAGTCCGCCTTCGTGTCGGAATTCCTTTTGAATATCCATCTTGTGATGGTAACCTCTGGTTATAAGTCTGCCTTCGTTTCGGCCTGCCTTTGTGTTTTGGATCTGAGTCCGCCTTCGTGTCGACATTCCTTTTGAAAATCCATCTTGTGATGGTAACCTCTGGTTAAGAGTCCGCCTTCGTGTCGTCCTACCTTTGTGTTTTGGATCTGAGTCCGCCTTCGTGTCGACATTCCTTTTGAAAATCCATCTTGTGATGGTAACCTCTGGTTATAAGTCTGCCTTCGTGTCAGCCTGCCTTTGTGTTTTGGATCTGAGTCCGCCTTTATGTCGGCATTTCTTTTTAAAATTCATCTTGTGATGGTAACCTCTGATTATGAGTCCGCCTTTGTGTCAGCCTACCTTTGTGTTTTGGATCTGAGTCCGCCTTCGTGTCGGCATTCCTTTTGAATATCCATTTTGTGATGGTATCCTCTGGTTATGAGTCCGCCTTCGTGTCAGCCTACCTTTGTGTTTTGGATCTGAGTCCGCCTTCGTGTTGGCATTCCTTTTGAAAATACATCTTTTGATGGTAACCTCTGGTTATAAGTCTGACTTCGTGTCGGCCTACCTTTGTGTTTTGGATCCGAGTCCGCCTTCGTGTCGGCATTCCTTTTGAAAATCCATCTTGTGATGGTAACCTCTGGTTATGATTCCGCCTTCATGCCGGCCTACCTTTGTGTTTTGGATCTGATTCCGCCTTCGTGTCAGAATTTCTTTTGAAAATCCATCTTGTGATGGTAACCTCTGGTTATGAGTCCGCCTTCGTGTCAGCCTACCTTTGTGTTATGGATCTGAGCCCGCGTTTGTGTCGGCATTTCTTTTGAAAATCCATATTGTGATGGTAACCTCTAGTTATGAGTCCGCCTTCGTGTCGTCCTACCTTTGTGTTTTAGATCTGAGTCCGCCTTTGTGTCGGCATTCCATTTTAAATTCCGTGTTGTGATGGTAACTTCTGGTTAGGAGTTCACCTTCGTGTCGCCCTACCTTTGTGTTTTAGATCTGAGCCGCCTTCGTGTCGGCATTCCTTTTGAAAACCCATCTTGTGATGGTCACCTCTGGTTATAAGTCCGCCTTCGTGTCGGCCTACCTTTGTGTTTTGGATCTGAGTCCGCCTCCGTGTCGACATTCCTTTTGAAAATTCATCTTGTGATGGTAACCTCTGGTTATAAGTCCGCCTTCGTGTCGGCCTACCTTTGTGTTTTGGATCTGAGTCCGCCTTCGTGTCGACATTCCTTTTGAACATCCATCTTGTGATGGTAACCTCTGGTTATGAGTCCTCCTTCGTGTCGGCCTACCTTTGTGTTTTGGATCTGAGTATGCCTTCGTGTCGACATTCCTTTTGAAAATCCATCTTGTGATGGTAACCTCTGGTTATAAGTCTGCCTTCGTGTCGGCCTGCCTTTGTGTTTTGGATCTGAGTCCGCCTTTGTGTCGGCATTTCTTTTTAAAATCCATCTTGTGATGGTAACCTCTGGTTATAAGTCTGCCTTCGTGTCGGCCTACCTCTGTGTTTTGGATCTGAGTCCGCCTTCGTGTCGACATTCCTTTTGAAAATCCATCTTGTGATGGTAACCTCTGGTTATGAGTCCGACTTCGTGTCGTCCTACCTTTGTGTTTTGGATCTGAGTCCGCCTTCGTGTCGACATTTCTTTTTAAAATCCATCTTGTGATGGTAACCTCTGGTTATGAGTCTGCCTTCGTGCCAGCTTACCTTTATGTTTTGGATCTGAGTCCGCCTTCGTGTCGGCATTCCTTTTGAATATCCATTTTGTGATGGTAACCTCTGGTTATGAGTCCGCCTTCGTGTCAGTCTACCTTTGTGTTTTGGATCTGAGTCCTCCTTCGTGTCGGCATTCCTTTTGAAAATCCATCTTGTGATGGTAACCTCTGGTTATAAGTCCGCCTTCGTGTCGGCCTACCTTTGTGTTTTGGATCTGAGTCCGCCTTCGTGTCGGCATTCCTTTTGAACATCCATCTTGTGATGGTAACCTCTGGTTATGAGTCCTCCTTCGTGTCGGCCTACCTTTGTGTTTTGGATCTGAGTCCGCCTTCGTGTTGACATTCCTTTTGAAAATCCATCTTGTGATGGTAACCTCTGGTTATAAGTCTGCCTTCGTGTCGGCCTACCTCTGTGTTTTGGATCTGAGTCCGCCTTCGTGTCGACATTCCTTTTGAAAATCCATCTTGTGATGGTAACCTCTGGTTATGAGTCCGACTTCGTGTCATCCTACCTTTTTGTTTTGGATCTGAGTCTGCCTTCGTGTCGACATTTCTTTTTAAAATCCATCTTGTGATGGTAACCCCTGGTTATGAGTCTGCCTTCGTGCCAGCTTACCTTTATGTTTTGGATCTGAGTCCGCCTTCGTGTCGGAATTCCTTTTGAATATCCATCTTGTGATGGTAACCTCTGGTTATAAGTCTGCCTTCGTTTCGGCCTGCCTTTGTGTTTTGGATCTGAGTCCGCCTTCGTGTCGACATTCCTTTTGAAAATCCATCTTGTGATGGTAACCTCTGGTTAAGAGTCCGCCTTCGTGTCGTCCTACCTTTGTGTTTTGGATCTGAGTCCGCCTTCGTGTCGACATTCCTTTTGAAAATCCATCTTGTGATGGTAACCTCTGGTTATAAGTCTGCCTTCGTGTCAGCCTGCCTTTGTGTTTTGGATCTGAGTCCGCCTTTATGTCGGCATTTCTTTTTAAAATTCATCTTGTGATGGTAACCTCTGATTATGAGTCCGCCTTCGTGTCAGCCTACCTTTGTGTTTTGGATCTGAGTCCGCCTTCGTGTCGGCATTCCTTTTGAATATCCATTTTGTGATGGTATCCTCTGGTTATGAGTCCGCCTTCGTGTCAGCCTACCTTTGTGTTTTGGATCTGAGTCCGCCTTCGTGTTGGCATTCCTTTTGAAAATACATCTTTTGATGGTAACCTCTGGTTATAAGTCTGACTTCGTGTCGGCCTACCTTTGTGTTTTGGATCCGAGTCCGCCTTCGTGTCGGCATTCCTTTTGAAAATCCATCTTGTGATGGTAACCTCTGGTTATGATTCCGCCTTCATGCCGGCCTACCTTTGTGTTTTGGATCTGATTCCGCCTTCGTGTCAGAATTTCTTTTGAAAATCCATCTTGTGATGGTAACCTCTGGTTATGAGTCCGCCTTCGTGTCAGCCTACCTTTGTGTTATGGATCTGAGCCCGCGTTTGTGTCGGCATTTCTTTTGAAAATCCATATTGTGATGGTAACCTCTAGTTATGAGTCCGCCTTCGTGTCGTCCTACCTTTGTGTTTTAGATCTGAGTCCGCCTTTGTGTCGGCATTCCATTTTAAATTCCGTGTTGTGATGGTAACTTCTGGTTAGGAGTTCACCTTCGTGTCGCCCTACCTTTGTGTTTTAGATCTGAGCCGCCTTCGTGTCGGCATTCCTTTTGAAAACCCATCTTGTGATGGTCACCTCTGGTTATAAGTCCGCCTTCGTGTCGGCCTACCTTTGTGTTTTGGATCTGAGTCCGCCTCCGTGTCGACATTCCTTTTGAAAATTCATCTTGTGATGGTAACCTCTGGTTATAAGTCCGCCTTCGTGTCGGCCTACCTTTGTGTTTTGGATCTGAGTCCGCCTTCGTGTCGACATTCCTTTTGAACATCCATCTTGTGATGGTAACCTCTGGTTATGAGTCCTCCTTCGTGTCGGCCTACCTTTGTGTTTTGGATCTGAGTCCGCCTTCGTGTCGACATTCCTTTTGAAAATCCATCTTGTGATGGTAACCTCTGGTTATAAGTCTGCCTTCGTGTCGGCCTGCCTTTGTGTTTTGGATCTGAGTCCGCCTTTGTGTCGGCATTTCTTTTTAAAATCCATCTTGTGATGGTAACCTCTGGTTATAAGTCTGCCTTCGTGTCGGCCTACCTCTGTGTTTTGGATCTGAGTCCGCCTTCGTGTCGACATTCCTTTTGAAAATCCATCTTGTGATGGTAACCTCTGGTTATGAGTCCGACTTCCTGTCGTCCTACCTTTGTGTTTTGGATCTGAGTCCGCCTTCGTGTCGACATTTCTTTTTAAAATCCATCTTGTGATGGTAACCTCTGGTTATGAGTCTGCCTTCGTGCCAGCTTACCTTTATGTTTTGGATCTGAGTCTGCCTTCGTGTCGGCATTCCTTTTGAATATCCATTTTGTGATGGTAACCTCTGGTTATGAGTCCGCCTTCGTGTCAGCCTACCTTTGTGTTTTGGATCTGAGTCCTCCTTCATGTCGGCATTCCTTTTGAAAATCCATCTTGTGATGGTAACCTCTGGTTATAAGTCCGCCTTCGTGTCGGCCTACCTTTGTGTTTTGGATCTGAGTCCGCCTTCGTGTCGGCATTCCTTTTGAAAATCTATCTTGTGATGGTAACCTCTGTTTATAAGTCCGCCTTCGTGTCGTCCTACCTTTGTGTTTTGGATCTGAGTCCGCCTTCGTGTCGACATTCCTTTTGAAAATCCATCTTGTGATGGTAACCTCTGGTTATAAGTCTGCCTTCGTGTCGGCCTGCCTTTGTGTTTTGGATCTGAGTCCGCCTTCGTGTCGACATTCCTTTTGAAAATCCATCTTGTGATGGTAACCTCTGGTTATGAGTCCGCCTTCGTGTCGTCCTACCTTTGTGTTTTGGATCTGAGTCCGCCTTCGTGTCGACATTCCTTTTGAAAATCCATCTTGTGATGGTAACCTCTGGTTATAAGTCTGCCTTCGTGTCGGCCTGCCTTTGTGTTTTGGATCTGAGTCCGCCTTTGTGTCGGCATTTCTTTTTAAAATTCATCTTGTGATGGTAACCTCTGGTTATGAGTCCGCCTTCGTGTCAGCCTACCTTTGTGTTTTGGATCTGAGTCCGCCTTCGTGTCGGCATTCCTTTTGAAAATCCATTTTGTGATGGTATCCTCTGGTTATGAGTCCGCCTTCGTGTCAGCCTACCTTTGTGTTTTGGATCTGAGTCCGCCTTCGTGTTGGCATTCCTTTTTAAAATACATCTTTTGATGGTAACCTCTGGTTATAAGTCTGACTTCGTGTCGGCCTACCTTTGTGTTTTGGATCCGAGTCCGCCTTCGTGTCGGCATTCCTTTTGAAAATCCATCTTGTGATGGTAACCTCTGGTTATGATTCCCCCTTCATGCCGGCCTACCTTTGTGTTTTGGATCTGATTCCGCCTTCGTGTCCGAATTTCTTTTGAAAATCCATCTTGTGATGGTAACCTCTGGTTATGAGTCCGCCTTCGTGTCAGCCTACCTTTGTGTTATGGATTTGAGCCCGCGTTTGTGTCGGCATTTCTTTTGAAAATCTATATTGTGATGGTAACCTCTAGTTATGAGTCCGCCTTCGTGTCGTCCTACCTTTGTGTTTTAGATCTGAGTCCGCCTTTGTGTCGGCATTCCATTTTAAAATCCGTGTTGTGATGGTAACTTCTGGTTAGGAGTTCACCTTCGTGTCGCCCTACCTTTGTGTTTTAGATCTGAGCCGCCTTCGTGTCGGCATTCCTTTTGAAAACCCATCTTGTGATGGTCACCTCTGGTTATAAGTCCGCCTTCGTGTCGGCCTACCTTTGTGTTTTGGATCTGAGTCCGCCTCCGTGTCGACATTCCTTTTGAAAATTCATCTTGTGATGGTAACCTCTGGTTATAAGTCCGCCTTCGTGTCGGCCTACCTTTGTGTTTTGGATCTGAGTCCGCCTTCGTGTCGACATTCCTTTTGAACATCCATCTTGTGATGGTAACCTCTGGTTATGAGTCCACCTTCGTGTCGGCCTACCTTTGTGTTTTGGATCTGAGTCCGCCTTCGTGTCGACATTCCTTTTGAAAATCCATCTTGTGATGGTAACCTCTGGTTATAAGTCTGCCTTCGTGTCGGCCTGCCTTTGTGTTTTGGATCTGAGTCCGCCTTTGTGTCGGCATTTCTTTTTAAAATTCATCTTGTGATGGTAACCTCTGGTTATGAGTCCGCCTTCGTGTCAGCCTACCTTTGTGTTTTGGATCTGAGTCCGCCTTCGTGTCGGCATTCCTTTTGAAAATCCATTTTGTGATGGTATCCTCTGGTTATGAGTCCGCCTTCGTGTCAGCCTACCTTTGTGTTTTGGATCTGAGTGCGCCTTCGTGTTGGCATTCCTTTTGAAAATACATCTTTTGATGGTAACCTCTGGTTATAAGTCTGACTTCGTGTCGGCCTACCTTTGTGTTTTGGATCCGAGTCCGCCTTCGTGTCGGCATTCCTTTTGAAAATCCATCTTGTGATGGTAACCTCTGGTTATGATTCCCCCTTCATGCCGGCCTACCTTTGTGTTTTGGATCTGATTCCGCCTTCGTGTCCGAATTTCTTTTGAAAATCCATCTTGTGATGGTAACCTCTGGTTATGAGTCCGCCTTCGTGTCAGCCTACCTTTGTGTTATGGATCTGAGCCCGCGTTTGTGTCGGCATTTCTTTTGAAAATCTATATTGTGATGGTAACCTCTAGTTATGAGTCCGCCTTCGTGTCGTCCTACCTTTGTGTTTTAGATCTGAGTCCGCCTTTGTGTCGGCATTCCATTTTCAAATCCGTGTTGTGATGGTAACTTCTGGTTAGGAGTTCACCTTCGTGTCGCCCTACCTTTGTGTTTTAGATCTGAGCCGCCTTCGTGTCGGCATTCCTTTTGAAAACCCATCTTGTGATGGTCACCTCTGGTTATAAGTCCGCCTTCGTGTCGGCCTACCTTTGTGTTTTGGATCTGAGTCCGCCTCCGTGTCGACATTCCTTTTGAAAATTCATCTTGTGATGGTAACCTCTGGTTATAAGTCCGCCTTCGTGTCGGCCTACCTTTGTGTTTTGGATCTGAGTCCGCCTTCGTGTCGACATTCCTTTTGAACATCCATCTTGTGATGGTAACCTCTGGTTATGAGTCCTCCTTCGTGTCGGCCTACCTTTGTGTTTTGGATCTGAGTCCGCCTTCGTGTTGACATTCCTTTTGAAAATCCATCTTGTGATGGTAACCTCTGGTTATAAGTCTGCCTTCGTGTCGGCCTACCTCTGTGTTTTGGATCTGAGTCCGCCTTCGTGTCGACATTCCTTTTGAAAATCCATCTTGTGATGGTAACCTCTGGTTATGAGTCCGACTTCGTGTCGTCCTACCTTTATGTTTTGGATCTGAGTCCGCCTTTGTGTCGACATTTCTTTTTAAAATCCATCTTGTGATGGTAACCTCTGGTTATAAGTCTGCCTTCGTGCCAGCTTACCTTTATGTTTTGGATCTGAGTCCGCCTTCGTGTCGGCATTCCTTTTGAATATCCATTTTGTGATGGTAACCTCTGGTTATGAGTCCGCCTTCGTGTCGTCCTACCTTTGTGTTTTGGATCTGAGTCCGCCTTCGTGTCGGCATTTTTTTTTAAAATCCATCTTGTCATGGTAACCTCTGGTTATGAGTCCGCCTTCATGTCAGCCTACCTTTATGTTTTGGATCTGAGTCCGCCTTCGTGTCGGCATTCCTTTTGAAAATCCATTTTGTGATGGTAACCTCTGGTTATGTGTCCGCCTTCGTGTCAGCCTACCTTTGTGTTTAGGATCTGAGTCCGCCTTCGTGTCGGCATTCCTTTTGAAAATCCATCTTATGATTGTAACCTCTGGTTATGATTCCGCCTTCATGCCGGCCTACCTTTGTGTTTTGGATCTGATTCCGCCTTCGTGTCAGAATTTCTTTTGAAAATCCATCTTGTGATGGTAACCTCTGGTTATGAGTCCGCCTTCGTGTCAGCCTACCTTTGTGTTATGGATCTGAGCCCGCGTTTGTGTCGGCATTTCTTTTGAAAATCCATGTTGTGATGGTAACCTCTAGTTATGAGTTCACCTTCGTGTCAGCCTACCTTTGTGTTTTGGATCTGAGTCCCCCTTCGTGTCGGCATTCCTTTTGAAAATCCATCTTGTGATGGTAACCTCTAGTTATAAGTCCGCTTTCGTGTCGGCTTACCTTTGTGTTTTGGATCTGAGTCCGCCTTCGTGTCGGCATTCCTTTTGAAAATCTATCTTGTGATGGTAACCTCTGTTTATAAGTCCGCCTTCGTGTCGGCCTACCTTTGTGTTTTGGATCTGAGTCCGCCTTCGTGTCGACATTCCTTTTGAAAATCCATCTTGTGATGGTAACCTCTGGTTATAAGTCTGCCTTCGTGTCGGCCTGCCTTTGTGTTTTGGATCTGAGTCCGCCTTCGTGTCGACATTCCTTTTGAAAATCCATCTTGTGATGGTAACCTCTGGTTATGAGTCCGCCTTCGTGTCGTCCTACCTTTGTGTTTTGGATCTGAGTGCGCCTTCGTGTCGACATTCCTTTTGAAAATCCATCTTGTGATGGTAACCTCTGGTTATAAGTCTGCCTTCGTGTCGGCCTGCCTTTGTGTTTTGGATCTGAGTCCGCCTTCGTGTCGACATTCCTTTTGAAAATCCATCTTGTGATGGTAACCTCTGGTTATGAGTCCGCCTTCGTGTCGTCCTACCTTTGTGTTTTGGATCTGAGTCCGCCTTCGTGTCGGCATTTTTTTTTAAAATCCATCTTGTCATGGTAACCTCTGGTTATGAGTCCGCCTTCATGTCAGCCTACCTTTATGTTTTGGATCTGAGTCCGCCTTCGTGTCGGCATTCCTTTTGAAAATCCATTTTGTGATGGTAACCTCTGGTTATGTGTCCGCCTTCGTGTCAGCCTACCTTTGTGTTTAGGATCTGAGTCCGCCTTCGTGTCGGCATTCCTTTTGAAAATCCATCTTATGATTGTAACCTCTGGTTATGATTCCGCCTTCATGCCGGCCTACCTTTGTGTTTTGGATCTGATTCCGCCTTCGTGTCAGAATTTCTTTTGAAAATCCATCTTGTGATGGTAACCTCTGGTTATGAGTCCGCCTTCGTGTCAGCCTACCTTTGTGTTATGGATCTGAGCCCGCGTTTGTGTCGGCATTTCTTTTGAAAATCCATGTTGTGATGGTAACCTCTAGTTATGAGTCCGCCTTCGTGTCGTCCTACCTTTGTGTTTTAGATCTGAGTCCGCCTTTGTGTCGGCATTCCATTTTAAAATCCGTGTTGTGATGGTAACTTCTGGTTAGGAGTTCACCTTCGTGTCGCCCTACCTTTGTGTTTTAGATCTGAGTCCGCCTTCGTGTCGGCATTCCTTTTGAAAACCCATCTTGTGATGGTCACCTCTGGTTATAAGTCCGCCTTCGTGTCGGCCTACCTTTGTGTTTTGGATCTGAGTCCGCGTTCGTGTCGACATTCCTTTTGAAAATTCATCTTGTGAGGGTAACCTCTGGTTATAAGTATGCCTTCGTGTCGGCCTACCTTTGTGTTTTGGATCTGAGTCCACCTTCGTGTCGACATTCCTTTTGAACATCCATCTTGTGACGGTAACCTCTGGTTATGAGTCCTCCTTCGTGTCGGCCTACCTTTGTGTTTTGGATCTGAGTCCGCCTTCGTGTTGACATTCCTTTTGAAAATCCATCTTGTGATGGTAACCTCTGGTTATAAGTCTGCCTTCGTGTCGGCCTACCTCTGTGTTTTGGATCTGAGTACGCCTTCGTGTCGACATTCCTTTTGAAAATCCATCTTGTGATGGTAACCTCTGGTTATGAGTCCGACTTCGTGTCGTCCTACCTTTGTGTTTTGGATCTGAATCCGCCTTCGTGTCGACATTTCTTTTTAAAATCCATCTTGTGATGGTAACCTCTGGTTATGAGTCTGCCTTCGTGCCAGCTTACCTTTATGTTTTGGATCTGAGTCCGCCTTCGTGTCGGCATTCCTTTTGAATATCTATTTTGTGATGGTAACCTCTGGTTATGAGTTCACCTTCGTGTCAGCCTACCTTTGTGTTTTTGATCTGAGTCCTCCTTTGTGTCGGCATTCCTTTTGAAAATCCATCTTGTGATGGTAACCTCTGGTTATAAGTCTGACTTCATGTTGGCCTACCTTTGTGTTTTGGATTCGAGTCCGCCTTCGTGTCGACATTCCTTTTGAAAATCCATCTTGTAATGGTAACCTCTGGTTATAAGTCCTCCTTTGTGTCAGCCTACCTTCGTGTCCGCCTTCGTGTCTACATTCATATTGAAAATCCATCTTGTGATGGTAACCTCTGGTTATAGGTCTGCCTTCATGTCGGCCTACCTCTGTGTTTTCGATCTGAGTCCGCCTTCGTGTCGACATTCCTTTTGAAAATCCATCTTGTGATGGTAACCTCTGGTTATGAGTCCGCCTTCGTGTCGTCCTACCTTTGTGTTTTAGATCTGAGTCCGCCTTCGTGTCGACATTTCTTTATAAAATCCATCTTGTGATAGTAACCTCTGGTTATGAGTCCGCCTTCGTGTCTGCCTACCTTTATGTTTTGGATCTGAGTCCTCCTTCGTGTCGGCATTCCTTTTGAAAATCCATCTTGTGATGGTAACCTCTGGTTATGAGTCCGCCTTCGTGTCAGCCTACCTTTGTGTTTTGGATCTGAGTCCTGCTTCGTGTCGGCATTCCTTTTGAAAATCCATCTTGTGATGGTAACCTCTGGTTATAAGTCTGACTTTGTGTTGGCCTACCTTTGTGTTTTGGATTCAAGTCCGCCTTCGTGTCGACATTCCTTTTGAAAATCCATCTTGTAATGGTAACCTCTGGTTATAAGTCCTCCTTTGTGTCAGCCTACCTTTGTGTTTTAGATCTGAGTCCGCCTTCGTGTCGGCATTCCTTTTGAAAATCCATCTTGTGATGGTAACCTCTGGTTATGAGTCCGCCTTCGTGTCGGCCTACCTTTGTGTTTTAGATCTGAGTCCTCCTTCGTGTCGGCATTCCTTTTGAAAATCCATCTTGTGATGGTAACCTCTGGTTATAAGTCTGACTTTGTGTTGGCCTACCTTTGTGTTTTGGATTCAAGTCCGCCTTCGTGTCGACATTCCTTTTGAAAATCCATCTTGTAATGGTAACCTCTGGTTATAAGTCCTCCTTTGTGTCAGCCTACCTTTGTGTTTTAGATCTGAGTCCGCCTTCGTGTCGGCATTCCTTTTGAAAATCCATCTTGTGATGGTAACCTCTGGTTATGAGTCCGCCTTCGTGTCGGCCTACCTTTGTGTTTTGGATCTGAGTCCGCCTTTGTGTCGGCATTCCTTTTTAAAATCCATCTTGTGATGGTAACCTCTGGTTATGAGTTCGCCTTCGTGTCGGCCTAACTTTGTGTTTTAGATCTGAGTCCACCTTCGTGTCGGAATTCCTTTTGAAAATCTATCTTGTGATGGTAACCTCTGGTTATAAGTCCGCCTTCGTGTCGGCCTACCTTTGTGTTTTGGATCTGAGTCCGCCTTCGTGTCGACATTCCTTTTGAAAATCCATCTTGTGATGATAACCTCTGGTTATAAGTCTGCCTTCGTGTCGGCCTACGTTTGTGTTTTGGATCTGAGTCCGCCTTCGTGTCGACATTCCTTTTGAAAATCCATCTTGTGATGGTAACCTCTGGTTATGAGTCCGCCTTCGTGTCGGCCTACCTTTGTGTTTTGGATCTGAGTCCGCCTCTGTGTCGACATTCCTTTTGAAAATTCATCTTGTGATGGTAACCTCTGGTTATAAGTCCGCCTTCGTGTCGGCCTACCTTTGTGTTTTGGATCTGAGTCCGCCTTCGTGTCGACATTCCTTTTGAACATCCATCTTGGGATGGTAACCTCTGGTTATGAGTCCTCCTTCGTGTCGGCCTACCTTTGTGTTTTGGATCTGAGTCCGCCTTCGTGTTGACATTCCTTTTGAAAATCCATCTTGTGATGGTAACCTCTGGTTATAAGTCTGCCTTCGTGTCGGCCTACCTCTGTGTTTTGGATCTGAGTCCGCCTTCGTGTCGACATTCCTTTTGAAAATCCATCTTGTGATGGTAACCTCTGGTTATGAGTCCGACTTCGTGTCGTCCTACCTTTATGTTTTGGATCTGAGTCCGCCTTCGTGTCGACATTTCTTTTTAAAATCCATCTTGTGATGGTAACCTCTGGTTATGAGTCTGCCTTCGTGCCAACTTACCTTTATGTTTTGGATCTGAGTCCGCCTTCGTGTCGGCATTCCTTTTGAATATCCATTTTGTGATGGTAACCTCTGGTTATGAGTCCGCCTTCGTGTCAGCCTACCTTTGTGTTTTGGATCTGAGTCCTCCTTCGTGTCGGCATTCCTTTTGAAAATCCATCTTGTGATGGTAACCTCTGGTTATAAGTCCGCTTTCGTGTCGGCTTACCTTTGTGTTTTGGATCTGAGTCCGCCTTCGTGTCGGCATTCCTTTTGAAAATCTATCTTGTGATGGTAACCTCTGTTTATAAGTCCGCCTTCGTGTCGGCCTACCTTTGTGTTTTGGATCTGAGTCCGCCTTCGTGTCGACATTCCTTTTGAAAATCCATCTTGTGATGGTAACCTCTGGTTATAAGTCTGCCTTCGTGTCGGCCTGCCTTTGTGTTTTGGATCTGAGTCCGCCTTCGTGTCGACATTCCTTTTGAAAATCCATCTTGTGATGGTAACCTCTGGTTATGAGTCCGCCTTCGTGTCGTCCTACCTTTGTGTTTTGGATCTGAGTGCGCCTTCGTGTCGACATTCCTTTTGAAAATCCATCTTGTGATGGTAACCTCTGGTTATAAGTCTGCCTTCGTGTCGGCCTGCCTTTGTGTTTTGGATCTGAGTCCGCCTTCGTGTCGACATTCCTTTTGAAAATCCATCTTGTGATGGTAACCTCTGGTTATGAGTCCGCCTTCGTGTCGTCCTACCTTTGTGTTTTGGATCTGAGTCCGCCTTCGTGTCGGCATTCCTTTTGAAAATCCATCTTATGATTGTAACCTCTGGTTATGATTCCGCCTTCATGCCGGCCTACCTTTGTGTTTTGGATCTGATTCCGCCTTCGTGTCAGAATTTCTTTTGAAAATCCATCTTGTGATGGTAACCTCTGGTTATGAGTCCGCCTTCGTGTCAGCCTACCTTTGTGTTATGGATCTGAGCCCGCGTTTGTGTCGGCATTTCTTTTGAAAATCCATGTTGTGATGGTAACCTCTAGTTATGAGTCCGCCTTCGTGTCGTCCTACCTTTGTGTTTTAGATCTGAGTCCGCCTTTGTGTCGGCATTCCATTTTAAAATCCGTGTTGTGATGGTAACTTCTGGTTAGGAGTTCACCTTCGTGTCGCCCTACCTTTGTGTTTTAGATCTGAGTCCGCCTTCGTGTCGGCATTCCTTTTGAAAACCCATCTTGTGATGGTCACCTCTGGTTATAAGTCCGCCTTCGTGTCGGCCTACCTTTGTGTTTTGGATCTGAGTCCGCGTTCGTGTCGACATTCCTTTTGAAAATTCATCTTGTGAGGGTAACCTCTGGTTATAAGTATGCCTTCGTGTCGGCCTACCTTTGTGTTTTGGATCTGAGTCCACCTTCGTGTCGACATTCCTTTTGAACATCCATCTTGTGACGGTAACCTCTGGTTATGAGTCCTCCTTCGTGTCGGCCTACCTTTGTGTTTTGGATCTGAGTCCGCCTTCGTGTTGACATTCCTTTTGAAAATCCATCTTGTGATGGTAACCTCTGGTTATAAGTCTGCCTTCGTGTCGGCCTACCTCTGTGTTTTGGATCTGAGTACGCCTTCGTGTCGACATTCCTTTTGAAAATCCATCTTGTGATGGTAACCTCTGGTTATGAGTCCGACTTCGTGTCGTCCTACCTTTGTGTTTTGGATCTGAATCCGCCTTCGTGTCGACATTTCTTTTTAAAATCCATCTTGTGATGGTAACCTCTGGTTATGAGTCTGCCTTCGTGCCAGCTTACCTTTATGTTTTGGATCTGAGTCCGCCTTCGTGTCGGCATTCCTTTTGAATATCTATTTTGTGATGGTAACCTCTGGTTATGAGTTCACCTTCGTGTCAGCCTACCTTTGTGTTTTTGATCTGAGTCCTCCTTTGTGTCGGCATTCCTTTTGAAAATCCATCTTGTGATGGTAACCTCTGGTTATAAGTCTGACTTCATGTTGGCCTACCTTTGTGTTTTGGATTCGAGTCCGCCTTCGTGTCGACATTCCTTTTGAAAATCCATCTTGTAATGGTAACCTCTGGTTATAAGTCCTCCTTTGTGTCAGCCTACCTTCGTGTCCGCCTTCGTGTCTACATTCATATTGAAAATCCATCTTGTGATGGTAACCTCTGGTTATAGGTCTGCCTTCATGTCGGCCTACCTCTGTGTTTTCGATCTGAGTCCGCCTTCGTGTCGACATTCCTTTTGAAAATCCATCTTGTGATGGTAACCTCTGGTTATGAGTCCGCCTTCGTGTCGTCCTACCTTTGTGTTTTAGATCTGAGTCCGCCTTCGTGTCGACATTTCTTTATAAAATCCATCTTGTGATAGTAACCTCTGGTTATGAGTCCGCCTTCGTGTCTGCCTACCTTTATGTTTTGGATCTGAGTCCTCCTTCGTGTCGGCATTCCTTTTGAAAATCCATCTTGTGATGGTAACCTCTGGTTATGAGTCCGCCTTCGTGTCAGCCTACCTTTGTGTTTTGGATCTGAGTCCTGCTTCGTGTCGGCATTCCTTTTGAAAATCCATCTTGTGATGGTAACCTCTGGTTATAAGTCTGACTTTGTGTTGGCCTACCTTTGTGTTTTGGATTCAAGTCCGCCTTCGTGTCGACATTCCTTTTGAAAATCCATCTTGTAATGGTAACCTCTGGTTATAAGTCCTCCTTTGTGTCAGCCTACCTTTGTGTTTTAGATCTGAGTCCGCCTTCGTGTCGGCATTCCTTTTGAAAATCCATCTTGTGATGGTAACCTCTGGTTATGAGTCCGCCTTCGTGTCGGCCTACCTTTGTGTTTTAGATCTGAGTCCTCCTTCGTGTCGGCATTCCTTTTGAAAATCCATCTTGTGATGGTAACCTCTGGTTATAAGTCTGACTTTGTGTTGGCCTACCTTTGTGTTTTGGATTCAAGTCCGCCTTCGTGTCGACATTCCTTTTGAAAATCCATCTTGTAATGGTAACCTCTGGTTATAAGTCCTCCTTTGTGTCAGCCTACCTTTGTGTTTTAGATCTGAGTCCGCCTTCGTGTCGGCATTCCTTTTGAAAATCCATCTTGTGATGGTAACCTCTGGTTATGAGTCCGCCTTCGTGTCGGCCTACCTTTGTGTTTTGGATCTGAGTCCGCCTTTGTGTCGGCATTCCTTTTTAAAATCCATCTTGTGATGGTAACCTCTGGTTATGAGTTCGCCTTCGTGTCGGCCTAACTTTGTGTTTTAGATCTGAGTCCACCTTCGTGTCGGAATTCCTTTTGAAAATCTATCTTGTGATGGTAACCTCTGGTTATAAGTCCGCCTTCGTGTCGGCCTACCTTTGTGTTTTGGATCTGAGTCCGCCTTCGTGTCGACATTCCTTTTGAAAATCCATCTTGTGATGATAACCTCTGGTTATAAGTCTGCCTTCGTGTCGGCCTACGTTTGTGTTTTGGATCTGAGTCCGCCTTCGTGTCGACATTCCTTTTGAAAATCCATCTTGTGATGGTAACCTCTGGTTATGAGTCCGCCTTCGTGTCGGCCTACCTTTGTGTTTTGGATCTGAGTCCGCCTCCGTGTCGACATTCCTTTTGAAAATTCATCTTGTGATGGTAACCTCTGGTTATAAGTCCGCCTTCGTGTCGGCCTACCTTTGTGTTTTGGATCTGAGTCCGCCTTCGTGTCGACATTCCTTTTGAACATCCATCTTGGGATGGTAACCTCTGGTTATGAGTCCTCCTTCGTGTCGGCCTACCTTTGTGTTTTGGATCTGAGTCCGCCTTCGTGTTGACATTCCTTTTGAAAATCCATCTTGTGATGGTAACCTCTGGTTATAAGTCTGCCTTCGTGTCGGCCTACCTCTGTGTTTTGGATCTGAGTCCGCCTTCGTGTCGACATTCCTTTTGAAAATCCATCTTGTGATGGTAACCTCTGGTTATGAGTCCGACTTCGTGTCGTCCTACCTTTATGTTTTGGATCTGAGTCCGCCTTCGTGTCGACATTTCTTTTTAAAATCCATCTTGTGATGGTAACCTCTGGTTATGAGTCTGCCTTCGTGCCAACTTACCTTTATGTTTTGGATCTGAGTCCGCCTTCGTGTCGGCATTCCTTTTGAATATCCATTTTGTGATGGTAACCTCTGGTTATGAGTCCGCCTTCGTGTCAGCCTACCTTTGTGTTTTGGATCTGAGTCCTCCTTCGTGTCGGCATTCCTTTTGAAAATCCATCTTGTGATGGTAACCTCTGGTTATAAGTCCGCTTTCGTGTCGGCTTACCTTTGTGTTTTGGATCTGAGTCCGCCTTCGTGTCGGCATTCCTTTTGAAAATCTATCTTGTGATGGTAACCTCTGTTTATAAGTCCGCCTTCGTGTCGGCCTACCTTTGTGTTTTGGATCTGAGTCCGCCTTCGTGTCGACATTCCTTTTGAAAATCCATCTTGTGATGGTAACCTCTGGTTATAAGTCTGCCTTCGTGTCGGCCTGCCTTTGTGTTTTGGATCTGAGTCCGCCTTCGTGTCGACATTCCTTTTGAAAATCCATCTTGTGATGGTAACCTCTGGTTATGAGTCCGCCTTCGTGTCGTCCTACCTTTGTGTTTTGGATCTGAGTGCGCCTTCGTGTCGACATTCCTTTTGAAAATCCATCTTGTGATGGTAACCTCTGGTTATAAGTCTGCCTTCGTGTCGGCCTGCCTTTGTGTTTTGGATCTGAGTCCGCCTTCGTGTCGACATTCCTTTTGAAAATCCATCTTGTGATGGTAACCTCTGGTTATGAGTCCGCCTTCGTGTCGTCCTACCTTTGTGTTTTGGATCTGAGTCCGCCTTCGTGTCGGCATTTTTTTTTAAAATCCATCTTGTCATGGTAACCTCTGGTTATGAGTCCGCCTTCATGTCAGCCTACCTTTGTGTTTTGGATCTGAGTGCGCCTTCGTGTCGACATTCCTTTTGAAAATCCATCTTGTGATGGTAACCTCTGGTTATAAGTCTGCCTTCGTGTCGGCCTGCCTTTGTGTTTTGGATCTGAGTCCGCCTTCGTGTCGACATTCCTTTTGAAAATCCATCTTGTGATGGTAACCTCTGGTTATGAGTCCGCCTTCGTGTCGTCCTACCTTTGTGTTTTGGATCTGAGTCCGCCTTCGTGTCGGCATTTTTTTTTAAAATCCATCTTGTCATGGTAACCTCTGGTTATGAGTCCGCCTTCATGTCAGCCTACCTTTATGTTTTGGATCTGAGTCCGCCTTCGTGTCGGCATTCCTTTTGAAAATCCATTTTGTGATGGTAACCTCTGGTTATGTGTCCGCCTTCGTGTCAGCCTACCTTTGTGTTTAGGATCTGAGTCCGCCTTCGTGTCGGCATTCCTTTTGAAAATCCATCTTATGATTTTAACCTCTGGTTATGATTCCGCCTTCATGCCGGCCTACCTTTGTGTTTTGGATCTGATTCCGCCTTCGTGTCAGAATTTCTTTTGAAAATCCATCTTGTGATGGTAACCTCTGGTTATGAGTCCGCCTTCGTGTCAGCCTACCTTTGTGTTATGGATCTGAGCCCGCGTTTGTGTCGGCATTTCTTTTGAAAATCCATGTTGTGATGGTAACCTCTAGTTATGAGTCCGCCTTCGTGTCGTCCTACCTTTGTGTTTTAGATCTGAGTCCGCCTTTGTGTCGGCATTCCATTTTAAAATCCGTGTTGTGATGGTAACTTCTGGTTAGGAGTTCACCTTCGTGTCGCCCTACCTTTGTGTTTTAGATCTGAGTCCGCCTTCGTGTCGGCATTCCTTTTGAAAACCCATCTTGTGATGGTCACCTCTGGTTATAAGTCCGCCTTCGTGTCGGCCTACCTTTGTGTTTTGGATCTGAGTCCGCGTTCGTGTCGACATTCCTTTTGAAAATTCATCTTGTGAGGGTAACCTCTGGTTATAAGTATGCCTTCGTGTCGGCCTACCTTTGTGTTTTGGATCTGAGTCCGCCTTCGTGTCGGCATTTTTTTTTAAAATCCATCTTGTCATGGTAACCTCTGGTTATGAGTCCGCCTTCATGTCAGCCTACCTTTGTGTTTTGGATCTGAGTGCGCCTTCGTGTCGACATTCCTTTTGAAAATCCATCTTGTGATGGTAACCTCTGGTTATAAGTCTGCCTTCGTGTCGGCCTGCCTTTGTGTTTTGGATCTGAGTCCGCCTTCGTGTCGACATTCCTTTTGAAAATCCATCTTGTGATGGTAACCTCTGGTTATGAGTCCGCCTTCGTGTCAGCCTACCTTTGTGTTATGGATCTGAGCCCGCGTTTGTGTCGGCATTTCTTTTGAAAATCCATGTTGTGATGGTAACCTCTAGTTATGAGTCCGCCTTCGTGTCGTCCTACCTTTGTGTTTTAGATCTGAGTCCGCCTTTGTGTCGGCATTCCATTTTAAAATCCGTGTTGTGATGGTAACTTCTGGTTAGGAGTTCACCTTCGTGTCGCCCTACCTTTGTGTTTTAGATCTGAGTCCGCCTTCGTGTCGGCATTCCTTTTGAAAACCCATCTTGTGATGGTCACCTCTGGTTATAAGTCCGCCTTCGTGTCGGCCTACCTTTGTGTTTTGGATCTGAGTCCGCGTTCGTGTCGACATTCCTTTTGAAAATTCATCTTGTGAGGGTAACCTCTGGTTATAAGTATGCCTTCGTGTCGGCCTACCTTTGTGTTTTGGATCTGAGTCCGCCTTCGTGTCGGCATTTTTTTTTAAAATCCATCTTGTCATGGTAACCTCTGGTTATGAGTCCGCCTTCATGTCAGCCTACCTTTATGTTTTGGATCTGAGTCCGCCTTCGTGTCGGCATTCCTTTTGAAAATCCATTTTGTGATGGTAACCTCTGGTTATGTGTCCGCCTTCGTGTCAGCCTACCTTTGTGTTTAGGATCTGAGTCCGCCTTCGTGTCGGCATTCCTTTTGAAAATCCATCTTACGATGGTAACCTCTGGTTATGAGTCCGCCTTCGTGTCAGCCTACCTTTGTGTTATGGATCTGAGCCCGCGTTTGTGTCGGCATTTCTTTTGAAAATCCATGTTGTGATGGTAACCTCTAGTTATGAGTCCGCCTTCGTGTCGTCCTACCTTTGTGTTTTAGATCTGAGTCCGCCTTTGTGTCGGCATTCCATTTTAAAATCCGTGTTGTGATGGTAACTTCTGGTTAGGAGTTCACCTTCGTGTCGCCCTACCTTTGTGTTTTAGATCTGAGTCCGCCTTCGTGTCGGCATTCCTTTTGAAAACCCATCTTGTGATGGTCACCTCTGGTTATAAGTCCGCCTTCGTGTCGGCCTACCTTTGTGTTTTGGATCTGAGTCCGCGTTCGTGTCGACATTCCTTTTGAAAATTCATCTTGTGAGGGTAACCTCTGGTTATAAGTATGCCTTCGTGTCGGCCTACCTTTGTGTTTTGGATCTGAGTCCACCTTCGTGTCGACATTCCTTTTGAACATCCATCTTGTGACGGTAACCTCTGGTTATGAGTCCTCCTTCGTGTCGGCCTACCTTTGTGTTTTGGATCTGAGTCCGCCTTCGTGTTGACATTCCTTTTGAAAATCCATCTTGTGATGGTAACCTCTGGTTATAAGTCTGCCTTCGTGTCGGCCTACCTCTGTGTTTTGGATCTGAGTCCGCCTTCGTGTCGACATTCCTTTTGAAAATCCATCTTGTGATGGTAACCTCTGGTTATGAGTCCGACTTCGTGTCGTCCTACCTTTGTGTTTTGGATCTGAATCCGCCTTCGTGTCGACATTTCTTTTTAAAATCCATCTTGTGATGGTAACCTCTGGTTATGAGTCTGCCTTCGTGCCAGCTTACCTTTATGTTTTGGATCTGAGTCCGCCTTCGTGTCGGCATTCCTTTTGAATATCTATTTTGTGATGGTAACCTCTGGTTATGAGTCCACCTTCGTGTCAGCCTACCTTTGTGTTTTGGATCTGAGTCCTCCTTCGTGTCGGCATTCCTTTTGAAAATCCATCTTGTGATGGTAACCTCTGGTTATAAGTCTGACTTCATGTTGGCCTACCTTTGTGTTTTGGATTCGAGTCCGCCTTCGTGTCGACATTCCTTTTGAAAATCCATCTTGTAATGGTAACCTCTGGTTATAAGTCCTCCTTTGTGTCAGCCTACCTTCGTGTCCGCCTTCGTGTCTACATTCATATTGAAAATCCATCTTGTGATGGTAACCTCTGGTTATAGGTCTGCCTTCATGTCGGCCTACCTCTGTGTTTTCGATCTGAGTCCGCCTTCGTGTCGACATTCCTTTTGAAAATCCATCTTGTGATGGTAACCTCTGGTTATGAGTCCGCCTTCGTGTCGTCCTACCTTTGTGTTTTAGATCTGAGTCCGCCTTCGTGTCGACATTTCTTTATAAAATCCATCTTGTGATAGTAACCTCTGGTTATGAGTCCGCCTTCGTGTCTGCCTACCTTTATGTTTTGGATCTGAGTCCTCCTTCGTGTCGGCATTCCTTTTGAAAATCCATCTTGTGATGGTAACCTCTGGTTATGAGTCCGCCTTCGTGTCAGCCTACCTTTGTGTTTTGGATCTGAGTCCTCCTTCGTGTCGGCATTCCTTTTGAAAATCCATCTTGTGATGGTAACCTCTAGTTATAAGTCTGACTTTGTGTTGGCCTACCTTTGTGTTTTGGATTCAAGTCCGCCTTCGTGTCGACATTCCTTTTGAAAATCCATCTTGTAATGGTAACCTCTGGTTATAAGTCCTCCTTTGTGTCAGCCTACCTTTGTGTTTTAGATCTGAGTCCGCCTTCGTGTCGGCATTCCTTTTGAAAATCCATCTTGTGGTGGTAACCTCTGGTTATGAGTCCGCCTTCGTGTCGGCCTACCTTTGTGTTTTAGATCTGAGTCCTCCTTCGTGTCGGCATTCCTTTTGAAAATCCATCTTGTGATGGTAACCTCTGGTTATAAGTCTGACTTTGTGTTGGCCTACCTTTGTGTTTTGGATTCAAGTCCGCCTTCGTGTCGACATTCCTTTTGAAAATCCATCTTGTAATGGTAACCTCTGGTTATAAGTCCTCCTTTGTGTCAGCCTACCTTTGTGTTTTAGATCTGAGTCTGCCTTCGTGTCGGCATTCCTTTTGAAAATCCATCTTGTGATGGTAACCTCTGGTTATGAGACCGCCTTCGTGTCGGCCTACCTTTGTGTTTTGGATCTGAGTCCGCCTTTGTGTCGGCATTCCTTTTTAAAATCCATCTTGTGATGGTAACCTCTGGTTATGAGTTCGCCTTCGTGTCGGCCTAACTTTGTGTTTTAGATCTGAGTCCACCTTCGTGTCGGCATTCCTTTTGAAAATCTATCTTGTGATGGTAACCTCTGGTTATAAGTCCGCCTTCGTGTCGGCCTACCTTTGTGTTTTGGATCTGAGTCCGCCTTCGTGTCGACATTCCTTTTGAAAATCCATCTTGTGATGATAACCTCTGGTTATAAGTCTGCCTTCGTGTCGGCCTACGTTTGTGTTTTGGATCTGAGTCCGCCTTCGTGTCGACATTCCTTTTGAAAATCCATCTTGTGATGGTAACCTCTGGTTATGAGTCCGCCTTCGTGTCGTCCTACCTTTGTGTTTTGGATCTGAGTCCGCCTTCGTGTCGGCATTTCTTTTTAAAATCCATTTTATCATGGTAACCTCTGGTTATGAGTCCGCCTTCATGTCAGCCTACCTTTATGTTTTGGATCTGAGTCCGCCTTCGTGTCGGCATTCCTTTTGAAAATTCATTTTGTGATGGTAACCTCTGGTTATGTGTCCGCCTTCGTGTCAGCCTACCTTTGTGTTTAGGATCTGAGTCCGCCTTCGTGTCGGCATTCCTTTTGAAAATGCATCTTGTAATGGTAAACTCTGGTTATAAGTCTGACTTCGTGTCGGCCTACCTTTGTGTTTTGGATCCGAGTCCGCCTTCGTGTCGGCATTTCTTTTTAAAATCCATCTTGTGATGGTAACCTCTGGTTATGAGTCTGCCTTCGTGTTAGCCTACCTTTGTGTTTTGGATCTGAGTCCGCCTTCGTTTCGGCATTCCTTTTGAAAATCCATTTTGTGATGGTATCCTCTGGTTATGAGTCCGCCTTCGTGTCAGCCTACCTTTGTGTTTTGGATCTGAGTCCACCTTCGTGTTGGCATTCCTTTTGAAAATACATCTTGTGATGGTAACCTCTGGTTATAAGTCTGACTTCGTGTCGGCCTACCTTTGTGTTTTGGATCCGAGTCCGCCTTCGTGTCGGCATTCCGTTTGAAAATCCATCTTATGATTGTAACCTCTGGTTATGATTCCGCCTTCATGCCGGCCTACCTTTGTGTTTTGGATCTGCGTCCGCCTTCGTGTCAGAATTTCTTTTGAAAATCCATCTTGTAATGGTAACCTCTGGTTATGAGTCCGCCTTCGTGTCAGCCTACCTTTGTGTTATGGATCTGAGTCTGCCTTCGTGTCGGCATTCCTTTTGAAAACCCATCTTGTGATGGTCACCTCTGGTTATAAGTCCGCCTTCGTGTCGGCCTACCTTTGTGTTTTGGATCTGAGTCCGCCTCCGTGTCGACATTCCTTTTGAAAATTCATCTTGTGATGGTAACCTCTGGTTATAAGTCCGCCTTCGTGTCGGCCTACCTTTGTGTTTTGGATCTGAGTCCGCCTTCGTGTCGACATTCCTTTTGAACATCTATCTTGTGATGGTAACCTCTGGTTATGAGTCCTCCTTCGTGTCGGCCTACCTTTGTGTTTTGGATCTGAGTCCGCCTTTGTGTCGGCATTCCTTTTTAAAATCCATCTTGTGATGGTAACCTCTGGTTATGAGTTCGCCTTCGTGTCGGCCTAACTTTGTGTTTTAGATCTGAGTCCACCTTCGTGTCGGCATTCCTTTTGAAAATCCATCTTGTGATGGTAACCTCTGGTTATAAGTCTGACTTCGTGTTGGCCTACCTTTGTGTTTTGGATTCGAGTCCGCCTTCGTGTCGACATTCCTTTTGAAAATCCATCTTGTAATGGTAA
Organism: Lathyrus tuberosus; assembly: GCA_022829125.1. Classification (NCBI taxonomy): domain Eukaryota; kingdom Viridiplantae; phylum Streptophyta; class Magnoliopsida; order Fabales; family Fabaceae; genus Lathyrus; species Lathyrus tuberosus. The sequence continues at coordinate 17,812,154 of JALAZF010000061.1, read as the reverse complement.
CCTCTGGTTATAAGTCCTCCTTTGTGTCAGCCTACCTTCGTGTCCACCTTCGTGTCTACATTCATTTTGAAAATCCATCTTGTGATGGTAACCTCTAGTTATAAGTCTGCCTTCGTGTCGGCCTACCTCTGTGTTTTGGATCTGAGTCCGCCTTCGTGTCGACATTCCTTTTGAAAATCCATCTTGTGATGGTAACCTCTGGTTATGAGTCCGCCTTCGTGTCGCCCTACCTTTGTGTTTTAGATCTGAGTCCGCCTTCGTGTCGGCATTCCTTTTGAAAACCCATCTTGTGATGGTCACCTCTGGTTATAAGTCCGCCTTCGTGTCGGCCTACCTTTGTGTTTTGGATCTGAGTCCGCCTCCGTGTCGACATTCCTTTTGAAAATTCATCTTGTGATGGTAACCTCTGGTTATAAGTCCGCCTTCGTGTCGGCCTACCTTTGTGTTTTGGATCTGAGTCCGCCTTCGTGTCGACATTCCTTTTGAACATCCATCTTGTGATGGTAACCTCTGGTTATGAGTCCTCCTTCGTGTCGGCCTACCTTTGTGTTTTGGATCTGAGTCCGCCTTTGTGTCGGCATTCCTTTTTAAAATCCATCTTGTGATGGTAACCTCTGGTTATGAGTTCGCCTTCGTGTCGGCCTAACTTTGTGTTTTAGATCTGAGTCCACCTTCGTGTCGGCATTCCTTTTGAAAATCCATCTTGTGATGGTAACCTCTGGTTATAAGTCTGACTTCGTGTTGGCCTACCTTTGTGTTTTGGATTCGAGTCCGCCTTCGTGTCGACATTCCTTTTGAAAATCCATCTTGTAATGGTAACCTCTGGTTATAAGTCCTCCTTTGTGTCAGCCTACCTTCGTGTCCACCTTCGTGTCTACATTCATTTTGAAAATCCATCTTGTGATGGTAACCTCTAGTTATAAGTCTGCCTTCGTGTCGGCCTACCTCTGTGTTTTGGATCTGAGTCCGCCTTCGTGTCGACATTCCTTTTGAAAATCCATCTTGTGATGGTAACCTCTGGTTATGAGTCCGCCTTCGTGTCGTCCTACCTTTGTGTTTTGGATCTGAGTCCGCCTTCGTGTCGACATTTCTTTTTAAAATCCATCTTGTGATAGTAACCTCTGGTTATGAGTCCGCCTTCGTGTCTACCTACCTTTATGTTTTGGATCTGAGTCCGCCTTCGTGTCGGCATTCCTTTTGAAAATCCATTTTGTGATGGTATCCTCTGGTTATGAGTCCGCCTTCGTGTCAGCCTACCTTTGTGTTTTGGATCTGAGTCCGCCTTCGTGTTAGCATTCCTTTTGAAAATACATCTTGTGATGGTAACCTCTGGTTATAAGTCTGACTTCGTGTCGGCCTACCTTTGTGTTTTGGATCCGAGTCTGCCTTCGTGTCGGCATTCCTTTTGAAAATCCATCTTATGATTGTAACCTCTAGTTATGATTCCGCCTTCATGCCGGCCTACCTTTGTTTTTCGGATCTGATTCCGCCTTCGTGTCAGAATTTCTTTTGAAAATCCATCTTGTGATGGTAACCTCTGGTTATGAGTCTGCCTTCGTGTCAGCCTACCTTTGTGTTATGGATCTGAGCCCGCGTTTGTGTCGGCATTTCTTTTGAAAATCCATGTTGTGATGGTAACCTCTAGTTATGAGTCCGCCTTCGTGTCGTCCTACCTTTGTGTTTTGGATCTGAGTCCGCCTTCGTGTCGACATTTCTTTTTAAAATCCATCTTGTGATAGTAACCTCTGGTTATGAGTCCGCCTTCGTGTCTGCCTACCTTTATGTTTTGGATCTGAGTCCGCCTTCGTGTCGGCATTCCTTTTGAAAATCCATTTTGTGATGGTATCCTCTGGTTATGAGTCCGCCTTCGTGTCAGCCTACCTTTGTGTTTTGGATCTGAGTCCGCCTTCGTGTTGGCATTCCTTTTGAAAATACATCTTGTGATGGTAACCTCTGGTTATAAGTCTGACTTCGTGTCGGCCTACCTTTGTGTTTTGGATCCGAGTCCGCCTTCGTGTCGGCATTCCTTTTGAAAATCCATCTTATTATTGTAACCTCTGGTTATGATTCCGCCTTCATGCCAGCCTACCTTTGTGTTTTGGATCTTATTCCGCCTTCGTGTCAGAATTTCTTTTGAAAATCCATCTTGTGATGGTAACCTCTGGTTATGAGTCTGCCTTCGTGTCAGCCTACCTTTGTGTTATGGATCTGAGCCCGCGTTTGTGTCGACATTTCTTTTTAAAATCCATCTTGTGATGGTAACCTCTGGTTATGAGTCTGCCTTCGTGCCAGCTTACCTTTATGTTTTGGATCTGAGTCCGCCTTCGTGTCGGCATTCCTTTTGAATATCCATTTTGTGATGGTAACCTCTGGTTATGAGTCCGCCTTCGTGTCAGCCTACCTTTGTGTTTTGGATCTGAGTCCTCCTTCGTGTCGGCATTCCTTTTGAAAATCCATCTTGTGATGGTAACCTCTGGTTATAAGTCTGACTTTGTGTTGGCCTACCTTTGTGTTTTGGATTCAAGTCCGCCTTCGTGTCGACATTCCTTTTGAAAATCCATCTTGTAATGGTAACCTCTGGTTATAAGTCCTCCTTTGTGTCAGCCTACCTTTGTGTTTTAGATCTGAGTCCGCCTTCGTGTCGGCATTCCTTTTGAAAATCCATCTTGTGATGGTAACCTCTGGTTATGAGTCCGCCTTCGTGTCGGCCTACCTTTGTGTTTTGGATCTGAGTCCGCCTTTGTGTCGGCATTCCTTTTTAAAATCCATCTTGTGATGGTAACCTCTGGTTATGAGTTCGCCTTCGTGTCAGCCTAACTTTGTGTTTTAGATCTGAGTCCACCTTCGTGTCGGCATTCCTTTTGAAAATCTATCTTGTGATGGTAACCTCTGGTTATAAGTCCGCCTTCGTGTCGGCCTACCTTTGTGTTTTGGATCTGAGTCCGCCTTCGTGTCGACATTCCTTTTGAAAATCCATCTTGTGATGATAACCTCTGGTTATAAGTCTGCCTTCGTGTCGGCCTACCTTTGTGTTTTGGATCTGAGTCCGCCTTCGTGTCGACATTCCTTTTGAAAATCCATCTTGTGATGGTAACCTCTGGTTATGAGTCCGCCTTCGTGTCGTCCTACCTTTGTGTTTTGGATCTGAGTCCGCCTTCGTGTCGGCATTTCTTTTTAAAATCCATTTTATCATGGTAACCTCTGGTTATGAGTCCGCCTTCATGTCAGCCTACCTTTATGTTTTGGATCTGAGTCCGCCTTCGTGTCGGCATTCCTTTTGAATATCCATTTTGTGATGGTAACCTCTGGTTATGAGTCCGCCTTCGTGTCAGCCTACCTTTGTGTTTTGGATCTGAGTCCTCCTTCGTGTCGGCATTCCTTTTGAAAATCCATCTTGTGATGGTAACCTCTGGTTATAAGTCTGACTTTGTGTTGGCCTACCTTTGTGTTTTGGATTCAAGTCCGCCTTCGTGTCGACATTCCTTTTGAAAATCCATCTTGTAATGGTAACCTCTGGTTATAAGTCCTCCTTTGTGTCAGCCTACCTTTGTGTTTTAGATCTGAGTCCGCCTTCGTGTCGGCATTCCTTTTGAAAATCCATCTTGTGATGGTAACCTCTGGTTATGAGTCCGCCTTCATGCCGGCCTACCTTTGTGTTTTGGATCTGATTCCGCCTTCGTGTCAGAATTTCTTTTGAAAATCCATCTTGTGATGGTAACCTCTGGTTATGAGTCTGCCTTCGTGTCAGCCTACCTTTGTGTTATGGATCTGAGCCCGCGTTTGTGTCGGCATTTCTTTTGAAAATCCATGTTGTGATGGTAACCTCTAGTTATGAGTCTGACTTTGTGTTGGCCTACCTTTGTGTTTTGGATTCAAGTCCGCCTTCGTGTCGACATTTCTTTTTAAAATCCATCTTGTGATAGTAACCTCTGGTTATGAGTCCGCCTTCGTGTCTGCCTACCTTTATGTTTTGGATCTGAGTCCGCCTTCGTGTCGGCATTCCTTTTGAAAATCCATTTTGTGATGGTATCCTCTGGTTATGAGTCCGCCTTCGTGTCAGCCTACCTTTGTGTTTTGGATCTGAGTCCGCCTTCGTGTTGGCATTCCTTTTGAAAATACATCTTGTGATGGTAACCTCTGGTTATAAGTCTGACTTCGTGTCGACCTACCTTTGTGTTTTGGATCCGAGTCCGCCTTCGTGTCGGCATTCCTTTTTGAAAATCCATCTTATTATTGTAACCTCTGGTTATGATTCCGCCTTCATGCCAGCCTACCTTTGTGTTTTGGATCTTATTCCGCCTTCGTGTCAGAATTTCTTTTGAAAATCCATCTTGTGATGGTAACCTCTGGTTATGAGTCTGCCTTCGTGTCAGCCTACCTTTGTGTTATGGATCTGAGCCCGCGTTTGTGTCGACATTTCTTTTTAAAATCCATCTTGTGATGGTAACCTCTGGTTATGAGTCTGCCTTCGTGCCAGCTTACCTTTATGTTTTGGATCTGAGTCCGCCTTCGTGTCGGCATTCCTTTTGAATATCCATTTTGTGATGGTAACCTCTGGTTATGAGTCCGCCTTCGTGTCAGCCTACCTTTGTGTTTTGGATCTGAGTCCTCCTTCGTGTCGGCATTCCTTTTGAAAATCCATCTTGTGATGGTAACCTCTGGTTATAAGTCTGACTTTGTGTTGGCCTACCTTTGTGTTTTGGATTCAAGTCCGCCTTCGTGTCGACATTCCTTTTGAAAATCCATCTTGTAATGGTAACCTCTGGTTATAAGTCCTCCTTTGTGTCAGCCTACCTTTGTGTTTTAGATCTGAGTCCGCCTTCGTGTCGGCATTCCTTTTGAAAATCCATCTTGTGATGGTAACCTCTGGTTATGAGTCCGCCTTCGTGTCAGCCTACCTTTATGTTTTGGATCTGAGTCCGCCTTCGTGTCGGCATTCCTTTTGAATATCCATTTTGTGATGGTAACCTCTGGTTATGAGTCCGCCTTCGTGTCAGCCTACCTTTGTGTTTTGGATCTGAGTCCTCCTTCGTGTCGGCATTCCTTTTGAAAATCCATCTTGTGATGGTAACCTCTGGTTATAAGTCTGACTTTGTGTTGGCCTACCTTTGTGTTTTGGATTCAAGTCCGCCTTCGTGTCGACATTCCTTTTGAAAATCCATCTTGTAATGGTAACCTCTGGTTATAAGTCCTCCTTTGTGTCAGCCTACCTTTGTGTTTTAGATCTGATTCCGCCTTCGTGTCGGCATTCCTTTTGAAAATCCATCTTGTGATGGTAACCTCTGGTTATGAGTCCGCCTTCATGCCGGCCTACCTTTGTGTTTTGGATCTGATTCCGCCTTCGTGTCAGAATTTCTTTTGAAAATCCATCTTGTGATGGTAACCTCTGGTTATGAGTCTGCCTTCGTGTCAGCCTACCTTTGTGTTATGGATCTGAGCCCGCGTTTGTGTCCGCATTTCTTTTGAAAATCCATGTTGTGATGGTAACCTCTAGTTATGAGTCCGCCTTCGTGTCGTCCTACCTTTGTGTTTTGGATCTGAGTCCGCCTTCGTGTCGACATTTCTTTTTAAAATCCATCTTGTGATAGTAACCTCTGGTTATGAGTCCGCCTTCGTGTCTGCCTACCTTTATGTTTTGGATCTGAGTCCGCCTTCGTGTCGGCATTCCTTTTGAAAATCCATTTTGTGATGGTATCCTCTGGTTATGAGTCCGCCTTCGTGTCAGCCTACCTTTGTGTTTTGGATCTGAGTCCGCCTTCGTGTTGGCATTCCTTTTGAAAATACATCTTGTGATGGTAACCTCTGGTTATAAGTCTGACTTCGTGTCGGCCTACCTTTGTGTTTTGGATCCGAGTCCGCCTTCGTGTCGGCATTCCTTTTGAAAATCCATCTTATTATTGTAACCTCTGGTTATGATTCCGCCTTCATGCCAGCCTACCTTTGTGTTTTGGATCTTATTCCGCCATCGTGTCAGAATTTCTTTTGAAAATCCATCTTGTGATGGTAACCTCTGGTTATGAGTCTGCCTTCGTGTCAGCCTACATTTGTGTTATGGATCTGAGCCCGCGTTTGTGTCGACATTTCTTTTTAAAATCCATCTTGTGATGGTAACCTCTGGTTATGAGTCTGCCTTCGTGCCAGCTTACCTTTATGTTTTGGATCTGAGTCCGCCTTCGTGTCGGCATTCCTTTTGAATATCCATTTTGTGATGGTAACCTCTGGTTATGAGTCCGCCTTCGTGTCAGCCTACCTTTGTGTTTTGGATCTGAGTCCTCCTTCGTGTCGGCATTCCTTTTGAAAATCCATCTTGTGATGGTAACCTCTGGTTATAAGTCTGACTTTGTGTTGGCCTACCTTTGTGTTTTGGATTCAAGTCCGCCTTCGTGTCGACATTCCTTTTGAAAATCCATCTTGTAATGGTAACCTCTGGTTATAAGTCCTCCTTTGTGTCAGCCTACCTTTGTGTTTTAGATCTGAGTCCGCCTTCGTGTCGGCATTCCTTTTGAAAATCCATCTTGTGATGGTAACCTCTGGTTATGAGTCCGCCTTCGTGTCGGCCTACCTTTGTGTTTTGGATCTGAGTCCGCCTTTGTGTCGGCATTCCTTTTTAAAATCCATCTTGTGATGGTAACCTCTGGTTATGAGTTCGCCTTCGTGTCAGCCTAACTTTGTGTTTTAGATCTGAGTCCACCTTCGTGTCGGCATTCCTTTTGAAAATCTATCTTGTGATGGTAACCTCTGGTTATAAGTCCGCCTTCGTGTCGGCCTACCTTTGTGTTTTGGATCTGAGTCCGCCTTCGTGTCGACATTCCTTTTGAAAATCCATCTTGTGATGATAACCTCTGGTTATAAGTCTGCCTTCGTGTCGGCCTACCTTTGTGTTTTGGATCTGAGTCCGCCTTCGTGTCGACATTCCTTTTGAAAATCCATCTTGTGATGGTAACCTCTGGTTATGAGTCCGCCTTCGTGTCGTCCTACCTTTGTGTTTTGGATCTGAGTCCGCCTTCGTGTCGGCATTTCTTTTTAAAATCCATTTTATCATGGTAACCTCTGGTTATGAGTCCGCCTTCATGTCAGCCTACCTTTATGTTTTGGATCTGAGTCCGCCTTCGTGTCGGCATTCCTTTTGAATATCCATTTTGTGATGGTAACCTCTGGTTATGAGTCCGCCTTCGTGTCAGCCTACCTTTGTGTTTTGGATCTGAGTCCTCCTTCGTGTCGGCATTCCTTTTGAAAATCCATCTTGTGATGGTAACCTCTGGTTATAAGTCTGACTTTGTGTTGGCCTACCTTTGTGTTTTGGATTCAAGTCCGCCTTCGTGTCGACATTCCTTTTGAAAATCCATCTTGTAATGGTAACCTCTGGTTATAAGTCCTCCTTTGTGTCAGCCTACCTTTGTGTTTTAGATCTGAGTCCGCCTTCGTGTCGGCATTCCTTTTGAAAATCCATCTTGTGATGGTAACCTCTGGTTATGAGTCCGCCTTCGTGTCGGCCTACCTTTGTGTTTTGGATCTGAGTCCGCCTTTGTGTCGGCATTCCTTTTTAAAATCCATCTTGTGATGGTAACCTCTGGTTATGAGTTCGTCTTCGTGTCAGCCTAACTTTGTGTTTTAGATCTGAGTCCACCTTCGTGTTGGCATTCCTTTTGAAAATCTATCTTGTGATGGTAACCTCTGGTTATAAGTCCGCCTTCGTGTCGGCCTACCTTTGTGTTTTGGATCTGAGTCCGCCTTCGTGTCGACATTCCTTTTGAAAATCCATCTTGTGATGATAACCTCTGGTTATAAGTCTGCCTTCGTGTCGGCCTACCTTTGTGTTTTGGATCTGAGTCCGCCTTCGTGTCGACATTCCTTTTGAAAATCCATCTTGTGATGGTAACCTCTGGTTATGAGTCCGCCTTCGTGTCGTCCTACCTTTGTGCTTTGGATCTGAGTCCGCCTTCGTGTCGGCATTTCTTTTTAAAATCCATTTTATCATGGTAACCTCTGGTTATGAGTCCGCCTTCATGTCAGCCTACCTTTATGTTTTGGATCTGAGTCCGCCTTCGTGTCGGCATTCCTTTTGAATATCCATTTTGTGATGGTAACCTCTGGTTATGAGTCCGCCTTCGTGTCAGCCTACCTTTGTGTTTTGGATCTGAGTCCTCCTTCGTGTCGGCATTCCTTTTGAATATCCATTTTGTGATGGTAACCTCTGGTTATGAGTCCGCCTTCGTGTCAGCCTACCTTTGTGTTTTGGATCTGAGTCCTCCTTCGTGTCGGCATTCCTTTTGAAAATCCATCTTGTGATGGTAACCTCTGGTTATAAGTCTGACTTTGTGTTGGCCTACCTTTGTGTTTTGGATTCAAGTCCGCCTTCGTGTCGACATTCCTTTTGAAAATCCATCTTGTAATGGTAACCTCTGGTTATAAGTCCTCCTTTGTGTCAGCCTACCTTTATGTTTTAGATCTGAGTCCGCCTTCGTGTCGGCATTCCTTTTGAAAATCCATCTTGTGATGGTAACCTCTGGTTATGAGTCCGCCTTCGTGTCAGCCTACCTTTATGTTTTGGATCTGAGTCCGCCTTCGTGTCGGCATTCCTTTTGAATATCCATTTTGTGATGGTAACCTCTGGTTATGAGTCCGCCTTCGTGTCAGCCTACCTTTGTGTTTTGGATCTGAGTCCTCCTTCGTGTCGGCATTCCTTTTGAAAATCCATCTTGTGATGGTAACCTCTGGTTATAAGTCTGACTTTGTGTTGGCCTACCTTTGTGTTTTGGATTCAAGTCCGCCTTCGTGTCGACATTCCTTTTGAAAATCCATCTTGTAATGGTAACCTCTGGTTATAAGTCCTCCTTTGTGTCAGCCTACCTTTGTGTTTTAGATCTGAGTCCGCCTTCGTGTCGGCATTCCTTTTGAAAATCCATCTTGTGATGGTAACCTCTGGTTATGAGTCCGCCTTCATGCCGGCCTACCTTTGTGTTTTGGATCTGATTCCGCCTTCGTGTCAGAATTTCTTTTGAAAATCCATCTTGTGATGGTAACCTCTGGTTATGAGTCTGCCTTCGTGTCAGCCTACCTTTGTGTTATGGATCTGAGCCCGCGTTTGTGTCGGCATTTCTTTTGAAAATCCATGTTGTGATGGTAACCTCTAGTTATGAGTCCGCCTTCGTGTCGTCCTACCTTTGTGTTTTGGATCTGAGTCCGCCTTCGTGTCGACATTTCTTTTTAAAATCCATCTTGTGATAGTAACCTCTGGTTATGAGTCCGCCTTCGTGTCTGCCTACCTTTATGTTTTGGATCTGAGTCCGCCTTCGTGTCGGCATTCCTTTTGAAAATCCATTTTGTGATGGTATCCTCTGGTTATGAGTCCGCCTTCGTGTCAGCCTACCTTTGTGTTTTGGATCTGAGTCCGCCTTCGTGTTGGCATTCCTTTTGAAAATACATCTTGTGATGGTAACCTCTGGTTATAAGTCTGACTTCGTGTCGGCCTACCTTTGTGTTTTGGATCCGAGTCCGCCTTCGTGTCGGCATTCCTTTTGAAAATCCATCTTATTATTGTAACCTCTGGTTATGATTCCGCCTTCATGCCAGCCTACCTTTATGTTTTGGATCTTATTCCGCCATCGTGTCAGAATTTCTTTTGAAAATCCATCTTGTGATGGTAACCTCTGGTTATGAGTCTGCCTTCGTGTCAGCCTACCTTTGTGTTATGGATCTGAGCCCGCGTTTGTGTCGACATTTCTTTTTAAAATCCATCTTGTGATGGTAACCTCTGGTTATGAGTCTGCCTTCGTGCCAGCTTACCTTTATGTTTTGGATCTGAGTCCGCCTTCGTGTCGGCATTCCTTTTGAATATCCATTTTGTGATGGTAACCTCTGGTTATGAGTCCGCCTTCGTGTCAGCCTACCTTTGTGTTTTGGATCTGAGTCCTCCTTCGTGTCGGCATTCCTTTTGAAAATCCATCTTGTGATGGTAACCTCTGGTTATAAGTCTGACTTTGTGTTGGCCTACCTTTGTGTTTTGGATTCAAGTCCGCCTTCGTGTCGACATTCCTTTTGAAAATCCATCTTGTAATGGTAACCTCTGGTTATAAGTCCTCCTTTGTGTCAGCCTACCTCTGTGTTTTAGATCTGAGTCCGCCTTCGTGTCGGCATTCCTTTTGAAAATCCATCTTGTGATGGTAACCTCTGGTTATGAGTCCGCCTTCGTGTCGGCCTTCCTTTGTGTTTTGGATCTGAGTCCGCCTTTGTGTCGGCATTCCTTTTTAAAATCCATCTTGTGATGGTAACCTCTGGTTATGAGTTCGCCTTCGTGTCAGCCTAACTTTGTGTTTTAGATCTGAGTCCACCTTCGTGTCGGCATTCCTTTTGAAAATCTATCTTGTGATGGTAACCTCTGGTTATAAGTCCGCCTTCGTGTCGGCCTACCTTTGTGTTTTGGATCTGAGTCCGCCTTCGTGTCGACATTCCTTTTGAAAATCCATCTTGTGATGATAACCTCTGGTTATAAGTCTGCCTTCGTGTCGGCCTACCTTTGTGTTTTGGATCTGAGTCCGCCTTCGTGTCGACATTCCTTTTGAAAATCCATCTTGTGATGGTAACCTCTGGTTATGAGTCCGCCTTCGTGTCGTCCTACCTTTGTGTTTTGGATCTGAGTCCGCCTTCGTGTCGGCATTTCTTTTTAAAATCCATTTTATCATGGTAACCTCTGGTTATGAGTCCGCCTTCATGTCAGCCTACCTTTATGTTTTGGATCTGAGTCCGCCTTCGTGTCGGCATTCCTTTTGAATATCCATTTTGTGATGGTAACCTCTGGTTATGAGTCCGCCTTCGTGTCAGCCTACCTTTGTGTTTTGGATCTGAGTCCTCCTTCGTGTCGGCATTCCTTTTGAAAATCCATCTTGTGATGGTAACCTCTGGTTATAAGTCTGACTTTGTGTTGGCCTACCTTTGTGTTTTGGATTCAAGTCCGCCTTCGTGTCGACATTCCTTTTGAAAATCCATCTTGTAATGGTAACCTCTGGTTATAAGTCCTCCTTTGTGTCAGCCTACCTTTGTGTTTTAGATCTGAGTCCGCCTTCGTGTCGGCATTCCTTTTGAAAATCCATCTTGTGATGGTAACCTCTGGTTATGAGTCCGCCTTCGTGTCGGCCTACCTTTGTGTTTTGGATCTGAGTCCGCCTTTGTGTCGGCATTCCTTTTTAAAATCCATCTTGTGATGGTAACCTCTGGTTATGAGTTCGTCTTCGTGTCAGCCTAACTTTGTGTTTTAGATCTGAGTCCACCTTCGTGTCGGCATTCCTTTTGAAAATCTATCTTGTGATGGTAACCTCTGGTTATAAGTCCGCCTTCGTGTCGGCCTACCTTTGTGTTTTGGATCTGAGTCCGCCTTCGTGTCGACATTCCTTTTGAAAATCCATCTTGTGATGATAACCTCTGGTTATAAGTCTGCCTTCGTGTCGGCCTACCTTTGTGTTTTGGATCTGAGTCCGCCTTCGTGTCGACATTCCTTTTGAAAATCCATCTTGTGATGGTAACCTCTGGTTATGAGTCCGCCTTCGTGTCGTCCTACCTTTGTGTTTTGGATCTGAGTCCGCCTTCGTGTCGGCATTTCTTTTTAAAATCCATTTTATCATGGTAACCTCTGGTTATGAGTCCGCCTTCATGTCAGCCTACCTTTATGTTTTGGATCTGAGTCCGCCTTCGTGTCGGCATTCCTTTTGAAAATTCATTTTGTGATGGTAACCTCTGGTTATGTGTCCCCCTTCGTGTCAGCCTACCTTTGTGTTTAGGATCTGAGTCCGCCTTCGTGTCGGCATTCCTTTTGAAAATCCATCTTGTAATGGTAAACTCTGGTTATATGTCTGACTTCGTGTCGGCCTACCTTTGTGTTTTGGATCCGAGTCCGCCTTCGTGTCGACATTCCTTTTGAAAATCCATCTTGTAATGGTAACCTCTGGTTATAAGTCCTCCTCCGTGTTAGCCTACCTTTGTGTTTTAGATCTGAGTCCGCCTTCGTGTCGGCATTCCTTTTGAAAATCCATCTGGTGATGGTAACCTCTGGTTATGAATCCGCCTTCGTGTCGGCCTACATTTGTGTTTTGGATCTGAGTCTGCCTTTATGTCGACATTCCTTTGGGAAATCCATCTTGTGATGGTAACCTCTGGTTATGAGTCCTCCTTCGTGTCGGCCTACCTTTGTGTTTTGGATCTGAGTCCGCCTTCGTGTCTACATTCATTTTGAAAATCCATCTTGTGATGGTAACCTCTGGTTATAAGTCTGCCTTCGTGTCGTCCTACCTTTGTGTTTTGGATCTGAGTCCGCCTCCGTGTCGACATTCCTTTTGAAAATTCATCTTGTGATGGTAACCTCTGGTTATAAGTCCGCCTTCGTGTCGGCCTACATTTGTGTTTTGGATCTGAGTCCGCCTTCGTGTCGACATTCCTTTTGAACATCCATCTTGTGATGGTAACCTCTGGTTATGAGTCCTCCTTCGTGTCGGCCTACCTTTGTGTTTTGGATCTGAGTCCGCCTTCGTGTTGACATTCCTTTTGAAAATCCATCTTGTGATGGTAACCTCTGGTTATAAGTCTGCCTTCGTGTCGGCCTACATTTGTGTTTTGGATCTGAGTCCGCCTTCGTGTCGACATTCCTTTTGAAAATCCATCTTGTGATGGTAACCTCTGGTTATGAGTCCGCCTTCGTGTCGTCCTACCTTTGTGCTTTGGATCTGAGTCCGCCTTCGTGTCGGCATTTCTTTTTAAAATCCATTTTATCATGGTAACCTCTGGTTATGAGTCCGCCTTCATGTCAGCCTACCTTTATGTTTTGGATCTGAGTCCGCCTTCGTGTCGGCATTCCTTTTGAATATCCATTTTGTGATGGTAACCTCTGGTTATGAGTCCGCCTTCGTGTCAGCCTACCTTTGTGTTTTGGATCTGAGTCCTCCTTCGTGTCGGCATTCCTTTTGAATATCCATTTTGTGATGGTAACCTCTGGTTATGAGTCCGCCTTCGTGTCAGCCTACCTTTGTGTTTTGGATCTGAGTCCTCCTTCGTGTCGGCATTCCTTTTGAAAATCCATCTTGTGATGGTAACCTCTGGTTATAAGTCTGACTTTGTGTTGGCCTACCTTTGTGTTTTGGATTCAAGTCCGCCTTCGTGTCGACATTCCTTTTGAAAATCCATCTTGTAATGGTAACCTCTGGTTATAAGTCCTCCTTTGTGTCAGCCTACCTTTATGTTTTAGATCTGAGTCCGCCTTCGTGTCGGCATTCCTTTTGAAAATCCATCTTGTGATGGTAACCTCTGGTTATGAGTCCGCCTTCGTGTCAGCCTACCTTTATGTTTTGGATCTGAGTCCGCCTTCGTGTCGGCATTCCTTTTGAATATCCATTTTGTGATGGTAACCTCTGGTTATGAGTCCGCCTTCGTGTCAGCCTACCTTTGTGTTTTGGATCTGAGTCCTCCTTCGTGTCGGCATTCCTTTTGAAAATCCATCTTGTGATGGTAACCTCTGGTTATAAGTCTGACTTTGTGTTGGCCTACCTTTGTGTTTTGGATTCAAGTCCGCCTTCGTGTCGACATTCCTTTTGAAAATCCATCTTGTAATGGTAACCTCTGGTTATAAGTCCTCCTTTGTGTCAGCCTACCTTTGTGTTTTAGATCTGAGTCCGCCTTCGTGTCGGCATTCCTTTTGAAAATCCATCTTGTGATGGTAACCTCTGGTTATGAGTCCGCCTTCATGCCGGCCTACCTTTGTGTTTTGGATCTGATTCCGCCTTCGTGTCAGAATTTCTTTTGAAAATCCATCTTGTGATGGTAACCTCTGGTTATGAGTCTGCCTTCGTGTCAGCCTACCTTTGTGTTATGGATCTGAGCCCGCGTTTGTGTCGGCATTTCTTTTGAAAATCCATGTTGTGATGGTAACCTCTAGTTATGAGTCCGCCTTCGTGTCGTCCTACCTTTGTGTTTTGGATCTGAGTCCGCCTTCGTGTCGACATTTCTTTTTAAAATCCATCTTGTGATAGTAACCTCTGGTTATGAGTCCGCCTTCGTGTCTGCCTACCTTTATGTTTTGGATCTGAGTCCGCCTTCGTGTCGGCATTCCTTTTGAAAATCCATTTTGTGATGGTATCCTCTGGTTATGAGTCCGCCTTCGTGTCAGCCTACCTTTGTGTTTTGGATCTGAGTCCGCCTTCGTGTTGGCATTCCTTTTGAAAATACATCTTGTGATGGTAACCTCTGGTTATAAGTCTGACTTCGTGTCGGCCTACCTTTGTGTTTTGGATCCGAGTCCGCCTTCGTGTCGGCATTCCTTTTGAAAATCCATCTTATTATTGTAACCTCTGGTTATGATTCCGCCTTCATGCCAGCCTACCTTTATGTTTTGGATCTTATTCCGCCATCGTGTCAGAATTTCTTTTGAAAATCCATCTTGTGATGGTAACCTCTGGTTATGAGTCTGCCTTCGTGTCAGCCTACCTTTGTGTTATGGATCTGAGCCCGCGTTTGTGTCGACATTTCTTTTTAAAATCCATCTTGTGATGGTAACCTCTGGTTATGAGTCTGCCTTCGTGCCAGCTTACCTTTATGTTTTGGATCTGAGTCCGCCTTCGTGTCGGCATTCCTTTTGAATATCCATTTTGTGATGGTAACCTCTGGTTATGAGTCCGCCTTCGTGTCAGCCTACCTTTGTGTTTTGGATCTGAGTCCTCCTTCGTGTCGGCATTCCTTTTGAAAATCCATCTTGTGATGGTAACCTCTGGTTATAAGTCTGACTTTGTGTTGGCCTACCTTTGTGTTTTGGATTCAAGTCCGCCTTCGTGTCGACATTCCTTTTGAAAATCCATCTTGTAATGGTAACCTCTGGTTATAAGTCCTCCTTTGTGTCAGCCTACCTCTGTGTTTTAGATCTGAGTCCGCCTTCGTGTCGGCATTCCTTTTGAAAATCCATCTTGTGATGGTAACCTCTGGTTATGAGTCCGCCTTCGTGTCGGCCTTCCTTTGTGTTTTGGATCTGAGTCCGCCTTTGTGTCGGCATTCCTTTTTAAAATCCATCTTGTGATGGTAACCTCTGGTTATGAGTTCGCCTTCGTGTCAGCCTAACTTTGTGTTTTAGATCTGAGTCCACCTTCGTGTCGGCATTCCTTTTGAAAATCTATCTTGTGATGGTAACCTCTGGTTATAAGTCCGCCTTCGTGTCGGCCTACCTTTGTGTTTTGGATCTGAGTCCGCCTTCGTGTCGACATTCCTTTTGAAAATCCATCTTGTGATGATAACCTCTGGTTATAAGTCTGCCTTCGTGTCGGCCTACCTTTGTGTTTTGGATCTGAGTCCGCCTTCGTGTCGACATTCCTTTTGAAAATCCATCTTGTGATGGTAACCTCTGGTTATGAGTCCGCCTTCGTGTCGTCCTACCTTTGTGTTTTGGATCTGAGTCCGCCTTCGTGTCGGCATTTCTTTTTAAAATCCATTTTATCATGGTAACCTCTGGTTATGAGTCCGCCTTCATGTCAGCCTACCTTTATGTTTTGGATCTGAGTCCGCCTTCGTGTCGGCATTCCTTTTGAATATCCATTTTGTGATGGTAACCTCTGGTTATGAGTCCGCCTTCGTGTCAGCCTACCTTTGTGTTTTGGATCTGAGTCCTCCTTCGTGTCGGCATTCCTTTTGAAAATCCATCTTGTGATGGTAACCTCTGGTTATAAGTCTGACTTTGTGTTGGCCTACCTTTGTGTTTTGGATTCAAGTCCGCCTTCGTGTCGACATTCCTTTTGAAAATCCATCTTGTAATGGTAACCTCTGGTTATAAGTCCTCCTTTGTGTCAGCCTACCTTTGTGTTTTAGATCTGAGTCCGCCTTCGTGTCGGCATTCCTTTTGAAAATCCATCTTGTGATGGTAACCTCTGGTTATGAGTCCGCCTTCGTGTCGGCCTACCTTTGTGTTTTGGATCTGAGTCCGCCTTTGTGTCGGCATTCCTTTTTAAAATCCATCTTGTGATGGTAACCTCTGGTTATGAGTTCGTCTTCGTGTCAGCCTAACTTTGTGTTTTAGATCTGAGTCCACCTTCGTGTCGGCATTCCTTTTGAAAATCTATCTTGTGATGGTAACCTCTGGTTATAAGTCCGCCTTCGTGTCGGCCTACCTTTGTGTTTTGGATCTGAGTCCGCCTTCGTGTCGACATTCCTTTTGAAAATCCATCTTGTGATGATAACCTCTGGTTATAAGTCTGCCTTCGTGTCGGCCTACCTTTGTGTTTTGGATCTGAGTCCGCCTTCGTGTCGACATTCCTTTTGAAAATCCATCTTGTGATGGTAACCTCTGGTTATGAGTCCGCCTTCGTGTCGTCCTACCTTTGTGTTTTGGATCTGAGTCCGCCTTCGTGTCGGCATTTCTTTTTAAAATCCATTTTATCATGGTAACCTCTGGTTATGAGTCCGCCTTCATGTCAGCCTACCTTTATGTTTTGGATCTGAGTCCGCCTTCGTGTCGGCATTCCTTTTGAAAATTCATTTTGTGATGGTAACCTCTGGTTATGTGTCCCCCTTCGTGTCAGCCTACCTTTGTGTTTAGGATCTGAGTCCGCCTTCGTGTCGGCATTCCTTTTGAAAATCCATCTTGTAATGGTAAACTCTGGTTATATGTCTGACTTCGTGTCGGCCTACCTTTGTGTTTTGGATCCGAGTCCGCCTTCGTGTCGACATTCCTTTTGAAAATCCATCTTGTAATGGTAACCTCTGGTTATAAGTCCTCCTCCGTGTTAGCCTACCTTTGTGTTTTAGATCTGAGTCCGCCTTCGTGTCGGCATTCCTTTTGAAAATCCATCTGGTGATGGTAACCTCTGGTTATGAATCCGCCTTCGTGTCGGCCTACATTTGTGTTTTGGATCTGAGTCTGCCTTTATGTCGACATTCCTTTGGGAAATCCATCTTGTGATGGTAACCTCTGGTTATGAGTCCTCCTTCGTGTCGGCCTACCTTTGTGTTTTGGATCTGAGTCCGCCTTCGTGTCTACATTCATTTTGAAAATCCATCTTGTGATGGTAACCTCTGGTTATAAGTCTGCCTTCGTGTCGTCCTACCTTTGTGTTTTGGATCTGAGTCCGCCTCCGTGTCGACATTCCTTTTGAAAATTCATCTTGTGATGGTAACCTCTGGTTATAAGTCCGCCTTCGTGTCGGCCTACATTTGTGTTTTGGATCTGAGTCCGCCTTCGTGTCGACATTCCTTTTGAACATCCATCTTGTGATGGTAACCTCTGGTTATGAGTCCTCCTTCGTGTCGGCCTACCTTTGTGTTTTGGATCTGAGTCCGCCTTCGTGTTGACATTCCTTTTGAAAATCCATCTTGTGATGGTAACCTCTGGTTATAAGTCTGCCTTCGTGTCGGCCTACCTCTGTGTTTTGGATCTGAGTCCGCTTTCGTGTGGACATTCCTTTTAAAAATCCATCTTGTGATGGTAACCTCTGGTTATGAGTCCGACTTCGTGTCGTCCTACCTTTGTGTTTTGGATCTGAGTCCGCCTTCGTGTCGACATTTCTTTTTAAAATCCATCTTGTGATGGTAACCTCTGGTTATGAGTCTGCCTTCGTGCCAGCTTACCTTTATGTTTTGGATCTGAGTCCGCCTTCGTGTCGGCATTTCTTTTTAAAATCCATCTTGTGATGGTAACCTCTGGTTATGAGTCCGCCTTCGTGTCAGCCTACCTTTATGTTTTGGATCTGAGTCCGCCTTCGTGTCGGCATTCCTTTTGAATATCCATTTTGTGATGGTAACCTCTGGTTATGAGTCCGCCTTCGTGTCAGCCTACCTTTGTGTTTTGGATCTGAGTCCTCCTTCGTGTCGGCATTCCTTTTGAAAATCCATCTTGTGATGGTAACCTCTGGTTATAAGTCTGACTTTGTGTTGGCCTACCTTTGTGTTTTGGATTCAAGTCCGCCTTCGTGTCGACATTCCTTTTGAAAATCCATCTTGTAATGGTAACCTCTGGTTATAAGTCCTCCTTTGTGTCAGCCTACCTTTGTGTTTTAGATCTGAGTCCGCCTTCGTGTCGGCATTCCTTTTGAAAATCCATCTTGTGATGGTAACCTCTGGTTATGAGTCCGCCTTCATGCCGGCCTACCTTTGTGTTTTGGATCTGATTCCGCCTTCGTGTCAGAATTTCTTTTGAAAATCCATCTTGTGATGGTAACCTCTGGTTATGAGTCTGCCTTCGTGTCAGCCTACCTTTGTGTTATGGATCTGAGCCCGCGTTTGTGTCGGCATTTCTTTTGAAAATCCATGTTGTGATGGTAACCTCTAGTTATGAGTCCGCCTTCGTGTCGTCCTACCTTTGTGTTTTGGATCTGAGTCCGCCTTCGTGTCGACATTTCTTTTTAAAATCCATCTTGTGATAGTAACCTCTGGTTATGAGTCCGCCTTCGTGTCTGCCTACCTTTATGTTTTGGATCTGAGTCCGCCTTCGTGTCGGCATTCCTTTTGAAAATCCATTTTGTGATGGTATCCTCTGGTTATGAGTCCGCCTTCGTGTCAGCCTACCTTTGTGTTTTGGATCTGAGTCCGCCTTCGTGTTGGCATTCCTTTTGAAAATACATCTTGTGATGGTAACCTCTGGTTATAAGTCTGACTTCGTGTCGGCCTACCTTTGTGTTTTGGATCCGAGTCCGCCTTCGTGTCGGCATTCCTTTTGAAAATCCATCTTATTATTGTAACCTCTGGTTATGATTCCGCCTTCATGCCAGCCTACCTTTATGTTTTGGATCTTATTCCGCCATCGTGTCAGAATTTCTTTTGAAAATCCATCTTGTGATGGTAACCTCTGGTTATGAGTCTGCCTTCGTGTCAGCCTACCTTTGTGTTATGGATCTGAGCCCGCGTTTGTGTCGACATTTCTTTTTAAAATCCATCTTGTGATGGTAACCTCTGGTTATGAGTCTGCCTTCGTGCCAGCT
This sequence comes from Lathyrus tuberosus, assembly GCA_022829125.1. Taxonomy (NCBI): domain Eukaryota; kingdom Viridiplantae; phylum Streptophyta; class Magnoliopsida; order Fabales; family Fabaceae; genus Lathyrus; species Lathyrus tuberosus. The sequence continues at coordinate 17,793,219 of JALAZF010000061.1, read as the reverse complement.
TACCTTTATGTTTTGGATCTGAGTCCGCCTTCGTGTCGGCATTCCTTTTGAATATCCATTTTGTGATGGTAACCTCTGGTTATGAGTCCGCCTTCGTGTCAGCCTACCTTTGTGTTTTGGATCTGAGTCCTCCTTCGTGTCGGCATTCCTTTTGAAAATCCATCTTGTGATGGTAACCTCTGGTTATAAGTCTGACTTTGTGTTGGCCTACCTTTGTGTTTTGGATTCAAGTCCGCCTTCGTGTCGACATTCCTTTTGAAAATCCATCTTGTAATGGTAACCTCTGGTTATAAGTCCTCCTTTGTGTCAGCCTACCTCTGTGTTTTAGATCTGAGTCCGCCTTCGTGTCGGCATTCCTTTTGAAAATCCATCTTGTGATGGTAACCTCTGGTTATGAGTCCGCCTTCGTGTCGGCCTTCCTTTGTGTTTTGGATCTGAGTCCGCCTTTGTGTCGGCATTCCTTTTTAAAATCCATCTTGTGATGGTAACCTCTGGTTATGAGTTCGCCTTCGTGTCAGCCTAACTTTGTGTTTTAGATCTGAGTCCACCTTCGTGTCGGCATTCCTTTTGAAAATCTATCTTGTGATGGTAACCTCTGGTTATAAGTCCGCCTTCGTGTCGGCCTACCTTTGTGTTTTGGATCTGAGTCCGCCTTCGTGTCGACATTCCTTTTGAAAATCCATCTTGTGATGATAACCTCTGGTTATAAGTCTGCCTTCGTGTCGGCCTACCTTTGTGTTTTGGATCTGAGTCCGCCTTCGTGTCGACATTCCTTTTGAAAATCCATCTTGTGATGGTAACCTCTGGTTATGAGTCCGCCTTCGTGTCGTCCTACCTTTGTGTTTTGGATCTGAGTCCGCCTTCGTGTCGGCATTTCTTTTTAAAATCCATTTTATCATGGTAACCTCTGGTTATGAGTCCGCCTTCATGTCAGCCTACCTTTATGTTTTGGATCTGAGTCCGCCTTCGTGTCGGCATTCCTTTTGAATATCCATTTTGTGATGGTAACCTCTGGTTATGAGTCCGCCTTCGTGTCAGCCTACCTTTGTGTTTTGGATCTGAGTCCTCCTTCGTGTCGGCATTCCTTTTGAAAATCCATCTTGTGATGGTAACCTCTGGTTATAAGTCTGACTTTGTGTTGGCCTACCTTTGTGTTTTGGATTCAAGTCCGCCTTCGTGTCGACATTCCTTTTGAAAATCCATCTTGTAATGGTAACCTCTGGTTATAAGTCCTCCTTTGTGTCAGCCTACCTTTGTGTTTTAGATCTGAGTCCGCCTTCGTGTCGGCATTCCTTTTGAAAATCCATCTTGTGATGGTAACCTCTGGTTATGAGTCCGCCTTCGTGTCGGCCTACCTTTGTGTTTTGGATCTGAGTCCGCCTTTGTGTCGGCATTCCTTTTTAAAATCCATCTTGTGATGGTAACCTCTGGTTATGAGTTCGTCTTCGTGTCAGCCTAACTTTGTGTTTTAGATCTGAGTCCACCTTCGTGTCGGCATTCCTTTTGAAAATCTATCTTGTGATGGTAACCTCTGGTTATAAGTCCGCCTTCGTGTCGGCCTACCTTTGTGTTTTGGATCTGAGTCCGCCTTCGTGTCGACATTCCTTTTGAAAATCCATCTTGTGATGATAACCTCTGGTTATAAGTCTGCCTTCGTGTCGGCCTACCTTTGTGTTTTGGATCTGAGTCCGCCTTCGTGTCGACATTCCTTTTGAAAATCCATCTTGTGATGGTAACCTCTGGTTATGAGTCCGCCTTCGTGTCGTCCTACCTTTGTGTTTTGGATCTGAGTCCGCCTTCGTGTCGGCATTTCTTTTTAAAATCCATTTTATCATGGTAACCTCTGGTTATGAGTCCGCCTTCATGTCAGCCTACCTTTATGTTTTGGATCTGAGTCCGCCTTCGTGTCGGCATTCCTTTTGAAAATTCATTTTGTGATGGTAACCTCTGGTTATGTGTCCCCCTTCGTGTCAGCCTACCTTTGTGTTTAGGATCTGAGTCCGCCTTCGTGTCGGCATTCCTTTTGAAAATCCATCTTGTAATGGTAAACTCTGGTTATATGTCTGACTTCGTGTCGGCCTACCTTTGTGTTTTGGATCCGAGTCCGCCTTCGTGTCGACATTCCTTTTGAAAATCCATCTTGTAATGGTAACCTCTGGTTATAAGTCCTCCTCCGTGTTAGCCTACCTTTGTGTTTTAGATCTGAGTCCGCCTTCGTGTCGGCATTCCTTTTGAAAATCCATCTGGTGATGGTAACCTCTGGTTATGAATCCGCCTTCGTGTCGGCCTACATTTGTGTTTTGGATCTGAGTCTGCCTTTATGTCGACATTCCTTTGGGAAATCCATCTTGTGATGGTAACCTCTGGTTATGAGTCCTCCTTCGTGTCGGCCTACCTTTGTGTTTTGGATCTGAGTCCGCCTTCGTGTCTACATTCATTTTGAAAATCCATCTTGTGATGGTAACCTCTGGTTATAAGTCTGCCTTCGTGTCGTCCTACCTTTGTGTTTTGGATCTGAGTCCGCCTCCGTGTCGACATTCCTTTTGAAAATTCATCTTGTGATGGTAACCTCTGGTTATAAGTCCGCCTTCGTGTCGGCCTACATTTGTGTTTTGGATCTGAGTCCGCCTTCGTGTCGACATTCCTTTTGAACATCCATCTTGTGATGGTAACCTCTGGTTATGAGTCCTCCTTCGTGTCGGCCTACCTTTGTGTTTTGGATCTGAGTCCGCCTTCGTGTTGACATTCCTTTTGAAAATCCATCTTGTGATGGTAACCTCTGGTTATAAGTCTGCCTTCGTGTCGGCCTACCTCTGTGTTTTGGATCTGAGTCCGCTTTCGTGTGGACATTCCTTTTAAAAATCCATCTTGTGATGGTAACCTCTGGTTATGAGTCCGACTTCGTGTCGTCCTACCTTTGTGTTTTGGATCTGAGTCCGCCTTCGTGTCGACATTTCTTTTTAAAATCCATCTTGTGATGGTAACCTCTGGTTATGAGTCTGCCTTCGTGCCAGCTTACCTTTATGTTTTGGATCTGAGTCCGCCTTCGTGTCGGCATTTCTTTTTAAAATCCATCTTGTGATGGTAACCTCTGGTTATGAGTCTGCCTTCGTGTTAGCCTACCTTTGTGTTTTGGATCTGAGTCTGCCTTCGTGTCGGCATTCCTTTTGAAAATCCATTTTGTGATGGTATCCTCTGGTTATGAGTCCGCCTTCGTGTCAGCCTACCTTTGTGTTTTGGATCTGAGTCCGCCTTCGTGTTGGCATTCCTTTTGAAAATACATCTTGTGATGGTAACCTCTGGTTATAAGTCTGACTTCGTGTCGGCCTACCTTTGTGTTTTGGATCTGAGTCCGCCTTCGTGTCGGCATTCCTTTTGAAAATCCATCTTATGATTGTAACCTCTGGTTATGATTCCGCCTTCATGCCGGCCTACCTTTGTGTTTTGTATCTGAGTCCGCCTTCGTGTCAGAATTTCTTTTGAAAATCCATCTTGTGATAGTAACCTCTGGTTATGAGTCCGCCTTCGTGTCAGCCTACCTTTGTGTTATGGATCTGAGCCCGCGTTTGTGTCGGCATTTCTTTTGAAAATCCATATTGTGATGGTAACCTCTAGTTATGAGTCCGCCTTCGTGTCGTCCTACCTTTGTGTTTTAGATCTGAGTCCGCCTTTGTGTCGGCATTCCATTTTAAAATCCGTGTTGTGATGGTAACTTCTGGTTAGGAGTTCACCTTCGTGTCGCCCTACCTTTGTGTTTTAGATCTGAGTCCGCCTTCGTGTCGGAATTTCTTTTGAAAATCCATCTTGCGATGGTAACCTCTGGTTATAAGTCCGCCTTCGTGTCGTCCTACCTTTGTGTTTTGGATCTGAGTCCGCCTCCGTGTCGACATTCCTTTTGAAAATTCATCTTGTGATGGTAACCTCTGGTTATAAGTCCGCCTTCGTGTTGGCCTACATTTGTGTTTTGGATCTGAGTCCGCCTTCGTGTCGACATTCCTTTTGAACATCCATCTTGTGATGGTAACCTCTGGTTATGAGTCCTCCTTCGTGTCGGCCTACCTTTGTGTTTTGGATCTGAGTCCGCCTTCGTGTTGACATTCCTTTTGAAAATCCATCTTGTGATGGTAACCTCTGGTTATAAGTCTGCCTTCGTGTCGGCCTACCTCTGTGTTTTGGATCTGAGTCCGCCTTCGTGTCGACATTCCTTTTAAAAATCCATCTTGTGATGGTAACCTCTGGTTATGAGTCCGACTTCGTGTCGTCCTACCTTTGTGTTTTGGATCTGAGTCCGCCTTCGTGTCGACATTTCTTTTTAAAATCCATCTTGTGATGGTAACCTCTGGTTATGAGTCTGCCTTCGTGCCAGCTTACCTTTATGTTTTGGATCTGAGTCCGCCTTCGTGTCGGCATTCGTTTTGAATATCCATTTTGTGATGGTAACCTCAGGTTATGAGTCCGCCTTCGTGTCAGCCTACCTTTGTGTTTTGGATCTGAGACCGCCTTCGTGTCGACATTCCTTTTGAAAATCCATCTTGTGATGGTAACCTCTGGTTATAAGTCTGACTTCATGTCGGCCTACCTTTGTGTTTTGGATCCGAGTCCGCCTTCGTGTCGACATTCCTTTTGAAAATCCATCTTGTAATGGTAACCTCTGGTTATAAGTCCTCCTCCGTGTTAGCCTACCTTTGTGTTTTAGATCTGAGTCCGCCTTCGTGTCGGCATTCCTTTTGAAAATCCATCTGGTGATGGTAACCTCTGGTTATGAATCCGCCTTCGTGTCGGCCTACATTTGTGTTTTGGATCTGAGTCTGCCTTTATGTCGACATTCCTTTGGGAAATCCATCTTGTGATGGTAACCTCTGGTTATGAGTCCTCCTTCGTGTCGGCCTACCTTTGGGTTTTGGATCTGAGTCCGCCTTCGTGTCTACATTCATTTTGAAAATCCATCTTGTGATGGTAACCTCTGGTTATAAGTCTGCCTTCGTGTCGGCATACCTCTGTGTTTTGGATCTGAGTCCGCCTTCGTGTCGACATTCCTTTTGAAAATCCATCTTGTGATGGTAACCTCTGGTTATGAGTCCGCCTTCGTGTCGTCCTACCTTTGTGTTTTGGATCTGAGTTCGCCTTCGTGTCGACATTTCTTTTTAAAATCCATCTTGTGATAGTAACCTCTGGTTATGAGTCCGCCTTCGTGTCTGCCTACCTTTATGTTTTGGATCTCAGTCCGCCTTCGTGTCGGCATTCCTTTTGAAAATCCATTTTGTGATGGTATCCTCTGGTTATGAGTCCGCCTTCGTGTCAGCCTACCTTTGTGTTTTGGATCTGAGTCCGCCTTCGTGTTGGCATTCCTTTTGAAAATACATCTTGTGATGGTAACCTCTGGTTATAAGTCTGACTTCGTGTCGGCCTACCTTTGTGTTTTGGATCCGAGTCCGCCTTCGTGTCGGCATTCCTTTTGAAAATCCATCTTATGATTGTAACCTCTGGTTATGATTCCGCCTTCATGCCGGCCTACCTTTGTGTTTTGGATCTGATTCCGCCTTCGTGTCAGAATTTCTTTTGAAAATCCATCTTGTGATGGTAACCTCTGGTTATGAGTCTGCCTTCGTATCAGCCTACCTTTGTGTTATGGATCTGAGCCCGCGTTTGTGTCGGCATTTCTTTTGAAAATCCATGTTGTGATGGTAACCTCTAGTTATGAGTCCGCCTTCGTGTCATCCTACCTTTGTGTTTTAGATCTGAGTCTGCCTTTGTGTCGGCATTCCATTTTAAAATCCGTGTTGTGATGGTAACTTCTGGTTAGGAGTTCACCTTCGTGTCGCCCTACCTTTGTGTGTTAGATCTGAGTCCGCCTTCGTGTCGGCAATCCTTTTGAAAACCCATCTTGTGATGGTCACCTCTGGTTATAAGTCTGCCTTCGTGTCGGCCTACCTTTGTGTTTTGGATCTGAGTCCGCCTCCGTGTCGGCATTCCTTTTGAAAATCCATCTTGTGATGGTAACCTCTGGTTATGAGTCCGCCTTCGTGTCGGCCTACCTTTGTGTTTTGGATCTGAGTCCGCCTTTGTGTCGGCATTCCTTTTTAAAATCCATCTTGTGATGGTAACCTCTGGTTATGAGTCTGCCTTCGTGCCAGCTTACCTTTATGTTTTGGATCTGAGTCCACCTTCGTGTCGGCATTCCTTTTGAATATCCATTTTGTCATGGTAACCTCAGGTTATGAGTCCGCCTTCGTGTCAGCCTACCTTTGTGTTTTGGATCTGAGTCCGCCTTCGTGTCGGCATTCCTTTTTAAAATCCATCTTGTGATGGTAACCTCTGGTTATGAGTTCGCCTTCGTGTCGGCCTAACTTTGTGTTTTAGATCTGAGTCCACCTTCGTGTCGGCATTCCTTTTGAAAATCTATCTTGTGATGGTAACCTCTGGTTATAAGTCCGCCTTCGTGTCGGCCTACCTTTGTGTTTTGGATCTGAGTCCGCCTTCGTGTCGACATTCCTTTTGAAAATCCATCTTGTGATGATAACCTCTGGTTATAAGTCTGCCTTCGTGTCGGCCTACCTTTGTGTTTTGGATCTGAGTCCGCCTTCGAGTCGACATTCCTTTTGAAAATCCATCTTGTGATGGTAACCTCTGGTTATGAGTCCGCCTTCGTGTCGTCCTACCTTTGTGTTTTGGATCTGAGTCCGCCTTCGTGTCGGCATTTCTTTTTAAAATCCATTTTATCATGGTAACCTCTGGTTATGAGTCCGCCTTCATGTCAGCCTACCTTTATGTTTTGGATCTGAGTCCGCCTTCGTGTCGGCATTCCTTTTGAAAATTCATTTTGTGATGGTAACCTCTAGTTATGAGTCCGCCTTCGTGTCGTCCTACCTTTGTGTTTTAGATCTGAGTCCGCCTTTGTGTCGGCATTCCATTTTAAAATCCGTGTTGTGATGGTAACTTCTGGTTAGGAGTTCACCTTCGTGTCGCCCTACGTTTGTGTTTTAGATCTGAGTCCGCCTTCGTGTCGGAATTTCTTTTGAAAATCCATCTTGCGATGGTAACCTCTGGTTATAAGTCCGCCTTCGTGTCGTCCTACCTTTGGGTTTTGGATCTGAGTCCGCCTCCGTGTCGACATTCCTTTTGAAAATTCATCTTGTGATGGTAACCTCTGGTTATAAGTCCGCCTTCGTGTCGGCCTACCTTTGTGTTTTGGATCTGAGTCCGCCTTCGTGTCGACATTCCTTTTGAACATCCATCTTATGATGGTAACCTCTGGTTATGAGTCCTCCTTCGTGTCGGCCTACCTTTGTGTTTTGGATCTGAGTCCGCCTTCGTGTTGACATTCCTTTTGAAAATCCATCTTGTGATGGTAACCTCTGGTTATAAGTCTGCCTTCGTGTCGGCCTACCTCTGTATTTTGGATCTGAGTCCGCCTTCGTGTCGACATTCCTTTTAAAAATCCATCTTGTGATGGTAACCTCTGGTTATGAGTCCGACTTCGTGTCGTCCTACCTTTGTGTTTTGGATCTGAGTCCGCCTTCGTGTCGACATTTCTTTTTAAAATCCATCTTGTGATGGTAACCTCTGGTTATGAGTCTGCCTTCGTGCCAGCTTACCTTTATGTTTTGGATCTGAGTCCACCTTCGTGTCGGCATTCCTTTTGAATATCCATTTTGTCATGGTAACCTCAGGTTATGAGTCCGCCTTCGTGTCAGCCTACCTTTGTGTTTTGGATCTGAGTCCGCCTTCGTGTCGGCATTCCTTTTTAAAATCCATCTTGTGATGGTAACCTCTGGTTATGAGTTCGCCTTCGTGTCGGCCTAACTTTGTGTTTTAGATCTGAGTCCACCTTCGTGTCGGCATTCCTTTTGAAAATCTATCTTGTGATGGTAACCTCTGGTTATAAGTCCGCCTTCGTGTCGGCCTACCTTTGTGTTTTGGATCTGAGTCCGCCTTCGTGTCGACATTCCTTTTGAAAATCCATCTTGTGATGATAACCTCTGGTTATAAGTCTGCCTTCGTGTCGGCCTACCTTTGTGTTTTGGATCTGAGTCCGCCTTCGAGTCGACATTCCTTTTGAAAATCCATCTTGTGATGGTAACCTCTGGTTATGAGTCCGCCTTCGTGTCGTCCTACCTTTGTGTTTTGGATCTGAGTCCGCCTTCGTGTCGGCATTTCTTTTTAAAATCCATTTTATCATGGTAACCTCTGGTTATGAGTCCGCCTTCATGTCAGCCTACCTTTATGTTTTGGATCTGAGTCCGCCTTCGTGTCGGCATTCCTTTTGAAAATTCATTTTGTGATGGTAACCTCTAGTTATGAGTCCTCCTTCGTGTCGTCCTACCTTTGTGTTTTAGATCTGAGTCCGCCTTTGTGTCGGCATTCCATTTTAAAATCCGTGTTGTGATGGTAACTTCTGGTTAGGAGTTCACCTTCGTGTCGCCCTACGTTTGTGTTTTAGATCTGAGTCCGCCTTCGTGTCGGAATTTCTTTTGAAAATCCATCTTGCGATGGTAACCTCTGGTTATAAGTCCGCCTTCGTGTCGTCCTACCTTTGGGTTTTGGATCTGAGTCCGCCTCCGTGTCGACATTCCTTTTGAAAATTCATCTTGTGATGGTAACCTCTGGTTATAAGTCCGCCTTCGTGTCGGCCTACCTTTGTGTTTTGGATCTGAGTCCGCCTTCGTGTCGACATTCCTTTTGAACATCCATCTTATGATGGTAACCTCTGGTTATGAGTCCTCCTTCGTGTCGGCCTACCTTTGTGTTTTGGATCTGAGTCCGCCTTCGTGTTGACATTCCTTTTGAAAATCCATCTTGTGATGGTAACCTCTGGTTATAAGTCTGCCTTCGTGTCGGCCTACCTCTGTGTTTTGGATCTGAGTCCGCCTTCGTGTCGACATTCCTTTTAAAAATCCATCTTGTGATGGTAACCTCTGGTTATGAGTCCGACTTCGTGTCGTCCTACCTTTGTGTTTTGGATCTGAGTCCGCCTTCGTGTCGACATTTCTTTTTAAAATCCATCTTGTGATGGTAACCTCTGGTTATGAGTCTGCCTTCGTGCCAGCTTACCTTTATGTTTTGGATCTGAGTCCACCTTCGTGTCGGCATTCCTTTTGAATATCCATTTTGTCATGGTAACCTCAGGTTATGAGTCCGCCTTCGTGTCAGCCTACCCTTGTGTTTTGGATCTGAGTCCGCCTTCGTGTCGGCATTCCTTTTGAAAATCCATCTTTTGATGGTAACCTCTGGTTATAAGTCTGACTTCGTGTCGGCCTACCTTTGTGTTTTGGATCCGAGTCCGCCTTCGTGTCGACATTCCTTTTGAAAATCCATCTTGTAATGGTAACCTCTGGTTATAAGTCCTCCTCCGTGTTAGCCTACCTTTGTGTTTTAGATCTGAGTCCGCCTTCGTGTCGGCATTCCTTTTGAAAATCCATCTGGTGATGGTAACCTCTGGTTATGAATCCGCCTTCGTGTCGGCCTACATTTGTGTTTTGGATCTGAGTCTGCCTTTATGTCGACATTCCTTTGGGAAATCCATCTTGTGATGGTAACCTCTGGTTATGAGTCCTCCTTCGTGTCGGCCTACCTTTGTGTTTTGGATCTGAGTCCGCCTTCGTGTCTACATTCATTTTGAAAATCCATCTTGTGATGGTAACCTCTGGTTATAAGTCTGCCTTCGTGTCGGCCTACCTCTGTGTTTTGGATCTGAGTCCGCCTTCGTATCGACATTCCTTTTGAAAATCCATCTTGTGATGGTAACCTCTGGTTATGAGTCCGCCTTCGTGTCGTCCTACCTTTGTGTTTTGGATCTGAGTCCGCCTTCGTGTCGACATTTCTTTTTAAAATCCATCTTGTGATAGTAACCTCTGGTTATGAGTCCGCCTTCGTGTCAGCCTACCTTTATGTTTTGGATCTGAGTCCGCCTTCGTGTCGGCATTCCGTTTGAAAATCCATTTTGTGATGGTATCCTCTGGTTATGAGTCCGCCTTCGTGTCAGCCTACCTTTGTGTTTTGGATCTGAGTCCGCCTTCGTGTTGGCATTCCTTTTGAAAATACATCTTGTGATGGTAACCTCTGGTTATAAGTCTGACTTCGTGTCGGCCTACCTTTGTGTTTTGGATCCGAGTCCGCCTTCGTGTCGGCATTCCTTTTGAAAATCCATCTTATGATTGTAACCTCTGGTTATGATTCCGCCTTCATGCCGGCCTACCTTTGTGTTTTGGATCTGAGTCCGCCTTCGTGTCAGAATTTCTTTTGAAAATCCATCTTGTGATGGTAACCTCTGGTTATGAGTCCTCCTTCGTGTCAGCCTACCTTTGTGTTATGGATCTGAGCCCGCGTTTGTGTCGGGATTTCTTTTGAAAATCCATATTGTGATGGTAACCTCTAGTTATGAGTCCGCCTTCGTGTCGTCCTACCTTTTTGTTTTAGATCTGAGTCAGCCTTTGTGTCGGCATTCCATTTTAAAATCCGTGTTGTGATGGTAACTTCAGGTTAGGAGTTCACCTTCGTGTCGCCCTACCTTTGTGTTTTAGATCTGAGTCCGCCTTCGTGTCGGCATTCCTTTTGAAAACCCATCTTGTGATGGTCACCTCTGTTTATAAGTCCGCCTTCGTGTCGGCCTACCTTTGTGTTTTGGATCTGAGTCCGCCTCCGTGTCGACATTCCTTTTGAAAATTCATCTTGTGATGGTAACCTCTGGTTATAAGTCCGCCTTCGTGTCGGCCTACCTTTGTGTTTTGGATCTGAGTCCGCCTTCGTGTCGACATTCCTTTTGAACATCCATCTTGTGATGGTAACCTCTGGTTATGAGTCCTCCTTCGTGTCGGCCTACCTTTGTGTTTTGGATCTGAGTCCGCCTTCGTGTTGACATTCCTTTTGAAAATCCATCTTGTGATGGTAACCTCTGGTTATAAGTCTCCCTTCGTGTCGGCCTACCTCTGTGTTTTGGATCTGAGTCCGCCTTCGTGTCGACATTCCTTTTGAAAATCCATCTTGTGATGGTAACCTCTGGTTATGAGTCCGACTTCGTGTCGTCCTACCTTTGTGTTTTGGATCTGAGTCCGCCTTCGTGTCGACATTTCTTTTTAAAATCCATCTTGTGATGGTAACCTCTGGTTATGAGTCTTCCTTCGTGCCAGCTTACCTTTATGTTTTGGATCTGAGTCCGCCTTCGTGTCGGCATTCCTTTTGAATATCCATTTTGTGATGGTAACCTCAGGTTATGAGTCCGCCTTCGTGTCAGCCTACCTTTGTGTTTTGGATCTGAGTCCGCCTTCGTGTCGGCATTCCTTTTGAAAATCCATCTTGTGATGGTAACCTCTGGTTATAAGTCTGACTTCGTGTCGGCCTACCTTTGTGTTTTGGATCCGAGTCCGCCTTCGTGTCGACATTCCTTTTGAAAATCCATCTTGTAATGGTAACCACTGGTTATAAGTCCTCCTCCGTGTTAGCCTACCTTTGTGTTTTAGATCTGAGTCCGCCTTCGTGTCGGCATTCCTTTTGAAAATCCATCTGGTGATGGTAACCTCTGGTTATGAATCCGCCTTCGTGTCGGCCTACATTTGTGTTTTGGATCTGAGTCTGCCTTTATGTCGACATTCCTTTGGGAAATCCATCTTGTGATGGTAACCTCTGGTTATGAGTCCTCCTTCGTGTCGGCCTACCTTTGTGTTTTGGATCTGAGTCCGCCTTCGTGTCTACATTCATTTTGAAAATCCATCTTGTGATGGTAACCTCTGGTTATAAGTCTGCCTTCGTGTCGGCCTACCTCTGTGTTTTGGATCTGAGTCCGCCTTCGTGTCGACATTCCTTTTGAAAATCCATCTTGTGATGGTAACCTCTGGTTATGAGTCCGCCTTTGTGTCGTCCTACCTTTGTGTTTTGGATCCGAGTCCGCCTTCGTGTCGGCATTTCTTTTTAAAATCCATCTTGTGATGGTAACCTCTGGTTATGAGTCTGCCTTCGTGTTAGCCTACCTTTGTGTTTTGGATCTGAGTCCGCTTTCGTGTCGGCATTCCTTTTGAAAATCCATTTTGTGATGGTATCCTCTGGTTATGAGTCCGCCTTCGTGTCAGCCTACCTTTGTGTTTTGGATCTGAGTCCGCCTTCGTGTTGGCATTCCTTTTGAAAATACATCTTGTGATGGTAACCTCTGGTTATAAGTCTGACTTCGTGTCGGCCTACCTTTGTGTTTTGGATCCGAGTCCGCCTTCGTGTCGGCATTCCTTTTGAAAATCCATCTTATGATTGTAACCTCTGGTTATGATTCCGCCTTCATGCCGGCCTACCTTTGTGTTTTGGATCTGAGTCCGCCTTCGTGTCAGAATTTCTTTTGAAAATCCATCTTGTGATGGTAACCTCTGGTTATGAGTCCGCCTTCGTGTCAGCCTACCTTTGTGTTATGGATCTGAGCCCGCGTTTGTGTCGGCATTTCTTTTGAAAATCCATATTGTGATGCTAACCTCTAGTTATGAGTCCGCCTTCGTGTCGTCCTACCTTTGTGTTTTAGATCTGAGTCCGCCTTTGTGTCGGCATTCCATTTTAAAATCCGTGTTGTGATGGTAACTTCTGGTTAGGAGTTCACCTTCGTGTCGCCCTACCTTTGTGTTTTAGATCTGAGTCCGCCTTCGTGTCGGCATTCCTTTTGAAAACCCATCTTGTGATGGTCACCTCTGGTTATAAGTCCGCCTTCGTGTCGGCCTACCTCTGTGTTTTGGATCTGAGTCCGCCTCCGTGTCGACATTCCTTTTGAAAATCCATCTTGTGATGGTAACCTCTGGTTATGAGTCCGACTTCGTGTCGTCCTACCTTTGTGTTTTGGATCTGAGTCCGCCTTCGTGTCGACATTTCTTTTTAAAATCCATCTTGTGATGGTAACCTCTGGTTATGAGTCTGCCTTCGTGCCAGCTTACCTTTATGTTTTGGATCTGAGTCCGCCTTCGTGTCGGCATTCCTTTTGAATATCCATTTTGTGATGGTAACCTCTGGTTATGAGTCCGCCTTCGTGTCAGCCTACCTTTGTGTTTTGGATCTGAGTCCTCCTTCGTGTCGGCATTCCTTTTGAAAATCCATCTTGTGATGGTAACCTCTGGTTATAAGTCTGACTTTGTGTTGGCCTACCTTTGTGTTTTGGATTCAAGTCCGCCTTCGTGTCGACATTCCTTTTGAAAATCCATCTTGTAATGGTAACCTCTGGTTATAAGTCCTCCTTTGTGTCAGCCTACCTTTGTGTTTTAGATCTGAGTCCGCCTTCGTGTCGGCATTCCTTTTGAAAATCCATCTTGTGATGGTAACCTCTGGTTATGAGTCCGCCTTCGTGTCGGCCTACCTTTGTGTTTTGGATCTGAGTCCGCCTTTGTGTCGGCATTCCTTTTTAAAATCCATCTTGTGATGGTAACCTCTGGTTATGAGTTCGCCTTCGTGTCAGCCTAACTTTGTGTTTTAGATCTGAGTCCACCTTCGTGTCGGCATTCCTTTTGAAAATCTATCTTGTGATGGTAACCTCTGGTTATAAGTCCGCCTTCGTGTCGGCCTACCTTTGTGTTTTGGATCTGAGTCCGCCTTCGTGTCGACATTCCTTTTGAAAATCCATCTTGTGATGATAACCTCTGGTTATAAGTCTGCCTTCGTGTCGGCCTACCTTTGTATTTTGGATCCGAGTCCGCCTTCGTGTCGACATTCCTTTTGAAAATCCATCTTGTAATGGTAACCTCTGGTTATAAGTCCTCCTTTGTGTCAGCCTACCTTTGTGTTTTTGATCTGAGTCCGCCTTCGTGTCGGCATTCCTTTTGAAAATCCATCTTGTGATGGTAACCTCTGGTTATGAGTCCGCCTTCATGTCGGCCTACCTTTGTGTTTTGGATCTGAGTCCGCCTTCATGTCGGCATTCCATTTGAAAATCCATCTTGTGATGGTAACCTCTGGTTATAAGTCCGCCTTCGTGTCGTCCTACCTTTGTATTTTGGATCTGAGTCCGCCTTCGTGTCGGCATTCCTTTTGAAAATCCATCTTGTGATGGTAACCTCTGGTTATAAGTCTGACTTCGTGTCGGCCTACCTCTGTGTTTTGGATCTGAGTCCGCCTTCGTGTCGAAATTCCTTTTGAAAATCCATCTTGTGATGGTAACCTCTGGTCATGAGTCCGCCTTCGTGTCGTCCTACCTTTGTGTTTTGGATCTGAGTCCGCCTTCGTGTCGACATTTCTTTTTAAAATCCATCTTGTGATGGTAACCTCTGGTTATGAGTCCGCCTTCGTGTCAGCCTACCTTTATGTTTTGGATCTGAGTCCGCATTCGTGTCGGCATTCCTTTTGAAAATCCATTTTGTGATGGTAACCTCTGGTTATGAGTCCGCCTTCGTGTCAGCCTACCTTTGTGTTTTGGATTTGAGTCCGCCTTCGTGTCGGCATTCCTTTTGAAAATCCATCTTGTAATGGTAACCTCTGGTTATAAGTCCTCCTTTGTGTCAGCCTACCTTTGTGTTTTTGATCTGAGTCCGCCTTCGTGTCGACATTCCTTTTGAAAATCCATCTTGTGATGGTAACCTCTGGTTATGAGTCCGCCTTCGTGTCGTCCTACCTTTGTGTTTTGGATCTGAGTCCGCCTCCGTGTCGACATTCCTTTTGAAAATTCATCTTGTGATGGTAACCTCTGGTTATGAGTCCGCCTTCGTGTCGTCCTACCTTTGTGTTTTGGATCTGAGTCTGCCTTCGTGTCGACATTCCTTTTGAAAATCCATCTTGTGATGGTAACCTCTGGTTAGGAGTCCTCCTTCGTGTCGGCCTACCTTTGTGTTTTGGATCTGAGTCCGCCTTCGTGTCGACATTCCTTTTGAAAATCCATCTTGTGATGGTAACCTCTGGTTATAAGTCTGCCTTCGTGTCGGCCTACCTCTGTGTTTTGGATCTGAGTCCGCCTTCGTGTCGAAATTCCTTTTGAAAATCCATCTTGTGATGGTAACCTCTGGTTATGAGTCCGCCTTCGTGTCGTCCTACCTTTGTGTTTTGGATCTGAGTCCGCCTTCGTGTCGACATTTCTTTTTAAAATCCATCTTGTGATGGTAACCTCTGGTTATGAGTCCGCCTTCGTGTCAGCCTACCTTTATGTTTTGGATCTGAGTCCGCCTTCGTGTCGGCATTCCTTTTGAAAATCCATTTTGTGATGGTAACCTCTGGTTATGAGTCCGCCTTCGTGTCAGCCTACCTTTGTGTTTTGGATTTGAGTCCGCCTTCGTGTCGGCATTCCTTTTGAAAATCCATCTTGTGATGGTAACCTCTGGTTATAAGTCTGACTTCGTGTCAGCCTACCTTTGTGTTTTGGATCCGAGTCCGCCTTCGAGTCGACATTCCTTTTGAAAATTCATCTTGTAATGGTAACCTCTGGTTATAAGTCCTCCTTCGTGTTAGCCTACCTTTGTGTTTTAGATCTGAGTCCGCCTTCGTGTCGGCATTCCTTTTGAAAATCCATCTTGTGATGGTAACCTCTGGTTATGAATCCGCCTTCGTGTCGGCCTACATTTGTGTTTAGGATCTGAGTCTGCCTTTATGTCGACATTCCTTTGGGAAATCCATCTTGTGATGGTAACCTCTGGTTATGAGTCCTCCTTCGTGTCGTCCTACCTTTGTGTTTTGGATCTGAGTCCGCCTTCGTGTTGGCATTTCTTTTTAAAATCCATCTTGTGATGGTAACCTCTGGTTATGAGTCCGCCTTCGTGTCAGCCTACCATTATGTTTTGGATCTGAGTCCGCCTTCATGTCGGCATTCCTTTTGAAAATCCATTTTGTGATGGTAACCTCTGGTTATGAGTCCGCCTTCGTGTCAGCCTACCTTTGTGTTTTGGATCTGAGTCCGCCTTCGTGTCGGCATTCCATTTGAAAATCCATCTTGTGATGGTAACCTCTGGTTATAAGTCTGACTTCGTGTCGGCCTACCTTTGTGTTTTGGATCCATGTCCGCCTTCGTGTCGGCATTCCTTTTGAAAATCCATCTTGTGATGGTAACCTCTGGTTATTATTCCGCCTTCAGGTCGGCCTACCTTTGGGTTTTGGATCTGAGTCCGCCTTCGGGTCGGAATTTCTTTTGAAAATCCATCTTGTGATGGTAACCTCTGGTTATGAGTCCGCCTTCGTGTTGACCTACCTTTGTGTTTTGGATCTGAGCCCTCATATGTGTCGGCATTTCTTTTGAAAATCCATCTTGTGATGGTAACCTCTGGTTATGAGTCCGCCTTCGTGTCGGCCTACCTTTGTGTTTTGGATCTGAGTCCGCCTTTGTGTCGGCATTCCTTTTTAAAATCCATCTTGTGATGGTAACTTCTGTTTATGAGTTCGCCTTCGTCTCGGCCTACCTTTGTGTTTTAGATCTGAGTCCGATTTCGTGTCGGCATTCCTTTTGAAAATCTATCTTGTGATGGTAACCTCTGGTTATAAGTCCGCCTTCTTGTCGGCCTACCTTTGTGTTTTGGATCTGAGTCCGCCTTCGTGTCGACATTCCTTTTGAAAATCCATCTTGTGATGGTAACCTCTGGTTATAAGTCTGCCTTCGTGTCGGCCTACCTTTGTGTTTTGGATCTGAGTCCGCCTTCGTGTCGAAATTCCTTTTGAAAATCCATCTTGTGATGGTAACCTCTGGTTATGAGTCCGCCTTCGTGTCGTCCTACGTTTGTGTTTTGGATCTGAGTCCGCCTTCGTGTCGACATTTCTTTTTAAAATCCATCTTGTGATGGTAACCTCTGGTTATGAGTCCGCCTTCGTGTCAGCCTACCTTTATGTTTTGGATCTGAGTCCGCCTTCATGTCGGCATGCCTTTTGAAAATCCATTTTGTGATGGTAACCTCTGGTTATGAGTCCGCCTTCGTGTCAGCCTACCTTTGTGTTTTGGATCTGAGTCCGCCTTCGTGTCGGCATTCCTTTTGAAAATCCATCTTGTCATGGTAACCTCTGGTTATAAGTCTGACTTCGTGTCAGCCTACCTTTGTGTTTTGGATCCGAGTCCGCCTTCGTGTCGACATTCCTTTTGAAAATTCATCTTGTAATGGTAACCTCTGGTTGTAAGTCCTCCTTCGTGTTAGCCTACCTTTGGGTTTTAGATCTGAGTCCGCCTTCGTGCCGGCATTCCTTTTGAAAATCCATCTTGTGATGGTAACCTCTGGTTATGAATCCGCATTCATGTCGGCCTACATTTGTGTTTAGGATCTGAGTCTGCCTTTATGTCGACATTCCTTTGGGAAATCCATCTTGTGATGGTAACCTCTGGTTATGAGTCCTCCTTCGTGTTGACCTACCTTTGTGTTTTCGATCTGAGCCCTCATATGTGTCGGCATTTCTTTTGAAAATCCATCTTGTGATGGTAACCTCTGGTTATGAGTCCGCCTTCGAGTCGGCCTACCTTTGTGTTTTGGATCTGAGTCCGCCTTTTTGTCGGCATTCCTTTTTAAAATCCATCTTGTGATGGTAACTTCTGGTTATGAGTTCGCCTTCTTGTCGGCCTACCTTTGTGTTTTAGATCTGAGTCCGATTTCGTGTCGGCATTCCTTTTGAAAATCTATCTTGTGAGGGTAACCTCTGGTTATAAGTCCGCCTTCGTGTCGGCCTACCTTTGTGTTTTGGATCTGAGTCCGCCTTCGTGTCGACATTCCTTTTGAAAATCCATCTTGTGATGGTAACCTCTGGTTATAAGTCTGCCTTCGTGTCGGCCTACCTCTGTGTTTTGGATCTGAGTCCGCCTTCGTGTCGAAATTCCTTTTGAAAATCCATCTTGTGATGGTAACCTCTGGTTATGAGTCCGCCTTCGTATCGTCCTACCTTTGTGTTTTGGATCTGAGTCTGCCTTCGTGTCGACATTTCTTTTTAAAATCCATCTTGTGATGGTAACCTCTGGTTATGAGTCCGCCTTCGTGTCAGCCTACCTTTATGTTTTGGATCTGAGTCCGCCTTCGTGTCGACATTCCTTTTGAAAATCCATTTTGTGATGGTAACCTCTGGTTATGAGTCTGCCTTCGTGTCAGCCTACCTTTGTGTTTTGGATCTGAGTCCGCCTTCGTGTCGGTATTCCATTTGAAAATCCATCTTGTGATGGTAACCTCTGGTTATAAGTCTGACTTCGTGTCGGCCTACCTTTGTGTTTTGGATCCATGTCCGCCTTCGTGTCGGCATTCCTTTTGAAATTCCATCTTGTGATGGTAACCTCTGGTTATTATTCCGCCTTCAGGTCGGCCTACCTTTGGGTTTTGGATCTGAGTCCGCCTTCGTGTCGGAATTTCTTTTGAAAATCCATCTTGTGATGGTAACCTCTGGTTATGAGTCCGCCTTCGTGTTGACCTACCTTTGTGTTTTGGATCTGAGCCCTCATATGTGTCGGCATTTCTTTTGAAAATCCATCTTGTGATGGTAACCTCTGGTTATGAGTCCGCCTTCGTGTCGGCCTACCTTTGTGTTTTGGATCTGAGTCCGCCTTTGTGTCGGCATTCCTTTTTAAAATCCATCTTGTGATGGTAACTTCTGTTTATGAGTTCGCCTTCGTGTCGGCCTACCTTTGTGTTTTAGATCTGAGTCCGATTTCGTGTCGGCATTCCTTTTGAAAATCTATCTTGTGATGGTAACCTCTGGTTATAAGTCCGCCTTCTTGTCGGCCTACCTTTGTGTTTTGGATCTGAGTCCGCCTTCGTGTCGACATTCCTTTTGAAAATCCATCTTGTGATGGTAACCTCTGGTTATAAGTCTGCCTTCGTGTCGGCCTACCTTTGTGTTTTGGATCTGAGTCCGCCTTCATGTCGGCATTCCTTTTGAAAATCCATTTTGTGATGGTAACCTCTGGTTATGAGTCCGCCTTCATGTCAGCCTACCTTTGTGTTTTGGATCTGAGTCCGCCTTCGTGTCGGCATTCCTTTTGAAAATCCATCTTGTGATGGTAACCTCTGGTTATAAGTCTGACTTCGTGTCAGCCTACCTTTGTGTTTTGGATCCGAGTCCGCCTTCGTGTCGACATTCCTTTTGAAAATTCATCTTGTAATGGTAACCTCTGGTTATAAGTCATCCTTCGTGTTAGCCTACCTTTGGGTTTTAGATCTGAGTCCGCCTTCGTGTCGGCATTCCTTTTGAAAATCCATCTTGTGATGGTAACCTCTGGTTATGAATCCGCCTTCGTGTCGGCCTACATTTGTGTTTTGGATCTGAGTCTGCCTTTATGTCGACATTCCTTTGGGAAATCCATCTTGTGATGGTAACCTCTGGTTATGAGTCCTCCTTCGTGTCGTCCTACCTTTGTGTTTTGGATCTGAGTCCGCCTTCGTGTCGGCATTTCTTTTTAAAATCCATCTTGTGATGGTAACCTCTGGTTATGAGTCCGCCTTCGTGTCAGCCTACCATTATGTTTTGGATCTGAGTCCGCCTTCGTGTCGGCATTCCTTTTGAAAATCCATTTTGTGATGGTAACCTCTGGTTATGAGTCCGCCTTCGTGTCAGCCTACCTTTGTGTTTTGGATCTGAGTCCGCCTTCGTGTCGGCATTCCATTTGAAAATCCATCTTGTGATGGTAACCTCTGGTTATAAGTCTGACTTCGTGTCGGCCTACCGTTGTGTTTTGGATCCATGTCCGCCTTCGTGTCGGCATTCCTTTTGAAAATCCATCTTGTGATGGTAACCTCTGGTTATTATTCCGCCTTCAGGTCGGCCTACCTTTGGGTTTTGGATCTGAGTCCGCCTTCGTGTCGGAATTTCTTTTGAAAATCCATCTTGCGATGGTAACCTCTGGTTATGAGTCCGCCTTCGTGTTGACCTACCTTTGTGTTTTGGAACTGAGCCCTCATATGAGTCGGCATTTCTTTTGAAAATCCATCTTGTGATGGTAACCTCTGGTTATGAGTCCGCCTTCGTGTCGGCCTACCTTTGTGTTTTGGATCTGAGTCCGCCTTTGTGTCGGCACTCCTTTTTAAAATCCATCTTGTGATGGTAACTTCTGGTTATGAGTTCGCCTTCGTGTCGGCCTACCTTTGTGTTTTAGATCTGAGTCCGATTTCGTGTCGGCATTCCTTTTGAAAATCTATCTTGTGATGGTAACCTCTGGTTATAAGTCCGCCTTCGTGTCGGCCTAACTTTGTGTTTTGGATCTGAGTCCGCCTTCGTGTCGACATTCCTCTTGAAAATTTATCTTGTGATGGTAACCTCTGGTTATAAGTCTGCCTTCGTGTCGGCCTACCTCTGTGTTTTGGATCTGAGTCCGCCTTCGTATCGAAATTCCTTTTGAAAATCCATCTTGTGATGGTAACCTCTGGTTATTAGTCCGCCTTCGTGTCGTCCTACCTTTGTGTTTTGGATCTGAGTCCGCCTTCGTGTCGACATTTCTTTTTAAAATCCATCTTGTGATGGTAACCTCAGGTTATGAGTCCGCCTTCGTGTCAGCCTACCTTTATGTTTTGGATCTGAGTCCGCCTTCGTGTCGGCATTCCTTTTGAAAATCCATTTTGTGATGGTAACCTCTGGTTATGAGTCCGCCTTCGTGTCAGCCTACCTTTGTGTTTTGGATCTGAGTCCGCCTTCGTGTCGGCATTCCTTTTGAAAATCCATCTTATGATGGTAACCTCTGGTTATAAGTCTGACTTCGTGTCAGCCTACCTTTGTGTTTTGGATCCGAGTCCGCCTTCGTGTCGACATTCCTTTTGAAAATTCATCTTGTAATGGTAACCTCTGGTTATAAGTCCTCCTTCGTGTTAGCCTACCTTTGTGTTTTAGATCTGAGTCCGCCTTCGTGTCGGCATTCCTTTTGAAAATCCATCTTGTGATGGTAACCTCTGGTTATGAATCCGCCTTCGTGTCGGCCTACATTTGTGTTTAGGATCTGAGTCTGCCTTTATGTCGACATTCCTTTGGGAAATCCATCTTGTGATGGTAACCTCTGGTTATGAGTCCTCCTTCGTGTCGTCCTACCTTTGTGTTTTGGATCTGAGTCCGCCTTCGTGTCGGCATTTCTTTTTAAAATCCATCTTGTGATGGTAACCTCTGGTTATGAGTCCGTCTTCGTGTCAGCCTACCATTATGTTTTGGATCTGAGTCCGCCTTCGTGTCAGCTTACCATTATGTTTTGGATCTGAGTCCGCCTTCGTGTCGGCATTCCTTTTGAAAATCCATTTTGTGATGGTAACCTCTGGTTATGAGTCCGCCTTCGTGTCAGCCTACCTTTGTGTTTTGGATCTGAGTCCGCCTTCTTGTCGGCATTCCATTTGAAAATCCATCTTGTGATGGTAACCTCTGGTTATAAGTCTGACTTCGTGTCGGCCTACCTTTGTGTTTTGGATCCATGTCCGCCTTCGTGTCGGCATTCCTTTTGAAAATCCATCTTGTGATGGTAACCTCTGGTTATTATTCCGCCTTCAGGTCGGCCTACCTTTGGGTTTTGGATCTGAGTCCGCCTTCGTGTCGGAATTTCTTTTGAAAATCCATCTTGTGATGGTAACCTCTGGTTATGAGTCCGCCTTCGTGTTGACCTACCTTTGTGTTTTGGATCTGAGCCCTCATATGTGTCGGCATTTCTTTTGAAAATCCATCTTGTGATGGTAACCTCTGGTTATGAGTCCGCCTTCGTGTCGGCCTACCTTTGTGTTTTGGATCTGAGTCCGCCTTTGTGTCGGCATTCCTTTTTAAAATCCATCTTGTGATGGTAACCTCTGGTTATGAGTTCGCCTTCGTGTCGGCCTACCTTTGTGTTTTAGATCTGAGTCCAATTTCGTGTCGGCATTCCTTTTGAAAATCTATCTTGTGATGGTAACCTCTGGTTATAAGTCCACCTTCATGTCGGCCTACCTTTGTGTTTTGGATCTGAGTCCGCCTTCGTGTCGGAATTTCTTTTGAAAATCCATCTTGCGATGGTAACCTCTGGTTATGAGTCCGCCTTCGTGTTGACCTACCTTTGTGTTTTGGAACTGAGCCCTCATATGTGTCGGCATTTCTTTTGAAAATCCATCTTGTGATGGTAACCCCTGGTTATGAGTCCGCCTTCGTGTCGGCCTACCTTTGTGTTTTGGATCTGAGTCCGCCTTTGTGTCGGCATTCCTTTTTAAAATCCATCTTGTGATGGTAACTTCTGGTTATGAGTTCGCCTTCGTGTCGGCCTACCTTTGTGTTTTAGATCTGAGTCCGATTTCGTGTCGGCATTCCTTTTGAAAATCTATCTTGTGATGGTAACCTCTGGTTATAAGTCCGCCTTCGTGTCGGCCTACCTTTGTGTTTTGGATCTGAGTCCGCCTTCTTGTCGGCATTCCATTTGAAAATCCATCTTGTGATGGTAACCTCTGGTTATAAGTCTGACTTCGTGTCGGCCTACCTTTGTGTTTTGGATCCATGTCCGCCTTCGTGTCGGCATTCCTTTTGAAAATCCATCTTGTGATGGTAACCTCTGGTTATTATTCCGCCTTCAGGTCGGCCTACCTTTGGGTTTTGGATCTGAGTCAGCCTTCGTGTCGGAATTTCTTTTGAAAATCCATCTTGTGATGGTAACCTCTGGTTATGAGTCCGCCTTCGTGTTGACCTACCTTTGTGTTTTGGATCTGAACCCTCATATGTGTCGGCATTCCTTTTGAAAATCTATCTTGTGATGGTAACCTCTGGTTATAAGTCCGCCTTAGTATCGGCCTACCTTTGTGTTTTGGATCTGAGTCCGCCTTCGTGTCGACGTTCCTTTTGAAAATCCATCTTGTGATGGTAACCTCTGGTTATAAGTCTGCCTTCGTGTCGGCCTACCTTTGTGTTTTGGATCTGAGTCCGCCTTCGTGTCGACATTTCTTTTTAAAATCCATCTTGTGATGGTAACCTCTGGTTATGAGTCCGCCTTCGTGTCAGCCTACCTTTATGTTTTGGATCTGAGTCCGCCTTCATGTCGGCATTCCTTTTGAAAATCCATTTTGTGATGGTAACCTCTGGTTATGAGTCCGCCTTCGTGTCAGCCTACCTTTGTGTTTTGGATCTGAGTCCGCCTTCGTGTCGGCATTCCTTTTGAAAATCCATCTTGTGATGGTAACCTCTGGTTATAAGTCTGACTTCGTGTCAGCCTACCTTTGTGTTTTGGATCCGAGTCCGCCTTCGTGTCGACATTCCTTTTGAAAATTCATCTTGTAATGGTAACCTCTGGTTATAAGTCCTCCTTCGTGTTAGCCTACCTTTGTTTTTTAGATCTGAGTCCGCCTTCGTGTCGGCATTCCTTTTGAAAATCCATCTTGTGATGGTAACCTCTGGTTATGAATCCGCCTTCGTGTCGGCCTACATTTGTGTTTAGGATCTGAGTCTGCCTTTATGTCGACATTCCTTTGGGAAATCCATCTTGTGATGGTAACCTCTGGTTATGAGTCCTCCTTCGTGTCGTCCTACCTTTGTGTTTTGGATCTGAGTCCGCCTTCGTGTCGGCATTTCTTTTTAAAATCCATCTTGTGATGGTAACCTCTGGTTATGAGTCCGCCTTCGTGTCAGCCTACCATTATGTTTTGGATCTGAGTCCGCCTTCGTGTCGGCATTCCTTTTGAAAATCCATTTTGTGATCTTAACCTCTGGTTATGAGTCCGCCTTCGTGTCAGCCTACCTTTGTGTTTTGGATCTGAGTCCGCCTTCGTGTCGGCATTCCATTTGAAAATCCATCTTGTGATGGTAACCTCTGGTTATAAGTCTGACTTCGTGTCGGCCTACCTTTGTGTTTTGGATCCATGTCCGCCTTCGTGTCGGCATTCCTTTTGAAAATCCATCTTGTGATGGTAACCTCTGGTTAATATTCCGCCTTCAGGTCGGCCTACCGGGGTTTTAGATCTGAGTCCGCCTTCGTGTCGGAATTTCTTTTGAAAATCCATCTTGTGATGGTAACCTCTGGTTATGAGTCCGCCTTCGTGTTGACCTACCTTTGTGTTTTGGATCTGAGCCCTCATATGTGTCGGCATTTCTTTTGAAAATCCATCTTGTGATGGTAACCTCTGGTTATGAGTCCGCCTTCGTGTCGGCCTACCTTTGTGTTTTGGATCTGAGTCCGCCTTTGTGTCGGCATTCCTTTTTAAAATCCATCTTGTGATGGTAACCTCTGGTTATAAATCTGACTTCGTGTCGGCCTACCTTTGTGTTTTGGATCCGAGTCCGCCTTCGTGTCGACATTCCTTTTGAAAATCCATCTTGTAATGGTAACCTCTGGTTATAAGTCCTCCTTCGTGTTAGCCTACCTTTGTGTTTTAGATCTGAGTCCGCCTTCGTGTCGGCATTCCTTTTGAAAATCCATCTTGTGATGGTAACCTCTGGTTATGAATCCGCCTTCGTGTCGGCCTACATTTGTGTTTAGGATCTGAGTCCGCCTTCGTGTCGGCATTCCTTTTGAAAATCCATCTTGTGATGGTAACCTCTGGTTATGAGTCCGCCTTCGTGTCGGCCTACCTTTGTGTTTTGGATCTGAGTCCGCCTTTGTGTCGGCATTCCTTTTTAAAATCCATCTTGTGATGGTAACCTCTGGTTATGAGTTCGCCTTCGTGTCGGCCTACCTTTGTGTTTTAGATCTGAGTCCAATTTCGTGTCGGCTTTCCTTTTGAAAATCTATCTTGTGATGGTAACCTCTGGTTATAAGTCCACCTTAGTATCGGCCTACCTTTGTGTTTTGGATCTGAGTCCGCCTTCGTGTCGACGTTCCTTTTGAAAATCCATCTTGTGATGGTAACCTCTGGTTATAAGTCTGCCTTCGTGTCGGCCCACCTTTGTGTTTTGGATCTGAGTCCGCCTTCGTGTCGACATTTCTTTTTAAAATCCATCTTGTGATGGTAACCTCTGGTTATGAGTCCGCCTTCGTGTCAGCCTACCTTTATGTTTTGGATCTGAGTCCGCCTTCGTGTCGGCATTCCTTTTGAAAATCCATTTTGTGATGGTAACCTCTGGTTATGAGTCCGCCTTCGTGTCAGCCTACCTTTATGTTTTGGATCTGAGTCCGCCTTCGTGTCGGCATTCCTTTTGAAAATCCATTTTGTGATGGTAACCTCTGGTTATGAGTCCGCCTTCGTGTCAGCCTACCTTTGTGTTTTGGATCTGAGTCCGCCTTCGTGTCGGCATTCCTTTTGAAAATCCATTTTGTGATGGTAACCTCTGGTTATGAGTCCGCCTTCGTGTCAGCCTACCTTTGTGTTTTGGATCTGAGTCCGCCTTCTTATCGGCATTCCATTTGAAAATCCATCTTGTGATGGTAACCTCTGGTTATAAGTCTGCCTTCATGTCGGCCTACCTTTGTGTTTTGGATCCGAGTCCGCCTTCGTGTCGGCATTCCTTTTCAAAATCCATCTTGTGATGGTAACCTCTAGTTATTATTCCGCCTTCAGGTCGGCCTACCTTTATGTTTTGGATCTGAGTGCGCCTTCGTGTCGGAATTTCTTTTGAAAATCCATCTTGTGATGGTAACCTCTGGTTATGAGTCCGCCTTCGTGTCGACCTACTTTTGTGTTTTGGATCTGAGCCCTCATATGTGTCGGCATTTCTTTTGAAAATCCATCTTGTGATGGTAACCTCTGGTTATGAGTCCGCCTTCGTGTCGGCCAACCTTTGTGTTTTGGATCTGAGTCCGCCTTTGTGTCGGCATTCCTTTTTAAAATCCATCTTGTGATGGTAACCTCTGGTTATGAGTTCGCCTTCGTGTCGGCCTACCTTTGTGTTTTAGATCTGAGTCCGCCTTCGTGTCGGCATTCCTTTTGAAAATCTATCTTGTGATGGTAACCTCTGGTTATAAGTCCGCCTTCGTGTCGGCCTACCTTTGTGTTTTGGATCTGAGTCCGCCTTCGTGTCGATATTCCTTTTGAAAATCCATCTTGTGATGGTAACCTCTGGTTATGAATCCGCCTTCGTGTCGGCCTACATTTGTGTTTAGGATCTGAGTCTGCCTTTATGTCGACATTCCTTTGGGAAATCCATCTTGTGATGGTAACCTCTGGTTATGAGTCCTCCTCCGTGTCGTCCTACCTTTGTGTTTTGGATCTGAGTCCGCCTTCGTGTCGGCATTTCTTTTTAAAATCCATCTTGTGATGGTAACCTCCGGTTATGAGTCCGCCGTCGTGTCAGCCTACCATTATGTTTTGGATCTGAGTCCGCCTTTGTGTCGGCATTCCTTTTAAAAATCCATTTTGGGATGGTAACCTCTGGTTATGAGTCCGCCTTCGTGTCAGCCTACCTTTGTGTTTTGGATCTGAGTCCGCCTTCTTATCGGCATTCCATTTGAAAATCCATCTTGTGATGGTAACCTCTGGTTATAAGTCTGCCTTCGTGTCGGCCTACCTTTGTGTTTTGGATCCGAGTCCGCCTTCGTATCGGCATTCCTTTTCAAAATCCATCTTGTGATGGTAACCTCTGGTTATTATTCCGCCTTCAGGTCGGCCTACCTTTGTGTTTTGGATCTGAGTCCGCCTTCGTGTCGGAATTTCTTTTGAAAATCCATCTTGTGATGGTAACCTCTGGTTATGAGTCCGCCTTCGTGTCGACCTACTTTTGTGTTTTGGATCTGAGCCCTCATATGTGTCGGCATTTCTTTTGAAAATCCATCTTGTGATGGTAACCTCTGGTTATGAGTCCGCCTTCGTGTCGGCCTACCTTTGTGTTTTGGATCTGAGTCCGCCTTTGTGTCGGCATTCCTTTTTAAAATCCATCTTGTGATGGTAACCTCTGGTTATGAGTTCACCTTCGTGTCGGCCTACCTTTGTGTTTTAGATCTGAGTCCGCCTTCGTGTCGGCATTCCTTTTGAAAATCTATCTTGTGATGGTAACCTCTGGTTATAAGTCCGCCTTCGTGTCGGCCTACCTCTGTGTTTTGGATCTGAGTCCGCCTTCGTGTCGATATTCCTTTTGAAAATCCATCTTGTGATGGTAACCTCTGGTTATGAGTCCTCCTTCGTGTCGGCCTACCTTTGTGTTTTGGATCTGAGTCCGCCTTCGTGTCGACATTCCTTTTGAAAATCCATCTTGTAATGGTAACCTCTGGTTATAAGTCCTCCTTCGTGTTAGCCTACCTTTGTGTTTTAGATCTGAGTCCGCCTTCGTGTCGGCATTCCTTTTTAAAATCCATCTTGTGATGGTAACCTCTGGTTATGAATCCGCCTTCGTGTCGGCCTACATTTGTGTTTAGGATCTGAGTCCGCCTTCGTGTCGGCATTCCTTTTGAAAATCCATCTTGTGATGGTAACCTCTGGTTATGAGTCCGCCTTCGTGTCGGCCTACCTTTGTGTTTTGGATCTGAGTCCGCCTTTGTGTCGGCATTCCTTTTTAAAATCCATCTTGTGATGGTAACCTCTGGTTATGAGTTCGCCTTCGTGTCGGCCTACCTTTGTGTTTTAGATCTGAGTCCAATTTCGTGTCGGCTTTCCTTTTGAAAATCTATCTTGTGATGGTAACCTCTGGTTATAAGTCCACCTTAGTATCGGCCTACCTTTCTGTTTTGGATCTGAGTCCGCCTTCGTGTCGACGTTCCTTTTGAAAATCCATCTTGTGATGGTAACCTCTGGTTATAAGTCTGCCTTCGTGTCGGCCTACCTTTGTGTTTTGGATCTGAGTCCGCCTTCGTGTCGACATTTCTTTTTAAAATCCATCTTGTGATGGTAACCTCTGGTTATGAGTCCGCCTTCGTGTCAGCCTACCTTTATGTTTTGGATCTGAGTCCGCCTTCGTGTCGGCATTCCTTTTGAAAATCCATTTTGTGATGGTAACCTCTGGTTATGAGTCCGCCTTCGTGTCAGCCTACCTTTATGTTTTGGATCTGAGTCCGCCTTCGTGTCGGCATTCCTTTTGAAAATCCATTTTGTGATGGTAACCTCTGGTTATGAGTCCGCCTTCGTGTCAGCCTACCTTTGTGTTTTGGATCTGAGTCCGCCTTCGTGTCGGCATTCCTTTTGAAAATCCATTTTGTGATGGTAACCTCTGGTTATGAGTCCGCCTTCGTGTCAGCCTACCTTTGTGTTTTGGATCTGAGTCCGCCTTCTTATCGGCATTCCATTTGAAAATCCATCTTGTGATGGTAACCTCTGGTTATAAGTCTGCCTTCATGTCGGCCTACCTTTGTGTTTTGGATCCGAGTCCGCCTTCGTGTCGGTATTCCTTTTCAAAATCCATCTTGTGATGGTAACCTCTAGTTATTATTCCGCCTTCAGGTCGGCCTACCTTTATGTTTTGGATCTGAGTGCGCCTTCGTGTCGGAATTTCTTTTGAAAATCCATCTTGTGATGGTAACCTCTGGTTATGAGTCCGCCTTCGTGTCGACCTACTTTTGTGTTTTGGATCTGAGCCCTCATATGTGTCGGCATTTCTTTTGAAAATCCATCTTGTGATGGTAACCTCTGGTTATGAGTCCGCCTTCGTGTCGGCCAACCTTTGTGTTTTGGATCTGAGTCCGCCTTTGTGTCGGCATTCCTTTTTAAAATCCATCTTGTGATGGTAACCTCTGGTTATGAGTTCGCCTTCGTGTCGGCCTACCTTTGTGTTTTAGATCTGAGTCCGCCTTCGTGTCGGCATTCCTTTTGAAAATCTATCTTGTGATGGTAACCTCTGGTTATAAGTCCGCCTTCGTGTCGGCCTACCTTTGTGTTTTGGATCTGAGTCCGCCTTCGTGTCGATATTCCTTTTGAAAATCCATCTTGTGATGGTAACCTCTGGTTATGAATCCGCCTTCGTGTCGGCCTACATTTGTGTTTAGGATCTGAGTCTGCCTTTATGTCGACATTCCTTTGGGAAATCCATCTTGTGATGGTAACCTCTGGTTATGAGTCCTCCTCCGTGTCGTCCTACCTTTATGTTTTGGATCTGAGTCCGCCTTCGTGTCGGCATTCCTTTTGAAAATCCATTTTGTGATGGTAACCTCTGGTTATGAGTCCGCCTTCGTGTCAGCCTACCTTTATGTTTTGGATCTGAGTCCGCCTTCGTGTCGGCATTCCTTTTGAAAATCCATTTTGTGATGGTAACCTCTGGTTATGAGTCCGCCTTCGTGTCAGCCTACCTTTGTGTTTTGGATCTGAGTCCGCCTTCGTGTCGGCATTCCTTTTGAAAATCCATTTTGTGATGGTAACCTCTGGTTATGAGTCCGCCTTCGTGTCAGCCTACCTTTGTGTTTTGGATCTGAGTCCGCCTTCTTATCGGCATTCCATTTGAAAATCCATCTTGTGATGGTAACCTCTGGTTATAAGTCTGCCTTCATGTCGGCCTACCTTTGTGTTTTGGATCCGAGTCCGCCTTCGTGTCGGCATTCCTTTTCAAAATCCATCTTGTGATGGTAACCTCTAGTTATTATTCCGCCTTCAGGTCGGCCTACCTTTATGTTTTGGATCTGAGTGCGCCTTTGTGTCGGAATTTCTTTTGAAAATCCATCTTGTGATGGTAACCTCTGGTTATGAGTCCGCCTTCGTGTCGACCTACTTTTGTGTTTTGGATCTGAGCCCTCATATGTGTCGGCATTTCTTTTGAAAATCCATCTTGTGATGGTAACCTCTGGTTATGAGTCCGCCTTCGTGTCGGCCAACCTTTGTGTTTTGGATCTGAGTCCGCCTTTGTGTCGGCATTCCTTTTTAAAATCCATCTTGTGATGGTAACCTCTGGTTATGAGTTCGCCTTCGTGTCGGCCTACCTTTGTGTTTTAGATCTGAGTCCGCCTTCGTGTCGGCATTCCTTGTGAAAATCTATCCTGTGATGGTAACCTCTGGTTATAAGTCCGCCTTCGTGTCGGCCTACCTTTGTGTTTTGGATCTGAGTCCGCCTTCGTGTCGATATTCCTTTTGAAAATCCATCTTGTGATGGTAACCTCTGGTTATGAATCCGCCTTCGTGTCGGCCTACATTTGTGTTTAGGATCTGAGTCTGCCTTTATGTCGACATTCCTTTGGGAAATCCATCTTGTGATGGTAACCTCTGGTTATGAGTCCTCCTCCGTGTCGTCCTACCTTTGTGTTTTGGATCTGAGTCCGCCTTCGTGTCGGCATTTCTTTTTAAAATCCATCTTGTGATGGTAACCTCCGGTTATGAGTCCGCCGTCGTGTCAGCCTACCATTATGTTTTGGATCTGAGTCCGCCTTTGTGTCGGCATTCCTTTTGAAAATCCATTTTGGGATGGTAACCTCTGGTTATGAGTCCGCCTTCGTGTCAGCCTACCTTTGTGTTTTGGATCTGAGTCCGCCTTCTTATCGGCATTCCATTTGAAAATCCATCTTGTGATGGTAACCTCTGGTTATAAGTCTGCCTTCGTGTCGGCCTACCTTTGTGTTTTGGATCCGAGTCTGCCTTCGTGTCGGCATTCCTTTTCAAAATCCATCTTGTGATGGTAACCTCTTGTTATTATTCCGCCTTCAGGTCGGCCTACCTTTGTGTTTTGGATCTGAGTCCGCCTTCGTGTCGGAATTTCTTTTGAAAATCCATCTTGTGATGGTAACCTCTGGTTATGAGTCCGCCTTCGTGTCGACCTACTTTTGTGTTTTGGATCTGAGCCCTCATATGTGTCGGCATTTCTTTTGAAAATCCATCTTGTGATGGTAACCTCTGGTTATGAGTCCGCCTTCGTGTCGGCCTACCTTTGTGTTTTGGATCTGAGTCCGCCTTTGTGTCGGCATTCCTTTTTAAAATCCATCTTGTGATGGTAACCTCTGGTTATGAGTTCGCCTTCGTGTCGGCCTACCTTTGTGTTTTAGATCTGAGTCCGCCTTCGTGTCGGCATTCCTTTTGAAAATCTATCTTGTGATGGTAACCTCTGGTTATAAGTCCGCCTTCGTGTCGGCCTACCTTTGTGTTTTGGATCTGAGTCCGCCTTCGTGTCGATATTCCTTTTGAAAATCCATCTTGTGATGGTAACCTCTGGTTATGAGTCCTCCTTCGTGTCGGCCTACCTTTGTGTTTTGGATCTGAGTCCGCCTTCGTGTCGACATTCCTTTTGAAATTCCATCTTGTGATTGTAACCTCTGGTTATAAGTCTGCCTTCGTGTCGGCCTACCTCTGTGTTTTGGATCTGAGTCCGCCTTCGTGTCGAAATTCCTTTGGAAAATCCATCTTGTGATGGTAACCTCTGGTTATGAGTCCGCCTTCATGTCGTCCTACCTTTGTGTTTTGGATCTGAGTCCGCCTTCGTGTCGACATTTCTTTTTAAAATCCATCTTGTGATGGTAACCTCTGGTTATGAGTCCGCCTTCGTGTCAGCCTACCTTTATGTTTTGCATCTGAGTCCGCCTTCGTGTCGCCATTCCTTTTGAAAATCCATTTTGTGATGGTAACCTCTGGTTATGAGTCCGCCTTCGTGTCAGCCTACCTTTGTGTTTTGGATCAGAGTCCGCAATCGTGTCGGCATTCCTTTTGAAAATCCATCTTGTGATGGTAACCTCTGGTTATAAGTCTGACTTCGTGTCGGCCTACCTTTGTGTTTTGGATCCGAGTCCTCCTTCGTGTCGACATTCCTTTTGAAAATCCATCTTTTAATGGTAACCTCTGGTTATAAGTCCTCCTTCGTGTTAGCCTACCTTTGTGTTTTAGATCTGAGTCCGCCTTCGTGTCGGCATTCCTTTTGAAAATACATCTTGTGATGGTAACCTCTGGTTATGAATCCGCCTTCGTGTCGGCCTACATTTGTGTTTAGGATCTGAGTCTGCCTTTATGTCGACATTCCTTTCGGAAATCCATCTTGTGATGGTAACCTCTGGTTATGAGTCCTCCTTCGTGTCGTCCTACCTTTGTGTTTTGGATCTGAGTCCGCCTTCGTGTCGGAATTTCTTTTGAAAATCCATCTTGTGATGGTAACCTCTGGTTATGAGTCCGCCTTCGTGTCGACCTACTTTTGTGTTTTGGATCTGAGCCCTCATATGTGTCGGCATTTCTTTTGAAAATCCATCTTGTGATGGTAACCTCTGGTTATGAGTCCGCCTTCGTGTCGGCCAACCTTTGTGTTTTGGATCTGAGTCCGCCTTTGTGTCGGCATTCCTTTTTAAAATCCATCTTGTGATGGTAACCTCTGGTTATGAGTTCGCCTTCGTGTCGGCCTACCTTTGTGTTTTAGATCTGAGTCCGCCTTCGTGTCGGCATTCCTTTTGAAAATCTATCTTGTGATGGTAACCTCTGGTTATAAGTCCGCCTTCGTGTCGGCCTACCTTTGTGTTTTGGATCTGAGTCCGCCTTCGTGTCGATATTCCTTTTGAAAATCCATCTTGTGATGGTAACCTCTGGTTATGAATCCGCCTTCGTGTCGGCCTACATTTGTGTTTAGGATCTGAGTCTGCCTTTATGTCGACATTCCTTTGGGAAATCCATCTTGTGATGGTAACCTCTGGTTATGAGTCCTCCTTCGTGTCGTCCTACCTTTGTGTTTTGGATCTTGGTCCACCTTCGTGTCGGCATTTCTTTTTAAAATCCATCTTGTGATGGTAACCTCAGGTTATGAGTCCGCCTTCGTGTCAGCCTACCATTATGTTTTGGATCTGAGTCCGCCTTTGTGTCGGCATTCCTTTTGAAAATCCATTTTGGGATGGTAACCTCTGGTTATGAGTCCGCCTTCGTGTCAGCCTACCTTTGTGTTTTGGATCTGAGTCCGCCTTCTTATCGGCATTCCATTTGAAAATCCATCTTGTGATGGTAACCTCTGGTTATAAGTCTGCCTTCGTGTCGGCCTACCTTTGTGTTTTGGATCCGAGTCCGCCTTCGTGTCGGCATTCCTTTTCAAAATCCATCTTGTGATGGTAACCTCTGGTTATTATTCCGCCTTCAGGTCGGCCTACCTTTGTGTTTTGGATCTGAGTCCGCCTTCGTGTCGACATTCCTTTTGAAATTCCATCTTGTGATGGTAACCTCTGGTTATAAGTCTGCCTTCGTGTTGGCCTACCTCTGTGTTTTGGATCTGAGTCCGCCTTCGTGTCGAAATTCCTTTTGAAAATCCATCTTGTGATGGTAACCTCTGGTTATGAGTCCGCCTTCATGTCGTCCTACCTTTGTGTTTTGGATTTGAGTCCGCCTTCGTGTCGACATTTCTTTTTAAAATCCATCTTGTGATGGTAACCTCTGGTTATGAGTCCGCCTTCGTGTCATCCTACCTTTATGTTTTGCATCTGAGTCCGCCTTCGTGTCGCCATTCCTTTTGAAAATCCATTTTGTGATGGTAACCTCTGGTTATGAGTCCGCCTTCGTGTCAGCCTACCTTTGTGTTTTGGATCAGAGTCCGCAATCGTGTCGGCATTCCTTTTGAAAATCCATCTTGTGATGGTAACCTCAGGTTATAAGTCTGACTTCGTGTCGGCCTACCTTTGTGTTTTGGATCCGAGTCCGCCTTCGTGTCGACATTCCTTTTGAAAATCCATCTTTTAATGGTAACCTCTGGTTATAAGTCCTCCTTCGTGTTAGCCAACCTTTGTGTTTTAGATCTGAGTCCACCTTCGTGTCGGCATTCCTTTTGAAAATACATCTTGTGATGGTAACCTCTAGTTATGAATCTGCCTTCGTGTCGGCCTACATTTGTGTTTAGGATCTGAGTCTGCCTTTATGTCGACATTCCTTTCGGAAATCCATCTTGTGATGGTAACCTCTGGTTATGAGTCCTCCTTCGTGTCATCCTACCTTTGTGTTTTGGATCTGAGTCCGCCTTCGTGTCGGCATTTCTTTTTAAAATCCATCTTGTGATGGTATCCTCTGGTTATGAGTCCGCCTTCGTGTCAGCCTACCATTATGTTTTGGATCTGAGTCCGCCTTTGTGTCGGCATTCCTTTTGAAAATCCATTTTGGGATGGTAACCTCTGGTTATGAGTCCGCCTTCGTGTCAGCCTACCTTTGTGTTTTGGATCTGAGTCCGCCTTCTTGTCGGCATTCCATTTGAAAATCCATCTTGTGATGGTAACCTCTGGTTATAAGTGTGACTTCGTGTCGGCCTACCTTTGTGTTTTGGATCCGAGTCCGCCTTCGTGTCGGCATTCCTTTTCAAAATCCATCTTGTGATGGTAACCTCTGGTTATTATTCCGCCTTCAGGTCGGCCTACCTTTGTGTTTTGGATCTGAGTCCGCCTTCGTGTCGGAAATTCTTTTGAAAATCCATCTTGTGATGGTAACCTCTGGTTATGAGTCCGCCTTCGTGTCGACCTACTCTTGTGTTTTGGATCTGAGCCCTCATATGTGTCGGCATTTCTTTTGAAAATCCATCTTGTGATGGTAACCTCTGGTTATGAGTCCGCCTTCGTGTCGGCCTACCTTTGTGTTTTGGATCTGAGTCCGCCTTTGTGTCGACATTCCTTTTTAAAATCCATCTTGTGATGGTAACCTCTGGTTATGAGTTCGCCTTCGTGTCGGCCTACCTTTGTGTTTTCGATCTGAGTCCGCCTTCGTGTCGACATTCCTCTTGAAAATCTATCTTGTGATGGTAACCTCTGGTTATAAGTCCGCCTTCGTGTCGGCCTACCTTTGTGTTTTGGATCTGAGTCCGCCTTCGTGTCGACATTCCTTTTGAAATTCCATCTTGTGATGGTAACCTCTGGTTATAAGTCTGCCTTCGTGTCGGCCTACTTCTTTGTTTTGGATCTGAGTCCGCCTTCGTGTCGAAATTCCTTTTGAAAATCCATCTTGTGATGGTAACCTCTGGTTATGAGTCCTCCTTCGTGTCGTCCTACCTTTGTGTTTTGGATCTGAGTCCGCCTTCGTGTCGGCATTCCTTTTAAAAATCCATCTTGTGATGGTAACCTCTGGTTATGAGTCCTCCTTCGTGTCGGCCTACATTTGTGTTTTGGATCTGAGTCCGCAATCGTGTCGGCATTCCTTTTGAAAATCAATCTTGTGATGGTAACCTCTAGTTATAAGTCTGACTTCGTGTCGGCCTACCTTTGTGTTTTGGATCCGAGTCCGCCTTCGTGTCGACATTCCTTTTGAAAATCCATCTTGTAATGGTAACCTCTAGTTATAAGTCCTCCTTCGTGTTAGCCTACCTTTGTGTTTTAGATCTGAGTCCGCCTTCGTGTCGGCATTCGTTTTGAAAATCCATCTTGTGATGGTAACCTCTGGTTATGAATCCGCCTTCGTGTCGGCCTACATTTGTGTTTAGGATCTGAGTCTGCCTTTATGTCGACATTCCTTTGGGAAATCCATCTTGTGATGGTAACCTCTGGTTATGAGTCCTCCTTCGTGTCGTCCTACCTTTGTGTTTTGGATCTGAGTCCGCCTTCGTGTCGGCATTTCTTTTTAAAATCCATCTTGTGATGGTAACCTCTGGTTATGAGTCCGCCTTCGTGTCAACCTACCATTACGTTTTGGATTTGAGTCCGCCTTCGTGTCGGCATTCCTTTTGAAAATCCATTTTGTGATTGTAACCTCTGGTTATGAGTCCGCCTTCGTGTCAGCCTACCTTTGTGTTTTGGATCTGAGTCCGCCTTCTTGTCGGCATTCCATTTGAAAATCCATCTTGTGATGGTAACCTCTGGTTATAAGTCTGACTTCGTGTCGGCCTACTTTTGTGTTTTGGATCCGAGTCCGCCTTCGTGTCGGCATTCCTTTTGAAAATCCATCTTGTGATGATAACCTCTGGTTATTATTCCGCCTTCAGGTCGGCCTACCTTTGTGTTTTGGATCTGAGTCCGCCTTCGTGTCAGAATTTCTTTTGAAAATCCATCTTGTGATGGTAACCTCTGGTTATGAGTCCGCCTTCGTGTCGACCTACCTTTGTGTTTTGGATCTGAGCCCTCATATGTGTCGGCATTTCATTTGAAAAACCATCTTGTGATGGTAACCTCTGGTTATGAGTCCTCCTTCGTGTCGGCCTACCTTTGTGATTTGGATCTGAGTCCGCCTTTGTGTCGACATTCCTTTTTAAAATCCATCTTGTGATGGTAACCTCTGGTTATGAGTTCGCCTTCGTGTCGGCCTACCTTTGTGTTTTAGATCTGAGTCTGATTTCGTGTCGGCATTCCTTTTGAAAATCTATCTTGTGATGGTAACCTCTGGTTATAAGTCCGCCTTCGTGTCGGCCTACCTTTGTGTTTTGGATCTGAGTCCGCCTTCGTGTCGGCATTCCTTTTGAAAATCCATCTTGTGATGGTAACCTCTGGTTATAAGTCTGCCTTCGTGTCGGCCAACCTTTGTGTTTTGGACCTGAGTCCGCCTTCGTGTAGACATTCCTTTTGAAAATCCATCTTGTGATGGTAACCTCTGGTTATGAGTCCTCCTTCGTGTCGTCCTACCTTTGTGTTTTGGATCTGAGTCCTCCTTCGTGTCGGCATTTCTTTTTTAAATCCATCTTGTGATGGTAACCTCTGGTTATGAGTCTGCCTTCGTGTCAGCCTACCTTTATGTTTTGGATCTGGGTCCGCCTTCGTGTCGGCATTCCTTTTGAAAATCCATTTTGTGATGGTAACCTCTGGTTATGAGTCCGCCTTCGTGTCATCCTACCTTTGTGTTTTGGATCTGAGTCCGCCTTCGTGTCGGCATTCCTTTTGAAAATCCATCTTGTTATGGTAACCTCTGGTTATAAGTCTGACTTCGTGTCGGCCTACCTTTGTGTTTTGGATCCGAGTCCGCCTTCGTGTCGACATTCCTTTTGAAAATCCATCTTGTAATGGTAACCTCTGGTTATAAGTCCTCCTTTGTGTCAGCCTACCTTTGTGTTTAATATCTGAGTCCGCCTTCGTGTCGGCATTCCTTTTGAAAATCCATCTTGTGATGGTAACCTCTGGTTATGAGTCCGCCTTCGTGTCGGCCTACCTTTGTGTTTTAGATCTGAGTCTGCCTTTGTGTCGGCATTCCTTTTTAAAATCCATCTTGTGATGGTAACCTCTGGTTATGAGTTCGCCTTCGTGTCGGCCTACCTTTGTGTTTTAGCTCTGAGTCTGCCTTCGTGTCGGCATTCCTTTTGAAAATCTATCTTGTGATGGTAACCTCTGGTTATAAGTCCGCCTTCGTGTCGGCCTACCTTTGTGTTTTGGATCTGAGTCCGCCTTCGTGTCGACATTCCTTTTGAAAATCCATCTTGTGATGGTAACCTCTGGTTATGAGTCCTCCTTCGTGTCGGCCTACCTTTGTGTTTTGGATCTGAGTCCGCCTTCGTGTCGACATTCCTTTTGAAAATCCATCTTGTGATGGTACCCTATGGTTATAAGTCTGCCTTCGTGTCGGCCTACCTCTGTGTTTTGGATCTGAGTCCGCCATCGTGTCGAAATTCCTTTTGAAAATCCATCTTGTGATGGTAACCTCTGGTTATGAGTCCGCCTTCGTGTCGTCCTACCTTTGTGTTTTGGATCTGAGTCCGCCTTCGTGTCGACATTTCTTTTTAAAATCCATCTTGTGATGGTAACCTCTGGTTATGAGTCCGCCTTCGTGTCAGCCTACCTTTATGTTTTGGATCTGAGTCCGCCTTCGTGTCGGCATTCCTTTTGAAAATCCATTTTGTGATGGTAACCTCTGGTTATGACTCCGCCTTCGTGTCAGCCTACCTTTGTGTTTTGGATCTGAGTCCGCCTTCGTGTCGGCATTCCTTTTGAAAATCCATCTTGTGATGGTAACCTCTGGTTATAAGTCTGACTTCGTGTCGGCCTACCTTTGTGTTTTGGATCCGAGTCCGCCTTCGTGTCGACATTCCTTTTGAAAATCCATCTTGTAATGGTAACCTCTGGTTATAAGTCATCCTTCGTGTTAGCCTACCTTTCTGTTTTAGATATGAGTCCGCCTTCGTGTCGGCATTCCTTTTGAAAATCCATCTTGTGATGGTAACCTCTGGTTATGAATCCGCCTTCGTGTCGGCCTACATTTGTGTTTAGGATCTGAGTCTGCCTTTATGTCGACATTCCTTTGGGAAATCCATCTTGTGATGGTAACCTCTGGTTATGAGTCCTCCTTCGTGTCGTCCTACCTTTGTGTTTTGGATCTGAGTCCGCCTTCGTGTCGGCATTTCTTTTTAAAATCCATCTTGTGATGGTAACCTCTGGTTATGAGTCCGCCTTCGTGTCAGCCTACCATTATGTTTTGGATCTGAGTCCGCCTTCGTGTTGGCATTCCTGTTGAAAATCCATTTTGTGATGGTAACCTCGTGTTATGAGTCCGCCTTCGTGTCAGCCTACCTTTGTGTGTTGGATCTGAGTCTGCCTTCTTGTCGGCATTCCATTTGAAAATCCATCTTGTGATGGTAACCTCTGGTTATTATTCCGCCTTCAGTTCGGCCTACCTTTGTGTTTTGGATCTGAGTCCGCCTTCGTGTCGGAATTTCTTTTGAAAATCCATCTTGTGATGGTAACCTCTGGTTGTGTGTCCTCCTTCGTGTCGACCTACCTTTGTGTTTTGGATCTGAGCCCTCATATGTGTCGGCATTTCTTTTGAAAATCCATCTTGTGATGGTAACCTCTCGTTATGAGCCCGCCTTCCTGTCGGCCTACCTTTGTGTTTTGGATCTGAGTCCGCCTTTGTGTCGGCATTCCTTTTTAAAATCCATCTTGTGATGGTAACCTCTGGTTATTTGTTCGCCTTCGTGTCGGCCTACCTTTGTGTTTTAGATCTGAGTCCGATTTCGTGTCGGCATTCCTTTTGAAAATCTATCTTGTGATGGTAACCTCTGGTTATAAGTCCGCCTTCGGGTCCGCCTACCTTTGTGTTTTGGATCTGAGTCCGCCTTCGTGTCGACATTCCTTTTGAAAATCCATCTTGTGATGGTAACCTCTGGTTATAAGTCTTCCTTCGTGTCGGCCTACCTTTGTGTTTTGGATCTGAGTCCGCCTTCGTGTCGACATTCCTTTTGAAAATCCATCTTGTGATAGTAACCTCTGGTTATGAGTCCGCCTTCGTGTCGTCCTACCTTTGTGTTTTGGATCTGAGTTCGCCTTCGTGTCGGCATTTCTTTTTAAAATCCATCTTGTGATGGTAACCTCTGGTTATGAGTCCGCCTTCGTGTCAGCCTACCTTTATGTTTTGGATCTGAGTCCGCCTTCGTGTCGGCATTCCTTTTGAAAATCCATTTTGTGATGGTAACCTCTGGTTATGAGTCCGCCTTCGTGTCAGCCTACCTTTGTGTTTTGGATCTGAGTCCGCCTTCGTGTCGGCATTCCTTTTGAAAATCCATCTTGTGATGGTAACCTCTGGTTATAAGTCTGACTTCGTGTCGGCCTACGTTTGTGTTTTGGATCCGAGTCCGCCTTCGTGTCGACATTCCTTCTGAAAATCCATCTTGTAATGGTAACCTCTGGTTATAAGTCCTCCTTTGTGTCAGCCTACCTTTGTGTTTTAGATCTGAGTCCGCCTTCGTGTCGGCATTCCTTTTGAAAATCCATCTTGTGATGGTAACCTCTGGTTATGAGTCCGCCTTCGTGTCGGCCTACCTTTGTGTTTTAGATCTGAGTCTGCCTTTGTGTCGGCATTCCTTTTTAAAATCCATCTTGTGATGGTAACCTCTGGTTATGAGTTCGCCTTCGTGTCGGCCTACCTTTGTGATTTAGATCTGAGTCCGCCTTCGTGTCGGCATTCCTTTTGAAAATCTATCTTGTGATGGTAACCTCTGGTTATAAGTCCGCCTTCGTGTCGGCCTACCTTTGTGTTTTGGATCTGAGTCCGCCTTCGTGTCGACATTCCTTTAGAAAATCCATCTTGTGATGGTAACCTCTGGTTATAAGTATGCCTTCGTGTCGGCCTACCTTTGTGTTTTGGATCTGAGTCCGCCTTCGTGTCGACATTCCTTTTGAAAATCCATCCTGTGATGGTAACCTCTGGTTTTGAGTCCGCCTTCGTGTCGCCCTACCTTTGTGTTTTGGATCTGAGTCCGCCTTCGTGTCGGCACTTCTTTTTAAAATCCATCTTGTGATGGTAACCTCTGGTTATGAGTCCGCCTTCGTGTCAGCCTACCGTTATGTTTTGGAGATGAGTCCGCCTTCGTGTCGCCATTCCTTTTGAAAATCCATTTTGTGATGGTAACCTCTGGTTATGAGTCCGCCTTCGTGTCAGCCTACCTTTGTGTTTTGGATCAGAGTCCGCAATCGTGTCGGCATTCCTTTTGAAAATCCATCTTGTGATGGTAACCTCTGGTTATAAGTCTGACTTCGTGTCGGCCTACCTTTGTGTTTTGGATCCGAGTCCGCCTTCGTGTCGGCATTCCTTTTGAAAATCCATCTTGTGATGGTAACCTCTGGTTATGAGTCCCTCTTCGTGTCGGCCTACCTTTGTGTTTTGGATCTGAGTCCGCCTTTGTGTCGGCATTCCTTTTTAAAATCCATCTTGTGATGGTAACCTCTGGTTATGAGTTCGCCTTCGTGTCGGCCTACCTTTGTGTTTTAGATCTGAGTCCGCCTTCGTGTCGGCATTCCTTTTGAAAATCTATCTTGTGATGGTAACCTCTGGTTATAAGTCCGCCTTCGTGTCGGCCTACCTTTGTGTTTTGGATCTGAGTCCGCCTTCGTGTTGACATTCCTTGTGAAAATCCATCTTGTGATGGTAACCTCTGGTTATGAGTCCTCCTTCGTGTCGGCCTACCTTTGTGTTTTGGATCTGAGTCCGCCTTCGTGTCGACATTCCTTTTGAAAATCCATCTTGTGATGGTAACCTCTGGTTATAAGTCTGCATTCGTGTCGGCCTACCTCTGTGTTTTGGATCTGAGTCCGCCTTCGTGTCGAAATTCCTTTTGAAAATCCATCTTGTGATGGTAACCTCTGGTTATGAGTTCGCCTTCATGCCGTCCTACCTTTGTGTTTTGGATCTGAGTCCGCCTTCGTGTCGACATTTCTTTTTAAAATCCATCTTGTGATGGTAACCTCTGGTTATGAGTTCGCCTTCGTGTCAGCCTACCGTTATGTTTTGGATCTGAGTCCGCCTTCGTGTCGCCATTCCTTTTGAAAATCCATTTTGTGATGGTAACCTCTGGTTATGAGTCCGCCTTCGTGTCAGCCTACCTTTGTGTTTTGGATCAGAGTCCGCAATCGTGTCGGCATTCCTTTTGAAAATCCATCTTGTGATGGTAACCTCTGGTTATAAGTCTGACTTCGTGTCAGCCTACCTTTGTGTTTTGGATCCGAGTCCGCCTTCGTGTCGACATTCCTTTTGAAAATCCATCTTTTAATGGTAACCTCTGGTTATAAGTCCTCCTTCGTGTTAGCCTACCTTTGTGTTTTAGATATGAGTCTGCCTTCGTGTCGGCATTCCTTTTGAAAATCCATCTTGTGATGGTAACCTCTGGTTATGAATCCGCCTTCGTGTCGGCCTACATTTGTGTTTAGGATCTGAGTCTGCCTTTATGTCGACATTCCTTTGGGAAATCCATCTTGTGATGGTAACCTCTGGTTATGAGTCCTCCTTCGTGTCGTCCTACCTTTGTGTTTTGGATCTGAGTCCGCCTTCGTGTCGGCATTTCTTTTTAAAATCCATCTTGTGATGGTAACCTCTGGTTATGAGTCCGCCTTCGTGTCAGCCTACGTTTGTGTTTTGGATCTGAGTCCGCAATCGTGTCGGCATTCCTTTTGAAAATCCATCTTGTGATGGTAACCTCTAGTTATAAGTCTGACTTCGTGTCGGCCTACCTTTGTGTTTTGGATCCGAGTCCGCCTTCGTGTCGACATTCCATTTGAAAATCCATCTTGTAATGGTAACCTCTGGTTATAAGTCCTCCTTCGTGTTAGCCTACCTTTGTGTTTTAGATCTGAGTCCGCCTTCGTGTCGGCATTCCTTTTGAAAATCCATCTTGTGATGGTAACCTCTGGTTATGAATCCGCCTTCGTGTCGGCCTACATTTGTGTTTAGGATCTGTGTCTGCCTTTATGTCGACATTCCTTTGGGAAATCCATCTTGTGATGGTAACCTCTGGTTATGAGTCCTCCTTCATGTCATCCTACCTTTGTGTTTTGGATCTGAGTCCGCCTTCGTGTCGGCATTTCTTTTTAAAATCCATCTTGTGATGGTAACCTTTGGTTATGAGTCCGCCTTCGTGTCAACCTACCATTACGTTTTGGATCTGAGTCCGCCTTCGTGTCGGCATTCCTTTTGAAAATCCATTTTGTGATTGTAACCTCTGGTTATGAGTCCGCCTTCGTGTCAGCCTACCTTTGTGTTTTGGATCTGAGTCCGCCTTCTTGTCGGCATTCCATTTGA
The DNA here is from genome assembly GCA_022829125.1 of Lathyrus tuberosus. Taxonomy (NCBI): domain Eukaryota; kingdom Viridiplantae; phylum Streptophyta; class Magnoliopsida; order Fabales; family Fabaceae; genus Lathyrus; species Lathyrus tuberosus. The sequence goes on along the minus strand of JALAZF010000061.1, from coordinate 17,751,217 downwards.
AAATCCATCTTGTGATGGTAACCTCTGGTTATAAGTCTGACTTCGTGTCGGCCTACCTTTGTGTTTTGGATCCGAGTCCGCCTTCGTGTCGGCATTCCTTTTGAAAATCCATCTTGTGATGGTAACCTCTGGTTATTATTCCGCCTTCAGGTCGGCCTAGCTTTGTGTTTTGGATCTGAGTCCTCCTTCGTGTCAGAATTTCTTTTGAAAATCCATCTTGTGATGGTAACCTTTGGTTATGAGTCCGCCTTCGTGTCGGCCTACCTTTGTGTTTTAGATCTGAGTCTGCCTTTGTGTCGGCATTCCTTTTTAAAATCCATCTTGTGATGGTAACCTCTGGTTATGAGTTCGCCTTCGTGTCGGCCTACCTTTGTGATTTAGATCTGAGTCCGCCTTCGTGTCGGCATTCCTTTTGAAAATCTATCTTGTGATGGTAACCTCTGGTTATAAGTCCGCCTTCGTGTCGGCCTACCTTTGTGTTTTGGATCTGAGTCCGCCTTCGTGTCGACATTCCTTTAGAAAATCCATCTTGTGATGGTAACCTCTGGTTATAAGTATGTCTTCGTGTCGGCCTACCTTTGTGTTTTGGATCTGAGTCCGCCTTCGTGTCGACATTCCTTTTGAAAATCCATCCTGTGATGGTAACCTCTGGTTTTGAGTCCGCCTTCGTGTCGCCCTACGTTTGTGTTTTGGATCTGAGTCCGCCTTCGTGTCGGCACTTCTTTTTAAAATCCATCTTGTGATGGTAACCTCTGGTTATGAGTCCGCCTTCGTGTCAGCCTACCGTTATGTTTTGGATCTGAGTCCGCCTTCGTGTCGCCATTCCTTTTGAAAATCCATTTTGTGATGGTAACCTCTAGTTATGAGTCCGCCTTCGTGTCAGCCTACCTTTGTGTTTTGGATCAGAGTCCGCAATCATGTCGGCATTCCTTTTGAAAATCCATCTTGTGATGGTAACCTCTGGTTATAAGTCTGACTTCGTGTCGGCCTACCTTTGTGTTTTGGATCCGAGTCCGCCTTCGTGTCGGCATTCCTTTTGAAAATCCATCTTGTGATGGTAACCTCTGGTTATGAGTTCGCCTTCGTGTCGGCCTACCTTTGTGTTTTAGATCTGAGTCCGCCTTCGTGTCGGCATTCCTTTTGAAAATCTATCTTGTGATGGTAACCTCTGGTTATAAGTCCGCCTTCGTGTCGGCCTACCTTTGTGTTTTGGATCTGAGTCCGCCTTCGTGTCGACATTCCTTGTGAAAATCCATCTTGTGATGGTAACCTCTGGTTATGAGTCCTCCTTCGTGTCGGCCTACCTTTGTGTTTTGGATCTGAGTCCGCCTTCGTGTCAACATTCCTTTTGAAAATCCATCTTGTGATGGTAACCTCTGGTTATAAGTCTGCATTCGTGTCGGCCTACCTCTGTGTTTTGGATCTGAGTCCGCCTTCGTGTCGAAATTCCTTTTGAAAATCCATCTTGTGATGGTAACCTCTGGTTATGAGTTCGCCTTCATGTCGTCCTACCTTTGTGTTTTGGATCTGAGTCCGCCTTCGTGTCGACATTTCTTTTTAAAATCCATCTTGTGATGGTACCCTCTGGTTATGAGTCCGCCTTCGTGTCAGCCTACCGTTATGTTTTGGATCTGAGTCCGCCTTCGTGTCGCCATTCCTTTTGAAAATCCATTTTGTGATGGTAACCTCTGGTTATGAGTCCGCCTTCGTGTCAGCCTACCTTTGTGTTTTGGATCAGAGTCCGCAATCGTGTCGGCATTCCTTTTGAAAATCCATCTTGTGATGGTAACCTTTGGTTATAAGTCTGACTTCGTGTCAGCCTACCTTTGTGTTTTGGATCCGAGTCCGCCTTCGTGTCGACATTCCTTTTGAAAATCCATCTTTTAATGGTAACCTCTGGTTATAAGTCCTCTATCGTGTTAGCCTACCTTTGTGTTTTAGATATGAGTCTGCCTTCGTGTCGGCATTCCTTTTGAAAATCCATCTTGTGATGGTAACCTCTGGTTATGAATCCGCCTTCGTGTCGGCCTACATTTGTGTTTAGGATCTGAGTCTGCCTTTATGTCGACATTCCTTTGGGAAATCCATCTTGTGATGGTAACCTCTGGTTATGAGTCCTCCTTCGTGTTGTCCTACCTTTGTGTTTTGGATCTGAGTCCGCCTTCGTGTCGGCATTTCTTTTTAAAATCCATCTTGTGATGGTAACCTCTGGTTATGAGTCCGCCTTCGTGTCAGCCTACGTTTGTGTTTTGGATCTGAGTCCGCAATCGTGTCGGCATTCCTTTTGAAAATCCATCTTGTGATGGTAACCTCTGGTTATAAGTCTGACTTCGTGTCGGCCTACCTTTGTGTTTTGGATCCGAGTCCGCCTTCGTGTCGACATTCCTTTTGAAAATCCATCTTGTAATGGTAACCTCTGGTTATAAGTCCTCCTTCGTGTTAGCCTACCTTTGTGTTTTAGATCTGAGTCCGCCTTCGTGTCGGCATTCCTTTTGAAAATCCATCTTGTGATGGTAACCTCTGGTTATGAATCCGCCTTCGTGTCGGCCTACATTTGTGTTTAGGATCTGAGTCTGCCTTTATGTCGACATTCCTTTGGGAAATCCATCTTGTGATGGTAACCTCTGGTTATGAGTCCTCCTTCATGTCATCCTACCTTTGTGTTTTGGATCTGAGTCCGCCTTCGTGTCGGCATTTCTTTTTAAAATCCATCTTGTGATGGTAACCTTTGGTTATGAGTCCGCCTTCGTGTCAACCTACCATTACGTTTTGGATCTGAGTCCGCCTTCGTGTCGGCATTCCTTTTGAAAATCCATTTTGTGATTGTAACCTCTGGTTATGAGTCCGCCTTCGTGTCAGCCTACCTTTGTGTTTTGGATCTGAGTCCGCCTTCTTGTCGGCATTCCATTTGAAAATCCATCTTGTGATGGTAACCTCTGGTTATAAGTCTGACTTCGTGTCGGCCTACCTTTGTGTTTTGGATCCGAGTCCGCCTTCGTGTCGGCATTCCTTTTGAAAATCCATCTTGTGATGGTAACCTCTGGTTATTATTCCGCCTTCAGGTCGGCCTAGCTTTGTGTTTTGGATCTGAGTCCTCCTTCGTGTCAGAATTTCTTTTGAAAATCCATCTTGTGATGGTAACCTTTGGTTATGAGTCCGCCTTCGTGTCGGCCTACCTTTGTGTTTTAGATCTGAGTCTGCCTTTGTGTCGGCATTCCTTTTTAAAATCCATCTTGTGATGGTAACCTCTGGTTATGAGTTCGCCTTCGTGTCGGCCTACCTTTGTGATTTAGATCTGAGTCCGCCTTCGTGTCGGCATTCCTTTTGAAAATCTATCTTGTGATGGTAACCTCTGGTTATAAGTCCGCCTTCGTGTCGGCCTACCTTTGTGTTTTGGATCTGAGTCCGCCTTCGTGTCGACATTCCTTTAGAAAATCCATCTTGTGATGGTAACCTCTGGTTATAAGTATGCCTTCGTGTCGGCCTACCTTTGTGTTTTGGATCTGAGTCCGGCTTCGTGTCGACATTCCTTTTGAAAATCCATCCTGTGATGGTAACCTCTGGTTTTGAGTCCGCCTTCGTGTCGCCCTACCTTTGTGTTTTGGATCTGAGTCCGCCTTCGTGTCGGCACTTCTTTTTAAAATCCATCTTGTGATGGTAACCTCTGGTTATGAGTCCGCCTTCGTGTCAGCCTACCGTTATGTTTTGGATCTGATTCCGCCTTCGTGTCGCCATTCCTTTTGAAAATCCATTTTGTGATGGTAACCTCTGGTTATGAGTCCGCCTTCGTGTCAGCCTACCTTTGTGTTTTGGATCAGAGTCCGCAATCGTGTCGGCATTCCTTTTGAAAATCCATCTTGTGATGGTAACCTCTGGTTATAAGTCTGACTTCGTGTCGGCCTACCTTTGTGTTTTGGATCCGAGTCCGCCTTCGTGTCGGCATTCCTTTTGAAAATCCATCTTGTGATGGTAACCTCTGGTTATGAGTCCGTCTTCGTGTCGGCCTACCTTTGTGTTTTGGATCTGAGTCCGCCTTTGTGTCGGCATTCCTTTTTAAAATCCATCTTGTGATGGTAACCTCTGGTTATGAGTTCGCCTTCGTGTCGGCCTACCTTTGTGTTTTAGATCTGAGTCCGCCTTCGTGTCGGCATTCCTTTTGAAAATCTATCTTGTGATGGTAACCTCTGGTTATAAGTCCGCCTTCGTGTCGGCCTACCTTTGTGTTTTGGATCTGAGTCCGCCTTCGTGTCGACGTTCCTTGTGAAAATCCATCTTGTGATGGTAACCTCTGGTTATGAGTCCTCCTTCGTGTCGGCCTACCTTTGTGTTTTGGATCTGAGTCCGCCTTCGTGTCGACATTCCTTTTGAAAATCCATCTTGTGATGGTAACCTCTGGTTATAAGTCTGCATTCGTGTCGGCCTACCTCTGTGTTTTGGATCTGAGTCCGCCTTCGTGTCGAAATTCCTTTTGAAAATCCATCTTGTGATGGTAACCTCTGGTTATGAGTTCGCCTTCATGCCGTCCTACCTTTGTGTTTTGGATCTGAGTCCGCCTTCGTGTCGACATTTCTTTTTAAAATCCATCTTATGATGGTAACCTCTGGTTATGAATCCGCCTTCGTAGCAGCCTACCGTTATGTTTTGGATCTGAGTCCGCCTTCGTGTCGCCATTCCTTTTGAAAATCCATTTTGTGATGGTAACCTCTGGTTATGAGTCCGCCTTCGTGTCATCCTACCTTTGTGTTTTGGATCAGAGTCCGCAATCGTGTCGGCATTCCTTTTGAAAATCCATCTTGTGATGGTAACCTCTGGTTATAAGTCTGACTTCGTGTCAGCCTACCTTTGTGTTTTGGATCCGAGTCCGCCTTCGTGTCGACATTCCTTTTGAAAATCCATCTTTTAATGGTAACCTCTGGTTATAAGTCCTCCTTCGTGTTAGCCTACCTTTGTGTTTTAGATATGAGTCTGCCTTCGTGTCGGCATTCCTTTTGAAAATCCATCTTGTGATGGTAACCTCTGGTTATGAATCCGCCTTCGTGTCGGCCTACATTTGTGTTTAGGATCTGAGTCTGCCTTTATGTCGACATTCCTTTGGGAAATCCATCTTGTGATGGTAACCTCTGGTTATGAATCCTCCTTCGTGTCGTCCTACCTTTGTGTTTTGGATCTGAGTCCGCCTTCGTGTCGGCATTTCTTTTTAAAATCCATCTTGTGATGGTAACCTCTGGTTATGAGTCCGCCTTCGTGTCAGCCTACGTTTGTGTTTTGGATCTGAGTCCGCAATCGTGTCGGCATTCCTTTTGAAAATCCATCTTGTGATGGTAACCTCTAGTTATAAGTCTGACTTCGTGTCGGCCTACCTTTGTGTTTTGGATCCGAGTCCGCCTTCGTGTCGACATTCCATTTGAAAATCCATCTTGTAATGGTAACCTCTGGTTATAAGTCCTCCTTCGTGTTAGCCTACCTTTGTGTTTTAGATCTGAGTCCGCCTTCGTGTCGGCATTCCTTTTGAAAATCCATCTTGTGATGGTAACCTCTGGTTATGAATCCGCCTTCGTGTCGGCCTACATTTGTGTTTAGGATCTGAGTCTGCCTTTATGTCGACATTCCTTTGGGAAATCCATCTTGTGATGGTAACCTCTGGTTATGAGTCCTCCTTCATGTCATCCTACCTTTGTGTTTTGGATCTGAGTCCGCCTTCGTGTCGGCATTTCTTTTTAAAATCCATCTTGTGATGGTAACCTTTGGTTATGAGTCCGCCTTCGTGTCAACCTACCATTACGTTTTGGATCTGAGTCCGCCTTCGTGTCGGCATTCCTTTTGAAAATCCATTTTGTGATTGTAACCTCTGGTTATGAGTCCGCCTTCGTGTCAGCCTACCTTTGTGTTTTGGATCTGAGTTCGCCTTCTTGTCGGCATTCCATTTGAAAATCCATCTTGTGATGGTAACCTCTGGTTATAAGTCTGACTTCGTGTCGGCCTACCTTTGTGTTTTGGATCCGAGTCCGCCTTCATGTCGGCATTCCTTTTGAAAATCCATCTTGTGATGGTAACCTCTGGTTATTATTCCGCCTTCAGGTCGGCCTAGCTTTGTGTTTTGGATCTGAGTCCTCCTTCGTGTCAGAATTTCTTTTGAAAATCCATCTTGTGATGGTAACCTTTGGTTATGAGTCCGCCTTCGTATCGACCTACCTTTGTGTTTTGGATCTGAGCCCTCATATGTGTCGGCATTTCTTTTGAAAATCCATCTTGTGATGGTAACCTCTGGTTATGAGTCCTCCTTCGTGTCGGCCTACCTTTGTGTTTTGGATCTGAGTCCGCCTTTGTGTCGGCATTCCTTTTTAAAATCCATCTTGTGATGGTAACCTCTGGTTATGAATTCGCCTTCGTGTCGGCCTACCTTTGTGTTTTAGATCTGAGTCCGATTTCGTGTCGGCATTCCTTTTGAAAATCTATCTTGTGATGGTAACCTCTGGTTATAAGTCCGCCTTCGTGTCGGCCTACCTTTGTGTTTTGGATCTGAGTCCGCCTTCGTGTCGACATTCCTTTTGAAAATCCATCTTGTGATGGTAACCTCTGGTTATAAGTCTGCCTTCGTGTCGGCCTACCTTTGTGTTTTGGACCTGAGTCCGCCTTCGTGTAGACATTCCTTTTGAAAATCCATCTTGTGATGGTAACCTCTGGTTATGAGTCCGCCTTCGTGTCGTCCTACCTTTGTGTTTTGCATCTGAGTCCGCCTTCGTGTCGGCATTTCTTTTTAAAATCCATCTTGTGATGGTAACCTCTGGTTATGAGTCTGCCTTCGTGTCAGCCTACCTTTATGTTTTGGATCTGGGTCCGCCTTCGTGTCGGCATTCCTTTTGAAAATCCATTTTGTGATGGTAACCTCTGGTTATGAGTCCGCCTTCGTGTCATCCTACCTTTGTGTTTTGGATCTGAGTCCGCCTTCGTGTCGGCATTCCTTTTGAAAATCCATCTTGTTATGGTAACCTCTGGTTATAAGTCTGACTTCGTGTTGGCCTACCTTTGTGTTTTGGATCCGAGTCCGCGTTCGTGTCGACATTCCTTTTGAAAATCCATCTTGTAATGGTAACCTCTGGTTATAAGTCCTCCTTTGTGTCAGCCTACCTTTGTGTTTTAGATCTGAGTCCGCCTTCGTGTCGGCATTCCTTTTGAAAATCCATCTTGTGATGGTAACCTCTTGTTATGAGTCCGCCTTCGTGTCGGCCTACCTTTGTGTTTTATATCTGAGTCTGCCTTTGTGTCGGCATTCCTTTTTAAAATCCATCTTGTGATGGTAACCTCTGGTTATGAGTTCGCCTTCGTGTCGGCCTACCTTTGTGTTTTAGATCTGAGTCTGCCTTCCTGTCGGCATTCCTTTTGAAAATCTATCTTGTGATGGTAACCTCTGGTTATAAGTCCGCCTTCGTGTCGGCCTACCTTTGTGTTTTGGATCTGAGTCCGCCTTCGTGTCGACATTCCTTTTGAAAATCCATCTTGTGATGGTAACCTCTGGTTATGAGTCCTTCTTCGTGTCGGCCTACCTTTGTGTTTTGGATCTGAGTACGCCTTCGTGTCGACATTCCTTTTGAAAATCCATCTTGTGATGGTAACCTCTGGTTATAAGTCTGCCTTCGTGTCGGCCTACATCTGTGTTTTGGATCTGAGTCTGCCTTCGTGTCGAAATTCCTTTTGAAAATCCATCTTGTGATGGTAACCTCTGGTTATGAGTCCGCCTTCGTGTCGTCCTACCATTGTGTTTTGGATCTGAGTCCGCCTTCGTGTCGACATTTCTTTTTAAAATCCATCTTGTGATGGTAACCTCTGGTTATGAGTCCGCCTTCGTGTCAGCCTTCCTTTATGTTTTGGATCTGAGTCCGCCTTCGTGTCGGCATTCCTTTTGAAAATCCATTTGGTGATGGTAACCTCTGGTTATGACTCCGCCTTCGTGTCAGCCTACCTTTGTGTTTTGGATCTGAGTCCGCCTTCGTGTCGGCATTCCTTTTGAAAATCCATCTTGTGATGGTAACCTCTGGTTATAAGTCTGACTTCGTGTCGGCCTACCTTTGTGTTTTGGATCCGAGTCCGCCTTCGTGTCGACATTCCTTTTGAAAATCCATCTTGTAATGGTAACCTCTGGTTATAAGTCATCCTTCGTGTTAGCCTACCTTTCTGTTTTAGATATGAGTCCGCCTTCGTGTCGGCATTCCTTTTGAAAATCCATCTTGTGATGGTAACCTCTGGTTATGAATCCGCCTTCGTGTCGGCCTACATTTGTGTTTAGGATCTAAGTCTGCCTTTATGTCGACATTCCTTTGGGAAATCCATCTTGTGATGGTAACCTCTGGTTATGAGTCCTCCTTCGTGTCGTCCTACCTTTGTGTTTTGGATCTGAGTCCGCCTTCGTGTCGGCATTTCTTTTTAAAATCCATCTTGTGATGGTAACCTCTGGTTATGAGTCCGCCTTCGTGTCAGCCTACCATTATGTTTTGGATCTGAGTCCGCCTTCGTGTCGGCATTCCTGTTGAAAATCCATTTTGTGATGGTAACCTCGTGTTATGAGTCCGCCTTCGTGTCAACCTACCTTTGTGTGTTGGATCTGAGTCTTCCTTCTCGTCGGCATTCCATTTGAAAATCCATCTTGTGATGGTAACCTCTGGTTATGAGTCCGCCTTCGTGTCAACCGACCATTACGTTTTGGATCTGAGTCCGCCTTCGTGTCGGCATTCCTTTTGAAAATCCATTTTGTGATTGTAACCTCTGGTTATGAGTCCGCCTTCGTGTCAGCCTACCTTTGTGTTTTGGATCTGAGTCCGCCTTCTTGTCGGCATTCCATTTGAAAATCCATCTTGTGATGGTAACCTCTGGTTATATGTCTGACTTCGTGTCGGCCTACCTTTGTGTTTTGGATCCGAGTCTGCCTTCGTGTCGGTATTCCTTTTGAAAATCCATCTTGTGATGGTAACCTCTGGTTATTATTCCGCCTTCAGGTCGGCCTACCTTTGTGTTTTGGATCTGAGTCCTCCTTCGTGTCAGAATTTCTTTTGAAAATCCATCTTGTGATGGTAACCTTTGGTTATGAGTCCGCCTTCGTGTCGACCTACCTTTGTGTTTTGGATCTGAGCCCTCATATGTGTCGGCATTTCTTTTGAAAATCCATCTTGTGATGGTAACCTCTGGTTATGAGTCCTCCTTCGTGTTGGCCTACCTTTGTGTTTTGGATCTGAGTCCGCCTTTGTGTCGGCATTCCTTTTTAAAATCCATCTTGTGATGGTAACCTCTGGTTATGAGTTCGCCTTCGTGTAGGCCTACCTTTGTGTTTTAGATCTGAGTCCGATTTCGTGTCGGCATTCCTTTTGAAAATCTATCTTGTGATGGTAACCTCTGGTTATAAGTCCGCCTTCGTGTCGGCCTACCTTTGTGTTTTGGATCTGAGTCCGCCTTCGTGTCGACATTCCTTTTGAAAATCCATCTTGTGATGGTAACCTCTGGTTATAAGTCTGCCTTCGTGTCGGCCTACCTTTGTGTTTTGGACCTGAGTCCGCCTTCGTGTAGACATTCCTTTTGAAAATCCATCTTGTGATGGTAACCTCTGGTTATGAGTCCGCCTTCGTGTCATCCTACCTTTGTGTTTTGGATCTGAGTCCGCCTTCGTGTCGGCATTTCTTTTTAAAATCCATCTTGTGATGGTAACCTCTGGTTATGAGTCTGCCTTCGTGTCAGCCTACCTTTATGTTTTGGATCTGGGTCCGCCTTCGTGTCGGCATTCCTTTTGAAAATCCATTTTGTGATGGTAACCTCTGGTTATGAGTCCGCCTTCGTGTCATCCTACCTATGTGTTTTGGATCTGAGTCCGCCTTCGTGTCGGCATTCCTTTTGAAAATCCATCTTGTTATGGTAACCTCTGGTTATAAGTCTGACTTCGTGTCGGCCTACCTTTGTGTTTTGGATCCGATTCTGCCTTCGTGTCGGCATTCCTTTTGAAAATCCATCTTGTGATGGTAACCTCTGGTTATTATTCCGCCTTCAGGTCGGCCTACCTTTGTGTTTTGGATCTGTGTCCTCCTTCGTGTCAGAATTTCTTTTGAAAATCCATCTTGTGATGGTAACCTTTGGTTATGAGTCCGCCTTCGTGTCGACCTACCTTTGTGTTTTGGATCTGAGCCCTCATATGTGTCGGCATTTCTTTTGAAAATCCATCTTGTGATGGTAACCTCTGGTTATGAGCCCTCCTTCGTGTCGGCCTACCTTTGTGTTTTGGATCTGAGCCCGCCTTTGTGTCGGCATTCCTTTTTAAAATCCATCTTGTGATGGTAACCTCTGGTTATGAATTCGCCTTCGTGTCGGCCTACCTTTATGTTTTAGATCTGAGTCCGATTTCGTGTCGGCATTCCTTTTGAAAATCTATCTTGTGATGGTAACCTCTGGTTATAAGTCCGCCTTCGTGTCGGCCTACCTTTGTGTTTTGGATCTGAGTCCGCCTTCGTGTCGGCATTCCTTTTGAAAATCCATCTTGTTATGGTAACCTCTGGTTATAAGTCTGACTTCGTGTTGGCCTACCTTTGTGTTTTGGATCCGAGTCCGCCTTCGTGTCGACATTCCTTTTGAAAATCCATCTTGTAATGGTAACCTCTGGTTATAAGTCCTCCTTTGTGTCAGCCTACCTTTGTGTTTTAGATCTGAGTCCGCCTTCGTGTCGGCATTCCTTTTGAAAATCCATCTTGTGATGGTAACCTCTTGTTATGAGTCCGCCTTCGTGTCGGCCTACCTTTGTGTTTTAGATCTGAGTCTGCCTTTGTGTCGGCATTCCTTTTTAAAATCCATCTTGTGATGGTAACCTCTGGTTATGAGTTCGCCTTCGTGTCGGCCTACCTTTGTGTTTTAGATCTGAGTCTGCCTTCGTGTCGGCATTCCTTTTGAAAATCTATCTTGTGATGGTAACCTCTGGTTATAAGTCCGCCTTCGTGTCGGCCTACCTTTGTGTTTTGGATCTGAGTCCGCCTTCGTGTCGACATTCCTTTTGAAAATCCATCTTGTGATGGTAACCTCTGGTTATGAGTCCTCCTTCGTGTCGGCCTACCTTTGTGTTTTGGATCTAAGTCCGCCTTCGTGTCGACATTCCTTTTGAAAATCCATCTTGTGATGGTAACCTCTGGTTATAAGTCTGCCTTCGTGTCGGCCTACCTCTATGTTTTGGATCTGAGTCCGCCTTCGTGTCGAAATTCCTTTTGAAAATCCATCTTGTGATGGTAACCTCTGGTTATGAGTCCGCCTTCGTGTCGTGCTACCTTTGTGTTTTGGATCTGAGTCCGCCTTCGTGTCGACATTTCTTTTTAAAATCCATCTTGTGATGGTAACCTCTGGTTATGAGTCCGCCTTCGTGTCAGCCTACCTTTATGTTTTGGATCTGAGTCCGCCTTCGTGTCGGCATTCCTTTTGAAAATCCATTTTGTGATGGTAACCTCTGGTTATGACTCCGCCTTCGTGTCAGCCTACCTTTGTGTTTTGGATCTGAGTCCGCCTTCGTGTCGGCATTCCTTTTGAAAATCCATCTTGTGATGGTAACCTCTGGTTATAAGTCTGACTTCGTGTCGGCCTACCTTTGTGTTTTGGATCCGAGTCCGCCTTCGTGTCGACATTCCTTTTGAAAATCTATCTTGTAATGGTAACCTCTGGTTATAAGTCATCCTTCGTGTTAGCCTACCTTTCTCTTTTAGATATGAGTCCGCCTTCGTGTCGGCATTCCTTTTGAAAATCCATCTTGTGATGGTAACCTCTGGTTATGAATCCGCCTTCGTGTCGGCCTACATTTGTGTTTAGGATCTGAGTCTGCCTTTATGTCGACATTCCTTTGGGAAATCCATCTTGTGATGGTAACCTCTGGTTATGAGTCCTCCTTCGTGTCGTCCTACCTTTGTGTTTTGGATCTGAGTCCGCCTTCGTGTCGGCATTTCTTTTTAAAATCCATCTTGTGATGGTAACCTCTGGTTATGAGTCCGCCTTCGTGTCAGCCTACCATTATGTTTTGGATCTGAGTCCGCCTTCGTGTCGGCATTCCTGTTGAAAATCCATTTTGTGATGGTAACCTCGTGTTATGAGTCCGCCTTCGTGTCAGCCTACCTTTGTGTGTTGGATCTGAGTCTTCCTTCTTGTCGGCATTCCATTTGAAAATCCATCTTGTGATGGTAACCTCTGGTTATGAGTCCGCCTTCGTGTCAACCTACCATTACGTTTTGGATCTGAGTCCGCCTTCGTGTCGGCATTCCTTTTGAAAATCCATTATGTGATTGTAACCTCTGGTTATGAGTCCGCCTTCGTGTCAGCCTACCTTTGTGTTTTGGATCTGAGTCCGCCTTCTTGTCGGCATTCCATTTGAAAATCCATCTTGTGATGGTAACCTCTGGTTATAAGTCTGACTTCGTGTCGGCCTACCTTTGTGTTTTGGATCCGAGTCTGCCTTCGTGTCGGCATTCCTTTTGAAAATCCATCTTGTGATGGTAACCTCTGGTTATTATTCCGCCTTCAGGTCGGCCTACCTTTGTGTTTTGGATCTGAGTCCTCCTTCGTGTCAGAATTTCTTTTGAAAATCCATCTTGTGATGGTAACCTTTGGTTATGAGTCCGCCTTCGTGTCGACCTACCTTTGTGTTTTGGATCTGAGCCCTCATATGTGTCGGCATTTCTTTTAAAAATCCATCTTGTGATGGTAACCTCTGGTTATGAGTCCTCCTTCGTGTCGGCCTACCTTTATGTTTTGGATCTGAGTCCGCCTTTGTGTCGGCATTCCTTTTTAAAATCCATCTTGTGATGGTAACCTCTGGTTATGAGTTCGCCTTCGTGTCGGCCTACCTTTGTGTTTTAGATCTGAGTCCGATTTCGTGTCGGCATTCCTTTTGAAAATCTATCTTGTGATGGTAACCTCTGGTTATAAGTCCGCCATCGTGTCGGCCTACCTTTGTGTTTTGGATCTGAGTCCGCCTTCGTGTCGACATTCCTTTTGAAAATCCATCTTGTGATGGTAACCTCTGGTTATGAGTCCGCCTTCGTGTCGTCCTACCTTTGTGTTTTGGATCTGAGTCCGCCTTCGTGTCGGCATTCCTTTTTAAAATCCATCTTGTGATGGTAACCTCTGGTTATGAGTCTGCCTTCGTGTCAGCCTACCTTTATGTTTTGGATCTGGGTCCGCCTTCGTGTCGGCATTCCTTTTGAAAATCCATTTTGTGATGGTAACCTTTGGTTATGAGTCCGCCTTCGTGTCGACCTACCTTTGTGTTTTGGATCTGAGTCCGCCTTCGTGTCGGCATTCCTTTTGAAAATCCATCTTGTTATGGTAACCTCAGGTTATAAGTCTGACTTCGTGTCGGCCTACCTTTGTGTTTTGGATCCGAGTCCGCCTTCGTGTCGACATTCCTTTTGAAAATCCATCTTGTAATGGTAACCTCTGGTTATAAGTCCTCCTTTGTGTCAGCCTACCTTTGTGTTTTAGATCTGAGTCCGCCTTCGTGTCGGCATTCCTTTTGAAAATCCATCTTGTGATGGTAACCTCTGGTTATGAGTCAGCCTTCGTGTCGGCCTACCTTTGTGTTTTGGATCTGAGTCCGCCTTTGTGTCGGCATTCCTTTTTAAAATCCATCTTGTGATGGTAACCTCTGGTTATGAGTTCGCCTTCGTGTCGGCCTACCTTTGTGTTTTAGATCTGAGTCCGATTTCGTGTCGGCATTCCTTTTGAAAATCTATCTTGTGATGGTAACCTCTGGTTATAAGTCCGCCTTCGTGTCGGCCTACCTTTGTGTTTTGGATCTGAGTCCGCCTTCGTGTCGACATTCCTTTTGAAAATCCATCTTGTGATGGTAACCTCTGGTTATGAGTCCGCCTTCGTGTCGTCCTACCTTTGTGTTTTGGATCTGAGTCCGCCTTCGTGTCGGCATTCCTTTTTAAAATCCATCTTGTGATGGTAACCTCTGGTTATGAGTCTGCCTTCGTGTCAGCCTACCTTTATGTTTTGGATCTGGGTCCGCCTTCGTGTCGGCATTCCTTTTGAAAATCCATTTTGTGATGGTAACCTTTGGTTATGAGTCCGCCTTCGTGTCGACCTACCTTTGTGTTTTGGATCTGAGTCCGCCTTCGTGTCGGCATTCCTTTTGAAAATCCATCTTGTTATGGTAACCTCAGGTTATAAGTCTGACTTCGTGTCGGCCTACCTTTGTGTTTTGGATCCGAGTCCGCCTTCGTGTCGACATTCCTTTTGAAAATCCATCTTGTAATGGTAACCTCTGGTTATAAGTCCTCCTTTGTGTCAGCCTACCTTTGTGTTTTAGATCTAAGTCCGCCTTCGTGTCGGCATTCCTTTTGAAAATCCATCTTGTGATGGTAACCTCTGGTTATGAGTCAGCCTTCGTGTCGGCCTACCTTTGTGTTTTAGATCTTAGTCTGCCTTTGTGTCGGCATTCCTTTTTAAAATCCATCTTGTGATGGTAACCTCTGGTTATGAGTTCGCCTTCGTGTCGGCCTACCTTTGTGTTTTAGATCTGAGTCTGCCTTCGTGTCGGCATTCCTTTTGAAAATCTATCTTGTGATGGTAACCTCTGGTTATAAGTCCGCCTTCGTGTCGGCCTACCTTTGTGTTTTGGATCTGAGTCCGCCTTCGTGTCGACATTCCTTTTGAAAATCCAACTCGTGATGGTAACCTCTGGTTATGAGTCCTCCTTCGCGTCAGCCTACCTTTGTGTTTTGGATCTGAGTCCGCCTTCGTGTCGACATTCCTTTTGAAAATCCATCTTGTGATGGTAACCTCTGGTCATAAGTCTGCCTTCGTGTCGGCCTACCTCTGTGTTTCGGATCTGAGTCCGCCTTCGTGTCGACATTCCTTTTGAAAATCCATCTTGTGATGGTAACCTCTGGTTATGAGTCCTCCTTCGTGTCGGCCTACCTTTGTGTTTTGGATCTGAGTCCGCCTTCGTGTCGACATTCCTTTTGAAAATCCATCTTGTGATGGTAACCTCTGGTTATAAGTGTGCCTTCGTGTCGGCCTACCTCTATGTTTTGGATCTGAGTCCGCCTTCGTGTCGAAATTCCTTTTGAAAATCCATCTTGTGATGGTAACCTCTGGTTATGAGTCCGCCTTCGTGTCGTGCTACCTTTGTGTTTTGGATCTGAGTCCGCCTTCGTGTCGACATTTCTTTTTAAAATCCATCTTGTGATGGTAACCTCTAGTTATGAGTCCGCCTTCGTGTCAGCCTACCTTTATGTTTTGGATCTGAGTCCGCCTTCGTGTCGGCATTCCTTTTGAAAATCCATTTTGTGATGGTAACCTCTGGTTATGACTCCGCCTTCGTGTCAGCCTACCTTTGTGTTTTGGATCTGAGTCTGCCTTCGTGTCGGCATTCCTTTTGAAAATCCATCTTGTGATGGTAACCTCTGGTTATAAGTCTGACTTCGTGTCGGCCTACCTTTGTGTTTTGGATCCGAGTCCGCCTTCGTGTCGACATTCCTTTTGAAAATCCATCTTGTAATGGTAACCTCTGGTTATAAGTCATCCTTCGTGTTAGCCTACCTTTCTGTTTTAGATATGAGTCCGCCTTCGTGTCGGCATTCCTTTTGAAAATCCATCTTGTGATGGTAACCTCTGGTTATGAATCCGCCTTCGTGTCGGCCTACATTTGTGTTTAGGATCTGAGTCTGCCTTTATGTCGACATTCCTTTGGGAAATCCATCTTGTGATGGTAACCTCTGGTTATGAGTCCTCCTTCGTGTCGTCCTACCTTTATGTTTTGGATCTGAGTCCGCCTTCGTGTCGGCATTTCTTTTTAAAATCCATCTTGTGATGGTAACCTCTAGTTATGAGTCCGCCTTCGTGTCAGCCTACCATTATGTTTTGCATCTGAGTCCGCCTTCGTGTCGGCATTCCTGTTGAAAATCCATTTTGTGATGGTAACCTCGTGTTATGAGTCCGCCTTCGTGTCAGCCTACCTTTGTGTGTTGGATCTGAGTCTTCCTTCTTGTCGGCATTCCATTTGAAAATCCATCTTGTGATGGTAACCTCTGGTTATGAGTCCGCCTTCGTGTCAACCTACCATTACGTTTTGGATCTGAGTCCGCCTTCGTGTCGGCATTCCTTTTGAAAATCCATTTTGTGATTGTAACCTCTGGTTATGAGTCCGCCTTCATGTCAGCCTACCTTTGTGTTTTGGATCTGAGTCCGCCTTCTTGTCGGCATTCCATTTGAAAATCCATCTTGTGATGGTAACCTCTGGTTATAAGTCTGACTTCGTGTCGGCCTACCTTTGTGTTTTGGATCCGAGTCTGCCTTCGTGTCGGCATTCCTTTTGAAAATCCATCTTGTGATGGTAACCTCTGGTTATTATTCCGCCTTCAGGTCGGCCTACCTTTGTGTTTTGGATCTGAGTCCTCCTTCGTGTCAGAATTTCTTTTGAAAATCCATCTTGTGATGGTAACCTTTGGTTATGAGTCCGCCTTCGTGTCGACCTACCTTTGTGTTTTGGATCTGAGCCCTCATATGTGTCGGCATTTCTTTTGAAAATCCATCTTGTGATGGTAACCTCTGGTTATGAGTCCTCCTTCGTGTCGGCCTACCTTTGTGTTTTGGATCTGAGTCCGCCTTTGTGTCGGCATTCCTTTTTAAAATCCATCTTGTGATGGTAACCTCTGGTTATGAGTTTGCCTTCGTGTCGGCCTACCTTTGTGTTTTAGATCTGAGTCCGATTTCGTGTCGGCATTCCTTTTGAAAATCTATCTTGTGATGGTAACCTCTGGTTATAAGTTCGCCTTCGTGTCGGCCTACCTTTGTGTTTTGGATCTGAGTCCGCCTTCGTGTCGACATTCCTTTTGAAAATCCATCTTGTGATGGTAACCTCTGGTTATGAGTCCGCCTTCGTGTCGTCCTACCTTTGTGTTTTGGATCTGAGTCCGCCTTCGTGTCGGCATTTCTTTTTAAAATCCATCTTGTGATGGTAACCTCTGGTTATGAGTCTGCCTTCGTGTCAGCCTACCTTTATGTTTTGGATCTGGGTCCGCCTTCGTGTCGGCATTCCTTTTGAAAATCCATTTTGTGATGGTAACCTCTGGTTATGAGTCCGCCTTCGTGTCATCCTACCTTTGTGTTTTGGATCTGAGTCCGCCTTCGTGTCGGCATTCCTTTTGAAAATCCATCTTGTTATGGTAACCTCAGGTTATAAGTCTGACTTCGTGTCGGCCTACCTTTGTGTTTTGGATCCGAGTCCGCCTTCGTGTCGACATTCCTTTTGAAAATCCATCTTGTAATGGTAACCTCTGGTTATAAGTCCTCCTTTGTGTCAGCCTACCTTTGTGTTTTAGATCTGAGTCCGCCTTCGTGTCGGCATTCCTTTTGAAAATCCATCTTGTGATGGTAACCTCTGGTTATGAGTCCGACTTCGTGTCGGCCTACCTTTGTGTTTTAGATCTTAGTCTGCCTTTGTGTCGGCATTCCTTTTTAAAATCCATCTTGTGATGGTAACCTCTGGTTATGAGTTCGCCTTCGTGTCGGCCTACCTTTGTGTTTTAGATCTGAGTCTGCCTTCGTGTCGGCATTCCTTTTGAAAATCTATCTTGTGATGGTAACCTCTGGTTATAAGTCCGCCTTCGTGTCGGCCTACCTTTGTGTTTTGGATCTGAGTCCGCCTTCGTGTCGACATTCCTTTTGAAAATCCAACTTGTGATGGTAACCTCTGGTTATGAGTCCTCCTTCGCGTCAGCCTACCTTTGTGTTTTGGATCTCAGTCCGCCTTCGTGTCGACATTCCTTTTGAAAATCCATCTTGTGATGGTAACCTCTGGTCATAAGTCTGCCTTCGTGTCGGCCTACCTCTGTGTTTTGGATCTGAGTCCGCCTTCGTGTCGAAATTCCTTTTGAAAATCCATCTTGTGATGGTAACCTCTGGTTATGAGTCTGCCATCGTGTCGTCCTACCTTTGTGTTTTGGATCTGAGTCCGCCTTCGTGTCGACATTTCTTTTTAAAATCCATCTTGTGATGGTAACCTCTGGTTATGAGTCCGCCTTCGTGTCAGCCTACCTTTATGTTTTGGATCTGAGTCCGCCTTCGTGTCGGCATTCCTTTTGAAAATCCATTTTGTGATGGTAACCTCTGGTTATGACTCCGCCTTCGTGTCAGCCTACCTTTGTGTTTTGGATCTGATTCCGCCTTCGTGTCGGCATTCCTTTTGAAAATCCATCTTGTGATGGTAACCTCTGTTTATAAGTCTGACTTCGTGTCGGCCTACCTTTGTGTTTTGGATCCGAGTCCGCCTTCGTGTCGACATTCCTTTTGAAAATCCATCTTGTAATGGTAACCTCTGGTTATAAGTCATCCTTCGTGTTAACCTACCTTTCTGTTTTAGATATGAGTCCGCCTTCGTGTCGGCATTCCTTTTGAAAATCCATCTTGTGATGGTAACCTCTGGTTATGAATCCGCCTTCGTGTCGGCCTACATTTGTGTTTAGGATCTGAGTCTGCCTTTATGTCGACATTCCTTTGGGAAATCCATCTTGTGATGGTAACCTCTGGTTATGAGTCCTCCTTCGTGTCGTCCTACCTTTGTGTTTTGGATCTGAGTCCGCCTTCGTGTCGGCATTTCTTTTTAAAATCCATCTTGTGATGGTAACCTCTGGTTATGAGTCCGCCTTCGTGTCAGCCTACCATTATGTTTTGGATCTGAGTCCGCCTTCGTGTCGGCATTCCTGTTGAAAATCCATTTTGTGATGGTAACCTCGTGTTATGAGGCCGCCTTCGTGTCAGCCTACCTTTGTGTGTTGGATCTGAGTCTGCCTTCTTGTCGGCATTCCATTTGAAAATCCATCTTGTGATGGTAACCTCTGGTTATAAGTCTGACTTCGTGTCGGCCTACCTTTGTGTTTTGGATCCGAGTCCGCCTTCGTGTCGGCATTCCTTTTGAAAATCCATCTTGTGATGGTAACCTCTGGTTATTATTCCGCCTTCAGGTCGGCCTACCTTTGTGTTTTGGATCTGAGTCCGCCTTCGTGTCGGAATTTGTTTTGAAAATCCATCTTGTGATGGTAACCTCTGGTTGTGAGTCCTCCTTCGTGTCGACCTACCTTTGTGTTTTGGATCTGAGCCCTCATATGTGTCGGCATTTCTTTTGAAAATCCATCTTGTGATGGTAACCTCTCGTTATGAGTCCGCCTTCGTGTCGGCCTACCTTTGTGTTTTGGATCTGAGTCCGCCTTTGTGTCGGCATTCCTTTTTAAAATCCATCTTGTGATGGTAACCTCTGGTTATGAGTTCGCCTTCGTGTCGGCCTACCTTTGTGTTTTAGATCTGAGTCTGATTTCGTGTCGGCATTCCTTTTGAAAATCTATCTTGTGATGGTAACCTCTGATTATGAGTCCGCCTTCGGGTCGGCCTACCTTTGTGTTTTGGATCTGAGTCCGCCTTCGTGTCGACATTCCTTTTGAAAATCCATCTTGTGATGGTAACCTCTGGTTATAAGTCTCCCTTCGTGTCGGCCTACCTTTATGTTTTGGATCTGAGTCCGCCTTCGTGTCGACATTCCTTTTGAAAATCCATCTTGTGATGGTAACCTCTGGTTATGAGTCCGCCTTCGTGTCGTCCTACCTTTGTGTTTTGGATCTGAGTCCGCCTTCGTGTCGGCATTTCTTTTTAAAATCCATCTTGTGATGGTAACCTCTGGTTGTGAGTCCTCCTTCGTGTCGACCTACCTTTGTGTTTTGGATCTGAGCCCTCATATGTTTCGGCATTTCTTTTGAAAATCCATCTTGTGATGGTAACCTCTGGTTATGAGTCCGCCTTCGTGTCAGCCTACCATTATGTTTTGGATCTGAGTCCGCCTTCGTGTCGACATTCCTTTTGAAAATCCATTTTGTGATGGTAACCTCTAGTTATGAGTCCGCCTTCGTGTCAGCCTACCTTTGTGTGTTGGATCTGAGTCTGCCTTCTTGTCGGCATTCCATTTGAAAATCCATCTTGTGATGGTAACCTCTGGTTATAAGTCTGACTTCGTGTCAGCCTACCTTTGTGTTTTGGATCCGAGTCCGCCTTCGTGTCGGCATTCCTTTTGAAAATCCATCTTGTGATGGTAACCTCTGGTTATTATTCCGCCTTCAGGCCGGCCTACCTTTGTGTTTTGGATCTGAGTCCGCCTTCGTGTCGGAATTTGTTTTGAAAATCCATCTAGTGATGGTAACCTCTGGTTGTGAGTCCTCCTTCGTGTCGACCTACCTTTGTGTTTTGGATCTGAGCCCTCATATGTGTCGGCATTTCTTTTGAAAATCCATCTTGTGATGGTAACCTCTCGTTATGAGTCCGCCTTCGTGTCGGCCTACCTTTGTGTTTTGGATCTGAGTCCGCCTTTGTGTCGGCATTCCTTTTTAAAATCCATCTTGTGATGGTAACCTCTGGTTATGAGTTCGCCTTCGTGTCGGCCTACCTTTGTGTTTTAGATCTGAGTCTGATTTCGTGTCGGCATTCCTTTTGAAAATCTATCTTGTGATGGTAACCTCTGGTTATAAGTCCGCCTTCGGGTCGGCCTACCTTTGTGTTTTGGATCTGAGTCCGCCTTCGTGTCGACATTCCGTTTGAAAATCCATCTTGTGATGGTAACCTCTGGTTATAAGTCTGCCTTCGTGTCGGCCTACCTTTGTGCTTTGGATCTGAGTCCGCCTTCGTGTCGACATTCCTTTTGAAAATCCATCTTGTGATGGTAACCTATGGTTATGAGTCCGCCTTCGTGTCGTCCTACCTTTGTGTTTTGGATCTGAGTCCGCCTTCGTGTCGGTATTTCATTTTAAAATCCATCTTGTGATGGTAACCTCTGGTTATGAGTCCGCCATCGTGTCAGCCTACCTTTATGTTTTGGATCTGAGTCCTCCTTCGTGTCGGCATTCCTTTTGAAAATCCATTTTGTGATGGTAACCTCTGGTTATGAGTCCGCCTTCGTGTCAGCCTACCTTTGTGTTTTGGATCTGAGTCCGCCTTCGTGTCGGCATTCCTTTTGAAAATCCATCTTGTGATGGTAACCTCTGGTTATAAGTCCGACTTCGTGTCGGCCTACCTTTGTGTTTTTGATCCGAGTCCGCCTTCGTGTCGACATTCCTTTTGAAAATCCATCTTGTAATGGTAACCTCTGGTTATAAGTCCTCCTTTGTGTCAGCCTACCTTTGTGTTTTAGATCTGAGTCCGCCTTCGTGTCGGCATTCCTTTTGAAAATCCATCTTGTGATGGTAACCTCTGGTTATGAGTCCTCCTTCGTGTCGACCTACCTTTGTGTTTTGGATCTGAGCCCTCATATGTGTCGGCATTTCTTTTGAAAATCCATCTTGTGATGGTAACCTCTGGTTATGAGTCCGCCTTCGTGTCACCCTACCATTATGTTTTGGATCTGAGTCCGCCTTCGTGTCGGCATTCCTTTTGAAAATCCATTTTGTGATGGTAACCTCTAGTTATGAGTCCGCCTTCGTGTCAGCCTACCTTTGTGTGTTGGATCTGAGTCTGCCTTCTTGTCGGCATTCCATTTGAAAATCCATCTTGTGATGGTAACCTCTGGTTATAAGTCTGACTTCGTGTCAGCCTACCTTTGTGTTTTGGATCCGAGTCCGCCTTCGTGTCGGCATTCCTTTTGAAAATCCATCTTGTGATGGTAACCTCTGGTTATTATTCCGCCTCCAGGCCGGCCTACCTTTGTGTTTTGGATCTGAGTCCGTCTTCGTGTCGGAATTTGTTTTGAAAATCCATCTTGTGATGGTAACCTCTGGTTGTGAGTCCTCCTTCGTGCCGACCTACCTTTGTGTTTTGGATCTGAGCCCTCATATGTGTCGGCATTTCTTTTGAAAATCAATCTTGTGATGGTAACCTCTGGTTATGAGTCCGCCTTCGTGTCGGCCTACCTTTGTGTTTTGGATCTGAGTCCGCCTTTGTGTCGGCATTCCTTTTTAAAATCCATCTTGTGATGGTAACCTCTGGTTATGAGTTCGCCTTCGTGTCGGCCTACCTTTTTGTTTTAGATCTGAGTTCGATTTCGTGTCGGCATTCCTTTTGAAAATCTATCTTGTGATGGTAACCTCTGGTTATAAGTCCGCATTCGGGTCGGCCTACCTTTGTGTTTAGGATCTGAGTCCGCCTTCGTGTCGACATTCCGTTTGAAAATCCATCTTGTGATGGTAACCTCTGGTTATAAGTCTGCCTTCGTGTCGTCCTACCTTTGTGTTTTGGATCTGAGTCCGCCTTCGTGTCGACATTTCTTTTGAAAATCCATCTTGTGATGGTAACCTCTGGTTATGAGTCCGCCTTCGTGTCGTCCTACCTTTGTGTTTTGGATCTGAGTCCGCCTTCGTGTCGGCATTTCTTTTTAAAATCCATCTTGTGATGGTAACCTCTGGTTATGAGTCCGCCTTCATGTCAGCCTACCTTTATGTTTTGGATCTGAGTCCGCCTTCGTGTCGGCATTCCTTTTGAAAATCCATTTTGTGATGGTAACCTCTAGTTATGAGTCCGCCTTCGTGTCAGCCTACCTTTGTGTTTTGGATCTGAGTCCGCCTTCGTGTCGGCATTCCTTTTGAAAATCCATCTTGTGATGGTAACCTCTGGTTATAAGTCTGACTTCGTGTCGGCCTACCTTTGTGTTTTGGATTCGAGTCCGCCTTCGTGTCGACATTCCTTTTCAAAATCCATCTTGTAATGGTAACCTCTGGTTATAAGTCCTCCTTTGTGTCAGCCTACCTTTGTGTTTTAGATCTGAGTCCGCCTTCGTGTCGACATTCCTTTTGAAAATCCATCTTGTGATGGTAACCTCTGGTTATAAGTATGCCTTCGTGTCGGCCTACCTTTGTGTTTTGGATCTGAGTCCGCCTTCGTGTCGACATTCCTTTTGAAAATCCATCTTGTGATGGTAACCTCTGGTTATGAGTCCGCCTTCGTGTCGCCCTACCTTTGTGTTTTGGATCTGAGTACGCCTTCGTGTCGGCATTTCTTTTTAAAATCCATCTTGTGATGGTAACCTCTGGTTATGAGTCCGCCTTCATGTCAGCCTACCTTTATGTTTTGGATCTGAGTCCGCCTTCGTGTCGGCATTCCTTTTGAAAATCCATTTTGTGATGGTAACCTCTGGTTATGAGTCCGCCTTCGTGTCATCCTACCTTTGTGTTTTGGATCTGAGTCCACCTTCGTGTCGGCATTCCTTTTGAAAATCCATTTTGTGATGGTAACCTCTGGTTATGAGTCCTCCTTCGTGTCAGCCTACCTTTGTGTTTTGGATCTGCTTCCGCCTTCGTGTCGGCATTCCTTTTCAAAATTCATCTTGTTATGGTAAACTCTGGTTATAAGTCTGACTTCGTGTCGGCCTACCTTTGTGTTTTGGATCTGAGTCCGCCTTCGTATCGGCATTTCTTTTTAAAATCCATCTTGTGATGGTAACCTCTGGTTATGAGTCCGCCTTCCTGTCAGCCTACCTTTGTGTTTTGGATCTGAGTCCGCCTTCGTGTCGGCATTCCTTTTGAAAATCCATTTTGTGATGGTATCCTCTGGTTATGAGTCCGCCTTCGTGTCAGCCTACCTTTGTGTTTTGGATCTGAGTCCGCCTTCGTGTCGGCATTCCTTTTGAAAATACATCTTGTGATGGTAACCTCTGGTTATAAGTCTGACTTCGTGTCGGCCTACCTTTGTGTTTTGGAACCGAGTCCGCCTTCGTGTCGGCATTCCTTTTGAAAATCCATCTTGTGATGGTAACCTCTGGTTATGATTCCGCCTTCATGTCGGCCTACCTTTGTGTTTTGGATCTGAGTCCGCCTTCGTGTCGGAATTTCTTTTGAAAATCCATCTTGTGATGGTAACCTCTGGTTATGAGTCCGCCTTGGTCTCGGCCTACCTTTGTGTTATGGATCTGAGCCCGCATTTGTGTCGGCATTTCTTTTGAAAATCCATATTGTGATGGTAACCTCTGGTTATCAGTCTGCCTTCGTGTCGTCCTACCTTTGTGTTTTAGATCTGAGTCCGCCTTTGTGTCGGCATTCCTTTTTAAAATCCATCTTGAGATGGTAACCTCTAGTTAGGAGTTCACCTTCGTGTCGCCCTACCTTTGTGTTTTAGATCTGAGTCCGCCTTCGTGTCGGCATTCCTTTTGAAAATCCATTTTGTGATGGTAACCTCTAGTTATGAGTCCGCCTTCGTGTCAGCCTACCTTTGTGTGTTGGATCTGAGTCTGGCTTTTTGTCGGCATTCCATTTGAAAATCCATCTTGTGATGGTAACCTCTGGTTATAAGTCTAACTTCGTGTCAGCCTACCTTTGTGTTTTGGATTCGAGTCCGCCTTCGTGTCGGCATTCCTTTTAAAAATCCATCTTGTGATGGTAACCTCTGGATATTATTCCGCCTTCAGGCCGGCCTACCTTTGTGTTTTGGATCTGAGTCCGCCTTCGTGTCGGAATTTGTTTTGAAAATCCATCTTGTGATGGTAACCTCTGGTTGTGAGTCCTCCTTCGTGTCGACCTACCTTTGTGTTTTGGATCTGAGCCCTCATATGTGTCGGCATTTCTTTTGAAAATCCATCTTGTGATGGTAACCTCTCATTATGAGTCCGCCTTCGTGTCGGCCTACCTTTGTGTTTTGGATCTGAGTCCGCCTTTGTGTCGGCATTCCTTTTTAAAATCCATCTTGTGATGGTAACCTCTGGTTATGAGTTCGCCTTCGTGTCGGCCTACCTTTGTGTTTTAGATCTGAGTCCGATTTCGTGTCGGCATTCCTTTTGAAAATCTATCTTGTGATGGTAACCTCTGGTTATAAGTCCGCCTTCGGGTCGGCCTACCTTTGTGTTTTGGATCTGAGTCCGCCTTCGTGTCGACATTCCGTTTGAAAATCCATCTTGTGATGGTAACCTCTGGTTATAAGTCTGCCTTCGTGTCGGCCTACCTTTATGTTTTGGATCTGAGTCCGCCTTCGTGTCGGCATTTCTTTTTAAAATCCATCTTGTGATGGTAACCTCTGGTTATGATTCCGCCTTCATGTCGGCCTACCTTTGTGTTTTGGATCTGAGTCCGCCTTCGTGTCGGAATTTCTTTTGAAAATCCATCTTGTGATGGTAACCTCTGGTTATGAGTCCGCCTTCGTCTCGGCCTACCTTTGTGTTATGGATCTGAGCCCGCATTTGTGTCGGCATTTCTTTTGAAAATCCATATTGTGATGGTAACCTCTGGTTATCAGTCTGCCTTCGTGTCGTCCTACCTTTGTGTTTTAGATCTGAGTCCGCCTTTGTGTCGGCATTCCTTTTTAAAATCCATCTTGAGATGGTAACCTCTAGTTAGGAGTTCTCCTTCGTGTCGCCCTACCTTTGTGTTTTAGATCTGAGTCCGCCTTCGTGTCGGCATTCCTTTTGAAAATCCATTTTGTGATGGTAACCTCTAGTTATGAGTCCGCCTTCGTGTCAGCCTACCTTTGTGTGTTGGATCTGAGTCTGCCTTCTTGTCGGCATTCCATTTGAAAATCCATCTTGTGATGGTAACCTCTGGTTATAAGTCTAACTTCGTGTCAGCCTACCTTTGTGTTTTGGATCCGAGTCCGCCTTCGTGTCGGCATTCCTTTTGAAAATCCATCTTGTGATGGTAACCTCTGGATATTATTCCGCCTTCAGGCCGGCCTACCTTTGTGTTTTGGATCTGAGTCCGCCTTCGTGTCGGAATTTGTTTTGAAAATCCATCTTGTGATGGTAACCTCTGGTTGTGAGTCCTCCTTCGTGTCGACCTACCTTTGTGTTTTGGATCTGAGCCCTCATATGTGTTGGCATTTCTTTTGAAAATCCATCTTGTGATGGTAACCTCTCGTTATGAGTCCGCCTTCGTGTCGGCCTACCTTTGTGTTTTGGATCTGAGTCCGCCTTTGTGTCGGCATTCCTTTTTAAAATCCATCTTGTGATGGTAACCTCTGGTTATGAGTTCGCCTTCGTGTCGGCCTACCTTTGTGTTTTAGATCTGAGTCCGATTTCGTGTCGGCATTCCTTTTGAAAATCTATCTTGTGATGGTAACCTCTGGTTATAAGTCCGCCTTCGGGTCGGCCTACCTTTGTGTTTTGGATCTGAGTCCGCCTTCGTGTCGACATTCCGTTTGAAAATCCATCTTGTGATGGTAACCTCTGGTTATAAGTCTGCCTTCGTGTCGGCCTACCTTTGTGTTTTGGATCTGAGTCCGCCTTCGTGTCGGCATTTCTTTTTAAAATCCATCTTGTGATGGTAACCTCTGGTTATGAGTCCGCCTTCATGTCAGCCTACCTTTATGTTTTGGATCTGAGTCCGCCTTCGTGTCGGCATTCCTTTTGAATATCCATTTTGTGATGGTAACCTCTAGTTATGAGTCCGCCTTCGTGTCAGCCTACCTTTGTGTTTTGGATCTGAGTCCGCCTTCGTGTCGGCATTCCTTTTGAAAATCCATCTTGTGATGGTAACCTCTGGTTATAAGTCTGACTTCGTGTCGGCCTACCTTTGTGTTTTGGATCCGAGTCCGCCTTCGTGTCGACATTCCTTTTCAAAATCCATCTTGTAATGGTAACCTCTGGTTATAAGTCCTCCTTTGTGTCAGCCTACCTTTGTGTTTTAGATCTGAGTCCGCCTTCGTGTCGGCATTCCTTTTGAAAATCCATCTTGTGATGGTAACCTCTAGTTATGAGTCCGCCTTCGTGTCGGCCTACCTTTGTGTTTTAGATCTGAGTCTGCCTTTGTGTCGGCATTCGTTTTTAAAATCCATCTTGTGATGGTAACCTCTGGTTATGAGTCCGCCTTCGTGTCAGCCTACCTTTGTGTTTTGGATCTGAGTCCGTCTTCGTGTCGGCATTCCTTTTGAAAATCCATCTTGTGATGGTAACCTCTGGTTATAAGTCTGACTTCGTGTCGGCCTACCTTTGTGTTTTGGATCCGAGTCCGCCTTCGTGTCGACATTCCTTTTCAAAATCCATCTTGTAATGGTAACCTCTGGTTATAAGTCCTCCTTTGTGTCAGCCTACCTTTGTGTTTTAGATCTGAGTCCGCCTTCGTGTCGACATTTCTTTTGAAAATCCATCTTGTGATGGTAACCTCTGGTTATGAGTCCGCCTTCGTGTCGTCCTACCTTTGTGTTTTGGATCTGAGTCCGCCTTCGTGTCGGCATTTCTTTTTAAAATCCATCTTGTGATGGTAACCTCTGGTTATGAGTCCGCCTTCATGTCAGCCTACCTTTATGTTTTGGATCTGAGTCCGCCTTCGTGTCGGCATTCCTTTTGAAAATCCATTTTGTGATGGTAACCTCTAGTTATGAGTCCGCCTTCGTGTCAGCCTACCTTTGTGTTTTGGATCTGAGTCCGCCTTCGTGTCGGCATTCCTTTTGAAAATCCATCTTGTGATGGTAACCTCTGGTTATAAGTCTGACTTCGTGTCGGCCTACCTTTGTGTTTTGGATCCGAGTCCGCCTTCGTGTCGACATTCCTTTTCAAAATCCATCTTGTGATGGTAACCTCTGGTTATAAGTCCTCCTTTGTGTCATCCTACCTTTGTGTTTTAGATCTGAGTCCGCCTTCGTGTCGGCATTCCTTTTGAAAATCCATCTTGTGATGGTAACCTCTAGTTATGAGTCCGCCTTCGTGTCGGCCTACCTTTGTGTTTTAGATCTGAGTCTGCCTTTGTGTCGGCATTCCTTTTTAAAATCCATCTTGTGATGGTAACCTCTGGTTATGAGTTCGCCTTCGTGTCGGCCTACCTTTGTGATTTAGATCTGAGTCCGCCTTCGTGTCGGCATTCCTTTTGAAAATCTATCTTGTGATGGTAACCTCTGGTTATAAGTCCGCCTTCGTGTCGGCCTACCTTTGTGTTTTGGATCTGAGTCCGCCTTCGTGTCGACATTCCTTTTGAAAATCCATCTTGTGATGGTAACCTCTGGTTATAAGTATGCCTTCGTGTCGGCCTACCTTTGTGTTTTGGATCTGAGTCCGCCTTCGTGTCGACATTCCTTTTGAAAATCCATCTTGTGATGGTAACCTCTGGTTATGAGTCCGCCTTCGTGTCGCTCTACCTTTGTGTTTTGGATCTGAGTACGCCTTCGTGTCGGCATTTCTTTTTAAAATCCATCTTGTGATGGTAACCTCTGGTTATGAGTCCGCCTTCATGTCAGCCTACCTTTATGTTTTGGATCTGAGTCCGCCTTCGTGTCGGCATTCCTTTTGAAAATCCATTTTGTGATGGTAACCTCTGGTTATGAGTCCTCCTTCGTGTCAGCCTACCTTTGTGTTTTGGATCTGCGTCCACCTTCGTGTCGGCATTCCTTTTGAAAATCCATTTTGTGATGGTAACCTCTGGTTATGAGTCCTCCTTCGTGTCAGCCTACCTTTGTGTTTTGGATCTGCTTCCGCCTTCGTGTCGGCATTCCTTTTCAAAATTCATCTTGTTATGGTAAACTCTGGTTATAAGTCTGACTTCGTGTCGGCCTACCTTTGTGTTTTGGATCTGAGTCCGCCTTCGTATCGGCATTTCTTTTTAAAATCCATCTTGTGATGGTAACCTCTGGTTATGAGTCCGCCTTCCTGTCAGCCTACCTTTGTGTTTTAGATCTGAGTCCGCCTTCGTGTCGGCATTCCTTTTGAAAATCTTTTTTGTGATGGTATCCTCTGGTTATGAGTCCGCCTTCGTGTCAGCCTACCTTTGTGTTTTGGATCTGAGTCCGCCTTCGTGTCGGCATTCCTTTTGAAAATACATCTTGTGATGGTAACCTCTGGTTATAAGTCTGACTTCGTGTCGGCCTACCTTTGTGTTTTGGAACCGAGTCCGCCTTCGTGTCGGCATTCCTTTTGAAAATCCATCTTGTGATGGTAACCTCTGGTTATGATTCCGCCTTCATGTCGGCCTACCTTTGTGTTTTGGATCTGAGTCCGCCTTCGTGTCGGAATTTCTTTTGAAAATCCATCTTGTGATGGTAACCTCTGGTTATGAGTCCGCCTTCGTCTCGGCCTACCTTTGTGTTATGGATCTGAGCCCGCATTTGTGTCGGCATTTCTTTTGAAAGTCCATATTGTGATGGTAACCTCTGGTTATCAGTCTGCCTTCGTGTCGTCCTACCTTTGTGTTTTAGATCTGAGTCCGCCTTTGTGTCGGCATTCCTTTTTAAAATCCATCTTGAGATGGTAACCTCTAGTTAGGAGTTCACCTTCGTGTCGCCCTACCTTTGTGTTTTAGATCTGAGTCCGCCTTCGTGTCGGCATTCCTTTTGAAAATCCGTTTTGTGATGGTAACCTCTAGTTATGAGTCCGCCTTCGTGTCAGCCTACCTTTGTGTGTTGGATCTGAGTCTGCCTTCTTGTCGGCATTCCATTTGAAAATCCATCTTGTGATGGTAACCTCTGGTTATAAGTCTAACTTCGTGTTAGCCTACCTTTGTGTTTTGGATCCGAGTCCGCCTTCGTGTCGGCATTCCTTTTGAAAATCCATCTTGTGATGGTAACCTCTGGATATTATTCCGCCTTCAGGCCGGCCTACCTTTGTGTTTTGGATCTGAGTCCGCCTTCGTGTCGGAATTTGTTTTGAAAATCCATCTTGTGATGGTAACCTCTGGTTGTGAGTCCTCCTTCGTGTCGACCTACCTTTGTGTTTTGGATCTGAGCCCTCATATGTGTCGGCATTTCTTTTGAAAATCCATCTTGTGATGGTAACCTCTCGTTATGAGTCCGCCTTCGTGTCGGCCTACCTTTGTGTTTTGGATCTGAGTCCGCCTTTGTGTCGGCATTCCTTTTTAAAATCCATCTTGTGATGGTAACCTCTGGTTATGAGTTCGCCTTCGTGTCGGCCTACCTTTGTGTTTTAGATCTGAGTCCGATTTCGTGTCGGCATTCCTTTTGAAAATCTATCTTGTGATGGTAACCTCTGGTTATAAGTCCGCCTTCGGGTCGGCCTACCTTTGTGTTTTGGATCTGAGTCCGTCTTCGTGTCGACATTCCGTTTGAAAATCCATCTTGTGATGGTAACCTCTGGTTATAAGTCTGCCTTCGTGTCGGCCTACCTTTGTGTTTTGGATCTGAGTCCGCCTTCGTGTCGACATTCCTTTTGAAAATCCATCTTGTGATGGTAACCTATGGTTATGAGTCCGCCTTCGTGTCGTCCTACCCTTGTGTTTTGGATCTGAGTCCGCCTTCGTGTCGGCATTTCATTTTAAAATCCATCTTGTGATGGTAACCTCTGGTTATGAGTCCGCCATCGTGTCAGCCTACCTTTATGTTTTGGATCTGAGTCCGCCTTCGTGTCGGCATTCCTTTTGAAAATCCATTTTGTGATGGTAACCTCTGGTTATGAGTCCGCCTTCGTGTCAGCCTACCTTTGTGTTTTGGATCTGAGTCCGCCTTCGTGTCGGCATTCCTTTTGAAAATCCATCTTGTGATGGTAACCTCTGGTTATAAGTCTGACTTCGTGTCGGCCTACCTTTGTGTTTTGGATCCGAGTCCGCCTTCGTGTCGACATTCCTTTTGAAAATCCATCTTGTAATGGTAACCTCTGGTTATAAGTCCTCATTTGTGTCAGCCTACCTTTGTGTTTTAGATCTGAGTCCGCCTTCGTGTCGGCATTCCTTTTGAAAATCCATCTTGTGATGGTAACCTCTGGTTATGAGTCCTCCTTCGTGTCGACCTACCTTTGTGTTTTGGATCTGAGCCCTCATATGTGTCGGCATTTCTTTTGAAAATCCATCTTGTGATGGTAACCTCTGGTTATAAGTCTGACTTCGTGTCGGCCTACCTTTGTGTTTTGGATCCGAGTCCGCCTTCGTGTCGACATTCCTTTTGAAAATCCATCTTGTAATGGTAACCTCTGGTTATAAGTCCTCCTTTGTGTCAGCCTACCTTTGTGTTTTAGATCTGAGTCCGCCTTCGTGTCGGCATTCCTTTTGAAAATCCATCTTGTGATGGTAACCTCTGGTTATGAGTCCGCCTTCGTGTCGGCCTACATTTGTGTTTTGGAACTGAGTCTGCCTTTATGTCGACATTCCTTTGGGAAATCCATCTTGTGATGGTAACCTCTGGTTATGAGTCCGCCTTCGTGTCAGCCTACCATTATGTTTTGGATCTGAGTCCGCCTTCGTGTCGGCATTCCTTTTGAAAATCCATTTTGTGATGGTAACCTCTAGTTATGAGTCCGCCTTCGTGTCAGCCTACCTTTGTGTGCTGGATTTGAGTCTGCCTTCTTGTCGGCATTCCATTTGAAAATCCATCTTGTGATGGTAACCTCTGGTTATAAGTCTGACTTCGTGTCAGCCTACCTTTGTGTTTTGGATCCGAGTCCGCCTTCGTGTCGGCATTCCTTTTGAAAATCCATCTTGTGATGGTAACCTCTGGTTATTATTCCGCCTTCAGGCCGGCCTACCTTTGTGTTTTGGATCTGAGTCCGCCTTCGTGTCGGAATTTGTTTTGAAAATCCATCTTGTGATGGTAACCTCTGGTTGTGAGTCCTCCTTCGTGCCGACCTACCTTTGTGTTTTGGATCTGAGCCCTCATATGTGTCGGCATTTCTTTTGAAAATCCATCTTGTGATGGTAACCTCTGGTTATGAGTCCGCCTTCGTGTCGGCCTACCTTTGTGTTTTGGATCTGAGTCCGCCTTTGTG
The DNA here is from genome assembly GCA_022829125.1 of Lathyrus tuberosus. Taxonomy (NCBI): domain Eukaryota; kingdom Viridiplantae; phylum Streptophyta; class Magnoliopsida; order Fabales; family Fabaceae; genus Lathyrus; species Lathyrus tuberosus. The sequence continues at coordinate 17,719,617 of JALAZF010000061.1, read as the reverse complement.
TCGGCATTCCTTTTTAAAATCCATCTTGTGATGGTAACCTCTGGTTATGAGTTCGCCTTCGTGTCGGCCTACCTTTTTGTTTTAGATCTGAGTCCGATTTCGTGTCGGCATTCCTTTTGAAAATCTATCTTGTGATGGTAACCTCTGGTTATAAGTCCGCCTTCGGGTCGGCCTACCTTTGTGTTTTGGATCTGAGTCCGCCTTCGTGTCGACATTCCGTTTGAAAATCCATCTTGTGATGGTAACCTCTGGTTATAAGTCTGCCTTCGTGTCGTCCTACCTTTGTGTTTTGGATCTGAGTCCGCCTTCGTGTCGACATTTCTTTTGAAAATCCATCTTGTGATGGTAACCTCTGGTTATGAGTCCGCCTTCGTGTCGTCCTACCTTTGTGTTTTGGATCTGAGTCCGCCTTCGTGTCGGCATTTCTTTTTAAAATCCATCTTGTGATGGTAACCTCTGGTTATGAGTCCGCCTTCGTGTCAGCCTACCTTTATGTTTTGGATCTGAGTCCGCCTTCGTGTCGGCATTCCTTTTGAAAATCCATTTTGTGATGGTAACCTCTAGTTATGAGTCCGCCTTCGTGTCAGCCTACCTTTGTGTTTTGGATCTGAGTCCGCCTTCGTGTCGGCATTCCTTTTGAAAATCCATCTTGTGATGGTAACCTCTGGTTATGAGTCCGCCTTCGTGTCGGCCTACATTTGTGTTTTGGAACTGAGTCTGCCTTTATGTCGACATTCCTTTCGGAAATCCATCTTGTGATGGTAACCTCTGGTTATGAGTCCGCCTTCGTGTCAGCCTACCATTATGTTTTGGATCTGAGTCCGCCTTCGTGTCGGCATTCCTTTTGAAAATCCATTTTGTGATGGTAACCTCTAGTTATGAGTCCGCCTTCGTGTCAGCCTACCTTTGTGTGTTGGATTTGAGTCTGCCTTCTTGTCGGCATTCCATTTGAAAATCCATCTTGTGATGGTAACCTCTGGTTATAAGTCTGACTTCGTGTCAGCCTACCTTTGTGTTTTGGATCCGAGTCCGCCTTCGTGTCGGCATTCCTTTTGAAAATCCATCTTGTGATGGTAACCTCTGGTTATTATTCCGCCTTCAGGCCGGCCTACCTTTGTGTTTTGGATCTGAGTCCGCCTTCGTGTCGGAATTTGTTTTGAAAATCCATCTTGTGATGGTAACCTCTGGTTGTGAGTCCTCCTTCGTGCCGACCTACCTTTGTGTTTTGGATCTGAGCCCTCATATGTGTCGGCATTTCTTTTGAAAATCCATCTTGTGATGGTAACCTCTGGTTATGAGTCCGCCTTCGTGTCGGCCTACCTTTGTGTTTTGGATCTGAGTCCGCCTTTGTGTCGGCATTCCTTTTTAAAATCCATCTTGTGATGGTAACCTCTGGTTATGAGTTCGCCTTCGTGTCGGCCTACCTTTTTGTTTTAGATCTGAGTCCGATTTCGTGTCGGCATTCCTTTTGAAAATCTATCTTGTGATGGTAACCTCTGGTTATAAGTCCGCCTTCGGGTCGGCCTACCTTTGTGTTTTGGATCTGAGTCCGCCTTCGTGTCGACATTCCGTTTGAAAATCCATCTTGTGATGGTAACCTCTGGTTATAAGTCTGCCTTCGTGTCGTCCTACCTTTGTGTTTTGGATCTGAGTCCGCCTTCGTGTCGACATTTCTTTTGAAAATCCATCTTGTGATGGTAACCTCTGGTTATGAGTCCGCCTTCGTGTCGTCCTACCTTTGTGTTTTGGATCTGAGTCCGCCTTCGTGTCGGCATTTCTTTTTAAAATCCATCTTGTGATGGTAACCTCTGGTTATGAGTCCGCCTTCGTGTCAGCCTACCTTTATGTTATGGATCTGAGTCCGCCTTCGTGTCGGCATTCCTTTTGAAAATCCATTTTGTGATGGTAACCTCTAGTTATGAGTCCGCCTTCGTGTCAGCCTACCTTTGTGTTTTGGATCTGAGTCCGCCTTCGTGTCGGCATTCCTTTTGAAAATCCATCTTGTGATGGTAACCTCTGGTTATAAGTCTGACTTCGTGTCGGCCTACCTTTGTGTTTTGGATCCGAGTCCGCCTTCGTGTCGACATTCCTTTTCAAAATCCATCTTGTAATGGTAACCTCTGGTTATAAGTCCTCCTTTGTGTCAGCCTACCTTTGTGTTTTAGATCTGAGTCCGCCTTCGTGTCGGCATTCCTTTTGAAAATCCATCTTGTGATGGTAACCTCTGGTTATGAGTCCGCCTTCGTGTCGTCCTACCTTTGTGTTTTGGATCTGAGTCCGCCTTCGTGTCGGCATTTCTTTTTAAAATCCATCTTGTGATGGTAACCTCTGGTTATGAGTCCGCCTTCGTGTCAGCCTACCTTTATGTTTTGGATCTGAGTCCGCCTTCGTGTCGGCATTCCTTTTGAAAATCCATTTTGTGATGGTAACCTCTAGTTATGAGTCCGCCTTCGTGTCAGCCTACCTTTGTGTTTTGGATCTGAGTCCGCCTTCGTGTCGGCATTCCTTTTGAAAATCCATCTTGTGATGGTAACCTCTGGTTATGAGTCCGCCTTCGTGTCGGCCTACATTTGTGTTTTGGAACTGAGTCTGCCTTTATGTCGACATTCCTTTGGGAAATCCATCTTGTGATGGTAACCTCTGGTTATGAGTCCGCCTTCGTGTCAGCCTACCATTATGTTTTGGATCTGAGTCCGCCTTCGTGTCGGCATTCCTTTTGAAAATCCATTTTGTGATGGTAACCTCTAGTTATGAGTCCGCCTTCGTGTCAGCCTACCTTTGTGTGTTGGATTTGAGTCTGCCTTCTTGTCGGCATTCCATTTGAAAATCCATCTTGTGATGGTAACCTCTGGTTATAAGTCTGACTTCGTGTCAGCCTACCTTTGTGTTTTGGATCCGAGTCCGCCTTCGTGTCGGCATTCCTTTTGAAAATCCATCTTGTGATGGTAACCTCTGGTTATTATTCCGCCTTCAGGCCGGCCTACCTTTGTGTTTTGGATCTGAGTCCGCCTTCGTGTCAGAATTTGTTTTGAAAATCCATCTTGTGATGGTAACCTCTGGTTGTGAGTCCTCCTTCGTGCCGACCTACCTTTGTGTTTTGGATCTGAGCCCTCATATGTGTCGGCATTTCTTTTGAAAATCCATCTTGTGATGGTAACCTCTGGTTATGAGTCCGCCTTCGTGTCGTCCTACCTTTGTGTTTTGGATCTGAGTCCGCCTTCGTGTCGGCATTTCTTTTTAAAATCCATCTTGTGATGGTAACCTCTGGTTATGAGTCCGCCTTCGTGTCAGCCTACCTTTATGTTTTGGATCTGAGTCTGCCTTCGTGTCGGCATTCCTTTTGAAAATCCATTTTGTGATGGTAACCTCTAGTTATGAGTCCGCCTTCGTGTCAGCCTACCTTTGTGTTTTGGATCTGAGTCCGCCTTCGTGTCGGCATTCCTTTTGAAAATCCATCTTGTGATGGTAACCTCTGGTTATAAGTCTGACTTCGTGTCGGCCTACCTTTGTGTTTTGGATCCGAGTCCGCCTTCGTGTCGACATTCCTTTTCAAAATCCATCTTGTAATGGTAACCTCTGGTTATAAGTCCTCCTTTGTGTCAGCCTACCTTTGTGTTTTAGATCTGAGTCCGCCTTCGTGTCGGCATTCCTTTTGAAAATCCATCTTGTGATGGTAACCTCTGGTTATGAGTCCGCCTTCGTGTCGGCCTACCTTTATGTTTTAGATCTGAGTCTGCCTTTGTGTCGGCATTCCTTTTTAAAATCCATCTTGTGATGGTAACCTCTGGTTATGAGTTCGCCTTCGTGTCGGCCTACCTTTGTGATTTAGATCTGAGTCCGCCTTCGTGTCGGCATTCCTTTTGAAAATCTATCTTGTGATGGTAACCTCTGGTTATAAGTCCGCCTTCGTGTCGGCCTACCTTTGTGTTTTGGATCTGAGTCCGCCTTCGTGTCGATATTCCTTTTGAAAATCCATCTTGTGATGGTAACCTCTGGTTATAAGTATGCCTTCGTGTCGGCCTACCTTTGTGTTTTGGATCTGAGTCCGCCTTCGTGTCGACATTCCTTTTGAAAATCCATCTTGTGATGGTAACCTCTGGTTATGAGTCCGCCTTTGTGTCGCCCTACCTTTGTGTTTTGGATCTGAGTCCGCCTTCGTGTCGGCATTTCTTTTTAAAATCCATCTTGTGATGGTAACCTCTGGTTATGAGTCTGCCTTCATGTCAGCCTACCTTTATGTTTTGGATCTGAGTCCGCCTTCGTGTCGGCATTCCTTTTGAAAATCCATTTTGTGATGGTAACCTCTGGTTATGAGTCCGCCTTCGTGTCGTCCTACCTTTGTGTTTTGGATCTGAGTCCACCTTCGTGTCGGCATTCCTTTTGAAAATCCATTTTGTGATGGTAACCTCTGGTTATGAGTCCGCCTTCGTGTCAGCCTACCTTTGTGTTTTGGATCTGAGTCCGCCTTCGTGTCGGCATTCCTTTTGAAAATCCATTTTGTGATGGTATCCTCTGGTTATGAGTCCGCCTTCGTGTCAGCCTACCTTTGTGTTTTGGATCTGAGTCCGCCTTCGTGTCGGCATTCCTTTTGAAAATACATCTTGTGATGGTAACCTCTGGTTATAAGTCTGACTTCGTGTCGGCCTACCTTTGTGTTTTGGATCTGAGTCCGCCTTTGTGTCGGCATTCCTTTTTAAAATCCATCTTTTGATGGTAACCTCTGGTTATGAGTTCGCCTTCGTGTCGGCCTACCTTTTTGTTTTAGATCTGAGTCCGATTTCGTGTCGGCATTCCTTTTGAAAATCTATCTTGTGATGGTAACCTCTGGTTATACGTCCGCCTTCGGGTCGGCCTACCTTTGTGTTTTGGATCTGAGTCCGCCTTCGTGTCGACATTCCGTTTGAAAATCCATCTTATGATGGTAACCTCTGGTTATAAGTCTGCCTTCGTGTCGTCCTACCTTTGTGTTTTGGATCTGAGTCCGCCTTCGTGTCGGCATTCCTTTTGAAAATCCATCTTGTGATGGTAACCTCTGGTTATAAGTCTGACTTCGTGTCGGCCTACCTTTGTGTTTTGGATCCGAGTCCACCTTCGTGTCGACATTCCTTTTCAAAATCCATCTTGTAATGGTAACCTCTGGTTATAAGTCCTCCTTTGTGTCAGCCTACCTTTGTGTTTTAGATCTGAGTCCGCCTTCGTGTCGGCATTCCTTTTGAAAATCCATCTTGTGATGGTAACCTCTGGTTATGAGTCCGCCTTCGTGTCGGCCTACCTTTGTGTTTTAGATCTGAGTCTGCCTTTGTGTCGGCATTCCTTTTTAAAATCCATCTTGTGATGGTAACCTCTGGTTATGAGTTCGCCTTCGTGTCGGCCTACCTTTGTGATTTAGATCTGAGTCCGCCTTCGTGTCGGCATTCCTTTTGAAAATCTATCTTGTGATGGTAACCTCTGGTTATAAGTCCGCCTTCGTGTCGGCCTACCTTTGTGTTTTGGATCTGAGTCCGCCTTCGTGTTGACATTCCTTTTGAAAATCCATCTTGTGATGGTAACCTCTGGTTATAAGTATGCCTTCGTGTCGGCCTACCTTTGTGTTTTGGATCTGAGTCCGCCTTCGTGTCGACATTCCTTTTGAAAATCCATCTTGTGATGGTAACCTCTGGTTATGAGTCCGCCTTCGTGTCGCCCTACCTTGGTGTTTTGGATCTGAGTCCGCCTTCGTGTCGGCATTTCTTTTTAAAATCCATCTTGTGATGGTAACCTCTGGTTATGAGTCCGCCTTCATGTCAGCCTACCTTTATGTTTTGGATCTGAGTCCGCCTTCGTGTCGGCATTCCTTTTGAAAATCCATTTTGTGATGGTAACCTCTGGTTATGAGTCCGCCTTCGTGTCGTCCTACCTTTGTGTTTTGGATCTGAGTCCACCTTCGTGTCGGCATTCCTTTTGAAAATCCATTTTGTGATGGTAACCTCTGGTTATGAGTCCGCCTTCGTGCCAGCCTACCTTTGTGTTTTGGATCTGCTTCCGCCTTCGTGTCGGCATTCCTTTTCAAAATTCATCTTGTTATGGTAAACTCTGGTTATAAGTCTGACTTCGTGTCGGCCTACCTTTGTGTTTTGGATCTGAGTCCGCCTTCGTATCGGCATTTCTTTTTAAAATCCATCTTGTGATGGTAACCTCTGGTTATGAGTCCGCCTTCGTGTCAGCCTACTTTTGTGTTTTGGATCTGAGTCCGCCTTCGTGTCGGCATTCCTTTTGAAAATCCATTTTGTGACGGTATCCTCTGGTTATGAGTCCGCCTTCGTGTCAGCCTACCTTTGTGTTTTGGATCTGAGTCCGCCTTCGTGTCGGCATTCCTTTTGAAAATACATCTTGTGATGATAACCTCTGGTTATAAGTCTGACTTCGTGTCGGCCTACCTTTGTGTTTTGGATCTGAGTCCGCCTTTGTGTCGGCATTCCTTTTTAAAATCCATCTTGTGATGGTAACCTCTGGTTATGAGTTCGCCTTCGTGTCGGCCTACCTTTTTGTTTTAGATCTGAGTCCGATTTCGTGTCGGCATTCCTTTTGAAAATCTATCTTGTGATGGTAACCTCTGGTTATAAGTCCGCCTTCGTGTCGGCCTACCTTTGTGTTTTGGATCTGAGTCCGCCTTCGTGTCGACATTCCGTTTGAAAATCCATCTTGTGATGGTAACCTCTGGTTATAAGTCTGCCTTCGTGTCGTCCTACCTTTGTGTTTTGGATCTGAGTCCGCCTTCGTGTCGGCATTCCTTTTGAAAATCCATCTTGTGATGGTAACCTCTGGTTATAAGTCTGACTTCGTGTCGGCCTACCTTTGTGTTTTGGATCCGAGTCCGCCTTCGTGTCGACATTCCTTTTCAAAATCCATCTTGTAATTGTAACCTCTGGGTATAAGTCCTCCTTTGTGTCAGCCTACCTTTGTGTTTTAGATCTGAGTCCGCCTTCGTGTCGGCATTCCTTTTGAAAATCCATCTTGTGATGGTAACCTCTGGTTATGAGTCCGCCTTCGTGTCGGCCTACCTTTGTGTTTTAGATCTGAGTCTGCCTTTGTGTCGGCATTCCTTTTTAAAATCCATCTTGTGATGGTAACCTCTGGTTATGAGTTCGCCTTCGTGTCGGCCTACCTTTGTGATTTAGATCTGAGTCCGCCTTCATGTCGGCATTCCTTTTGAAAATCTATCTTGTGATGGTAACCTCTGGTTATAAGTCCGCCTTCGTGTCGGCCTACCTTTGTGTTTTGGATCTGAGTCCGCCTTCGTGTCGACATTCCTTTTGAAAATCCATCTTGTGATGGTAACCTCTGGTTATAAGTATGCCTTCGTGTCGGCCTACCTTTGTGTTTTGGATCTGAGTCCGCCTTCGTGTCGACATTCCTTTTGAAAATCCATCTTGTGATGGTAACCTCTGGTTATGAGTCCGCCTTCGTGTCGCCCTACCTTTGTGTTTTGGATCTGAGTCCGCCTTCGTGTCGGCATTTCTTTTTAAAATCCATCTTGTGATGGTAACCTCTGGTTATGAGTCCGCCTTCATGTCAGCCTACCTTTATGTTTTGGATCTGAGTCCGCCTTCGTGTCGGCATTCCTTTTGAAAATCCATTTTGTGATGGTAACCTCTGGTTATGAGTCCGCCTTCGTGTCGTCCTACCTTTGTGTTTTGGATCTGAGTCCACCTTCGTGTCGGCATTCCTTTTGAAACTCCATTTTGTGATGGTAACCTCTGGTTATGAGTCCGCCTTCGGGTCAGCCTACCTTTGTGTTTTGGATCTGCTTCCGCCTTCGTGTCGGCATTCCTTTTCAAAATTCATCTTGTTATGGTAAACTCTGGTTATAAGTCTGACTTCGTGTCGGCCTACCTTTGTGTTTTGGATCTGAGTCCGCCTTCGTATCGGCATTTCTTTTTAAAATCCATCTTGTGATGGTAACCTCTGCTTATGAGTCCGCCTTCGTGTCAGCCTACCTTTGTGTTTTGGATCTGAGTCCGCCTTCGTGTCGGCATTCCTTTTGAAAATCCATTTTGTGATGGTATCCTCTGGTTATGAGTCCGCCTTCGTGTCAGCCTACCTTTGTGTTTTGGATCTGAGTCCGCCTTCGTGTCGGCATTCCTTTTGAAAATACATCTTGTGATGGTAACCTCTGGTTATAAGTCTGACTTCGTGTCAGCCTACCTTTGTGTTATGGATCTGAGTCCGCCTTCGTGTCGGCATTCCTTTTGAAAATACATCTTGTGATGGTAACCTCTGGTTATAAGTCTGACTTCGTGTCGGCCTACCTTTGTGTTTTGGATCTGAGTCCGCCTTTGTGTCGGCATTCCTTTTTAAAATCCATCTTGTGATGGTAACCTCTGGTTATGAGTTCGCCTTCGTGTCGGCCTACGTTTTTGTTTTAGATCTGAGTCCGATTTCGTGTCGGCATTCCTTTTGAAAATCTATCTTGTGATGGTAACCTCTGGTTATAAGTCCGCCTTCGGGTCGGCCTACCTTTGTGTTTTGGATCTGAGTCCGCCTTCGTGTCGACATTCCGTTTAAAAATCCATCTTGTGATGGTAACCTCTGGTTATAAGTCTGCCTTCGTGTCGCCCTACCTTTGTGTTTTGGATCTGAGTCCGCCTTCGTGTCGACATTTCTTTTGAAAATCCATCTTGTGATGGTAACCTCTGGTTATGAGTCCGCCTTCGTGTCGTCCTACCTTTGTGTTTTGGATCTGAGTCCGCCTTCGTGTCGGCAATTCTTTTTAAAATCCATCTTGTGATGGTAACCTCTAGTTATGAGTCCGCCTTCGTGTCAGCCTACCTTTATGTTTTGGATCTGAGTCCGCCTTCGTGTCGGCATTCCTTTTGAAAATCCATTTTGTGATGGTAACCTCTAGTTATGAGTCCGCCTTCGTGTCAGCCTACCTTTGTGTTTTGGATCTGAGTCCGCCTTCGTGTCGGCATTCCTTTTGAAAATCCATCTTGTGATGGTAACCTCTGGTTATAAGTCTGACTTCGTGTCGGCCTACCTTTGTGTTTTGGATCCGAGTCCGCCTTCGTGTCGACATTCCTTTTCAAAATCCATCTTGTAATGGTAACCTCTGGTTATAAGTCCTCCTTTGTGTCAGCCTACCTTTGTGTCTTAGATCTGAGTCCGCCTTCGTGTCGGCATTCCTTTTGAAAATCCATCTTGTGATGGTAACCTCTGGTTATGAGTCCGCCTTCGTGTCGGCCTACCTTTGTGTTTTAGATCTGAGTCTGCCTTTGTGTCGGCATTCCTTTTTAAAATCCATCTTGTGATGGTAACCTCTGGTTATGAGTTCGCCTTCGTGTCGGCCTACCTTTGTGATTTAGATCTGAGTCCGCCTTCGTGTCGGCATTCCTTTTGAAAATCTATCTTGTGATGGTAACCTCTGGTTATAAGTCCGCCTTCGTGTCGGCCTACCTTTGTGTTTTGGATCTGAGTCCGCCTTCGTGTCGACATTCCTTTTGAAAATCCATCTTGTGATGGTAACCTCTGGTTATAAGTATGCCTTCGTGTCGGCCTACCTTTGTGTTTTGGATCTGAGTCCGCCTTCGTGTCGACATTCCTTTTGAAAATCCATCTTGTGATGGTAACCTCTGGTTATAAGTCCGCCTTCGTGTCGGCCTACCTTTGTGTTTTGGATCTGAGTCCGCCTTCGTGTCGACATTCCTTTTGAAAATCCATCTTGTGATGGTAACCTCTGGTTATAAGTATGCCTTCGTGTCGGCCTACCTTTGTGTTTTGGATCTGAGTCCGCCTTCGTGTCGACATTCCTTTTGAAAATCCATCTTGTGATGGTAACCTCTGGTTATGAGTCCGCCTTCGTGTCGCCCTACCTTTGTGTTTTGGATCTGAGTCCGCCTTCGTGTCGGCATTTCTTTTTAAAATCCATCTTGTGATGGTAACCTCTGGTTATGAGTCCGCCTTCATGTCAGCCTACCTTTATGTTTTGGATCTGAGTCCGCCTTCGTGTCGGCATTCCTTTTGAAAATCCATTTTGTGATGGTAACCTCTGGTTATGAGTCCGCCTTCGTGTCGTCCTACCTTTGTGTTTTGGATCTGAGTCCACCTTCGTGTCGGCATTCCTTTTGAAACTCCATTTTGTGATGGTAACCTCTGGTTATGAGTCCGCCTTCGGGTCAGCCTACCTTTGTGTTTTGGATCTGCTTCCGCCTTCGTGTCGGCATTCCTTTTCAAAATTCATCTTGTTATGGTAAACTCTGGTTATAAGTCTGACTTCGTGTCGGCCTACCTTTGTGTTTTGGATCTGAGTCCGCCTTCGTATCGGCATTTCTTTTTAAAATCCATCTAGTGATGGTAACCTCTGCTTATGAGTCCGCCTTCGTGTCAGCCTACCTTTGTGTTTTGGATCTGAGTCCGCCTTCGTGTCGGCATTCCTTTTGAAAATCCATTTTGTGATGGTATCCTCTGGTTATGAGTCCGCCTTCGTGTCAGCCTACCTTTGTGTTTTGGATCTGAGTCCGCCTTCGTGTCGGCATTCCTTTTGAAAATACATCTTGTGATGGTAACCTCTGGTTATAAGTCTGACTTCGTGTCAGCCTACCTTTGTGTTTTGGATCTGAGTCCGCCTTCGTGTCGGCATTCCTTTTGAAAATACATCTTGTGATGGTAACCTCTGGTTATAAGTCTGACTTCGTGTCGGCCTACCTTTGTGTTTTGGATCTGAGTCCGCCTTTGTGTCGGCATTCCTTTTTAAAATCCATCTTGTGATGGTAACCTCTGGTTATGAGTTCGCCTTCGTGTCGGCCTACCTTTTTGTTTTAGATCTGAGTCCGATTTCGTGTCGGCATTCCTTTTGAAAATCTATCTTGTGATGGTAACCTCTGGTTATAAGTCCGCCTTCGGGTCGGCCTACCTTTGTGTTTTGGATCTGAGTCCGCCTTCGTGTCGACATTCCGTTTAAAAATCCATCTTGTGATGGTAACCTCTGGTTATAAGTCTGCCTTCGTGTCGCCCTACCTTTGTGTTTTGGATCTGAGTCCGCCTTCGTGTCGACATTTCTTTTGAAAATCCATCTTGTGATGGTAACCTCTGGTTATGAGTCCGCCTTCGTGTCGTCCTACCTTTGTGTTTTGGATCTGAGTCCGCCTTCGTGTCGGCAATTCTTTTTAAAATCCATCTTGTGATGGTAACCTCTAGTTATGAGTCCGCCTTCGTGTCAGCCTACCTTTATGTTTTGGATCTGAGTCCGCCTTCGTGTCGGCATTCCTTTTGAAAATCCATTTTGTGATGGTAACCTCTAGTTATGAGTCCGCCTTCGTGTCAGCCTACCTTTGTGTTTTGGATCTGAGTCCGCCTTCGTGTCGGCATTCCTTTTGAAAATCCATCTTGTGATGGTAACCTCTGGTTATAAGTCTGACTTCGTGTCGGCCTACCTTTGTGTTTTGGATCCGGGTCCGCCTTCGTGTCGACATTCCTTTTCAAAATCCATCTTGTAATGGTAACCTCTGGTTATAAGTCCTCCTTTGTGTCAGCCTACCTTTGTGTCTTAGATCTGAGTCCGCCTTCGTGTCGGCATTCCTTTTGAAAATCCATCTTGTGATGGTAACCTCTGGTTATGAGTCCGCCTTCGTGTCGGCCTACCTTTGTGTTTTAGATCTGAGTCTGCCTTTGTGTCGGCATTCCTTTTTAAAATCCATCTTGTGATGGTAACCTCTGGTTATGAGTTCGCCTTCGTGTCGGCCTACCTTTGTGATTTAGATCTGAGTCCGCCTTCGTGTCGGCATTCCTTTTGAAAATCTATCTTGTGATGGTAACCTCTGGTTATAAGTCCGCCTTCGTGTCGGCCTACCTTTGTGTTTTGGATCTGAGTCCGCCTTCGTGTCGACATTCCTTTTGAAAATCCATCTTGTGATGGTAACCTCTGGTTATAAGTATGCCTTCGTGTCGGCCTACCTTTGTGTTTTGGATCTGAGTCCGCCTTCGTGTCGACATTCCTTTTGAAAATCCATCTTGTGATGGTAACCTCTGGTTATGAGTCCGCCTTCGTGTCGCCCTACCTTTATGTTTTGGATCTGAGTCCGCCTTCGTGTCGGCTTTTCTTTTTAAAATCCATCTTGTGATGGTAACCTCTGGTTATGAGTCCGCCTTCATGTCAGCCTACCTTTATGTTTTGGATCTGAGTCCGCCTTCGTGTCGGCATTCCTTTTGAAAATCCATTTTGTGATGGTAACCTCTGGTTATGTGTCCGGCTTCGTGTCGTCCTACCTTTATGTTTTGGATCTGAGTCCGCCTTCGTGTCGGCATTCCTTTTGAAAATCCATTTTGTGATGGTAACCTCTAGTTATGAGTCCGCCTTCGTGTCAGCCTACCTTTGTGTTTTGGATCTGAGTCCGCCTTCGTGTCGGCATTCCTTTTGAAAATCCATCTTGTGATGGTAACCTCTGGTTATGAGTCCGCCTTCGTGTCGCCCTACCTTTGTGTTTTGGATCTGAGTCCGCCTTCGTGTCGGCATTTCTTTTTAAAATCCATCTTGTGATGGTAACCTCTGGTTATGAGTCCGCCTTCATGTCAGCCTACCTTTATGTTTTGGATCTGAGTCCGCCTTCGTGTCGGCATTCCTTTTGAAAATCCATTTTGTGATGGTAACCTCTGGTTATGAGTCCGCCTTCGTGTCGTCCTACCTTTGTGTTTTGGATCTGAGTCCACCTTCGTGTCGGCATTCCTTTTGAAACTCCATTTTGTGATGGTAACCTCTGGTTATGAGTCCGCCTTCGGGTCAGCCTACCTTTGTGTTTTGGATCTGCTTCCGCCTTCGTGTCGGCATTCCTTTTCAAAATTCATCTTGTTATGGTAAACTCTGGTTATAAGTCTGACTTCGTGTCGGCCTACCTTTGTGTTTTGGATCTGAGTCCGCCTTCGTATCGGCATTTCTTTTTAAAATCCATCTTGTGATGGTAACCTCTGCTTATGAGTCCGCCTTCGTGTCAGCCTACCTTTGTGTTTTGGATCTGAGTCCGCCTTCGTGTCGGCATTCCTTTTGAAAATCCATTTTGTGATGGTATCCTCTGGTTATGAGTCCGCCTTCGTGTCAGCCTACCTTTGTGTTTTGGATCTGAGTCCGCCTTCGTGTCGGCATTCCTTTTGAAAATACATCTTGTGATGGTAACCTCTGGTTATAAGTCTGACTTCGTGTCAGCCTACCTTTGTGTTTTGGATCTGAGTCCGCCTTCGTGTCGGCATTCCTTTTGAAAATACATCTTGTGATGGTAACCTCTGGTTATAAGTCTGACTTCGTGTCGGCCTACCTTTGTGTTTTGGATCTGAGTCCGCCTTTGTGTCGGCATTCCTTTTTAAAATCCATCTTGTGATGGTAACCTCTGGTTATGAGTTCGCCTTCGTGTCGGCCTACCTTTTTGTTTTAGATCTGAGTCCGATTTCGTGTCGGCATTCCTTTTGAAAATCTATCTTGTGATGGTAACCTCTGGTTATAAGTCCGCCTTCGGGTCGGCCTACCTTTGTGTTTTGGATCTGAGTCCGCCTTCGTGTCGACATTCCGTTTAAAAATCCATCTTGTGATGGTAACCTCTGGTTATAAGTCTGCCTTCGTGTCGCCCTACCTTTGTGTTTTGGATCTGAGTCCGCCTTCGTGTCGACATTTCTTTTGAAAATCCATCTTGTGATGGTAACCTCTGGTTATGAGTCCGCCTTCGTGTCGTCCTACCTTTGTGTTTTGGATCTGAGTCCGCCTTCGTGTCGGCAATTCTTTTTAAAATCCATCTTGTGATGGTAACCTCTAGTTATGAGTCCGCCTTCGTGTCAGCCTACCTTTATGTTTTGGATCTGAGTCCGCCTTCGTGTCGGCATTCCTTTTGAAAATCCATTTTGTGATGGTAACCTCTAGTTATGAGTCCGCCTTCGTGTCAGCCTACCTTTGTGTTTTGGATCTGAGTCCGCCTTCGTGTCGGCATTCCTTTTGAAAATCCATCTTGTGATGGTAACCTCTGGTTATAAGTCTGACTTCGTGTCGGCCTACCTTTGTGTTTTGGATCCGAGTCCGCCTTCGTGTCGACATTCCTTTTCAAAATCCATCTTGTAATGGTAACCTCTGGTTATAAGTCCTCCTTTGTGTCAGCCTACCTTTGTGTCTTAGATCTGAGTCCGCCTTCGTGTCGGCATTCCTTTTGAAAATCCATCTTGTGATGGTAACCTCTGGTTATGAGTCCGCCTTCGTGTCGGCCTACCTTTGTGTTTTAGATCTGAGTCTGCCTTTGTGTCGGCATTCCTTTTTAAAATCCATCTTGTGATGGTAACCTCTGGTTATGAGTTCGCCTTCGTGTCGGCCTACCTTTGTGATTTAGATCTGAGTCTGCCTTCGTGTCGGCATTCCTTTTGAAAATCTATCTTGTGATGGTAACCTCTGGTTATAAGTCCGCCTTCGTGTCGGCCTACCTTTGTGTTTTGGATCTGAGTCCGCCTTCGTGTCGACATTCCTTTTGAAAATCCATCTTGTGATGGTAACCTCTGGTTATAAGTATGCCTTCGTGTCGGCCTACCTTTGTGTTTTGGATCTGAGTCCGCCTTCGTGTCGACATTCCTTTTGAAAATCCATCTTGTGATGGTAACCTCTGGTTATGAGTCCGCCTTCGTGTCGCCCTACCTTTATGTTTTGGATCTGAGTCCGCCTTCGTGTCGGCTTTTCTTTTTAAAATCCATCTTGTGATGGTAACCTCTGGTTATGAGTCCGCCTTCATGTCAGCCTACCTTTATGTTTTGGATCTGAGTCCGCCTTCGTGTCGGCATTCCTTTTGAAAATCCATTTTGTGATGGTAACCTCTGGTTATGTGTCCGGCTTCGTGTCGTCCTACCTTTATGTTTTGGATCTGAGTCCGCCTTCGTGTCGGCATTCCTTTTGAAAATCCATTTTGTGATGGTAACCTCTAGTTATGAGTCCGCCTTCGTGTCAGCCTACCTTTGTGTTTTGGATCTGAGTCCGCCTTCGTGTCGGCATTCCTTTTGAAAATCCATCTTGTGATGGTAACCTCTGGTTATAAGTCTGACTTCGTGTCGGCCTACCTTTGTGTTTTGGATCCGAGTCCGCCTTCGTGTCGACATTCCTTTTCAAAATCCATCTTGTAATGGTAACCTCTGGTTATAAGTCCTCCTTTGTGTCAGCCTACCTTTGTGTCTTAGATCTGAGTCCGCCTTCGTGTCGGCATTCCTTTTGAAAATCCATCTTGTGATGGTAACCTCTGGTTATGAGTCCGCCTTCGTGTCGGCCTACCTTTGTGTTTTAGATCTGAGTCTGCCTTTGTGTCGGCATTCCTTTTTAAAATCCATCTTGTGATGGTAACCTCTGGTTATGAGTTCGCCTTCGTGTCGGCCTACCTTTGTGATTTAGATCTGAGTCCGCCTTCGTGTCGGCATTCCTTTTGAAAATCTATCTTGTGATGGTAACCTCTGGTTATAAGTCCGCCTTCGTGTCGGCCTACCTTTGTGTTTTGGATCTGAGTCCGCCTTCGTGTCGACATTCCTTTTGAAAATCCATCTTGTGATGGTAACCTCTGGTTATAAGTATGCCTTCGTGTCGGCCTACCTTTGTGTTTTGGATCTGAGTCCGCCTTCGTGTCGACATTCCTTTTGAAAATCCATCTTGTGATGGTAACCTCTGGTTATGAGTCCGCCTTCGTGTCGCCCTACCTTTATGTTTTGGATCTGAGTCCGCCTTCGTGTCGGCTTTTCTTTTTAAAATCCATCTTGTGATGGTAACCTCTGGTTATGAGTCCGCCTTCATGTCAGCCTACCTTTATGTTTTGGATCTGAGTCCGCCTTCGTGTCGGCATTCCTTTTGAAAATCCATTTTGTGATGGTAACCTCTGGTTATGTGTCCGGCTTCGTGTCGTCCTACCTTTGTGTTTTGGATCTGAGTCCACCTTCGTGTCGGCATTCCTTTTGAAAATCCATTTTGTGATGGTAACCTCTGGTTATGAGTCCGCCTTCGTGTCAGCCTACCTTTGTGTTTTGGATCTGCTTCCGCCTTCGTGTCGGCATTCCTTTTCAAAATTCATCTTGTTATGGTAAACTCTGGATATAAGTCTGACTTCGTGTCGGCCTACCTTTGTGTTTTGGATCTGAGTCCGCCTTCGTATCGGCATTTCTTTTTAAAATCCATCTTGTGATGGTAACCTCTGGTTATGAGTCCGCCTTCGTGTCAGCCTACCTTTGTGTTTTGGATCTGAGTCCGCCTTCGTGTCGGCATTCCTTTTGAAAATCCATTTTGTGATGGTATCCTCTGGTTATGAGTCCGCCTTCGTGTCAGCCTACCTTTGTGTTTTGGATCTGAGTCCGCCTTCGTGTCGGCATTCCTTTTGAAAATACATCTTGTGATGGTAACCTCTGGTTATGATTCCGCCTTCATGTCGGCCTACCTTTGTGTTTTGGATCTGAGTCCGCCTTCGTGTCGGAATTTCTTTTGAAAATCCATCTTGTGATGGTAACCTCTGGTTATGAGTCCGCCTTCATCTCGGCCTACCTTTGTGTTATGGATCTGAGCCCGCATTTGTGTCGGCATTTCTTTTGAAAATCCATATTGTGATGGTAACCTCTGGTTATCAGTCTGCCTTCGTGTCGTCCTACCTTTGTGTTTTAGATCTGAGTCCGCCTTTGTGTCGGCATTCCTTTTTAAAATCCATCTTGAGATGGTAACCTCTAGTTAGGAGTTCACCTTCGTGTCGCCCTACCTTTGTGTTTTAGATCTGAGTCCGCCTTCGTGTCGGCATTCCATTTGAAAATCCATCTTGTGATGGTCTGGTTATAAGTCCGCCTTCGTGTCGGCCTACCTTTGTGTTTTGGATCTGAGTCCGCCTTCGTGTCGGCCTTTCTTTTTAAAATCCATCTTGTGATGGTAACCTCTGGTTATGAGTCCGCCTTCATGTCAGCCTACCTTTATGTTTTGGATCTGAGTCCGCCTTCGTGTCGGCATTCCTTTTGAAAATCAATTTTGTGATGGTAACCTCTGGTTATGTGTCCGCCTTCGTGTCGTCCTACCTTTGTGTTTTGGATCTGAGTCCACCTTCGTGTCGGCATTCCTTTTGAAAATCCATTTTGTGATGGTAACCTCTGGTTATGAGTCCGCCTTCGTGTCAGCCTACCTTTGTGTTTTGGATCTGCTTCCGCCTTCGTGTCGGCATTCCTTTTCAAAATTCATCTTGTTATGGTAAACTCTGGATATAAGTCTGACTTCGTGTCGGCCTACCTTTGTGTTTTGGATCTGAGTCCGCCTTCGTATCGGCATTTCTTTTTAAAATCCATCTTGTGATGGTAACCTCTGGTTATGAGTCCGCCTTCGTGTCAGCCTACCTTTGTGTTTTGGATCTGAGTCCGCCTTCGTGTCGGCATTCCTTTTGAAAATCCATTTTGTGATGGTATCCTCTGGTTATGAGTCCGCCTTCGTGTCAGCCTACCTTTGTGTTTTGGATCTGAGTCCGCCTTCGTGTCGGCATTCCTTTTGAAAATACATCTTGTGATGGTAACCTCTGGTTATGATTCCGCCTTCATGTCGGCCTACCTTTGTGTTTTGGATCTGAGTCCGCCTTCGTGTCGGAATTTCTTTTGAAAATCCATCTTGTGATGGTAACCTCTGGTTATGAGTCCGCCTTCATCTCGGCCTACCTTTGTGTTATGGATCTGAGCCCGCATTTGTGTCGGCATTTCTTTTGAAAATCCATATTGTGATGGTAACCTCTGGTTATCAGTCTGCCTTCGTGTCGTCCTACCTTTGTGTTTTAGATCTGAGTCCGCCTTTGTGTCGGCATTCCTTTTTAAAATCCATCTTGAGATGGTAACCTCTAGTTAGGAGTTCACCTTCGTGTCGCCCTACCTTTGTGTTTTAGATCTGAGTCCGCCTTCGTGTCGGCATTCCATTTGAAAATCCATCTTGTGATGGTCTGGTTATAAGTCCGCCTTCGTGTCGGCCTACCTTTGTGTTTTGGATCTGAGTCCGCCTTCGTGTCGGCCTTTCTTTTTAAAATCCATCTTGTGATGGTAACCTCTGGTTATGAGTCCGCCTTCATGTCAGCCTACCTTTATGTTTTGGATCTGAGTCCGCCTTCGTGTCGGCATTCCTTTTGAAAATCAATTTTGTGATGGTAACCTCTGGTTATGTGTCCGCCTTCGTGTCGTCCTACCTTTGTGTTTTGGATCTGAGTCCACCTTCGTGTCGGCATTCCTTTTGAAAATCCATTTTGTGATGGTAACCTCTGGTTATGAGTCCGCCTTCGTGTCAGCCTACCTTTGTGTTTTGGATCTGCTTCCGCTTTCGTGTCGGCATTCCTTTTCAAAATTCATCTTGTTATGGTAAACTCTGGATATAAGTCTGACTTCGTGTCGGCCTACCTTTGTGTTTTGGATCTGAGTCCGCCTTCGTATCGGCATTTCTTTTTAAAATCCATCTTGTGATGGTAACCTCTGGTTATGAGTCCGCCTTCGTGTCAGCCTACCTTTGTGTTTTGGATCTGAGTCCGCCTTCGTGTCGGCATTCCTTTTGAAAATCCATTTTGTGATGGTATCCTCTGGTTATGAGTCCGCCTTCGTGTCAGCCTACCTTTGTGTTTTGGATCTGAGTCCGCCTTCGTGTCGGCTTTCCTTTTGAAAATACATCTTGTGATGGTAACCTCTGGTTATAAGTCTGACTTCGTGTCGGCCTACCTTTGTGTTTTGGAACCGAGTCCGCCTTCGTGTCGGCATTCCTTTTGAAAATCCATCTTGTGATGGTAACCTCTGGTTATGATTCCGCCTTCATGTCGGCCTACCTTTGTGTTTTGGATCTGAGTCCGCCTTCGTGTCGGAATTTCTTTTGAAAATCCATCTTGTGATGGTAACCTCTGGTTATGAGTCCGCCTTCGTCTCGGCCTACCTTTGTGTTATGGATCTGAGCCCGCATTTGTGTCGGCATTTCTTTTGAAAATCCATATTGTGATGGTAACCTCTGGTTATCAGTCTGCCTTCGTGTCGTCCTACCTTTGTGTTTTAGATCTGAGTCTGCCTTTGTGTCGGCATTCCTTTTTAAAATCCATCTTGAGATGGTAACCTCTAGTTAGGAGTTCACCTTTGTGTCGCCCTACCTTTGTGTTTTAGATCTGAGTCCGCCTTCGTGTCGGCATTCCTTTTGAAAATCCATCTTGTGATGGTCTGGTTATAAGTCCGCCTTCGTGTCGGCCTACCTTTGTGTTTTGGATCTGAGTCCGCCTTCGTGTCGACATTCATTTTGAAAATACATCTTGTGATGGTAACCTCTGGTTATGAGTCCTCCTTCGTGTCGGCCTACCTTTGTGTTTTGGATCTGAGTCCGCCTTCGTGTCGACATTCCTTTTGAAAATCCATCTTGTGATGGTAACCTCTGGTTATAAGTCTGCCTTCGTGTCGGCCTACCTCTGTGTTTTGGATTTGAGTCCGCCTTCGTGTCGACATTCCTTTTGAAAATCCATCTTGTGATGGTAACCTCTGGTTATGAGTCCGCCTTCGTGTCGTCCTACCTTTGTGTTTTTTATCTGAGTCAGCCTTCGTGTCGACATTTCTTTTTAAAATCCATCTTGTGATGGTAACCACTAGTTATGAGTCCGCCTTCGTGTCAGCCTACCTGTATGTTTTGGATCTGAGTCCGCCTTCGTGTCGGCATTCCTTTTGAAAATCCATCTTGTGATGGTAACCTCTGGTTATGAATCCGCCTTCGTGTCGGCCTACATTTGTGTTTTGGATCTGAGTCTGAATTTATGTCGACATTCCTTTGGGAAATCCATCTTGTGATGGTAACCTCTGGTTATGAGTCCGCCTTCGTGTCGGCCTACCTTTGTGTTTTGGATCTGAGTCCGCCTTCGTGTCTGCATTACTTTTGAAAATCCATCTTGTGATGGTAACCTCTGGTTATGAGTCTGCCTTCGTGTCGGCCTACCTTTGTGTTTTGGATCTGAGTCAGCCTTCGTGTCGGCATTCCATTTGAAATTCCATCTTGTAATGGTAACCTCTGGTTATGAGTTCGCCTTCATGTCGGCTTACCTTTGTGTTTGGGATCTGAGTCCCCCTTCTTATCGGCATTTCTTTTGAAAAACTATCTTGTGATGTTAACCTCTGGTTATAAGTCCGCCTTCGTGTCGGCCTACCTTTGTTGTTTGGGACCTGAGTCCGCCTTCTTGTCGGCATTCCTTTTGAAAATCCATCTTGTGATGGTAACCTTTAGTTATGAGTCCGCCTTCGTGTCGGCCTACCTTTGTTGTTTGGCATCTGAATCCTCCTTCGTGTCGGCATTCCTATTGAAAATCCATCTTGTGATGGTAACCTCAGGTTATGAGTCCGCCTTCGTGTCGGCTTACCTTTGTGTTTTGGATCTGAGTCCACCTTCGTGTCGGCATTCCTTTTGAAAATCCATCTTGTGATGGTAACCTATGGTTATGAGTCCGCCTTCGTGTCGGCCTACCCTTGTGTTTTGGATATGAGTCCACCTTTGTGTCGGAATTCCTTTTGAAAATCCATCTTGTAATGGTAACCTTTGGTTATGAGTCTACAATCGGGTTGGCCTACCTTTATGTTTTGGATCTGAGTCCGCCTTCGTGTCGGGATTCCTTTTGAAAATCCATCTTGTGATGGTAACCTCTGGTTATAAGTCTTACTTCGTGTCGGCCTACCTTTGTGTTTCGGATCCGAGTCCGCCTTCGTGTCGACATTCCTTTGGAAAATCCATCTTGTAATGGTAACCTCTGGTTATAAGTCCTCCTTCGTGTTAGCCTACCTTTGTGTTTTAGATCTGAGTCTGCCTTCGTGTCGGCATTCCTTTTGAAAATCCATCTTGTGATGGTAACCTCTGGTTATGAGTCCGCCTTCGTGTCGGCCTACATTTGTGTTTTGGAACTGAGTCTGCCTTTATGTCGACATTCCTTTGGGAAATCCATCATGTGATGGTAACCTCTGGTTATGAGTCCGCCTTCGTGTCAGCCTACCTTTGTGTTTTGGATCTGAGTCCGCCTTCGTGTCGGCATTCCTTTTGAAAATCCATCTTGTGATGGTAACCTCTGGTTATGAGTCTGCCTTCGTGTCGGCCTACCTTTGTGTTTTGGATCTGAGTCAGCCTTCGTGTCGACATTCCTTTTGAAAATCCATCTTGTGATGGTAACCTCTGGTTATGAGTTCGCCTTCGTGTCGGCCTACCTTTGTGTTTGGGATCTGTGTCCGCCTTCTTATCGGCATTCCTTTTGACAAACTATCTTGTGAAGTTAACCTCTGGTTATAGGTCCGTCTTCGTGTCGGCCTACCTTTGTTGTTTGGGACCTGAGTCCGCCTTCTTGTCGGCATTCCTTTTGAAAATCCATCTTGTGATGGTAACCTATAGTTATGAGTCCGCCTTCAAGTCGGCCTACCTTTGTTGTTTGGCATCTGAATCCTCCTTCGTGTCGGTATTCCTATTGAAAATCCAACTTGTGATGGTAACCTCTGGTTATGAGTCCGCCTTCGTGTCGGCTTACCTTTGTGTTTTGGATCTGAGTCCGCCTTCGTGTCGGCATTACTTTTGAAAATCCATCTTGTGATGGTAACCTCGGGTTATGAGTCTGCCTTCTTGACAGCCTACCTCTGTGTTTTGGATTTGAGTCCGCCTTCGTGTCGGCATTCCTCTTGAAAATCCATCATGTGATGGTAACCTCGGGTTATGAGTCCGTCTTCGCGTCGACCTACCTTTTTGTTTTGGATCTGAGTCCGCCTTCGTGTCGGCATTCCTTTTTAAAATCCATCTTGTGATGGTAACCTATGGTTATGAGTCTGCCTTCGTGTCGGCCTACCCTTGTGTTTTGGATATGGGTCCATCTTCGTGTCGGCATTCCTTTTGAAAATCCATCTTGTAATGGTAACCTCTGGTTATGAGTCTACCTTCGTGTTGGCCTACCTTTATGTTTTGGATCTGAGTCAGCCTTCGTGTAATCATTCCTTTTGAAAATCCATCTAGTGATGGTAACCTATGGTTATGAGTCCGCCTTCGTGTCGGCATTCCTTTTGAAAATCCATCTTGTGATGGTAACCTTTGGTTATAAGTCCGCTCTCGTGTCGGCCTACCTTTGTGTTTGGTTAAGAGTCTGCCTTCGTGTCGGCATACCTTTGTGTTTTGGATCTGAGTCCGCCTTCGTGTCGGCATTCCTTTTGAAAATCCATCTTGTGATGGTAACCTTCTGTTATGAGTCCGCCTTCGTGTCGGCCTACCTTTGTGTTTTGGATCTGAGTCCGCCTTTGTGTCGGCATTCCTTTTGAAAATCCATCTTGTGATGGTAACCTCTAGTTATGAGTCCGCATTCGTGTCGTCCTACCTTTGTGTTTTGGATCTGAGTCCGCCTTCGTGTCGGCATTCCTTTTGAAATTCCATCTTGTGATGGTAACCACTAGTTATGAGTCCGCCTTCGTGTCGTCCTACCTTTGTGTTTTGGATCTGAGTCCGCCTTCGTGTCGGCATTCCTTTTGAAAATCCATCTTGTGATGGTAACCTCTGGTTATAAGTATGACTTCGTGTCGGCCTACCTTTGTGTTTGGGATCTGAGTCCTCCTTCTTGTCGGCATTCCTTTTGAAAAACTATCTTGTGATGTTAACCTCTGGTTATAAGTCCGCCTTTGTCTCGGCCTACCTTTTTGTTTTGGATCTGAGTCCGCCTTCGTGTCGGTATTCCTTTTGGAAATCCATCATGTGATGGTAACCTATGGTATGAGTCCGCCTTCGTGTCAGCCTACCTTTGTGTTTTGGATCTGAGTCCGCCTTCGTGTCGGTGTTCCTTTTGAAAATCCATCTTGTGATGGTAACCTCTGGTTATGGGTCTGCCTTCGTGTCGGCCTACCTTTGTGTTTTGGATCTGAGTCAGCCTTCGTGTCGACATTCCTTTTGAAAATCCATCTTGTGATGGTAACCTCTGGTTATGAGTTCGCCTTCGTGTCGGCCTACCTTTGTGTTTGGGATCTGTGTCCGCCTTCTTATCGGCATTCCTTTTGACAAACTATCTTGTGATGTTAACCTCTGGTTATAGGTCCGTCTTCGTGTCGGCCTACCTTTGTTGTTTGGGACCTGAGTCCGCCTTCTTGTCGGCATTCCTTTTGAAAATCCATCTTGTGATGGTAACCTATAGTTATAAGTCTGCCTTCAAGTCGGCCTACCTTTGTTGTTTGGCATCTGAATCCTCCTTCGTGTCGGCATTCCTATTGAAAATCCATCTTGTGATGGTAACCTCTGGTTATGAGTCCTCCTTCGTGTCGGCTTACCTTTGTGTTTTGGATCTGAGTCCGCCTTCGTGTCGGCATTACTTTTGAAAATCCATCTTGTGATGGTAACCTCGGGTTATGAGTCTGCCTTCTTGACGGCCTACCTCTGTGTTTTGGATATGAGTCCGCCTTCGTGTCGGCATTCCTCTTGAAAATCCATCATGTGATGGTAACCTCGGGTTATGAATCCGTCTTCGCGTCGACCTACCTTTTTGTTTTGGATCTGAGTCCGCCTTCGTGTCGGCATTCCTTTTTAAAATCCATCTTGTGATGGTAACCTATGGTTATGAGTCTGCCTTCGTGTCGGCCTACCCTTGTGTTTTAGATATGAGTCCACCTTCGTGTCGGCATTCCTTTTGAAAATCCATCTTGTAATGGTAACCTCTGGTTATGAGTCTACCTTCGTGTTGGCCTACATTTATGTTTTGGATCTGAGTCAGCCTTCGTGTAATCATTCCTTTTGAAAATCCATCTAGTGATGGTAACCTATGGTTATGAGTCCGCCTTCGTGTCGGCATTCCTTTTGAAAATCCATCTTGTGATGGTAACCTTTGGTTATAAGTCCGCTCTCGTGTCGGCCTACCTTTGTGTTTGGTTAAGAGTCTGCCTTCGTGTCGGCATACCTTTGTGTTTTGGATCTGAGTCCGCCTTCGTGTCGGCATTCCTTTTGAAAATCCATCTTGTGGTGGTAACCTTCTGTTATGAGTCCGCCTTCGTGTCGGCCTACCTTTGTGTTTTGGATCTGAGTCCGCCTTTGTGTCGGCATTGCTTTTGAAAATCCATCTTGTGATGGTAACCTCTAGTTATGAGTCCGCATTCGTGTCATCCTACCTTTGTGTTTTGGATCTGAGTCCGCCTTCGTGTCAGCATTCCTTTTGAAAATCCATCTTGTGATGGTAACCTCTGGTTATAAGTCTGACTTCGTGTCGGCCTACCTTTGTGTTTGGGATCTGAGTCCGCCTTCTTGTCGGCATTCCTTTTGAAAAACTATCTTGTGATGTTAACCTCTGGTTATAAGTCCGCCTTTGTCTCGGCCTACCTTTTTGTTTTGGATCTGAGTCCGCCTTCGTGTCGGCATTCCTTTTGGAAATCCATCATGTGATGGTAACCTATGGTATGAGTCTGCCTTCGTGTCGGCCTACCCTTGTGTTTTGGATATGAGTCCACCTTCGTGTCGGCATTCCTTTAGAAAATCCATCTTGTAATGGTAACCTCTGGTTATGGGTCAGCCTTCGTCTTGCCCTACCTTTATGTTTTGGATCTGAGTCCGCCTTCGTGTCATCATTCCTTTTGAAAATCCATCTAGTGATGGTAACCTCTGGTTATGAGTCCGCCTTCGTGTTGGCATTCCTTTTGAAAATCCATGTTGTGATGGTAACCTTTGGTTATAAGTCCGCTTTCGTGTCGGCCTACCTTTGTGTTTGGTTAAGAGTCTGCCTTCGTGTCGGCATACCTTTGTGTTTTGGATCTGAGTCAGCCTTCGTGTCGGCATTCCTTTTGAAAATCCATCTTGTGATGGTAACCTCTGGTTATGAGTCTGCCTTCGTGCCGGCCTACCTTTGTGTTTTGGATCTGAGTCCGCCTTCGTGTCGGCATTCCTTTTGAAAATCCATCTTGTGATGGTAACCTTCTATTATGAGTCCGCCTTCGTGTCGGCCTACCTTTGTGTTTTGGATCTGAGTCCGCCTTCGTGTTGGCATTCCTTTTGAAAATCCATTTTGTGATGGTAACCTCTAGTTATGAGTCCGCCTTCGTGTCGTCCTACCTTTGTGTTTTGGATCTGAGTCCGCCTTCGTGTCAACATTCCTTTTGAAATTCCATCTTGTGATGGTAACCTCTAGTTATGAGTCCGCCTTCGTGTCGTCCTACCTTTGTGTTTTGGATCTGAGTCCGCCTTCGTGTCAGCATTCCTTTTTAAAATCCATCTTGTGATGGTAACCTCTGGTTATGAGTCCGCCTTCGTTTCGGCCTACCTTTGTGTCTTGGATCTGAGTCTGCCTTTGTGTCGGCATTCTATTTTAAAATCCATTTTGTGATGGTAACCTCTGGTTATGAGTCCGCCTTCGTGTCGGCCTACCTTTGTGTTTTGGATCTGAGTCCGCCTTCGTGACGGCATTCCTATTCAAAATACATCTTGTGATGGTAACCTCTGGTTATAAGTCTGACTTCGTGTCGGCCTACCTTTGTGTTTGGGATCTAAGTCCGCCTTCTTGTCGGCATTCCTTTTGAAAAACTATCTTGTGATGTTAACCTCTGGTTATAAGTCCATCTTCGTATCGGCCTACCTTTGTTGTTTGGGATCAGAGTCCGCCTTCGTGTCGGAATTTCTTTTGAAAATCCATATTGTGATGGTAACCTCTTGTTATGAGTCCGCCTTCGTGTCGGCCTACCTTTGTGTTATGGATCTGAGCCCGCCTCTGTGTCGGCATTCCTTTTTAAAATCCAACTTGTGATGGTAACCTCTGGTTATGCGTTCGCCTTCGTGTCGCCCTACCTTTGTGTTTTAGATCTGAGTCCGCCTTCGTGTCGGCATTCCTTTAGAAAATCCATCTTGTGATGGTCACCTCTGGTTATAAGTCCGCCTTCGAGTCGGCCTACATTATGTTTTGGATCTGAGTCCGCCTTCATGTCGACATTCCTTTTGAAAATTCATCTTGTGATGGTAACCTCGGGTTATAAGTCCGCCTTCGCGTCGGCCTACCTTTGTGTTTTGGATCTGAGTCTGCCTTCATGTCGACATTCCTTTTGAAAATCCATCATGTGATGGTAACCTCTGGTTATGAGTCCTCCTTCGTGTCGTCCAACCTTTGTGTTTTGGATCTGAGTCCGCCTTCGTGTCGGCATTTCTTTTTAAAATCCATCTTGTGATGGTAACCTCTGGTTATGAGTCCGCCTTCGTGTCAGCCTACCTTTGTGTTTTGGATCTGAGTCCGCCTTCGTGTCGGCATTCCTTTTGAAAATCCATTTTGTGATGGTAACCTCTGGTTATGAGTCCGCCTTCGTGTCAGCCTACCTTTGTGTTTTGGATCTGTGTCCGCCTTCGTGTCGGCATTCCTTTTGAAAATCCATCTTGTGATGGTAACCTTTGGTTATAAGTCTGACTTCGTGTCGGCCTACCTTTGTGTTTTGGATCCGAGTTCGCCTTCGTGTCGACATTCCTTTTTAAAATCCATCTTGTAATGGTAACTTCTGGTTATAAGTCCTCATTCGTGTTAGCCTACCTTTGTGTTTTAGATCTGAGTCCGCCTTCGTGTCGGCATTCCTTTTGAAAATCCATCTTGTGATGGTAACCTCTGGTTATGAGTCTGCCTTCGTGTCGGCCTACATTTGTGTTTTGAAACTGAGTCTGCCTTTATGTCGACATTCCTTTGGGAAATCCATCTTGTGATGGTAACCTCTGGTTATGAGTCCGCCTTCGTGTCAGCCTACCTTTGTGTTTTGGATCTGAGTCCGCCTTCATGTCGGAATTCCTTTTGAAAATCCATCTTGTGATGGTAACCTCTGGTTATGAGTTCGCCTTCGTGTCGGCCTACCTTTGTGTTTGGGATCTGAGTCCGCCTTCTTATCGGCATTCCTTTTGAAAAACTATCTTTTGATGTTAACCTCTGGTTATAAGTCCGCCTTCGTGTCGGCCTACCTTTATTGTTTGGGACCTGAATGCGCCTTCTTGTCGACATTTCTTTTGAAAATCCATCTTGTGATGGTAACCTCTAGTTATGAGTCCGCCTTCGTGTCGGCCTACCTTTGTTGTTTGGCATCTGAATCCTCCTTCGTGTTGGCATTCCTACTGAAAATCCATCTTGTGATGGTAACCTCAGGTTATGAGTCCGCCTTCGTGTCGGCTTACCTTTGTGTTTTGGATCTGAGTCCGCCTTCGTGTCGGCATTACTTTTGAAAATCCATCTTGTGATGGTAACCTCGGGTTATGAGTCTGCCTTCTTGTCGGCCTACCTCTGTGTTTTGGTTTTGAGTCCGCCTTCATGTCGGCATTCCATTTGAAAATCGATCATGTGATGGTAACCTCGGGTTATAAGTCCGTCTTCGTGTCGACCTACCATTTTGTATTGGATCTGAGTCCGCCTTCGTGTCGGCATTCCTTTTGAAAATCCATCTTGTGATGGTAACCTATGGTTATGAGTCCGCCTTCGTGTCGGCCTACCCTTGTGTTTTGGATATGAGTCCACCTTCGTGTCGGCATTCCTTTTGAAAATCCATCTTGTAATGGTAACCTCTGGTTATGAGTCTACCTTCGTGTTGGCCTACCTTTATGTTTTGGATCTGAGTCCGCCTTCGTGTCGGCATTACTTTTGAAAATCCATCTTGTGATGGTAACCTCTGGTTATGAGTCCGCCTTCGTGTCGGCCTACATTTGTGTTTTGGAACTGAGTCTGCCTTTATGTCGACATTCCTTTGGGAAATCCATCTTGTGATGGTAACCTCTGGTTATGAGTCCGCCTTCGTGTCAGCCTACCTTTGTGTTTTGGATCTGAGTCCGCCTTCATGTCAGAATTCCTTTTGAAAATCCATCTTGTGATGGTAACCTCTGGTTATGAGTTCGCCTTCGTGTCGGCCTACCTTTGTGTTTGGGATCTGAGTCCGCCTTCTTATCGGCATTCCTTTTGAAAAACTATCTTTTGATGTTAACCTCTGGTTATAAGTCCGCCTTCGTGTCGGCCTACCTTTATTGTTTGGGACCTGAGTGCGCCTTCTTGTCGACATTTCTTTTGAAAATCCATCTTGTGATGGTAACCTCTAGTTATGAGTCCGCCTTCGTGTCGGCCTACCTTTGTTGTTTGGCATCTGAATCCTCCTTCGTGTTGGCATTCCTATTGAAAATCCATCTTGTGATGGTAACCTCAGGTTATGAGTCCGCCTTCGTGTCGGCTTACCTTTGTGTTTTGGATCTGAGTCCGCCTTCGTGTCGGCATTACTTTTGAAAATCCATCTTGTGATGGTAACCTCGGGTTATGAGTCTGCCTTCTTGTCGGCCTACCTCTGTGTTTTGGTTTTGAGTCCGCCTTCATGTCGGCATTCCATTTGAAAATCGATCATGTGATGGTAACCTCGGGTTATAAGTCCGTCTTCGTGTCGACCTACCATTTTGTTTTGGATCTGAGTCCGCCTTCGTGTCGGCATTCCTTTTGAAAATCCATCTTGTGATGGTAACCTATGGTTATGAGTCCGCCTTCGTGTCGGCCTACCCTTGTGTTTTAGATATGAGTCCACCTTCGTGTCGGCATTCCTTTTGAAAATCCATCTTGTAATGGTAACCTCTGGTTATGAGTCTACCTTCGTGTTGGCCTACCTTTATGTTTTGGATCTGAGTCCGCCTTCGTGTCGGCATTCCTTTTGAAAATCCATCTTGTGATGGTAACCTCGGGTTATGAGTCGGCCTTCTTGTCGGCCTACCTCTGTGTTTTGGTTTTGAGTCCGCCTTCGTGTCGGCATTCCATTTTAAAATCCATTTTGTGATGGTAACCTCTGGTTAGGAGTCTGCCTTCATTTCGGCCTACCTTTATGTCTTGGATCTGAGTCCGCCTTCGTGTCGGCCTACCTTTGTGTTATGGATCTGAGCCCGCATTTGTGTCGGCATTTCTTTTGAAAATCCATATTGTGATGGTAACCTCGGGTTATGAGTTCGCCTTCGTGTCGTCCTACCTTTGTGTTTTAGATCTGAGTCCGCCTTTGTGTCGGCATTCCTTTTTAAAATCCAACTTGTGATGGTAACCTCTGGTTATGCGTTCGCCTTCGTGTCGCCCTACCTTTGTGTTTTAGATCTGAGTCCGCCTTCGTGTCGGCATTCCTTTAGAAAATCCATCTTTTGATGGTCACCTCTGGTTATAATTCCGCCTTCGTGTCGGCCTACCTTTGTGTTTTGGATCTGAGTCCGCCTTCGTGTCGGCATTTCTTTTTAAAATCCATCTTGTGATGGTAACCTCTGGTTATGAGTCCGCCTTCGTGTCAGCCTACCTTTATGTTTTGGATCTGAGTCCGCCTTCGTGTCGGCATTCCTTTTGAAATTCCATTTTGTGATGGTAACCTCTGGTTATGAGTCCGCCTTCGTGTCAGCCTACCTTTGTGTTTTGGATCTGAGTCCGCCTTCGTGTCGGCATTCCTTTTGAAAATCCATCTTGTGATGGTAACCTCTAGTTATAAGTCTGACTTCGTGTCGGCCTACCTTTGTGTTTTGGATCCGAGTCCGCCTTCGTGTCGACATTCCTTTTGAAAATCCATCTTGTAATGGTAACCTCTGGTTATAAGTCCTCATTCGTGTTAGCCTACCTTTGTGTTTTAGATCTGAGTCTGCCTTTGTGTCGGCATTCCTTTTGAAAATCCATCTTGTGATGGTAACCTCTGGTTATGAGTCCGCCTTCGTGTCGGCCTACATTTGTGTTTTGGAACTGAGTCTGCCTTTATGTCGACATTCCTTTGGGAAATCCATCTTGTGATGGTAACCTCTAGTTATGAGTCCGCCTTCGTGTCAGCCTACCTTTGTGTTTTGCATCTTAGTCCGCCTTCGTGTCGGCATTCCTTTTGAAAATCCATCTTGTGATGGTAACCTCTGGTTATGAGTCTGCCTTCGTGTCGGCCTACCTTTGTGTTTTGGATCTGAGTCAGCCTTCGTGTCGACATTCCTTTTGAAAATCCATCTTGTGATGGTAACCTCTGGTTATGAGTTCGCCTTCGTGTCGGCCTACCTTTGTGTTTGGGATCTGAGTCCGCCTTCTTATCGGCATTCCTTTTGAAAAATTATCTTTTGATGTTAACCTCTGGTTATAAGTCCGCCTTCGTGTCGGCCTACCTTTATTGTTTGGGACCTGAATGCGCCTTCTTGTCGACATTCCTTTTGAAAATCCATCTTGTGATGGTAACCTCTAGTTATAAGTCTGACTTCGTGTCGGCCTACCTTTGTGTTTTGGATCCGAGTCCGCCTTCGTGTCGACATTCCTTTTGAAAATCCATCTTGTAATGGTAACCTCTGGTTATAAGTCCTCATTCGTGTTAGCCTACCTTTGTGTTTTAGATCTGAGTCTGCCTTCGTGTCGGCATTCCTTTTGAAAATCCATCTTGTGATGGTAACCTATGGTTATGAGTCCGCCTTCGTGTCGGCCTACCCTTGTGTTTTGGTTTTGAGTCCGCCTTCGTGTCGGCATTCCTTTTGAAAATCGATCATGTGATGGTAACCTCGGGTTATAAGTCCGTCTTCGTGTCGACCTACCATTTTGTTTTGGATCTGAGTCCGCCTTCGTGTCGGCATTCCTTTTGAAAATCCATCATGTGATGGTAACCTATGGTTATGAGTCCGCCTTCGTGTCGACCTACCCTTGTGTTTTGGATATGAGTCCACCTTCGTGTCGGCATTCCTTTTGAAAATCCATCTTGTAATGGTAACCTCTGGTTATGAGTCTACCTTCGTGTTGGCCTACCTTTATGTTTTGGATCTAAGTCCGCCTTCGTGTCGGCATTCCTTTTGAAAATCCATCTTGTGATGGTAACCTCAGGTTATGAGTCCGCCTTCGTGTCGGCTTACCTTTGTGTTTTGGATCTGAGTCCGCCTTCGTGTCGGCATTACTTTTGAAAATCCATCTTGTGATGGTAACCTCGGGTTATGAGTCCGCCTTCTTGTCGGCCTACCTCTGTGTTTTGGTTTTGAGTCTGGCTTCGTGTCGGCATTCCATTTTAAAATCCATTTTGTGATGGTAACCTCTGGTTATGAGTCCGCCTTCGTTTCGGCCTACCTTTGTGTCTTGGATCTGAGTCCGCCTTCGTGTCGGCATTCCATTTTAAAATCCATTTTGTGATGGTAACCTCTGGTTATAAGTCCGCCTTCGTGTCGGCCTACCTTTGTGTTTTGGATTTGAGTCCGCCTTCGTGACGGCATTCCTTTTGAAAATACATCTTGTGATGGTAACCTCTGTTTATAAGTCTGACTTCGTGTCGGCCTACCTTTGTGTTTGGGATCTAAGTCCGCCTTCTTGTCGTCATTCCTTTTGAAAAACTATCTTGTGATGTTAACCTCTGGTTATAAGTCCATCTTCGTGTCGGCCTACCTTTGTTGTTTGGGATCAGAGTCCGCCTTCGTGTCGGAATTTCTTTTGAAAATTCATCTTGTAATGGTAACCTCTTGTTATGAGTCCGCCTTCGTGTCGGCCTACCTTTGTGTTATGGATCTGAGCCCGCATTTGTGTCGGCATTTCTTTTGAAAATCCATATTGTGATGGTAACCTCGGGTTATGAGTCCGCCTTCGTGTCGTCCTACCTTTGTGTTTTAGATCTGAGTCCGCCTTTGTGTCGGCATTCCTTTTTAAAATCCAACTTGTGATGGTAACCTCTGGTTATGCGTTCGTCTTCGTGTCGCCCTACCTTTGTGTTTTAGATCTGAGTCCGCCTTCGTGTCGTCATTCCTTTAGAAAATCCATCTTGTGATGGGCACCTCTGGTTATAAGTCCGGCTTCGTGTCGGCCTACCTTTGTGTTTTGGATCTGAGTCCGCCTTCGTGTCGACATTCCTTTTGAAAATTCATCTTGTGATGGTAACCTCTGGTTATAAGTCCGCCTTCGCGTCGGCCTACCTTTGTGTTTTGGATCTGAGTCTGCCTTCATGTCGACATTCCTTTTGAAAATCCATCTTGTGATGGTAACCTCTGGTTATGAGTCCTCCTTCGTGTCGTCCTACCTTTGTGTTTTGGATCTGAGTCCGCCTTCGTGTCGGCATTTCTTTTTAAAATCCATCTTGTGATGGTAACCTCTGGTTATGAGTCCGCCTTCGTGTCGGCCTACCTTTGTGTTTTGGATCTGAGTCCGCCTTCGTGTCGGCATTCCTTTTGAAAATCCATCTTATGATGGTGACCTCTGGTTATGAGTTCGCCTTCGTGTCAGCCTACCTTTATGTTTTGGATCTGAGTCCGCTTTCGTGTCGGCATTCCTTTTGAAAATCCATCTTGTGATGGTAACCTCTGGTTATGAGTTCGCCTTCGTGTCGGCCTACCTTTGTGTTTGGGATCTGAGTCCGCCTTCTTATCGGCATTCCTTTTGAAAAACTATCTTTTGATGTTAACCTCTGGTTATAAGTCCGCCTTCGTGTCGGCCTACCTTTATTGTTTAGGACCTGAGTGCGCCTTCTTGTCGACATTCCTTTTGAAAATCCATCTTGTGATGGTAACCTCTAGTTATAAGTCTGACTTCGTGTCGGCCTACCTTTGTGTTTTGGATCCGAGTCCGCCTTCGTGTCGACATTCCTTTTGAAAATCCATCTTGTAATGGTAACCTCTGGTTATAAGTCCTCATTCGTGTTAGCCTACCTTTGTGTTTTAGATCTGAGTCTGCCTTCGTGTCGGCATTCCTTTTGAAAATCCATCTTGTGATGGTAACCTCTGGTTATGAGTCCGCCTTCGTGTCGGCCTACATTTGTCTTTTGGAACTGAGTCTGCCTTTATGTCGACATTCCTTTGGGAAATCCATCTTGTGATGGTAACCTCTGGTTATGAGTCCGCCTTCGTGTCAGCCTACCTTTGTGTTTTGGATCTGAGTCCGCCTTCGTGTCGGCATTCCTTTTGAAAATCCATCTTGTGATGGTAACCTCTGGTTATGAGTCTGCCTTCGTGTCGGCCTACCTTTGTGTTTTGGATCTGAGTCAGCCTTCGTGTCGACATTCCTTTTGAAAATCCATCTTGTGATGGTAACCTCTGGTTATGAGTTCGCCTTCGTGTCGGCCTACCTTTGTGTTTGGGATCTGAGTCCGCCTTCTTATCGGCATTCCTTTTGAAAAACTATCTTTTGATGTTAACCTCTGGTTATAAGTCCGCCTTCGTGTCGGCCTACCTTTATTGTTTGGGACCTGAATGCGCCTTCTTGTCGACATTCCTTTTGAAAATCCATCTTGTGATGGTAACCTCTAGTTATGAGTCCGCCTTCGTGTCGGCCTACCTTTGTTGTTTGGCATCTGAATCCTCCTTCGTGTTGGCATTCCTAATGAAAATCCATCTTGTGATGGTAACCTCAGGTTATGAGCCCGCCTTCGTGTCGGCTTACCTTTGTCTTTTGGATCTGAGTCCGCCTTCGTGTCGGCATTACTTTTAAAAATCCATCTTGTGATGGTAACCTCGGGTTATGAGTCCGCCTTCTTGTCGGCCTACCTCTGTGTTTAGGTTTTGAGTCCGCCTTCGTGTCGGCATTCCTTTTGAAAATCGATCATGTGATGGTAACCTCGGGTTATAAGTCCGTCTTCGTGTCGACCTACCATTTTGTTTTGGATCTGAGTCCGCCTTCGTGTCGGCATTCCTTTTGAAAATCCATCTTGTGATGGTAACCTATGGTTATGAGTCCGCCTTCGTGTCGGCCTACCCTTGTGTTTTGGATATGAGTCCACCTTCGTGTCGGCATTCCTTTTGAAAATCCATCTTGTAATGGTAACCTCTGGTTATGAGTCTACCTTCGTGTTGGCCTACCATTATGTTTTGGATCTGAGTCCGCCTTCGTGTCGGCATTACTTTTGAAAATCCATCTTGTGATGGTAACCTCGGGTTATGAGTCCGCCTTCTTGTCGGCCTACCTCTGTGTTTTGGTTTTGAGTCCGCCTTCGTGTCGGCATTCCATTTTAAAATCCATTTTGTGATGGTAACCTCTGGTTATGAGTCCGCCTTCGTTTCAGCCTACCTTTGTGTCTTGGATCTGAGTTGGCCTTCGTGTCGGCATTCCATTTTATAATCCATTTAGTGATGGTAACCTCTGGTTATGAGTCCGCCTTCGTGTCGGCCTACCTTTGTGTTTTGGATCTGATTCCGCCTTCGTGACGGCATTCCTTTTGAAAATACATCTTGTGATGGTAACCTCTGGTTATAAGTCTGACTTCGTGTCGGCCTACCTTTGTGTTTGGGATCTAAGTCCGCCTTCTTGTCGTCATTCCTTTTGAAAAACTATCTTGTGATGTTAACCTCTGGTTATAAGTCCATCTTCGTGTCGGCCTACCTTTGTTGTTTGGGATCAAAGTCCGCCTTCGTGTCGGAATTTCTTTTGAAAATTCATCTTGTGATGGTAACCTCTTGTTATGAGTCCGCCTTCATGTCGACCTACCTTTGTGTTATGGAACTGAGCCCGCATTTGTGTCGGCATTTCTTTTGAAAATCCATATTGTGATGGTAACTTCGGGTTATGAGTCCGCCTTCGTGTCGTCCTACCTTTGTGTTTTAGATCTGAGTCCGCCTTTGTGTCGGCATTCCTTTTTAAAATCCAACTTGTGATGGTAACCTCTGGTTATGCGTTCGCCTTCGTGTCGCCCTACCTTTGTGTTTTAGATCTGAGTCCGCCTTCGTGTCGGCATTCCTTTAGAAAATCCATCTCGTGATGGTTACCTCTGGTTATAAGTCCGCCTTCGTGTCGGCCTACCTTTGTGTTTTGGATCTGAGTCCGCCTTCGTGTCGACATTCCTTTTGAAAATTCATTTTGTGATGGTAACCTCTGGTTATAAGTCCGCCTTCGCGTCGGCCTACCTTTGTGTTTTGGATCTGAGTCTGCCTTCATGTTGACATTCCTTTTGAAAATCCATCTTGTGATGGTAACCTCTGGTTATGAGTCCTCCTTCGTGTCGTCCTACCTTTGTGTTTTGGATCTGAGTCCGCCTTCGTGTCGGCATTTCTTTTTAAAATCCATCTTGTGATGGTAACCTCTGGTTATGAGTTCGCCTTCGTGTCAGCCTACCTTTATGTTTTGGATCTGAGTCCGCTTTCGAGTCGGCATTCCTTTTGAAAATCCATCTTGTGATGGTAACCTCTGGTTATGAGTTCGCCTTCGTGTCGGCCTACCTTTGTGTTTGGGATCTGAGTCCGCCTTCTTATCGGCATTCCTTTTGAAAAACTATCTTTTGATGTTAACCTCTGGTTATAAGTCCGCCTTCGTGTCGGCCTACCTTTATTATTTAGGACCTGAGTGCGCCTTCTTGTCGACATTCCTTTTGAAAATCCATCTTGTGATGGTAACCTCTAGTTATGAGTCCGCCTTCGTGTCGGCCTACCTTTGTTGTTTGGCATCTGAATCCTCCTTCGTGTCGGCATTTCTATTGAAAATCCATCTTGTGATGGTAACCTCAGGTTATGAGTCCGCCTTCGTGTCGGCTTACCTTTGTGTTTTGGATCTGAGCTCGCCTTCGTGTCGGCATTACTTTTGAAAATCCATCTTGTGATGGTAACCTCGGGTTATGAGTCCGCCTTCTTGTCGGCCTACCTCTGTGTTTTGGTTTTGAGTCCGCCTTCGTGTCGGCATTCCATTTTAAAATCCATTTTGTGATGGTAACCTCTGGTTATGAGTCCGCCTTCGTTTCGGCCTACCTTTGTTTCTTGGATCTGAGTCCGCCTTCGTGTCGGCATTCCATTTTAAAATCCATTTTGTGATGGTAACCTCTGGTTATTAGTCCGCCTTCGTGTCGGCCTACCTTTGTGTTTTGGATCTGAGTCCGCCTTCGTGACGGCATTCCTTTTGAAAATACATCTTGTGATGGTAACCTCTGGTTATAAGTCTGACTTCGTGTCGGCCTACCTTTGTGTTTGGGATCTAAGTCCGCCTTCTTGTTGGCATTCCTTTTGATAAACTATCTTGTGATGTTAACCTCTGGTTATAAGCCCATCTTCGTGTCGGCCTACCTTTGTTGTTTGGGATCAGAGTCCGCCTTCGTGTCGGAATTTTTTTTGAAAATTCATCTTGTGATGGTAAACTCTTGTTATGAGTTCGCATTCGTGTCGGCCTACCTTTGTGTTATGGATCTGAGCCCGCATTTGTGTCGGCATTTCTTTTGAAAATCCATATTGTGATGGTAACCTCGGGTTATGAGTCCGCCTTCGTGTCGTCCTACCTTTGTGTTTTAGATCTAAGTCCGCCTTTGTGTCGGCATTACTTTTTAAAATCCAACTTGTGATGGTAACCTCTAGTTATGCGTTCGCCTTCGTGTCGCCCTACCTTTGTGTTTTAGATCTGAGTCCGCCTTCTTGTCGGCATTCCTTTAGAAAATCCATCTTGTGATGGTTACCTCTGGTTATAAGTCTGCCTTCGTGTCGGCCTACATTTGTGTTTTGGATCTGAGTCCGACTTCGTGTCGACATTCCTTTTGAAAATTCATCTTGTGATGGTAACCTCTGGTTATAAGTCCGCCTTCGCGTCGGCCTACCTTTGTGTTTTGGATCTGAGTCTGCCTTCATGTTGACATTCCTTTTGAAAATCCATCTTGTGATGGTAACCTCTGGTTATGAGTCCTCCTTCGTGTCGTCCTACCTTTGTGTTTTGGATCTGAGTCTGCCTTCGTGTTGGCATTTCTTTTTAAAATCCATCTTGTGATGGTAACCTCTGGTTATGAGTCCGCCTTCGTGTCAGCCTACCTTTATGTTTTGGATCTGAGTCCGCCTTCGTGTCGGCATTCCTTTTGTAAATCCATCTTGT
Source organism: Lathyrus tuberosus (assembly GCA_022829125.1). Classification (NCBI taxonomy): domain Eukaryota; kingdom Viridiplantae; phylum Streptophyta; class Magnoliopsida; order Fabales; family Fabaceae; genus Lathyrus; species Lathyrus tuberosus. Next base: position 17,682,940 of record JALAZF010000061.1, on the reverse strand, counting down.
GATGGTAACCTCTGGTTATGAGTCCGCCTTCGTGTCAGCCTACCTTTGTGTTTTGGATCTGAGTCCGCCTTCGTGTCGGCATTCCTTTTGAAAATCCATCTTGTGATGGTAACCTCTGGTTATAAGTCTGACTTCGTGTCGGCCTACCTTTGTGTTTTGGATCCGAGTCCGCCTTCGTGTCGACATTCCTTTTGAAAATCCATCTTGTAATGGTAACCTCTGGTTATAAGTCCTCATTCGTGTTAGCCTACCTTTGTGTTTTAGATCTGAGTCCGCCTTCGTGTCGGCATTCCTTTTGAAAATCCATCTTGTGATGGTAACCTCTGGTTATGAGTCCGCCTTCGTGTCGGCCTACATTTGTGTTTTGGAACTGAGTCTACCTTTATGTCGACATTCCTTTGGGAAATCCATCTTGTGATGGTAACCTCTGGTTATGAGTCCGCCTTCGTGTCAACCTACCTTTGTGTTTTGGATCTGAGTCCGCCTTCGTGTCGGCATTCCTTTTGAAAATCCATCTTGTGATGGTAACCTCTGGTTATGAGTCTGCCTTTGTGTCGGCCTACCTTTGTGTTTTGGATCTGAGTCAGCCTTCGTGTCGGCATTCCTTTTGAAAATCCATCTTGTGATGGTAACCTCTGGTTATGAGTTCGCCTTCGTGTCGGCCTACCTTTGTGTTTGGGATCTGAGTCCGCCTTCTTATCGGCATTCCTTTTGAAAAATTATCTTTTGATGTTAACCTCTGGTTATAAGTCCGCCTTCGTGTCGGCCTACCTTTATTGTTTGGGACCTGAGTGCGCCTTCTTGTCGACATTCCTTTTGAAAATCCATCTTGCGATGGTAACCTCTAGTTATGAGTCCGCCTTCGTGTCGGCCTACCTTTGTTGTTTGGCATCTGAATCCTCCTTCGTGTTGGCATTCCTATTGAAAATCCATCTTGTGATGGTAACCTCAGGTTATGAGTCCGCCTTCGTGTCGGCTTACCTTTGTGTTTTGGATCTGAGTCCGCCTTCGTGTCGGCATTACTTTTGAAAATCCATCTTGTGATGAAAACCTCGGGTTATGAGTCCGCCTTCGTGTCGGCATTCCTTTTGAAAATCCATCTTGTGAGGGTAACCTCTGGTTATGAGTCCACCTTCGTGTCGACCTACATTTGTGTTTTGGATCTGAGTCTGCCTTTATGTCGGCATTCCTTTGGGAAATCCATCTTGTGATGGTAACCTCTGGTTATGAGTCCGCCTTCGTGTCGGCCTACCTTTGTGTTTTGGATCTGAGTCCGCCTTCGTGTCGGCATTCCTTTTGAAAATCCATCTTGTGTTGGTAACATCTGGTTATAAGTCTGCCTTCGTGTCGGCTTACCTTTGTGTTTTGGATCTGAGTCAGCCTTCGTGTCGGCATTCCTTTTGAAAATCCATCTTGTGATGGTGACCTCTTGTTATGAGTTCGCCTTCGTGTCGGCCTACCTTTGTGTTTGGGATCTGAGTCCGCCTTCTTATCGGCATTCCTTTTGAAAAACTATCTTGTGATGTTAACCTCTGGTTATAAGTCCGCCTTCGTGTCGGCCTACCTTTATTGTTTGGGACCTGAGTGCGCCTTCTTGTCGACATTCCTTTTGAAAATCCATCTTGTGATGGTAACCTCTAGTTATGAGTCCGCCTTCGTGTCAGCCTACCTTTGTTGTTTGGCATCTGAATCCTCCTTCGTGTTGGCATTCCTATTGAAAATCCATCTTGTGATGGTAACCTCAGGTTATGAGTCCGCCTTCGTGTCGGCTTACCTTTGTGTTTTGGATCTGAGTCCGCCTTCGTGTCGGCATTACTTTTGAAAATCCATCTTGTGATGAAAACCTCGGGTTATGAGTCCGCCTTCTTGTCGGCCTACCTCAGTGTTTTAATTTTGAGTCCGCCTTCGTGTCGGCATTCCTTTTGAAAATCGATCATGTGATGGTAACCTCGGGTTATAAGTCCGTATTCGTGTCGACCTACCTTTTTGTTTTGGATCTGAGTCCGCCTTCGTGTCGGCATTCCGTTTGAAAATCCATCTTGTGATGGTAACCTATGGTTATGAGTCCGCCTTCGTGTCGGCCTACCCTTGTGTTTGGGATATGAGTCCACCTTCGTGTCGGCATTCCTTTTGAAAATCCATCTTGTAATGGTAACCTCTGGTTATGAGTCTACCTTCGTGTTGGCCTACCTTTATGTTTTGGATCTGAGTCCGCCTTCGTGTCGGCATTCCTTTTGAAAATCTATCTTGTGATGGTAACCTCTGGTTATAAGTCTGACTTCGTGTCGGCCTACCTTTGTGTTTTGGATCCGCATCCGCCTTCGTGTCGACATTCCTTTTGAAAATCCATCTTGTAATGGTAACCTCTGGTTATAAGTCCTCCTTCGTGTTAGCCTACCTTTGTGTTTTAGATCTGAGTCCGCCTTCGTGTCGGCATTCCTTTTGAAAATCCATCTTGTGAGGGTAACCTCTGGTTATGAGTTCGCCTTCGTGTCGACCTACATTTGTGTTTTGGATCTGAGTCTGCCTTTATGTCGGCATTCCTTTGGGAAATCTATCTTGTGATGGTAACCTCTGGTTATGAGTCCGCCCTCGTGTCGGCCTACCTTTGTGTTTTGGATCTGAGTCCGCCTTCGTGTCGGCATTCCTTTTGAAAATCCATCTTGTGTTGGTAACCTCTGGTTATAAGTCTGCCTTCGTGTCGGCCTACCTTTGTGTTTTGGATCTGAGTCAGCCTTCGTGTCGGCATTCCTTTTGAAAATCCATCTTGTGATGGTGACCTCTTGTTATGAGTTCGCCTTCGTGTCGGCCTACCTTTGTGTTTGGGATCTGAGTCCGCCTTCTTATCGGCATTCCTTTTGAAAAACTATCTTGTGATGTTAACCTCTGGTTATAAGTCCGCCTTCGTGTCGGCCTACCTTTGTTGTTTGGGACCTGAGTCCGCCTTCTTGTCGGCATTCCTTTTGAAAATCGATCTTGTGATGGTAACCTCTAGTTATGAGTCCGCCTTCGTGTCGGCCTACCTTTGTTGTTTGGCATCTGAATCCTCCTTCGTGTCGGCATTCCTATTTAAAATCCATCTTGTGATCGTAACCTCTGGTTATGAGTCCGCCTTCGTGTCGGGTTACCTTTGTGTTTTGGATCTCAGTCCGCCTTCGTGTCGGTATTACTTTTGAAAATCCATCTTGTGATGGTAACCTCGGGTTATGAGTCCGCCTTCTTGTCGGCCTACCTCTGTGTTTTGGATTTGAGTCCGCCTTCGTGTCGGCATTCCTTTTGAAAATCCATCATGTGATGGTAGCCTCGGGTTATGAGTCCGTCTTCGTGTCGACTTACCTTTTTGTTTTGGATCTGAGTCCGCCTTCGTGTCGGCATTCCTTTTGAAAATCCATCTTGTGATGGTAACCTATGGTTATGAGTCTGCCTTCGTGTCGGCCTTCCCTTGTGTTTTGGATATGAGTCCACCTTCGTGTCGGCATTCCTTTTGAAAATCCATCTTGTAATGGTAACCTCTGGTTATGAGTCTACCTTCGTGTTGGCCTACCATTGTGTTTTGGATCTGAGTCAGCCTTCGTGTCATCATTCCTTTTGAAAATCCATCTTGTGATGGTAACCTTTGGTTATAAGTCCGCTTTCGTGTCGGCCTACATTTGTGTTTGGTTAAGAGTCTGCCTTCGTGTCGGCATACCTTTGTGTTTTGGATCTGAGTCCGCCTTTGTGTCGGCTTTCCTTTTGAAAATCCATCTTGTGATGGTAACCTCTGGTTATTAGTCTGCCTTCGTGTCGGCCAACCTTTGTGTTTTGGATCTGAGTCCGCCTTCGTGTCGGCATTCCTTTTGAAAATTCATCTTGTGATGGTAACCTCTAGTTATGAGTCCGCATTCGTGTCGTCCTACCTTTATGTTTTGGATCTGAGTCCGCCTTCGTGTCGGCATTCCTTTTGAAATTCCATCTTGTGATGGTAACCTCTAGTTATGACTCCGCCTTCGTGTCGTCCTACCTTTGTGTTTTGGATCTGAGTCCTCCTTCGTGTCGGCATTCCTTTTTAAAATCCATCTTGTGATGGTAACCTCTGGTTATGTGTCCGCCTTTGTTTCGGCCTACCTTTGTGTTTTGGATCTGAGTCGGCCTTCTTGTCGGCATTCCATTTTAAAATCCATTTAGTGATGGTAACCTCTGGTTATGAGTCCGCCTTCGTGTCGACCTACATTTGTGTTTTGGATCTGAGTCTGCCTTTATGCCGGCATTCCTTTGGGAAATCCATCTTGTGATGGTAACCTCTGGTTATGAGTCCGCCTTCGTGTCGGCCTACCTTTGTGTTTTGGATCTGAGTCCGCCTTCGTGTCGGCATTCCTTTTGAAAATCCATCTTGTGTTGGTAACCTCTGGTTATAAGTCTGCCTTCGTGTCAGCCTACCTTTGTGTTTTGGATCTGAGTCAGCCTTCGTGTCATCATTCCTTTTGAAAATCCATCTTGTGATGGTAACCTTTGGTTATAAGTCCGCCTTCGTGTCGGCCTACCTTTGTGTTTGGTTAAGAGTCTGCCTTCGTGTCGGCATACCTTTGTGTTTTGGATCTGAGTCCGCCTTCGTGTCGGCTTTCCTTTTGAAAATCCATCTTGTGATGGTAAAATCTGGTTATTCGTCTGCCTTCGTGTCGTCCTACCTTTGTGTTTTGGTTCTGAGTCCGCCTTCGTGTCGGCATTCCTTTTGAAAATCCATCTTGTGATGGTAACCTTCTGTTATGAGTCCGCCTTCGTGTCGGCCAACCTTTGTGTTTTGGATCTGAGTCCGCCTTCGTGTCGGCATTCCTTTTGAAAATTCATCTTGTGATGGTAACCTCTAGTTATGAGTCCGCATTCGTGTCGTCCTACCTTTATGTTTTGGATCTGAGTCCGCCTTCGTGTCGGCATTCCTTTTGAAATTCCATCTTGTGATGGTAACCTCTAGTTATGACTCCGCTTTCGTGTCGTCCTACCTTTGTGTTTTGGATCTGAGTCCGCCTTCGTGTCGGCATTCCTTTTTAAAATCCATCTTGTGATGGTAACCTCTGGTTATGTGTCCGCCTTCGTTTCGGCCTACCTTTGAGTTTTGGATCTGAGTCGGCCTTCGTGTCGGCATTCCATTTTAAAATCCATTTAGTGATGGTAACCTCTGGTTATGAGTCCGCCTTCGTGTCGACCTACATTTGTGTTTTGGATTTGAGTCTGCCTTTATGTCGGCATTCCTTTGGGAAATCCATCTTGTGATGGTAACCTCTGGTTATGAGTCTGCCTTCGTGTCGGCCTACCTTTGTGTTTTGGATCTGAGTCCGCCTTCGTGTTGGCATTCCTTTTGAAAATTCATCTTGTGATGGTAACCTCTAGTTATGAGTCCGCATTCGTGTCGTCCTACCTTTATGTTTTGGATCTGAGTCCGCCTTCGTGTCGGCATTCCTTTTGAAATTCCATCTTGTGATGGTAACCTCTAGTTATGACTCCGCCTTCGTGTCGTCCTAACTTTGTGTTTTGGATCTGAGTCTGCCTTCGTGTCGGCATTCCTTTTTAAAATCCATCTTGTGATGGTAACCTCTGGTTATGTGTCCGCCTTCGTTTCGGCCTACCTTTGTGTTTTGGATCTGAGTCGGCCTTCGTGTCGGCATTCCATTTTAAAATCCATTTAGTGATGGTAACCTCTGGTTATGAGTCCGCCTTCGTGTCGACCTACATTTGTGTTTTGGATTTGAGTCTGCCTTTATGTCGGCATTCCTTTGGGAAATCCATCTTGTGATGGTAACCTCTGGTTATGAGTCCGCCTTCGTGTCGGCCTACCTTTGTGTTTTGGATCTGAGTCCGCCTTCGTGTCGGCATTCCTTTTGAAAATCCATCTTGTGATGGTGACCTCTGGTTATGAGTTTGCCTTCGTGTCGGCCTACCTTTGTGTTTGGGATCTGAGTCCGCCTTCTTATCGGCATTCCTTTTGAAAAACTATCTTGTGATGTTAACCTCTGGTTATAAGTCCGCCTTCGTGTCGGCCTACCTTTGTTGTTTGGGACCTGAGTCCGCCTTCTTGTCGGCATTCCTTTTGAAAATCCATCTTGTGATGGTAACCTCTAGTTATGAGTCTGCCTTCGTGTCGGCCTACCTTTGTTGTTTGGCATCTGAATCCTCCTTCGTGTCGGCATTCCTATTTAAAATCCATCTTGTGATCGTAACCTCTGGTTATGAGTCCGCCTTCGTGTCGGCTTACCTTTGTGTTTTGGATCTCAGTCCACCTTCGTGTCGGTATTACTTTTGAAAATCCATCTTGTGATGGTAACCTCGGGTTATGAGTCCGCCTTCTTGTCGGCCTACCTCTGTGTTTTGGATTTGAGTCCGCCTTCGTGTCGGCATTCCTTTTGAAAATCCATCATGTGATGGTAGCCTCGGGTTATGAGTCCGTCTTCGTGTCGACTTACCTTTTTGTTTTGGATCTGAGTCCGCCTTCGTGTCGGCATTCCTTTTGAAAATCCATCTTGTGATGGTAACCTATGGTTATGAGTCTGCCTTCGTGTCGGCCTTCCCTTGTGTTTTGGATATGAGTCCACCTTCGTGTCGGCATTCCTTTTGAAAATCCATCTTGTAATGGTAACCTCTGGTTATGAGTCTACCTTCGTGTTGGCCTACCATTATGTTTTGGATCTGAGTCAGCCTTCGTGTCATCATTCCTTTTGAAAATCCATCTTGTGATGGTAACCTTTGGTTATAAGTCCGCTTTCGTGTCGGCCTACCTTTGTGTTTGGTTAAGAGTCTGCCTTCGTGTCGGCATACCTTTGTGTTTTGGATCTGAGTCCGCCTTCGTGTCGGCTTTCCTTTTGAAAATCCATCTTGTGATGGTAACCTCTGGTTATTAGTCTGCCTTCGTGTCGGCCAACCTTTGTGTTTTGGATCTGAGTCCGCCTTCGTGTCGGCATTCATTTTGAAAATTCATCTTGTGATGGTAACCTCTAGTTATGAGTCCGCATTCGTGTCGTCCTACCTTTATGTTTTGGATCTGAGTCCGCCTTCATGTCGGCATTCCTTTTGAAATTCCATCTTGTGATGGTAACCTCTAGTTATGACTCCGCCTTCGTGTCGTCCTACCTTTGTGTTTTGGATCTGAGTCCGCCTTCGTGTCGGCATTCCTTTTTAAAATCCATCTTGTGATGGTAACCTCTGGTTATGTGTCCGCCTTTGTTTCGGCCTACCTTTGTGTTTTGGATCTGAGTCGGCCTTCTTGTCGGCATTCCATTTTAAAATCCATTTAGTGATGGTAACCTCTGGTTATGAGTCCGCCTTCGTGTCGACCTACATTTGTGTTTTGGATCTGAGTCTGCCTTTATGTCGGCATTCCTTTGGGAAATCCATCTTGTGATGGTAACCTCTGGTTATGAGTCCGCCTTCGTGTCGGCCTACCTTTGTGTTTTGGATCTGAGTCCGCCTTCGTGTCGGCATTCCTTTTGAAAATCCATCTTGTGATGGTAACCTCTGGTTATAAGTCTGCATTCGTGTCGTCCTACCTTTGTGTTTTGGATCTGAGTCCGCCTTCGTGTCGGCATTCCTTTTGAAATTCCATCTTGTGATGGTAACCTCTAGTTATGACTCCGCCTTCGTGTCGTCCTACCTTTGTGTTTTGGATCTGAGTCTGCCTTCGTGTCGGCATTCCTTTTTAAAATCCATCTTGTGATGGTAACCTCTGGTTATGTGTCCGCCTTCGTTTCGGCCTACCTTTGTGTTTTGGATCTGAGTCGGCCTTCGTGTCGGCATTCCATTTTAAAATCCATTTAGTGATGGTAACCTCTGGTTATGAGTCCGCCTTCGTGTCGACCTACATTTGTGTTTTGGATTTGAGTCTGCCTTTATGTCGGCATTCCTTTGGGAAATCCATCTTGTGATGGTAACCTCTGGTTATGAGTCCGCCTTCGTGTCGGCCTACCTTTGTGTTTTGGATCTGAGTCCGCCTTCGTGTCGGCATTCCTTTTGAAAATCCATCTTGTGATGGTGACCTCTGGTTATGAGTTTGCCTTCGTGTCGGCCTACCTTTGTGTTTGGGATCTGAGTCCGCCTTCTTATCGGCATTCCTTTTGAAAAACTATCTTGTGATGTTAACCTCTGGTTATAAGTCCGCCTTCGTGTCGGCCTACCTTTGTTGTTTGGGACCTGAGTCCGCCTTCTTGTCGGCATTCCTTTTGAAAATCCATCTTGTGATGGTAACCTCTAGTTATGAGTCTGCCTTCGTGTCGGCCTACCTTTGTTGTTTGGCATCTGAATCCTCCTTCGTGTCGGCATTCCTATTTAAAATCCATCTTGTGATCGTAACCTCTGGTTATGAGTCCGCCTTCGTGTCGGCTTACCTTTGTGTTTTGGATCTCAGTCCACCTTCGTGTCGGTATTACTTTTGAAAATCCATCTTGTGATGGTAACCTCGGGTTATGAGTCCGCCTTCTTGTCGGCCTACCTCTGTGTTTTGGATTTGAGTCCGCCTTCGTGTCGGCATTCCTTTTGAAAATCCATCATGTGATGGTAGCCTCGGGTTATGAGTCCGTCTTCGTGTCGACTTACCTTTTTGTTTTGGATCTGAGTCCGCCTTCGTGTCGGCATTCCTTTTGAAAATCCATCTTGTGATGGTAACCTATGGTTATGAGTCTGCCTTCGTGTCGGCCTTCCCTTGTGTTTTGGATATGAGTCCACCTTCGTGTCGGCATTCCTTTTGAAAATCCATCTTGTAATGGTAACCTCTGGTTATGAGTCTACCTTCGTGTTGGCCTACCATTATGTTTTGGATCTGAGTCAGCCTTCGTGTCATCATTCCTTTTGAAAATCCATCTTGTGATGGTAACCTTTGGTTATAAGTCCGCTTTCGTGTCGGCCTACCTTTGTGTTTGGTTAAGAGTCTGCCTTCGTGTCGGCATACCTTTGTGTTTTGGATCTGAGTCCGCCTTCGTGTCGGCTTTCCTTTTGAAAATCCATCTTGTGATGGTAACCTCTGGTTATTAGTCTGCCTTCGTGTCGGCCAACCTTTGTGTTTTGGATCTGAGTCCGCCTTCGTGTCGGCATTCATTTTGAAAATTCATCTTGTGATGGTAACCTCTAGTTATGAGTCCGCATTCGTGTCGTCCTACCTTTATGTTTTGGATCTGAGTCCGCCTTCATGTCGGCATTCCTTTTGAAATTCCATCTTGTGATGGTAACCTCTAGTTATGACTCCGCCTTCGTGTCGTCCTACCTTTGTGTTTTGGATCTGAGTCCGCCTTCGTGTCGGCATTCCTTTTTAAAATCCATCTTGTGATGGTAACCTCTGGTTATGTGTCCGCCTTTGTTTCGGCCTACCTTTGTGTTTTGGATCTGAGTCGGCCTTCTTGTCGGCATTCCATTTTAAAATCCATTTAGTGATGGTAACCTCTGGTTATGAGTCCGCCTTCGTGTCGACCTACATTTGTGTTTTGGATCTGAGTCTGCCTTTATGTCGGCATTCCTTTGGGAAATCCAACTTGTGATGGTAACCTCTGGTTATGAGTCCGCCTTCGTGTCGGCCTACCTTTGTGTTTTGGATCTGAGTCCGCCTTCGTGTCGGCATTCCTTTTGAAAATCCATCTTGTGTTGGTAACCTCTGGTTATAAGTCTGCCTTCGTGTCAGCCTACCTTTGTGTTTTGGATCTGAGTCAGCCTTCGTGTCATCATTCCTTTTGAAAATCCATCTTGTGATGGTAACCTTTGGTTATAAGTCCGCCTTCGTGTCGGCCTACCTTTGTGTTTGGTTAAGAGTCTGCCTTCGTGTCGGCATACCTTTGTGTTTTGGATCTGAGTCCGCCTTCGTGTCGGCTTTCCTTTTGAAAATCCATCTTGTGATGGTAAAATCTGGTTATTCGTCTGCCTTCGTGTCGTCCTACCTTTGTGTTTTGGTTCTGAGTCCGCCTTCGTGTCGGCATTCCTTTTGAAAATCCATCTTGTGATGGTAACCTTCTGTTATGAGTCCGCCTTCGTGTCGGCCAACCTTTGTGTTTTGGATCTGAGTCCGCCTTCGTGTCGGCATTCCTTTTGAAAATTCATCTTGTGATGGTAACCTCTAGTTATGAGTCCGCATTCGTGTCGTCCTACCTTTATGTTTTGGATCTGAGTCCGCCTTCGTGTCGGCATTCCTTTTGAAATTCCATCTTGTGATGGTAACCTCTGGTTATGAGTCCGCCTTCGTGTCGGCCTACCTTTGTGTTTTGGATCTGAGTCCGCCTTCGTGTTGGCATTCCTTTTGAAAATTCATCTTGTGATGGTAACCTCTAGTTATGAGTCCGCATTCGTGTCGTCCTACCTTTATGTTTTGGATCTGAGTCTGCCTTCGTGTCGGCATTCCTTTTGAAATTCCATCTTGTGATGGTAACCTCTAGTTATGACTCCGCCTTCGTGTCGTCCTACCTTTGTGTTTTGGATCTGAGTCCGCCTTCGTGTCGGCATTCCTTTTTAAAATCCATCTTGTGATGGTAACCTCTGGTTATGTGTCCGCCTTCGTTTCGGCCTACCTTTGTGTTTTGGATCTGAGTCGGCCTTCGTGTCGGCATTCCATTTTAAAATCCATTTAGTGATGGTAACCTCTGGTTATGAGTCCGCCTTCGTGTCGACCTACATTTGTGTTTTGGATTTGAGTCTGCCTTTATGTCGGCATTCCTTTGGGAAATCCATCTTGTGATGGTAACCTCTGGTTATGAGTCCGCCTTCGTGTCGGCCTACCTTTGTGTTTTGGATCTGAGTCCGCCTTTGTGTCGGCATTCCTTTTGAAAATCCATCTTGTGATGGTGACCTCTGGTTATGAGTTCGCCTTCGTGTCGGCCTACCTTTGTGTTTGGGATCTGAGTCCGCCTTCTTATCGGCATTCCTTTTGAAAAACTATCTTGTGATGTTAACCTCTGGTTATAAGTCCGCCTTCGTGTCGGCCTACCTTTGTTGTTTGGGACCTGAGTCCGCCTTCTTGTCGGCATTCCTTTTGAAAATCCATCTTGTGATGGTAACCTCTAGTTATGAGTCTGCCTTCGTGTCGGCCTACCTTTGTTGTTTGGCATCTGAATCCTCCTTCGTGTCGGCATTCCTATTTAAAATCCATCTTGTGATCGTAACCTCTGGTTATGAGTCCGCCTTCGTGTCGGCTTACCTTTGTGTTTTGGATCTCAGTCCGCCTTCGTGTCGGTATTACTTTTGAAAATCCATCTTGTGATGGTAACCTCGGGTTATGAGTCCGCCTTCTTGTCGGCCTACCTCTGTGTTTTGGATTTGAGTCCGCCTTCGTGTCGGCATTCCTTTTGAAAATCCATCATGTGATGGTAGCCTCGGGTTATGAGTCCGTCTTCGTGTCGACTTACCTTTTTGTTTTGGATCTGAGTCCGCCTTCGTGTCGGCATTCCTTTTGAAAATCCATCTTGTGATGGTAACCTATGGTTATGAGTCTGCCTTCGTGTCGGCCTTCCCTTGTGTTTTGGATATGAGTCCACCTTCGTGTCGGCATTCCTTTTGAAAATCCATCTTGTAATGGTAACCTCTGGTTATGAGTCTACCTTCGTGTTGGCCTACCATTAGGTTTTGGATCTGAGTCAGCCTTCGTGTCATCATTCCTTTTGAAAATCCATCTTGTGATGGTAACCTTTGGTTATAAGTCCGCTTTCGTGTCGGCCTACCTTTGTGTTTGGTTAAGAGTCTGCCTTCGTGTCGGCATACCTTTGTGTTTTGGATCTGAGTCCGCCTTCGTGTCGGCTTTCCTTTTGAAAATCCATCTTGTGATGGTAACCTCTGGTTATTAGTCTGCCTTCGTGTCGGCCAACCTTTGTGTTTTGGATCTGAGTCCGCCTTCGTGTCGGCATTCATTTTGAAAATTCATCTTGTGATGGTAACCTCTAGTTATGAGTCCGCATTCGTGTCGTCCTACCTTTATGTTTTGGATCTGAGTCCGCCTTCATGTCGGCATTCCTTTTGAAATTCCATCTTGTGATGGTAACCTCTAGTTATGACTCCGCCTTCGTGTCGTCCTACCTTTGTGTTTTGGATCTGAGTCCGCCTTCGTGTCGGCATTCCTTTTTAAAATCCATCTTGTGATGGTAACCTCTGGTTATGTGTCCGCCTTTGTTTCGGCCTACCTTTGTGTTTTGGATCTGAGTCGGCCTTCTTGTCGGCATTCCATTTTAAAATCCATTTAGTGATGGTAACCTCTGGTTATGAGTCCGCCTTCGTGTCGACCTACATTTGTGTTTTGGATCTGAGTCTGCCTTTATGTCGGCATTCCTTTGGGAAATCCATCTTGTGATGGTAACCTCTGGTTATGAGTCCGCCTTCGTGTCGGCCTACCTTTGTGTTTTGGATCTGAGTCCGCCTTCGTGTCGGCATTCCTTTTGAAAATCCATCTTGTGTTGGTAACCTCTGGTTATAAGTCTGCCTTCGTGTCAGCCTACCTTTGTGTTTTGGATCTGAGTCAGCCTTCGTGTCATCATTCCTTTTGAAAATCCATCTTGTGATGGTAACCTTTGGTTATAAGTCCGCCTTCGTGTCGGCCTACCTTTGTGTTTGGTTAAGAGTCTGCCTTCGTGTCGGCATACCTTTGTGTTTTGGATCTGAGTCCGCCTTCGTGTCGGCTTTCCTTTTGAAAATCCATCTTGTGATGGTAAAATCTGGTTATTCGTCTGCCTTCGTGTCGTCCTACCTTTGTGTTTTGGTTCTGAGTCCGCCTTCGTGTCGGCATTCCTTTTGAAAATCCATCTTGTGATGGTAACCTTCTGTTATGAGTCCGCCTTCGTGTCGGCCAACCTTTGTGTTTTGGATCTGAGTCCGCCTTCGTGTCGGCATTCCTTTTGAAAATTCATCTTGTGATGGTAACCTCTAGTTATGAGTCCGCATTCGTGTCGTCCTACCTTTATGTTTTGGATCTGAGTCCGCCTTCGTGTCGGCATTCCTTTTGAAATTCCATCTTGTGATGGTAACCTCTAGTTATGACTCCGCCTTCGTGTCGTCCTACCTTTGTGTTTTGGATCTGAGTCCGCCTTCGTGTCGGCATTCCTTTTTAAAATCCATCTTGTGATGGTAACCTCTGGTTATGCGTCCGCCTTCGTTTCGGCCTACCTTTGTGTTTTGGATCTGAGTCGGCCTTCGTGTCGGCATTCCATTTTAAAATCCATTTAGTGATGGTAACCTCTGGTTATGAGTCCGCCTTCGTGTCGACCTACATTTGTGTTTTGGATTTGAGTCTGCCTTTATGTCGGCATTCCTTTGGGAAATCCATCTTGTGATGGTAACCTCTGGTTATGAGTCCGCCTTCGTGTCGGCCTACCTTTGTGTTTTGGATATGAGTCCGCCTTCGTGTCGGCATTCCTTTTGAAAATCCATCTTGTGATGGTGACCTCTGGTTATGAGTTCGCCTTCGTGTCGGCCTACCTTTGTGTTTGGGATCTGAGTCCGCCTTCTTATCGGCATTCCTTTTGAAAAACTATCTTGTGATGTTAACCTCTGGTTATAAGTCCGCCTTCGTGTCGGCCTACCTTTGTTGTTTGGGACCTAAGTCCGCCTTCTTGTCGGCATTCCTTTTGAAAATCCATCTTGTGATGGTAACCTCTAGTTATGAGTCCGCCTTCGTGTCGGCCTACCTTTGTTGTTTGGCATCTGAATCCTCCTTCGTGTCGGCATTCCTATTTAAAATCCATCTTGTGATCGTAACCTCTGGTTATGAGTCCGCCTTCGTGTCGGCTTACCTTTGTGTTTTGGATCTCAGTCCGCCTTCGTGTCGGTATTACTTTTGAAAATCCATCTTGTGATGGTAACCTCGGGTTATGAGTCCGCCTTCTTGTCGGCCTACCTCTGTGTTTTGGATTTGAGTCCGCCTTCGTGTCGGCATTCCTTTTGAAAATCCATCATGTGATGGTAGCCTCGGGTTATGAGTCCGTCTTCGTGTCGACTTACCTTTTTGTTTTGGATCTGAGTCCTCCTTTGTGTCGGCATTCCTTTTGAAAATCCATCTTGTGATGGTAACCTATGGTTATGAGTCTGCCTTCGTGTCGGCCTTCCCTTGTGTTTTGGATATGAGTCCACCTTCGTGTCGGCATTCCTTTTGAAAATCCATCTTGTAATGGTAACCTCTGGTTATGAGTCTACCTTCGTGTTGGCCTACCATTATGTTTTGGATCTGAGTCAGCCTTCGTGTCATCATTCCTTTTGAAAATCCATCTTGTGATGGTAACCTTTGGTTATAAGTCCGCTTTCGTGTCGGCCTACCTTTGTGTTTGGTTAAGAGTCTACCTTCGTGTCGGCATACCTTTGTGTTTTGGATCTGAGTCCGCCTTCGTGTCGGCTTTCCTTTTGAAAATCCATCTTGTGATGGTAACCTTCTGTTATGAGTCCGCCTTCGTGTCGGCCAACCTTTGTGTTTTGGATCTGAGTCCGCCTTCGTGTCGGCATTCCTTTTGAAAATTCATCTTGTGATGGTAACCTCTAGTTATGAGTCCGCATTCGTGTCGTCCTACCTTTATGTTTTGGATCCGAGTCCGCCTTCGTGTCGGCATTCCTTTTGAAATTCCATCTTGTGATGGTAACCTCTAGTTATGACTCCGCCTTCGTGTCGTCCTACCTTTGTGTTTTGGATCTGAGTCCGCCTTCGTGTCGGCATTCCTTTTTAAAATCCATCTTGTGATGGTAACCTCTGGTTATGTGTCCGCCTTCGTTTCGGCCTACCTTTGTGTTTTGGATCTGAGTCGGCCCTCGTGTCGGCATTCCATTTTAAAATCCATTTAGTGATGGTAACCTCTGGTTATGAGTCCGCCTTCGTGTCGGCCTACCTTTGTGTTTTGGATCTGAGTCCGCCTTCGTGTCGGCATTCCTTTTGAAAATCCATCTTGTGATGGTAACCTCTGGTTATAAGTCTGACTTCGTGTCGGCCTACCTTTGTGTTTGGGATCTGAGTCCGCCTTCTTGTCGGCATTCCTTTTGAAAAACTATCTTGTGATGTTAACCTCTGCTTATAAGTCGGCCTTTGTGTCGGCCTACCTTTGTTGTTTGGGATCTGAGTCCGCCTTCGTGTCGGTATTCCTTTTGAAAATCCATCTTGTGATGGTAACCTTTAGTTATGAGTCCGCCTTCGTGTTGGCCTACCTTTGTTGTTTGGCATCTGAATCCACCTTCGTGTCGGCATTCCTTTTGAAAATCCATCTTGTGATGGTAACCTCGGGTTATGAGTCCGCCTTCTCGTCGGCCTACCTTTGTATTTTGGATTTGAGTCCGCCTTCGTGTCAGCATTCCTTATGAAAATCCATCATGTGATGGTAACCTCGGGTTATGAGTCCGACTTCGTGTCGGCCTACCTTTTTGTTTTGGATCTGAGTCCGCCTTCGTGTCGGCATTCCTTTTGGAAATCCATCTTGTGATGGTAACCTATGGTATGAGTCTGCCTTCGTGTCGGCCTACCCTTGTGTTTTGGATATGAGTCCACCTTCGTGTCGGCATTCCTTTAGAAACTCCATCTTGTAATGGTAACCTCTGGTTATGAGTCTGCCTTCGTCTTGGCCTACCTTTATGTTTTGGATCTGAGTCTGCCTTCGTGTCATCATTCCTTTTGAAAATCCATCTAGTGATGGTAACCTCTGGTTATGAGTCCGCCTTTGTGTCGGCATTCCTTTTGAAAATCCATCTTGTGATGGTAACCTTTGGTTATAAGTCCGGTTTCGTGTCGGTCTACCTTTGTGTTTGGTTAAGAGTCTGCCTTCGTGTCGGCATACCTTTATGTTTTGGATCTGAGTCCGCCTTCGTGTCGGCATTCCTTTTGAATAATCCATCTTGTGATGGTAACCTCTGGTTATGAGTCCGCCTTCGTGTCGGCCTACCTTTGTTTTTTGGATCTGAGTCAGCCTTCGTGTCGGCATTCCTTTTGAAAATCCATCTTGTGATGGTAACCTTCTGTTATGAGTCCGCCTTCGTGTCGGCCTACCTTTGTGTTTTGGATCTGATTCTACCTTCGTGTCGGCATTCCTTTTGAAAATCCATTTTGTGATGGTAACCTCTAGTTATGAGTCCGCCTTCGTGTCAGCCTAACTTTGTGTTTTGGATCTGAGTCCGCCTTCGTGTCGGCATTCCTTTTGAAAATCCATCTTGTGATGGTAACCTCTGGTTATAAGTCTGACTTCGTGTCGGCCTACCTTTGTGTTTGGGATCTGAGTCCGCCTTCTTGTCGGCATTCCTTTTGAAAAACTATCTTGTGATGTTAACCTCTGCTTATAAGTCCGCCTTTGTGTCGGCCTACCTTTGTTGTTTGGGATCTGAGTCCGCCTTCGTGTCGGCATTCCTTTTGAAAATCCATCTTGTGATGGTAACCTTTAGTTATGAGTCCGCCTTCGTGTTGGCCTACCTTTGTTGTTTGGCATCTGAATCCACCTTCGTGTCGGCATTCCTATTGAAAATCCATCTTGTGATGGTAACCTCGGGTTATGAGTCCGCCTTCTCGTCGGCCTACCTTTGTATTTTGGATTTGAGTCCGCCTTCGTGTCAGCATTCCTTATGAAAATCCATCATGTGATGGTAACCTCGGGTTATGAGTCCGACTTCGTGTCGGCCTACCTTTTTGTTTTGGATCTGAGTCCGCCTTCGTGTCGGCATTCCTTTTGGAAATCCATCTTGTGATGGTAACCTATGGTATGAGTCTGCCTTCGTGTCGGCCTACCCTTGTGTTTTGGATATGAGTCCACCTTCGTGTCGGCATTCCTTTAGAAACTCCATCTTGTAATGGTAACCTCTGGTTATGAGTCTGCCTTCGTCTTGGCCTACCTTTATGTTTTGGATCTGAGTCTACCTTCGTGTCATCATTCCTTTGGAAAATCCATCTAGTGATGGTAACCTCTGGTTATGAGTCCGCCTTCGTGTCGGCATTCCTTTTGAAAATCCATCTTGTGATGGTAACCTTTGGTTATAAGTCCGGTTTCGTGTCGGTCTACCTTTGTGTTTGGTTAAGAGTCTGCCTTCGTGTCGGCATACCTTTATGTTTTGGATCTGAGTCCGCCTTCGTGTCGGCATTCCTTTTGAATAATCCATCTTGTGATGGTAACCTCTGGTTATGAGTCCGCCTTCGTGTCGGCCTACCTTTGTGTTTTGGATCTGAGTCCGCCTTCGTGTCGGCATTCCTTTTGAAAATCCATCTTGTGATGGTAACCTTCTGTTATGAGTCCGCCTTCGTGTCGGCCTACCTTTGTGTTTTGGATCTGATTCTACCTTCGTGTCGGCATTCCTTTTGAAAATCCATTTTGTGATGGTAACCTCTAGTTATGAGTCCGCCTTCGTGTCAGTCTACCTTTGTGTTTTGGATCTGAGTCCGCCTTCGTGTCGGCATTCCTTTTGAAAATCCATCTTGTGATGGTAACCTCTGGTTATAAGTCTGACTTCGTGTCGGCCTACCTTTGTGTTTGGGATCTGAGTCCGCCTTCTTGTCGGCATTCCTTTTGAAAAACTATCTTGTGATGTTAACCTCTGGTTATAAGTCCGCCTTTGTGTCGGCCTACCTTTGTTGTTTGGGATCTGAGTTCGCCTTCGTGTCGGCATTCCTTTTGAAAATCCATCTTGTGATGGTAACCTCTAGTTATGAGTCCGCCTTCGAGTTGGCCTACCTTTGTTGTTTGGCATCTGAATCCTCCTTCGTGTCGGCATTCCTATTGAAAATCCATCTTGTGATGGTAACCTCGGGTTATGAGTCCGCCTTCTCGTCGGCCTACCTTTGTATTTTGGATTTGAGTCCGCCTTCGTGTCAGCATTCCTTATGAAAATCCATCATGTGATGGTAACCTCTGGTTATGAGTCCGACTTCGTGTCGGCCTACCTTTTTGTTTTGGATCTGAGTCCGCCTTCGTGTCGGCATTCCTTTTGGAAATCCTTCTTGTGATGGTAACCTATGGTATGAGTCTGCCTTCGTGTCGGCCTACCCTTGTGTTTTGGATATGAGTCCACCTTCGTGTCGGCATTCCTTTAGAAACTCCATCTTGTAATGGTAACCTCTGGTTATGAGTCTGCCTTCGTCTTGGCCTACCTTTATGTTTTGGATCTGAGTCTGCCTTCGTGTCATCATTCCTTTTGAAAATCCATCTAGTGATGGTAACCTCTGGTTATGAGTCCGCCTTCGTGTCGGCATTCCTTTTGAAAATCCATCTTGTGATGGTAACCTTTGGTTATAAGTCCGCTTTCGTGTCGGTCTACCTTTGTGTTTGGTTAAGAATCTGCCTTCGTGTCGGCATACCTTTGTGTTTTGGATCTGAGTCCGCCTTCGTGTCGGCATTCCTTTTGAAAATCCATCTTGTGATGGTAACCTCTGGTTATGAGTCCGCCTTCTTGTCGGCCTACCTTTGTGTTTTGGATCTGAGTCCGCCTTCGTGTCGGCATTCCTTTTGAAAATCCATCTTGTGATGGTAACCTTCTGTTATGAGTCCGCCTTCGTGTCGGCCTACCTTTGTGTTTTGGATCTGCTTCTACCTTCGTGTCGGCATTCCTTTTGAAAATCCATTTTGTGATGGTAACCTCTAGTTATGAGTCCGCCTTCGTGTCGTCCTACCTTTGTGTTTTGGATCTGAGTCCGCCTTCGTGTCGGCATTCCTTTTGAAAAACTATCTTGTGATGTTAACCTCTGGTTATAAGTCCGCCTTTGTGTCGGCCTACCTTTGTTGTTTGGGATCTGAGTTTGCCTTCGTGTCGGCATTCCTTTTGAAAATCCATCTTGTGATGGTAACCTCTAGTTATGAGTCCGCCTTCGAGTTGGCCTACCTTTGTTGTTTGGCATCTGAATCCTCCTTCGTGTCGGCATTCCTATTGAAAATCCATCTTGTGATGGTAACCTCGGGTTATGAGTCCGCCTTCTCGTCGGCCTACCTTTGTATTTTGGATTTGAGTCCGCCTTCGTGTCAGCATTCCTTATGAAAATCCATCATGTGATGGTAACCTCTGGTTATGAGTCCGACTTCGTGTCGGCCTACCTTTTTGTTTTGGATCTGAGTCCACCTTCGTGTCGGCATTCCTTTTGGAAATCCATCTTGTGATGGTAACCTATGGTATGAGTCTGCCTTCGTGTCGTCCTACCCTTGTGTTTTGGATATGAGTCCACCTTCGTGTCGGCATTCCTTTAGAAACTCCATCTTGTAATGGTAACCTCTGGTTATGAGTCTGCCTTCGTCTTGGCCTACCTTTATGTTTTGGATCTGAGTCTGCCTTCGCGTCATCATTCCTTTGGAAAATCCATCTAGTGATGGTAACCTCTGGTTATGAGTCCGCCTTCGTGTCGGCATTCCTTTTGAAAATCCATCTTGTGATGGTAACCTTTGGTTATAAGTCCGGTTTCGTGTCGGTCTACCTTTGTGTTTGGTTAAGAGTCTGCCTTCGTGTCGGCATACCTTTATGTTTTGGATCTGAGTCCGCCTTCGTGTCGGCATTCCTTTTGAATAATCCATCTTGTGATGGTAACCTCTGGTTATGAGTCCGCCTTCGTGTCGGCCTACCTTTGTGTTTTGGATCTGAGTCCGCCTTCGTGTCGGCATTCCTTTTGAAAATCCATCTTGTGATGGTAACCTTCTGTTATGAGTCCGCCTTCGTGTCGGCCTACCTTTGTGTTTTGGATCTGATTCTACCTTCGTGTCGGCATTCCTTTTGAAAATCCATTTTGTGATGGTAACCTCTAGTTATGAGTCCGCCTTCGTGTCAGTCTACCTTTGTGTTTTGGATCTGAGTCCGCCTTCGTGTCGGCATTCCTTTTGAAAATCCATCTTGTGATGGTAACCTCTGGTTATAAGTCTGACTTCGTGTCGGCCTACCTTTGTGTTTGGGATCTGAGTCCGCCTTCTTGTCGGCATTCCTTTTGAAAAACTATCTTGTGATGTTAACCTCTGGTTATAAGTCCGCCTTTGTGTCGGCCTACCTTTGTTGTTTGGGATCTGAGTTCGCCTTCGTGTCGGCATTCCTTTTGAAAATCCATCTTGTGATGGTAACCTCTAGTTATGAGTCCGCCTTCGAGTTGGCCTACCTTTGTTGTTTGGCATCTGAATCCTCCTTCGTGTCGGCATTCCTATTGAAAATCCATCTTGTGATGGTAACCTCGGGTTATGAGTCCGCCTTCTCGTCGGCCTACCTTTGTATTTTGGATTTGAGTCCGCCTTCGTGTCAGCATTCCTTATGAAAATCCATCATGTGATGGTAACCTCTGGTTATGAGTCCGACTTCGTGTCGGCCTACCTTTTTGTTTTGGATCTGAGTCCGCCTTCGTGTCGGCATTCCTTTTGGAAATCCTTCTTGTGATGGTAACCTATGGTATGAGTCTGCCTTCGTGTCGGCCTACCCTTGTGTTTTGGATATGAGTCCACCTTCGTGTCGGCATTCCTTTAGAAACTCCATCTTGTAATGGTAACCTCTGGTTATGAGTCTGCCTTCGTCTTGGCCTACCTTTATGTTTTGGATCTGAGTCTGCCTTCGTGTCATCATTCCTTTTGAAAATCCATCTAGTGATGGTAACCTCTGGTTATGAGTCCGCCTTCGTGTCGGCATTCCTTTTGAAAATCCATCTTGTGATGGTAACCTTTGGTTATAAGTCCGCTTTCGTGTCGGTCTACCTTTGTGTTTGGTTAAGAATCTGCCTTCGTGTCGGCATACCTTTGTGTTTTGGATCTGAGTCCGCCTTCGTGTCGGCATTCCTTTTGAAAATCCATCTTGTGATGGTAACCTCTGGTTATGAGTCCGCCTTCTTGTCGGCCTACCTTTGTGTTTTGGATCTGAGTCCGCCTTCGTGTCGGCATTCCTTTTGAAAATCCATCTTGTGATGGTAACCTTCTGTTATGAGTCCGCCTTCGTGTCGGCCTACCTTTGTGTTTTGGATCTGCTTCTACCTTCGTGTCGGCATTCCTTTTGAAAATCCATTTTGTGATGGTAACCTCTAGTTATGAGTCCGCCTTCGTGTCGTCCTACCTTTGTGTTTTGGATCTGAGTCCGCCTTCGTGTCGGCATTCCTTTTGAAAAACTATCTTGTGATGTTAACCTCTGGTTATAAGTCCGCCTTTGTGTCGGCCTACCTTTGTTGTTTGGGATCTGAGTTTGCCTTCGTGTCGGCATTCCTTTTGAAAATCCATCTTGTGATGGTAACCTCTAGTTATGAGTCCGCCTTCGAGTTGGCCTACCTTTGTTGTTTGGCATCTGAATCCTCCTTCGTGTCGGCATTCCTATTGAAAATCCATCTTGTGATGGTAACCTCGGGTTATGAGTCCGCCTTCTCGTCGGCCTACCTTTGTATTTTGGATTTGAGTCCGCCTTCGTGTCAGCATTCCTTATGAAAATCCATCATGTGATGGTAACCTCTGGTTATGAGTCCGACTTCGTGTCGGCCTACCTTTTTGTTTTGGATCTGAGTCCACCTTCGTGTCGGCATTCCTTTTGGAAATCCATCTTGTGATGGTAACCTATGGTATGAGTCTGCCTTCGTGTCGTCCTACCCTTGTGTTTTGGATATGAGTCCACCTTCGTGTCGGCATTCCTTTAGAAACTCCATCTTGTAATGGTAACCTCTGGTTATGAGTCTGCCTTCGTCTTGGCCTACCTTTATGTTTTGGATCTGAGTCTGCCTTCGCGTCATCATTCCTTTTGAAAATCCATCTAGTGATGGTAACCTCTGGTTATGAGTCCGCCTTCGTGTCGGCATTCCTTTTGAAAATCCATCTTGTGATGGTAACCTTTGGTTATAAGTCCGCTTTCGTGTCGGTCTACCTTTGTGTTTGGTTAAGAGTCTGCCTTCGTGTCGGCATACCTTTGTGTTTTGGATCTGAGTCCGCCTTCGTGTCGGCATTCCTTTTGAAAATCCATCTTGTGATGGTAACCTCTGGTTATGAGTCCGCCTTCATGTCGGCCTACCTTTGTGTTTTGGATCTGAGTCCGCCTTCGTGTCGGCATTCCTTTTGAAAATCCATCTTGTGATGGTAACCTTCTGTTATGAGTCCGCCTTCGTGTCGGCATTCCTTTTGAAATTCCATCTTGTGATGGTAACCTCTAGTTATGACTCCGCCTTCGTGTCGTCCTACCTTTGTGTTTTGGATCTGAGTCCGCCTTCGTGTCGGCATTCCTTTTTAAAATCCATCTTGTGATGGTAACCTCTGGTTATGTGTCCGCCTTCGTTTCGGCCTACCTTTGTGTTTTGGATCTGAGTCGGCCTTCGTGTCGGCATTCCATTTTAAAATCCATTTAGTGATGGTAACCTCTGGTTATGAGTCCGCCTTCGTGTCGGCCTACCTTTGTGTTTTGGATCTGAGTCCGCCTTCGTGTCGGCATTCCTTTTGAAAATCCATCTTGTGATGGTAACCTCTGGTTATAAGTCTGACTTCGTGTGGGCCTACCTTTGTGTTTGGGATCTGAGTCCGCCTTCTTGTCGGCATTCCTTTTGAAAAACTATCTTGTGATGTTAACCTCTGCTTATAAGTCCGCCTTTGTGTCGGCCTACCTTTGTTGTTTGGGATCTGAGTCCGCCTTCGTGTCGGCATTCCTTTTGAAAATCCATCTTGTGATGGTAACCTTTAGTTATGAGTCCGCCTTCGTGTTGGCCTACCTTTGTTGTTTGGCATCTGAATCCACCTTCGTGTCGGCATTCCTATTGAAAATCCATCTTGTGATGGTAACCTCGGGTTATGAGTCCGCCTTCTCGTCGGCCTACCTTTGTATTTTGGATTTGAGTCCGCCTTCGTGTCAGCATTCCTTATGAAAATCCATCATGTGATGGTAACCTCGGGTTATGAGTCCGACTTCGTGTCGGCCTACCTTTTTGTTTTGGATCTGAGTCCGCCTTCGTGTCGGCATTCCTTTTGGAAATCCATCATGTGATGGTAACCTATGGTATGAGTCTGCCTTCGTGTCGGCCTACCCTTGTGTTTTGGATATGAGTCCACCTTCGTGTCCGCATTCCTTTAGAAACTCCATCTTGTAATGGTAACCTCTGGTTATGAGTCTGCCTTCGTCTTGGCCTACCTTTATGTTTTGGATCTGAGTCTGCCTTCGTGTCATCATTCCTTTTGAAAATCCATCTAGTGATGGTAACCTCTGGTTATGAGTCCGCCTTCGTGTCGGCATTCCTTTTGAAAATCCATCTTGTGATGGTAACCTTTGGTTATAAGTCCGCTTTCGTGTCGGTCTACCTTTGTGTTTGGTTAAGAGTCTGCCTTCGTGTCGGCATACCTTTATGTTTTGGATCTGAGTCCGCCTTCGTGTCGGCATTCCTTTTGAATAATCCATCTTGTGATGGTAACCTCTGGTTATGAGTCCGCCTTCGTGTCGGCCTACCTTTGTGTTTTGGATCTGAGTCCGCCTTCGTGTCGGCATTCCTTTTGAAAATCCATCTTGTGATGGTAACCTTCTGTTATGAGTCCGCCTTCGTGTCGGCCTACCTTTGTGTTTTGGATCTGATTCTACCTTCGTGTCGGCATTCCTTTTGAAAATCCATTTTGTGATGGTAACCTCTAGTTATGAGTCCGCCTTCGTGTCAGCCTACCTTTGTGTTTTGGATCTGAGTCCGCCTTCGTGTCGGCATTCCTTTTGAAAATCCATCTTGTGATGGTAACCTCTGGTTATAAGTCTGACTTCGTGTCGGTCTACCTTTGTGTTTGGGATCTGAGTCCGCCTTCTTGTCGGCATTCCTTTTGAAAAACTATCTTGTGATGTTAACCTCTGCTTATAAGTCCGCCTTTGTGTCGGCCTACCTTTGTTGTTTGGGATCTGAGTCCGCCTTCGTGTCGGTATTCCTTTTGAAAATCCATCTTGTGATGGTAACCTTTAGTTATGAGTCCGCCTTCGTGTTGGCCTACCTTTGTTGTTTGGCATCTGAATCCACCTTCGTGTCGGCATTCCTATTGAAAATCCATCTTGTGATGGTAACCTCGGGTTATGAGTCCGCCTTCTCGTCGGCCTACCTTTGTATTTTGGATTTGAGTCCGCCTTCGTGTCAGCATTCCTTATGAAAATCCATCATGTGATGGTAACCTCTGGTTATGAGTCCGACTTCGTGTCGGCCTACCTTTTTGTTTTGGATCTGAGTCCGCCTTCGTGTCGGCATTCCTTTTGGAAATCCATCTTGTGATGGTAACCTATGGTATGAGTCTGCCTTCGTGTCGGCCTACCCTTGTGTTTTGGATATGAGTCCACCTTCGTGTCGGCATTCCTTTAGAAACTCCATCTTGTAATGGTAACCTCTGGTTATGAGTCTGCCTTCGTCTTGGCCTACCTTTATGTTTTGGATCTGAGTCTGCCTTCGTGTCATCATTCCTTTTGAAAATCCATCTAGTGATGGTAACCTCTGGTTATGAGTCCGCCTTCGTGTCGGCATTCCTTTTGAAAATCCATCTTGTGATGGTAACCTTTGGTTATAAGTCCGCTTTCGTGTCGGTCTACCTTTGTGATTGGTTAAGAGTCTGCCTTCGTGTCGGCATACCTTTGTGTTTTGGATCTGAGTCCGCCTTCGTGTCGGCATTCCTTTTGAAAATCCATCTTGTGATGGTAACCTTCTGTTATGAGTCCGCCTTCGTGTCGGCCTACCTTTGTGTTTTGGATCTGATTCTACCTTCGTGTCGGCATTCCTTTTGAAAATCGATTTTGTGATGGTAACCTCTAGTTATGAGTCCGCCTTCGTGTCGACATTCCTTTTGAAATTGCATCTTGTGATGGTAACCTCTAGTTATGAGTCCGCCTTCGTGTCGTCCTACCTTTGTGTTTTGGATCTGAGTCCGCCTTCGTGTTGGCATTCCTTTTTAAAATCCATCTTGTAATGGTAACCTCTGGTTAAGAGTCCGCCTTTGTTTCGGCCTACCGTTGTGTGTTGGATCTGAGTCCGCCTTCGTGTCGGCATTCCATTTTAAAATCCATTTTGTGATGGTAACCTCTGGTTATGAGTCCGCCTTCGTGTCGGCCTACCTTTGTGTTTTGGATCTGAGTCCGCCTTCGTATCGGCATTCCTTTTGAAAATACATCTTGTAATGGTAACCTCTGGTTATAAGTCTGACTTCGTGTCGGCCTACCTTTGTGTTTGGGATCTAAGTCCGCCTTCTTGTCGGCATTCCTTTTGAAAAACTATCTTGTGATGTTAACCTCTGGTTATAAGTCCAACTTCGTGTCGGCCTACCTTTGTTGTTTGGGATCTGAGTCCGCCTTCGTGTCGGCATTCCTTTTGAAAATCCATCTTGTGATGGTAACCTCTGGTTATGAGTCCGCCTTCGGGTCGGCTTACCTTTGTGTTTAGGATCTGAGTCCGCCTTCGTGTCGGTATTACTTTTGAAAATCCATCTTGTGATGGTAACCTCGGGTTATGAGTCCGCCTTCTAGTCGGCCTACCTTTGTGATTTGGATTTGAGTCCGCCTTCCTGTCGGCATTCCTTATGAAAATCCATCATGTGATGGTAACCTCGGGTTATGAGTCCGCCTTCGTCTCGGCCTACCTTTTTGTTTTGGATCTGAGTCCGCCTTCGTGTCGGCATTCCTTTTGAAAATCCATCTTGTGATGGTAACCTATGGTATGAGTCTGCCTTCGTGTCGGCCTACCCTTGTGTTTTGGATATGAGTCCACCTTCGTGTCGGCATTCCTTTTGAAAATCCATCTTGTAATGGTAACCTCTGGTTATGAGTCTGCCTTCGTGTCGGCATTCCTTTTGAAAATCCATCTTGTGATGGTAACCTTTGGTTATAAGTCCGCTGTCGTGTCGGCCTACCTTTGTGTTTGGTTAAGAGTCTGCCTTCGTGTCGGCATACCTTTGTGTTTTGGATCCGAGTCTGCCTTCGTGTCGGCATTCCTTTTGAAAATCCATCTTGTGATGGTAACCTCTGGTTATGAGTCTGCCTTCGTGTCGGCCTACCTTTGTGTTTTGGATCTGAGTTCGCCTTCGTGTCGGCATTCCTTTTGAAAATCCATCTTGTGATGGTAACCTTCTGTTATGAGTCCGCCTTCGTGTCGGCCAACCTTTGTGTTTTGGATCTGAGTCCGTCTTCGTGTCGGCATTCCTTTTGAAAATCCATTTTGTGATGGTAACCTCTAGTTATGAGTCCGCCTTCGTGTCGTCCTACCTTTGTGTTCTGGATTTGAGTCCGCCTTCGTGTCAACATTCCTTTTGAAATTTCATCTTGTGATGGTAACCTCTAGTTATGAGTCCGCCTTCGTGTCGTCCTACCTTTGTGTTTTGGATCTGAGTCCGCCTTCGTGTCGGCATTCCTTTTTAAAATCCATCTTGTGATGGTAACCTCTGGTTATGTGTCCGCCTTCGTTTCGGCCTACCTTTGTGTTTTGGATCTGAGTCCGCCTTCGTGTCGGCATTCCATTTTAAAATCCATTTTGTGATGGTAACCTCTAGTTATGAGTCCGCCTTCGTGTCGGCCTACCTTTGTGTTTTGGATCTGAGTCCGCCTTCGTGTCGGCATTCCTTTTGAAAATCCATCTTGTGATGGTAACCTCTGGTTATAAGTCTGACTTCGTGTCGGCCTACCTTTGTGTTTGGGATCTGAGTCCGCCTTCTTGTCGGCATTCCTTTTGAAAAACTATCTTGTGATGTTAACCTCTGCTTATAAGTCCGCCTTTGTGTCGGCCTACCTTTGTTGTTTGGGATCTGAGTCCGCCTTCGTGTCGGCATTCCTTTTGAAAATCCATCTTGTGATGGTAACCTTTGGTTATAAGTCCGCTGTCGTGTCGGCCTACCTTTGTGTTTGGTTAAGAGTCTGCCTTCGTGTCGGCATACCTTTGTGTTTTGGATCCGAGTCTGCCTTCGTGTCGGCATTCCTTTTGAAAATCCATCTTGTGATGGTAACCTCTGGTTATGAGTCTGCCTTCGTGTCGGCCTACCTTTGTGTTTTGGATCTGAGTTCGCCTTCGTGTCGGCATTCCTTTTGAAAATCCATCTTGTGATGGTAACCTTCTGTTATGAGTCCGCCTTCGTGTCGGCCAACCTTTGTGTTTTGGATCTGAGTCCGTCTTCGTGTCGGCATTCCTTTTGAAAATCCATTTTGTGATGGTAACCTCTAGTTATGAGTCCGCCTTCGTGTCGTCCTACCTTTGTGTTCTGGATTTGAGTCCGCCTTCGTGTCAACATTCCTTTTGAAATTTCATCTTGTGATGGTAACCTCTAGTTATGAGTCCGCCTTCGTGTCGTCCTACCTTTGTGTTTTGGATCTGAGTCCGCCTTCGTGTCGGCATTCCTTTTTAAAATCCATCTTGTGATGGTAACCTCTGGTTATGTGTCCGCCTTCGTTTCGGCCTACCTTTGTGTTTTGGATCTGAGTCCGCCTTCGTGTCGGCATTCCATTTTAAAATCCATTTTATGATGGTAACCTCTGGTTATGAGTCCGCCTTCGTGTCGGCCTACCTTTGTGTTTTGGATCTGAGTCCGCCTTCGTGTCGGCATTCCTTTTGAAAATCCATCTTGTGATGGTAACCTCTGGTTATAAGTCTGACTTCGTGTCGGCCTACCTTTGTGTTTGGGATCTGAGTCCGCCTTCTTGTCGGCATTCCTTTTGAAAAACTATCTTGTGATGTTAACCTCTGCTTATAAGTCCGGCTTTGTGTCGGCCTACCTTTGTTGTTTGGGATCTGAGTCCACCTTCGTGTCGGCATTCCTTTAGAAACTCCATCTTGTAATGGTAACCTCTGGTTATGAGTCTGCCTTCGTCTTGGCCTACCTTTATGTTTTGGATCTGAGTCTGCCTTCGTGTCATCATTCCTTTTGAAAATCCATCTAGTGATGGTAACCTCTGGTTATGAGTCCGCCTTCGTGTCGGCATTCCTTTTGAAAATCCATCTTGTGATGGTAACCTTTGGTTATAAGTCCGCTTTCGTGTCGGTCTACCTTTGTGTTTGGTTAAGAGTCTGCCTTCGTGTCGGCATACCTTTATGTTTTGGATCTGAGTCCGCCTTCGTGTCGGCATTCCTTTTGAATAATCCATCTTGTGATGGTAACCTCTGGTTATGAGTCCGCCTTCGTGTCGGCCTACCTTTGTGTTTTGGATCTGAGTCCGCCTTCGTGTCGGCATTCCTTTTGAAAATCCATCTTGTGATGGTAACCTTCTGTTATGAGTCCGCCTTCGTGTCGGCCTACCTTTGTGTTTTGGATCTGATTCTACCTTCGTGTCGGCATTCCTTTTGAAAATCCATTTTGTGATGGTAACCTCTAGTTATGAGTCCGCCTTCGTGTCAGCCTACCTTTGTGTTTTGGATCTGAGTCCGCCTTCGTGTCGGCATTCCTTTTGAAAATCCATCTTGTGATGGTAACCTCTGGTTATAAGTCTGACTTCGTGTCGGCCTACCTTTGTGTTTGGGATCTGAGTCCGCCTTCTTGTCGGCATTCCTTTTGAAAAACTATCTTGTGATGTTAACCTCTGGTTATAAGTCCGCCTTTGTGTCGGCCTACCTTTGTTGTTTGGGATCTGAGTCCGCCTTCGTGTCGGCATTCCTTTTGAAAATCCATCTTGTGATGGTAACCTCTAGTTATGAGTCCGCCTTCGAGTTGGCCTACCTTTGTTGTTTGGCATCTGAATCCTCCTTCGTGTCGGCATTCCTATTGAAAATCCATCTTGTGATGGTAACCTCGGGTTATGAGTCCGCCTTCTCGTCGGCCTACCTTTGTATTTTGGATTTGAGTCCGCCTTCGTGTCAGCATTCCTTATGAAAATCCATCATGTGATGGTAACCTCTGGTTATGAGTCCGACTTCGTGTCGGCCTACCTTTTTGTTTTGGATCTGAGTCCGCCTTCGTGTCGGCATTCCTTTTGGAAATCCATCTTGTGATGGTAACCTATGGTATGAGTCTGCCTTCGTGTCGGCCTACCCTTGTGTTTTGGATATGAGTCCACCTTCGTGTCGGCATTCCTTTAGAAACTCCATCTTGTAATGGTAACCTCTGGTTATGAGTCTGCCTTCGTCTTGGCCTACCTTTATGTTTTGGATCTGAGTCTGCCTTCGTGTCATCATTCCTTTTGAAAATCCATCTAGTGATGGTAACCTCTGGTTATGAGTCCGCCTTCGTGTCGGCATTCCTTTTGAAAATCCATCTTGTGATGGTAACCTTTGGTTATAAGTCCGCTTTCGTGTCGGTCTACCTTTGTGATTGGTTAAGAGTCTGCCTTTGTGTCGGCATACCTTTGTGTTTTGGATCTGAGTCCGCCTTCGTGTCGGCATTACTTTTGAAAATCCATCTTGAGATGGTAACCTCTGGTTATGAGTCCGCCTTCGTGTCGGCCTACCTTTGTGTTTTGGATCTGAGTCCGCCTTCGTGTCGGCATTCCTTTTGAAAATCCATCTTGTGATGGTAACCTTCTGTTATGAGTCCGCCTTCGTGTCGGCCTACCTTTGTGTTTTGGATCTGATTCTACCTTCGTGTCGGCATTCCTTTTGAAAATCCATTTTGTGATGGTAACCTCTAGTTATGAGTCCGCCTTCGTGTCGTCCTACCTTTGTGTTTTGGATCTGAGTCCGCCTTCGTGTCGACATTCCTTTTGAAATTCCATCTTGTGATGGTAACCTCTAGTTATGAGTCCGCCTTCGTGTCGTTCTACCTTTGAGTTTTGGATCTGAGTCCGCCTTCGTGTTGGCATTCCTTTTTAAAATCCATCTTGTAATGGTAACCTCTGGTTAAGAGTCCGCCTTTGTTTCGGCCTACCGTTGTGTGTTGGATCTGAGTCCGCCTTCGTGTCGGCATTCCATTTTAAAATCCATTTTGTGATGGTAACCTCAGGTTATGAGTCCGCCTTCGTGTCGGCCTACCTTTGTGTTTTGGATCTGAGTCCGCCTTCGTGTCGGCATTCCTTTTGAAAATACATCTTGTAATGGTAACCTCTGGTTATAAGTCTGACTTCGTGTCGGCCTACCTTTGTGTTTGGGATCTAAGTCCGCCTTCTTGTCGGCATTCCTTTTGAAAAACTATCTTGTGATGTTAACCTCTGGTTATAAGTCCAACTTCGTGTCGGCCTACCTTTGTTGTTTGGGATCTGAGTCCGCCTTCGTGTCGGCATTCCTTTTGAAAATCCATCTTGTGATGGTAACCTCTGGTTATGAGTCCGCCTTCGGGTCGGCTTACCTTTGTGTTTAGGATCTGAGTCCGCCTTCGTGTCGGCATTACTTTTGAAAATCCATCTTGTGATGCTAACCTCGGGTTATGAGTCCGCCTTCTAGTCGGCCTACCTTTGTGATTTGGATTTGAGTCCGCCTTCGTGTCGGCATTCCTTATGAAAATCCATCATGTGATGGTAACCTCGGGTTATGAGTCCGCCTTCGTCTCGGCCTACCTTTTTGTTTTGGATCTGAGTCCGCCTTCGTGTCGGCATTCCTTTTGAAAATCCATCTTGTGATGGTAACCTATGGTATGAGTCTGCCTTCGTGTCGGCCTACCCTTGTGTTTTGGATATGAGTCCACCTTCGTGTCGGCATTCCTTTTGAAAATCCATCTTGTAATGGTAACCTCTGGTTATGAGTCTGCCTTCGTGTTGGCCTACCTTTATGTTTTGGATCTGAGTCCGCCTTCGTGTCATCATTCCTTTTAAAAATCCATCTAGTAATGGTAACCTCTGGTTATGAGTCTGCCTTCGTGTCGGCATTCCTTTTGAAAATCCATCTTGTGATGGTAACCTTTGGTTATAAGTCCGCTGTCGTGTCGGCCTACCTTTGTGTTTGGTTAAGAGTCTGCCTTCGTGTCGGCATACCTTTGTGTTTTGGATCCGAGTCTGCCTTCGTGTCGGAATTCCTTTTGAAAATCCATCTTGTGATGGTAACCTCTGGTTATGAGTCTGCCTTTGTGTCGGCCTACCTTTGTGTTTTGGATCTGAGTCCGCCTTCGTGTCGGCATTCCTTTTGAAAATCCATCTTGTGATGGTAACCTTCTGTTATGAGTCCGCCTTCGTGTCGGCCAACCTTTGTGTTTTGGATCTGAGTCCGTCTTCGTGTCGGCATTCCTTTTGAAAATCCATTTTGTGATGGTAACCTCTAGTTATGAGTCCGCCTTCGTGTCGTCCTACCTTTGTGTTCTGGATTTGAGTCCGCCTTCGTGTCAACATTCCTTTTGAAATTTCATCTTGTGATGGTAACCTCTAGTTATGAGTCCGCCTTCGTGTCGTCCTACCTTTGTGTTTTGGATCTGAGTCCGCCTTCGTGTCGGCATTCCTTTTTAAAATCCATCTTGTGATGGTAACCTCTGGTTATGAGTCCGCCTTCGTTTCGGCCTACCTTTGTGTTTTGGATCTGAGTCCGCCTTCGTGTCGGTATTCTATTTTAAAATCCATTTTGTGATGGTAACCTCTGGTTATGCGTCCGCCTTCGTGTCGGCCTACCTTTGTGTTTTGGATCTGAGTCCGCCTTCGTGTCGGCATTCCTTTTGAAAATACATCTTGTGATGGTAACCTCTGGTTATAAGTCTGACTTCGTGTCGGCCTACCTTTGTGTTTGGGATCTGAGTCCACCTTCTTGTCGGCATTCCTTTTGAAAAACTATCTTGTGATGTTAACTTCTGGTTTTAAGTCCGCCTTCGTGTCGGCCTACCTTTGTTGTATGGGATCTGAGTCCGCCTTCGTGTCGGCATTCCTTTTGAAAATCCATCTTGTCATGGTAACCTCTAGTTATGAGTCCGCCTTCGTGTTGTCCTACCTTTGTTGTTTGGCATCTGAATCCTCCTTCGTGTCGGCATTCCTATTGAAAATCCATCTTGTGATGGTAACCTCTGGTTATGAGTCCGCCTTCGTGTCGGCTTACCTTTGTGTTTTGGATCTGAGTCCGCCTTCGTGTCGGCATTACTTTTGAAAATCCATCTTGTGATGGTAACCTCGGGGTATGAGTCCGCCTTCTTGTCGGCCTAACTTTGTGTTTTGGATTTGAGTCCTCCTTCGTGTCGGCATTCCTTTTGAAAATCCATCATGTGATGGTAACCTCGGGTTATGAGTCCGCCTTCGTGTCAGCCTACCTTTTTGTTTTGGATCTGAGTCCGCCTTCGTGTCAGCATTCCTTTTGAAAATCCATCTTGTGATGGTAACCTATGGTTATGAGTCTGCCTTCGTGTCGGCCTACCCTTGTGTTTTGGATATGAGTCCACCTTCGTGTCGGCATTCCTTTTGAAAATCCATCTTGTAATGGTAACCTCTGGTTATGAGTCTGCCTTCGTGTTGGCCTACCTTTATGTTTTGGATCTGAGTCCGCCTTCGTGTCATCATTCCTTTTGAAAATCCATCTAGTGATGGTAACCTCTGGTTATGATCCGCCTTCGTGTCGGCATTCCTTTTGAAAATCTGTCTTGTGATGGTAACCTTTGGTTATAAGTCCTCCTTCGTGTCGGCCTACCTTTGTGTTTGGTTAAGAGTCTGCCTTTGTGTCGGCATACCTTTGTGTTTTGGATCTGAGTCGGCCTTCGTGTCGGCATTCCTTTTGAAATCCATCTTTTGATGTTAACCTCTGGTTATTAGTCTGCCTTCGTGTCGGCCTACCTTTGTGTTTTAGATCTGAGTCCGCCTTCGTGTCGGCATTCCTTTTGAAAATCCATCTTGTGATGGTAACCTTCTGATATGAGTCCGCCTTCGTGTCGGCCTACCTTTGTGTTTTGGATCTGAGTCCGCCTTCGTGTCGGCATTCCTTTTGAGAATCCATTTTGAGATGGTAACCTCTAGTTTTGAGTCCGCCTTCGTGTCGTCCTACCTTTGTGTTTTGGATCTGAGTCCACCTTCGTGTCGGCATTCCTTTTGAAAATCCATCTTGTAATGGTAACCTCTGGTTATGAGTCTGCCTTCGTGTTGGCCTACCTTTATGTTTTGGATCTGAGTCCGCCTTCGTGTCATCATTCCTTTTGAAAATCCATCTAGTGATGGTAACCTCTGGTTATGATCCGCCTTCGTGTCGGCATTCCTTTTGAAAATCTGTCTTGTGATGGTAACCTTTGGTTATAAGTCCTCCTTCGTGTCGGCCTACCTTTGTGTTTGGTTAAGAGTCTGCCTTTGTGTCGGCATACCTTTGTGTTTTGGATCTGAGTCGGCCTTCGTGTCGGCATTCCTTTTGAAATCCATCTTTTGATGTTAACCTCTGGTTATGAGTCTGCCTTCGTGTCGGCCTACCTTTGTGTTTTAGATCTGAGTCCGCCTTCGTGTCGGCATTCCTTTTGAAAATCCATCTTGTGATGGTAACCTTCTGATATGAGTCCGCCTTCGTGTCGGCCTACCTTTGTGTTTTGGATCTGAGTCCGCCTTCGTGTCGGCATTCCTTTTGAGAATCCATTTTGAGATGGTAACCTCTAGTTTTGAGTCCGCCTTCGTGTCGTCCTACCTTTGTGTTTTGGATCTGAGTCCGCCTTCGTGTCGACATTCCTTTTGAAAATCCATCTTGTGATGGTAACCTCTAGTTATGAATCCGCCTTCGTGTCGTCCTACCTTTGTGTTTTGGATCTGAGTCCGCCTTCGTGTCGGCATTCCTTTTTAAAATCCATCTTGTGAAGGTAACCTTTGGTTATGAGTCCGCCTTCGTTTCGGCCTACCTTTGTGTTTTGGATCTGAGTCCGCCTTCGTGTCGGCATTCCTTTTTAAAATCCATTTTGTGATGGTAACCTCTGGTTATGAGTCCGCCGTAGTGTCGGCCTACGTTTGTGTTTTGGATCTTAGTCCGCCTTCGTGTCGGCATTCCTTTTGAAAATCCATCTTGTGATGGTAACCTCTGGTTATAAGTCTGACTTCGTGTCGGCCTACCTTTGTGTTTTGGATCTGAGTCCACCTTCGTGTCGACATTCCTTTTGAAAATCCATCTTGTGATGGTAACCTCTGGTTATAAGTCCGCATTTGTGTCAGCCTACCTTTGTGTTTTAGATCTGAGTCTGCCTTCGTGTCGGCATTCGTTTTGAAAATCCATCTTGTCATGGTAACCTCTGGGTATGAGTCCGCCTTCGTGTCGGCCTACCTTTGTGTTTTGGGTCTGAGTCCGCCTTTATGTCGCCATTCCTTTTGGAAATCCATCCGTTGATGGTAACCTCTGTGAAATTCTGTTATCAGACGTGTGATGTTAAGGTGTGATGTCACAACAACACACTCTGCACAATGGACAGAATAAACAGCTAAATAACACCAAGAATTGTTCACCCAGTTCAGTCTAACAACCTACGTCTGGGGGCTACCAAGCCAGGGATGAAATTCACTACTTGTAGAATTAATTTACAGACTCAACAACCCAGTTGACAATCTCCTTAACTTAATCCCTACTAGTGACTTTATACCTAAGAAACCACTTAGATATGAGAACACTACTCAATCCCTAAAACACTCAAAGAACACCCTCTTTGAGAACCCTTGATCTTACTTCACAACTTTGATCAAGTTACAACTCTATATTACTTCACAGCTTCTAAGAGAGGACAGAGTACGACACAGCAATTCACCCTAGAATTCTGGTTATACAACACGTACAAAATACTCAAGATACTCAGCCTCTGCTCTTGATCTTCTCTCTGTATTTCTGTCGCTTTTTCCTTTGGTCTTGTGCGCTTTATATAGCTCCATGAATTGGTCTTGGACTTGCTACAATATCTCCCAGATTTGTTATTTAAAACTGAATATTCAAAATAGATTTTCTCCTAAAATCTTTTTAAATCTTCAACCTTTTAAATCTCCTACAAATCTGCACCAGATCTCCTATGCAGCAGAAAATATCTATCCCAAGATATTCGCATCCAATGAGACAGCTTGCTCTCCACAATTCCAGATAACACGCAACCCTAACAACATCACATCCTGCTATTGTTAATTCTGCAGATCTGATGTTACAACATCGCCATGTGACATCAGACATCCAACTTCAGCAAATACATACTTAACACAGCCCAGTGTTAAGACCTCAATGTTGCAACATTAGTACCTTGACATCAACATTGAATATACTTTGTTTTACCAAAATTCCAGCCAATCCAAGAACTAACAATCTCCCCCTTTGGCTAATTTTGGCTAAAACAATCTCTGCACTCTGCACCTTCAGAGACTTCAGCAGCGAAAAAACTTCAATCAATTTACTTGAAACTTGAGACTCCATGCAGCAGCATCAGCAACATCTTCAATTCACAAAACTCTGCTGCTCACATAACCACTTCAGGCATATATCATTAAGCTACAATCAAGTTACACTCTTCAAACAGCTGCACAAAATATCTTCAACTACAGCTGCATCTTCAATTTACTTCAGTATCTAGCAGCAGCCAGCAGCCTCCATAACTCTGCTGCAGCACTATCTTTAACAGTAACACCATTCAATGTTGCTCCCCCTCAATGCAACAACCAGCAAGGCAGCTGTCAATTACTCCCCCTTAATATCTGCATCACATTACCAGCATTTGGCATTCTTTGACACCCTTGACTCTCTTGGCTATTTCTCCCCCTTTTTAGCCACAATTAGACAAGCTTCAATCAGAAGCCCTAATAACTATAGTCAGTACACCCTAGCTCTCATTGTTAGCCTCACAGTTAGCAACCAGGCAAAACAAATCATAGAAAGAAAAACATAACCAGTGCATATAACCAAGTACACACAGTGCAGACAACATTACAGAACCAAAAACTAAAACTACTAATTAAGAAGGCAAACATTAAAAGCTTAAATCATCTGAGCTGAGACCATCATCATCTTCTTCATCATCATTGGCACTTGCACCAGATCCATCATAAATATCCTTACTTGTGTTGGCTGCTTCACCTTCCTTTGCTGCCGATCTCAGAGTCATGACAAGTCTTTCAAATTTTTGTTTCCTTTCTGTACTAACTCTTATGACTTCATCTAACTCCTTGCAAGCCTCCTCCAGTTCTGTAATCAACCCAGTCTTGGCTGGTGACTGTTGTGATGTTGAAGCAGATGTCTTGACACTGTCAGGAACATGTTTCCCTTCAACCAACTTGCAATGGACTGACAAGGCAGACTTCCTTTTGCAAACAACATCTGAATGCTGTATAATTCCAGGATGCTGAGACAAGATAATCCCACAAATAAGAGAGGGAAAAGCAATGGCCATCTTCACAGCATTTGTAGCATCATGCTTAATAGTATGATCATAGATGTAAGAGCCATAGTCAATTCTTTGCTTTGTCCCAATTGCATAAATTATCTTCCCCAATCCAACAGAAATTAAGGTCTTGTGATTAGTAGGAACCCAGTTGACAGTACCTATTCTGTGCAGAATAGCATATTTGACACTCAACAAACTGGCTAACAACTTTCCTTTTATGGGCCAAACTTCTACCTGACCAGCTGTGATTTCTTTGCAGATAACATTATTGGAGACTTCTAATTCTCCATAATCTTCCTCACTTCTTCCTAAGTAGGCATTGATCACCTTAGGAGAGAACCAGACACACTTACCCCTGATGGTAACTCTTCTGAAAGTTAGGCTCTTGCTGTCATTTATCGACTCTGGAATATTAACTATGAATTCTCTGACCAGTCTATCATAGCAACTAGACAATCCAGACACAGTCCTTATGAGACCAGCAAGCTTAATTAATTCTACAATTCCAGTAGACTCTAAGTCATCACCTACTAGCTCTCTTTCTAGAGCTATCCTTCGTTGGCTCACACAGTTCCACATGGATGAGATGTTACCAGGTACTTGATCAGCAGCTCCTTTCATCACAGGGTTGATGTCTTGAACATCACACTCTGAATCTGATTCTTCCCTAATTCTCCTCTTCTTGCCAGACCTAGCAACATTGCTCCACGACTTGGGAGAGTCTGCGACTGAAGTCCTTTTCTTATTCTTGACCATATCTTCATTATCAGATGAGTCATCAACATCTATAACCTCCACCTGATCCTTCCCTTTACTCCTGTGACTTTCATTCCTAGGGGACGATGTTCTGACATCAAGGATGACATCAGTATCACCAAGATCTTCTACTTCAGCTTCTTGACTCACAGACAAGGCTAGTCTTTGAAGATTTATGTCCTTACTTTGAGAGTCCACCTGTTCAGCAGGCATTTTCCTTAAAGGGACAGAAATCCCTTTCACACGTATTCCCTTCTCAAGGATTTTGGTGGCAATCTGCTCCAAATGCATGTCTGACTCGGGAAGTGCCATTGGAATGTGTTCTTTGTCAACTAGCTCTTTGTCAGAAGAAACCCTAGTTCGTTCATATGCAGTTCTTTGAGAACCAGAGTTCTTCGATGGAGAAGACATCGTTCCTAGGTTTAGAGAGGATTTTTCTATTATGTTGAGGGAGACGAATCGTTGAGATGAGAACCCTTTGATAAATCTTGATATAGAATCAATATGGTAAGGCGCCTGATTTTGAGTACCTCTTAAAGACCAATCACTATTGTTTTCCCTCCATAAAGACTTTCCTTTAAAAAATTTCACATCAGGACTCATTAACTCTGAGTGACCTTTCAGCATCCTGACATCATAGTCTGATGTTATAACATCAACTTGAACATCATTAATTGAATTTTCTTCAAGAGAAATCCACTGATAGCAGTTGTCTTTGGTTCTGGCACCCTTCATTACAACCTGATTGTGCTCATCAGATACCACACACTCATCCTTAGTGTAGTTTACCTTGTAGCCTTCATCACACAACTGGCTTATGATGATCAAATTTGCCTTTAACCCACTGACAAACAGAACATTGTCAAGTTCAGGTCTACCATCACCTTTCACTTTCCCAACTCCTGCAACAACACCTTTTTCTCCATTGCCAAACATAACCTCATGAGAGGGACAATGACTGTCTTTAGCAAACATGGATCTACATCCAGACATGTGTTTGGAACACCCACTGTCAAAATACCATGTTCCTTCTTTAAACTCTTTGTCAGCCATGTGAGCCAATAAGCACTTCACCTTCTCCTTAGGTACCCATTGTTTAACAACTTTGGGCCTGTACTCTCTCCATCTGTTTTGGGGCTGAGGGCATCCATGCAGCTTGTAGCAAGAGTACTGCATATGTCCAAACCTTCCACAATAAAAGCATCTCACCATTTCATCTCTGATTCTTCTGCCATGATGAGATTGCTTAGGCTGCCATCCATAATGCGGTCTCCTCCTACCATAACTGGCCTGCCTTCTATTATGTTGGTATCTTCTTCCATAAGAAGGCTGAGAATGTTGTTTCCTGGATTGTCTCCCATGATGGTGTGGCTTTCTTCTTCCATAGTAATGAGGCACAACATTGTTATATCCACATTCATATTCATGCCAGTTTCCTTGATGTTGAGACAACTGATGAGACATGTTCTGCTTGAACCTGGCAGCTTGCATGCTCTGGTGATATTGGGGAGGCATATACTAACTAGCTCCTTGAGGCTGCTTTCTCTTCTGATTAGGACCAGTCTTCTTCTCAATCTTCTTAGGTTGTGAAACATCAGCTTTCTTAGGTGTAGGATCCTGCTTCTTTGGCTGATGTTGAGACAAAAGTTGTGACACCTCCTTCTATGAACCTGAAGTGCTTTCTTCTGAAGTTCCCTTGTCCTCAGCCACATAACCTATCCCAGCTTTGTCTCCAGCAGCTTTTTCTGTCTGAAGGATCTTATCAAGTGTGTCTGTTCCACAGCTCAGCATCCTAACAGACTTGGTCATTTGATCAAGGTGAGCTCTAACTAGTACAACTTCATTTTCCAGGTTAGCTTTTTCATTCTCTAGCTGAGTAATCTGTTGCTAGTGGCACTTGTTTTCTTGACAAATCTCAGCACTTTTTAAACACAGCTCTTGATAGGTAGATGCTAACTCCTCATAAGTTATTTCTCCATCACTAGAATCATCATCAGAACCAACAACTCATGTTAATGCTCTAACATGCTTTGCTGACTCACCTTCACTTTCACTATCAGAGTCAGACCAGGAAACAGTCATGCCCTTCTTCTCCTTTTTCAAGAAGGTGGGACACTCTTTCTTGACATGTCCATACCCTTCACACTCAAAGCACTGAACTCCTTTATCTTGGGCAGTTTTCTCTTCATCCTTTTCTTTTGACTTGCTGGTGTCAGGAGATATGTTCTTGACATTAGGCCTGGAGTTATTATTCATTCTCTTGAACACTTTGGTGAACTGTCTTCCCAACATAACTATGGCCTGAGATAGAGCCTCCTGAGATTCAGAACTCTTCCCTTTTTCCTTTTCATCATTTGACACCAGGGCTATACTCTTTGGCTTCTTTTCTGGTTCTTCCTCATTCAACCCAAGCTCAAAAGTTTGAAGGGATCCAATGAGCTCATCAACTCTCATCTTGCTGATGTCTTGTGATTCTTCAATGGCAGTTACCTTCATCTTATACTTCTTAGGAAGGGACCTAAGGATCTTCCTTACAAGCTTTTCATCTGACATTTTCTCACCAAGAGCACTGGATGCATTAGCCAACTCCAGAACATTCATGTGGAAGTCATGAATAGTTTCATCTTCCTTCATCTTCAGGCTTTCAAATTTTGATGTTAAAATCTGAAGTCTTGACATCTTAACTCTAGATGTTCCTTCATGTGTAGCCTGCAAAATATCCCACGCTTCCTTGGCAACTTCATAGGTATTGATTAACCTGAAGATATTCTTATCCACTCCATTGAAGATCGCATTTAGAGCTTTGGAATTTCCAAGGGCGAGCTCATCTTCCTCCTTGGTCCACTCTTCTTCTGGCTTTGGCTTAGAGGTGTCTTCTTTATCTTTGCCAGTATCGTCTTTCTCACACACAACAGATGCTTTCCATTCTTTAATAATGGCCTTCCATGCTCTGCTGTCCAAGGATTTTAAGAAGGTAGTCATCCTTGGCTTCCAATAATCATAATTGGATCCATCCAAAATAGGGGGTCTGTTGACGAATCCTCCAACTTCTTTGTCCATCTTTACACCAGAAAGTAACTTCCCTAGATCTCACCCAGAGACAGATAGGATGCCTGCTCTGATACCAATTGAAATTCTGGTATCAGACG
Source organism: Lathyrus tuberosus (assembly GCA_022829125.1). Taxonomy (NCBI): domain Eukaryota; kingdom Viridiplantae; phylum Streptophyta; class Magnoliopsida; order Fabales; family Fabaceae; genus Lathyrus; species Lathyrus tuberosus. Next base: position 17,643,063 of record JALAZF010000061.1, on the reverse strand, counting down.
TGTGATGTTAAGGTGTGATGTCACAACAACACACTCTACACAATGGACAGAATAAACAGCTAAATAACACCAAGAATTATTCACCCAGTTTGGTCTAACTACCTACGTCTGGGGGCTACCAAGCCAGGGATGAGATTCACTACTTGTAGAATTAATTTACAGACTCAACAACCCAGTTGACAATCTCCTAAACTTAATCCCTACTAGTGACTTTCTACCTAAGAAACCACTTAGATATGAGAACACTACTCAATCCCTAAAACACTCAAAGAACACCCTCTTTGAGAACCCTTGATCTTACTTCACAGCTTTGATCAAGTTACAACTCTCTATTGTTTCACAGCTTCTAAGAGAGGACAGAATACGACACAATAATTCACCCTAGAATTCTGGTTATACAACACGTACAAAATACTCAAGATACTCAGCCTCTGCTCTTGATCTTCTCTCTGTATTTCTGTCGCTTTTTCCTTTGGTCTTGTGCGCTTTATATAGCTCCATGAATTGGTCTTGGACTTGCTACAATATCTCCCAGATTTATTATTTAAACCTGAATATTCAAAACAGATTTTCTCCTAAAATCTTTTTAAATCTTCAACCTTTTAAATCTCCTACAAATCTGCACCAGATCTCCTATGCAGCAGAAAATATCTATCCCAAGATATTCGCATCCAATGAGACAACTTGCTCTCCATAATTCCAGCTAACACGCAACCCTAACAACATCACATCCTGCTGTTGTTAATTCTGCAGATCTGATGTTACAACATCGCCATGTGACATCAAACATCCAACTTCAGTAAATACATACTTAACATAGCCCAGTGTTAAGATCTCAATGTTGCAACATCAGTACCTTGACATCAACATTGAATATACTTTGTTTTTACCAAAATTCCAGCCAATCCAAGAACTAACACTCTGGTTATGAGTCTGCCTTCGTGTCGGCCTACCTTTGTGTTTTGGATCTGAGTCCGCCTTCGTGTCGGCATTCCTTTTGAAAATTCATCTTGTGATGGTAACCTCGGGTTATGAGTCCGCCTTCTTGTCGGCCTACCTTTGTGTTTTGGATCTGAGTCAGCCTTCATGTTGGCATTCCTTTTGAAAATCCATCTTGTGATGGTAACCTCTGGTTATGAGTTCGCCTTCGTGTCGGCCTACCTTTGTGTTTGGGATCTGAGTCCGCCTTCATGTCGGCATTCCTTTTGAAAAACCATCTTGTGATGGTAACCTCTGGTTATGAGTCCGCCTTCGTGTCGGCCTACCTTTGTTGTTTGGGATCTGGGTCCGCCTTCGTGTCGGCATTCCTTTTGAAAATCCATCTTGTGATGGTAACCTCTAGTTATGAGTCCGCCTTCGTGTCGGCCTACCTTTGTTATTTGGCATCTGAGTCCGCCTTCGTGTCGGCTTACCTTTGTGTTTTGGATCTGAGTCCGCCTTCGTGTCGGCATTCCTTTTGAAAATCCATCTTGTGATGGTAACCTCGGGTTATGAGTCCGCCTTCGTGTCGGCCTACCTTTGTGTTTTGGATTTGAGTCCGCCTTCGTGTCGGCATTCCTTTTGAAAATCCACCTTAAGATGGTAACCTCGGGTTATGAGTCCGCCTTCGTGTCGGCCTACCTTTTTGTTTTGGATCTGAGTCCGCCTTCGTGTCGACATTCCTTTTGAAAATCCATCTTGTGATGGTAACCTATGGTTATGAGTCCGCCTTCGTGTCGGCCTACCCTTGTGTTTTGGATATGAGTCTGTCTTCGTGTCGGCATTCCTTTTGAAAATCCATCTTGTGATGGTAACCTCTGGCATTACTCCCCCTTAATTTCGGCACTACTATACTGTATCACAACAATCTCCAATGACAGCATATGACACTTGAACTTTTGGCTTTCTTTCTTTCTTTGGCTACTTCTCCCCCTTTTTAGCCACAATTTGACAACCTTCACCTGGCAGTTGACTAAACAATTAAAAAGAGCAACTGCTCACAACCCTTTCTAGCCCATTTAGTCTTCATATATGTAGATTCCCAATTTGCTTCTTAACCTTTCAAATTGGTTTGCGTCTAAGGCTTTAGTGAATATGTCAGCCAGCTGTTTATCTGTGGCTACATGCTCCAAGGTAACAATTTTGTCTTCAACCAATTCCCTTATGAAGTGATGTCTTATGTCTATGTGCTTTGTCCTACTATGCTGTATAGGATTTTTAGATATATTAATGGCACTCAGATTATCACAGTATAGTGTCATAACATCTTGTTTGACATTGTATTCACTCAACATCTGCTTCATCCAAACCAGCTAAGAGCAACTACTTCCTGCTGCTATATACTCAGCTTCAGCAGTTGAGAGAGATACACAATTCTGCTTCTTGCTGAACCAGGAAATCAGATTGTTCCCTAGAAAGAAACAGCCTCCTGAAGTGCTTTTCCTATCATCTGCACTTCCAGCCCAATCAGCATCACAGTATCCTCTTAACTCAGTCCCAGAATCATGACTATATAGCATCCCATAGTTACTTGTGCCATTCACGTATTTCAAAAGTCTCTTCACTTGATTTAAGTGACTCACCTTAGGATCAGCTTGATATCTGGCACACACTCCAACATCAAAGGAAATGTCAGGTCTGCTTGCTGTGAGATATAGTAGACTCCCAATCATACTTCTGTATAAGCTTTGGTCCACACTCACTCCATTTTCATCCTTGGATAGCTTCAAATGGGTAGGAGCAGGCGTCCTTTTGTGGTTGGCATTATCCAGGCCAAATTTCTTTACTATGCTCTTAGCATATTTGCTTTGAGAAATAAAGATGGAATCCTCCATTTGTCTGACTTGTAGCCCAAGAAAGTAGCTGAGTTCTCCAACCAAACTCATTTCAAATTCAGATTGCATTTGTTGAACAAACTGCTTCACCATAGCATCTAACATTCCCCCAAATACAATATCATCCACATAGATTTGGGCTACCATTAACTTTCCGCCTTCTTCCTTGACAAACAAGGTTTTGTCAATCCCTCCTTTTCTATATCCATTTGCTGCTAAGAATTCTGTCAGCCTCTCATACCATGCCCTTGGAGCTTGTTTCAAGCCATACAGAGCTTTCCTCAGTTTGAACACATGATTGGGGAAGTTTGGATAAATGAATCCTTTAGGTTGGTCTACATAGACTTCTTCATTCAGATAGCCATTCAGAAAAGCACTCTTCACATCCATTTGGAACAGCTTGAATCTTAGGTTACAAGCCACACCCAAGAGTAGCCTGATGGATTCTAATCTAGCCACTAGAGCAAACGTCTCATCAAAGTCAACTCCCTCAACTTGAGTATAGCCTTGTGCAACAAGTCTAGCTTTGTTTCTTGTGACCACTCCAAGCTCGTCAGACTTGTTTTTGTAGATCCACTTTGTTCCAATAACATTAACTCCATCAGGCCTAGGGACAAGCTCCCATACTTCATTACTCTTGAACTGCTCCAGCTCTTCATGCATTGCATTTATCCAGAACTCATCAGCCAATGCTTCCTTGACATTTTTTGGCTCAATTTTGGAGACAAAGCATGAACTTGCTATAACATCTCTAGACCTAGTCCTTACTCCAGAGTTTGGATCACCTATAATTAGCTCATTTGGGTGGTCCTTCTGCACTCTGATGGAGGGATCCTTAAGGGGTTGCTCAGCTTCAGGCTCAGCAGCAGCAACACTGGGAGTTTGGCTTCTGTCTTCTGCTTCTGGTGCAACTTCACCAACTGATGTCTCAATAGCATCTGGAACATCATCATCTTCCTGCTTGTCACTATCATCAATCACCACATTGATTGACTCCATCATTACCTTGGTTCAAGAGTTGAACACCCTATATGCTCTGCTGTTAGTAGAGTATCCCAAGAATATTCCTTCATCACTTTTGGAATCCAATTTTCTTCTCTGCTCTCTATCAGCCAGAATATAGCATCTACTTTCAAAAACATGGAAGTACTTAACATTAGGTTTTCTTCCCTTCCATAATTCATACAGAGTGGATGAAGTGCCTCTTCTTAGGGTAACCCTGTTGTGAATGTAGCAGGCAGTGTTCATGGCTTCAGCCCAGAAATGATAAGGAAGTTTCTTGGCATGAATCATTGCTCTAGCCAACTCTTGTATAGTTCTGTTCTTCCTCTCAACAACTCCATTTTGCTGAGGGGTGATAGGCGATGAGAATTCATGACTTATACCTTCAGCCGAGCAAAATTCTTCAAACTTGCTATTCTCAAACTCTCTTCCATGATCACTTCTTATTTTGATAACCTTACTCTCGTTTTCTCTTTGGAGTCTTTGACAGAGCTCTTTAAAGACATCAAACACCTCTGATTTGTCTTTGATGAAGTTCACCCAGGTGTATCTTGAATAGTCATCCATAACTACATAAGTATATTTCTTCCCACCCAGACTTTCAACTTGCATAGGTCCCATCAAGTCCATATGAAGAAGTTCCAATACCTTGAAGGTGGTGTCATGTTGAAGCTTCAGATGAGACATCTTTGTCTGCTTTCCTTTTTGACAGTCTCCACACACCTTTCCTTTAGGTGAAGGTGTCCCAACTTCTGATGCTAGATTTTGACATTATCTTCTTTAGCAACCACACACGTGGAAGAATTTGAGTTTTAGGGCACCCAAAGATAACAATTGTCCTTAGACCTGGCTCCCTTCATAATGACTTCTCCTTTGTCATTTTTGACCATACATTCGGACTTTGTGAAGTCTATTTTGAATCCTTGATCACAAAGTTGACTAATACTAATCAAATTTGCTGTTAGTCCTTTAACAAGTAGAACATTTTCCAGTCTGGGAGCACTACCACAGTTTAGTTTACCAATCCCCTTTATCTCTCCTTTGATCCCATCACCAAATGTAACATAGCCAGAAGACTGAGGTTTCACATCTACAAGCAGATTCTTTACACCAGTCATGTGTCTTGAACACCCATTGTCAAAATACCAGTCATCTTTGGTAGAAACCCTTTAGGAGGTGTGAGCTATCAAGCTGGTAACTTTAGGAACCCATTGCTTCACCACCTTAGGCCTGACCTCTTTCTGTCTGGGTTAAGAAGCAGAATTTGGATAACCGTGAAGCTTGAAGCACGAGGACTGCATATGTCCAAACTTACCACAATAGAAGCATCTAACTCTGTCATTTCTAAAGTGGTTAGATCTTCTTCCACTTTGATGATAATGCTGTGACTGCCACCCATAATGTTGTCTCCTTATTCCATAGTTGGATTGCCTTCTTCTGTATTGAGGATGCTGTCTCTTAGGCTGTCTTCTATGGTGATGAGGCTTTCTTCTTCCATAGTAATAAGGCACAGTATGGTTGTATTCATTTCCATACCAGATTTCCTGATGTTGAGACACCTGATGAGACATGTCCTGTTTGAACCTTGCAGCTTGCATGCTCTTGTGATATTGGGGAGGCATATACTGACTAGCTCCTTGAGGCTGCATCTTTCTCTGATGGGGACCATTCTTTTTCTCAACATTCTGGGGCTGAACAACCTTCTTAGGGGTAGGATTCTGGCTCTTAGGTTGATGTTGAGACAATGGATGAAACATCTCCTTCTTTGTTCCTGAAGTGCTTGCCACATATCCTATGCCTGATTTATCTTCAGCAGCTTTCTCTGACTGAAGAATCTTGTCAAGAGTAGTTGTACCACTGTTCATCATCCTAACAAATTTTGTCATCTGATCCAGTTGAGACTTAACTAGTACAACTTCATTTTCCCGGTCAGCTTTTTCATTTTCAAGCTGAGCAATCTGTTGCTTGTGACACTTGTTTTCTTGATAAATCTCAGCACTTTTTAAACACAGCTCTCGATAAGTAGATGCTAACTCCTCATAAGTTATTTCTCCATCACTATCATCATCAGACACAACAGGTCCTATTAGGGCTCTAACATGCCGTGCTGACTCACCTTCACTTTCACTATCAGATTCAGACCAGGAAACTGACATGCCCTTCTTCTGCTTCTTCAAGAATGCGGGACATTCTTTCTTGACATGTCCATACGCTTCACATTCAAAGCACTGAACACCTCTATCCTGGGCAGTCTTCTCTTCATCTTTCTCTTTTTGCTTGCTGATGTCAGAAGAGATGTTCTTGACACTAGACTTGTAGTTAATGTTCCACTTTTTTAACACTTTGTTGAACTGCCTTCCCAGCATAGCAATGGCTTGAGACAAATCTTCCTGAGAATCATCATCTTTGACTTCCTTAGCTTCTGCAGGAGTGGAGACCAGAGCAATAACCTTAGGCTTCTTTTCAGGTTCTTCTTCATTCAAACCAAGCTCAAAAGTTTGAAGAGATCCAATGAGTTCATCAACTCTCATCTTGCTGATGTCTTGGGCTTCTTCAATAGCAGTCACCTTCATCTTGTACCTCTTAGGAAGGGACCTAAGAATCTTCCTTACAAGCTTTTCTTCTGACATTTTCTCTCCAAGAGCACTAGATGCATTGGCCAGCTCAAGAACACTCATGTGGAAATCATGAACAGTCTCATCTTCCTTCATCTTCAGACTTTCAAACTTTGATGTTAGAAGCTGAAGTCTAGACATCTTCACTCTAGACGTTCCTTCATGAGTAGCCTTCAAAATTTCCCATGCTTCCTTAGCAACTTCACAGGAATTGATTAACCTGAAGATATTAGTATCCACTCCATTGAAAATTGCATTTAGAGCTTTGGAATTTCCAAGGGCAAGCTCATCTTGTTCCTTGGTCCATTCTTCTTCAGGCTTTGGCTTTGAGTTGCCTTCTTTATCTTTGCCATTATCATCTTTCTCACACACAACAGGTGCTTTCCACTCTTTAACAATAGCCTTCCATGCCCTGCTGTCCAAGGATTTTAAGAAAGTGGTCATCCTTGGCTTCCAATAGTCATAATTGGATCCATCCAAAATAGGGGGCCTGTTGACGAATCCTCCAACTTCTTTGTCCATCTTTACACCAGAAATTAACTTCCCTAGATCTCACCCAGAGACAGACAGGATGCAAGCTCTGATACCAATTGAAATTCTGGTATCAGACGTGTGATGTTAAGGTGCGATGTCACAACAACACACTCTGCAAATGGACAGCAATAACAGTAACACAATAACACAAGGAATTGTTCACCCAGTTCGGTCTAACTACCTACGTCTGGGGGCTACCAAGCCAGGGATGAAATTCACTACTTGTAGAATTAATTTACAGACTCAACAACCCAGTTGACAATCTCCTAAACTTAATTCCTACTAGTGACTTTCTACCTAAGAAACCACTTAGATATGAGAACACTACTCAATCCCTAAAACACTTCAAAGATCACACCCTTTGAATATCACTACTTGATTCTGCTTCACAGCTTTGATCAAGAACAACTCAAAACACTAATACCGATTCACACTAGAATGGTTTACAAATCATAAACGAAGACACAAATGACAATCAGTCTTTAGCTCTCTCTTCTTCGTCCCTTTTCTCTAGCACTGGTGCGCTTTATATAGCTCCTTGAATTGGTCTTGGACCTGCTACAAAATCTCGCCCGATTTGTTATTTAAAACTGAATATTTAAAACAGATTTTCTCCTAAAATCTTTTTAAATCTTCAACCTTTTAAATCTCCTACAAATCTGCACCAGATCTCCTTTACAGCAGAAAATATCTATCCCAAGATATTCGCATCCAATGAGACAGCTTGCTCTCCACAATTCCAGCTAACACGCAGACCCTAACAACATCACAACCTGATGTTATTAATTCTGCAGATCTAATGTCACAACATCGCCATGTGACATCAGACATCCAACTTCAGTAAATTAAATGCTTAACACAACCCAGTGTTAAGACTCAATGTTGCAACATCACCACCTTGACATCAACATTGAACATATTTTGTTTTACCAAAATTCCAGCCAATCCAAGAACTAACACTCTGGTTATGAGTCTTCCTTCGTGTCGGCCTACCTTTGTGTTTTGGATCAGAGTCCGCCTTCGTGTCGGCATTCCTTTTGAAAATCCATCTTGTGATGGTAACCTTCTGTTATGAGTCCGACTTCGTGTCGTCCTACCTTTGTGTTTTGGATCTGAGTCCGCCTTCGTGTCGGAATTCCTTTTGAAAATCCATTTTGTGATGGTAACCCCTGGTTATGAGTCCGCCTTTGTGTCGGCCTACCTTTGTGTTTTGGATATGAGTCCGCCTTCGTGTCGGCATTCCTTTTGAAAATCCATCTTGTGATGGTAAGCTCTGGTTATGAGTCTGCCTTCGTGTCGGCCTACCTTTGTGTTTTGGGTCTGAGTCCGCCTTCGTGTCGGCTTTTCTTTTGAAAATCCATCTTGTGATGGTAACCTCGGGTTATGAGTCCGCCTTCGTGCCGGCCTACCTTTGTGTTTTGGATCTGAGTCTGCCTTCATGTCGGCTTTCCTTTTGAAAGTCCATCTTGTGATGGTAACCTCTGGTTATGTGTCCGCCTTCGTATCGGCCTACCTTTGTGTTTTAGATCTGAGTCCGGCTTCGTGTCGGCTTTCCTTTTTTTCTTGCGATGATATGAGTCCACCTCCGGCCGGCATTCTTCTGTTAACTTTGGATATGAACCCACCTTCGACTGGTAAACCTTTTTGTTTGGTTGTGAGCCCGCCTTCGCGTCGGCATTCCCTTTCTTATGAATGATATGAGTCCGCCTCCGGTCGGCATTCATCTTTAGGCATCTAGTTATGAGTCCTCCTTCGTGTAGGCTTGCCTTGGTGTTTGGGATCTGAGTCCGCCCCCGGCCGACATTCCTATGTTATCCTTTGGTTATGAGTCCGCCTTCGTGTCGGCCTACCTTGGTTAGATGTGAGTCCGCCTTCGGGCGACATTCTTATTAAAGTTCACCTTCGTCTTGATGTGAGTCCGCCTACGGCCGGCATTCTTTCCTTCTTAAACCATCTTACTGCAAGTCCACTTTTGAGTGGCATCCCCACTTTGAGTCCACCTTCGGCTGGCAAACACTATTATATTTCCCCACAGTTTGCAAATTTCCGGGTTCTTTTGGTATTCAATCTCCGTGCACCTTGAAGGTCCGAAAGTCGTTGCTATCATTCCTTCAGTTGTTTTTTTGCCGGTTGTTTTTTTGCAGTTGCAACTCTTCTGTTCTAGTTTCTCGCCGATTGTTTTTTTGCAGTTGCGAGAACACACTGTTGCAAATACTACGCCACCGAACATTATTTATCCCGACGCAGGGAAAGGAAATAATCGAAGAAAACCTAGAGAAAGGGAAAGACATGGTCATCGCAACCATAGTCCGGGTTCGGGAGTCGGTTACACGAGGGGAAGGTATTAGCACCCCCACACGTCCATTGTGCTCGATGGGATCCAAGCTTGTTGTATAATCAAAGGGTGAGTTATCCTAAAGTCTACGGCTAAACGGAAACGGGAAAGGGGAAAACAAAGACGGACTCGCAAGGATTATCATAATCTGATGCCTACGTATCTTCGTGGACGAACGAAGAATCAGAGTCAACGTAGTTCGACAGGCTACACACTAATGGGGGGAGGTTGCTCGCCAAGACATCGTCGTCTTGTGCCTACGTATCCTTAATCTAACCAGAAGGAGGAAATCAGAGCAGTCGTAGTTTGACCTACGACTAAAAAAAAGGGGGGAAAGTGCTTGCCAAGACATCGCCGTCTTGTGCCTACGTATCCTCAATCTAACCAGACGGAGGAAATCAGAGCAGTCGTAGTTCGACCTACGACTAAAAAATGGGGGAAAGTGCTCGTCAAGACATCGCCGTCTTGTGCCTATGTATCCTCAATCTAACCAGAAGGAGGAAATCAGAGCAGTCGTAGTTCGACCTACGACTAAAAAAAGTGGAAAATTGCTCGCCAAGACATCGCCGTCTTATGCCTACGTATCCTCAATCTAACCAGAAGGAGGAAATCAGAGCAGTCGTAGTTCGACCTACAAGGCCAATGTGTTTTGTTTTATGAGCGACGTTAAGTTCGCGTCCGGCAGTTAGGATCGATGCCTGTTTGCGACTGAACGAAAGTAACGTGCTCTTTTCTGAAAATGATTTGAAGCTCAACGATCCCGAAGGATGAAAAAGATTTGAATTTGTTTTTGTGTTTTTTAGATAGAAGTGAGTTGACTTAGTTTGTAACTTACATTGCACTAAAGTCTATGACACAGGAACGAATGCGTCGCATGGTCGCCCCCAATGGGACGTATGCTAAACACCCTAGAAGAGTGAAGGGAGACCCCTCATTCATCATTTCCTATGTACTTAAGGCTCATGGCACACAATGCTTGTTGCCTTTATTAAGTGTTTTAGATGTGTTAAGAGATGAGAAGAGAAGACTCAAAGGAGAAGAAAACACTACGGGAAGAAGGGAAGATTCTACCTAATGTTAACATGCATGGTTTGAATCCTAATGTCTACCTTATTCCAAGCTTAATCAAAGATTAAGTTGGACTAGGGAAACCTAAGGGAAAAGAGCAAATCCAAGACTTAAACAAGTCTTGAGATTCAAGGGAGAGAAATGAATTAAGAGATGAAGAAGAAAGGTGAAACATGAGATAAGAAACAAGGTGGGGCAGCAAGCACATCATGTATATCACATCCAATTCATACCACCAAACATGCTTCAAAATATCACACGTTGAAGTTCAAATAAGAAGATAGAAGCAAACAAGAAAGGGTGCAAACAAACTTGCATTAGAATCATAATTGCACACCATTAATCATCACACCAGGGTAATGTGAGCAAAGTAAGATGAGAAAGAAACAAAGTCAGAACTCAAGTCATATCATGATCATCCAATTCAAACATGTAATAAAGCTTCACATTAGCATGCATCATAAACCAAAGTAGCAACAAACAAATGCTAATGAAATGCATCATGGAAATCAATCAACAATGATCAAGTGAAGTAAAAACATGATGTGAATCCAAGTGGGCAGTAGAAAATACACAATCCATGAACCATAATTAATATCAAACCAATCAAGAAGGAATATCAAGTATCATACTCAAAGCATATGTCAAAACTAGGCATGTGTTCAACAAGATTGAGTCCAAAATGATTCAAAGGTTCTCATACAAGTAAGACAACACAAAAGATGGTCCATACACCTAGTGCAAAGGCAAAATCAGAACCTTAAACATGTCATATCAATCCAAGAAAGATCACCAAGCATCAGACTAAGCTCACAACATGCATCAAGACTAGTTGAACATATATCATGATCATTCTCAAAGGAAAACAAATGTTCAAGCAAGGTAAAAAGCACACATGATCCAACTTATGCACACCGTATCATTATACTCAAATGTATCACATCACATTCATTTCCAAGAGATTACACAAGTTCAACAAGTTATTATCCACACATGAACCAACATGCATCATGAACATGCTTCAAGAATGTAAACAAATCAACAATCAAAAAATCGTGCATCAAAGATTCACATACATCCAGCAACTAGAGGTCAAACAACCTTAGAAAATTCCACAAATATGCATCATACAAAGCCATGAAGGTTAGGGGTGGAATAGGTATCAATACATGCTTCCAAACAAGCCAAAAACACAAAAGTTACAGGTGCAAATCGATTGCAGCAGGGTGCAAATTGATTGCACAGTTACATAATGCAATTTCTAGTGAAAAAACACAGGTGCAATCGATTGCAAAAGGGTGCAAATCGATTGCACATTAGAAGACCTGCAAAAATCACTTCATAATCAGTTTTTCATCACCAATCACTTATCCAAACATCCAAATGATCATGTAATCAAACATACACGAAAATCCACATCAAATATCAGTAATCAAACACACACTTCATCAATCAAACAACAAGATCATGAATCAAATCAAGTAAATGGATCAAATCACATTGAAAATCATAGATCTACATTGTATAAGTTGAAATTAAGCTAAATCAAGTATGGATCTGAAATTAACCAACCTACAAAGCTGAGAATTGCTTTGGTAAGTGTTGCAAACGAAAATCCAAGAATCCAAGCAAGAAACTTCAAGATCCTAGCAAGAAACTTCAAGATCCAAGCAACAAGCTAACAATACTTCAAAATCACTTACAATAAGCACTTCTGAAATTCCAGATCTAGATCCAAATGAAAATCACCAATGAAAAGCAACAATGGAGTGATAATGAGAGGCTTAAGCTCAAGAATTAACAAGTTCCAATGAAGAACTTGTTAATCTCTATGGAGGAGCTTTGAGTGAGGTTGAAAATGGAGGTTGAGAGTGAAAAAGTGAGAGAGAATTGAGAGAATTCTAAAAATTGAGAGTGAAAAAAATGATCATGGTTGGTGAGGTTTGGAATTGATTTGGTTAAATAACCCCTAGGTTAGGAGTTAAGTTTGGGTTTGGAATGAGGTTTAGTGAGTGGAATTGGAAGTGGAAAATAAACTTGGAAAGGGAGTGTGGAATTAGAGTGGAAATTGGATAGAAATGAAATCAAATTCTGCAACCCTCTAGATCCTTTTACTGATATAGCATTGATCCCAAGTGAATATTATGCATTGGAAATTGATATAGTGCTAAAAAATGAAGGTTTTGGAAAATCCATCACAGTGCAAATCTATTGCACACCCTTGCAAAGGCAAAAAAAGGTGAAAATTGCCTCACTTTGTTCACTCATAACTCAATGAAAAATTATCCAAATAGCATGGTTCTTGTGCCCATTTTGAAGGGAATGTTTCAAACTACAACTTTCATGTGGAAAAGATTTGCAAATGAAGCCTTAATCATGGTGAAAATTGGCTTTGAAAATGGTTGAAAACTTTCCCAAAATAGCAACTTTTAAAACCTAGTTTTATTCCAAAAATGGCAAGTTCTCAATTTCTTGATTTTTGGTAATTCCTTGAACATTTCTTGACCAAATCTCATCCATTGATCATATTTGACCTGAAAATTATCATGTTGACCTCAAAAAGTCAGGAGTTGACTTTTTCACTGCACAGTTGACTTTATCCCCAATTCTCATGATTTTAAATCCTTTGAACAATTGAAACCCTTTTGAATCAAATTGATGGACAATCTTCCATCCCTAGACACTTAGGACATAAGGAATACCATGAAATCAAGTTTTTCCCAAAAAATCAGAAATAAACTGATTTTATGTGAAACCCTAAGTTTGGTACCCACAGTCTATGAGAAATCGACCCATGCTCAAAATCCAAATTCTTCTGAATATGATGTGTATCCTCTTAAACAATGATGATATATGCCACTTGATGATGATAAAACTTTAAAGATCTTGCCCATTGGAGTGTTAGACTCAAAAAATCCCAAAAACCCTAGTTTGAGGATTTAAGCTAGGAGGATGTGATTCACTTGAAATCTCTTGCCAACTGCAATCATCTGATGAAATGATGGGCACATTAGGATGCCTTGAGGTTTAAGGATCTGTGGTGGCTCGAGCATTGATGATATTAAGAACATCTCATCTTTTTGGTCTCTTGGACAATACACATGATCCCTTGCTTGAACTTCTGAAAAAACATCTTCTCCTCTTGAGTTAACCTAGATACATTGATTCCATGCTAAAAACCAATGATATGCACAAATGATAATGCAAAATGAGATGAAACATAAGCCAGTTAATGTTAGAAACATGCAGGCAAATTTTGGGGTGCTACATATGCTTGTTGATTTGGTTTGATATTTTGGAATTGAATGTGATATGATACATTTGAGTGTGATTCTGAATTTGATGATATGGTAGCCTTGCTTTATCATTTGTGCTTTGTGCCTTGCTTGAACATTTCCTTTTCTTTAAGGATGACCATATTGTATGTTTATTTAGCCTCGATGCATGTTTTGGATTTAATCCTTGTTGTTTCTCTTGTGTATTCATGAGTTGATGTTTAAGTTGATGTTCATGTTGTTGCCCCTACTTGAATTCATGCCCTAATCCCACATGGCTAATCTTTTGAAGTGTGTTATACATGAGTTATGTGTTAGCAATTATTTAGGTGTTGGTGTGATGTATGTCTTGTATGCTTTTGCTCATCTTCTAGTCTTTCTTGTGAGTTAAACATGATGTGAGGTAGCTACTCCCCTTCTTTGTTCTCACTTCATCTTTGTCCATCTTACTTGGTTACTTTGGCATTTGATGTATGTTTAGGGTTCTCTATCGTTATGTGTTTTGCATACCTGTTTGATCCATGATGTGATCCTTTGCTTGACAAGTTGATTGGATGTTATATTACTTGTCTCACATGTTGGTATTCAATCATATATCTTTGGCTTTGACTTTTGATGTCCATCATCTACATTCTTCTGATATTTTGATTGCCTCAATTGTGAGTCCAAGGGAAGGACTTTTGGCTGACTATACTTTCATGTGCATTGCATCTTTTGCATTTCCCTATTCTTCCTTTCACCTCTTGTGAGATCCATGTTTCCCATTTAGGTTGATCACCTTAGGTTGTACATACTTAGTTTGTATCCTTAGGCTAGTTTCCCTTAGGATGTCTTCAACTTTAGATAACCTACAATTAGGTTCCCTTCTTCTCCTGTGAGAGAATTAGACACGAGTCATCCTTATTTGAGATGTAATTCTCCTACCCCCATGACATAGTTGAGAAAGATGTTGATTTCTTTTCCACTTGAGAAAGGTATGTGGCATACTCGTCGATTCTATATCCGAGTTAGAGCCCTTTTCTTAATGTGAAGCAAAGATCCATCTTCCATATGTTTGTGGTGGTTTAGTTGAGTATTCTCCTTAAGATGATAACTTGTCTCTTCTCCTAAAACCAACCAAAAAAACTTTGTTTACCCTTAGTGAGGGGAACTACGAATGCTCTGATTCTTTTAGTCAAGATACGTAGGCATGAGATGCGATGTCTTGGCGAGCATACTTAGGAATAACACCTCAGCTTTTCCTTTTATTTACCCTTTTAGCAAACAAATAACAAATAACACATTAAAACAAGAGGTTCCTATAGAGTACTACAGATACTTAGGATGCCAGCACCTTCCCTAGGTATAACCAAACCCCGAACCTTAGATTCTCTTTTTCTTTGCATTGCATTGCATGTTTATGGGTTATTCGTTCTTTTTTCCCTTCCATGGGATAAATTAAAGATCAGTGGTGAACTATGATTTGTGATTCAAGTTAATTCAATAGCTTCGTATCCGATTCTCACTGCGACAAAAAGAAAATTCGAGCAACTCATCGATGCAAGCTGGAGCCAAAATTCTACCCTCGACAAATGCCGAGGAAGCTCAGTTCTTCTCACGTTCTACCGCGAGGAGCTCCCCGGTGAATCCCCCAACTCCAACATACCTTTGCTCGTGAGAGCACGAATGGCAAACTTTAACGTTTTCCACATACTGTTCGACCAGGAAAGCTCAGTCGACGCCATGTACTCTTAGTTATTCTTGACTTTACAACTCGACAAAACATATTTGACACCCTACGATCTCTCATCTGCAGGGCTTCAATGGCGCGACCACAAACCCATGGGGCTATATCGAACTGATAGTCACCTTTGGAGCAGCCGAGACCGCCAGATAGGTTAAAATCCAATTCCTGGTGATAAACTGTTTGTCTCTGTACAAGTGAATCCTGGGAAGGCCAACTCTGGCCGAACTGGTCGTCGTACCATCCACCGTTCATTTGAAGATGAAGTACTACACGACCAAGGGGCCCGTCGCAACTCTTCAATGGGACCTAGAAGTTGCGAGGAGATGCTTTGAAGCAGCCTCAAAGGGGAAGAACTTCATCAACGTGTCACCTAGAATTGTCAACAAGCCAGCACGACCCAGCGGCTCGGAGGAGCCAAAAATGATGTCTCATGTCGACTCGGTCGACCTAGACAGTCGCTTCACCAAAGATGACTTGAAGGAGAAAAACAAGAAATAAAGAGAAGCCCGGCTAGCAACGGAAAGTTCCTCAATGCCAGATTACAATGAGGAGCCTCCCCACTCTAGGCGCCCCATTCCAGACGACAAGTTTGAAGTTATCCTCCTTGGTAACTATCCAAACAAAGGGGTGAAAATTGGCACTGGCCTCCCCAACCTCGCAAGAAAGTCGCTGAAAACCTGTTTAAGAGAGAATGCTGACATGTTCGGATGAAGTGCCGCTGAGATGCCCGTAATGGACCCCGAAGTGACCTGCCACCAGCTGACCATCGACCCCACCGCTAGGGCCATAGTGAAATGTAGGTGTAGGCATTCTCCCAAGAAAGTGGATGCTGCTGAAAATGCTATAAAAGACCTCCTAGAGGAAACTATTATTTCAGAAGCCCAGTATACAACCTGGCTTTCAAATGTTGTACTTGTGAAAAATTCTAGTGGAAAATGAAGAATGTGTGTTGATTATACCGATCTCAACAGGGCTTGCCCTAAAGATGCTTACCCTTTACCTAACATAGATAGACTAGTTGATAATTCTACTGGATTTAAATTATTGTCTTTTATGGATGCATATTCATGGTACAACCAGATCCCTATGGCAAAGGGCGGGAAAAAATACACGGCCTTCATGACCGAGTCGAGCAATTACTACTATAACGTAATGCCTTTTGGCTTGAAAAACGTCGGTGCTACATACCAGCATATAATGAATAAAGTCTTCCGAGTTGAGATTGGAGACATGCTCGAAGTCTACATGGACGACATGATCGTAGAATCCCAAGAGGAATCCAACTATATGTTCCACCTGAAAAGAGTGTTCGACCAGGTGAGGAAATTCAAGATGTGGTTCAACCTAGAGAAATGCACCTTCGGCGTTCGAGCAGGCAATTTCCTCAGCTTCTATCTAATAGAATGAGGAATCGAAGTGAACCCCGACAAATGCAGGGCCTTCTCTGAATTCCCAACACCAAACTCGAAGAAATCAATTCAATCCCCAAATGGGATGCTCACCTCGTTATCCCACTTCGTAGCAAAGTTTGCCAACACGCATTTCCCTTTTTCAAACTTCTTTGCAAGGAATCAATATTCAAATGGACCGAGGAGTGCGAACAAGCCCACCTCCACCTCAAACGAGATATTTTGCAACCACTGGTCCTTTCGCGACTAGACAATGGGGAGACTCTCTACTTTTACCTCGACGTCGTAGCCGGGGCCGTCAGCGCGACTCTCATTCGCGAGACCCCTGAAAGGCAGAAACCCATATACTTCACTAGAAAGGCCCAAAACTCAAATACCAACAAATCTCAATGCAGCGAGAAGATTGAGACACTACTTCCTAGCTCACACGATCGTGGTGCAAACTGACTAACCCGTAAAGTAGCTGCTCGGCCGCCTCGACATGGTTGGCAGAATGCTCAAATGGTCACTGGAACTCTCTGGATTCAACATCCGATACAAGAGCAAAAATTCCTTTAAAGCTCAAGTAATAGCCGACTTCGTGGCAGAAATGGCCACGCCTGCCTCCCCGACAAATGGAGCCCATAAGTGGACCATCTTCGTAGACGGAGCATCCAGCTCGACAGGAAGCGGAGCAGGCATCATCCTTGAAAACGAGGAAGGAATCTTAATCGAAGTTTCCCTCGCCTTATCCTTCCCAACCTCGATTAACCAAGCAGAGTACGAAACCTTCCTCGTAGGGCTACGCTTGGCCGAAGACTTAGGAGCTAAAGAGGTAAAAATCTTCACTGATTCCTAGCTCGTCGCCTCTCAAGTACTAGGAGAATATCAAGTCAAGAACGAGAATCTCTCTAAGTACTTAGCTATGGTTCGAGAAAGAAGTACAAAATTCCATTCCGCTGAAGTGAAACACGTTCCTCGCGAGCATAACACCCAAGCAGACAGCCTGTCAAAATTCATAAGCACAAAAAAGAAAGGTAGAAACAAGTCCGTCATCCAAGAGATACTTCCCCACCCGAGCATCAAAAAACCTCCGCAACTCTCGATGTAAATGCCATCGACAATAGCGACTGTAGGATAACCCTGGTATACAACTACCTACAACAGGGGAACTACCCCTGACTAGAAAGAGGCTAACGTGATCAGGCGCAGAGCTTGCCCCAACGTCTTGGTCGAGGATAAGTTGTACAGACGAGGATTCTCCACCCCTCTCCTCAAGTGTGTCGAGGAATCCAAGGTTGCTCACATCCTACACGAAATCCACGAAGGAATCAATGCCTAACACCTCGCAGGAAGATCTCTCGCTCAGAAGGGCCTACGAGCAGGATACTATTGGCTCACCATGCAACACGACGCAAAACAACGTGTTAAAAAATGTGATAAATGCCAACGCCATGGAGACATGCACTTGGTACCGCCCAACGAGCTTAAAACTCTCTCGTCCCCGTGGCCCTTTTCCTGGTGGGGAATGGACATCCTCGGGCCGTTTACCACAGGGTCAACCCAGAACAAGTACCTGATAGTCGACGTTGATTATTTCATGAAGTGGATAGAGGTGGAAGCTCTCGCCAAAATCACGGCACACAATATACTTCGTTTTGATAAGAGAAACATACTTGTCCGATTCGGCATACCACAAGCACTCGTCATCGACAACGGGACGCAGTTCACCGACAAAAAGTTCCAAGAATTTGTCTCCAAACTGGGCACCAAAAAACATTTCACATCTGTCGAGCACCCATAAACAAACGACCAGGCCGAAGCCGCGCACAGAGTGATCCTACAAGGGTTAAAACGAAGATTAGGCGAGGCCAAGAAGAAATGGGCCGAGGAGCTACATAGCGTACTCTGGGCCTACAGAACGATAACGCACTCGACCACTAGGGAAACTTCATTCTGACTAGCCTACGGGACTAAGGCAGTAATCCCAGTGGAGATCCAAGAACCCTCTAGGCAAACTGAATTCTCCCTCGACGAGGAGATGAACGATGAGACACTAAGAGAAGAGCTCGACCTTGTCGAACAAATTCGATCAGGGGCAGCCCTCCGCAAAGCCTCGTTAAAACAAAAGATAACCATATGACATGACGCCAAATTCATAAAATGAGAATTTGAAATTGGAAGCCTAGTCTTGAGAAGAAATCACAAAGATTCTCGCGAGGGCAAACTCGCCGCAAACTGGGAAGGCCTCTATCGCATCCGGGCAAAAACGGAAAATGGGGCCTACTACCTCGAAAACTTGCACGGGGAAGAACTTGCTCGACCATGGAACACCGAGAAACTGAAATAATATTACAATTATGCCTGACAGTCGGCGTACCCTATTCAGCAACGACAAGGTATGTCCTGACCACGAAGGTGTGCTCGGGTACAATTTGCAAACAAACATCTTGTTATAAGCAGCTCAAATCGAAGAGCATCCAGAATGCCTAATCGTGGAAAATAAGTACTTGGTAAACAATGCATACAGACAAGCAATGGCATACACGAGCATGTCAAAAGAGTGAAGTACGATTAAAATAACGACCACGAAGGCTGAGGATGTCACAATATTACAACAAAAAAATTGGGCAAAGTCCATTATCCAAATTTTACAAAATTACGGTGCCCAGGCCCGAATAAGTACAAACAAAAAAAAACAAAGTTAAACATTGTGCTCCCCCTCATTATCAAGCTCTTCCTTTTCCTCATCATCATCAAAGGGATAGCCGGGAGGAGCGACTATCTGACCATCAACCACCTTGTGCAGGAACTCGATCACCTTAGTGACGAGCTCGACTACGGAGATCACGATTTAGATCTAAGCCACTACATTTTCAAAGCACTTCTCAAAAACATCCACGCAATCGTGCTCGAGGCTCCTAATATGGGAAACCACCTCGGCACGGGTCAGCAAGCCTTTCACGTCGGCAACCTCATCCTCGGTAGGGGCTGCAACAGCTTTCAAGGCAAAAATCTTTTCCTCAAAGCTCTTCTTCTCGATAGCATGCTCGAGCGTCAAAGCATTCATGTCCGCAGTTAACGTAGCCAGTTCCTATTTCTTCTCACGTAGCTCGGTAATAATCTCACTCTGGATCCGATACTTCTCCTTATAGTCCTCAAAATCGGTCTCCAACCTGAGCACCTTCGTTTTAAGCTTCGCATTTTTTTCAGCGGCTTCTCCAGCTCATCGGCAGAGCAGATCTCCTTGTCATTAAGGACCAAGGCCACTTTCAAGACTCTCATTAAAGCGACCATATCCTGAACCAATGCATTTTTTTCTTCCTGCCACGTTGAGGCCCAGGATGGCTGAAGACTCTACCCGAGGCACAACTAGAGAATGTCACCCATCAAAGAACCCCTTGTCAAAATAGCAAAAGGCAGCATAAACTTGTCCTTGACAACATCCCCCGTGAGATCCATATACAAAACAACCTCTACGCGCTGCCTTTTCTTGGTTGGAATGTCCTGCTAAGGGGAAGACTGGTCGCCTCCCTGTGAAGAAGAAGAACCGTGACAGGAGTCACTCTTGGACTAGTTCAGGATTTGGACAATATGATTCTTATAGCTCTTCTTTCCACCCTTTGCATTATTCCCTTTGGTCATTTCCATCTTGATCACACGATCTTGAAGGTCTATCATTTTATCTGCGACAAATGACGGGCACAAGTTAATATACCGAGAAAGAATAAGCATACAAACAAGTTAAAAGGAAAAACAACTAACTAAAAGTAATATAGCATCCTCGACAGTATTACCCTCGAGGAGCTCCTTAATGTTAATATATTGAGCCTCATAAATGGGTTGGCCATGCTCGTCGAGGACAGCCTCCCCGCTCATAGTCTCCCACTGAGCAGGAGAAAAGTTGTCGACGAACTTCACAAGCTTGCTGAAGCCACGTTGGTCCTCGTAGTCCAACTCATTAAGCTTAGTAATATAATAATACGTACTCTCATCAAAGTGGGTGCTACACCAACAAAGGGGGAACCTCGAGACCATCCTCGTCACCTCATCCTCATCCTCGTCGCGACGCACACTCTCATCTTATTCAGTTACAACCACACGCTCGGACATGGAATTGATGGTTGCTCGCGTCACGGGCTTAATTGTATAATACCTATCCTTATATGTGCGGACATAGTCCGTAAATGTTTTGAACAACTTCTTCAGCAGCTTAAGGTACACCTAACTGTGCTTCCCCTTCGAAGTTTGTCGTTGATGATGGAAACAGCGGAAGAATAGAGGAATGGTGGCAACGATATCAAGATATTGGAACACGATATTGAAGGCCCGAATAAATGCAATCGAGTTCGGATGCAGCTAAGAAGGTGCTAACCCCAACCGATCAAAAATTCCCACTTGGAAACTGTTGAACAGCAACCGAAGCCCCAACTCTTTGAAGGCATACTTGTACATAGCAAAACGGTTCCCTGAGAAACACGAGCAAACCCGTTCCTCCTGCTTAGTTTTATAAACCGCCTAGTTCTCCTGAGCCTCCGGATACCCTGCACCTTCTTCAACAATCGTAAACGCACTCTTCGAGAAGTCAGCAAAACGCGAGCTATCCCTCGGGGTTTCGGCCTGACCTAAGCTAATTCAGGATCGCTGATTGTGTCGACCAAACTGTTATACTCTAATTTTTTACCCTAAGATCCCTCATTATTTTAATTTCATTAGCATCATATATATGTATATTTTATGCATCACTAACCCATTTGGAGATACAAAGATTGTTGTTTGTTTCATTTGATTACAAATTAGGGTTTTTGAGCCTCAAAGGAGACTCAAGCAAATGATCAATCAAGAATGGGTATGATTTTCAACTTACCCAATATCTCATTCATCCATGAAGATCAATATCTCCCATTCATCAAGAATCAAGCACAAGTCTACATCATTTCAAGTCAATTAAGCCCTAAGTTCATCTGGTGCACCAATTAGGGTTTTGGTTGATCAAGGCCTCCAAAGTGAATTTTTCATATGGGCATGAGCCAATACCTCAAGATATGTTTCAAAGACATAAAATACCTTATATTATTCCATTTATATGATTGGATTGATCCAAAGAACTTGATTCATACACAGTGCAAGAATGCAAATTCATTTGGGCCACAAACTAGGGTTTTGATGAAAAGTCAACTGTACCTTTGACTTTTAAGCAAGACATGATCTCAAACCTTGAGACATGATTCAAGTCATTCAAAAACACATTTGGATTCCATCCATGATGTTTAATTTAGCCCAAGGATTTGATTTCATAAAGAATCCCAAAGTTCAAAATTCATCTGATACAAAAAGTCAACTGTGGTCAAAATCAAGTTTGGCTTTTGGAGTTTTTGGTCAAACATGGCCTCTTCAAGTCAAGAACAATGAATATCTATGATACGGATCATGATTGATCAAGAAAAATCAAGAAAAGTGAGGTTACTTGTAAAAAGGGCAACCATGGAGAACTTGAAATTTTTCTAAGTCATGAAAAAACAATGATTTTTACCCTATTTTGCAAGGTCATAACTTCCAAACCATGTAACCATTTTCTTTGATCCAAAGATCAAATTGAAGAGCTTTTTACATACTACAACTTTGTCACGTAGGGTTGATTTCCAAAAAGTGCATAAATTTTAAGATATAAGGCCATGAAGTTAGGGTTTCAACACTTTTGAACTTTGACACTTAGAAAATTTTAGACAAAATCTGTCTTGTGTTGGAGCCAACTTTGGGGCTATTTTTCACCATGATCCAAGATGAATCAAGACTAATTTCAAACATCAAAGTTGAAGTATGAAATCTCAGCTTTCCAAAATGTCCAAGAACACAACCTAATTCCATTTGAGCAAGGAGATACGGAGTACACAACATGCCTTGATGCAACTGTTTTGGTAAGGCAGATTTGGCATTACTTGTAATGCACGAATTTTTGAGTCCAAGTGTGATGATCATACAATTCTAATTCAACAAGAATTTGAGTGAATCATACAAAACTTGCAAGATAGAGCCTCTAAGTCAAGAGGAATCCCTTTGAAATGACGAGACATTATCACTTAAGCCGTGAATTCAAGAGGCATTTATGTGGAATAGTGCATTGTCAAAGAAACCACTTCCACCAGTCAAGATGCACTCTTAAACAACAATAAAAACATCTGCAGAATGTGGAATTGGTCAAAAGGAGAGCTAGGCTGTGGAAGAGATAAGGTACCTTGAGATAGAAGTAATGATGCATTGCCAAAACCATTGAACATTAAGCTCATCCTTCAACCATCACTATTCCTCCAAAACAAATATTTTCCCCTATAAATAGAGGCCACATTTGATCATTCAGAGTACACCCAAACAATCACAACACTTTTTTTCTCATCTTCTTCCTTCACTTCAGAGTTTCAAAGTTCCAAAGAGTGAGAATCGAATTTTCAAAACCAGAGCTTTTCCACTCAAACTTTTGATTCAAACACTTCATATACATCATGTATAAGTGATCCAAACACTTAAACATTTTCCGTAACATCAAATTCACCAAGATCACATCTTTCCTTGAACAAGTTGCAGTTGGATTCGAGCCAAGCAGTCCAGGAGGTTTCAACTTGTTCTAAGCATCTCAACACAATCCTTGAGGTCCAGTGAAGTTGTTAGGATCATCATTTCACATCTGTAACACCTCCAATTAAGGATTCGATTTTCTCTTGCAAGGTAAGCCTGAACTTTTCAAATTCTATGATTCATGCATCATAAATGTTATTTCAAGTTACCAATGTGTTTCTTGGTAGTTCATAGATCATTTAACCTCAATCAATTATCATTTATATTACGTGTATAAGAATTCATTATAGTTTTTGCAAAACTAGGGTTCATCTGGTTCGTGCTTGATAATTCCCTCCACGCTAAAAATACATGAAATTAAACACCGCCATTCAATTCCTTGTTTCAAAACAAATAATTTTCATGTTTACATCTTTCAAAATCATTGTGTATTGAGGGAGATAGACTCCTTTCTGCAAATCTGGAGCCCGAGGAAGAAGATGAAGTCCTTGGCGCGTATTTTTTTGAATTTGGCACTCAATTTTCATATTTATTTGAATGGTTGTGTTTAGTTAGCACCAACGCACGTTGGCTTAGTTGGAAAGGGCGTGTTTTGTTAGTTGTATCCTTGGTGGTGTGGGTTCAAATCCCACCCACACCATTTTCTTTACCACTTTTCCTATTTTTCACATTTTTCTTTCAAAATTCAAACATTTATTTCTCCTATCAAATTAATTCTTTTTTACCCAAATTATTTCACACATATCACTCATACTCTCTATTATTTTAATCCATACAAAAATTCTAAAAAAATAATTTATTTAATCATTTTTTATTAAGTTGAAAAGAAGTGCTTTTTTAGGTTTAAAACTTTGAAATTTTGATTTTTCTTTCTAATTTTTTCAAACCTAATTCATTTTTTTCTCATATGGATAAATAAAAGTTGTTTAAAACATTGATACAAGATCATAACATGTTTATCTTGACTTACACGTCATTTATACCATGTTTAAATCATTTCCTTTTGAAAATACCTTTGATTAAAACTTTCATTAGGGTTTCATCTTGATTAAAAAACTTTTTTCAAACTTAAACAAACTCATTGGGCCTCTATTAGAGTGTAAGTCCCTCCCCTCCTCAAAAATTTCTTCAATTTTTCAAAGCTTTTAATCTTTTAAATCTCAATCTTCAACTCTCATCAAACACAACCCTAGTGGCATTCAAATCTCATAGACACGGGCCTCTGAAAGAGTGTAAGACCCGTCATCTTTTCAAGTCAACCATGCTTAGACATGGGCCTCTGAAAGAGTGTAAGACCCATCATCTTTTCAAGTCAACCATGCTTAGACATGGGCCTCTATTAGAGTGTTATACCCTCCACTTTCAATCCATGTCTATACTTGTTAAATACTTGTCATATACTTATTCATATTAAGTTTCTCTTGACATTTATAACACCTCATCCTTAGTTTAGACTTAGCTTAGAACATTAGGGTTCCTTCAACTACAACTTAGTTCAAATCCTAGTTCCCATTGGATAAAGTCAACTTCATCATAGCCTCCCTCTTGGGCTTCATACAGAGATCATCAATTCAAAACATCCCCCCAGCTAAGTCAGCCTCCTCTCAAGCAAATAAACTTTTTAGCTTCACATCTTGGGCTTTGAACAAGATACAAATAAACTTTTTAGCTTCACGTCTTGGGCTTTGAACAAGATACAAATAAACTTTTTAGCTTCACATCTTGGGCTTTGAACAAGATACAAATAAACTTTTTAGCTTCACATCTTGGGCTTTAAACAAGATACAAATAAACTTTTTAGCTTCACATCTTGGACTTTGAACAAGATACAAATAAACTTTTTAGCTTCACATCTTGGGCTTTGAACAAGATACAAATAAACTTTTTAGTTTCACATCTTAGACTTTGAACAAGATATAAATAAACTTTTTAGCTTCACATCTTGGGCTTTGAACAAGATACAAATAAACTTTTTAGCTTCTCATCTTGGGCTTTGAACAAGATACTTAAATCATTCAACTTCTCCCCAGAGATGAGGCATTGAGTCATCTCTGTAGAAATATATCCCTTCTATACACCACAACTCAAAATCAAACATTGAAATCTTTTTTCCATATAAGTGATGTAAGTGGCACACTTGTTGATTCAAAATCCAAGCTGAAGTCATTCTCTTATCATGGTCTAAAACTTTTCTTTCATCTAAGTGATGTAAATGGCACACTTGTTGATACTATATCCAAGTTAAGGTCCTTCTCTTAGCATGCAAAGACTCATAAAGGAAGATGTGGCATTGCTTAGGATTATTTAACATCAGAGTTCAAAGCTTCTTCCCTAATGATATTACTATCAAATGTTTGTGATGAATAAGTGGAATATCTCCCTTAAAAAATGACAATTTGTCTTTTCTTTCAAACCAACAAAACTTTTAGCTTCACATATTGGGCTTTGAACAAGATACGCAAATACCCTTTTAGCTTCATCATCTTGGGCTTTGAACAAGATACAAATTCCACCCATAGTTATGTGGAACTACAAACGCTCTGATTTCCCAAAGTCTCTTTTTTTTTATGGGAATATGTAGGCATAAGATTGTGAGATCTTAACAAGCACACCTTTAAATAAAACCCCTTAGATCCCCCAAACCTTTCATAAAACAAAAACTTCCAAAAAAACATCTCATATTCTCATTCTCGCCCATATGTTAAAACTTTCCCAATCAACAGTAAACAACTTAAGTAAATATGATAACTAATAGTAAAAAATGTACAAAAGGTTCCTATAGAGTGCTATAGATACTTAGGGTGTTAATAGCTTCCCTTAGTATAACCTACCTCTGATTCTAGATCTTTTTGCATTTGTAGGAAAAACATTTACACGCATGGTTAGTTTAGATTCCTTCCCCTTCCTTTTAAGCATCATAGGATATATAATAAAATTCGAAAGTGGCACAAGCACAGTTCACGAGGATCTCACCATCTCAGGATTGGAGGGGTCACAAAAATCGGTCCACATAAGCGAAGACCCTCGACTCTACGAGCCATACAAACCTAAAATGCAGAGGACAATAATGAATTAGACGATCAAATCAAATTCACCCTTCCATTGCAAATCAAGTGAAAGGGAGAAGAGAGGAACGGGGACGTTGCCGACCAAAGCCCTTATTCAACGGCAAGCAAGGAAATCGTGAGGATCTTCTCCTCAACAGAGGTCTCAGTCGACTTACCAACAAAACCACGGGGAAGAGCCTCCTCGACACGAAGCTTCATCAGAAAATTCATAAGCTCCACCAGTGCAAGTTCTATCCACCGCCTTAACGGTGGTGCCGGAGTGGCTATCAGAAGAGATAACACGTGAAACACTAACTTTCCTACTCAAAAAATGTGGTCCTAGCATAAAACCCCCCAACAACCGGTGTTTAGAAATGGCCAAACCACCACCAAACACCTACACCCACCGAAACTAAACACAAAAGGAAGTCAAATCGATATTCTAGAACTAACATCAACATGCAAGCCAGAAGAAGAGGAAAACTTACTTGATTTGGGGAAGCGACGAAGGTTGATGACGGTGGAAACGACAAACAGCGGCGGCGATGCTCTGCAACTCAGAGGAAAAGTAGAGGGAAGAAGAAAGCAAACTTTGCAAATGTCTTTCCACTTCTTCCTAATTATAAGCCAACTCCAATGCATGGGAAAGAATATCGTCGTTTGGCTCATAATTACCCCTATTCATAGGTCATCATTACACCATTAATTGCTGTGACACATGGCTCGAGGGGACGGCAACGCGAGCTCGTAATCATGAGCCCAAATGAATGCTCTCATTACGAAGAGTACCTTGCTCCTCCTCAACACATAAACTGACTCTAAGTCATTGATCCTCTGCCTGAGAGAAACGACTTGGGGGGCTCCTGTTCTGGACTAGGCCTGTGGCTGACCCACAGCCGAGCACAACCCAATCTAGTTATACGTCGAGGACGGCCAGAGTGATGGCCCAAACCATTGGGGCCAGTGGAGAACACGTTCCCCATATGCTACTCACCTGAGGACACGTCACCAACTAAACCCGCACGCCTTGCGGAGTCGTTTTACCCTTCGTAACGGGAAAGTTCATCCACTACCTGGGGAGTGTGGAGCGTTTGACCCATGATGATAAGCACGAGATGATCATCCATACTTTCACGTAAGAATCCTGACAGTCATCCGTTGTGGGCCTGAATACTCAGCCTATAACGGAGACCATTGGCTAAGCATTGGGGGCTCACTATAAAAATCCTCCTCTGCATGAGGGTCAGGTATTTTATTCTTTAACCCTTTCTTAGTTACCTCTTCACCCAAACTAACTTAAGCATCAGAGTGCCTGCAGGTACAACCCCCCTTCGTCGATTGTTCAAGACTACGGACGTGTTGGTGGCCACTCACCTATTTTGATCATCGGTCGGATCACTTTCAAAAGTCTAGCTTCAAACAAAATAATATTTTCATACTTAGAAGCCAAAGTTTTAGAAATTGAAAAACAAATGGAAGCTCTTAAGCAATTCATGTTAGATGCTTGAAATGTTAATGATGGGGAAGAGATATATTCTTGGTTGTTTGTAAAACTTGTCACATTTGGAAAAAAGAGGTTAATACTAAAAAATCCAAATTATAAAAAGCATTAGAACCAAAGTACACCTTCACTATTAATCCTACAAAATTCAAAATATATGTAAATGTGTCGTACAAGAAGTACAATTATGTGGTAAGGGAATCTAATAGCAAAAGTCACTCTCATCATCACTTGACTTGTCACTATAGTTGTAAAAAAGGCCATACCATTGATAAATGCAAATTTAGGAGATTTTTGGTTCCTACAGGTGTATTTCAATGGTTTCCCAAATGCAACAATATTTCCACTCACCTTCAAGGAACCAATGAAAATTGGGTACCTAGAATTATTGATTGATTTTGTAGGGAAAATGTCTTGACTCCTTAAAGAGAGTATGGGATCTTAACAAGGAAAGCTCAAGGAATAGAAAAGGTAACATGTTCTTATTCATTGACTTTGTGGGGAATAAAAAGGATGTTGTGTCCTATGGAGTTAACAAATATAAGTGCTAAATCGTGAAATAGGTAGTGTAGGTAAACCCTTTTTACTACTATCTTTAATATTATAATTGTTTGAGAATACTTATTATTATTCAGGTCTAATACATCACTTGTGATGTATTATATCTGAGAAACGCTGGGAAAAAGTTTTTATTTGTAGATAAATCTTTAGAAGACATACTCAAAGTCACCAAAGATGGATTGATCGCTCGAAAATGGTAGAATTTGATAAGGAGAAAAGATGACCATCAAGTCAAGAGAAGACAAGTCTTTTACAATATCTTGGAAACTTAACCAAAAGCGTGACTATATGCTTTTAGATAAGTATTTTCTGTTATCTCTTAAATTTTGTTTCAATTATTATCTTAAATCACTTAGTTGTCCTCTTTGATGAGCATTATCTTAAGGGCATGTTATTTGAGTTAAAATCATTGTGTTGGAGTTTCTCCTACATTTGCGAGATCATTAATATATAGGTACCAAGTGCATTTATGAAAATGAATTGGACGAAATCAAATTGATAACAAAGGGATTTCATCATTGGCTATATAAGTAAAAGAAATGTAAGTGATTACTTCCTTCGTCTTTCGTCTGTGAGGTAATATTGTTTCACTTCTCTCTTTGTGCGTAAGTTTATTTTAAACTACATGTACTACTTGTATGCCATGTCTTGTGTTATTGCTTGTTGTGCTCTAAAAATGTGTGATAAATGTGTTATATGATCAACCTCGTGTGTGCCCACTTCCAAAAACGTCATTGAAAAACCTTATGTTTTCTAATCTATAAGTGTATAGTGGCTTCATGATATTGTCCCATATGCATTTCATCTTAAAAATCAGTTACATTTTGATGATATTTATGATTGATCATGTTGTTTACTTATTCTTACATGAAAAATATCATTTATATATAAATTCTACTAAGTCCTTAATACATGCATTCATTCTAGGTCTAACAAATGTCTCCCTTTCTCAAAAAAAGTTCTCATAGTGTATCGATACATCAAGGTTAGAGTCAATACATTTTCAGTGTGTATCAACTCCAAGAAGGGATGAGTCGATACATTTCTTACACCTAAACTTTTTTGTCACTCCCTGCTCTGAATGTATCAACTCCAAACACGGATGAGTCGATACATTTGTGATTTTTTTGCCTATCCTTTCAGTATGTATCGACTTCATTTTCGAATGAGTCTATACATTGATGTTATGTATCCACTACAGACAGGATCGAAGGCCCAATGGGTCAACCCATTCATTTCAAAAGTCACATTTTCTTCCTCTTTTAACGTGTAAGCCTTATTTAATACCCAACTAATCTCTTTTACTCATTTTCTTTCAAAATTCTCTCCTATTTTCAAAATAAGTTAGGTTTTCTTTTCTCCTTTCCTAAAAAATTCATTTACTCCTCGTCATTCACACCATCTTTCCCTATACAAACTTACCTCTTCCATTTCCAAAATCCATCATTTTCATCTTATTTCTTCCAATTTGTGTGACTGGCATTCTTTTTCATATTTTGGGTACGTGGGTCTTTCAAATTTCACTCAAAATCTTTTCACTTTCATTCACACCTTTTATCAAACACCTGGTGTGCACTCTCTCAAAATTGAGAACTCATGGCTCCTAAGGTGAACAAAGGGAAAAATATTGAGGGAACTTCTACCTCAACATCAGTCAGTGCTCTTTCCCTTTTACCTCCTTCTTGTGTTGATGATTTTGAAAAATCTTGTAGACTTAGGATTGTGGTCAAACAACTTGTGTATGATCCTATTGTTGTTCATAAGTTACACATTCTAGAGATTTTTGATCTGATGAAATTTCAAGAGATCAACAATTGTCTTAAAGTCTCAACTGAATACAACGAAGACTTGATTCGATTCTTTTATGCTTGGTTAAAATCCAGGGAAAACACACCTATCACATTATGGAAGACACATGGCGTAATGTATTTAGATTGTCTTTGTTATCTAATTACTCTACATTTACTGATTATTCCTTTCATCCTGACTTTGATTTGAGAAGTTACCTAAATTCCTGTCTCAGAGCCCCAAGGGCAGAAAATCAATTGGCTAAAACATCAACAGGTTATTTGAAGAGAAATCTGTGTATCCCTCATTGGATTGTGACTCTTGTGTTGCGTACAAGAGAGGGTGGTCACTATCGAATTGACATTGTCGAGGTTCATCTGATGTATCTTCTTCAACATAAAGTTCATCTAAATTGGCCTAACTACTTTGCTTCTAAAATGTTTGCTATTAAAGAATGTAACTGATAGTCTTCCCTATGTTATGTTTCAATGATTGCTAAAATTCTGAGCCATTTTAATATTAGTGTTCCAAACCTTCTGATCATCTCTCCTAGTCTAGCTCAAGAATTTAATTCAAGCACCATGAGGCACATGGGATACCATTGGGATAATGATCTCAATGTTTATTACTATAAGATAAAAGGCACAAGTAAGGTCATCTATAAATATGATGACCCGACTGAATTTGGTATTGCTTTATTTGATGAACACGAGGTGGAAGAACCAGATCATAATATGGATGCAAACATGGTTGATTCTCATCATCATAATGAAGACTCTATTGAATGGCAAGGTTTTGCAGGCACACATGATGACTCACAAGGTTAGGGCCAATGGCAACAAAACTCATGGACCCAACATGGGACTACTTATGAGAACTCCTTCATAATGGCTCATCTTGTGAAGAATCATCCATTCTTACCATGCTCGAGAACACGCGTGTTGAGCAACGAGAGCGCCACGAAGAGAAATCACGTAGGCATGACGAGTTAGAGGTCTCTCAAGAGGAGCGTTTCGGAGTGATTCGTGATCATCTGACTGCCTAAGATGACACTTTTCATAGCTTTTCCTCATATGCTACGGTGTTATTCAATGAGATTTTTCACAACATGGCTTCAAACCATACTACAACTTAAGTTGGCATTTGTGATATGATTCGTTATCAAAATGACAATCATGATCACTATGTTCACTTTTACCGGGAGATGTGTGATGTGTTGGATGGTGAGCATGGTGTTCATGGTGCATCTTGGTTCCGTGGTAGAGGTCGAGGTTGTGGTCGTGGTCATTAGTTAGGCATCATTGTGGACCTAGTTTTTCTTATGCATGCATTTCTGTTTTAATGTCTTTATGTTTATTGTGTTATTTTGTTAAAACCTTTTATGATAAATGTATAATGGATATTATCTCTTTTTTCTATACTTGGTTGTGTATTTATGATTAAGCTTCATTTTCAATTAGACTTAATTTTAATGTATTTGTTTAACCTTTGCAACATCTCTGAGTGAGTTATATGTTGTTGTGTATTTTCACGTTACTTCTCATACTTTTCGTCTTTGTCTCTTTTTGATGTTGTCAAAGGGGGATAAGTACAAGGTTTTATGATGCACATATTCAGGGGGAGCTTTGCCAAAGACACCAAGTGCTTAGTATGCTTTTCCATCATAAAAAAGGGTAGTATGTGAGTGTACTACACTCTTAGATGTTTTGATTGATGTCCAAACTAGGTAACTTAGTTCTTTGTGTATATTGGACCTTATCATCTATGTCTAGATGTGCATCATTGTAACAGGATATGTAAAGTTAGATTAAATAGGCCATCACATGCAAAAAAAATATGAATTTTCATGAAAAATCTGTCAATGGGTCGATACATACTTAGTAGTTTTTAAAAGGGAAAAGTTCTGCTCTTAATGTATCGATTCATCCTCTAGATCAGAGATGACATCCAAGTGCTTTAATCTTTCATCATAAAGTTGACCAATAAGATTATGTTGATCCTTTCCTAGTTGACAAACTTCTGCACTTCTGATGCACAACTCCTTGTATAAGGCAGCCAGTTCATCAAAAGTGAGTTCTTCACTATCTGGTTCTTTATCAGAATCATACACTCTAGTAAGAGCAGAAACCTGTTTAGCATATTCTCTTTCACTTGAAGAATCATCTTCAGACTAAGATGTAGACAAGCATTTCTTCTCATTCTTGAGAAAGGTAGGGCACTCAGCTCTTGTGTGTCCAAACCCTTCGCATTCATAGCATTGGATTCCCTTGCCTTTGTTAGATTTCTTATCATTGTTGGTTCTTCTTCCAAAATCCTTCCTTTTGTTGATGTCGGGTGACTGAGTCTTAACATTTGATCTTGAATTCCATTTTTTCAATAGTTGGTTATACTGTTTTTCAAGAAGCGTAACAGCCTTAGACAATTCTTCATTGGAATTTGGATCACATTCATCTTGATTAGACACCAAGGCTATGCTTTTCTTCTTTTTAGATTTCTCACTGATTGCCAATTCAAAAGTCTGAAGAGATCCCATGAGTTCATCCACCTTCATGGTGTTTATGTCTTGGGCTTCTTCAATGGCAGTCACCTTCATGTTAAATTTCTTAAGAAGAGAT
Source organism: Lathyrus tuberosus (assembly GCA_022829125.1). NCBI lineage: Eukaryota > Viridiplantae > Streptophyta > Magnoliopsida > Fabales > Fabaceae > Lathyrus > Lathyrus tuberosus. Next base: position 17,610,222 of record JALAZF010000061.1, on the reverse strand, counting down.
CTTAGGATTTTTTGGACCAACTTAGCTTCTGGAATATTTTCTCCAAGATCACTTGAAGTATTGGCTATATCAATAATGTTCATGTGAAAGTCTTGAATACTTTCATCCTCCTTCATCTTCAAGTTCTCAAACTTGGTTGTGAGAAGTTGAAGTCTTGATGATTTTGTCCTAGAGGTTCCTTCATGAGCAGTCTTCAAAATCTCCTAAGCATATTTGGCAACAATATAATTCTTTATCAATCTGAAGATGTTCTTGTCCACTCCATTGAATAAGGCATTCAATGCTTTGGAATTACCTTAAGCAAGCTTGCCATCTTCATCATCCCAGTCTTCCTCGGGCTTTATCATATCAGTGATCTTACCTTCCTGATCTTTAGCCTTTGGTGGATCCCATCCTTTTACCACATATTTCCAAGCTTTACCATCCATGGACTTAATAAAGGCCACCATGCACACTTTCCAATATTTATAATTGGATCCATCAAGAGTGGGTGGACTGTTCAATATTCCTCCTTCCTTGTCCATTGCACCATAAAGTAACTTTCCTGAATCTCACCCATATACAGAGCAGGATGCCTGCTATGATACCAATTAAAATTCTGGTAGTAGATCTCAGATATCCTGAGAGATGTCGAGACACTTGATCTCTGCTTCAAACACAATGACAATAAGGAGCACAATAAAAATTGAAGAAAGTAAACGAACACACAATAATTGTTAACCCAGTTCGGTGTACAACAACATCTACGTCCGGGGGCTACCATGCCAGGAATGAAATTCACTAGATAATATTAATTATAAGCTAAAAAACCTCCGGTTTAAAACTTATCACTTAATCACTACTCGTGCTTAATTTCTACATAAGAATCTCCTAGGTATGAGACCTTTCTCAATTTCCTTTCAATCACAACAGTGACAGAAATTACAACTCAATGCAAACAGTCCAGCTCTAGTATCAACACGACACAAGAGAGGCTCACAAATCCACAAACCCTAAAACTCACTAAGCAACAATGTATTTTTTCAAACTTTGATTAGGCTAAATCCATCCTATTTATAACCATAAACTATACTGGATTTGGGCTTCAAAAACGCAGCAATTCTGTTACACAGAATCTGCAACTTATTATCCTCAAGAATAGTTTCTTCAATCCAAAGTTTCCTAAAATGTATCCACACTTAGAAAACGACATCTTCAAATTCAAACAGAATCTCTGATTCCTCAATCTTGAACGCCACCTAGGATAAACAAATATTCCCACAATATTCTGAAATCTAGAAATAAATTAGCAGTATCAAAACTGCAAAGTAACAGACAAAGATGTCGATTCATCATGATAGGACATCTTGTCCAACATCTTGTTCTTCAATTTGTTTTTCATGTTAGGACATCTTGTTGTCAAGTTAATTTTACCAAAATTAATGCCAATCTCAAAAGCTTGAACTTATATATATATATATATATATATATATATATATATATATATATATATATATATATATATATATATCTTTTACTTTTCTTTTGCAAATTTTTGAATTCGTAGATTATGCGATCAATATGTTTGCTTAAATTTTTGTCAATAACATTTTGAAAACGGTTTTGTTGTGTTCATTACAATCTACTATGTTGTAGTTGCTTTTTCAAATTAACAAAACCATCGAAAATTCTAAACGAATTTGATTGCACATAAGATGTTCGATAATTTTTATGAATTGTGTTTTTGTGTATTTTATCATTGGAAATAAACTTTACTTTTTGTGTAGAATTCAAATGATTGTTGATAAAAGCATATTGATTGATTGGTTTATCATTATCATTAATTGGTTTTCATATACGCATCTTCGAGCTTTTTGATAGCGGTTCGGTTAGAAGATTCGATCCGGGTCACTTCAACTAGCCGTTAAATTTTTCAAAACATTTTTATTAAGTTTTTTAACTTGGGATCTATTCACCCCCTCTAGATAAGTCGCCTTCATCTAACACATCAAACATAGGGTTTGAGAGTTTGAAACTCTACTACTTCTCTTATAAATTACTATTGCAAAGGTTAATTACAATATCTCAATTCGATTTTGAATTGAGGGCGGACATTCCGATTGTGTGGACAATTGGGGAACTGCCTAAACAAATCTTGGTGTTCTTTCTCTCTCTCTCTCTCTCTCTCTCCCTCTCTCTCTCTCTCTCTTTCTCCCTCTCTTTACATTTTGATAACACTTAGTGAGTAATTTGATTTGCTGAAAATTCTAGTTGTGTTGAAGTGTCTTAAACTGTTTTTGTGAAACTATTACAATCTGAACAATTGCATTTGATTTGTCACACCTTTAACACAAAGAGAATTAATCTTGGTGTATTGCATACCAAGTGTTTGACAAATTGACTGCACACTAAGTGTTCGATAAATTTTATGAGTCAAGTTTATTTTTACATTGCATTGGAAATCATTTATCATTTTGTGGTTTATATTCAAACACATTAAATAGAAATGATTGGTTTAATTTCTTATCTTTATCATACGTTTACTACAGTTTATACGCATATCCGATTCTACCAATAACAGTTCGGATAGACGAGAGTCAATCCGGATTCGCTTCCGTTTACCATAGAAAAATATTTTTCAAAATAGAATTTTTAATAAGAAAATTTTTATTTGGCGATCTATTCAACCCCCTTCTATATTATTGACCTCGTCTAACAAAAAGAATGAACATAAGTGATCAAATTGAAGTTCCCTTGCAGATTGTCATTTGATGAAGAAAAGGGAAGTTGACTACTTGTACTCAATCTCCATATACCTTAGCTAGTAAGTTTTGAGCCAAATATTTCCATTGTTCACTTTTTCTTCTTATCAGAGTATTTGTATATTAGCTATTTTCTTGAATTTGCATTGTTTCTATTTAATCTATTGGTCTGATGAATGCACGCTGAGGTAGTTGTTTGTGGAAAAACGAAGCCTTTTAAGCCAACCTATTTTATAATAATCATACCCCTTGCTATCCAATTTGATCTTTAGCCATTTTTTCGGTGACATAACCTATTATATAACCATTTTACTTTAATGATTAAATCTTTCCACCCTGTTTGGAGTTAGGTAGAAGAATTTATTTTTCTTGTCTGATGCAATTGTATAAGTTTGGGGTTGCTCTTGGAAGTTAACACCGTTTAAATTTGGGGCTGGTCTTGGAAGTTAACAACGTTTAAGTTTTGGGTCAATGTATTAGAGAAATTGGTCAAAAGAAAGAAAAATGAAAATAAGAAGTTATAAATGACTTCTTCAAAAAAAAGAGAAAGAACGATGAATAGAACCAACAAAATTCATTCTCTAGTACCAAATAACTAGGCAAAAAGTGATATGAAAGGAATCAGGTAACATAAGGAAAATTAGGTACCTAACACCAAATGTTTAGGCCTACTATCCCAAAATATCCTACCCTGGCATAAGCCATGTTATACCTTGAAAAGACCTCAAAAGTGTGTGTTTAAATATGACTTTGTTAGAAATTTTACAAACTCATTGTTAAATGCTTCTGTATGTTGGTTGCATGATTACCTTGTCAAATTGAGTGAATAAAGGTGAGATGAGAGACAGGTTAATACTTGTGTTGTTGGAAGAACTTTTCAAAGCTATTTGGATTGAAGTAGGAAACAGAAATGTTGATCAGATAACAAAGGTGAAATTCATTGGTAAGGGTAAGCATTTTATTTTTGATGAAATTTTCACAGTGTAAACAAGTTACTTGAGGATAAGCAACAAAGTAAGTTTGTGGTTGTGATAAAACTCTGTCATTACGTACTATTGGCGAGTAATTTTTGACAAAATCAGTGGAATAATGAGGAAAAGCCAAGCAAATATGTGGAATAATTGAACAAAATTGCAAAAGAGTGAGAAAAGTGGACTTAGTGAAATTTTGGATGAAAAATCAAGCAAAAGAAGCAAATTCGCCATTGGTTTTCTCGCGTCCATGATGCTTTCATCGTGGGCGCGATGAAGTCACATCGCGATCGCGATGGATATTGATGCAGTTGCAATGAAGCGCTTTTTCTGACATGCGTCAGCTACTATATAGATGGATTTTTGCTACTTATTTGAGGGGAACGAATCCTAGAGAGAAAGTGACGACCAATGAGCTTTTGTGGGCAATTGTGGAGAGCATTAAAGCCATTAGAGAGTACATTTTCCATTGATTTTGATGTATGCTTCTTATCAACTCATGGTAATTGTCAATTTCAGTATGACTAACTAAGTTACTATAGATTAGGTCTTTTGAGATGAATCAAATTGTACTTTGTTGGATCATGTGACTACTTGAGATCATTTGAATGTTTTTATGTTATAATAATTATTTAATTATGCTTGTGTTCATTACTTTTTGTGTGTTGACGATCGCATAAATTGATCTTAGATGAGTATGGATTATTGACTGTAAGGCTACTGATCTGAATTAAGATAATTATTCGACTTAGTAATTAACTAGGAATAGGTAATTATAAGTTGTGGCTTTTGAATTACAAACTTAGAACGCATGATTTAACTCTGAATTGACTTAAGGAATTATGAAATTATTGTGTAAATTAGTGAGTTGTACTCTAAGGAATTGGATACAGTGGTCTTGTTAATTCGCCTTAATATTATTGCGTAATTGTTATTCATCTGATACATATGTATAATTCGCGGATTCGATAAAAAGATCTAATCGCTTTTTCGTATCGAACTTTACTCAAACATTTTATCATCTTTGTTTTTGTATCAAATCATATTTTAAAACCCCCCGTTATTTACTTTTAATTGCATTGTTATTACCTTATTTTAATTTGCAATCTCCATGGAGATGAATTCTTTTATTACTTCGATGAGACTAGTACATTGCTAGAATTGTTCATTAATATCCCTAATTTTTTTACCAGGGATCCTGCTAAAGATAAGACCATCCATCAAATGGAGATGGTTCACATGAATTCTAACATCTCTAATAACATGTACTACAACAATAAACCTAAAAGAAAAAATGACATACATAAAAATGCAAGAAAAGAGAAGTTGACTAATTACCTACAGGAGCTGAACAAGTATCTCTAGGTCAATGCTAATGAGAAACTGTACCAGAAGCATAAGAGCATCACCAATGTTCACACTTGGAAGGAGAATTTGCTAAGGGATAAAAGTTAACATCATAAATAGAAAGCTAATAGTCAAAAGAAGTCCAATAAAAAGAACCAAGGCC